>OW804100.1:41813250-44313250 GCA_942159475.1 Sthenelais limicola
ACTCTTATTAATAAGTACATACGGTGTAACATACAGTATTTGTTCGCAAGGTCTATGCTGTTATCAC
The DNA here is from genome assembly GCA_942159475.1 of Sthenelais limicola. NCBI lineage: Eukaryota > Metazoa > Annelida > Polychaeta > Phyllodocida > Sigalionidae > Sthenelais > Sthenelais limicola. Next base: position 41,813,318 of record OW804100.1, read on the forward strand.
TCATACCACACATGCTCATTCCTCATCCTGGCTGAAGACCATATAATGTGTTATATATTGATCCAATATTGATATTAACGGTAGGCTACTAACTCTACAACATAGTTCAATAGTTTTCCACATGTGTCTACTGATATTGAAAGTCAATTGTGGTACTCCCTCTCTACCACACAATTCATTAGTTATCTGAATGAGGAGAATGGGGAAATACATTTTGAAGGTCCCTGTGTTAGCCGCAGGCGATTTAATGATCAAAATTAATCATAAAAATATATCTTGCATCTGCAATCTATTTCTCTAATATGTGAATGCAGGACTTCTAGGTCTGCACGCATCCTGGACGCGAATCCATCTCCTGTAGAATACAGGAGCTGCCACCTCTACCACCAATCTGTCATGTTCCAGAGACTCAGAAATCTCCTTAATGAATAAACAACTACAAGCCATGATTAAGGACAAACCGGAACCTAAAATAGTTCACCAGGGCAGTCGTATCAGCAGTCCTCCCATTAGACTGACACCAGTGCCGCAACTGAGAAGATAATAAAGATAATAACATTCTCATACAAGCTAAACAACTGTATTTTATCTACCACATGATGGAATCCATTGACAATGACCTCGTTATTTAATTTGAAATAAATATAATCATGCTGTTGAAAAACATCTCACATGGTTCGAATGGGAGATTCTAGAAGGGTATATATATGAGTATTATTCTGTTTCCTTACATATGATTATATGATTATATTGTATTAGCTATACATGTATAAGCCATCCATCCATCCATATGATATAAAGCTAGAGCGATTTCTAGGAAAGGAAGTAGAAAAGAAATGGTAGAAAGAAGGTTTTCTTTGTCCAGAATGTTCTCGGAATTTGTTGTTTTACAAACCACTTTACTCATCTTTAGAGGTCTCTCCCCCCTCTCTGGATGTCTTCGTATGTGGTTTGTGAAGGTATTTGGGGTGGAAATGTGATTTTGAAGCCTTTTTTAAATCGGGATAACGACACTCTATTTATAGCCTGGGAAAGCCCCTGTGAGATACTACGTCATTTCCCACAACCTACGTCCAGGGGGACCAAAGATTATAGCACTATAATCTTTGGGGGGACCTATATAACTCCTTGCAGAGGAGTGGGAGAGTGAAGAGAGGAATAAAGGAGAGAAGGAAGGATGGTGAGACATAGGGGTAGAGCTGCCCACGTTCCCGCCAATTAACTTTATTTGAAGACATTTTGACCCAATAAATGCATGTAAAATATTCCTATGGAGTAATCAGAGGGAGAGGGGGAGAGCGAGGAAAGAGAGAGGGAGGTGAGGGGAGAGAGATCAGAGGGGGAGGGAGAGAATGAAGAAGCAGAGTGAGATGGTAGCAAAAATCAGATGGGGAGCGGGAGAATAGGATAGAGAGAAAAGGGGAAGGGGAAGAGAAAGAAGGGAGGGAGAGGATGGGAGAGAGGAAAGAGAGATGAAAGAGGGCAGAGGGGAAAGGGAGGGAGGGAAAGGATGGGAGAGGGAAGGAGAGAATGAAAGAGGCAGAGGGACAGGGGTAGGGACAGGGGAGAGGCAGGGGAGAAAAGGAGGAGAGGCAGTGAGAGAGGAGGGGAGAGACAGTGAGAGGAAGAGGGTGACCGTCCAGAGGACGGGTACTTTGCTAGTTATTATATAAGGAGTATAACATCCAGATATACAGTATTTCCTTTTCATTATTCGCCATTGCCTTAGGGTATTGCTGGTGAGAGGGTGGTGTATTGGAGCGCTCGAATATCTGACCAGATCTAGAAATGATGTAGATGGTTGTCACAAAGGGGAAAACGTTGTATGGAAGAGATATATGAAGGAGAGGACAGAAGAGACATGATTGATTGCTCCTATAGATAGTATAAAGATTGTGATCATAGTGTGAGAGGGCAAAAGTTCGTACATAAGACTTTTACCAGCAGTACATTTTCTTATAGAAAAGGATGGTAACTCAGAACTTGGAGGGCATTTGGATTCTGCAATTATTTAGCCTCTTACAATGAAAGGTGTCATGAAATGGTTGTGACAACGATGTATGTGTAGAGGTATACCGTTGTGGTGTCTGATTGAATTGGTGAGGAAGAATCTGTTTAACTGAGTTGAAGAGACCTGTACAAAAATCCCCCCAGTATGGGTAAAGCCTGTATTTCCCCAAGAAGGCACTCAATGCTCCCGTTTAGTAGGCCTCAGGTAGCACAAGCATCCTCACATAACTCAAAGAGCTGACTAATGTACCTTGTATCAGCAGTCGTCCCATTAGACTGACCCCAGTGCCGCAACTGAGAAGTAGATAACAAAGATCCAGGAATGCTTTATGCCCTCCAATGTGCCTTTCTTGTCAGGGGACTATTGAATATCACGCAAAGGCTGGTGGGAGACCTTTATGCAGGTTCATATGAGGCCCACATAAGGGGTATACAGATAACAATGTAACGCGAGGGACACCAAAGGATCCACCAGGGACATGCAAGGAGTAAACGCCTAACTATAGTTAATATTCTTTGTGTTTATACTATTCGAACAAGTTTTATAGAATGTGTTATAGACCGTTATAGTCTATAAACTACTATTAGGTGATCTGCTTGCTGGTTTCCATTGAGCTGCTATTTGCAGTAGCAATTAAGTCCGAAATCACACATTGAGATCCGCTTGAAAAGAATTCCCTGCTTTTGTTATATATTGTTATATGTGCGATATTTTCCCACACCCGACACCCTCTATCAGTGACTGACTTAGGCCTGTTAACATTCATACTACTCTGATGCTACAGATAAAATTCAAAACCATGCTCTAGAATCGCATCCAGAGCTGTACATCGCAACACAACAGAAGCTCCTGGAGAAGATGGGTTGGATAAGGCATCTTACTCCTACCTTCCCTCCCCGTCCACAGCCATAACATGTATGATGCCAGAAATAGTACAGAGAAAGTGCCTTTTATACGTTGCTATACCCAGCTGGGTTTCTTGATATCAAGTAGTAGGCTGAGATTTTAAGGCTATTGCAGAAGATGCAACGTGATTATTACAGTAGTTTGCTACAATCCTAGGGTAGAAAGTCCTTCACTCCCACCTGCCTTTTATTATGGTATCATATAAGGCCTTCAAACATCCTAGACTGTGTTCTGATGTGTCAAGCCAAATAAGAGTGTTTACAATAAAGATACATGGGCTGTCAGGACCTAGGACCACTTGGGAACATCTGCATCAGGAAGTCTTACATTCTAACCAAATTAATTTCAGGAAAGCAGTGGATGGCGTAGCTGTATCACGGATAGAGTTTGTTTACGAATACAGGATGATTAAATGTTCTTCTAGTCAGTCAGAATTAAATGATTAGATTGTCTTCTATTGAGAGCCACAAGGGATATTATTCCCCAGGCTATTTCCTTCTATTTCATACTAGATTGTGTTATATGACGCAGTCAGAAAATGGAATATCGCTTTCAGTTCAATGTTTTGGACGGACCAGTCCGATGTTTCCAACCCGTTTCATTCACTAGTTGTATTCAAAAGTGGTCCTTGGTGATTACACAGAACTGAAATGGTTATTGCAAGTACAGCTCTGTAGCATTATATAGTTGTACATTGCATGAACTGAATTTTATAGGAAATACAAGCTCGTGGGTCATCAAACTGGCATTTATGCAGGAAAAATAAATATCTAACTTTAAGGGGGGTCTGCTATAAGTTACTACCAGATCAATTGTTATAATGCTTACATCCAATTTTCGAAAGAAAAATTAAATGAAATAGAACACAATAGACATAATATTATTTCATTTTTGTTTTTTGCGAAACGATTTTATTATCAAACTTGGACATAATTTGAATCGGGTTCCATCTAGCTCACTGGAATATAACAATAATTGAATGATATGACCGTTCATAACAGTACCCGAATTGATTAGCTATGGGTGATTATACCTTGAGGATCTCTCTTTGATCACTGATGTCTTCTCTGACTCTTCTCCATATGGGTCGTTTCCTTTTTCACCGGTTTTAATCTATGGCAGTGTCCTGTGTCTGCTTGTACATAACATTGAGGTTTTACGGTTCCTTTTTTTTATATTATTATACAACTTTTATTCAATAAATATACATAATGTAAATCAAGAATATGGCCATAGCTCCTTCTCCAATGGAGATCTACCAGGTAGCCCTTAAACTAAACATTGATGTGGGTTAATGTGAGATCAGAAATAAATGTACATAAGAGATTAATTGGGTAGTGTCAGTGTCAATGTCTCCCTTATATTGGGATGTCCAATGTCGTTTTCCTATAGTGGTGACGATTACTTCTGTGAAGTGAAGTATATAATTGTTACCAGTCTAGACATGAAAATGTCCTGAAGAGCATCACTTGCTAAGTCTTTGAAGGACACCAAAGGAGAAAGTTCAGAGAGCTCTGGCGCGTTTCATTTTTGTTAAGAATAAAAGAAGCATTATAAGCGTTGGTCAGAGACCAAACAGTGAGAAAACGTAGATAAGACAGGACATCAGTGATACTGAAAAAAGAGTAAAATCGGAGTATTTACACAGAAGTGAGAAGAATGTAGCATCTCTATAGAAGCGACTCAGTAGACGGGTCGGAGCATATTCGTTTTGCCCGCCATTGCTCAGTCAACCGACAGTTCCTGACAGGACGAGCGCACAAGAAAGATTATAAAAGTCATTGTGGAACATTAGTATGAGTATAAAGTGTGGATTTGTTCATGGAAGTTCAGTTGAAGTTGTGAAAAGTGGCTTGAAAGGATAATGCTCTAAGTTTTACCAAAGTAAGCTAGATCATTGTGGGACTACCGCGCCGGGAGCAATTAAATTCTCCCAACCAGCAAGCTAATGGCCGAGTAACGACAGGGATTCCATCGGAATTACCTAGCAAAAGTTGGATATAGAAGTTTAAAGGACAACATTACGGTAAAACTAAAAGTGTGAATATGTCAAGTTTAATCAATATGTAACACGATAGGAAATGTGCTGAAGTTGATCTGCACAGGCCGAAAGTACCGGAAGAAGAAAATGTCCTACGTAAGCATTCGGTGGGTGTTTAGTGGGCGTTTGCATCAACAGATGACATTGTATCGTTGCCAGGCATTATGTGACCCTGCCTTATCGATTCCACAAAGGTATATTTTATAGAAGAAAGTGCGAGAATATAAACAGGCATTAGCGGCCCTTGTAAATGAATAAACGGTAGGGAAAAACAGGAGAAAAAGTCTTATAAGTGAAAACGATGGAAACCTACTTCAAAACTCTAGTTAGGTCTATGCATGGTGGATCTGTCAATAGCAAACTTTGCCCAACAGTTGGAGTCCCTATAGAGCAGCTGGAAAAGTCCCTAGAGCAGCTGGAAGAGTTATAAGTGTGAAGGAAAGGTCGAGGCCAATGAGAACCTCCTACAGGACGATGTGGAGAGGGATGATAGCGATATCCCGATTCAGAAGTTCAAGAATCGACTGGACACAGAATTCCTGAAAGAGATGATCAGGGAGGAAACGAGAAGCTCTCTTCCTGAGAGTCAAACCAGAAGAGCATCACCATGATAGTATCTATAAATTTACACTTAAATGCCCCACGTCCTGTTTATTCCTTGTTCGGGATTGAATTTACTCCCTTCGAATAGTATCTATTTGCCTAATATTGAAACGGTTCGATTGAGGAGTGCCAGTGTTCAATTTGAGCCTGGAGGCAAGTGAAAATTTGTTGACAAAGTTCTGTTGTATCAAAAAAGAAAAGGAAAATAGGGAAGAAAATCAAGATAAAAATCAAATCAAGAAAGAGGTAGAATATTTCCGTATTATATTGAGGTTGATAGAGCAGATGAATAGTGTGTGATTAAAATGCATGGGTTTTGGATGCCAGAACGAATGTTACTATTTAGTAAATGAGAAGGAAAAAGTAAAAGAAAGGAACGAGGGTAAAACGTGTTAGCGCAAAAAAAGAAAAGGAGATATCAGTAATTTAAACATAGTAATAGACATATATGTGATAACCTAGGGATCGCCTGAGGAAGAGAATCGACAAAGAGGATGAAGTCTAGAGAAAAGGGTATCTACTTTCCAATTTTTGCCTTCGATTCTGGGAAGTTTTCGGTCAAAGATCGACATCGCTCTTGAAAATGAGTTTTGGGTTCCTGACAAAACTAAATGAACTGCACAATCAGCTTTCAGTTCAGCATTGCTTCATGCAGTAGGAATCGAAATTATATGCAACTGAAATGTATTGTGCATTGCATGTCCCTCAATTGAGTTTAAATGAAAATAACATATCGCTGATATTTGGGTTTCTCCTGTATCCAAAGACTAGTTCATCTCTAAATTGTCCTCTGATATGATTTTTTTAGGTTTGTGTATACGTGCATGTATTTAGTTATTTCAGTGACTTGTGGAGGTGGAGGTGGAGGTGGAATTATATAGCGTTACGGAAAATAAAGTTTCCATTTCTGTCAATGTTATATTCATTCCATTAGATTCAACATTGTTGAGTGTCTGTATCTATTTGCCTTCGATTTCTAATCTTTCTTTTTTTTTCCTTCCGAGCCTTGATCCAATATTTGGTCTTATATTTGATCTTATAATCACCGTCTTAATGCATTTGAGGGTTCCCCTATATGTAGTATTGTTTGCATTTAGTGCCTTGATTGATGTTGATGGTATCTTTGGAATTACATACTAGTTTGCCAATAACAGGGTAACAAAGTAAGGAATGTTGAATATCTGATGGGTGAAGGTGATGGGGGTAGGGAAAGGGGCGAGTAAGAGGAACGTTCACGTGTCACGTTGGAAGAAGGGGAATGGGGAGAGGGCCCAAATTATTTTAACTGATTATATACTTTATGTACCGATTTAAAAAAGAAATATAAAGGGGTCATGATCATGTGGGGCACCTGCTTGCACCACGTCGGAAAACTATTTTTTTTTAAATAATATTCTACCCCCTCCCCAGTATAACCTGTGGAACGGGGTGGGGTCTACTAGTGCATTAAGGCCATCAAATTATTGATAAGGGACAGCCTTTTAGTATGCATGTCATAACTCCCATTACACAAATAGGAGGTATTGTTTTCAGCCCAGAAGCTGTTCCAGATTTTAGCGAGGGTTTAAAATACGAGCACGAAAGCTGGTATGTATAATGCAGAATATCGAGTGTCACAAGGTAGAAAGAATTAGTAGCTCTAATGAGATATGATAAAAGTAGCTACTTCCCGGCTGTCCACAACTGAAAATCACAATTTTCGATTATATATTTCGAGTAAAACATGGGATGTAAGTGCAGAATAATTACTGATTGACAAACTATCCTTAGAGGTAGTTAAAATACACATTAGCCTAATCCGGAGTCAGAGATTGAAATAAGAGAGGATATGAGATAAATCAGACTGATTGCCAGGTTGCAAAGATCAACTAGGTATTAGGATTTTAGCGGCGTTTCTTCTCTCCCCTGCTGAGATAGATGTCGCCAGTCATAGATTTACTGGGAGTTCTGAGCATCGGTACACACTTTCCAAACACACTTCCTGTTAATTATTAATATGCGACTTAAGATTGTTGTTTTATCTCGTTAGGGGCTAATCAATCGTTATAGATCTTGATAGGTGTTCTATAAGTAATCCTCAGCCTGGCGATCCGCAATGTCTACTGTAGATTTGTTTCATCTTAATTAAGTTGAAAGCTTGTGGAAGTAAATTGTTTTTTTTTTATAATTTCGAGTTGGGGAATGTTTCAGGTTTGATGCTCATTGCCTACAACATATTTATCTGTAATTAAGTATTTTGAAACGTACAGTACATAAAGGGAGATGTCCTTGAATTGACATATATATAGTGCTCGAAAGGTCAATTTTAATATTTTCTCATTGACTAATGTTAATCTGTTAGATTGGCATAGTGAACATAGTAAGACGGTCATTGCTGAAATACTACCATGTTTGACTCCTCTGTAGAACATCTTATTATTATTTATAATCATTGTTTATTGATATGTAAATCATATGATAACTCAATGATTCTATAATCGATGCCTTTAGAATTACATTGAAAAGTGTGATACATATCTTGATGTACGACTTAATAATGTAGTGATTAATTGATGGATTCTTTGGACATGTTTCTTCCATTATAATTGAATTCATGTTTAAGATGTAAAGAAAACTCCTGATAAAAAAATCCTGTTCAAACAAGTAAAATTGGTTGAGCGGTAGCTGAGGCTTCCGCGTCACGCTCTCTACCTATGGGCACTTATTGTCTTAAGTTACTGATGTGTTGACTCTGTTACTGCCTGGCGAGGCATGTTAACAAAACAAGCTCCCTGCCATCTAAGGTCTTTCTTTGATCAGAACTCTCAACGAATGGGCCTTAAAATCAGTATCAACGTAATAACTACTATAACACCTCGGATATCAAAGGAAGATACACATTATGTATGTAGGCAAGTGTACGAAGCCTTGCATCTAGGACTTCAAGTTTGTCAAGGTCATAGGAACAAGACATTAGGAAATATCCTATTTTAAATGCCTCTTATATTATATTTTTTTTATGTGATCAGCATATCTAGTTTTCGTTATATATATATAGGGTGTATGTGACATGGATTTAGTGGTCTTCTTTTTTTTAAAATATATATCTTTATTTTGGAGAAATAAGTGCTGGCATATGCCATGGAAAAATTAATGTAAGGCTCCGGCAAGGCCGGTCTTCCGCGACATTGTTCCTGCAGAACATGTCAAACACACTAAAATCCCACTTTCCGCAGATGTTATTTTTTATAATTTTCTCGCTAATTTTTTCCGGAAAAAAATATAAAAAGACTTGTGCAAAAAAAAGTGAAAACAAATGTTGATGCCATTTTTCTGTTTTGTGTTTTTTTATCGTTGTTCGAGGAATGTGTGCCCTATACGCCTTCCTGATGGTGTTAGTTTATTATTATTCAAAACTAAATAATTATTGGTATTAATATGATCTCATATAGGAAGTATATGCTTACAATAACTGAAAAACAATAACTTTTGTCCATATTTTGTCCATGTCCGTACTACTAGCTGGCTATCGCCCTGGCCCAGGATCCAATGAATATGGATATTAGAAACATTAATACCAGAAACTTTGAAATAAGCAAAAAGGTGTTAAATCTCCCTATGCCTAAGTCTGAACAAATTAGAAAGTCAATTATCAACAGAATACCATATTCTTGGAACAAATTGCCAACCGAAGCTCACAAACAACTAGATATCAAGCCCTTCAAGAATTTAGCTAGATATATATATATGGAATGATGACAATTTTATATAGATTATAAAACCACACTATATTATTGTCAGAACCATCGAACTATTAGAAAAACAACCGGTTCCAGTAAAAGGTGTAGAGACTCGACCTGAGTCAATGACCAAGGCGAGATTGTTCTTCTACACATCTATATTGTACACGATTCGGAAGAGGCAGAAATCCTCCCATTAGCTGGAGTGACGACCCTCTTCCTCAGCATTTAACCAAATGAATAAAAAAAGTTTTTCAATTCAATTTGAAGTCGTGATAACATCAAAACCAGACACTTAGCATTTTTTCATGAGGTTGTAGTTTATTTGTTGTATAGATTGAAGTGGTTGATTCCTACGTTTCGATCACTAGGCGGATCTTCTTCAGGGAATATTTGTATACAGAGATGAATAGAGGGTATATCAAAAATGTGTAACATATATTTCCATAGTAACGTGTCAACAGGTTAAAAGCAGCGCTCTGATTGGTTGAGATTCAATTCAATTCATATTTTTCTTGCGAGATCTATTTGACTGAATGAAAAGATAAGTAATTATTTGAGCATTTTCGATTTCCAAATGCAGAATTTAACTGCAATTGGCCAATGTATCTATTCACTCTTGCACAATAATTGGATCAGCCCTCCCGTATTTATCAAGAATTGCAAAACACGGCGAAATTGAAATTGAAAAGAGATCTTCCCCCAAGAAACACCAAATATTAAAACGTCAAAATGCCCACTTGCTTGTATTTGCTTTGGAGGTATAAATGTTATTTATGCAAACAGGAAATCAAAAGGGCATCAATGATACTTTGCCTTAATCAAGGCATACAAGATGAGAGTATTTGCCGAATATAAACCGGCAGTTATCCAACAGTATTGAGTCTTAACCATGACCTTTAAGAGACGATCAATAATAGGGAATATTATATGTAAAATTTGCATCAGAATCTTAATATATTGATACCAGAGAGAAAGCTGAGGAATTATAAGAAAACATAATATTCTATACTGAAAGTATATAAGTAAATAATTTTAGGAAAATAGCACATCCTCGTAAGAATTGAAGATGATAGGAACATTAGTCATTTAAGATTATCCTTTTAATTATACAATACCTTCCATCACCTTCCATGATTAAATTGCCATTTCATAATGACAGGGATCCCCGATTCTGTGTGTGCATTTATGTGCGAATACTTGGGAGGTAAGTTGATGCTAAAGCTAATGATGCCATGTTTTCTTAGCCTAATCACGGTGTTGCAATGGATTTTGCGTTTCCATCTTATGCAAGGCTTCTAGTTATGTGCATCAAAATGGACACTTTATTTCAATCAAGCATCTGATTCAACGGCTTTGATAACTATTACTTAATAACGTATCACCCGATTCCATTTGATACAAAAGCTATTATATCGATATCCTAAAATTATTCCATTAATGCGGCAAGAGGAAGTGATAATTCCGATAGAAGATTCTGGGGTCTTCATCGCTATAGGCATACTGTCTCGCTTACTCTCTCGGGATCGCATCCTAAAGTGCACAGTCAGCAGGATTGCCTTTATATATATGTAACTTAACGAAGCTGTCTCATTTTTCCATAAAAGTGGGTGTAAGTCGTGATGGCCTGTGCCGAGTTTATATTTACTGCGAGTTTGTAAGGATAGGTAATACACTCACCTGTAAAAACCTGTTAAGCAAGTTAAGTGCGTAGTCGAGTTTAAAATACTTGAATTCGATAATTTGCTCGAAATAGTAACACTTTTATATGAAGACTTAACAACATATTTACAAATTACTTAACAATCGAGTCTTCTCTAATAAGTCTAGTTTTCCCAACGTTTGTAGGATTCCCTACCGGTTGTCTACATAATACCTTAGCAAGAAATCATTACATGGCTTCTTCTTCAATCAGTGGGATAACTGGTAAAACGCCACTTACAAATTATAGGGGTGACGATGATCAACTCAAACATATCTATCCTCAGACTAGTTCCCTGATCATTTAAGGTCCCATCCACTACAGTATTGGCCTTGGATCAAGGCGCCTGGTAAAACTAGGGATACAATGATGATTATTCCCAGAGGGGTCTTTCTTACAGGATCAATATGTCTTAATTCAAGGGTGATGTAACATGGCTGAGATCCATAAAAATTAATTTCCTAGGGAACCCGCTCATGGTGAATGTCTCCCCTGGGATTGGGAATCTCTGGAGCTAAACACCCCGGACCAGGCGAAACCTAAAGGTCCTATAAAATATACGTATCAGATGATGAAAAGCAGAGGGAGGTTTCATTCAGCTGAATATACTTTAAGATGACGAAACTTTTTGGTCTATGAGCCTGCGTGTTAAAAGATGGTACTAAAGGTTGCTAGAATATATAGCCGTTTTCAAAGTTTAAACGATTTTAACATGGGTCAGGAAATGATATACATAAAACGTGAGTATGTTTAAGCCAGGTGTATTTTCATTAAAATTGTCAAAGATGATTTTATTTAAAAAAAAAAAAAAATTATAAAGTTCTACATTAGTTATATTGCAATTAAACATTTCCACATGTTCTGACGACCAGATCATTTAATTATACAATTGAATAAGCAATCCCTATTCCCTATTTGTTTCCTACATCATACCCAAGCAAATTTTAGAACAAGTCTACTATATACTTGTAACGTGCCAGATACTACTATGGTGATGCCTTGAGCAAGTGACCGGATATATCGCACATGAAAAGATCCTAAAAAATGGGATTTCTCGTCTTCTTATAGTTGCAAAATATCCTGCGATCAGGAGATTATTTTCGTCTTGAAGAAGTCTTCAATTACAGCATGCCTGCAGCCAAGAGTTCCATTTCTAATGGCTTTCGATTCTTTTTACTCTAGAGGAATATTTTATAATATTAAACCACTTAAGTTTCACTTTTGATATCATATATCAAAGTAGTACGTTTTACTTGACAAACATGGAATTTAAGTCATATTTCTCATTGGAACAACGTCTGTACTAAAATTATGATGACACCATCTGAAAAAAGATTCGGCTATTTCCTTTCAGTTGCTGCATAGTTTATGAGATATTTTAAGTTCATGTGGATATGGAATAGTTATTTGGTGAACCCAAACAAGAATCATGCGTGTATGTATTAAATCCCCCAACCCTGCTTATACTTATACCGACCCTGCTTAATACGTTACTTAAGCGTTACTTCTTTTAATTTCATGGGATATTGGGATCTATATTGCCTTTGATGTCTTTGAACATCAGTGGCTTACGTCTCATAAACTGTCCATTCTCGCCTTTTCGTCAGTCTTCTTTTGATATGATGTATAATGAATGGATACTTGTGTGACACTGCTGGAAATGTTCAATAGGTGGACCAGGGCATGACGTTGAAATACACTTTGAATGCTAACTGCCTGTGTGACTATACCTGTGTCAAATCAATTCATGGTTGACGAGTAGGCCTACTACTATAGTTCCCCTTGCAAGTCTAGAATCTGCTGAATGCCCCAGTGAGGACTTCACCAGTCCAATTGTAGTGATCTTGTTGATAAAAATGAACAGGGCTATTACACATGCATTGGTATATAATAAAGCTCTTCCCTAATCTCTTCACAGCTGAGTATATTCAAAACGTTTCTAAACAGATGATATGAGTATGAAATCAAATTAACTTGTCCATACAACGTGTGGCCAAGGACATTGGTCAAAATGATAAAACGCCCAAATCGATATAGACCGGAGAATCCAGTCAATTAAACAATACTAACTGTATGACCTGCAACGGCTAGCATCGTATGAAGGTTAGAAGTTCTGTCCCAGGCCACCGTCTATAAAGCGATGAAACTAAAAAGAATCTGATCGATCTTTTCTCCAAGAAGGAGAGGGAAGATTAGACGGAGGGGATTGTATGGAACGCCTGCATCTGCTGGGCTATAAAAAGCGTGAGAACGACTCCCTTGGCCGAGATTAAAGTTCTGGGCTGTCACCTTTTAATGACCCTTCCTGGAAGTAGGACCATCGAGATGAATACAAAAACAATTGAAAAAATGATACTTTAGACAATTCGCAATCTATGTATTTATAAGTAATTTCACTTATATAATATATATGTTCAGCTTATCTTGAATGAATAGTTCTATATCTAAAATCTAAAGTATAAAATAGGCCGAGAAAATAGTTCGCTTACAGACTTACTGCACTTGTGACGTTGGATTACAAAGGTTAATGAGTTGGTATCAGATCTGAGGAAAACTTCCAAGAGTTGCGTAGGATTACAGTGAAAATAATGACGGTTTTAAGGAGGGTCAATTTGAGAACAAAATACAGTATGAAACTGATGCTAATTAATCATTTTATTTCTAACCTCGTCAGTGTTTTTCCTGTGAAGAAATGATGACTAAAAGGAATTGCTAATTAAGAGTCAGTGTGAAGGTTTAGTAAATTTACCTGTCAATTTCAGCAGAAATTTCGGATAAGAAGAAAGGTTGGGCAGCAGGTTTAACATTTGCTGCATATAAAAGTCACATATATATATACAAGTTTTAGTTATATAGGTAAGGTTGTTTTGGTAAAGTGCATGGATATATGTTCTGTTGTGTAGATAGGAATTTTACCTCCCTTACCTCCCAGCAATTGTTCGATACATAAATAATGGAACAATTGCTGGTATTTTCATTCTTTCATTTCTATTAAGGTTTTAAATAATATTGATTTTCATTTCATATAAGACAGAAAACACCACAGGTCGCCGGCAGGTAGTCTTCCCCTGCTACCTGTATGTGTGATTGTATCATTATTCTTTTGTGAATGGAGGCAACATAACCCATAAGATATATAACCAGGATAATAATAAGATGGGATTGGGTGCCATATCAATAAAAGATGATCTTATCGCACCGCCTTTCATTACTATACTCTTCGTATAAAGCCCCCCCCCCTACAAATACCCCCCCCCCCCCCAATGCACCCCTGGGGAATCCGATTATCTTGCTGTCGTTAATCCCCATGACAATTGTCAGTTCTCTTTTTTTACGAATAGAAGAAGGTACTCCTTTGTCAAGCCTTTTGTGTTTGTATAGACATTGGGCATATTTGCAAAGTAGATCTGTAGCTCGTACTGAGTGAGACGACACAAAGGTTGTTGGATTTAAAGTTTCAAGGGACTCATCATGACCATAAGAGCCTCTATATAATAGTATTGCTAGTACTATAATTATAACAAATATATATAACAAAATACACATTTTATGAACAAGCAAGGACTCATCGGCCGGTGACATCGTGTCATCTTTTATACTGGGGATGTGAAATGTTTCATATATTTAAGGCGTCTAATTATCATAATTCCTTCCCACCTCCATGAACAGCTCTAGACACCTCATCCCGACCTTATGTACTTCTTAAAAAAGAAAAACACGGTGTGGCATGTGCTGTTATTCATGAGACTGCATCAGAACATTGGAATCCATTAATATGCATTCATCAACATAATACATCTGGAGTCCTATGCAGGCGGCAACTATATAATAAATGATGACAGTGAAGAAGGGATGGCCTTGACCACCAATAAAGGTAGTTTATTTCACCATAAAAAAAATTCAAGGTACATGCAGTCAGGTTGGGATTTTTTTTTTAAACATATTTTATTTCGAGAGACAATTCCATACAGATTATGGTACGTTTCATGTTCCGAAAATCCATATGTAATAAAGACTAATACAAGCTATATTTTAGTTTACACAATCAGTTAGACATATAAGAGAAGAAATTTGAACCATATAGTTCTCTAATTTAAATGAGAAAAAATTCTATCAAGTTAGCTATACAACATATTTTTGTGTGTTTTTGGCCGTAATTAAAACATACATACATACAAAGTCAGTCCGCATTGGCTAAAACTCTGAGGTACTTATTCTCTGCCAGTTTGTCGATATAAATCAGATCTGAGTGACTGTTTACATAATTCCACATGAAGTGCAATGTCCAATCTGTTCATTACTCAATAAAGGTAAATTATAATAGACTAATATGACTCGTTCGTACACTAGCTTTAGAAGGTCTATATATCAAGAACCATGCTACCGCAATGTTGCTTTAAGATATTTCTTTACCTCCGGCCAACTCTTGATTTTAATATCCGGCGGGAGTTTGTTCCACATGGATGGGCCTTGGAATTGAGGGGTTCTTGCCAACTTCTCAGTATTAGCATTTATACAAAGCAGGTTTGGGCCTTCAGCCAGCCTAGTAATTCTTGGCATTACCTGTAAATACTCCTGATCGTCCAACCTGTTATACATCAAGCCAAAGATGGCTATTCTACCCCTGATATCTAGCTCTTTAACACCCATTATTGCTTTCATCTCCAGCGTAGAGTAGTTACTGTTTAAGAACACTAGTCTTATTGCTCTATTTACAGTACTTTGTACTTTCTTTATGTTCACTGCTGTGGCCATGTTATATAGAAAGAGGCCATAATCAGCAAGTGGGATGATATGGGATTTCACAACAATTTTTGCCAGGTCTTCGTTGATATAGCACCTTATTTTCGCAAATCTGTTTACTTTCAACTGGATAATACCCCTCATCCTCAAGAAGTGTTCATAGAAGTTTAACCAAGGGTCGATGGTGAAACCAAGATATTTTACGATCTTCTTTTTAGTGATAGCCATACCATTTTTATAGATTTGTGGCATATTTTCGATATTTAGTCGTTTCAAACGGTGTTTCGACCCCAGAACCTGAATGATGCACTTCTTTGAGTTTACACACAGCCTGTTACAACTCATCCAGTAGGAGATATTGTTAGCAATAAGTTGCGAACCCGCAAGACAAGAATCCAACTCCCTACCAGTCACACTAACTGCAGTGTCGTCTGCATAAATGTTAATATTGACAACTTCTGGCAGGTTTAGGTTATCTATGCATTGCGGAATATCATTCACGTAAATTAAAAACAATAATGGCCCTACCAAACTACCTTGAGGTACACCGTTCCGTATGAAAAGAGGCGTCGAGAGGATATTATTTAGATAAGTGTGCTGCTTTCGATCACTCAAATAGTTTCGAATAAGTCTAATAATAGATGGGTTTATCTTATAAAAATGTAATTTCTTCTCAAGTATCTCATGGTCTATGCTGTTAAAGGCCTTAGAGACATCATAATAGGTTGCCAGAGAAATTTTTCCAGCATCCATACCTCTTAGAATTGGTTCGGTGAATTCCAGCAAGGATTTGTTTGTTGAGTAGCCCTGTCTAAACCCTCCTTGATATCTAGAGAACAAGTTATTCGTCTCCATGTGTGTTCTCAATGCAGTACATATAAAGTGCTCTAGTATCTTTGACGGTAGAGGTACGAGAGCAATAGGTCTTAGGTTACAAAAGAGTCTAGGATCAGGAGAGCAAGTGAGGGGAAGGAACATTATTGTTGTAGGCATGGAAGGGGGGACATTATGACGTCGCACCGTGCGCTGGGCGTGCGAGGAGGGGGGGGCGTGGCCGAGTGGGCATTGCCTAGCGCCGTTTCCAATATACCAGGTGATGCATCACCTACACACATATATATATAGCTATTTTTATTCCTATGATAAAACATTTACATGAATGTATTCAATATAGTTGTGGAATTAACAATAACAAGGGAACGCATATATATCGTTTCAAGCTGAATTTAATTACTGTCAACGTTAATTTAGTCAACGTTCAACTTCGTGGTCCTACTGTAGTAAACTTTGGCTGAAAGAAAGACCGGTGCATATATATCTATACGTGTTGGTACAAAAGGCACACTATTACAATTATATGACTCTGTTGGTACTTTCGTCAACTTTATTATTTTAGGAAAGTGTTAAGGTACATGAGGCGAAGGGTACCTAACTTGTACGATCGCAGTAGGCCTACCAAACCAATGCTCGGGGCTTGTGCATAAATAGTCAGGGCTGTGTTGTATACGCTAAGCAAGGAATTTTCTCTGTAGGAATGTTTCCCTTCCTACATTCATTCCTACATAAAATTCCCAGCTCGTAGGAATATTCCTTGCTGTATAGGTGTGGGTCAGCAAAGTAGAGGGTAAATAGAATGCATAGGATTCACTCATTTCTTGGGTTTAAAGATTTGTATAACACATTTCCTTCAATTTGAAGTGGTAAAGTGGGTCAAATATTAGATACTTCGATTCTTATACCTTTAAATATGATGTAGATTACCCTGAAATGATTAGATTTTACGTCCACAGGCGTGACCTACAAAGTGACCCTTTGTGATGTAGGAATTTTCCAACATTGATACTTGTAGTTGTTCCATATGTAGAAATTTCCCTCAGAAGTTTTCCTTCTGAAGTAATTTCCCTCATTCTTTCCTCTGAGTTGAACATGAAAAGAGTGGAAAACTAAGGAACACCTTTTAGGTGTTCTCTCAGAAATTCCTTAGGATTTATTGACTGCAAAAATATAATTTTACTAGACATAGGGCCTACATATCTGCTATTTTTTATAGTACAAAGTGTCTACTGTGAGATGATTTTTCTGTTGATTATTAACATAATTTGAATGAGTCTGGCTAGAAAAAAGAAGCCTCCCAAGCTGGGATTCGAACCATGGACCTGAGAGGTGAGCCTGTCTGGGAGAAAACAAGCAGCACTGGGTGGGGATTGAACCACCGACCTGAGAGTTTCATTGTTACAAATACAAATTTACCATGTACCTTGAAGACTGTTGTTTGAAGTAGGCAGGGGATATTGAGTGGTTCAAGGAGGGAAATGCTGTAGTAAATTCCTACATGATTACATCTGCTTGGTGGGAAGGAAAAGTCATAGGAAAATTCCCAGAGAAACATATTGAAACTGTATGGGACTGAAGGAATTCCCTCAGTTTTCCTAGCTTAGCAGCTGGGAAGGAATGGTTCAGGGAAGGAATAGCCTATACTTTCAATGGTTTTAGTGTAGAATAGTAAAGGGAAAAAACGTAGGAATTCCCACAAAAAACTCCTTCCTTAGCTTATACAACGGGGCCCAGGCAAAGGGCCTGAGTCCGGCTATTTGACTTCTGCCCCTTGGTCAGTATATTTCCGTAAACCCAATTGATCTAGGGCCGGGCTCGAGGGCAGTAGAGCTCCCTGGAGTTCCCTACGGTGGCCCATAATAGGGTAGGTTCTTTGGTTTGAGGGGAGAAGCTTGGGATTGTTTGTTTTAAAGGGAAGGGAAGGAGGTAATGGTAGAGTGGAACCTGGTTGAAATGTCTGCTTATGGAGTTTGAGGGGAAAAGAAGATTGTTTTAGAAAAAAAGGGGGGGAGGAGGAGGTGCTGTATAGGTGCTGTATGAATTACCCATCCTTGGGGGTCTTCGAAGAATTTCGAAAATTCCAAATATTTCAAATTACTCATGATTTAATGACAACGTATTTCACACAAAGCTTTCCAGGTAGAGACATTATAATTACTACGCCTAATTAATTAAGACACCAGTAGTTTAAAGATTCAAGACTTGGACTGACAGTAATGTCTACTCTATTCTTATACATGTCTCCCAGGTACAATTAAATCTCCAAACCGCTTGTGCATTGAATTGATGAAAAGGCAGCAAATTTAGTTAACAACAGGATCTTATAATATGGACGTAAAAATAGTGTCTCCATAGCGCGGTAAAATCTCGACTAGAGTTATCGGTATTTTAATACAATTTGACATATATGACAAAAGTGTCTATGACACTTAAAAACCTTTTCTCCCACCAGTGTTGAATTTGGATGTATATTGATTTTCCAGGGACCAGTCGTCCTCTCTGTCTTTCATCCAATAACTCTACTGAGTAAATGTGACAGTTGGAAGCCTCTGAAAATTAATACCATCCATTAGGTACACGAGGCAGCCTTCCTTTAAGCGTCATCTGAAATTCAATGCCTGGATATAAAGCATGCATGCTATGACATTTTATATTACTTCTATGTATCCAACGCAATAAAAAGAGGATTTTAACAGCATAAACTCTTCTGCCTGATGCGACCTATAATTCGTTTAGATTATATGAATCGAGCATATGACATGTATTCCATTAATTCCTAGATGGTTATTCCTACAAGATGAGTTACACACATTCCCTGGTGGGTGAAGACCATTTTCCTGCGGGTGAATCAGGGAGGTTTGCTTGCAGAATATGCCATGGAAATGCAATTCGTTATAAGGCGTATCAAAGTATATTCTCCAAGTAAAGTCAAACCATTTAAACCAGGGATATATATCCTGTGTGTTGATACTAAGGAATTAATGTCTTTGGCTCTTATAAATCAGTTGTCATAGACACATTATAATAAAGAAATTACAATCATATCAGGAAGCTGCATTTATGAGGAACATTGGCTTAAAATAGTTTTAGTTAGTTAAAACGAGTTTGTATAGGTACAAACCCATTAACCCAAAATTTCAAAATCCAAATTTGAGAACTAGGTAAAAATGATTTCGTAATTTTCCTTAAATTTATCTAATGACAATACTAAATAGCTTTATCAACTCCTTACAATCAATATTTTAGTGATTAGATGTGGGTATTATGAGTAGGCCTATTACAAGTATGTCTTCGATTGTTCAACTCAACTCTCCAGTCGATCCATCAAATTCCAATAATAAATTGGCATTCAGAATCGCTAAAAATGGTTGATGAAAATAATCACCTGCTCTTACCTAACTGTAAAAAATGAAATTAATTCCGCTACAGTAATGATGCCCCAGTGCCCAGTGCCAGCACCATAGACGTAAGTAGTATTAGCAAAAAGGGACTTTATACTGGCTGAATTAAACCCTGCAAAGACCAGTGTGTTCAGTTACCAAGGAAAGCGGTGCCTCGATAAAACACCCACATCCAATTAACTAGTATTTAACAAGGGCCGACCAGACCAGCACTAGATTTATACATTGTTTATTTATATCCAGCTTAAAACAATCCGATTGAAAAGAGACTATGCTGCCGTGAAGGGAGGCACTCCTCTAAAAGTAATTTAAAGTTTGAATCCCACGCAAAAGTGGATGTTTCAGTGCTGACTAAGCGTGGGAAGGGGTCTATATATATCTAGGAGGCTTAAATAATCATTATGTTTGGAAAGGCCAGGAAACAGCTCATGTGTTGAATTTGCATAAGAGAAGGCAACACATGAATTGATATGACGAGAGACATTCAAGTGACGCTAATTCAAGGAAACGAAGAAGAAAATAAGAGGCTAAGTATCTGCGAAAGTATATGCATGGGTAGCGTAAGGTGCAACCTGTTATGTTTTTTTAAAACTACATGGATCAATCAACGAACTACATCAAAGAAAACATTTCTGTTGAAGTTTCGTAATTATGATATTATGATAAAATGATTCATACAACAATCAAATGCGGGTATGTTCCCATTAGTAGCAATAGCCCATTTGAAGGGGAAAGGGTATCAAGGTGGACCACGATAATAAAGTGGAATTATGATAATGCGTAGGATGTACTGTGAGAAATAAAACTTAACGTAACTTATAGTAAGCGTTGACACTAATACCGACCAAACCATCTCTTATCCCCCTGAAATCATTTCGATCAAGGTTGCATCTGCTGGTCAACGTCAGAGAAGTCATTCATCTTTCCACACTAACGTTAGTCAGATTCTGAATTTGTCCGCGATTCATCAGAAAAACAGAACCGAATTTCATAACGCCGTAAGATGGATTGCATGTTTCGAGAGAAAATGTGAACGTTGTCTTTTTTACAACGCGTCCATCAAAAGTGTTATTATCACTTTGTATTAATTCTTTCTGTATGCATCAAGGCAGGAAATATTATTCCGAAGGTTGTTACCAGTCGGATCACCGAGTTGAATGTTGGAATGTTGGATGAATGTTGGATGTTTGCCATAGTGATGCATCTTTTCTTTCCTTCTTAATAGTCGTTCCATACTGATACCAGTGGTCAGGGACCCTTCAAATGTAGAGTTGGTATTCCAGAAGCTCCTATACTAAATTATGTTTAATGTATGGAGGTTTCTCAAAGTTCAAAGCACACGGGTGTATGACTATTATTTTCTTATCTACCCTAAGCCAGACATTGCAGGACTCCCCGCCTGACCATAACTTAAGAGTAGCAAAATGTATAGAACAGTTGATGCTAGTCTAGTTGACAGTACAGTAATCTGGTTGACATACAGTATAATGTGACCCTTCAACTTAATGGCAGAGCATTATAACTCTTTCATTTGTACACCATTAGTTAGTTTGCTTCATATTACCTGTACTTAGTTTTCCCTTCTATCATTCCCCTTTCTTTTTCACCACTTTTTATCATACAGACAAAAAAGACAATCCTTACTATAGCGCCGGGGGTTAAATTGTTGCTATGTATACATGTAAACAGAAACCCCATTGTCGATTTGGACTCGCGCTATATTATCAGGTGCTATCATATCAATGCTGATGTATATCAATTCTGTAAGCATATCAAGGAATTATAATTTCACCGCATGCTTTATATGATTTTTGGTTAATAAACAGCAGTCTGAAGGGTCCATGAAACTAAAGCAAACGGAGACCGCGTAAGAATTATAATGATACTAAGATAAAAGTATAATCAAACGATCAGCATGTAATTTGATGTTGTCTAATATAACTTTGAATCTGGGGTAGGAAGTAATGGTAAGGGTTGTGGACATTTCAGGCTTTGTATATTAAAGAGACGTTCCTATCCCAGTCTATGACAATGCCAGGTTAAACTATGGTGCACACGCAATGAAAGATTGATAGGGTCCAGACTAGGGACTACCAATTTATTGGACTACCTGAGGTTGGCTTAAATTTGTACAGGATTCGGCCTTTATATATTACTTGCTGCTTGTGACCCGAAAATAATACGACAACCTATCTTAATCCATATTACTTGGTCCAAAGACGGATTCTGTATGAATATTTAGATATTGCATGAGGGTCCTGACCCCGGCGCCATAGCCATAATCCTTTAAAGAAGGATAATTTCGTCCAGTGATAAATTGATTTATCAAGTGGGAAATTTATTGGGGTATTTGTGCAGGTAGGGGACATTGGTATTGTTGTGAAGCCTAACCTGTGACTAGATGAAGGTGTGGCTACCACTTTGCCTTAATAAAAGTGAGATATAAAGCAGCCTGCCTTCCATAAAGGTCCAACCATAGGAAGTTTAAAGCTCCCTTAAGACTAGTGTGACAAAGTGGAGGTAGCAGAAACTGGTTTATGGGGCGCTACGGTCGGTGGAGAGTGGAGGAACAGTCAGTGAGGTCAGAAATTATCACTTGTTCAGGACGGCCTTGGATGGTAGATGGACGAACAAAGGCTTTTAAACCAACACCAGGTAAAGGGGTAGGTTAAGGAAACAGGCAAATTGTTAAGATAATCGGAGAAAACAAACCCAGTTGGATTCCAGGGGGAAATTATATGTATTTTAAAGGGAAACTGTCATTAAGACTACGCAGAGGGTAATTAGTTGCAACACCCATGCCCCCGACCAATATATTATAGCACTGCTTTATAGAGATAGACTAAGAAGTTATGAATATCATTGTGCGGAGATAATAATTAATTACTGAATTATAGACAAATCGTATGCTTTCCCATTTGTGCGGTGAAATACCCTGCATTCCATGTGGCGTAGGCCCCATGCGTTTAGAGTTCCCACCTACTCATAGCCAAGAAAGGATTTATCTATAAATTTTGCGATAGATCTTATCCTAACTCCAATTAAGTCATCAATGAAAATGAATCTAGAAGAACCGAATAAATCTCCAATGAACTTCTATCTATTAAGGCTGGAGTTAAGGGATTATCTCTAATGAAATATTGATTCTTAGAGGATAGCAGATTAGGATTGCCTGGGTACGACATTTTAAAGACCACCTACAATTGTTAAGTATGGCGGCAGGGAATTCCCATTTCCCCTCAGTGTCTAACTCAATTCTAGGTGATAAATTGAGAGAGGTACAAATGTTAACTCACCAGTGTTTCTCAGAGGAAAGGCTGTTTTTGCTTTTGTTAAAAACAGTGAGTCACTTGGTCCTTAAGCCGCCTCTTCGCTAGTCTACAGAACTAAGAGTGTGCGATTTAAGACTACCTGGTTTCTTTTTTGAACAATCTATATTCAGGAAGAAATGAGGCATTTGCCTTTGTAAAAGACTTGGGTAGGTAGGTCCTGGTTGTTCTTTATATGTTAACTTGTGAAATACATGGAATCGTCCCTTTTTTAATATCCGAGGGCAGTTTGTAGAACCATTTCAATCTACATATTTCAAATATGACCGATATCGAAAAATATGATAGATAATATTATATTTATCTAATCGTCCTTCTGAATTCGAAGTGGTGAGACCTTTCTCCCCATATTGGGAAGAGTTCTGATACCTCATGTTTTATACTAAATGCGAATGATAAATTTGAAGACATAGTGCATGTGGGTGTCTGATCAGTATATAGCAACGGTCTGTAGAGTCATCCTGCGCTTATTTGTTATCATCGCACTTTTTTGTAAGGGCAACCAGATCTTGATATCCGACGACAGAATGACTGCCATGCTTAGCACATCTATCACACGCTTAATTATACCGGAGGGAATTTACTAACAAGGCCAGCAGCCTCACACTGTATGGTATTTATACCATGAACTCGCCCGCCTTCATTAGCTGAACCGCCTTAACTACTTCTATTATTATCCTGCAGCGGCATTCATTGCACAGTGTATGTATTTTGCTTTTAATTGATGCCAGTATTGAGATTGTGAGATAGGTGAGAAATTAAGTCGAAAATCTGTGAAAAATATTCTCATCGTTCTGTTATTCTTCTAAGCGTCCTACTTGAAATGGTAAAGTTCTTAAACAGGTTTTGAAATCTCCATTTCTCCATTAAATGAAAAGTATGCACGCTTACCTTATTGTTCATTATGTAGCTTGTAAATATTACAATTGTGGTAAATCTTAACATTTCATCAATTCTTTAATCTTCTATTCGTCAGTCGTTGTGCAATACCTAGTCACAAACATTGCCAGTTGTTGTGCAATACCTCGTGAGCGTTCTATCTTATCAATGCTTCCGATTTTCTTGGAATTTAATCTTTTAATCCCCAGTTCAAATTCACTTGAACTTTGGTCACGATGTGCGGGGAGCTCACTCCTTATATACTACTCCTACGGCTCACCTTGCGGTGATCTCCCACCGCTAACTGACGTTCAGCCGACCAGACGAAACAATTAATATAAACAAATTGTGGTGTATACATTAGATAAATCAGCAATATAATTATAAAGTACAATATACGACTACAAGATTGCTAGTTTAAATCAAAATAATCCCTTACTAATTTTTTGAATGTGTCAAAGGCTTTAACTACACGCATATCTCTTGGTAGGTCATTCCACGGGTTGCTCAGGTTGTAGAGTAAATATTTTAAAAAATTGTTTGACCTTGGAAGAGGTGCGGGTGGGGGGGGGGGGGGCAGCACTGAGGCACCATTCCTACGTGTTCTAGCGTTACCTCTAAGGAAATCTGGCTTGTCACCAACAGTATAAAATGCATATTTGGCAGTGTTAAATTGAATCATTTCATTTTTCATATCACTTAGCATTTAATACCATCACTTCATCTCACTCTGTGTGTAATGTATACATAAACAGTCTTAAGTAATATTATTAGTTCAACATCACGTGCAGAATTTGCGATTTAACACATTCTCGAGCTATACTGAGAGTGCAAGACGGCGATGCACGTGTCTGAGTCTCTTTTAACCACTGTTTACTTCCCCGTGGTCATAGATGTACTAATTAAATTAATCTTTTAAGAGATTCTAGATAACAATTGTGAAAGAAAATAGGCCAGGTCTGTTTTATTTCTGTTGGATGAATACAGAAGGTTATACACAGGGTAGGATACATCCCATTCAAAAAGCTTATAAATCATGACCAGCTTTTAAAGTAAAACGATACTACTGAGAATAACACCTTCGTGGCTTAATTTATCTGCAAAATAAACCATTTAAACATACATAGAGACAACCGTTGTGTGGTGATATAGTGTGTATGGGTCAGATTTTCAGAAAATGTACAATTGGCAGCTGTACAGATTTAGTAAATTCTGCTAAATTAGGCTGCAATTTGGCCAATACTAGGTAAATTCGTATATATTCGGCATTGCCTTGATTCTAGCAATCTGTTTGGATTGGTTGAACTGTATTTTGAAACTTATTTTCGTCTCGGTAAATTGTAAATTGTACATTTTCTGGTGAGTTCACTCGTATACATGGCAGTGCAAACCTGATTAGAGCCAAACCAAGGGAGTTTCAGCTCACCCTACAATCCACATAAATAATATACTACAGTTATATCGTCTATTGAATATTTATATTTGATTATATTTTAAATATATTTAACTACTTCCAATTAGTCATGTATTTCATCTGTTGGTTAGCATGCAGTTGGGGATTTCTCAGGCTCAACCCAACAGACACCTCTCTGTTTTAGGATAGCCATGGCATTTCTAACATCCTGGGAAATATCAATTAAGACATTCGGTGAAATGTTACACGTTACATAGTCATTGGTTGGTAACAAACACATCTATATATCTTGTTCTATTTCCAAATAGACAAATAAGTAATTTATCAATCACTCTGTAGTCACGTTTATCAACAGAATTTGGACTCTGATTGCTATACTATAGATTTAGTATCAAATGGGTTTCTCTTTCGAAATCGCCAAGCCTCAGTTAGCTGATAGTGTCTATCGCTTTTTCAGAGCAATGACAATTACAGACGGTGCATGTTTAAAGATTATCTTATTAAATAGGTGTGCCTCTGAGCATATCACGCACATTTCTCATTCAGCTAGTAGGTGATTTATGGCCACGTTATCTCATGGAAGCTGTATTTACATGGGGTAACATGATGATCCTCTTCAAGAACCTGTTGGAAATCTGCTTAGAAGAGAGAAACCCGAATTAGCACATTAGTACATAAGTTCTTCTGGTTATCATTGCGAAAGTAAAATGAAAATGATAGTGCATTTATGTTCTACCAGAAACTAAATCCTAGGTTTTGTTATATCATATTACGCAATATTATGCAATGATTGCGTAAAAATGATTAACCACATTTTTATTAGTATTCCCAATTATCGCTAACAGTTTCTACCAGAACCTAAAACTCTAACTTTCTTTTAAATATGGTGTCCTTGGGCAGGGAACACACACTCAAAATGAAAGCCATAAGTGATGTAATAGGACGTATAGAGGCATACGATATATCTGCCTCACCCAGTCTCCTATCATTATTAAGTAATCGATCAAATTGTGAATTACGAAACAAGAGACGTATATATTATAACTGGAAAAATGGAAACCTAAATCGTTAATGAATATTCAATGCTACTGTCGGACAAACACCATCATTAGTGAACCTTTTCTAGATTGGCCAGTGAGAATTTGAATTAGATTGCTGGACTGAAAATGAGCATTGCCTCAAACATCTGGCTGTCACGATGATGTGGGATAAAACATGATCATTACGTGCTCGACACCCAACCGCCCATCAGAGGTTTAGAAAAAGCGTGAGGACATGTTTCGTGACGGCGCAATCACTAGCCATTGTTCACAAATACGCCCATTTTGTTTCTCTATTGTGTATAACCAAGACGCAGCGCAGGGATCTTGGTCCCAACATAGTAACGTGATATTCATTGGGCAGCTTTTCATTGGATCTTAAACCACTTTACCTATTGGGCTGGGATATGAATACTGTTAATAGTTATATGGCTGATATAGGTTTTCTTCCCTTTTAAAAGAGATGATACGGCATTGAAGATAATACTCCTAGGGTGTGGCTATTGAAGGCACAATGATGATTATTGTAATATTGGGTGTGGAAGAAAAAGAGTTCTTGTTTGTTTTTTTATTTCTTGTATTTCGATAAACTATCAACATTACATCGATATTTTCTGCTCATAATAAAGAGAGAATAACGTCGTTACAGTTACTTCAATACTAAATGTACAATAATATAGAACTTCTACAAAATATTACCTCATTACTTCTACGAAGAATAAGCTCTTTACCTTTTTTTTTTTTTAGAAACGTTTATTAATCGATACACAAAATAATGTGACAATATAAAATCTATTCTTGCAGAGTACAGTGACATGTGTATAATTGGTAGGAAATGAGCCTCAGTTTTAACCATTTGAATGGTTAAATCTGGTTGAGTGGCTATTACCTTTATATCATACTCATTCAATTAAGACATACCGGTAATCATAACATTTTTTTGTTTTTTTTCAATGAAAGTAAACGCTCTGATGATGTGTAATTCTCGAAATAACCCTATTCTGTTTAGTATTGTAATATGCCTAGATGGCAGGTTTCTTAAATTAAGTCAGTTGCAAAAACAAAAAAAAGGCTCTGATGATATTATATCCATAAATGATTGCAATAGACGCCGTGCATTTATACATAGGTTCAGAAATTAAAACCTTGGACGATAGCTTGTGGTTATGTAAAGATTTTTCCAATTTCCATTTCCAATTTCGATTAAAATAGTCCAGGGCATTTGGGCCATTTTCTTTAATCTCAATTTTTATTATACTTTCTCGATTTTTGTATGGTTTTGCAAGGGTGCCAAAAAAGATGAGATTGAGCAGCACTTTTTATTTTCAATATGTTGGCCTTTCAGGGCCCTATTTATGCAAATTAGCTGAAATCTGATTGGCTGAAATGGAATCGGCCTATATCTCGATCAATACGTTTTAGAGGTATTTTGAGTTTGATGACACCTACCCCTACTAACTCGACCCCAAGAAATTCAATGATATCATTGAAATTGTTCAATCTGCCTTGGTTGCTTAGCAACGAGTTATTCCCATGGTTACGATATATTGGAGCACTATATATAGAGAGAATGGAACGAGCCGACAATAATTGAAAATTTATTGGACTTGATTCGTCCTTATGAGGACGAATCAAGTCCAATAAATTTTCGATTATTGCAGGCGAGTTCCATTCTATATTTATTATATGGGCATAAAACTTATAGCACCTCTCATATGGAATGCGCATATAATAAAGTGGAAAATGGTATAGCAATAGGCCCCTCTGGAGAAGGGGATTGCTCAGTCATATCCAACATACAGTAAGTAGCTTGTCTAGAGTTAAATTACATCTTTATTTTCTTTTTTAATTGGGAATCCTCATTATCGAGATGCTGAAATTCAATAGATTGTGTGGTCTTTTTTTTACTTTATTCCAGCCATTTGGGGTCCTTTTTATACAAACTAGTTGAAATCTGATTGGCAGAGAAGGAATCGGCCCATATCTCAGTGAGTTTTAGAGATATTTTGATCTTGATGACACATATAGTCTACCCCCATTAAATCGACCTCAAGGAATTCAATGGTGTCATTCAAATTGTCATATTTGCTGTGGAGGTCGACTATAGGGATCTACCTATATTCATATTATTAGCAACAAATCACCTCCATAGTTATGGAAAGGAAAATATCTCATTGCTAAGCAACCAAGAATCATAAAATAGAAAATTTTCAATATTTTCATTGAATTTCTTGATTCAATTTAGTGGGGGTAGGTGTCATCAAAAGTGCTAAATTTGTATTAATTAAGAGTTATGAGTAATTCCTTATCAACCGATCGGAATCAAAGTGGGTCCAAAATGGCGGAAATATTGAAAATAAAAAATGCCGCTATATCTCATTATTTTCAGCACCTCTTGATGTATAGAATTCAATTCTAAAAATAAAATAAACAGGAAATCTTATTTTTGGCCATTGTTTGGCCATGAATGGACTAATAATTTTGAAAGAAAAATGCACGATTCAATTGACTGATATGCTGGGAAAAGGAAGAAAGTAACCCATTTTCATGTAGACTCCTATATATATACATGTATAGTGAACCATAATAGATTTCAGTGGTGCCTGAAATAAAAATCTAACCCGGGGAGAGTAATCCACCTGAGGACACACAAGGGGTGAAAAGATCAAGAGTAGATCATGCATAAGATCATCTAAATCCTTTCACCCTAAGTGTGTCCGATCACCTCAAGGGGATTATACTTAAGCTCTTGACCGTAAAATACTCTGCAACGTGTGTCTAAGTGCCATTCGTGAAAAATAGGTTCTTACATTATAATATTATCATATTTTGATATTTTATTTTATTATCACTATACATTGGAGAACCAGGGACCTATCTAGTTCTTCAATTGTTACGGTCTTGTAATTCTTACTCAATGAAGCAATCGAGTTCCATTCACTAGGTTCTAGATATGTACGCCCCATCAGGAGATAAACCTGTTATGTGACCAAAGCATGGTGATACAGTTGACTCAAGCTAGTAACTTCCTTCGGCTTACGCTAATAGCCTTCGAAGACGCCCCCATGCGTCTATTATTATTCCTCTCCACAGTATGTAGCCTGTAAATGTTTCCGGTTGTTTCCTGACTTCCGGTGTTATTTCGGGAAGTGTCAGACGACATTCTGATAGTAGGGGGAAGGCAAAGGAAAGGCATATCGTCTTGTCAGGTGTATTGCTCTGTTGACATTGGCGAATTATGTGTGTCAACGTCTTCTCAGTAGAGTTAATGGCGATGATTTACCTGACTATTTAAACCAATTGCAACGCTACATTAGAATCCATACACGTTTCTGTAGCTCAATAAACACATTTTTTGGGTCTTGATTCTCTTTTCAGAGCCATGTTATATCTTCGTACCACTACTCATCCTGACCATTCTAATGCTCTGAATTAGTCCAGCAGCTTCCAAATGTATAATAGTAACGCAGTCAATTCCTGGTAGACAGCCTTAGATCAACACTTCAGAGAACTATAACCTCATTTATTTGATTAAAGTGGGTGTGGGTCCTTTGATCTCAGAACCACTTGTATCATTTCCCTATTTAATGTTCTACTATAGTTTTATAATTAGTTCCCAATGCACGTCATGCCTTCTCAGGTAAAAAAGAAACCCAAGCTTGGGTCAAGCCAAGATAAGATGAACCTAACTAGGTAGCTTGTTCACCTGATATCATGGCATCTTAGATAAGGATACGGGTAGTTCTATATATAGATGGTATTTAGTATTCATATATATATAATTATATATTATTGCCTTAAGGTAATGTTTCCACTGTGTACTCCTTCGTTTCACGGAAGAAATGATTCTAATAATTTCGATCACTGTATCATTGTGTTGCTTACGTTGATTAAAACTTTTTTGATACACTTAAGAGTAATGTCCGGTCGGTATTTATGTCTTTCATTGACATTAATTTTACAAACGAGAAAATGTGTTATGGATTATGAATTAGGTCATTTGATCAATTCTAATCCTATTGCACAACTAATTGCGTCCTGGTTTTGCTCTTCAATTACAGCCTTCATATCATATTATTGGTGGAAAATCGAATTTAAACACCCATTCAATTTACAATTCATCTTCTCAGAAAATTAAGGCCCTTCAAATTCTCCATCAATCTTAATTTGTTTACGAGCAATTTTTCATATCTCATCGGCTTCCACTCCAATAGTGCAAATGGACCCCCTTTTGTTTTCTGATAGTTTCGTTGCAGGGACCTTGAAACCAGTGATCATACATCTTGTGTTAAAGCAGCATTCTCAGCTATTATGCACTTGTCAATTGCAACAAATTGTCTGTTCTTAGACGACACACTAAATGCGTACAAGTGAGCGAAAAAAGGAGGCCGTGAGGGAGCGGCAAATCGACCACTGTCAAAATGCATACAAAACAGCGGAAAACCGAAATCAATTCTTTTCTTTTGATTTATTCATATTTCTTACCTATGAAAACAGGTATAGAGTATAGACGGTCACCCTCTCTCCCCACACTTCCAACTCTCCCTCTTTCCCCTCCCCCTCTTCTCTGTCTTACCTGTTATTATATATATATATATCGTATTTTTATTCTGAATCGAATTCTACATCGTATTCTCCAGAAGTGGACACCATCCTCTCAAATTGAGATCTTCCTGGAGGGTCCAAGATTACAATACTATAAATACCAGTTTTTAGTTGAACATGATATCTAGATGCACCTTATAAATCCGATTCGGAGGTCAAATAACAATCTAATAAAACTCATCCTAGCTCTTAAATCAGATATCTTAATGTTTTACACATATTTCATGTTAAGACACTAATAAGTAGCGCCTAATAAGTAGCGCCTAATGCCACTACTTTCCGACTATTAGATGGTAATGTTCAGTTCAGTGTCAATGTTCTTTATCAGTCGGTATTCATTTAATTATGCTTATTATTTACTACAGTTCTCATATAATGAGATTTCCACTATGTGAGCTAGGTCCACTATAATCACAAACAACAATTTAATTACTACAAGACAAAACACTTCATATTACAACACTTCAAATACATTGAAGTACAGTAATACTAACAATCACAGTAATAACAATCACATTAATCAGTTAGGAATCAATAAAAGTATAAAAGGTATAAGAGTATGACATATCGATGTATCGATCTTAAACACTAAGGACTTACAGGCCTTTTTTGTAATTGCTGATTTCTATATGTGTAGATAATCAGAAATTTGGATAAATCCATTTTACTATACTCGGGTGCTACATGAATATCCCCCTTATATAGTCTATTTACTTGCTAAGAATTCATCAAAATCAGCAAAATAACCAGTTTTTAGATAAGTCCTTAGTTGCATTCTCGTCTTAGTTACTTGAATATTTTCAGGAAGATCATTCCATAAATTTGTTAAAACATATACATATGATCGTCTAAAAATTTCCTTTTTTCGGCTGCGGCACTAACAATTTTTTTCCCTTTGACAATCTTCTCAAACTAATATTCCTTCTATCGACATTTTCTTCTAATCTTGTTCTCATGAAAGCTAAATCTAACAAATGACTGTTTCTCCTAGATGAGAGAGATGGTAAATTTAGTTCATTATGAATTACTTTTGTACTAGTTAATCTTGGTAACCTAAGAATAATTTTAAAAGCAGAATTTTGCAATGTCTGAAGTTTTTTTAACTGATTTTGTGCCGCCGAACCGTAGAATAAATCGCCATAATCTATAATTGGGAGTACCATTGTTTTATATAACAGCAACAAGGTATCCATTTCGTGAGAATCAGTCATATAATGATTAAAATGTGTATTAATCATTGCACAAAACAGGCATTATAGGTTACTCCATTTTGAAGGGTTCTCTCATGTTCTCTTTCATATTCAATGATTTCAAAGATGATGAATGTGTATACTATGTAGCAGTTATTTCGTATTAATATATCCCTATAAAAGCCAGATATACAACATAATATTTTCTTCCTATATTTTCAGACCGAACAAATCACATTCCTCTGCATCATGTTCGCCTTCATCATCATCGGAAATTCTTCGGTGATCGTTGCCATCATGCTCTCCAAAAATAGAAAGTCACAGATGAACTTCTTCATAATGCAACTAGCAATCGCAGGTAGGTTGTGAAAAACGATGTCAGGTCAGCCATAAAGAAGTCCTATCGTGTAACATAACATACAACATGCATGTATGTATGTACATACACATACACACAGATACATGTATGTATACATACATACATACATACATACATATATGTATAGATGTACGTATAATTATACATGAATGCCATGAGATACAACTCATCTTGGCGGTCTGGTGATAGAGCAACATTATTATATCGCTTCAGAGAAAACAGATACCAAACATACCAAAATATACACAACTTACATTATGGTACAGAATGTTATCATTTCCATAGTTTGGTCTATATTCTTGAGTAATGAAGCCTATTGCTTACTTGCTTGTAAAATGTCTCCAAGCAGTATAATTAATGTTACGTGTTAATGATGACATGCTTTTCCGCCTCACCAGATCTAGCTACTGGGATGATTACTGTGCTAACAGATATCCTATGGAAGACTACTGTCGAATGGCACGCAGGGAACGTAGGGTGTAAACTCGTTCGATTCTTTCAGGTAGGTCTCACTACTTATCTTATTGAATATATCATTTCATACATGTATATGAAACAGATAATTCATCGAACTACAATATGCAGGTATCCTGATATCATTTTAAAATGTGTTATATCTTTGGATTATACCGTCTGAAGTTGAAAATGAAGGTGTTTATTTACTAGATGTACATATGAAAAGACATATAAAACATAAGACATATGAAATTTTCTATTTTGTGGTATATTCATTTCCAACCGATGCATTGAAAAGTCTATCACCAAAAAACACTGCCTCGATATGTAGAGAAAGGGGTCAACAATTTGATGCTATTAATGATATTCACCCCGAATTACCACTGAAGAACAGGGACCAAAATAGTCCCAATTTTGAGAGAAAAAACATGAATTCATGAACGACCCTAGGAATTCTGACCAAATTACGTGTTTCAGCATTCAAATATTCTGTTTTACTGCAATAACGATCAAAGAAAGATAGAATTAAACTAAGCATTGATACATTTATATAAAATGAGTATAATATAGAAATAACTAAACTAATACTATTACACCATTGTACATAAAAGGTAAGTTCATGGGCTACAGACGAAAACATAAAAGATGTTGTTCACAGATGTACCCTTCATTTGATTTTGAATAAAAATGTTTCCAAACCTAACCCAAACCAAACAATTCTAAGGACAATTCGTTTTGACACTAAACATGTTCGTTATAGAAACCGGTGTCTGTATTGACTTTGCATGAAACCCAATTATGAGAATTAAAAGAAAGACATTTCAATGTATGTATATATTTACATCATGTTTGGTCAACATTATCTCTTGGAACACAGGCCTACCGACCGTCAGACTATGTTAATGGTTTAAGTGAGCACAAGTTGCAAAAATAATTTTTCTCGTTTGGGGGAATGAGAATGGAAGAGGATTATGCCCGGACATAATCTCAAAATACCTTGGGGACAAGGAACGTGAGCATAATACGGAAGTCAGCTTGCCAAAAAGTCCTAGCTTCCATAAGATAAGAACTGAGTTTTAAGTATAGTATTCTTTTGTATCAGATTGAATTTAATCACTGCGGATAACAGACATGTGTCTCTAAACCTACTCCTATCATCTTTTGTTGACGGACTTTGAGGAACATACTGAAGAAAAAGAGTCTTTCAAACCATCCCACGGGATAAACTAGATATCAGTACATACAGAAATCTGAAACTCGGTTCGAACATCCCAAGTGCCTTGACATAACCTAGAACATGTGGCTCATAAATTCACATAACAAAACTATTTTTCTGAACAAGGATTGGATAGCGTACCAGATAACTAAATACCGGTAACTATGTCTGCCTCCTCATTTCAGAGTTCAGCCACATTTGCGTCAACATATGTGCTCGTAGCCATGAGTATAGACCGATTGGATGCAATAGCTCGACCTATGAACTTCACAGGCAGTGGTAAGCATATTTCGCTCTTCTTAATTGTGTAAAATTGAGTTACTTCTTTTAAAATGTTCTGATGTTATCAAACATTATTTCCAGTAAGTACCATATATCTGGTTCTCTGCAGGCTGGAATATAACTATACACAAATGACGAGAAGAAGGGATGGCCTTGACCACCATAAAATGGTAGTTTATTCACCATAAAACAGATACAAAAAAGAAAAAAAAAATTTCCAATATACGTGTGATCAGGTTGGGGATCAGGAGAGGAGTGAGGGGAAGGAACACACTTGTTGTTGACATCGAAGGGCTAGTATTGTGACGTCACACCAACGGGTGGGCGTGGCGTAGTGGGCGTGGCCAGGGAAGCGTTGCCTGGCACCGACCTGATATACCCGGTGAACCTTTTCACCTACACGAAGTCTTCAGGTTTGCGCACCACGGTACAAAACAATTATGGACCATAATATTGAATAAACCTTCTGTTGCCACCCAGCCGACATACGTTTTAAGGCACCTATGAAGAGATTCATACCATATATTTTCTAATTTCAACTGGATATTTTGTTTTCTTCCTTCTGATGCAACGCACAGTTTGAATAGAAAACCTTCAGTTGTGGCCAATGAAATAAGATATAATGACAAAGGTCTGTACATACTATAGGAATCAATGCAATGAATACTTAGAAGCCGAAATGCCCTTCCAGAACGAAGAGCGACACGTCTATTCGATGCCCCAACCCTTGGATTATTTCTTCATAAAAGGGAATCTGACCGACAATCTCTTCACTATCAAGTAGATTCTACATGGAATAACTTGCCCATTAGACTTCGTAACTTACAGGATGCTAATATGTTCAAAACTCAAATAAAAAAATTCTATTTGGATAAGGAATAACTGAACCTCTTGCTCGGCTCGCTCTCGCTTTCACTCCCACCTCTTTATAAAAGTATTTACTCCATAGACATGTTTATATTCATCCCTATTCATTTCTTATATCACCTAGTTCCGATCCAAAGATCAAAATGTAATACCTCTGATATTATCATGTAATTAGTAATTACACTAATAATGGTATTCACCGTTTTATAAGTCAACTAGCAAAGTACCCATCTCCGATCCCCCCCCCCCCACTCTCTCTCCCCTCTTCCTCATGCTCGTTACATATCCCGACCCCATCTCCGTTTCCCCCTACACCCTCTTTCTTCTTCACTCTCCCACTCCTCTGCATGTAGTTAGCTCCCCCTGGAAGTAGGTTGTGGGAAATGAGGTAGTATCTCACAGGGGCTTTCCCAGGCTATAAATAGACTGTAGATCCCAATTTAAAAAAGGCTTCAAATGACATTTTTACCCCGGATACCTTCACAAACCATATAATATATACGACGTCCTCCAGAGAGGGTGGACAGAACTCTACACATGAGTAAAACAGTTTGTAAAACAACAAATTCCGGGAACATGTGAGGCAAAGAAACCCCTCTTTCTACACAAAGAAACCCCTGTTTTCTACCTCTTTTCGTAGAAATCGCTCTTCCCATATATTTTATGTGATCCGTTTTAGGAAAATAGGTCATAAGTCGCAAAAAATGGATTTTGAGATATCACCATATTTGAAAAGAGGAGATCAAGCCTATTCCAATGATAGTAAACAGTATAATAAAATAATAAGTATTTCTAGATTTTAAGTTAGATATTTTCGTTTTTGAAAAAAAGGTTTCCAATATTTCTGGGGGTTAATAAACAGTAAAATAACTAAATGTAGTCCATATGAGGACCTTTAAAACGAAAGGATATATTGCATAGATTGTCCTGAAATTTGATACATCGATTGACATAACTATAAGGGACACACTCCCCAAAAATCAGAACATTCCAATAATGTGATCTTGTGAAAAAAACCACTTTGAAAAATATCAATTTTGCGACTTATGACTCATTTTCCTAAAACACATCACATATGGATGTGGTCATGTGAATTATTTTGTGTTCTCTCTCATCTTAGTTCTGTTTTGAGTGTATTTTAATCCAATTCATATCTTTTTCATCTTGATTCAATTACATTCTTGATGCATCCAATACAACTCAAGGAGTTTTTTTTATTAGAGACTCCGCTCGAAATGGCTGCAGGTTTCTGAAAATACATCACTTTATTCCAGTCTTCCAACATGTACAAATTACTAACTAAATAGAAAGTAAATGTAGGAACACAGAGGAAGAAGAAAACAGCATAGAAGTATTTTAGATAAATAAGGTTTACTACATTTGTAACTTATAGCATTGAGAGATCTTTTATCTTCTATCAAATTTTCTAGTGAATCAACAATTTGAATACAAACCCGAGGACGAAACAATTGAATTTGCAATTCGGAATAAAACCTTTAAATTCCTCCTCCCCTTAGCATTGATTCTGGTGTTTAGTGACCTAAGGTCGATGTCCTCTGTTTTTGAAGAAGCAAGATGTGTGAGTCTATAGCTTTGTTTTTGTGGTGCCTCGTTTCGGAGGTTTGTCCTATATGCAGGACAAGTACAGCTGGAGATTCTTGAAAAACTGGAAAATCTGCTGGAGCTTGAAAAACAGGTTTCACATTCACATCTTTAATGGTGCATATACATTAAATGGTTAGAATTAGGTAAGCTCTTTGTTTATGCAAGATTTTGAAAGATATTATCTGGTCAGTTAATTAAAAGTGCGCTATTTGTACTGCCTGTAGTGTTCTCCAACACAACCCAGGTTCCGACTTAGCAAAGAAGAACCAGAACAGAAAACAAACAAAATATAATAAAAGAACAACGTGTTTACAAAGCGTTCAAACGCATTGTATTTCTTATTAGGTCGAGGATGTTTAGTATTGTATATATGCCCAGATGGCAGGTATCTGTAGTGACCCAGTATCGTGTTTGAGGAGGAGAGATATATAATAAAAGACAGAAGCTTCAATATCATTCCTCTGATTTATTAGAAGCACAAGGTTATTTTACAAGGTCATATATAAAGGTGTGTGTCATTCGTATACAATGATGACAGTAATAATATAACGGTAGAAACACAGTAAATACAGTGTTGTGGAACACAGGTCCACCTAGTGGAAAACATAAGCAGTATAGAGTGATCCATATAGGTTTTGTATGGGAGTAGTATATGGAAAGTGTTCCTTCCCTATGGCAATAAACTACATATCCGAAATAAAGATTTATGTGCAAAAAACCCCCCAAAAACCACCACCTCAAGCGTTAATATAACCAATGTTAGGTATATCTTCCCAACCCACCGCCGGCCTCTTGCCTGAAACTAGGTACAGAGGGTTCCTAGGGTAATTTAGCTCCCTAAGAGTTCAAGGTGTTTAATGAAACAGATAGCATAGACCTACACAGAGATTTCATGAAATGGTTTAAAAAAGTTGAGGCATTAAGTACGAATACACTTATTGACACATTATGGTAAATAGTATTGAACTCCATACCTAAGTCTTGATAGGTAATAATTGCATTGATCATGTGGACTGATCAGATATAAAAGCAACTGGCTTAAACAGTACAGCAGACAGTAGTGCCCTCTGGTGTTATTCAGCGTAACTAATCAACAGTACCAATGGTATAAAATACAATGACATCTAGAGTATTCAATATCACTACACTAGCTATACTGGAAGCACCCCACTGATCCTGGATGTGAGAAAAGAAAAGAAAAGCTTTTCGTAGTCGTTGTATGCATTACATTCCAGATGGTATTGAAAGATTTTATGAATGTATATAACTCTTTTTAAATTACTGCTTAGGATATAAAAAAAACTATTAAAAAATGAGTAAAATTTAATAGATTCTAATGATAATTTACTTGATATTACCTGGAGATTTGTGTAAGATAGCATCTGTTGTTAACTGGTATTGAAGGGAACCTATACCTCCGTTATCCAGCCATTTTCACCAGCGATCAGTTCTATGCAAAGATTATCTCTGGAATATCCAATATGCCTTATATATATAATCATTTTTATTTCAACACATATTATACATATGACGATTTCACATTCAAAAATTGTACATATATTGTAATGCATTAAAATAGGGTGAACACCCTCTAAAACTAGGTTTTCCTGGCGACCCTTAAAATAAATAAATAATTGCTTCATTAATTCCTTCATAGTGTCTCTGATTGTTCGTTGTTTCAGCAATTTTTATTCTTATTTATTATTATTATAGTCAATTGAGTCTATCATTGTTCATATTTCTCTTTTCATGAGTTTTAAAGTTCTTTATATATCATCCTCATGTCTTGCTGATGTCTTGATGTCTTCATCTGTGATGACAGTGTACATAAATAAATTCCAGTCAAGCTTATCATTTTAGAATTAGATAGTTCAGTTAATTGTATTGATACATGAGATATAAGACGTTTGGGAAATTAATAAGGCGTGTGTATCCTTTCACACATCATACTAGCAGTGTGTTAAACATATCCTACCCTAAAAAGCATTTGTTAACGTCTATATGGGGAAATAACCCAGTGCATTATTGAAACGCCCTGTCTTATCACCTATCAGTAGAACAGTTTTGATCAAAGCGTTTCCTCCTGGCAGGTCCGATTCTCCCAGAAGCCCATTTCTTTTTTTGTGCCCCCTTACTTCTACTCACGCCACTTTTGTTCATACTGAATCCATTTAGCATGACAAGATCACACTTGGCTTTTGGTCCATTTGTTCTTTTTATTTCTCTCGCTTGTAGGGTTATATTGATATTTGATTTCAATCTTCCATTTCTCCTTACTATCATGCAAAGTGCCAGT
Organism: Sthenelais limicola; assembly: GCA_942159475.1. Taxonomy (NCBI): domain Eukaryota; kingdom Metazoa; phylum Annelida; class Polychaeta; order Phyllodocida; family Sigalionidae; genus Sthenelais; species Sthenelais limicola. The sequence continues at coordinate 41,852,836 of OW804100.1, forward strand.
CAGGATGTTGCCTGAGAGGTTCGATCTGTCTCTGTTGGCCGTTTATAGCTTGAGGCCCCCAGAAGGATCAATTCAACATAAAATATTATTTTGCTTTAAGAAAAATGGTTGTATTTTGGTACTCTTTATATTGCGCTTTTTAATGTAAAGGCTTGAATCAAAATGTCAAATGAAAAATCTGAATACATTTCGATAATGTATGCGATACTATCAGAATAAGGAGGAACATAATCTAGAAACAGAACTAGTTCAGTATTCAAAATAGACACTGCTTTATATAGAAAATGATCCTTGTTGTTTGATCGTGCTCTCCTGTGATCTGTGTTCTTAGTATATCATTGATATCTACCGTAGCTTGGTTTTATGTCACCTCAAGTTGTGCAATATAGCCAATGGCCAATGCCCTTACCAGCTTTTGCCCAGAATATTACACAGGAGTATAAATACAAAATGTCCAATATATTGCAGGAAACCAGATTCATATATAGTATTGTTATATTCCCGCTCATCTTATAGATAATTACAGAGGATGATGAGGATGGAGGTCATTGATATCAGCCGTTAATATTTATGTTATTAATTATATAATAAGATACATAATAGTAATTAATAATAGTACATTTTACAACGATGAATTCTCTAGTATAGGGTATTTGTTGAGAATAGTCCTTCTTTTCCTCGTGTGGGATAGGAAGAAAGCCATAATTGGTACTAAAAAAGGTAAAAGCTACCAACCCTTGCGCCAAAGTAAAATAGTACTTGATTGCATATGAGCACGAATTCTACTTTTTCTTCGTTTCCTACCTGTTATTTCTAAAAATTCATTTTCTTTGTGGAATTATGATGAATTTGATTGTTTACCATCACTGTGTCTACTGTGAGAAATCTAATAGAATATCGGTCCTAAAGTGTTCTTATCTCACGACGCTTATCACTTTCTTTCAATCTGGACCCAGACAATCGTTTATACTCAGGGGACCCTGTATACACTTAGACATCTATGGGAGGTTATGAGGAGCCGAGCAGAGGATACTTTAAATATTCATTAAGATTCTCCATAGAATCATATCTCTAGGATAGAAAACTTCTGGGTGCTTACTTTATTTCTCGCTTCCTATCTGATTTGCTTATGCTTGAGAACAACGAATGATTCTATTCTTTGCGAACCTTTATTCAATGCATTGCTTCCTTTGAATCTCAGATTGGCTCTGATATTGACGCCATTATTGCACTGAGTTGATGCATGTACACTTAAGGATCAGGTCAATACTATAACAATACAACAACTCTATCAACCTCTCCAAAGAGATTAATTCGTAATATTACATTTTGATTTAAAGGTTTTTATGTTTCTTCCTTATTCTACTATTTTCTGGCTCTGGACTACTTGATGGTAATAATCTGGGACAGGAGAAATAGGCCTTTTACAATGGTGAATAGATATAATGTTCTCGTCCAGGAACAGTATCTTCGGGAATAGTTCGATGGGATTCCATAACCCACCAGGAAGCCTAGTTAATAAAGGGCACCCTTTGTACGTCGCATTTGTTTCGTGTGCTTTAAAAGAGGTAACGTACCTACGACTTTGCTGAAAGATGCCATGAATGCGGACATCGTATGGTAGAACTCATTGGTTTCCTTAATAGCACCTCTCGGGTTACTATATATAGGCTGAATATTCTTAGAGACCGGAATTTGGCGTATGCGTTATTGGTCGGATCTGTGCGATCAACCCATCTTGCTGTGCGAACAAATGATTAATATTGCTAATAAATATGATAATACGGGATTATGATGAATTTACAGTATATGGAAAAAATAAGGGTGGTCGAAATACATCCCATTTGCTTCATATAATGAATGGCTTTTTCACAGCAAAGGCAAAATATTAACATATGTTCCTGCAATTATATAAATGGCATTGTATCCATCCATTCCTTTCATCGTCTCACAAATTAACCCTAAGATGAAATATGAGGATGGTAGATATGCCAATAAAGCACCTTTATGTTTCCGACGTTCATCTGAGTTGAGAGTGTGTTTCCCCATCACCGTGAGATTTTGAATTTTCCCTGGGGTCGTACGCCATCAGCTGGAACTAATGAAAAAGGACAGAACACTGAGACGCTCCTCCATGGCCATATATTAAGCTAACTTACATGTTTACATGAATAACCCCTTGAAGGCGAAAGTCGTGTATCTCTTGCTGTCATTAGGTTTATATTGCAGTTGGAGGCCATATATGATAAGCATGTTATTACACGGAGTGTTAATCAAGCTGAAACCTATCCATCAACGGAAGTCTAGAGTTACTTTGGTGTAATATTCCTCCTCATCAAACCACTCTGCTGTCCGACTCGTGCTGATTGTCAATCTTTGGGTTACAATAATTATGTTATAAGAAACTGGATCTGTCCAATTGGATCATTTTTTAGATATATATCCTTTTTTATTTCTGGAATCGTACAAAATTGACACCTAACTGCATACATCCATTTCAATGTATATTTACAATGCAAGAACATGATGTAGATGTCTATGATAATGCCTTGGGAGGCAACGCTATCATTTGCCTCGAGGGGGGGGGGGAATCTTCAGTAGAGCACGAGCAAAGCCCTCGCTCAGTAAAGAGAACAGGGCGAGAGCTATTTCATAGACGTTCTCAGTCCTACACTCCCGTATAGATCTAAGAACATTTCGGGAAAGTGATCTGTAGAAGTTTAAAGATTTGCAAAGGAACCTAATTCTAACTAGCATGCCAACAGTTAGCATGGGCCAGCTACTGTCAGACAACTTGGTTACATCCATGAATATTGCGTTCGATGTTTTCCTCTATTTCCTTGTTGATGGAATTATGTTTGTAAATGTGAATGAGTGGTGCACAGACGCCTGCCATAATACGAAGGACCAGATGCAAGCTTCGAAATCATTTATTTTGTTTGATTTGCATATAAATACATCGCTACGGTGATGGTTACTCTGCCATTACAAGAATGTGATAGACGGGTTTTTTTTCGAGCGGGAACATCACATAAGTCGTTATCCACATTTAAATTGAGATGAATTTAGCAAAGTACGTGAGTCATCCGGAACGTCACCATTGCTTTTGCAATGACAGCGATTTCTCTGCTAACGTCCAATGCCCAAATGTAAAGTTGAAACCAACTCCAGACCTTTTGATATGCATTGTTGGGTCCTGGGTATGTCTCTTTTCCCTGTTTCTCTCTCCCTTCTTCTCTATCTCTATTTCCTGGGTATGATCATAAACTGCCTCCCTCTTAGCTCTCCCGCCCTTGATATAACCTTATTAAATGTGTTGATAAGGGCGTAAAGCAACCAATCTCTCTGACTCACTGACTCACTCACCCAACACAGTCTCATCAAATAACCAATCAAACATTCCCTCATTTTAACTGAAATATGGAATATTATATCCATATCAAAATATTTTGGTTTTAACAATATTTTTTTGATAAGGCATTTCCCTTACCGGCAAGAAGGCTACATGAATTGATTGTATCCGGAATAACAATTTATGTGACTAAAAAAATGTTGTGTTGGCTCAAAACCTACAACAAATTCAGAGAATATTCTTGTTTTCTTAATTAGCAACGAAACCTGTCCATTTCATTTTCAAGATTGGAAAAAGCTTCAATCTGTCAAACTCCCGAGCGGACACACATGCAGTCGCATTATAACAGTCAGATTCCCTAACAGAAATGTCGCAATGCAGTCATTACAATTTCTGATTAGTTTAAGGTAACAACAGGGCCCTGGGCCTTGTTTCATAATCAGGGACATAGGAATTAGGAAGAAAAACGTCCCATTTGGGACAAATTTCGTTTCATAATCAAATCAGTGAATTTTCTCAACAAGTGCTTATGACATTGTACTCTCTATCCCCCTCAGCCCATGTCGCCTCCCTATTTGCTATTACAGTTATTACGTAATAAGACAAATACACATGGCCATGCAGTCCAAGCTAGTCCATGTTCACCCTCTACTCAGTCATAGTTGGGTAGGCTACGAAGTGCTGTGAAGATGGGCATGTGAATGTGTAAATGTTCCACATTATGAAATGCCAGGCTGGAACATTCTTTGTAACATTTGAGCACCATTCGCAGATGTTTCAAATAGATCTTCCTATCTCTCCTTCATTATGAAACCACACCCACTCGAGATTAAGTCCCAATGAAGTACAGCCAAATACTACGACCACGTTCATGTGGGTATCACGATAGAGAGAAATCGCCCTACTGTGATAGACACACCTCAGAAGATGTGTGCTTAGTTGGCCATAATGAGTTCCCTGCATGGCTTAGAAAATAGGAATGAACAATATGTAGTGGTAAGATACCATTATGCTATCAATAAGCTCTGGCTTTTTAGGAACTAAACATATTTCACTGCAGCTCGTAAGGACATCTAGATATGTTATTTCCTATGCACCTAATGCTATGTTTTTATTCCTAGAAATGCCATACCAAATCAAGGAGCATTTTAAGTAAAGGTTTCTTGTGAAGCTGGTCCCCGTTTGATAGGTTTTTATAAGCGGGTCCCCGTTTGATAGGTTTTTTATAAGCGGACTCTTAGAAAACAAGTGAAACTTAATTGGGGTCCCCTTAACACAGAAGCAATTCTAAGTCAGGGCAATCTATTGGCAGGGACATTCTTGTGTACGCAAAGTTAACTTTCTCCAAGTGTTAAGCAGCTGGAACAACAGTAAAGGTGCCATACCTTTCAATAGGGAGATTTAGCAACCACAACGCACCAACAAAACACTAACGCAACACTATCTATTTGTACATGGGGATATCACGAGAGGCACTAGGCCAAGGGCATCTATCTCGAGATATCCCCACAAAGGTAATAATGTACTAATAGTTAGTGGATGCGTTAGTGTTGTGTTGGCGCGTTGTGGTTTTAAATCTCCCTAATATCACAAACCCGGCGCATATAGAAAGTGTACTCGTAGCGAGAGGGAGGTCACTGCACGAAATCATTCAGTTGTAATAGAAAATTGTGACACGAACGCGCATCATAACTCCAAGATTCGCAAGACAACTAACATCACACGTTTGGATTGCTGAATAATGCAACCCAAAATTTATGGTATGCATTCAAATTCGAACAGGCTTCGCAAAGTCCGGCCCACACGAAATATATTTTAACTTATGATAATTATTGTCGCATAACAAATAATTAATAGGTACAAATTGTTAAATATGTCTGTATTTTGAATGAGGCGATTTTTTTTATCATTATGTTTCTCAAGTTTTGATACAGCGCCGGATGATAGTATTTTAATTCCTCTCTGTATTTCTGAAATAGTGTGTGTGGTGACTTATCACTTAATATTGAGTATATTTTTGTTCATCGATTAAAAATGTGTAACAGATCAAATTTATTAATTGATCTGTTTGTACACCTACAACTGAGAATAATGTAAATATTATGTACAGCTTACATGATGTTTGGCTGAAATAAAAATCTTAAAGATATACAAATTCCATTATAAATCCGGCAGATTCATGAGACTTTCTTGGGAGAATCGAAATATCTTCACAATGAAATCTATTTTAAACTACATGATCCTTCATTTCCGGGGAAATCAAATGGTTTTTAATGCACATACCCGTCTCCCCCAGTTGTGAAATGAAAATTAAGTTCCCACGTGCCGAGCATTCTTCTTGTCTGGAGTGCTTGATAATTAATTACAATCTATAATTATTTATCAAACCTTTTGTCTTTCTAGCCCGGCGGGCCAGGGCCTTGATTTGTGCTGCCTGGGGGACAGCCGCCCTCTTCTCTGTACCAATGCTGATCCTCAATAAGGAAATGATAGTGAATAATGTGACCCAGTGTTGGATTCCTCTCCCTGAACGATGGCAATGGAGGGTAAGTAAATTCTCTCTGTTCATTAGGGCGAACACTTTTGCGCGAACACAGTTTTATGCGCCTACTTCTTTGTTTCCTTGGTCTTCTTTTTTAAATAAAAAATAATTCTCAATAACTAGCAGTACCCGGAAGAATAACGTTTTATGCATTCGTGAGAAGGCAATTGTAAAGAGATATTGAGATGGGAGGTTTTGAAACAAGAAAGTAGAATCTCATTGTCAAGGCTGAACAAAGGCTATTGAGTGTGGACAAAGAGATCATCTCAAGTCTGGGAGTTGGATAACTTAAAGCACTACTTCCGTGACTAGTAAATACTATTACTTTAAAAACTCTAGTGTTTTGCTCTAGTCACAATCAACAAAGACTCCTACAGACTTTCTTAGAGACACATAGCTCTTTGAATAACATTTCCTCAGAAGGATTATCTCAGAAACTTCATATTATATTTTCATCATCAAGTAGCCTAGTTCTTTTTCAGCAAAGGTTACGGACGTATAGTATTTCAATCCTCAATACCGCTATGTACACTTATCTATGAGACTATTTACGCATTTCTTTGATTATCGCTACGTTTTCCACAGATCTATGTGGAAAAGAAGTCAGGGTAACAAGATCATCACACATTTGACAAAACCCCAAGATGTGAATAGTTTCTTAGATGACTACATAGAAGAGTGTTGTTAGCACAGAATGTATGATAGGTCTTGATTTCCGATTTATTATCATGATCTTGCCTATGATATCTCACTGCCAAGAAGACCAAAACTTATCAATAATCCAAGTTGCATATATTGGGCTATGGGGTTTAATATTGTTCAAGGTTTTCCCTTGCCGAAGGCGGGCGCACCTATAGACGTTTTACTTTACATCAGGGTGGTCATATGTTTGGCTGCTTACTGTTAGGTTCGTGCTTCGTAAGTATACAGTTTGGCGTACCCTAAATATCTTAATCTATAAATCAGTTAATTTTTGCAATTTGTATGTGCATACATGTACAGGCTATTGCAAAGTCCTTTTTCGATAAATCTCAAATTTCAAAGATAAAGTCACAATAATAAAAGGTTTAGAATGGAATATGTTTTCACTCCAATTTCACATTTTGGCAACATGCTGGCCGCTAATTCAGCGCAAAGACTGGACGAACTTATTAACAGTTTAGCTTTTAGATTTAGATTTAGAAAATATTTTATTCAGGACAAAATGATATGTTTATACATAGGTACAAATCTTCTCAGACTAGCCTGATTTACAATACGTTTACTGATAAGTAGACAAAGAGTTAACAAGGTGAATAAGTTTGAATATGTTAGATACAAAAAAAGGATAAATTATAAGCTTTCACAATATCATAAGAATTATAGATAGTACTAAAATTTGTTACAATTCATTCCATCAAGATACTATGATAGTATATTTAAGGTTACAGATGTATATAAAATATTCCTACCACCCACGCCGTGCACTTACACGCTGTCCATTATTAAGCTGATCGTCAAATGCCAACAATCGCCAATAACAAAAATAAAGAGTATTTCCCCTCAGATTAGATAACAAATAAGCTCAGAATGAGAATATTAAAGACAGATCATCACTTTATACTAGATGAAATGTAATGAGTTGATGCATTGAGGTGGAGCAAGCTGATGGGCAGGAGACAATGGACTTGATAGCTGTTGCCAGTTGCCGGATGCCGACGATTACTGAAAATGGGAAAAAACCACGAGCATTTCCCATAAGATTACATCAAAATAAAGGTTAATATTAGGGTTATCAGAATATTCTTGTAATCCCAAATCAGGCTATTTGAATTAGAAAAGTGGTCAAATTGAATAGGGAAGGAAGAGGAGGAGGAGGAGGAGGAGTAGGAGCATGAATTAGCTGATCGAGTGAAGTAGGACCTGACAGTTAGGCCGAGTAGGTTATCTATTAATTGCTGGTCGTGTGACGAGTTAAACAACGAGTATTTTCTTTCGATTAGATCAAAAGCATTAAAGGTCAGAATCAGAAAGATCATCATTTTCTTTGCCGGTTCATATAATATGGTTATTTTGACCAGCTCATATATTGCTATGATGGTCATTTCGGCGAGCGGACAACGACCCGATGTCAGCTATGTGCGATGAACGATGAAACCATACATCTTGTCTTGGTCGGCAACCAAGTTTCTAGTCACGATTAATAACACAAAGCATGTACCTATACCTGACATCCCGAGAACATGATACCTCCGATATTATCTATGACCATAGACAAAGTTCAAGAAGTTCCTGGAATGCGATTTAACGCACACGTGGTTGTGCTGATACTGAGAAGTGTTATCATATATCATATATCATATATAATATATCATATATCATATATCATATATCATATATCATATATCATATATCATATATCATATATCATATATCATATATCATATATCATATATCATATATCATATATCATATATCATATATCATATATCATATATCATATATCATATATCATATATCATATATCATATATCATATATCATATATCATATATCATATATCATATATCATATATCATATATCATATATCATATATCATATATCATATATCATATATCATATATCATATATCATATATCATATATCATATATCATATATCATATATCATATATCATATATCATATATCATATATCATATATCATATATCATATATCATATGTCATATATCATATATCATAGTGGTCAACCACATTATAATCAATGTCCGCTATTACCTAAATAATCAACAACGAACACATTCATACTATCACTCATGTGGATCATTTTGTACAATCAACTCTTCAGTCGGATCCCGGGATTCCAAGCCTTTGGTCTTTACTTATTTCTCCTCTTACAATAGATCTAAAATATTCAACATTATATTCAGAAATTATAATCAAGATATAACACTAGTGGGAGCCCGAGTTTTTCCTGGGCTTCTTGCATCACGAGACAATATTTAAATACTACAAAATTCACACAATATGAACGATGGCGGATAAGCCGTTCTTTATGTATAGGAATAATATCCGGTAACTATAGTTTCAATGATATGGTTACCATGAATTACACAATGCAGTTGTGCATGGATTCGGCGAGCATATGTCACCGCACAGTTCATCACACATCACACAGTCATCAATTTATTCCGAAGGAAGATATTATGAATACAATAAGACATAATTATGGTCTTAAATTGTCTCAATACAGCTTATAAAATTACTGGAGCCTGAAGTGCCGATGCGGTGGTTGAGAGCTTAGACCTCACATTATAGCGACATATAGCCATGTCACCTTAGCATTTCTTCTCAAATAAAGTGATCCTTCCCCATTTATGAGTATATAGGTGGTAAAATCGCTAGCATTATGGATAAAGATGCAGAATACACACATAAGCTTAATTGACAAAACCTAGAAGCATAATAAAACAATTCTCTGATCCGTAGTAGCTATAATTATGTTATTTGTTCCTTCACCGCATGCACAGGGTAGTGGAAATACGAGTCGTATTATGGATCTTTATAGGTACATATAATTATATGTATCAGGTACTTCTTTCACCAAAAGAAAATAGCACAGGAAACAGATATATATGGGTCAGATTTCGGAAAATGTACAATTGGCAGCTGTACACGTGTAGTTATTTTTGCTAAATTAGTCTGCAATTTGGCCAATATTGGGTAAATTCGAGTGTATTCGGCATTGCATTGATTCTAGCAATCTGTTTGGTTATGTTTAACTGTATTTTGAACTTTATTTTCGTCTGAAATTTGGGTTGTTTGAGAAGATTGGCGAAGTTCAATTGTGCCTTTTCCGAAAATCTGACCCATATATATGATAGACTAGGGGGATCCGTCGTAACGAACTTTAGTCACCATGTAGCACAATGTCGTGTGTCATCCTATATGTAATAAACCATAGGATTAGTGTTCATTATTTGGTAATGGAATTCGTTGGATGGCATTTATATCTTTGATAACGATCCGAGTTCTTATACACATAGCTCAGGACATTGTGTATCAGTTTTTATGTAGCCTGAACCACATTTCGTTATGGGACACATAATGGACGAGTCCTAAGCCAGTATTGATTATATTTCACATAATGTGATGTGTTTCAAGAAAATGGGTCACAAGTCCAAAAATGATTATTTTTCAAAGGGATTTATTCACAAGTTCCCGTCTGTTTGAAATATCTCATTCTTGGGGGAGTACGTGCTGTCAGTAGCATCAATACATGTCCTAAAGTCCAAGACATCACATATGGAATACACATGGGAGTATTCACATTTATCCTTTCTGAAATATTGAATCTAATATGCTATGAGGTCCGTCTTTTGTATGTCTAACTTTGGTTTTATAAAGTAGGGTATCCACTATACGTGAAAAGGTCCCGTGAAGTACCTCCCGTTAACGGGACCCCGTGACAGGAGGCACTCTACGTATAGTGGATATCAGCCTTTAAGATGACTTTCTCCCGCCCCCTCAGATATTGTCAGAATTGCCCCCAGGAAAAGGCTATTATTATCTGCTATATGTATATGCGAGGATTAGAATTGGATCAAAAGTGACATTCGATAGACATGTTAATGTCATCGTCTCTACAAGATAGGTCTACAAGATATAAGAATCTATTTTAGAGTGGGTATCTTAAATCCAGAACATGGAAAAACCTTGCAATATCAAAGGCTAATAAGAGTAGAATTTTGGACTGAACCTTGCATTTTTGTCATACTATGTTTGTCAATGCTAGATCTCCAGAATCTGCTGATTCCAAATCTGTTGTATTACATATTTCAGATGGCCCTCTCTCCCTCCCCTCTCCCTGTCACCCTTGAGGAAATTTTGAGCAAGGAACATTTTAAGCAAAGAACAAAAAGCAAACAGCAAAATGTTTGGAGCAAAGAACATTTTAAGAAATATTCGAGTCCAAAATAATTTTTCTTATTTCTAAATTAAAGCCAAGAGATATATTTAATTGGATTCATGGTTAACTTGCTGCTAGTCACATTTGTTCCTCCAGGGCATTAATGAGCACGCGTATAAGCACGCTATATATCAGGAATGGGGAGACTGATTGGCAGTTTATGGCATGAATGTGAGACAGTATATCTAAGTGATGGCATCCTGCATCATCTTGAATCCTATCCAGCTAATTTCAACCCTGCACTCCATCAAAGTCTATCAACACACATTTAGAGACCCTGAGATCCCAGGAAGGCCTACTTGGTAAATCGACTATGGGTGGGTTTCATATCTTTTTTCTTGTTGTACACACATCCTGAATTTTATCATCATTCGATAGTGAACTTTTTGATGACGTGACTTTTTGACATAATATTGTGATACCTCCCATCTACACAAGTCTGTCAAAGCATTGGCTAGAATTATTGGATCAATTGTGTCCCTAAAAGCTGACCTTCCCTCTGTAGTTAGGCGGTATTCTAATCTAATTGAAGATCGGAATAAACATAATTGCTTTGGAAGGACTGTTTTCCTCGATTACCGCAAGAGGACTTATATTGCAGGATCAACTGTCGATGGTCCTATGTTTACCGTTCAGGCATATGGTTGGCTTATACTATTTGCCTGTCAGTTGGGGCTAAGCCTCTTAAGCTTTAGTTTGGCAGTAACCAAGGGCAAACCTTGACACCATACAAGAGTCTCATATCCCTCCCTTCCATCACCTGTCACCTCCTCCTATGTAAACTCATCTTTATCATAAATCCCTATCATGGAAAACTGCTATAATAATCCAATAACTCTTGTCGAGAGACGTTCGTCCCCTGTCACATAGGGTCATATGTTACCACCCTTGCCAATTTAAATGTTAAGGAATTAATTATTCAAATGACAGGGTTTGAGAAGCCCATCATGAAATATCCTGTCAACCATATATGTTCTGGAAAGATATCAGACAAGAAGCTAATATCTTTTATGATTGGTTAAATAAGAGAAGAATATCTGCAAAAACTGGGTGATAAGCACTATATATTGTCTCTTTATGTCTCTTTATCCATGGATAAACAGACATGTGAGAATCAATAGTGTATATATGACCTAAGAAACTTAGGTTTCAGATGGCTCTCTCTCTCCCTCCCCTCTCTCTTCCCGTATTCTCACTCCCCATCACTCCCCTTCCTGTCTTCCCTTTCTAGGCCCCATCTCTCTCCCTAACTTTCTCCCCTCTCTCCCTGCCTCTCTTCTCTCCCTCTCTCTCCTTGCTCCCTCTCGTCCATCTCTCTCCCTCCCACACATCCCTGTTTTTCTCTCCCTCCCCTCATTCTCTTTTTTCTCCTCTCCCTCTTTCTCATTTCCCCCCTTCTTTGATGTTTACAATGAAAATGAATTTAAAAGAAAAATATGACTTCAGAAATGAATTTGTAACCACCTAAAACATAGTCAAAGTGGTTTTATACATTGATCTAGTGCCAACAGGAGCAGACATATGATATAAAATACATTTATTGATGATGGCCATCTTGGATTTTGAAAATGACATTGAAACAGAATAGTGACCTCAGCAATTAATTCCTCATGCTTTAAAACATACTTAAATTGGTATTATACATAGTGTAAGCCGCTTATTGCAGACATCTTTCCAGAGGTTTTTGTCCGCATTATCCGACTGTCTCCATTATCCGACGTTCATAGGATACACTATACAGGCCCATAGCAGGAGTAGTAATCAATTACATCTGCAACATTACACTGCTACTATGGTATGAGACAAGTTAAACATGCACACCATGTGGTGTTATTCTAAATAATGCACATGAACATACACACATGTACAGGTCTACTTATTTTCCATACATGTACATTTTGATTCGAGGAAGGAAGGAATTTATTCCGTTTTCTTTGCACAGGAGAACCTTTTTATGCTACTCTGAAAAACGCTATTGGTCTTGGCGATTGCTCTGTCAATTTCAAATAATCTGCCAAATGTTTTCAGGGCTTGTGTTTTCCTGCTGGTGTAAATATTGCCTAATGGTATGAACACTCTGTATTGCCTGCTTGTAAGAAATGGGTGGTAATTCTGTTTTTCCTTCCTCTTCTTTATCCTCACCTTCACTTGTTCCCTGGTCACAGCTTTCTGTATCTAAGCATGCTGTCTTACCTACCACACTTTCATTATATCTTCCTTTGTGCAGACAGGTGTACATTGGATTGACTCATCAACTCAAACCAAATAATATGGTTAATATTTTTAACATAAAATCTGACATTAAATTGACATTACGTAGGAGGAGCGACGTGAGTCGGGGTTCTTCTTCCTAGTTACCTCCTATTACATACGTAATAGAATACAAAGTAGAAGTGTTAAAGGAATTATTTATTTAAAGAGAAGAAAACTGAGATAATTCTAAAGTGTGAGTAACTCGACTGTACTGTACACAGACTTTGTATTTATTGAGTAGAATACTAGGAAACTTATATTTCTTAAATATGTAGGAAACGAATTGAAATGTTGTATGTTCCCAACAAATTGTAAAGACGCACGGGGAGGATCCCAACGAAAAATCACCATTTATGAATAAAATCGTTCAAAACAAAAATGATCACAACGCCCACATACATTCTGGTTCTGTCTGTCACCATCAACAGTCAATAAAATACACAGCAATCTAGCCCTGCAACCATAACCAACTCCCTATCTTATCTTTAGAGCATGCTAGAAATAAGCGATGGCATGCCTCATTGTTAGACTCACTTCTAAGTTAGAGGGACATGTGTGATTCACCGTATTTTGACACAGTCACAACTCTTTTTCTTAATTAAAATTTTAAAAAAAATAAAGATTTACTGTCCCCATTCCGAAACTTAAATACCATGGTCTGATGTACAAAACATTTTGGTCCAGGCGTTTTGTTCGCAATATCTGAATGTCCGCAATAAGCAGTTTATATCACACATAGATATAGTGCTAGCATGGTCGAACTGAAATGATATTTACGTTTCCCAGAGATCGCCATTATTATTGGATTTTGACCTTGAAATTGACCTTAAAATGAAAATAGGTTCCTCACACCTTAGACATAGTCAAAGTGGTGTTATACGTGGATTTATTGCTGAATGGAGCTGAGATGACTGGGGCAAGTGAAAAGCCCTAAATTATCCCTGGGACTTGATCTACCCAGAATAAATAAAAGCTTTTAAAAGAAATGACACCGGTATGTCCAAAAGGGAGCCATATTGCTTTTAATGCATAACGGCCACCAGGGGGCCACACTAATTTGTTTGCGGTGGTTTTGAAAACCTTATGCTAATATAACTACCACCATGCCAAATTGCAAAACTTGTCACAAAGTGCACATTATTTTCATAAATCAGCTATAATACTGCTTTAAAGGGTCAGTTAACGGGTTCATGGTCACTTTTAGGACAACAAACTTCATGGAGCCATAAATACAACACCCAAGTCTCGATTTTTTTACTTCCATTTATGTCTAACTTATAGTCACTTACAGGCACAAATCGAGAAGTCCTAGTTGAAAAAGTCTGTTTAGCACAAGAGGGCACTGAGAGTGCTGTGTGACGTCATAAAGCTGTGCCAGAAATGTACATAATATCCCTACCTTCCCCCCAATCTCCCAGCAATTGAAACAGTTGTTCAATACAGGTATTTCAAGACATCTGTATTGAGAGGTCAATAATTGGGTTTAGTCCCCCGTCCCCCCCCCCCCCTTTAACGAAGGGACACAAAAGGTGGTGAGAGAAAATGTGATGTGTTTCAGGGAAATGAGTCACAAGTCACAAAACTGTAATCCATGTACAAGAACCCTTATTTGGAATGTTTTCATTTTGGTGTTCTTTGAGCTGCTAGTAGCATAAATATACATGTACCAAATTTCAAGATGGTGTATTACTAAAATGCATGCATTTCTAAGGTCATCCTATATAGTACATTTAGCTACTTTACTAATAATTCTCTACTCAAACATATTCTAAACCTGTTTTCCAAAAATGAAGATATCAAATTTAAAATAAAATAGTACTTATATGCCCTACTGTTAACTATCATTGGAATCGGCTTGATGTCATCTTCTCAAATATGATCATTATCTCACCTGTGATTTGTGACTCATTTCCCTGAAGCACATCACAAATGTGTGGGAAATAGCATTGCATTCATTTCACTCTGACCTTGTGAGGAACAATCAATGGGTAATACAGAGTGTTTGTTTTGGTCTGGTAATACTTCTTCTGCCCAGCCCACCCTCCTTCTTTCTAGCAGCAAATATAAGAGTTGTTTGTTATGTTCATTGCATGTACATTTCAAGATTGGTGCACCTTTATGACGTAGGCAAACAGTGGCGCCTTGAATGGAGTGTTAAACTGTGGAACTACCTTTTCACTCGATTAAATGGGTAAAACTCACTAAATAATAACTTGAATTAAGTAAAACTGGGGTGGTTACATTTCAATAATAGCAAGGAAATGGATTTGCTCATAATATTTGGGGGTTTACTGACACTTTAATTATGTTATGGTCTCCCAGATAAGAAGTGCTATTAAAGGTAGGCTGACAGTGACGCCCTGAACGGAGTGTGGAACTGTGGAACTACATTTCTCCTTTTCTAAATGGGTACCACTCTCTGAATATTAGTTTGCGAAAATTGTTATCATGGACGTTGATTAGCTCATAATAATTTAAGAGTTTACTGACATTTTAAGAGGAAAAATTGTGATGCTCAAACCTCATGTAAAAACTGACGATACGGAAGACAATCAAATTGATACTTGTTTTCCTTATCCATCTCTCATTCTGATTCGGTAATAATGCACTTACCATTGGATCAATTCTTACAAGAAATTAGACTGGGACTCCAGAAATTCCCACCCAGCTTTTCTCCAATTAAGATACTCCCATCCTGAGTCCAGATCGATGATAAACTTGGGAACAAATCCTTTGACTGAAAACTAATTGAATGTGTTATCTACTAAAGCTCGGTCTAAGAAAATGCTACCATGTTGGTACTTTAAACGATTACCTTTTTTATTTCCCAATTTTCTATTTTCCTCTGACTGATTTAAAAGATAGAAAGCAGGCAGTAATGCGATCTGTAGATATAGTGTAGATAGTCCTTGAGTAGGAATACTTTCTCATGTTAAAGATCATTCCGTCTGGCGTTAATGCAAGCATTCGTATATCGATGCTTTTTCACCAAGTTACATATGGGAGGTATCAGTAGAGCAGTGAAAAGATATCAATCACACATAGCAGGTAACCATTCAAGTGGTTGGAAGAATTGCTTTGGCCACTTGGGTGAGATAGAGGCGGGCACATCCATTAAGTAGCAGGGGAGGCAGTCAGGCGAGGCAGACAAATCCAGCACCCGACTTCTCCGACACCTCCCCACATGAAAGATATATTGTCCCAGTCTAAAAGGACACATGCATGCTAGCTTGGTCTCTTTCAGGCTTTCCTGCCTGGTCTACTTTTAATCGTAATCTTTTACAAGGTTTCCTCTTCTCTATTCGAAGGTACCCTCCATTTAACCAGAAGGAAAAGTAGTAATATTTTAGTATGATTAGACTCAGTAAGGCACATCAAAGAACATTATAAGGTATACCTCAAAGAATATGTGAGGAGTATTGGTTCTCGCAATTCGACCCAGGGTCAATCCGTTTTCCGTTTTAGTGTTCACAATACCAAATAATTATAATAATATCCAAGGGGAATGGGCATGGGAAGAAAGCGAATATGCATAAATAGTGAATGGGCATGGGAAGAAACCAAATATGCATAAAATGGTGAATGGGCAGGAAAAGAAACCCAATATGCATAAATGGTGAATGGGCATGGAAAGAAACCGAATACATAAATGTTGAATGGGCATGGAAAGAAACGGAAAACGCATAAATTATGAATGGGCATTGAAAGAATCCGAATACTTGAATATTTCTTTTAACATACGTTTGCCTTATGTCAACCACTTACTTTTTGCAGGCAGAAAAAACTACCAGTTAATTAAATATCACAACCACGTGTCCAAATAAAAGAGACGGAAAATTTGGACCTGTCATTTGAAATAGAGATTTCCTGTCCTTTACTTCAGATAATACAGTTGTCAGCGCACAAAGAGACTCTGGTTAACTAGTATTGTACGCCAGGGACCCATTGTCTCTTTCTACTTCACTCTGAGTGATTTTCTAGAGAAAGTCTGTGGTGACAATAAACCTGTACTGGAGACGGTGCATTTATCTTCCCTATGCTTGAGAACCGGGACAAACATAGCATGCTTGGGCCTTGGTGTTATCCATTTGGTAGGGCACACTTGTTCCTAATCAGTATGGAAATACGATTATCATATCTAGATTCTATAGTTCTATGACTGCAATGGGGAAATTTATGATTTGTGGCCCTAATTTTCGGATTGTCTGTTCAGAAATAAAAAGGTCATACTGTTGAGAATATTAATTAATGAAATTGTACAAGAAAAGTGGTGCCTGGTGGTTAGGGCAATAATTTGGAACATTACAAAACACTTGGTAGGGCATAGTTGTTTTACTGGTATAAACATGGATCTCTTGTTAACTGGATTTTATATCACGATGGGTGTGTTGTACACAACACCATTGGTTGAAATCCTGTTATCATATACAATTATCCATTTGCACGCGTTCGATCCAGTTTTTTTAGTAACGTTGCTTTCTATTGGTCGAGTATTGTGTCAATGTGTTTAGTTACAATGACGTCAAAAGCCTTAATGTTTCAACCAATAGGAGGAGTGTCGCTTCATTAGTGCTTTGGCAAGAAAAAAGAAGAAGGTAGCGATGTCGGAAAAATAAGTAAGATTAGTTTGGCATTTTAGTGCACAATATAGCATCGTGATATTTTAAAAAAAGAATATATAATTTACATGTTATCTAGGGATATGTATACTATAGGCCAATGTTTTTAATGAGTTAATGATCCACTCGATGATTCACTTCTCAGTAAAAACGCATGGCTATTGTGTACACGTTCCAAGATAACATGCTCATTATATTATTCTCTTTTAATATGTCTCAAACCTTGGCTGTTTGTTCATACAAGACTCATCATCTACATTTTGTTAACGCTTTATATTAGAGGATTCTAACCTCGGGGGTTATGCAATATATTTCCAGGGGAGACTGGATCCAAAGTGGACAATTGATTCTTCATTTCCTTACCCCATCCGAGTTTATTTGTGATTATTATTGACTTTCCATGGAATTGTGGCATGTCAAAGTCAAAATAATTATAATGTAATATTAATATTAATGCCTCTCATATATCTAACCCTTAATAGCAGATAACGTTGATCCCGTTAAAGTAAACGTAAAACGCACCATAAATATATATATTATACATATATGTATGTGGCCTATAGGAAACAAGATGCTATGTGGCTCATATAACGCTACGTCTAAAATGGATACCCTATACATCATACGATAATTTCACAATGTGAACACCATTAAGACCGATATCCCAGGAAATCAAGTAGTTTCCAGACTTTTCAAGTTCCACATAGGTGGCAATGAACTCAGATGTAAGTTCCTTAACTAGCTAGATGGAAGTCTGAACTGGTACCAGCGAGATTCCCTGGAGAAATCTCCCCGTCCCTTAAACTACAAATTGCCCTTGAATGGATTACAAGTAAATTGAAAAAAGAACTCCACCTGAGAAACTGTTATCAGGTCCACACCATGCACTTAGGTCACTTAAAGAGGTTGTAATGGGTAAGGAGGAGGCCTAACCTGCACTTCCAAGGTCTTACCTTTTATTTTTTGTTCGGAATCTCTTAGCGACTGACTATATTAGATTACCGCTATTATGTCTGATGACAAATTGCTTTGGAAAACCAGTTGGCCTTCGCGACAACATGTTTGTACACTGGAAGCGAGTATGTGAGTCCTCTTAAAACCAGCGAAACCTTGCTGAATCAAGACTCCCCTTGTCAAGGATCAAAGGCAAACATTGGCCCGGAAAGGGCAGTTCAATTGATTACCTCATCTAAGGAAACTGTTGGGAAGCTTAGGATGGGAGTTGCGCGATGTATAAAAGTGACTTTTGATGTCGCTATTTCCCTGCTTGTCTAGGGGGAATTCTAACATGCGGCTTATCCTTGACTTACAGACCTCGGAATGTCTGCTAACAGACAGCTCTGATTGTGAATGCTGTCAGGGGAGGGTCTCACTGAAGGTCATACCTCACAATATAATAAAAATCTAGGAAGCATTTCGAGCCATGTCGATCGATGGAAAATGCTCATACAAGAGTGACTAGGAGGTTCTTGTTAGTGTAAATCGCGTGCTTGGTTTGGAAACCAAGGTTGTCGAATGATTCAAAGACGCCTATTTCATTGTGTCAACATTCATTCAATGGAAGGGTCTGAGATAATCAATGCTCACAAAATGTGAACTTGTATTCGCCTCATCACTCAAGTTACTTTAATACGCTCTGCTGGTGGGAGGTTGATATTTAGTTAAAAATATAATCTCGCCTACAGCAAAATCAATCAAACACTAGTATGTGTTTCGCAATGGGTTGTTAAACATCAAAATAGGTTCAATCCCTAGCTTAGGGAGTAGGTTTTAACTGCAAAGAGAAATGGCAAAAGAGTTAAAAGAAGTCAGTCTAAATGTGATGGGAAATCACTATGTAGGGTATGAGGACGGGTCTGTATACTTCAAAGTCATCCCCTTCCCTGGTGGTAGTCGATAAGAAGCACAGAATTGTAGGTGTGAAGCATATTGATTTTGGAAGTCAGCTAAAACACCTTTTTTCAGTTCGCTTTTCTTCAATACCAGCTGTCGGGTGTACTTGTATTTGCCTCATTTTTATGATAACGTCGATACATTATTTTTTATATTGGAATCTTTGCGTCAGATGCAAATCATATATACTTCAGACCTAGATTTTATAAGTCTCATATAATCTTATTAAAAGTTCCTAGCCGATACAATGGACAAATGAACCCGAGGAAAACCTCCGACTAATACATTTTCAAGATATTAAAGCTGTGTAAATTAAATCCTAATAATGTCACCAACATATCATTAGGTTGTTGCTAAGCTGCCATCCCACATAATGTTACCTTTAAGTATTATCCTTGATAAAGAAATATATTTTGTATTTCCAATTGCGTTTCTCCTTTATGTGAATGTCAATGATGCAGGGTCACTGCATGACATTAAATTACTCTCTGCCCCAATCTCTATAATGTCATGTCTTAGACACGGAATGTGTGCTAATAGGTTAAACCCTTTCAACGCAATCTATTTCTGATTGTGGATAATGTTGAATGGCCAGTGCTTTAATAGAATTTTCTGCTTTAATAGTATTGGTGCACCGTAACAAATAACACAACTAAGCGACAAATACCACATTGGCAGTAATACGATTTGTAATCTAAGTGTCTATAGATCTATAGACATTAGAGGAATGAGTGTTGTGAACTTGAAAAATCATATAGCATGATTCTAGACCGTGATCTTCCATTTTAATCAAGAACAATTTAATCCGAATCAATCCACTACTTTTATCTAGATCTAGAGCGAGAAGTCTCGTCAAATTGTGAAGTGGAATCTATATTAGTTCTTAGGAAAGCATAAGGCGATTTTGTGTTTCTTGTGAGTGAGTTAATTTCGTAAAATCATGAAAATTGAATCGAAGTAATATATATTACTTCGATTCAATTCTGAGTTAATCGAGAAGGCCAGTGTATCAAGCAACGGACGAGAATATTCTTTCCAACAAGAAACATTTATCTCACTGACTCACACACTATTAATAAGGTTGTTGATGTATTCAACATGAAATGAGATATTTCAATATTTGTTTCATAAAAATCTCTACTGAAGTTAGTTCTATATACAGGCATATTTCCTTTTCAGTTTCAACTCCTTTTATTAAACTCCTTTACAATTACAGTATGATCTTCAGATCAAGCTTCAAAATTACCACATAGTTTTCTTTTCGACAAAGTTCGAAAGGCTACGGGAAATAATATCATCACTACTTTGATGTGGTCTCTTAAAAAGTAGCTTCACAAAAGAAATAATTCTGGAACATTCAACCCCTGGTTTTCTCACACCTGGAGCTCCCAAATCCTGGGTTTCCCACATCAATTAGTTTCAACCCCTGGAGCCCTCATTCCCTAGACCTTTGAACCCGAGGGGAGTGTTAATTATAAAGGTACGCATCGCCTCTTGTGATCTGATTGTTGGTGGATATATGATTACCCTTTTGGAAATAGTTTTTTAATACGTCAGTGTCAGTGTTTCTACTGCTGACCGACTTTTGAAATAGCAGAGTTGTATGTATATACCTCTGGTAAAAGAATTAAAGCTCTTGCTTCTTTGATTTTCTTTTATGTTTATTCAGTTCAAGCGTCGACCAGTTCCCACCTCATCCTGATACAAGGTTTATGGAAAATCATATATAAGAGATATTATTTTTATGATAGCCTTGTTGCAATAATTATACTCCCTGCTTACATGGTCGAGGCCAGTATTTGAAGTCTACCAGAAGGGTATAGTTACTTTTATATTTACTTTGTCTATAGATTGATCATTCTCTTAGCCTTGGTTTCGTTGGTCCAATGGTCCTTCTATGTTGTTCTTCATGGGCTTTGGCTATTATGGTAATCTTGCAACCTTCAGTAAAATCTCATATCTCATAAGGTTCTGGATGTATTCATTTTCATTCGAATCGTACCAATAATTAGCCACACGAAGGCAAATCACACACCAGTATCGATATCGTGGTAATGCCCTGTTCTTAATCAGTGCATACAAAAAGGAGCTTATATATATATCATATGAGGGTCTCAGAAATGAGATATTACTGTCTTGATTCTGAGGAAAAAATGTAAGATAGAGATAGACTTTATTCTATGGTCCTTACTCTATCAAATGACCGTTATAGTGGGTATTTTAGATTTTGAAATTTGGACATCCGCTGTCACTTTAGTTGATAAAGATCACAGGATCTTTTATTTATTTCAGTGCTTGCTCTCCAGTTTAAGCTGGCATCCTAATTTTGAGAGGCCAAGACCTTTGACAAAGGTGAGAGGAAACAATAGCCTGTCACCCAAGTCTAATTGATTCCGTTGGGAAGTTAAAAAAGAATGGAGAGCTTTAATAACATTTTTATTCCAGGCATCTGGGAAATGGAATTGCTTTTTACTGAATGATAGTAACGGACATAGTTGGGAAAAGGTCTAGCGGCCAAGGCGTATCATTAATCATTTATCATTGTGTTTAATAAATCATTACAATCGAAGTATAGTATAATATTATTGTTCCTGATGATGTGTATAGAGGATAAGTCATCTAGGCATAGAACCTGGTTTAATTTGCATACCAATCCTGAAGTGGATCAAAAGACAGGACAAAAGGATATATATATTCATTAAAATATCTGTTAATTCAAGCAATTCATAGATTCCATTTACATTTTTCAGGCCTTCAGTCTGTCAGTCCGTTCTGAGGTACTATACATACTCATACATCATTACATATTATAGCTGGATATTATACATCTTGTCAAATTATACTCTACTCTACGAACTTTTCGACCAGCTACACAAAATTAACTAAAATATTGTCTCTTGATACGGTTTTGAACCGTGTATACAATTGTTGATTTTATTCTTGTCATACTATTACTGTCTAGGTGTAAACCTGCAGCACTTTTGTTCGTATGATATTCAATGTATGCTCAAATGAAAATTTGATGGCTCTTCTTATCTTGTCTATGTAAATGTAATTTGATTAACTTAATTAACTATGCCTCTCTATGTGACGTATCATTTATAATAACTTGATTGTCTTTTATATAAATAATAACTTCCACACTGTCATCTCTTGGAATATGTTCTAAAATACTGTAATAATTTTTTGTAACATCAGGCAATTCTGAGAATAGCATCTTCAATGTAACGTCTGCAGTCCTGAATAAAAATATTTTTTTCAAATCAAATCGTAACATTATGGGGATTCATTTTACCCGAAAGAATTGTTTTTCATAATAGGCTTAACACCCAAGGGTACTTATTCGCAGTTCCTTAATGAGGACTTTCAGAAGTCAATCGAGAAAGGTCTTCAGACTAGTTTATTTCCCCACCACGATTGGTACAAAACAACCTTCTGATGAAGTCAGACAAACCGCGTCCCACCTCATATTGATTCAT
Source organism: Sthenelais limicola (assembly GCA_942159475.1). NCBI lineage: Eukaryota > Metazoa > Annelida > Polychaeta > Phyllodocida > Sigalionidae > Sthenelais > Sthenelais limicola. The sequence goes on from OW804100.1 coordinate 41,875,920, forward strand.
TTCACGGAAATAAGTGCATCCCAAAATGAGTTCTTGGATACGTTTTGCTTTATTAGGGTCTCAGTATTTAAAGGCAGGAGCTTTATAACAGAACTTCACTATTAACTCCTTTCTCTATGCCCAAAACACAGACCTTCTGAGTGAGAACTCCATTCATTCATAATTGCCCTTTTTAGACAATCAACAAAACGTACTTGCCTTCTGAATTTTAAAATTCACAACTGTTAGCATTTTTGTTAATAATTTAATTCGACTGCGATAAATGAAAATCATGTTGAAGTTGAAATCCATTTGAGATAAATTCCGGGTTTAAGCAAAACTTTAAAGGGGTTTCCCTGTATCAAGTTACAATAAATAGTTGTTCTAATTCAACTTCTAAATGCTAAATTGTTTATATCATCTGATATTTCATATTATCTCTTATTTACATTTGAATTTTCACAAGTCGAATTTATGATGTATTCCTCTGGCACCAATGGCCTATGCCAGAACACGCCCAGCACTGCAAGGTCATGTTGCCAACGATTGATTCTTTGCACGTTCTAGTCAAATTCCAGTGGCAAGCAACCTGAGCCGAATGAATATATCACCCTTTCACTCAACACATGAGGTAAACGGATTAATGCTGTGGGTCTCCTTGTTCTGTTGCTGTTTTGCCTAAATGTGACTTTTCTTTCCGGAAACATAAGATTACGATCGGTTTCCTATTATTCTTAGCACAATGTGAAGTAACAAGACTATTAGACAATTGTATTTCAGACGAATGTTCTTTGCATTGAAGGCCATGCCCCAAAGCTAGCATGTCCTTTCAGGATTATCCAACTTTAATTTTACCTCTATCAAAGTGAGAAGGGCTATCTTGTTCTATTGCTGTTTTAGGTCATGTCCCAAAGTTAGCATATAATATATCTGGGATTCGACTACCCAGCATAAATAAAATCTTTAAAAAGAAAAAAATAATATGTCCTTTCAGGATTATCCAACTTTAGTTTTACCTCTATCAAAGTGAGAAGGGCTATCTTGTTCTGTTCCTGTTTTGCCTAAATGTGACTTTTCTTTCCGGAAACATATTATTACAATCGATTTCCTATTATTCTTAACGCAATGTGAAGTAACAAGACTGTTAGACGATTGTATTTCCGACGGGTGTTCTTTGCATTGAAGGCCATGTCTCAAAGTTAGCATATATGTATCTGGGACCCGATTACCCAGCATAAATAACATCTTTTAAAAAAAAGAAGAAAAATGGCCTTTCAGGATTATCTAACTTTAGTTTTACCTCTATCGAAGTGAGAAGGTTTATCTGTCACTTAGAAAAGAAATTGGAGAGCCGAAATGACTGAAGAAGCTATATCACAGGTGAGATACTATCTGTGTTATTTGACGTCGTTAACGAACAGAATTTGGCAAATTTTGCATTGCGATATCACTTCCATTTGAACTTATCAAGTTAACTCATGAGAACTTGAAATCGAAGTTAGTGTACTGCAGAAATTATGAATGGCAGAACAAATGTAGTTGTTTACTATATTTTAACCGTGTTTTAGAATTACTGTCAACATTAGCATCGGCAGCAATAATTTGTGCAATGAAATGTTATCTAAGCCAAAACAAGTGTTAGATGCATGATCACATACTGTCAAACTACTCTCTTTGTCAAACACTTTGCCAAACATTTCCTAACGGCATTGCATCTGGATAAGGCAATTGGACCTAGTTTTCGGGTGTAGATTACTGATGTGAATTTAGCATTTCATTGCAAAAAGTACTTTCTGTTACATTGGTGAATTGTATGTGTGTGGTGCGAATCTATTTACCTTATTTACATCTTCCGTGAGAAGACTATTTATCTCAAGTAAGCCTACATCTAATACTAAACGCCCAATTCACTTGAAACAAAGCCTCGTGTAAGTTATTATGCAAAGCTTTTCCGAACAACTTCATTTATGAATGGATAAAGGTAAAAAAGACGCATGTCAATGTGCCTTGTCAGTAGTCGGCGTACTTTATAGGCTGCATGCCATGTACAGGTTCCCCCCTCAGTCATAACCTCGCCTGCTTTAATGCTATGACAAGGACCTGATTGCCTTCCCCCCAAACAAGTGGCACTAAACCCTGGGCTGAATTATCAAAGACCAGGGGAAGTCGGGGAAGGCTTTTTATAGGGGAGATGTATGGCAGTCGTCCCATGCCTTTTATTATTCGATAGATCAATAACAGGAAAGATATTATTTTATTGTGGATGTCTGTGACTCCTCGACTGTGATACGAATATATGTAATATTTTCTACATGAAGATGGCTTCATATGATTATCACAATAGCAACGTGAACTACGACTTAAACAAGGGCAACACAGAAACAATGAGATTGCCAGTGGTTTAGAAAGCGCATACAGAAACTATATTCCTTGACGACATGTCTGAACCATTTGTAAACAGTTGATAATGGTTCTGGTGGAGTTCATGTAATTCCCAAGAGAGGAGAGAGAGAGAATATTATAGTGAAGATATGGTGAAATGAATATTCACAAAAAGGATTTGTTATTATGGAATTTGCAGTAGTGGCTTCACCCGGAAATGCTGCTGATGGCATGCCAATTGCATTATTTAAATTCGGTGGTATAAATGGCAAGCTGGAATGAAACCTAATTAAGGTCCAACCTTTAAGAAACGAACTTGTCGTGTATGACCTGTCAAGTACATGATTCGGCAGGCTAACCTTCAAGTAACCTGATCCTGACCCCTATTCGATTTATGTGGCGCCTTATTCCATAGTAACCTGTGCACGTTATTTGGGTACAGAGTTTGAATAACAGTGAAAAAACATGAGAATCCCAGCTTACATTTTGCATGTATTCAGTTTCGAGGTGACTTGCATTATGGATACCAGATGCGTCAGGTTTATTCTCATTATAAACCAGGAACAGACTTGCAAAGAACTGAGCACACGCATGCAACGTTGAAATCATCTTGATTCCAAAAGTTTTGTGGTATGTAGATTTCGGTAATGTAATCATGGAAGCTCATATTGGCTTCCGGGCACATTACTAAACGCTTTCTATCAATCAAAGCTCCACCAGTACTCCAGCTTCCACCATGCTTAATTCTGCACAATGAACAATTGCCTTATTCCCATAGAACCATCCACCTTGAAAGAAGAAAACAGCAGAACATTAGCGTATGGAAGGGAATGAAGATGAGCAAACGCGGTCAATGAGCTACAATCAGGCCAAGTACAGTTCCTTGTAAATAGGTGCGTGCGAAGCCATTTTAATTCAGGTCTCATATTTCCCTATAGGAGTCCAAGCAATACCTTTCTACAGGTTGGGCTGCCTTCTATAAATACTGCAAGTATCTGTTCTATTTAAAGATTAACTCACCAGATAATACAACATCACCAGATGAACCGTTCCATGAAACGCAAATTACATTAGGGCTTTAGACTAATCCATTCCTTGTTGCATTACTAATTCTCGTCTGTTTTATCGAGAGGATGAATGGACTTCGAAGTTTAGTGCAAAGTTATTTAGTGCAAAGTTTAAACGAGCCAACATGTGAGTTTCCAAAGCATCTTCATCGATGCCGACGTTGCCATGAAAAAAAAACATTTTGAGGAAAAAGGTTAAACATTTTCCATATCTTGTCGGCGCCCACGAACGTCGGTAGGAAACCGTCAACTATTGACAAAAATGTAAATATCTATAATTTCAGCATTGGTGACAAATAAGACGAAATTATGTCTGTGATACTTCTATTTGGTAGAAGTATTTCAATTTCTCATCAAATGAATAAGATTTAACTCCCTGGAACATGATTGGTTCCGAACCAGTTTATTTCATTCTTGTAAAAAGGTTCGACCAATATTAAATCGTAGAAGATCACTCTTCCAATTATAAATTTATCGATATTTATTTTAAAAGATGGTCACCAGACAGTTCCTGTGTTTATTGGAGTTTCCTTAAGCTGATGCATGTAATTAACACAACGTCAATCAAGGCCAAAGCCCATCAATAAAGCGCACTGCCAACATTAAGTAAAACAAAATTGAATATTGAAGCTTCACATAGAGCAAGTTGTATTGCATGATTGACAGTCGAAAAAAAGGATGTCTCCCTAGGATACTCGCACAACTCAACGGGCAGTCCATATGGGGTATCCACCGTTATCTCGATGAAGATTAAACGGATAAGGGGATGAGGTTCCGAACGAAGGGAAGAGCTAGGGCTCTAGTTTTGAAAGCATGCCGAAAGACAATTAACCTGAGTATTTAGCGACATGATGCATGTTGGAGGTCATGGGTAGCTTCAGTCGTTGATTTGGCATATATAAGACATAACCAGGAAAGGTTCTTGTGGAATCGGAGCTTTACTAACAGAATAAGTACTTAACCATTGGGGTAATGCCGTCATTGTATTGTAATCTATTGTTCTATCAAAAGGTTCGTGATCAGTACGAAATCTTGTACATAATTGTATTATATCTACTGATTAATGGTTAAGAGGAGGAAGCAATAATGGAACTGTGTATATCATTTGTCAGTCAGTGCAATATTGTCCCAGTATCAACCTATCAATTTACATTGCCAGATCCGACAGAACATCATTGTACGAAAAATAATCTAGCCCTAAGCCCTTCAGGTTACAAGGAAAGATTAGCTTAGAAAGAGCACGGTAGTATACAGGTCTACAACATATAAAAAGATGCTCAGATCTCATCTTTCTTTCTTAATACCATAAGATGAGTGGGGAAAGGGCAGCGCTTCCTGTTCCCGAACTTAGACCACGTGGAATATTATAGCTTATTATATTTCCTTACATTCTAATAGTTTATGCACCCAGGATTGGAGATGTTCTTACTTAAAATTGGGATACATGCCTTAGAATGATTTAATAACTGATATTTAAGGGTTATCAAGAAAAGCTAAATTGCATCCATTATGTTTCCTTCAATCTCCATAGCTCACGGGTATTATCTGCCTCTGTTCAATGAACTTCTTTCCAAGGGAGCACATTGGTATAAAGAGTGGCTACTTTATTTTTGCGGTTGTCTGTCAATTACACGTTCGAGCGAGGAGATCTGATATCCATCCCATAAAGCCGTATAGCGTGACGATAAATCTGAAATCCAAAGTAATTCGATCACAGTGCGAAGATGCCAATTTTTCAAACAGGCAGAAAGTAGTTTTAGTTCTAGATTACATATCCAACCGCTGCAGGGCCTCACTCAATCCCAGCAAATCCATTCATTTCCACATTTATTTCAGGAGAAATGATTGACCTCTGTCCACGAGAGGTGTGTCATTAGGGAGAGAGTGAGGATTGGACCGTATACTTTCTAAAACCTGACAGGTAGTAGCAATAAGAAAAACATAAACAATAAATAGATGCCTGGCTAATTGATCAAGCTCCATATTCTCCCTCTGGACTTGCAGCAAAGCCAGTGCGACTGAATAACCCCGTAAGACTATCAATTACGCATGTGATTTGGGTTGCAAATAATATCTGCCCTGCATAATACCCTTAATCTGGGAATGATATAGGGAAGGGATGACTGTTGGTGTGGGGCAACTTAGAACTGCGTGCTTTCATTTGTGACTGTAATAGCAGTGGGATTGGAAGCAATCTGTATTCATTTGTCACATTTGGCCATGAAACCATACACCTAGGAGTAATATGTTTCCACCGAAACAGTCTATGTAAATTGCCTTGTTTTGACTCAATTTCTTTGATAAAAGATTGCCTGGAGCTTGGACCTCAGACCAAATGAGTATCGTATTTCGTATCCTGGGAGGAGAATTAACGCTTGAAAGCTAGGGTATTTAGAATAAATAGGTCCGATTCATACAACGGATGAGTCCTATAGGCATATAAATTAGTGTTGAAATGCTATGGACATCCACCTTTGCATATATATAATATATGAAATTCCAATATCTTCCCATATGGAAGATAGAGGATTGGCAAAAGGAATCGATCAGGAGAAGCCTTTTTGTCAGGATCCATAATTTTTGGAATGATCTTCCATACGGTTTTAAATTAATAGAAGACAAAAAAATATTCAAAAAAGAAATTAGAAGGGTCCTGGCAGGAAGTTTCATGCTGAGAAATGAATGCTGGTACCTGGTCACGCTTGTGTATCGAGCGTAGCTATCTTACCGCAGTTCGTTAATCTATAAACATGTACTTGGTGTTACTAACAGATAGCTGCCCTTCTACATAGCATTGTGCTGGGCGTTACTGTCGGTAAGCGGTCCTTTCGCTCAAATCATGTACTGGGTGCTACTATTTTGTAGCTGTCATTTTCTTGCTCATTTTGAGGTTGTATTGTGTATCGCTCGCAGAGACACAGGCCTCTGTTGCCTGTAGTATCGATTTTGTTTATACATGTGATATGCCTCACTACGATTATTCCAATGAATGTCATGATAAATGGACACTGCCCAAGTTGTGAGTTTTTATTATCGTATTATTATTATCTATACTGTCTACTTACTGTAATAATAACTATTGTCATATTCTTCTTTCTTTTTTCTTAACATTTTCATAAACTCAGCACGCACTGAGAATGATTGTAGATACTATTTACAAAATGTCGTAGCTGAATAAAAATCTTAAAACAATATCTATCTGTTGTAGTAGAGGTATTAAACATGTAGCCTATTACTTTCCCTAGTATTAATTAGACACAACACTGGGTGGAAGACCATGAGTATCCTTGAGATGTTGTTGTAATATTTTCAAATGTTGAATGTGTAATGGCCCTATGTTCAGACAAGTGTCTATATACTATTATTACTCTAGGTTTTATTCAGCCTTGCAAATAGTCCTCACTATTTCGAACAAACCCAGCACTTGGTATTAATCTTGATCTGGCACATCAGATATAATAGAGGTAATGGCAAATCTATAGTGACATATGGTAATAAGCTCCACATTTAAACAATTCATACATAGCCTATACCAATGTCAGTAGTATAGGGGAATTGCTCTATGTCCCAGGCACTACAAATATCCATTAATAATCAAAAGTGATTCGGAGATACTTGAATTGTTAAGTGTGATTCAGATAGGTAGGTTGTATTGTCCACGCAGGACTGTATATATTAACGGGAACGCCCAGGTGTTACACTTCACAAGTGAACGTGTGAACTGGGTGTGGCAGAATGCTTCAAACAGGAGCGTGAACCCCTCTTACGAAGGGTCACCCATCTCCTCTTTCAGGCAGGTTAATTTTAGTCTCTGCCTTGAACAGGTCAGGGGCTATAACAACCTATACAGATTAATAACCTCTATTTCTGCAGGACTGCTGTTGCACTGTTTGTGTATAATCCCTCAACTTCACCACGGGAGTATACACCAAACAGTGCAACGACAACCCCCCAATATCGGTCATTAATCCTTAATATTATCTTCACTAGATGAATATGGATATTCTTGTAATTGGACAATTTTTATCGCCAACAAAAATCCCAAATTTATGATAACTAAAGATGTATAGCCAAGGTTTTCCCATGGATGTTAAGGTCAATGTTCATTGCCATGGCCAGCCGGCCGACTATAACACTTTAGCATTGTAGTGTTTGACGTACAGCACAAGTACCCCATGAGTACATCAGCCAGGGACCTTCGGGCGGGGACCTTCAGGCGGCCATAGTAATGGACATGGGTGGGGCTTTAGTATTACTCCTCTATATTGCAGGACGGCGAGACAGGTATTTATTTACTCTTATAGTTATAGTGGACCCCCAGACGTTTGGCCATTCTGTACAGATAGATTGGCGAATCTACCAAGGTGGCCTCCTGGTGATTAAAATGTCCAAATATTGTATTGTGCCATTGTATTGGGACCCTTGGACAATATCCAAGCATGGGGGGACATTGTAGAACTTGGGTGTTTTCATGTCTTTTTGAGACCTCCCATGGTTACACGAATAGTTTACCTTTACCTTTACCCTTCTTGCAACCTTTCCTAGCGGCGATAATCCTTTTCATGGATGCATTTAGGGCGTCGCTTGTCACGGTGAGATTAAGTCTAATAAAATGTTTTAAAAAATGAGAATAACTGACCAAAATGACCATTTTTATTTCGATTCTATTTCAACGGATCAATTGTCCACATACTTTCCTGGACCAATCCAGAAGTTAAAAAGGCTTGCCATGCAGTCTCGAAACAAATTCCCTGGGAGTCATCTGTTTTTAGAAAAAATGGAACTATCAGTACATGTCTTTGATGATTCCAAATTCGAAATTGAATTGGATTGGAGATATGGGAAGTTCTAAGGAAAGTCAATGCGTATTGACGACAATCTTGCATAGACAGTATTATGAGAAAATATGTACTGTCTGGGAACAAAAGGTCCATCCCATTTGCCAATGAAACCTCGCCTCTTTGCTTTGCAGTCTCGTGTCTCATTATCAGCTTGTACCTGATGCCCTTTGATGTCATTTTCGGGCGTTCTTCCGACAGATCCGCTTGATCAAGAATTATTCCCATTCATTTCCGCCCAGCTCTGCTTGCCTGATCCTATTCGCCAGGTAAAAAAGCAGAAGAGGCGTCACAAATTATGTCGGTCGCGTATATATCTGCAGAACGATTAATATCTACAAACGTATTTAAGAGAAGTGAATTGAATAACTATCTATTTGTCATATAACGGTGAGGCTTACTTATTGAGGGGGGACCCCTATAGATTGATCATCATATCATCATTCAAAGTTAAATTATCGGATTTAAACATATTGTTGGCAACCATCCTACTGATTATACACATGTATCACCATAGTCTGTATATTGAAGGCTGTGGTACTGCCATCTGATAAAAATATTATTTCCCAATTGTTATTTCATATTGTACTTGATAGCTTATAGTATACAAGTTGTTCTCTAACTTCTGCTTAACTTGAAATAATTGCAAAATGCAGCAAATAGAATTTACCTCCTTACTGCCAACAAAACTAATCTAAACCATAAGTCCTTGTATTAACTTGTTTGTTAGGAAGTTTCTATGAATCAAGTTATGTGGATGTGACATCAAAACCACTAACGGGTACAGTCATACCACTTTTTCACAATCGCGTCAGATTTAATTCTCGCCACACATAGGAGGATCTCATAACGTACTTCGCCACCACTATATCTTTTTCAATTGTGCAAATTGGTCGGTTATTTCTAGAAGTACCCATTGGACCTCAGAGAAATGGTCTATAAGATTGCATTCACGTAGTTCTCAAACGTAAATGATACTGCACTCGTTTTTCTTATACCTCAACCGGAAGTTATGGCGGATCTATATTCGACAATTTATTTGACGCCTGAGAATACGACTATTGTGAAAGTGCGATCAATAGAATTTCATCGAAAAAAAACCGAAAGTATTCATCTCCTCATCAGGTCTGTGTCGGGAATACGTTCTCATATTCCCTTGACCTTGCTGGAAATTGTGTTTCCATGGTTTCAAACGCTTCTTTTTTCTCCAGAAACGCCTTTGGCCCCTTTCCTCGAGTTAATGTCAATTTTCCGGACCAATGCTCGCCTAATTCTGCCCAGTTAAACAGAGTAGATCACATTTCAAGACGATAATTTGTCTTTGCTCTGCGGCGTGACACGTAGTGTCCTTTATGGAACTTCGTTGAGGAACCATGATATTCTGTATGCATGAATGGGTCTTCACAGTGACAATAGCCTCGACCACGTGTGAATGAGGCAGTAGAAATAAATAATGTATGGACTTTTTGGCAGACAGCTAATTAAACAGTCGGTGTGGGTTGAAATACTTGGTACCCTAATGACGGCAGTTATCAAAATTTAACGACAAACGAATTTTAATTGTCACGAAGTGGGTCAGCTTGGAATGTATTGCATAATTGCCTGGATAGGAAATTCGGGATTTCATCGGAATTACCTTTGTTCTTCAGGGCCCTTTGCTTAAAGGGATTTAGGCACTTGATGGCATTCTAACGAGGAGACAATGAATCGTAATCTCCATCAAGATTCGTTTCTTCTATTTGGTTTTATGAAACATGAGCTGAAATCAGTTAATAAGTAATTGATAGACCTTTGATGGTTGGAAGTAAATGAGGAAACGTATCGATAATTAAACAACTAAACATAAACATTTTCCCTCAATAATCTGCTTCACCTTATGGGTAACTTTTAATTAGAAGGTTCGTTATCTCGCTTGAATTCTTCCCATTTTTGCCATTTCTGAGAGATATTCCCCAGGACAAACGGTAACTTATTGCTTCCGTTATTGCACCGCCTTGATGTTTTAGATTAAATGATCAATCCTTAGATGAGAGATGAATGAGTCTAGCACAAGAGACGTACCCTATCAATAAGTCTTTTATAGTTGGCTTAGATACAGATCTAGTGAAGCTTTTGGTCGTGATAACCAAAGTGTAGGCACACGAGTAAAAGAGGCAAGATCATTGGTTTTTAAAAGTCTAGATAAAATTCAAGATATATCGACAAATATGTCATTCACTTCTGAACGAGACTTAGTTTTTCCAATGCAGGACATTGGTGTACAAATATAACACTACTTATTGTGAATGCCATAGACAACATACACACCTGCCTTCATCATAAAATGTTTCTACCCCATACCATGTTGTTTTTCGCAACTCGATATTTTATTCTTTTTATTTTCGTCATAGTCCATTGAAGTGACTGGATAAAACCCAACCTTCTATAAAACTGTTTCCATCAAGACTAAATCTGATCAAAATGTCTTAACGGCTTGATTGTCTGAGACAGCTCTCCGTCCATCCGGTTCATAAAACAAGCGGCAGTAGATTTTAGAGACAGGAGAAGTGTAAGGATCATTGGTTTCTTCTGCTATTTCTAAAGTAGCTTTCATTTCCAATCATGTCTACGGTTTTAGATGGCTCGAGCAGACGGTGATTCCCGTTATGTATTGAGTCCATCTGTATACATTGCAACGCTCTATTCATTCATGTGCTCATTGATACATGGGTTGAATCATCTCTTGCGCTGGAAGTTGACAGATTCTAAAACATGTGGCACTCTGAATTAAGACTATATTTTGCATGAGCCAACTAATGACAACTTCTGTATAACTAGGATGCACATACCATGCTATTAAGCATAGCATGGTTTGGTTCTGTCCAATTCTTTGAATGAGTGTCATACGAAATAATACCTATAGATGTATGCTCAAAGCGGGGCTCAAAGTAATCGGACAATGGGTGCATTGCACTATGGATGCATTGCACTATATACTATTGTGTGGTAAACCACTCTTAGAGGCATCGCAACACTCTCTTATCGCAACTTGCATTACACTATATACGATTATTATCTGAGATTAGTCTGAGGGAACTCTCCAAGAGAATACTTACCTCGCTGAAATGCATGAGTTTCAATGCAACAACTTTCATATCACAAATCCCTCGTGGTCATAACTTTAAGAGGGTGTTACGAGGCATATAAGACACAATCTTATCGTGTATAGTGCCATGCACCCAAAGAGGGGTTTTAATTAAAACGACCCCCGCTCAAGTAATCTCGCTATAGATGGTGTATTAGGAAGTAAACAAATTTAATATCGTTGATCAATATATTCAAAATATTGCGACGCAGTTTGCCTTTCTAACCTCCTCTGACATTTTACCAACTGTAGGATTAGTTCGTTGTATAGACTTATTTAGTTCATTGTATAGACTTATTTAGGACAGTGATGAATTACATCCCAAATAGTCCACGTCGTACAAGTGCCACATGGTACGGAGTCGAATCCATAATTCCGGAAATCCTATACGAGCAGGTTGGTTAATGGTTATGTATCTATCCATCGCTTCTGTCCACCTCGGGACATATGATTGCATTATTCTGAAGCCTTTTATTTTACCGGGTATTGTGGATCTTTTTTTATCAATACCTTCCTTGCTTATTTTGGTCCAAAGTTGAAAGCTATTTCCTGTCTTAAGGCAAAAATCCAGATTTGGGTGGTTGGTTTTTATAAGTGGCCGGCTCCATTTCTTTCAGGACTTAAGTATTTAGCACATCCAACGCATTAATTATATCTTATTTGTATTCTCCCAACACATCGATAACTAAGTGTTATCAACCCACTCGTACATCAAACACATTGCGTGATACATAATTATCGCTATAAATTAATTCAATTTTTATGATTAAATTATGTTTATACCTAAACCTGAGAAAATCTTCACAGACTCGTACTTGTCCCTTTCCATGATTTTACTAACTTTCAGAAATTAATATTCGTGAATAATTGATTAGTAATCTTGTGCAGACCTGATCATTTAGGAATAATATCTCATTCACACGACACACCTTTGGATTAGCTGACATATTGCCTTCATGTTGCATGGATACACCAAATGGACCCTAGCAAAAACAAGGGCTATTAAAAGATGGACCCCTGGGGTAATCATTGGTTCTAACACATTACTAAGCACGTTTAAGGCTCTTCTGTCCATGCTGCCTGGTGAACGAAAGCCTCAACAATATTTTCTTTCGCTACCATCTGTCAGAAATAGAGACACGTCGTGCGTCAAAACGTATTCAGCCACCGGAACATCATTTTCCTTCTAGCTATGTAACACTGGATGGACTAACTCCAGTGTCTGGAGTGCTGGGTGACGACCAATAAAACCATTCATCCAGACATCAGCCCCATTGAAGTATATCAAAGCACTCTATCAGACATTTGCCGAGGCAAACATTTCCAGAGCAACATCAATAACAAAGTTGCTTTTGCCAGGTATGGGAAAGATTTATTATTTCCCATAGAGTAGTCTGCAAACTGCTAACGCGCATAAAAAGGAGCTTTTGTATAGTTGCAACAGTAATCCCCTCCAGATTCAAACTTTGGAATTAACATTTAATGCAAGCTATCGTGCACGACAAACCATAATATGGCTACATGTACACATCTAAGTTCAATTAGCTAGACCCATTCCAAGAGAACTATTCATATATGTGACCTTGGTCTGTAGCTCTAGGTATATGGAAGCATGGGGTAAACTATTCTTGTGCGAAACACGTAAGAAAATTCATCTGTTGATCTAGATGTCAAAACGCTATGTGCCTTATAAGCGGGAGAGAAAATAAAGATCTGATGTTGGGCATAAAAGCATTTAATGCACGCCTTGCTGCTGTTTGTTTCCCATTCATCAATACATGGTAAAGGAAACCTACAGTATGGACAGTATTTTGACCGCATCAATCCAATATTACATTCTAGACAATAAGAACGATTATGCTATTCTCCATTTTAATCAAGTATGATCAGATTTATGTATGATAAGACTCGCTATGAATATGAAGTCGGGGACATGTCGCTAAACTAGGACCTATATACACCCACACGCACAGAATAATAATAAAATAATCTCAGTAACATACAATGGGCGTACAAGATGTAAGATCAGTTATTTAATCAGTTTGTTATTATAAATGGTAGGCCCTAACAATATCATATAATACACAATGGGGTCGGTGCATACTATTTTTCTTGTGTGACAATCCAATGCATTCCCATTTATTGAACCAATGAAATAAAACACCAATTTTATAGTCGCAGGCCTTTATTTTGCCAAATGACATCGTAAAACCCTTCCTCCTGACATCAGATGTAAACGCATTTCCATTCGAGCAAAATCGGTGTGCCTATAATATAAATATTCAAATAACAAATCGTTGTCATTTCATATTTGTGATCTAGTGATGTACCACTATAGAAGATCACACAATTTCAATTTCAATTTAAAAAAATCTTTATTGCGGATCTTAATGCAGGTCGGTCAATTCTGCAACTAATGGGACAGTTAAAATCAAAATGGATGTAGGCCTATACAGTATCAGCTAAACAACTTCTACTGCAAACTTTGGTCTAGTGAGCTTGTCCCTATGTTGTTTCCCTTTAATGTCTATATTAACCATCTAATACTAGAAAACACAAGTAAATTCAAGTGTGATTTAAGTCAACATAACAAATATTTCTATTTTTACTACATTACAAATACTGTGCCCGATGCCACAGTGGCCTGGCATAGCATTGTGTTTGTGGAGCGCAATCGTTTGTATGCAAATGTAGTTAATAGCCGAGAAAGGAACGGGGGGCAAAGCATAGGTCCGTAATTCTTGTCTGGAACATCTACATAATTGTTACAGATGGTGGTTCGCAATAAAGGATACATAACAAGGTGGTAACGAATCAAATACCGGATCGGAATAATGCTTATTACAATGAGAGAATGTTAGACCTGGACTTGTTATCTGCCGATAGCTAACATATTATATCATGGGATGTATGATATAATACTAGAATACAAGTTAATGTTAATGTTAATGGAGTAAAGTCCAAACACGTCTTTCCTAAATGGCCTGTAGCTCGTAAGTGTTTATTTCATTCAAGCTCTACAACTGATCACAGCTTTGGCCTCCTAGCTGTCATGTATATTGTGTCCCAAGACATGTGGACAATCCTCTACCTACATGCTCTGAGGATATGTCTGTCCACCTGGTGGTATAACAAGTACACAAATAATGGGTCTTGTAATTGTAAGAACAAAATACCATAGTGGAGCCATCAAGTATACTCCATTGTGAAGAGATGATAATTTCCCTTTCAGCATTATTTTTTGTTTACATATTTAAATGCAAAAGTTAGGTATCTATGCCATTGGTCATTTTTAAACATCATCTAACCTGGCATAGTTCGTCCCATGCTAGTTCCCTTTCCCCATCCACTAAGGTAAGAATAATGGCTTTACGTTAGTGCATGGACGAAAAGGATGACATGGTAACCACACCCGGTTTTGCACCCACAATGTCCTCATGTTTGCGCCTGAGTCAAAGGCCAACACATTACCAGCAATTAAACAAGATGAATCACATTAAACTTATCAGAATATTTAGCAGTTTCATGTCAATGATGATGACAATGATAAAATGTTCGAAAGAGAGTTCGTTGTTATCAGAACAGAGGTGATGAAATGTGTATAGGTTTATGTTACAGCAAGTTCAATGTGTACATATGTATGAAAACTCATATGTTATATAAACATATATGTGTACACATGTATTAAACCTGATAGCAACTTACAGTCTATTGGCGATTTGCTCCACATTCAGTGATATGTCACTCGGGATGGACTGCCTCAGTAATTGATGAGGGATCGTTGTCTCAGGCTCCAATAATAAATCCTCCAATGGCCTAATCCCTCCTAGATTTATACAGAATCACTCTTCAATGCAGGTGAGGGACGGTTTGTAAGAGCATCGACTTTTGTATTACTATCTAAACTTCTTCCTTTGAGCTTAGATGATGTGGAGACTATGTACTTTAACCCTACGCCTTGGGTATTGAATCGTGAGTATCAAGTTGTCACAAGACTGTGGTCAATCAATCTTTATCAGCACAAGAATTGGAAAACTATCCTAAGATTCTACTATATATCATTATATATTCTACCCTTCCGGGGCTATACCTGGACTGTCACATCATGATTTCTACTACTATAGGAAATATGGGTGTAAGGAAATGTTTTTATGTTTTTATTTTTATATAAATAGTTTTTTTTCAATCTTTATATAGAGATTGAGGATCAGATATGACATCCAGCAACACGTTCCACCGGTTGGGTCTGAATATGAGTAGTTTTGTAAGCGTTTTAGCCCAGTTTTTTAAAATTATGATCAGAGAATAATGGTAATATAACTACTATTGAGCATCCAATCATAAAATGTAAGCATACATCGACACAGTCATTACCCCACACCATATTCAAACCTACTGCAAAGCGACGGAGCCGCCACGAAAAGTGGAAAACACTGCACAAGATCGTATATGCTTTGTTTCATTAATATTTTATTCTATCTGTCTTGTTTAGCACGTGTCTGTTATATGATACACATATGCGTTATTTTGATAAATAGAGGGTCCGGTCGGAAGATCTGTCTTTAACAGAAACATGAGACCCATTCTCAATGTAGGCCATATAAATTTGTAATATGGAAAATAAAAGTTCATAATAAGATAACGTTAGACTGTTTTGTCATCACAGAGAGTTGAGGGATTCTACAGTTCAACTAAGAGAAGGTAAAAAATTTCTTTCACCCCAAAGATATCTTTTAAAAGGTGGGCCTACACCTTCTAAAGTCAAACTGCATTCACGTATATATTAGCCGAATATTACATACTGAGTCTCTCCTTTTATCCCCGACACCCGCTGTCTGCCTTTGGACGCAAATTGCCTCCGCACTTCTTTCAAATATCCATATTGGGTCGTGTCATGATAGAGACTACTAGAATAGGCAGGGCAGGTGGAGCATGGAATGAATGGCCGACACTATGTGGACTGGATTACGGAAAATATACATGTATTAATTAATTAGCTCATTTTGTACTCAAGGTCAAGGTTCAAGGAGGCGAGGACCTTCGGTATCCTATTTCTATTCTCTAGCGTATACAATTTACTATGTGGGGAGTCACCTTAGGCCTTTCACCTTAATTAACACTTATCGTGTCGAACGTGTTGCATTGTTATGTTAGTTATCAGTACTTAACAAAGAACATAATAATCTGCTGAGAGTATACAAGTCCATTGCTTAATTACTAAATTGTATTCCTTCAAGTTATGACACCCACGTAGATATATATATATATATATATATATATATATATATATATATATATATATAAATAACTTTATTCCCATTTTGTAAAGGTGTTGGTTACAGAGGGAAATCTTGGCGTAAAATACAACTTCTATATAGCATATAGATCTACCAGAAGTGCCATTTGAAAAAATAAAAAGTGCAACAATCTTAACATATACAGATCTATACAATATGATCGTAAAAAGGGGAAAAAAGACTTTATATGGACCATAAGATCCTGGATAGATGTGTTGGCATAGAGTAAAGCAATGCCAATCTAACAGGTATACTCTGTTCGGGGAGAAATCCGTTTCTTGCATCCACTTTCAAAGTTAATCAAATCTAATCACGCGAAGCCTCACGTTGACAACGTGATCTGCCTGAAACTTCACTGAGTCTACCCAACAAGTGTCGCAAATAGAACCAAACGAAAGCAGTTGTGTCAAAGGTCTGATCACGCCATACAAACGAATTGGGCTTTGTCAACACAGACATAATGATCACATGACCCCAGTAGTAGGCTTATCAAGATTTAAGTGTAACTTTGTTGATTTTGAAAAAAAACTTCAAAATACTCACTTGAATACAGAAGTCTACTCCCAGACTTCTACGTATTGGGACTACATACGGTAACAGTCTAGGCCCAAAGTTGAGAGAGTCCCTTCAAACGAAGGGAAAGCCTCTCACCTCAAACCGCAAAGTACCATTATGATTCCATTAAGACGGCAAAATGTCATTAAATTCCCATTAAAACCCCGAGCCATAGGCGAGAAAACCTATTATCGAAGTACGCTGACATACCATACTTATCTGATCTGGGGGTTTGGACCTAGAGTGGTAAAAAGAGAAGAACTTGACTTAGCACAAATTCGGCGAACAGATGAAAAGAAGCGGTTAAAATGTATCATTAGTAACTATATTCATTAGCTACACTAAAGGTTACAGTTTAGCATGTGGTCAAGGTTGACAGGACAGAAAAAGCTTTAGTTCTACTAAGGCTTGCATGCAAGTCGCGACTACTGCCGCCAATGTAAAGCTTTTAGATCCTTCCGTGTGAAGCTCTTACTTTCCAAGCAAACCAAAATGGTAAGGTCGACTACGTGTTTCTTACCAATTACTCAATCCTCAATTCCCCAACCTAGGGACTGCCTCGTCCTCACTCTGTGAAATTAACTACTTTTCTTATTTTACCCAGTGTAAATAAAGAAAACAGGCTTAGACTACTTAAATGAAAAAGGTTTTATTTTGGATCGACACAAAATGTCTTCCCAATACTGGCTGAACCACTCGTTCGCCTGAAAGGAAATCCCTATTACATCCTTCTAAGAGAGACCAGTACTTCAAGCTTAGGATAAAATTTAGGTCCTTTTTTTTTAAAAAAAAAACACACCCCAGCGCACTTAGTACATGGCATTAGTACTGATGCGTTTCTCTTTATCCCCACCAATATACCAGTGACCATGATCTACATAAATATATGTTTTTTTAGATATGAATATACATGTGCGCTATCAACCATGCACTTATGTCGAAGGGCAATCTTTTCTCATCATTGTATAAATGAAGTATATAGACAATAATGATAAGAACTGAACATTGGTTGGTGCACGGGTGTGTGGATAAAGATAATTTATTACATATTCAAGAAAAACTTGCCTTGATATGGCTCATGTTTTATTATTATATTTTTCTATATATTGTTCTATCTTCTTGTTGAAGTAGACTGGAGATGGAATGAAGTCTTTGTAGTCTTGATATTAATAGTTAATATATGATATGGGCACCGCAAGAAAACATCCCTGAGGGTTATTGCGGTTTTTCTATAATATTGTTCAAATATGTTTATTGGCCTGAAATGTATAATAAAAAAATATCTGATCAGCATAACAATGCCGGACCTCTTAAAGTGTCGAGGGACAATTTCAATACAACAGCCAAATATGTTGGTTGTGCCTCGTAACCTAATAAAAAAGCATGATAAATTGTTAATTTTGTAATTATTAGTGGTACGGAGTGATAGTAAAAGCTGCCTTTGGTGAATAGGAAAGCTATATCCATCGGGGCTTAGCATGCTGTGACATAAATCGTTCACCTTAAGATAGATGCCGTGTTGGGACTCGCTTCCCCGGGCACTATCTCATGGGAGGGCCTGCCTGGTAAATGAAAAGACGAACACCTATAAATATGGCGGAAATAATTCTGGAAATGTGTCAATGTTTTGGCAACTCACTTCAGATCCATGGCACTTTCCATGACAGGCAATATAAAGGGTTTCCCTTAAGGTTTATCCGAGGGGTTTCTCAGCCTGCACGGATCCTTTAAACTGAAAAGGCTAGTGCAGCTGTGATAAAAACACCAAAGAGACCTTTTCTCTTTCTTACAGATAGGGCTTGCAATTTTCACATTAAATCAGATAAATATGTAGATAGTGTATTATGAAAAATACATAACCATATTTAAGCTTATAAATATCACGGTAAGCCGCTAACGACAATTGAGTTTCAATTTAGGTTCTCATTGAAACTAGGAATAAGAGGGAAATTACAAACCCTACATCTATAAATAGGTCGTGATACCAAATAAGGGCCATAGTATTGATATCAAATAAGGCCCATAGCATAAGCACTTATAAAAATGTTTTATACTCGTTAATCCCGATTTTGTAAGTTATCTATTACTTACAATTATAAAGCCAAACATGGGGTTTAACTTGCTAGTTTTTATGTAATCATGGTAACCAGATATGTATGCCCAAGTATCTCTGGTAAAGACATCATTCTGGAAACATTGTCGGCTGTATTTGCCATTTTACCACATGCATATCATTCCATTTAAGTTGGCATTGTTTTGATTTTCTTTCCATTCTTCCTAGAGCCAGATATGTGATAGGTCAACATTTATAAAACATCATATATCATCAATGGAATGTGAATATAAACCTGATAAAACAAGTTGGATGGTCTATCATTCTGATTCTAGACTCAATTAATAGTTCCTCATCCCAATTATTAATGTCTTCAAAACCCTGTCGTATTCGGTCATTTTCTATTATTTCAACTTTCGATGCGTAGAGTATTTTCCGCGTTACCAAGTTGGAACCACAAGTCTCATATACATCAACAAATGCAGAAAACCTGATTCCCGCAGGTTGAAGAGACAACAACATTGTTTTTCATGAAAGAAAAACGTGTGTTTATGTTTTCATGAAATGGGAGAGTTTTGATTGCTACAAGACTTTTCCCTTTTTCCCTTTTTCACGATTTCATTTTTCTTTCAGAAACAGTGAACACGATAATTTGATCAATAAACGCAATTTGAGACCATTTTACACACCTGTTTCTCACGTTGTTAGCGTTAATATCACAATACCTGTATCAAGAGTAAGAAAGATAGCTAGTTTAAATTGGAGGGATGTGGAAACATAATATATGAGCCTAACTTATCGCCTCGTGCTATATATAGGTTTGGATTTAATATTCGACCAGATTTTAGAATTATCAAAATATTATTATTTCTACAGTTGCATTGTTGGAGGTTTGATCCTAAATAGGGTTGATATTTAAAATGGAAAGTTCAAGAACGGCCTTGAATTTTTATAAATGTGATTCGAATATTTTCGGTTTGACTATGGGATTTAGAAAAATTCCTCTGCTATGTGTCTTTTAATTTAGCCATTATCACATTTAGCCATTATCACATTACTCCATTCGACCTTGTCACGTTCTTGTAAATCAAGCACAGTGACATCCTCCTCCGTTATAAAACTATAGCAAGCTTATATAAATCAGTGTGACAAACAAAGTAACTATTAATAATTTACGTTTTATCTTCAACAGGTATACGTCACGTTACTGGCCCTCCTACTCTTCATATTTCCAGCCATTATAATTGGTATATGCTACACCTTCATTGTCATCATTATCTGGAGCAAAGGATC
The DNA here is from genome assembly GCA_942159475.1 of Sthenelais limicola. NCBI lineage: Eukaryota > Metazoa > Annelida > Polychaeta > Phyllodocida > Sigalionidae > Sthenelais > Sthenelais limicola. Next base: position 41,896,508 of record OW804100.1, read on the forward strand.
TCTGGATGGGTCACCCAAACCAAAGGCAAAGAAGAGGTTCATTAGCCGAAGTAAGCTAACAGACCCGTTGTTTACCAATTTTAGGTCATTCTTTTGATAGTCGCATGACAATCCGATTAGCCATTACCACTCGTCTCAAGTAGTTTATTCAGATGGCCCAATAATGGACCTGCGTGGGCAGAGCTTTTACTGTCTGTTTTCCAGGGCATGGGTGTGACAAGTGTAGTCTGAATGAAGGACTTGACCAAATGCTGTACCAAAATGCTATTTATACACATTACTATTATAAATTATTTTATAGATAGAATCACTCACATTGCATGAATAAAAAAATAACCATGGTTTATATAATCATATTTCTATGAATGTTAAAGAATGATAATATATGAGATACCCCGGATGTGTCACCTGCCATGGAAGCAGGACTATATGATGTATTTTGAGTGTTCAGCTAAGTACTGTATGATGGACCTCCATAATGGTTTACATTATGAGTTCATAATTGTATCTCTGTAGATGTCAATACCACTGCGCGTTGGCAGTCAAATGGTAAGGTAAAGACAGAAGCCACAAGTGGAGCCAGTTCTCGAGGACTTATACCAAAAGCAAGAATCAAGACCATCAAAATGACGCTAGTCATAGTTCTAGGTAATGAACCCTTTGATTATTGTCGTACAGGTGTTTTGTGCAGTACAGATCCGTGTCATGTCATTGTCAGACAAAAGCCTTCCTAAACCTCCCTAAAATTTGTGTTTTAATTTCAAATCAATTCATAATCAGGCATGTTTTTTGCAATTTCAATTCAATGCCATGTAGTAAATACAAAGAAATAGGTCTGAATGGTGCACAAATTAATCAACTGTTAGGATCCAATCTGTAGAACTTGTTCAATGAATACTTGAATTACTCCTATGTACATACGAATACGGTCGTGCAGTCAGGCAATCAAGAAAGCAGTTCTAGTGTTTCTAATCACATTTAGGAGTTCTGGAAAGTTTTGTGTGAAACGTAAGGCCAGAGGTGACTAATCAATGCTTTGGCCTTAGAATTAGTGCTTACAAAATGTAACAGGTGGCAGCAGCTGGCACCAACACTGGGCGACCCTCCAAAGCTACATTCAGCAAAAAAGGCCAAGGAATTTTATTACAGCAACAGATGTCTTTTACCATTAGTAATGGGTGCATTTTCTGAGACACTAATGAGTTGACTCTTACCAGATAATTAAGACATGCTAGAATGTACTTTTTCCGCCCAAGATTAATCGCCTAAGAGACTTTCATATTGTAGAGAAGGTTTCTAATTGACTGGATTATACCCTAAAGTATATAATAACGTTAGAAACGAATTAGGATAATAATTATGATATGTGATGTGTTACAGATAAATGAGTCATAAGTAGCAAAACTGATACTTTTCCAAGTCTTTTATTCACTAGCCCTATGTGTAGGAATGTTTCCATTGTTAGGGTATCTAGTGCCTTAAGTGGTATGAATATACCAAATTTGAGTGTATTAATTATCTTTGCGTATCTAAGATCATCCTATGGAGCACATTTAGCGTTACCTTACTAGTAATCATCCACCCAGGAATATTTCAAACCTTTTTTCAAGCATAAAGAAGTCATAAAAGCATAAGTTAGGGACTTCGATTTAATAACCTTTTATTTCTTAAATGTTTGAAAATTAATAGGTTTTCTTTGTTCATAGGACTTAAGACAGATTCTGGGAGCCAGAATTTTGTCTAAGTTTCAAGTGAAATAAATTATGATTTTGTTGTCATCGAATTAGAATTTAGAACGTTAATACTGAATATTTTCCTCCAAATGGCGATCTTTCAATGATGGCTTAGGAACGTTCTCGGTATATCATTCAAGGATAACAGATCATCATGTCTCCATATATATATCAACATTTGAGTAGAGGAGAGAATTAATTAAAATAGTTAAATAGATTGACTCCACACATTGTATTTCTAAGTACAGAATCACAGATAATAAGAGTTATATCCATAATTAGATAGGAAATACAGTTCTTGTCATTCATTGCTTTTGACTATATATATTGAAATTGTTTAATAGTTTTATCGCTTTGTCATGTATGTATAAACTGGGTCTAGCTTTACCCTAAAGCTTTACCCTGTAACAAAGAAAGGGCTTTTGAGCCTTTAAGTAAACCACTGAAAAATGTTGTTTGAGTGAAAAACATGGGCCTCTGTGTGAAAAAGTGACATGTTAATGAATCTCCAGCTTTTTGCTTAAACATTGGGACATTTCGGCTTTCCAATTTAATTGTGTATGTTCAACAGGGCCCCCAATGCTGCAAAACTATTTGACTCGGAGAAATTGCCATGGAAGCAGTTTGAAGTCCGGATTTTCATGACATTTCAGATGTGTTTACCATGGGAAAAAGCTGTTAATATGAAAAAGAATTCTTGTAATTGTGCATGTGACAGTTCGTTCCAAATGAGGATAGCCCCAAATCTTTGCTTTTATTTGACACATCATATATTATTGTATCATAATAACTCTTAAACTTATAATGACTCATATAAAACGTTGAGGCAACTTTAAGTTTTAGTCCCTAACTTAGGGCGCACCACTATAGTAATGACATAGATTTACATAAAATATGACTCAAATGCAAATCAAATCACCAATGCGAGAAACATTGATGAAATCTCCATTGTTATTCAAGAATCAAAATATGTTTGCAATCAATTCCCGTCGCATGTGAAAGGATGCCGGAGAAGACAAAAACACAAGACAGGTGTTTCCTCTCTTCCTGATTCCGCTGAATGATCAAAAAGTGCCCCCTCCCACCCCCTCCACCCACCCACCTTGTCCTCTTCAATTTCCTACATTCCCTATTTAACTGCTTAAGGTTTGACATGTGTTGAACCTTATTTAACAAGCATATAGTTCTATTATTACGTGTAAGTGCAATAATAGAGACTTACAAGATTACAGATTATCCCAAACTGGGCTTCACAAAAGAATACTAAGAATGCTCCAGTCTACTTAACATTCGAACTTATCCTTATGTTCTACAATTATGCAGATAAAAAATATAATACTATAATAGTTACATTAATATTAAAACCAGATGTTAGATAGATGCAAGCCAACTGAGAAAAGAAGAAAAGCCATCGGCCTAGATCTTGATCCAGGCTGACGACAAACAATGACGAGAGTTGCTTGATGAATGTTTGCTTCTTGCTTTGTTGCAGTATTTATATGTTGCTGGTCTCCCTACTTCGTGTTTGATCTGTTGGACGTATACGGATATGTGCCCATGTCACAAAATAGGATTGCTGTGGCAGTGTTTATTCAGAGTCTGGCTCCACTCAACTCGGCAGCCAATCCTGTTATATACTGTCTTTTCTCCACAAGTATATGTAGTAATTGGAGGTTGGTATTAATATTTCATGCTAATAGTTATACGTACTTTGGAAACCCAAAGATCTTGCTAGTATTACCTTTATCAGGATTCTTTTAAGCTTTCAACAATGTATTGGATATCAAGGGAGGTAATTGCTATGGTAGAAAGCTTGGTCATTTTAATAGAAATTAGTTTTATTTTCATGCTAAATATACATGTGATGCTTTCGACTTTTATACTTGCGCTCTGCATTGTCGTGAGCAAGAAGAATTTTATTTTCTAGTATTGCCATGTAGACTCGAAATTTCAAAATACTTTAACTAAGTACTGCAGCACATGATTACTTATGATAGTTTCGTACATTATTTTTTATGATATACGCCATGTTAACGTCTTCACTGCTTTGTATGACCATGCCATTTGAAATAGCCTTGATTGAACTTCTGCATTTTACTTTATGTATTCCGGTTTCACCTAATGCACTAATCGGTTTATATTGAGAGGATATAATGCTGTCTGAAAGAGGCAGTTATATTCTGGGCAATATACTTTATTTCATGGTACATTGTATAGTTTACTCTGAAGTGACGTATGTGATTTATTTTTTAAATGATGGAGGCAAAAATTGCAATGAGCTAATGGCGCTTGATAGAAGTTACTCTTAGTCTAGTTATGATATCAATTGCTAATATTTCTTCCACCACACGAGCAGTAGGCCTGACAATGCGAGAAATTCTTGTTATGATCCTATACCAATGTATAGGATTGACAACGACTTGACAGTGATCCTAATGCATATATAATGAAATTCTCGACGTTCGGGATCTTTGTAATCTCGTTGAATTCTGATTATTTATAGGCTAATTGTGGGACCTTTGATCATGTACACTTTCCAAGATTCTTACTTTATACCATACCACCTCCATCTGCGCAATATTTTAATTTCTGAGGAATTATCGCCACTTATTCCGTTGACAATTACAACTTCCCCAAGACTAATCATACAACACGTTTTTGTACGAGTATTCACTTCAGGCTCAATGCAAACACTATCCAATTGAACATCAAGTAAGACGTCTGTGAGAGAAAATGTATTTGATGGGGAAGGGACATTTAATCATCATGACAGTGGAACCCATGCAATGATTTTGCATAAGTATTAAGCTGTAATTAGCCAACAATCTGTTATCATTTAATTTGTTTGATTGAACATGCAGCAAAAGATGTCCCGATATTAAACCAAGGTATAGAATTGACACTTAAGAATAGTTTTCACTTTATCATAGATTAGTTGACCAACTAACTGTCATACCTTTATTTCCATAACATTAAAGACTATCTTTTGATTTGAGATTATCAACTCTGGCTTTATTCGAAAAGTACACAGGAGAGATATTCTTCCAATGGTTAAAAGGAAACATTATAATTGAGTGTAAAACAAAACTTTGTAATGCATGACCCTTATTTCTAAATCTCGTTTCGTAACCTCGGGTTCTATTTCACATACCTGGATTCTGGAGAAACTCTACAACTATCTGTACTGGTATACCCGCCTATAATTTGTTCAATTTTTCCATCAATAAAGGAACCTAAACAATGAAAACATAATGTCTATCCTATATATAAATGTAGCCTGTGATTTCACTTTCCCGATGCACGTGACTCTTTGACTCGACATCATATAAATTGCTGGAAAGACTTTTAAGAAACGGAAAATATCCATACGTTAGGGATATCAATACATTGATATAAACTATCTTAATGTCCTTCTGGCTTCCAGTTGAAAATATTTAATTTCAATCTCAAAGCATTTTCCGCGACCCAAATTATATGACTGGACTGGACAAACTCAACATTTCTAGCACCGAATCTTTCCTTTGAGAGTGCAAATGTTTCATAGGTTTTAGCTAGGATCATCGCTCAATAATTGATATTCGAAGTAAAGCCATAGAAATATTTTTAATTTGATACACGTTCGTTAATATCTAGCTTCTACATGCATGTTGGTGTATGTTTTGCGAACTAGTTTCATTCTTTCACTATCTTTACACTCTATACGATTGATTCTGGAAGTATTTAGATGTGAAGTACTTTTGAAGCCTCTGGTGTCATTGAATTTATACTTAAGACTCTCCTAGGGTTGAAACATTGTCTTATATAATAATTGTTTTGAGAATTACCTTGCACTTATACTTACTTTGCACTTTGCACTTACCTTCTTATTATGTTGTTATTCTGTGTGGTCTACACTCATTAACATATTTGACATCTCTAGTGCTTCCTATTCTACATGTATATTAAACTTTATTTTCCTCATTAGTAACTGTGAACTATTTAATTAACATCTGCAGACAGTTCCGCATCTGTGATTGGCTAGCTCGCACCTTCTGCTGCTGTTGTACCGACCCCAATTACGGTAATAGGGGGCGCCAGTTTACGACATCCATGACTGAGTACTCTTCAGTGCCGGAGGTAGACAAACGGAGTCCTGTCCGACGAAGCACCGGAGGCAGACGACATTCAAACTCTCCTTATATAAAGCAAACTTTAAGTGATAAGGAGCAGGAAATATTACTCAAGCATGCCAAGAATAATGGTCAACATTTCAACGACTCTCCAAACGACAGCGACGACTTGATAACTGCCGTTTAATAATTGCTTCTACAACTACATTGTTGAATGTATTATCAATTGTGATAACCATCAATATTACTCCTTTATTCCTTATATATAGGGTAATCAAATGCTATGAATTTATAGTATTAATAATTACGTGTATTAAACAATTTCACTATCTCATATCGTCGAATATATATATATTTCTATCATCATGTATGTGAGGCAGTTGAATAAGAGTGAATAATTGTAATTCATGTTATTTGAACCAACATGTATAGTTGAATTAACATGTATAGTATACTACGCTACTGATCGTAAATTGTTAACATGTCTGGAATTGTTGAGAGAAAACTTTCAAATGATATTATGTTGAATTTAAACCAAGACAAAGCCATTTAGTTGGCGGATTATTATTGTTTATAATATCAATTGTATGCTGAATTTATCTACCACCACAAGTTATTTTGCTGAATATGGCACTGTCTTGATATTGAGCCTTCAAATAATCTTAAAGTAGGATATCTAAATCATAACAACCATTACATGTGCATTGATGGTTTGTTTAATGGTATAGCATTTTGCGGGATTCCTTTGATGCAGTTCTGTACCAAGGTGAAGACAAAGGCTCCTATTTCCAGAATCATATATAATACGGAAATTCAAATATTATACGTCAATAAATAATAAGGAACGAATGGTTGAAAACTTTTGAAATACTGAAAATGTATCTGATCTGTGCCATATTCCAGCGAAATCTTCCTCCAATTGGTATGACCTTAGAATATGTGCCTCCTCTATGTCTATATTATACTAATATGCAGAAGGATTGTGGAGGCTGAATCTGCTATTTAGTGGTATCGAAGGGGAGGCCGAGAATTATAGCCATATTGTTCCCTAACTAAACTAGTGCACCGTAGATACAGCACCAATACGCATTTCTATAGTAAATCCTGATGATATAGAACTCAGACGAAATCCATTAGTTGCCGGGTAAATATCATTTTATTCTTCGTAATAGCCCATGGTTCAAGGGAACACAAATCAATTCAATAGATAGGTACGTAGAAATATTAAGAGCTTTACTTGCGTCCTCCATCTCAATACTATCATTGGGACTAATCGTCTAAGTTTCAAGTTTTAATAACAACCTTCAATACAATTTCAACGATGATTCTAATTAATATACCATTTTCATATTTACATGGTTAATTAAGTATTTGTCAAATAAAGACGATAGCGGTTATAAGTACGATGGTTATATATATAATTATATACAGGGCATGCCATCTCAAAATAGTAAATGTTTATCTAAGCGCCAAAAGTGACAATGACAGCATCATAGCTGTGTACAGTAATGTTGGTATCTATGAAGTCAAGCAGCACGTTTCTTGAATATCTTATAGATTTGAACTTCATATGACATCACAATGCGTTGAACAGTCGCATTCTGACTCCTGTGCACAGTTCGATCTGCCGCTATAAGGTAAATCTAAACGGTTTTCTACAAATTAAACTTGTTCTGAATTATCATTTTCCTCTCGGTTTAACCAGAAGGTGGAAGTCTGGTAGCCAGAATATGCTTCGCAGCATTATCGTATTGAGCTAGTTTAATCAAAAATACAATAGTCCCAAATCTCAATATGTTGTCCTACATTTTACAACTATTAACTCTTCAGATAAAACCAGCGCATGGTTGTAAAAGGTTTGTTTGGCATCATTCTAATCTAATCATTTTATTGAAATACATCATCCTCGTACCTGGAAAACGATCTTTTTTCTCAAAGACCAAAAAGACATGTGCACACCATTTTGCAACATTATTGCACATAAATGATAATAAAAATCCGTCTCATACGGCATTCCCAACCTAAAACATCAGATAAAATGATATGCATATATAATAAATCCATTTTGTACCCAAGTTCCAGTCATAGGGTATTTTGAAATAGTAAAATCTGAACATAAAGTAAATGTGTATTCATGAGCTTAAGGAAACCATTCACGTATACTAAAAGTGATCAAAGAAACTTGGTACTCAGCAGTCATAAATTCTGGGAAACCTATGTTTCCCTATGGCAGGAGAGATAAAATAACTACCAATATTATTGTAAATATTAGGTCCATCTCTATCATGAAATTCCACAAAATTCAACTAACTTTGCAATTGTAAGATTAAGATTGAGAATTACCTAAATTTACGTTCACGTTTAGAAAGTAACTCCACACTTCAAAAAACAAACCGATGTTTTCAGAAAGTACTAAAAAAACAATTGTACTTTACATTTAGCTTGAATCTTGCAAGAATAAACACTACGTTACATAGAATATCATCTTCCAGGTAATGAAGATTACCATTGCTTCAGAGTTTCTCGTTCAGTGTCTTACATATATACAGACATCTCTTAAATAGAAATATCATGACCTTATAATACACAGTGCAGTTGGCCCCAATCAAAAACTAAGTTACAACACAGAATATTTTGTTATCTATAATAATATCCCTAGTTTTCATTATAGAAGCAGTAAAACTTTGACAAGCGCATCTATAGACAAAACCTCAGATGACACCAATTACGGCATTTAGAACATCAATCACAAACTGTTTATGACATAGCGGTGGAGGACACCATATTGTTCTGATTTATAACAGTACATGGCACAATAATAATAGACGTAGACAGCTTCACTTTGAAAATGGAATTCGGCATTATTATTCTTTTAGTTACGAACAGACTTTCCTTTGCAAAATGAAATAAATAGATGGAAAATATTTATATACATTTAGTTTAGTTGGTGAGGACTCTACTACAGATGATATTATATCTATTGAATTACTATGGGTATGGATTAACACTAAGCATATCGTAAGCGTTAATTTGATCTCATTGAATTCTCAACTGAAAAGGCATTTCCCCAAATCTTGGGTTTCTATAATGAAATACAATTGTGTAAAGCATGATGTTGGAAAGGTTAATTAACTATAACTGTAAGTAAATCAATGGGAGAAAATTAATTATTTCCATTGTTATCCCTCCAACGGAAATTCGCGCTATCATACGCCTCTAAAATATGGGCCAGCATAAATTTCAAAACTTTAGATAAGTCTTACCTCCAGGCCCTCGTGCGTTAAGGTTCATTCTAATCTGTTGTCACTCAATGCACCCTCAGTCATTTAAGCAACTAAAGTCACACAAATGAACCGTTTACAAAGGCTATACAATTTCTAATGAACTGCAACACACATGTATGTATGTGACATCGCGTTGACCGATACCCTCAAACTTCAATATAATATCCTGACTTGGCAGAATATAATAAAGGCAATAATAGTAGGTTCCACAAGACTGTGTGATATAGACTAGCAGTGGGGCTGCGATAGCTTTTATCCAACATTACAATTATGCTGATTTTCACAAATGTGTCAATTGACGGGTTTTGTGCGGGTCAATTGTGTTTCAACATTCATTGACCTGTGTAAGTATGCCTCACCGAGCTTCTCATTGACTCACACTTTGTCTTACCTAATCTCCTAGGAATAACAAGCGTTTGGTTTTAATCTATACTCCAAGATTTTTGTCTACTTGAGCTAAAATAAGGTTGACCTCCAGTGACTCAGACCTGAAGTCTATGGGGCCTCTTGCATAAACCTTTACAGCTTATCAATGCAACAGCCAACAGGCGTCTTGGGGTGATATCTTTAACAGGGTTATCTTTTTAGAATCTAATGTCGTATCAAGCCTATTCCAACTTAATTAAGGAAAGATGGTTTCTACAAATAGCTATGTTCGTAACCCCGTACATTTCCAAAATAAGGATGCTTTGGCACATATATATTAGTTATTTATGTGTTATTTACTATTCAATCTCCCGCATGGTTAACCACATTCTGATATACATTGAGGTGCACAAAACACAACAGGAGCAATACGGTATTTACATGAATGCTGGTCTCTGAATTTTCCAGAAAGGTGTTCCCAGAAAGATGTTCACGATTCTCCCATTTCTTTATATTCATTTAGGAGGAAGAGACCTTTGATGATCTTGTATTCATTTTATTATTGAATAACATCCATTTATTCTGATTCTGATTCTAAACTAATAAGGCATCAAATAGTTTTGGTATTGACCTTGGGGCATCAGCAATAATAGACCCGGTTCAGAGGTCAAATACTTTATTAATGTACTACTTTCTGTAAATGATGTAGCAACAGGTATACGATGCCATATTGTCATGTAATCAATTTTGTTGTTCTATCAATGATGATAACTGCCAAACATGGTAAGAAAAGGATGACCAATAGTATTGCTCAAAAATATAAATAACTTCACCTATTACCCACAATTTATCGGCAATTTATACTACGATTTAACATGTATTTATATGAACGTTAGTACTTTAGAGAATTATGGCTTGTTTAACTGCCTGATATATTGATTAATTAATCAATGTAAACAAAATAAACAAAAACCCCAACAATTCATAGATATCAATATACATGTATAAATTCGTCCTCTGATTTTGAAGGTAATCTTTTCGCCCCAGATACACATTTAATGAGCCGTACTGAATATCACTTTATACTGAAACTTGTTGAAACCAAATACCTTCCTGAACGTCCAGCTTCCCTTGTTTTATAATAGTTTTAGGACTGCCACCCTCCCTTAATCGGGAATGTATGCTCTCATGGTATATAGGATTTCATGGCTTTTATCTTGGATGAGATAGAAGGACAGCCAAGATTTTCCTCATTTTCCTTTGGAGATATGATATGTGATTCTTGCCCCCAAAATGTGCTCTTGGCTTTCCTGCATGCCATTAAATCCATGTATTAACAGCATTAGTAGGTCTTATATCTCTACAGTGCAGTACACCAAAGTATGTTATGTATGCGTAGAGAAATAACCATTCATAATGCGTTCATAAATTTGACAAGAGGACCATGAAGAATTAGCTTGATATATATAGTAGTAACGTTAATTCTTTTAAAATCAATCCTTGTGTTCAGAGAAAAATGAAGATCCTTTCTAAACAAACAAGGACGAAACACCCGCATTGAGGACATGATTCTCTATCGGAGAGTCTGACTATTAGGAGTTTCTTGTAGAATTGTTAGTACCATGGTTTAACAGGGGGTGTCAGCACCTGAACAGCACGGTCCTTCAGCAAAATGACATCGGCTGCTTAGTCCTGTCCCTATCTCCAAGTTTATATTTCTCCCAGCAGATATTCCAAGAACAGATACTAAATCTGGCTTGCTTCAAACGTCAGTGATATCAGCCCTTTTTATTCAAGCTATAGTTCCATAGGTAATACACATGGTCTTGTATACACTAACACTATGTTCAGTAACCCTGTTCTGTTTTGGTTTCCCCCTTCCTTTGTGAGTACCTTCATATCTCCTAGAATTAATCTAGAGAAGGACTCTCATCTTGTGAGTCTATGAACTTGGCAGAATGGTTTATATTCCGCTCAACACCCTGTTATGCTGTATTTGAGAGTTTGAGTTTGACCAATGTTTAGGCTATATTTCCGGTTATACGTCAATTGTACATATATCCTGTTCAGGGAGAAAATTAACAATCAGTTTCTTTCATTCGAAGCCAAGAAACTTTGAATGTCATGTATGAAGGCCTCGGGAAAACTTGTCACACAATAAGCACTCATCCTTTAATATAGCTGATGGCCACCATCCATTTAAAATACATACCGGTAACCACGATTTGTGTTATTTACAATGGAATAATTCAAACTGCCGGTGGCAGAAATGGGAACCATTCACACTCTGAGTCTTTTCTTAATACATTCTGTCGTAAAATTAATTAACTTTAGAAAAGTGTTTGAACTCTCTAACATTCCTTTTCCATCTGTATGTTTTTGAGCAAGTTATCCTTTTCCTTCTCAACCAAGTTTTCCTTCCCATAACGCCCGTCGGAACCACGACGAGACGTCAGTGCAGTGACGTCATCACCTAATGTTGTGCACGTCATACTTTGTGAGTACATCGAAGTGCTGTTTCTCTCCGGCAAACGTAGGCAGGGGCAGCAGGAGCAGAAGCGGCCCATGAACCAATTACATACACGAAGTCGTCTGAAATTAAGAAAAAAGAAGTTTTAAGTTTTCTTTCTTTACCTGCGCTGCATAGTTCCTCGACCAAACTTAGATATACAATGGATCATTCAGCGTTTGCCAGCAACAGTATAAGTGGCCATTTTGTATACTATTTCTCATCATTTCATTATCGAACTCATTGTACTACCCCATGTAAATATAATGTATTCCATGTGGATGCAGAATGAATGTGTAAATATAATCGTAGTCCACATTTGAAACTTTGTAATTGTAATTCGGGGCTGATATCTGTAAATAAAATATGATTACATGATACTTGTACTGATGTAAGGTTTTAGAGTAGATTGTAGAGTAGTACAACGCAGTCCATATACCGTTAAATATTCCTACTGAGTAGAAAATGAGAGAACTTGATGGCAAGTCATTTATTACGCACATGCGAACAGGGATTTGAAATTCGGAAGAGAACAGGTTTAATGCATCAGAGGGTTCAACGTATTATTTTCACATTCTTTTTAATGTTTGAAGGACATGATTACATATCGGTATTCCTTAGCCGTTGTTGACTAAATGGACAAGATCTTGGCTTTAACTCAATAAATATTTCCTATCTTGTGCGAATTCGATAACAATTCAAATGCAGCGATGAATTATGAATCGCTGTAACATACTAATGTAGCAGTGTAGCAGATTTCAATTTAGTATTCCATGTTGAAAAAAGCTAAGTTTAGCATGAGTTTCAAGTATGACGAATACTTTGATGCCTTAATACATTCCATTCAAAAGATAGATGACTCATATTATGGGAAGTGTCTTGTGGTCTTTGTAAAGCCTTGTACTAGAAGGAATAAATGTGAGAAAAATTATTTGTTTTCAAGGGTTTTTATTGCGAATTCAGATATATCAAGTTATAGCGGACTTTCTTCCCCAAATCAATCACGAGCGATTAAAATTATCTTGCTAACTATTCAAACATGGAGAGAAGATAGCAAAACCATTGCGCTATGTTGTTCTGGGCAAGAACGTTTCAGTAAGTTGAAACTTAAACATCCATCTGCATAATAAATTCTAATGACTATCGAACCCAATGAATTCATGGTGCTTTTGACACCAGATTGAATTCCTATCAATCTAGGGGAGAAATTGATACTATTTCTTATCTACAGAGAATACCTTAATGCCTATGTTACATTGACATCTAAATAGCGCTACCCAAGACAGAACCAACAATACTGCGGCAAAAAAGTAGCGTCGCGACATGAAAGTGTGGTACAAAGGTCATGAGGAATGGGAAACACATTTATTAGAGTATATGGCTTCTATATTCCTTGGATATCCCCTAATCCTTTGTAATATTGGGTGCATACCTCATAATTATCACTTCACCTGAGCGAGAATATGATATAAATGCAATATGTCTTTCTGAATAAAAGTTATTAAACTATTGTTTATATTCATAATCAATTTTATAAATGGTATACTAGTTATATACATTTTCAGACCTACTACCCCTATTATAACCCGTGCTTGCCCAGTTTTGACAATGCGTTTTTGTTCACGTTATTTTGGCTTCATGTCGGGTGATTGCTAACCACATGTTCAGAGTACACAATGGTAATATCATTCTTGTTTCCTTGACCTTGTAGATGCATTGCGGCTAATAGGAGACAGTAACCAGAGGCTGTCATATCTGATAGAATAATCTTTACCTAAATAAAGTCTTCAATCTGCTTCGAAAGCATTTGTAGAAAGTGGCAAATCTAGCTTAACCATTTATGAAATACACTACCTTACATCGTCGGTTTTGAAGTACGTTGAACAGCTTTAAAGCTACATTTGTCACTGTAATAATTCTACCATCAGTTTCTGTCTGGTTTCTGCTTCAAAAAGGTGTAATCTAGACTGATAGATTAGCTATGCCTCCTCAATAGCAAAAGCCCCTGGCGACCCAAAGTCTCATTACACTCCTACTATAGTCCTTTTATCATTGACAGTATATCAATACTCTACACACATATGTGTCGCAGTCCTCTGACTGCTTAATTAAAATAGTGATTTTACAGATGTCCTTACTCTGGAAGTTATGGATACCGAGACCTACAAATGTGAGCTCTTCTGCTGATAAGCAGTAAACTAGAACTGTACATACTGCATGATTGTATTATCATCGTTAATATTTGGAGCATGCTAGTTACGTAATCCTTTACAACATGCGGGCAATCCGATTGTAAGACAATCAGTTGTAGGTTTTGCTCGGAAATCAATCTTCCGGATGGCATACACACATGAAAACATTTGCCAATCTTAGAAGCTGACACCAATAATATCTGGAGGCAGGAAGGAAGGGGAAACTAATCTCAAAGTTACGGAAGCCGACAAATAAGATGTTTATTAAATCTACAGCCATGTAAATGATTAAAATTCTGGGGAAAATCATTTCATGGATATATTGTTTGTGAAATGATAGACTGCAGGAAAACATGTTTTAAAGAATAATATTTTGATATAAGATGAGTATTGTAGGCTTCCGTTCTAAGTTTAGTTCTTAATGCAACTGTCACGAACATACTCGAAACTTCTCGTTCGGATGAGAAGCAATTCCCCATGCAGATAGGAGCTACTTTCATGCAGTACGAAGAAGGATTCATTTATGATTGAGTGTAACCAGGTACCACATTGACAGAAAACATTTCAATAAAATGTCAATAGTGACTGACTATCCGTTTAGTTCAGTGTTAGTGATATATCATGATTTATTTTGGACTAAAAGGTATCCCAATCTATAACTGCCAAAGGTATCTGCCACATAACAAACAAAATTTTTTTTTATGTTGTTTGCCTAGAGCCAGGAAAACATCTGAAACGGACAAAGGCCCTCCAGTCCCCTCCAACTGAATACGGTAGTGATTTCTTCTATTTCATATTTATAATAGGATATAAATCCAATGCCGTTAACATGCCATATGTCTCTCCATTTTAAGATTTTACCCAAAATGGTTTTAGGAATAGAAACACCCAGTCTGAAAATAAAAGCTGCGATATGCGATATCATCATCCGATTTTCTGTCATGTGGTTCCCAGGAATATATTTAACATTGAAGGACATTGAGGGCAAAGGACATCAAAGATATGGCTAAAAAATTGGGGACAGAAAAAACATCGTAATCGAGGGAATGACGTGTCTCACCCGTAGTATGGCATCTTGTTTGACACCAAGTGGTGCACACGACTGGCCATGGTTTCTGTCTAGTCTACCATAGTGTTTGGAGGAGAAGGAGTAGCTGGCCGTCGTTACAGGCCGAGTGGATTTAGTAGACACTTTTCTATACAGGGTGGATATATAGGAATACAAAGCAGAGAGGAAACAGTGTTAGTGCTGAAGAATCTATGAAAGTTGATGATGAATTGACATGTGAAATCTTGGCTTTTTCTGTAACCCCAAGATTTGAATAATGCTTTGAAGACAGTTTGTTCAACAGCAAATTTGGAATAAAAAACATGAAACGAGCCCCTTGAGATGTATTCCCTTCGAATTTCCCCGGGGCAGTTATAATATATTTTACAATTTAATATCAACACTGCATTAGTACTCAAACGCACTGCATGAAAAGTGGCTCAGGTAATAATGAAATTGTCACAACATTCAAAGATTTTATGCAATTTCTAATGGTTTTTTTGTGTGGATATTGCCAATGTTATTAGGCCTATTAAGAATGATAAATGAATTTAAAAACAAACAGAGGCATCTTGTTAACATTCTGGTTAGAATGAACTCTGACAATGTAAGGATCTGCGATTTCCGACGTGTTATATCCTTGAAATCAAAGCATGTGGATTTATCATATATGAGTGGAAGGGCTGCCCTCTTTGGACTTGATATGAAACCAAAATTCACTAGTGGGACACCATTGTCGTGATCTTAATACACTAAGTTGTTCTTCCTCAAGAGTAGGATCCCTTCAAAGGATATTAACCTTATATTTACTATGACCTAAACCTTCCACACAAAGGTGCTACTTACATGCAGTGCGAAGTTCAACATTGTTATCAAAGATAAAGTGTTAGAAACTCATCTAGAAAAAGTAAAGTGAACCCAATTGAGGAAGAACAGAGGACACAATAAGGAAACAATAATAGCGGGGAAAAGAAGAGGATTGCACTTGATTTCACAATGAAACAATTTATGATTAAATAACTACGTAAATACAAAAATATGCACGTAAATATTTGGCTTTTGATAAGTCAACACTAATAATTTTGATACAATATATGGAACAATCACAAGAATGTTACACACACATTGTTTGAAATTAGAAGCCCGTGAATCAGTAATTCCGTTAATATTTGTGACGAATTAAGCTACCAATAAGAAACGTCACATTATGGTCTAACTTGAATGGGGCCATTCAGGAAGAACTGAGGGAAACGTGATAGAAACGAAAATGACTGCCGACAAATATTCCCTTGCAGAACCCACATCTCAAGAACAGACCATACGAAAAGGAATACTTCTAATGATGTGATAATATCTCTTAAGCACTTGTTAATGAATAAGTTTCAATAGATTGAAATATAAGGGTTATTTCCCGGAAACAAGGCGATTTCCAATAAAAGGAACACGTCATGTCTAACTACATTAGTATCTATAGTAAGAGTATTATATACAATTGGATGAAATAGATGCTGATTTGTTAAATTCTATTGACGGTATGAAGCAATAGCAATCACTGAAAAACCTTGACGTGGAAATTAGCATTACCTGAGATTTCTACATATTCGTGTAGAAAAGATGCCATAGATTAAAGGGTTGGCAGCAGAGTTGAGGGGTGCCAGACTCTGGACAAACACAGATACAGCCATCATTCTCTGGTTGTGAGGGATGTGTCCATACAATTGTAGCAGGTCGAAGATGAAGTATGGACTCCAGCACAGGATAAAGACTGAAAGAGTAAGGTCTATATGAATAGGACAGTTGGAACATTGGACTAATGCTTAGATCTTATGTTGTACTTTACAAGAAAAAAAATATAACTCTGAATAAAACCTTCCTGGGAGCACTATGTATAATTCTGTATAGTTCTTGGTAGACTAGTAACTTAACCATAATATATTATATTTCGACCCAGGTACCAGTATATTGTTCTTGATCATGAAATTCTTTTTTTCCGTCAGTGAAAATCGAATACAGTTAAGATAAACATAAATATTAATGTCTTTGGCGAAATACCATTCGTCCAAAGGAATAGAGTATATATGGTATTCCCGATATAATTCTGAGATAACATAAGATGTAACATCCGTTGGGGTCTTTCTACCCACGCATGAAAGTGGGTTTGGTAGAATAGAAAGAAATTGCCACTACGAGCAAATGTAATCGTGACAAAAATGACTAATGATTTTAAATGATAAGAAATATCTTATCCAAGGCATCTCGTTTGATTATTCATTTCGCTTGAGATCTAATCTTATTCTTCTAAAGCCACTGTCTCTCCTTCATCACTATAGTAAATCGATGGCAATGATTGGGAGCGTGGATTTATTCAACTAGGACCATTGATGTTGTTTCCATTATGCTCTGGACTAATGGAACGGTAACGATTTTCAATAGGGTTTGGTTAGAATCTTTCAGTCTGACTAGGTCATAATATGACCAAGTCAGACTAGAAATGAAATGTGAAACAATATTATTGTTTCACATCTATGCTAATAATAAACTGAATCAATATCAAATGTAAATTCGACTTCATGACGAATATTCTTTGTCCAGTAAATAGTGAACTAAAATCTACTAGGTGTGGCACAGCCGGCTAAGGGTGGACCCAGGGGATGAGAGTCGACTGGGTTCGAATCCCACTGTGAACATATTTCACCTCTTAACTACAAGGAAGACCAGCTGTATGAGGCTGCTAAAAGTAGCTTAGTAAAACAAAGTATTGAACCAAATGGACAAATGGACTAAATGTAAATAAATAAATTCGATTCTATCTATTCTGTCAGCTGGTTAAAAATATTGTCCAATGCACATCTGTAAGATGATATATTAAACATATTTCATAATGAAGGTTACGTATACTTACCCAAAACAATTACAAGTGTCATTTTGATAGTTCGTATCTTGGCTTGAGGTATTACACCCCTCGAACTGGAACCGGACTTGTTCTTGTCCTCTGTGCACGCGTTCTTACCCTGTACACCTGCAATGACACGATGAGAGAAGCAGATTTAAACAATTGGGATACATATCACACACACACGCATAAATATATTTTTCTTATCAGGGTGGACAATTCTCTCATATTCATGCACTCTTCACATGAGACCTGCTTCAATTCACGATATTATATGAAATGATAATAATCATAATACCAGTTATTATAACAACTGTTCATCATGTCCAGATACATGAGGCTTAATGATTCATAATCGCTTAAGGATAAACTGTCAGTCATTTGATATTAACTAAAGCCAACCTATGTTGGTTTACCTGTTCTATGGAGGTGGGTGGGAACAGCACAAATGTTTGGTGAACGCGAGAAAGCTGAAGCTTGTGATTGATTGACCTGAGAGAGTGAGTGACACATTGCATACAGTCTAACTCCACAGAGGACGCCTCCATACAATGACCAACAATTTGCACCCAAACACTACACTCTTCCTCCAATAACGTAGGTGACTTTTCCTTCTTAGCCCCCACATAATCCAAAGTATGCCTTGTCCCTGACCCTACCGTAGGTTATAGCTTATAGTGGGACCAGTTTGTATTCTATCCACAAAACTTCTCTCCTTCCTTCCTGTGTGCCTGCCATACCTTATGGAAGGCCACTTTCTGTTCTGATATTCCTACTTCCTTCATTGGATTCTCCTCCACATTCATCACATGGTTGCCACAATCTACTCCCTTGTAATTCTGAGACAATATTCTACTCTTTTGTCAATTTTCGTCCTTCATATTTCCCCTTGTTGCCCCTAGTAAGTGGATTTTGTGTTCTCTCTGACCCTACAGTAGCTTATGGAATGGTCAGTTTCTGTTCCTCTCATATTCCCTTTCTTGATTTTTTCCTCAATCTAGGTTTGAACCCATGGTTGAAACAATAATTATGTTTA
The DNA here is from genome assembly GCA_942159475.1 of Sthenelais limicola. Classification (NCBI taxonomy): domain Eukaryota; kingdom Metazoa; phylum Annelida; class Polychaeta; order Phyllodocida; family Sigalionidae; genus Sthenelais; species Sthenelais limicola. Next base: position 41,915,678 of record OW804100.1, read on the forward strand.
ATAGTCATTGTGAGCCGGTTCTTTACCATCGTTTCAAAAATACGTCATTCTACATTAAAGCTGCACAATAACTCTCAAAAAGTATGATCAATTTTCATCTGCTTTAGCTACAGAACTGTCGCAAAGTTACCATTTTTGAACTTGGCTATTTACGCCCTCTTCCTAAGAACCGTAAATATCTCAATCAGATACATACATGTAAATATAATTATCACCATGTGGATCCTTAAAGATAGGAAAGAGCGAAGATGAACGAGGAAGGCCTGGAGGCTAAAGCCTTTTCTGAATGCGGACAAGTCCCCTATATCAGAGTTTACCCCAGGAACTGGCTTCTCCTGGTGCCTATATATTGTATTATGGCTAAAGCGGCAAGCAAGATGACTCAATAATTGCCCTATACCCAGTTGCAACAACTTCTAGTTTAGCGGGGCAGGCTGTTATTTTTCTGAGATACGAGGAAGAGATCCTACTCTAACAAAAAGTCATTCTTTATTGGCGAACGAATATAAAATTAAATATGTACCGGGTTTATGGTAAATTCAACCATGGCCTAGTGTGTATTGATGTAATGGCCCTTTTGCCAAGAGTACCCCTGCCAGCAAACTTTTTCCATCCTAGTAATCTTCCAGATGAATCTATGTCTGTATTTAAGAATGTATAGAGGGAGGGCTTGTCAGCAATGCAAAGACCCAGAGGACAAGATCAAACACTCTCTCCTGATAGAACCGGTTTCTCCTCTCAGACCTCCACAGAGAAGCCAATAACTCAAATACCAAGAACTCTAACTAATTTAGTCGTTCTGTCATCTTCATAAGAGTACTGAGTTTATTTAGTCCCATCGGGATGATCTTTTTGGCCTTTACCAAGGAACCTACTTCTACTTTTGTTATGAAACTCATGTCCGGACTTTTGATATTTAGTCAAATTTGTACTTTTGAAATGTGTTTGAATGGTTTGTAGACTGTCTTCATGTTACATCATTATCATAATTATATCCCATATTTCTTTTCAGATGAAGGGAAGCATAGCAACAATGACCAACATAAAGGTGACGTCATTGGTGGTGACATATGTATCCTTTACCTAAAGTGCATAATGTAATATCATTATGTTCCTATAGTAAAAAAGGCAATATGATGAGAAGTGCCTGGATGAAAGAATAAATGGAAATCGGAGCATATGTTTCTGGCAATTCCCAAGTTACATCTCACTCACTTCTGGTCAAGTAATTCGGAAACTTGACCCCTGGGGTATACTTTATGGCAGCTAGGGAATACAGTGATGACAAGAACGTTCTCGGATTTGTCATATTTCCCTAGATTATGCCTTCATTTACTCTAATTTGTATGCAGCGTAACTACCTTCTTAATGGCTAATAACAGGCCACTTTTTTTGCCCTGCTTACTGGAGAGGGTGATGTTGTAACATGGAAAACGTATGGTAATTTAACACCATTAACAATGGAGTAGATTATGAAGCCAACAATCATTAAGATCATTCTCATTGCTGTTAGCAAGTAGGCAATGATTGTCCTTATATTATAGTTTCAGTTCTTAACTTTGACTGATCCAAAGGCCCTTTGCTCTGTGTAAGAACCCTTAAGCAAGACCATTTCTTATTTGATGGAATGGGTGATTGACAATGATAAGGATCTGACAATTTAATTCCATTCAGTAATTCATGCGATGGAAAACGAGTCCATCATGTACTAAAAATCGATATATCAAGTGGCAAAAACAATCACAGGGAATGACTTGTTTGCTGAAATCTGGATACGACAAAAGAAACAATAATAGACGTTTTGAAAAAAGAAAATAGTAGAAAAATAGTACATTGCCGAATGTTTCAGGTTGTATGCGACCCCCAAGCATGGCAAGTGCCAACGTATACCTGCGTAAATTTACCTGACAATGTAAATGAATATTGTCCTAATATACTATATATATTATATATATTATACTATTACACTGCTAACAATATTGTTATTACTAACACTACTGCTTGTTACCAATATCTAGTACAAGTACATGTACTACTAGCTACACACTCAGACATTCAACTACCATGAAACTTATAACTAGGATGTTATACAACTAAAGACAACAGATAACAGTACTCCATTATATCAACTATCACTTCATTTTCTTATATATTAAATATCATCCCATCTCATCTCATTAAACCCATTAGATTACACTAAAAGCAAATAAGGTATGTACTGATCAAACATGATATGTGACACTGTGATTACGTTCAAAATGCAATTGTGACTCTCAGGATGCGGCGGAATATAGGGATCCCCTAGCCATAATAAAAAATTCAGCATAGGCAGTTGCCATGCTCTATTTCCTGAATAAAATTCGTGCAAAAAAAAAATGGCATTGGTGACAAATGAGTTCAAGAACCTTCTTTTATTCTGTCAAGCCAGCGCACAATCAACATTAAAGGCAAGATCGTTTAACCCAACCTAAACAATCTTTTGACGGGTGTTCACTAGCTAACACTGGACATAGCTGTGGTGTCATGACTTGGGTTTGGTTTGAGTGATTACATCATAGTCTGTCGTGGGAGGCATTTATTAGCATAGGATATATTTTGAACGATTATATTATATGAACAATTGATTAAATGAGAACATGAAGGAGAGGTTTGGCGAACATAGAATATTTATTCCACCATAATAAGACAATAATAAAGTTCAAAATTCAATGTTGACACATGCAATATAGGTCTGTTCAACCCGAGCGTAGAAGAAGGTGTGTCGGTTATATGAAAAGTTCCAATGATCCTGCGCTCCCATTGGCTGAGCGCGTCACGTGGTTGACGACCATACACAAACAACAAGTGGGCGTGGCCTCGTCGCAGCTATATGGCGGCAAGGTCTTGCCTATACATAGTCTGTCGTGGGAGGCATTTAAGCATAGGATATATTTTGAACGATTATATTATATGAACAATTGATTAAATGAGAACATGAAGGAGAGGTTTGGCGAACATAGAATATTTATTCCACCAAAAACCACGCCAAACCCACCGAATAAATTATTATAATCTTGAAGATGTCTGAGCATCAATAGTTAACATTCGTAAATGTGAAGGAGTTAAATATTGGAATACTACAGATGATTTCCAATTACCTCTTGACTTAATATCAAGAATTGAGGCTCCTGAAGCAGCCATAAAGCTAGCCCCACCTCTACGTAGGGCATGGGAGGAAAATCGACCCTTGAGACCTGCTCTAATAATCAAATTATTAAAAACAGACATGAATCTGTCATAGGTAAGGGGAGGACAAGCAGGGCATGAGAAGAAGGGGGCATTTGAGGAAGATTTGTGTGAGAAATATAATTTCCTCAGCCAACGTACAGCACATAAAGCTCTACAGCTAGTATTAGCAATAGGAATGATAAAGGGAACATTAGAAGTCTTTGAAGACATTACCTTTACCTCCAGTCCCCATTCGTAAAATTCGATATGGGATCTTAGTAGAGTGTGCTTGGATATAGTAACATGAGAAACCCTTAACAAGGATCTAAACATTAGAACAATAGCAGACCATACTACTATCTCTAATGGGGATGATCTATCCACCACCAAATACATTCTCTTTAAATGGTTGGGTAAGAGAGGATCAGAGGGAGATGGGGCCGACCCTGGAATTTTAAAGATACCCTGAATCACAGCTTTAATAGCAGGACTAGACAGGGACACAGTCGGAAGTTCAAAATTCAATGTTGACACATGCAATATAGGTCTGTTCAACCCGAGCGTAGAAGAAGGTGTGTCGGTTATATGAAAAGTTCCAATGATCCTGCGCTCCCATTGGCTGAGCGCGTCACGTGGTTGACGACCGTACACAAACAACAAGTGGGCGTGGCCTCGTCGCAGCTATATGGCGGCAAGGTCTTGCCTATACATAGTGAGATACCACAGCGCTTGGGTAACAATGCCATCTAGTGGCCTAATTAAGGCTTGATAGATGTTAACCGTATAATCAATGGGCTTCAGATGCAACGAGAACAAGCAGAGTGGGAGCACCAATAGTGGTGGTTTGAGTACAATTCTGAGCATGCAACACCAGTTTAAGAGCATGCAACCATGCTGGATATTGCCATAGCTTTTTGAAGCAATCTAAAGGCCCATTCACATTACCACGACCAGATGCTTTGTTTACCACTGGATTCCTGAATTCATGAGCTTATATTAATAGTTGCAGGCACTTATTTTGTGATTTAGATTTTGATAGGATGGACAGATCTATACGGGCATCTCCGTTATGACAATCGTCATTTTTCTATTTATCTTGGTCGGTCATCTACTGTGACAAACACAATTCATTTTGTGTAAACCTTATTACCGTGGCAATAGCCTAGGATTTCTAGTCACTAAATTTTCCAAGAGCCTGAAAATCTCCTATCGATGGGAACAATAATATAAGTTTATGACCCCAGGAACGCATAGATGACCAACCCGTAAGATATCATATAAAATGGCCAACAATACCATTGCTAACATCGAGATACAGGTACAAAAATCGAGATTCAGATAGAAATGAATCGATGAAGCGTTAATGTGACTTGTAGAATTTGTTTACGCCTCCAACATGCATGTATAATAATCTCCTGGTAATAGTGGATAACAACAGTGGCATATGTAATGTTGTTGATGGGAAGAACACCACAGCTTATATTGCTCTATATATTTCTATGAAGAAGAGTCATCGGTTCTGCTGCAGATAAGGCCTTGGCCTTTGGTTCGGGACCACACTCTAATATCTCCTGAGTAGACATCAATCCCACGCTTCCTCAACGCCCCCATTTGGTAGGTAGATGTATGACAATGGATAAAAGACCTTGGCAGGATAAGCTACGCAATCCAACTGGGTTTATTTTATCAGGTATTCCTAATAAAACATCCATGGAGCAAGGCAAACTATTGGTGCTCCCCTGCATTGTGTCTCACGTTGCTTTGGACAATTCTTCTCATGAACATTCTGTATCGTATAATGATATGGCCGATATAGATCATTGGTAACGTTACAGGGCTCCGATTCCTGTATTGTCATTCTAAAATGGGAATAGATGTGAGAATAGTGCACCCTTGATTGACTGGTTTATATGATCTCCGATTGATTATGAGATACGGTTTCTTGGGTGTGACTGGTATGAACACTATCGGGCAGTTGATGTATGTTTCTATAGTTATCGGACAATCCGTATCTACTCTATCTCATCTATCTTAGATCCATCTTTTCTATGGGGATTTTTTCCGTCGGGGAGAGTGTCCCAAGGGCATATTTCATCCTTCCACCATGAGGCAGTATGACACCCGTTCAGGACACTACAGATTTATGAATTGTGATGTGGTTTGGGTTTTTTCTAGGTTGAACAATACCAAACCTTTGCTGGAAGGTGGTCCAGTCTGTAGGACTAGGGTAGCTCGTTTATCACGTATGACGTCAGGGATGATATGATGTTAAAATGTGTTAATACATTATTATATACATTGAGCGGTCCGGGGGCTATAGCCACATTAGGTAGAGACTAAAATGATTAATGACCTCCATGTATGGTCTGCTGGTGCATGTGGGTGAAATCGCTAGAAAATGGACAATTCATCTTCGCCAATTCTCTCAAATAGCCCGAATTTAAGACAAAATTCAGGTTCAAAATTCAGTTCAATATAACCAAACAGATTGTTTGAATCAAGGCAATGTCAAATATCTTATTATTACAGAATTTGGCAGAATTTACTAAATGTCTAGATATGCGGATTGTACATTTTCTGAAGGGCTGATCCATGTACACCTACCAACCTCTGTCATTGATCCTTACATAATATCAGATTATTTTTAAATCATCAAGTGTGCGTTTTAATTTAGGGAAGATCTTAGAAAAATGACGTTTGACTAGTTTGTTTTGGCATCTTTTAATATATCTTATAAAGTTCTAAGCTGGGCAATGCTGGATTAGTGAAATATGTTTGGAACGCTCCATAACATACCTTAAATATTCTGTTCAATCTTTTCTCATCTGGGACTAAAATAACCAATGTGTCATCGATACAACAGATGTTCTTATTTTTTATTTTTTGAAAAGCCAGCAATGTGACAAAACCTTCAATACCTAAAAGTTAAATTACAGGAAGATGTGATATGAAAATGCAACCATTTCTTGCTCAAATCGAACGATTTCTGAGAGATACTCACCGGTGATGTTTATAAGAAAGAAAATATATAAATCAGTGTGGGTAAGTCCAGTGGGCTGATTCAGAGGAACTATAATGGCCGTCATGATTGCAAGATACACATGCACATAAATATACGGGAAATATGCTACAATATACTATATGTGACCTGCTCTGCGATTATGGGTCTTATAGGTTTTTACTTGGATAGCCCTAGGGGCATTATTTAACAGGAAAACTGTTAAAAACACAAAGTTTACTCAAAAAACCATTAAAAATGAAATTTTTCACAGATTATAGCGTGGCGGAAAACTTTGGAGAAAATTTTGTTAGTGTTGCCATGGTAACCATGAATTCAATGGAACGTCCAAATCATCAATAATGACGTTTAACAGGATTCTGGTTTCCATGGAAACCTATATGTCATCAAATTGTTTCAAATTTAAATAAAGTCAAAAGAGAATTTTCTGATGATTAAGATACTGAAAACAGATTTGAATTACTTAAATTTTCAGAAAAATGGCAATATATTATTTAATTGATTAATGTTAATTATTAAATGATGCACATTTTGAAATCATATAAGGGTTTAACTAAAGTTCGGCAAGTAAAAACCGTACAGCAGTTTTGGCTATTTACCCCATTTCAAGACATCATATTTCAGAACTTCATATCTCGGCTTCTGTTTTTCGTATCAACATAATTTTTGCAGCATATTATGTCCTAAAACACATTTTACATTTCATATCCAAGCACATAAGACCCGTTTTCGCAGAGCAGGTCACATATGACAAGAAACCCTAACATTGATGTTTCTCTAAATTTCTCCTTATCACCAGGATGGATGCTATCTATATATGGCTCAGAGCCCCCAAGTTCTAACTTGACTATTATGCTTCTCTAGAATACACCTAGTCTACTTCGTGGGGTTTTGCTTATGGTTTATTATTTGTATTATTTGTCCTCCTCCTTTAAGTTGCGCCGGTTTGTTCATGACCGTATTAACTTTCCTGTATTAGGTAAATGGTGAGTATCACAGGCTACGTGCATTTGTTGAATGGTTAACGCTTTGTTTAGACAGATCAACATAGTAATTGCAATAATGTCGCATTTACTCTTCCCTATTTGATATGCAATGTATGTAAGTATATGTCTATAAAAGTATGAATTATGGCGGGTGCCTAAACAATTACCGTGTGTTTTCAACATTTGTGGTATTCTGCTAATACTGAATTGTATTTGATTGGGAAAATATGTGTAAAAAGTTACAAGAAAACCTGCAAACTTTCTAAAATGATCGATATGTACCGTGAAGTGTGTGATTACGTCTATGCAAATGGAAAGCAAATGGCGTCGAAAAAGCATGAATATCAAAAACGTCCTGAAGCACATGGCTCGCTACAGGGATCCTCCGATCATACCCACGGGGGCCCTAACTTAAGGCACCGCCCACCATGTATGCTAGTAACAAATACCTCATTTATTACTATTTATATCTTTCCTTGCATTTATATGCAGTATTTTCCGCGGGATACTTTCCCTGCGGAACGGCTTGCATATCTCTATGTTCAGTTATTTTTCGCTGGTAACTTATAATTATAAAAACACGAATGCCTGGACCAGGCCTGGCATGCCTGGGTTGGGAATAAAATTGATAACCATTTAAAAGAGGGATTAGATTAGATACACTTAACAAGTTAAAGGGGTGTTCTTCCTGGTGCTACACATGTACATCTACACTCTAGGTAGCTGCATGGTGTCTAGAATGAGCAGAGAATATAAATGTTTATATGATAGCTTTGGTCTTTTTCTTACATACCTTAAGCTTGGGCCATTAAACGCGAAAACTACTATTAATATCAAATAGAAATAGATGGTCACATGAGGCATTGCCAAGCAAAGGGCAACTCAAGGTGAAGGAATGAAAGAAGGATTAGGCGTGGGGAATTGGGCGAACAAACGCCTGACTGTATATGTTTGCTTTTTAAACCAGTTTTCCAATCCGCGTCCACCCAGAGAGAGAAGGAGATCGTGAGGGTCCAATCTGTCAGCGCCCCACCAATACGCTAGAGTCTGATTTGATTCAATCGTGTGTTCAGAAAAGCGAATATGTTTTTACGTACAACCACAATAATCAAAGTTTAGATGGGAAGTTTAGATATCAGCTTAAACTTTATGAAAAGTACGAATTCTGCTTCAGCTTTTTCATGTTGGGGTCTGGTTTGAAGTCAGGTTCGTTCAAACTCCTTGCATAAATTTATATTTATACAATCTGTAGTGCAGGTATTTCATAGGTACACAGAGCCTGGTATTTCCACTTAGTACCTCTACTCTAATATATATAGTTGTACAGTGATGTGCTAGACGAGATGTAGAGGTGACATGCACGAAAAGCCTGTTTGTCCCTATATAAGAGGAAGGATACAAGGTAATGATACACCCAGCTTCTCTCCCGTATGAAAGGCTTTGAACTAATATTAAATTTAGTGTCGTACCTTTCTTGCTCACCATGCAAGTAAAAGCAAGATGGATTAATATCATAATGACTTGTAGAGTGATCCTCTATGGCCCTTTTATATAACAACATATCTTGTTACAACCTTGAGAACATGCATATCTGCACAACTTGTGTTTTGTTTTAGAGAACACAAATCTGATTTCTGCAGAGTGAAGTGCTTTTCAGAGACGCAAAGGCGCTGGTTAATTCCATAGTTCCATGTAAACAATGTCAGGGGAACAACCGCACAAGAAGATATTTCCTCATTTAAACATGGTAGTTGTAATATAAATATGGTATACACACACACGATTGGTTTGAAAGAGCGTATCGGACACGCTCAGAGTGACAATGTATGCATCACTGCTCGTGGCTTCACCGCGTATTTGCAGTCCCCATGCAGAGTTTTTGAGAGATGGTAACGCCTGGGAGAACTGGATCTGATCTAGAAGTCTGTCTACCTGTTTTATTTGCATTGTCGGTTTTATTATGTACTTTGTGAGTTTTGATAAATAAAGTAGTTTCTTATTTTATCTTAAATATGCTGTTTCAGAACAGTCACTTGTTGCATTCCATCTATGTATCACATAAAGTCAGCAAAAGTTATTGTAATTGAATCAGACATTGCCATGATGGTATATATATACTGTGAATAACGTCTATATGTACCAATACAGAGACCATACATTGTAACAGCCATACCACTCCGCATGTGGAGGTATTAGTGTTTACTGTGTAGGTCGGATAATTGCTTGTTTGGGGCTTAGGCTGGCATGCGGTCCCAGATGAGGACAGAAAGCCTTACTGTGTACATGGAGACCAATCAATGTTTTAAAAACAGGAAAAAGTCTGACTTCATTTACTGTAAACGTATTAATGTTCGCGCAGTATTTATTTTCTCATTTGTGCGCGAAAATAAGTCCTGAGCGAAGGTATAATTATTGCATAAACAATGTGTGAGACTTATTTGAATCCGCGCGGAGAGGTTTCAAAGCACTTAGTGCGCGAAAATTTATCTGCGCGAAAATAAATACGTTTACAGTATATCATCAACAAACAAGTGATACATAGGATGGCATGATTAAACTACCATTATAATGCTAAACTTCATTGATTGTTCAACTCCATACAACCAGCCACCAGCAACCAGGCCTCTCCTGTTCAACTTTTAACATTCAAGCGTTACTTTTTTAATTCAAATAGATTCATGTCCTGACATGTTTCAACTTGCAGTTAAGTCTTCATCAGAGAATCTTATATGCGACCTGTGTTTCTCCGGGTGAATACATGCGCCTGATAAATTTCACCAATATTTCACGGGCTAGTAAGTCTGGGAACATAACTACTTAAACAACTCCTAAAGGCCTCAGAATCCACCGGCCCCTTATCACAACTTGCATTGGACTATGCAAAACATTACTGCAAGTATAACGTATACAAAAATGTAACCTGCTCTAAACTTGTATATATGAAGATAAAGTTCTGTTGCGACCTCGCATTGTACAAGTTTTGAATTCCTCTGACTGTGCACGTGACACAGGGATTAAAACACAATTTCGCATAACCTTTAAACTGGGTGAATGTTTTCTAATAATGGCATATACCTAGGTATTATATTTCTTTCTAAAATCAATTAGTACAAATGGTTTATGTTCAGTATCTCTATCCTACAAAGTATGTAGGACATTTTTTTCAGAGTTAATGCTTTTAAGAGGATGGCGCATATCTGTTCCGAAAATGACGTTAATGGACAGGTACAAAGCAGTAATATCTGAAGAGCAGTATTCAAATCTATATTCGAAGTAGCTTTTACCTGATCGAGCAATAACCTAATCAGATATATTAGGAGGAGGACAATTTCCAAATACCAGGAATGTATTATGTATTTAAAAGGTCGCTGCGAGAGCCACCATCTCTAACATTATCGTCGTCTTTGGAGACATCCGTTTTCTAGGTATCTCATCATCCCATATAAAGCCTCGCTATGTCTCCTTCTTCTTGCTTGAAAATAGTATCACTTTCCACATGATTTTATTTAATCTAATTGATAAGGTAAGTTGAAAGAGATTATGTCTGTCCTTCCCCGACCAATGCTACCATGCAAAATAAATTGATAAGGTAACTTCCGATTGATTTTCAAGAGATGACATTTAGGCAAATGGGATGTGTTATTTTGGTCACGCCGGCATTAATCATGTTTAATGGACTGAATTAAGGTTAGGTCCACAAACGAGACTTGAATCATGTGGCACTTATATCACAACTTGGTATAAATCTACTTCTATACTTTTCCATCGTCATTTCGCAATGAGCAGTGCTCAAATTGAGCACTTATGAACACTTAAGTTCTTTCGTGTATTGATATTCGCGACACACACTCTTATTACAGTCAGAGAATGAGTACCTTTGGGAACTTATTACTGTGGCGAACTTCTTTCAATCAATTAGACAGAGCAAGATGGAAACTTTCTTGACGATGTTGATATCCTATAGTCCTCCTCTACTGGAACTGTTGAACTGCTTGTGGCCAGTCAGTGATGGCGAACAGACATGGAGCAGGTTACCCTGTACCTTTGTGTTCAGACAGCATTATTCTCCGTTTCATCCTAGCTGAATGCCTTGTTATTAAGATATAATGACAAATGGCGTGTCCGACGGCCGTGCCAGCGATCACTCTATGTGGCTATGGCGTCCTCTAGATATTGGACTCTCGATCATATTTAAGTCTGAGTTTTTTTTTACTAAGCACTCTCTTCTTTTGAAACGAAAAGAAACCTTCTAGACATAACGAAGTGGCCATTACATTGTAACGGTAAGAATACCTTCGTTGAAAATATTCATGTCCGGAATTGGAAAATAAATAAAAAATGAATAGATGTATGTATTGTCTCATACATATAAAGACTTTTGATTTTATCCTTCGTGATAAATGAAGAAAAGGTGATTGTTCTCCAACAATCATACGGTCAGTCCACACCCCGTTGAGATTCAGTAAAAGCCATGGGAAGATTAAGAATCCAACCGTCAATGACCCGATATCAAAAGTAGGGAAATCGGATATATATATCTCAGATTAAAAAAACTGGAAATGTGTCCCGCCAAGAGTAGCAGAAAGGTAGCTCCCCGCAGGAGGTGTAGTTCCTGGGAACTACCACTAGAAGTCGCGTCATATTAATGATTCACCATCCCATTTTTTCATGGTGTAAATCCTTGTGTAAATGTTGTGTTAGACACACAAAACACAATAAAATCGGGAGAAAAGATAGTTACCAATGAGATATAATTAGAATATGTCTCTTTTCATCATTTGACTAAATTATCTGAGGCATTTTGTGCATAGTTTTTATGATGTCATCATCAGAAACAGATAATGTGTGGACACCCCTTTGTCATTGTGCAGGGTCGTGACAATGGCAGACAAGGCAGCAAAGTTGTTTTACTCAAAAAGATACTGAGGAACAAGAAAAGATCATCCATCAAATTGTGAAGAAGACATGCCATTATTAACATAATAGATAGCAGAGCAGAGAGGGAGGGGGAGAGGGCAGAGAGAGGTTGGGGAAATCATAGAGGGGGAGGGGAGGGAGAAGAAGTGAAGGAGAGTGAGGAAGAGGAGAGGGGAGGGAGGGAGAAGAAGAGAGGGGGAGAGGGAAAGAAAAGAGAGGGAGGGAGAGGGGAGAGGAGAGATAAGAAGGAGAGAGGGTTTGGGGAGTGAGAGGGTTTGGGAGGCAGACAAAGAGAGAAGAGGGGAGGGATAGAGTGGAAAAGTTGTCACTATGGCTGCCAGCTATATTCGGTAACATTGGGCTTACCTCCATATTAGATATATTATACTGCAGCAGAATATTGATCAAATTTAATGCAGTCAAGATTGTGTTTGTTGTATTAGCTTAGAAATCAGCTTCAAAGGTTTTAATCAATATAGTTGTGAAAACTAAATAATAAACGGGTTGGATTATCGCCCCTGTGATATAGTGATAAAGTTATTAAATAAAGGTGTATGAACTATTTAGGTTATGTGGAAATACTTACCATTTTGTTTGGCTGTGAATCTCTTGAAGGTAGAGACATGACCGGTGTTGGGACTGGATGAGTGTGACATGACCTTAGACTTCGACCAGATAATGACGATGATAGTAACGTAACAAATAGCAATGGTGAAGGCAGGAATGATAAAGAGTGCCACAGCTATTAAAGTGAAGTATAACTGAAAAATAGACAAAATAGTATTAATTCATCAGAGGAAAGCTAAAGGAAAGAATACATTAAGACGTTTGAAGTAGTATGCAAGTGAAACATGTAGTTTTTTTTTCAATTTCATTCGACTCAAGTATAGTTGTGAATAGGAAATACGGCAGTACTTTGCTAATTAAACCGATGAGTTCTAAGAAAAACATTCAAGCGAAATCATCAGTTTCACTAGACCTGTGAATCAGAGAAACCATGGGAAACAAGATATATGATGTTATCACTAAAGAACTCCCTGTTTTTGTCATGCACATTACCCTGGTAAACAACTCCGAACATGAAGGAATGTAGAAGATATAGTTAGAGCCAGACTTCCAGCTTCGTGCCGCCAATCAAATAATACAGATGGAATTACGATGGGCAATGAGCTTACAAGACATACTACCAAAATATATGACATCTTACTAGACCTTTGTCTAGCGTCTTTTTTCCATAAGGCAATAGTTTACAGACTCATTCGAGACATGGAATTTTTGTACCTTCAAAATGTATAATCTTTTTGGACTTTGTACTGCATATGCTTACCTTCCAGTGCCAAGGTTGGGGTAGGTACATGTGGCATTGTGTTGTTCCATCTGCCATTATCTTTTCAGTGTTAATGAAGATCATTGGGAGAGAGAATATTGCAGCAAGGGTCCAAGCCAGTATTATCAGTATTCTTGCCCGTGTTCCTAAAAAGTAGAGAACTCACATAATCATATCTGTTACATAGGTGTAAGGGCGAGGCACTATAGTAAATATCAGTGGCGCCATTACTATGATTAATATTTGAACCATATTAGAACCTGCTAGAAACTATTTGAACGATGTTGTATCAATTCCTCGTTTTACCATCCCCCATGCATCACCTACCAAATCAGTTTATCATAATTGCCTCAAAACCATTAACACTCGGAGAGGCATTCTCTAAAACAATGTTTGGAACAATGTTGCGCCGTCGATGCACGTTGAATACAGAACTACATACCATGAAATGACACATAGGAAACGCTTCCAAATAGCTCAACTCTTTGATGTACTTTTAATTAGCTTTATAGAAGGAAGAGCATGCTAAGTACATCAACAAGACCAAGGGTGTAATGGATTGAGACAGGCCTGTCTATCCCTCCACCCAAGAGTATAATTTGGCGTGACAAACGATGTGCACCAAACCGGCCCTCCTGAAACGCTTTTTTCAAACATGCCTGTCTTCAAAACCTTAATTAGTTACATGTATACTATGAATCCATGTATATAAAGCTTGGGACCAGCTCATGTCACAGGTTGATCCACTGCGCATGCGTGTCCAGCATAACCCACCAATAATAACCAATAATTTAGTGTGCATCATTTTTATGGGAACAAGACTATTTCTTGGCCAATAACCCCTATACTAGAAGGTATCTATGCACATGCTGACCTAGCAACAAATAACCTAATTGTATGTACAGGGGTACTAAACTCTCCTCAGATGCGACAATCTGTCACTACCAATAAGGGGTTGCGTCCATGGATAGCCCAGGCCAGGAATTTCAATTCTTATGGCGTATTAGCTTGCATATGTAATTTATGAAGAGGGCTCGCTTGGCAGGGATATTTGACTACTGCCTCCGTTGGTGCAGTGTTGATTCCCCTAGGTCAGATAACCTCTTGTTTTCTAGCATACCCGAAACTGAAACAGCAGAACATTATATGAAAAATACATATAAGGCTTTCCTGTGTCTCAGTGGAATTTTTGGATGTGTGAAAAGATTGGGATAGGTATGCACAGTGTACTGTTTTCCGTCTTGTGTAAAAGAGAATCGTCGACAGATTTACCTAAGGCGAGTATCGTTTTAATTATTTACCCCCAAATAGTCCAGCAGAAATACGATTCAACCTAGAACAAATTTCAATAGAAAATTTAGTAGATAGACGGAGCATGTTTCACCAATAGAAGGGCTTTCAACAGTTTGGGGTACTTTGAGTACCCCTTATTAACATACTAAAAGTCTACAAAAATCTAGAAGGTCAACGGTCAAAATTGAAGGTCAACGGTCAAGGTAACCAAGGCTACCACTAAAACTTTTAAACTCCATAATTTCGGGTAGAATAAAAATGTAATCAAGTGTAAATACACCTGTTTCGGTGCACCCAGTATCAGTAGATTAACTTGCTAAAAACTTGTAAATGAACAAAAGACTCTAAGAAAATCCTCCCAAATGTACCCTGTTAAGGAAAAAATCTAATTCAGGTTTATGAAGGCATTCATGACCATTAGGAAACATATTTCTGCAGTCCAAACTGTAATGCAAATGTTTTTAATAGTTTGAAGTGTGACTAATATCTGAAATAAGGACCAAAAAGAGTCAATTTGTCTATAGTGTAAAACAGGTGTCAAGCCTTCCTCATCATCAGCAACTGACCTGTTGGCATCATCACCATTGCAATAGCCAGAAGCTGGAGTAGTTCCAGGTTGATTTTAATTTTCCGGAAGAAGACATGAAACTGGAGGGATGTGGGATGGCCGAGTGGTCTAATGCACTGTGTCGGCTCAGTGACATGAGTAACATGTTGTAGGTTTCAAAATTGGGCGTGGCTACAATTTTGCCTACTCACCCCCCCCCCCCCCGGTATAGAGGAAGACTGCCATTGCGGTCATCTAGACCTGGCAAAAAATGTAAAAAGAAAACTGCTGCATTTGGAGTCAATAATTTTGTACTAGTTGTTCAGCGCCAGGAAGCAATGACAGTAGATATAGGTCGGAATCGTTGCCTTTGAATGTACTTGTACAATCTTGTCCAGCTTTCTCAGGAATTATGAGCAGCCCTCTGACGTTTCTTCTTAACTACTAGACTGTCTATCATTAGTACATTTAATTTCATTTGTCTATCGGAAATTAAATGTCACAGTCAATCATTTCTCTCCACAGTTTTGGAACATTCAGTGAAGAAGTGTATTAAATTGTCTTCTTCGGAGCAATAATTATGAGCACTTAGGGTCTTCTTTAATGTGGCTTTAATGTGGCTTTAATGTCTTTTAATGTGGCTAATTAAGGTATGTTAGATGCAGTCTATATCAGCTTACTGCAGGAATATTAATTAAAGCCTTTTACATGGTTTTGGCAGAAGCAGAAGTTATGACCAATGACCAAAGTTTTACAAATAGGTTAACATTCTCTGTACATGACAGTTCTTCAGGGCTAGGTAGTCCTGCAGTTGTTAGTATTTTACTCTCTGGTGTTGGATTTACATGCCTACCTTAAAGTTTTCGAAGCATGTAGCCATCAATATAAGGACAATAATGGTAAAGAATTAATCTTTAGAGGAAGGAGGATGACTCAGGCCTTTTCTACTGTCTCAACATATAAAGCCCTGAAATCCTTTAGGCCATATAATTCAACTTTGTTTGGGATGCTGTTCCAATGTATTGGTCTTCTAAAAATGAGTGATTTGGGTTGTTTTTTTGAGTTGGCACTATCAAGTTTTTACCAGAAGTTAGTTTTCGAAGGTTAAATTCTTTCTTGTCTAAATTTTCTTCATATACTTAATTCATAACCATATTCTAGTAGATGTCCTTCTCTCCTCTAAGCAAGTAGATTCTGTGCTCTAGAGCTATGGAGCTGCCTTACATTATTCCTTTTATTTAATCCTTCTGTTTTCGCAGAGCCTATCATGATTTTAATACTTCCTGTGTCAGGCATAGCTAGGAAGAGAGTTATGTATTGTATCTAACTAGGGATTGTTTTGATCAGAACCTGATGTTGAAGAAAGTGGACATTTATATTAAATAGCCATTCAAGGTGTATAAATTAAGGAAAATAATTTTTAAACAGCCAAGTATAAAATGCAAAATCCAAACTCTACATTTTCTTGAATACCACATTCTTTATTAGGCTTTTGAAATGTCATTTTTTTTAGTAGACTTCTAATAATTGACTGATGGGTCCAGAATTTCACTGGTTTTCATGTATACATTATATGCTGGATGAATTTGAATAAAATCCCTTAAATTTTAGAAGCTTTTCACTAACAAGACTCATTTTTCATCGTTTGGTGACCTTGAATGACCTTGACCTTGGGGTCAGAGGTCCATGCAACGACTTTTTCAAAATTAAAGGCCCACCATAAGTCATGTGTGTGCAAACAATTTTATGTTCAATAAATACAAACATATGGATCAAAAGATAAAATATTTTTCAGGCTTCATTTTTTGGTGACTTTGACCTTTGACCTTCGATTTTGGCATTGTTCTGCCATCTTGATTTTTGTAGACTTTAAATATGTGACTAAGGGGGACTGAAAGTACCCAAAATGGTTGAAAGACCTTCTATTACAATTTGTTCTAGGTTCAGCCATTATTTACCCAAGATCTACTGGACTAATTGTATTGTTTGTTGAACCTACGTCGTATTTCCACCATATTAGGAGGTGATATGAAGTGCAAATATTTTCTTAAACTAAATTTCAAATTGATATTACTTGGAACCGAGTGTTTCTTGTTATGGGAAGGGATGCGAATGTTCTATTTGGGTCCTGATCTCTGCTAAACATGGTCTAATATAAAATCCCAGGGGGAATCTCACTTTCCCCCTTCAAATTTGCGTTAAAAGGCTAAGATCAAATGATCCAGTCTAATAAAGCTCTAAGTATCGACCCACCAAGGAACCTTAAATTACCTGTGGCCATGGGAATCGGAGAACACTTAGGGTAAAAGATCCATCCAGAATAATGGTAGATCTCCTTGAGGAATAGTGTTTTTAGCGACAGATGCCAATATGTGGCGGCCTCTTTCTATTGTTCTGCCAGCGGCTATTTGGTTCCAACCATATTGTCTCAGCATTTAGCACGACAATAAGTGCCCCAGAGAGCATCAATGACTGTCCATGGCGCCAGAGGCGTGACAGCTACCCCCAGCGCACAACTTAGAGCCACTGAGTTGGACCTGTCCCCTGGGATGCAGCATATCAGAGATATGTAGCCGCGAAGCCGGAATCTCTTTATTGAGGCTTGATAGAGTGCCTCTGGAACACCTATACCCTGCCACCCCTTCCCAGCACCCACCCACCCCGTCCCACATCCACCCCCATATATACAGTAGTTCTGTTGTTAGTGCTTAATATAAAGAGCAGCCATTGCCCTATCTTGCGCATGATTCATGCTACAGTTATAATATAGCCATTCCCAGCCCTCACACACCTCGATCTGTCTCCACATACACGAGTCTAAATTAGAGTCTGGACCACAGAGGCAAGTGTTGATACCCTGAGACATCACTTGAGCTTGAAGGGGACTATCGGCTTTGTTCGTAGACATCAACAGCTCACCTCAAGTACACAATGGATGGTATTGTTTATAATTGATAGGGACAGATCCTACCATTTGATATTAAATATTTTGATTCGATGGAAACACGAGAAATAGTTGGGTAATAAATCTCCTCTCTATCGACTAACTGCCACCATAAATATGTATCCATATATCCACCTGAAAGCAGATCTAAGGTGCTAATATTTTCCAGTCACTAAATGAATGATCCAAAGAGAAATCTTTTTTATTTTATTTCTTTCATTAAGCAGTTTTACAGAATGGCACATCGTCATTTTTGCGACGTTCTTCCCGCTGCCTGCTATTATAGTAACAATAATTAGGGAGTTAGTTCGTTTGATAATGGTGATTTACGAGTGTTGCATAATAATGCATTTGGTGTGGAGGAGGTTCAGGACCCGAGTGTATAGATATTCAGCTGCGATCTTTCCTAGCGATGAAGGTTCAAATGGATGAAACTGGTAAGGCTAGCAAGAAAGCTAGAAGTCGGTACCTCACGATGCTATAAGGCCTGATTAGTAATGGAAGAAGTGTGTCCTGTGAGCATTAATAGGAGATTAACAATATCCGACATGTTTCACCAACTGCCATCTGGCATTGACTTGTGTCTAAATATAGGTTTATGTATTGGGCGTCTCGGCTCAACCTCGGACGAAGCCACTGTGTGTGTTTGCATCAATTTAAAGTAACACTCTTTCTGAATCCCGAAAGAAAGTGCATACATAATAGTTAATTGTTTTATTATAATGTTTTTAATAATAGAAATTATCAACATTTTTTAGTCATGACTACTCATCAAGTTGAATTGTGGCGGTAAACTTGGTAAATAAAAAAGAGGCATTGGTTGCCATGACGACCACACGTAACACACTTGTGCAATATGCATTGTACATAACACACTTTAGATGTGTTGTGCTCAGAGCGATGCATTATAATGTATTAATAGCAGATCTTTGGATTCTGCTGGGGTTCTGGATACTTATAAATTACTGTTTGGACAGGAAGTCGTCACACCGGAAAACGGATGCAGTATTTTATTTTTCGGATTCAGGGGTTTATTTTTCGGATGTAGAATTATTTTGCGGATGTAGTTAAAATAAACCCCAGCCGTCGTTTCCGCTCAATCACTTACCTCATCAACCAGTTGTTTGTCGTCGATTCCGCGTTCATTTTTGAACGTGTATAAAGTCCTGGTCCCATTAAAGTCATTCCTCCACTGTTTCCGATGGAAATACTATTCGCCATTTTTAAGTTTTTAGGGCATAGGGTTCGCCATAACGTGACGACGATAGACATCGTGCGAGCGATATTTCATGATACAATGGCTGCCTGCCCTCATGGGGGCTTCTTCACTAGAGTTCTTTGGTTGTTTGTCGTCGATTCCGCGTTCAGTTTTGAACGTGTATAAAGTCCTGGTCACAATAAAATCATTCCTCCACTGTTTCCGATGGAAATATTAGCTGAATGGTGGTAAGCAACAAAATAGGGAATAATCCATTTAGACATCGTGCCGGACATCGTGCAAGCCTCAGTTTGTTGACGTGTGGGTCACTTTCGAATGAAATCCTCCGTGCGCTATATAGACTACCATACACAATGCAACGCCAAGTCAACGTGCACATGAGTGGCTATGCCGAAGGATCTCCACATCTCTTCCGGTCGCATGTATGGGTTCTGAAATCGTCATTCATTGAATACTTGATTCCCGTACACTAAATCTTCGCTATCGGGCTAAAACTATATTTAAATCATTTCTACCGATTCAAATCTTTTATTTATTTCTTTTTTAAGTCCCTAGACACACGGACACGGCATTCGTAAACCGGAAGTCTCATGCTTGGTTGCCTGCAAAAAGTGGAAGCTTCGTTTGTTTCTGGAACGGAGAATGCGGCTGACGTAACCGACATTCTGAAGTTATCATTAGGTTTACATATGTGATATTGGTTAGAAATAGGTAAAATAATCTAAATATTAGAATGTGATGGGTTAAAATGTGTAAAACATCCTGATTTGGATGTTATAAAGGCTGCATTTGACTCGGTCCTTTCCATGTCAGATGTAAAATAGTAACCTATGTATTGGAGTTAAGGAGTTAAATTATTGGAGTTCTTCATGCTGTAAGTACATCTAAAACCTTTTTTTGAGCCTAATATTTGTTAATATGTGTTTAAACAGTGTTATTGAATCCAAAAATCGGCTATTAAAGTGATTAATTCCCTCGATTTTGTGTCTTCGGCTTTTGCTTGAAAATAAACCCCTCGGCCCTCCGGGCCTCGGGGTTTATTTTCAAGCAAATGCCTCAGACACAAAATCTCGAGAAATTAATCACATAATATTTTTAATTCATTTAGCCCAGGGGAATTGCCCATGTTTGCGACTTCATATGTGTCGAGACGGTTGTAAGTATGGTTTACCCAATTAAAGATGCTCGAAAATATGGCAGGAAGTTATGCGCTATTTTTGCGCCATTCAAAATGAAAATAAACTGTCAATATTTGTATAGTTTGTAATCTGGAAAAGTATTTTTCGCCTGCGCTGACGATACTTTGATCCCTTTTACTTCGAATATTTTGGAAAGACGAATTTTTCTAAGGGTTACGGAGTTTCTAAGAATCAGTTACAATATGGATTAGATAGAACATAATTTCTTCTATGATAGACAAGGTTGTACTCTTCCCTATACCCTCATATATGTTCATGACAACACGCCGACGTGCGGACAAGAGCGATATGACTAGATGAATAACATCCAACCTAATCCCCGTACGTCGGTGTACCGGCGTCAATCATTTTATATACGGATTAGGGTTTCATACAAATCTCCTTGACGGATTATTTGATGGCTGTCACTTTAGGTAAATAAGGATTTATACTGTTTCATACGAGAAGATGCCAGTGATATACGATTTTCTGAAAGCACTGATTTTATTATTGAACTTTGGGCAACCACTCAAATGGCTTTCCAGAAGAATATATTGCTGATCGATATGCGGGGTTAGATCGTACTTTTCAGAAGATCCGTTTACGGGTTTGGACTATGCATGCATGCCCATGCATTACCTAAATGCAATCATTTAAGGATCGGGTTGTGTTTTGTTGACATCCATGACGAAGAAAAAGAAGTATGGCAAAATGTCCACACAATGTCCATGGATGGGAATACACCTCAGCTGACGGCTTAACACCGGCTAAAGCCTGAGTTCTTTTTGTACTTGGCTCGCTTAAGGGCATGAAATACGTGGCATTACCCTAGACGTATACATACAAGATGCAATTCCCCGAAGACTATCATAATGCCATATATGAAGTAGATGACCAGTACTGTATACATACACTTTACTAATGGCATTTACTTATATATGTTTTATTATAGTTATACCCATTAGTGCTCCCTTGACGAGCAAGCACAGGTTAAAAACTCCATTCTCATTGCTATCACGTAGAGCGTCTTAAATTTAATGTCTCCTATTCATTCAGCTCTGGAAACAGCTCAGGTACCGCCGGGGGTGAATGGATGAGCTTGGGGATCTTAACTTGCCAGCATTCTAATACCACAGCTGTGACTTCACAATTATAACGCTGAAAGTATGAATCTTTAATTAGGATAGAATCTGGCCCATGCATCGCCGAGAAAGAAAGGTGTTGGGGGTTTTAAAATGCTAATTTAATCCAGGTTACATCAAGTACATGCACTGCAATATAAAATAATGGCAATATTGTTATCTCAGCAAGGCCTTCATTTGTGTTGGGTTTAAACAGGTTTAAGCAGTAAAACGTCTATCCCAGATAATTTGTCGATCGTTTTGATGGTTATTTCGGCAAAACTGGTGTCACTGATAATTACTTCCAAATTACAGGATGTGCTACCCTACAATATACTGGGTACGATATTTTGTACAGATTTTAGTGACTGCGATATAGTGCTCGCCTCTTTGTCCATTCCATAAAAATAGGGCTTAAACCATCATTCAGCGATATGATGATACTCTTTCTATTTCATATACACGTGCCTGATGAGGAAAAAGAGAAACAAAACGTTGCTATACTTCATAATTAAACTACACCTGACAATAACCCAGGTAACCCAGAATGAAATAAGAAGGTATATTGCATATGCCCTGCGACAAATTGTACATAATAGATACAGGGCTCTTATGAAAAACAGTGTAAGTTGAGATGTTCCCTGTATGTAAATAAAAATATTTGAACAAAAAAAACAAAAAAACTAGGGCTGACTTGGTCTTATGTTACCTACATTAATGGTGAAAGTAGGAGTGAAAATGTAAGTCGACCCTATCATAATGGAAGGCAATATCGTCCAGCACTTCAATATCATCTGACAAGTTAATGATGTTCGACAGCTCCCGTCCTTTTTAACCCATATTGCTAATAGGCTATTATATGGTTTATTTGGTCCAAAACCCAACTTAACAGCAAATATGTCTTGTAAGCATATATTGAGGACGTCTCAGACAGACCAAGGGACCTTAAGGGCACGAATGTGCGTGTATGTGTAGACCCTATACATGTATACATGTATGTATACAACATGTATGGTTTTTAGTACAGGTTTGCACTGGCAATAGGTTCTAACTCATTATTTCGTGGGGAATGATGAAATATCGTTCTTTTTAATTAATCGGAGAACCTATTTTGAGAAGTACTTTGGTCAACGGTCGACCTTGCTCTTAATTGGAAATGAGTGTTTGTATTGGTACCTGACAAAAGTAAATATACTTGAACAATCAGCTTGCAGTTTCACCCTATTTCATGCAGTGGGAATCAAAGCTGCTATAAACCAGCATTATTTACCGTTCCAAAGGATATAGTTCCCATTCCCGTATGAGTACATGTATGCCACTGCAGGTTACAATTCAATGGCAAATCTATTTCAGAAAATCATCCACAACTGTCTCGGGTATTGCTCATAATTTCACAGAAGCCTGAGGTCTTAATACCTCTTACAATTGAAACGCTCTCTGGTACTTCCGGGCTCAAGGACATTGGCAAATGGACTGATGGAAATAGACATTTTGAAGCAGGACTGCGAAAGACAGCCAGCGAAGAGAACCTCTACCCATATGCCATTCCCTTGTCTGGCCAAGTTAAGCCTGTCTTACATCAGCACCACCCAATCACATCTTATGGGTGATAATGACTGACGGTCAGAGGTCAATGGCTACTTCTTGCCCACACGACCTCATTTCTCACTCCCCTTACAGCCTCCGCTTTTGAAAGGCTGCGTGTGGAGGCTGGGAAAATCAAGTCTGGACCATGTTGCAGACATACATGAGGCAACAGAGGCGACAGCGTTATTCTATTTGAAACCTTGAATAGATATGTTTTGCCTCCTCTTTTGCCTATAGGGAGTGGTCTTTCACTAGGAATTATCTCCCTGACGCAGTCCAATTTCTGACTCACGATAGCCAAGTGCAATTATGGCCAATACCTCCATCGGTTACCATGGCTAATACCTCCATCGGTTACCATAACGTGGTCATTACTATAAAGAAGTTCAATATGATATGGATTCCCATTTCTGCTCATGCCTCATGACTCGAAGAAGCCTCATGTCCTTGGACAAAGCAATTATGTCTATATGTAGAATGCTTACGATATTTAAGAGCATATATAGGGAATATATCAATCTGGCATATATATACGTAAACAACAGAAGTGTTTTCAGGGGGTATCTCTGTAGTGATGGTATACTGTTAGAGGGAGGGGACCCAAACTTAGTTTGATATATCAAATCACAAATATTATTAGAGAAATTATGAATGTGCAAACATGATTTTGGTGATAACAACTACTTAGCATATTATAGCTAGATTAGAGACCTGACGATCACCAGTCATTTTTTCGTGGATAGTGTTCATATCAATATTTGGTTCCTATCAAGAATGGAATCTGATTGGCTGATAGGATAATGGGCGTTACAGCATTGTTTAGATAGCCGCTCCGGCCCCAAATATGGGCATTGATAGAGCAATTGATTTAATATAAGAAGATTGTGATGTCAGCAAACTAAGGATGTATTTTGTTAGACATTATCCGTATGAGCTAATTCTCATAATTAGTCAGAATTATATTGGGACGTATTTAACTATATTTAACCGGCCTAGAGACTTTTACCATAAACTCAGTATCCACTTTCACGCAATTATGACCATAGCCAAAATGTTAATGTAACTATTATTGATAATAATTATATGGTCGATTCCAGTGAAATCGGGGCCAAAACCTACTTTTTTGCATTTTTTGCTATAAATGAAAAAGTATTGATGTTACGGCCTTCATATTTTCAGGAGATAAACATATTATAGACCTGTTCATCCCTATTATAATTTCTTTTTTTTTGCATGTTGAGTATTTCTGCAGTGACCAAAAGTTACCAGCGATAGATTACGAATGCACACCCTAAAAATTGCATATTTACACTGATATTTATTATCTGAAAACATTTTAAAACAATGAAATGTGCCCAACATATACTGGAAGAGCTTGTCAATGCATAGGAACCAATATATTTGTATTATGATCAAATATGAAGCTACCAGGCTCAGTTGTTCATGACAAAGTCGGTGAAATTTTACTCTAAGCGATAGATTACGAATGACACGTTTTTCCTACATATTTTTTTTCGCTTTGAAGATTAATAAAAGATATTTCTTATATATATCCTGTAGTGTGTTTTGCAAAATATCTTAAATTTGTGTGATTCTGCAACAATTTTGAGGCTCCCAGTGAGCCTTTTGGATGCAAAAATCAGGTTTGTATTGAATTTCAATGCAGCATGACAATTAGCAGCACTTGTACATTAAATAATGGAGAATAAACAACTATTTCTGGTGTATTTGATCATTATTCATGTCTGATGATAGATTACGAATGACATGGTAAAATGCTATTTCTGGAAGCAAGAATCATTTATTATAAATTGTAATTGTTTAGACTATCTGGCAAGGGACAAAGTCAGAGAACTGACACAATTTCTTTCGTCAAATAGCAATATTTATCATGGTATACCACAAATAAAAGATCATAGGTAGATTACGAATGACATAATTGATTGCAAAAAGACACTGGTAAATGGATATTTCTGGAAGCAGGATTAATGATGGAGTAATGTATATTACCTTGAATATATGGAATGAAAGATGTTAGAGAACTACCATGAAATCCATCTTTAAATGGCATCTTTCTCTTAAAAAACGATAGATTACGTATGACACGATAGATTACGTATGTCACGATAGATTACGTATGCAATGGAAAAGGGGTATTTCTGATGGCAGAAATCTTTCTCAAATGATTTTTTTGTTCAGAATGAATAGGAAGAAATAATGTCAAAGAAAT
Organism: Sthenelais limicola; assembly: GCA_942159475.1. Classification (NCBI taxonomy): domain Eukaryota; kingdom Metazoa; phylum Annelida; class Polychaeta; order Phyllodocida; family Sigalionidae; genus Sthenelais; species Sthenelais limicola. The sequence goes on from OW804100.1 coordinate 41,941,253, forward strand.
CACATGAATATTTTCATAAAAATGTAATATTTTTCGTAGATCATGGCAAATAAATGAAAAATCGCATCAATTAAAAAATGTAAAAATACCAGAAAAAAAATAAATTCAGCTTTTTTGTTGAAAATGTTGTGGTTATTCAATGGAAGTCATCTTGTGATTAGAAAATATAAATAACTAAGTGATAACAATAGCAGTTTTATTACCTTAGCAATCATGTGATATTGGTAAATAAGCCCAATATGGCCAGAAATGACTGTGGCGATAGATTACGTATGCATTTTCAATTATGCATAAATACATTAATATATGTACTAGGTGCGAATGGTTTTCACCTATGTTCATCCCTAATCGTTAGTCGTTCTAGATGTTTCTAAATGATTAAAATTGAGATATTTCCAACTAAACATATACAAATGTGCTATATTCAATCTTTAGTGATGGCATTCGTAATCTATCACTAATTTTCAATGCAAAAACTTCTACTACCTCTAGTTCCCAGAATTTCATGAGTTAAGAGCTAAGATTTGGGGCTTTTCATCCTTTGACCATCTTTATTGAATGACATAAAAATGGTAACGATTGGATACAATGAAAAAAAACACAAAATGGCCCCCATTTCGCTGGAATCGACCATATGTAAACAGCAAAAGGGTAAGAAGATGCATCTATGGATACAACACTTGCTGTTAATCATCGCACTTGTATATGACGCACACTTGGTAGAGCACTGAGTTATTATTTTATGTGATAAATCTCACTTAATCTACGAAAAGAAGTCATAAAAATTACAGTATAGGCATATATCGGAATAATGTCTTAGTTCACTATCAAAACATAGTAATCTATCATAAATGTTTACCATTTAGTTAGGATGTTTCTTACTTATTATGTTACACCCATAGTATAAATGTCTACTAAAATATATAAATATAGATCTACATGCATGCTACCCAGTATCGAAAGTACCCACATGTCATGAAGTTTGATTTGGGAGATCATATATATACATGAACATATATACTGCAGGTGTAGGGGTGTCGGACGTTGAGGCAAAATGTAGAAGACTACATTTTATGGATGAAGAATTGGTTCATACTATAGTTTTTTAAATATTTGAAGGCACAACCCAGAAAGGTGTCCTCCACTCGGTTGAGACATCCGATACTTTCAAGAATTGCCTAAAATACTACACTAGAAATGTACATGAGCTACTTCATATCCCCTTCTGGCTATGGAGTAGCAATGTGCATTACATCAAAGACGGATGGATAAAGACATCTTGTCGCCATCGATGACTTTTCCCTAGAAACTGCCAATCCTTCGTGGCGGTGCAACTTTATATATATGGGACTCCAGATACTGTTGGGTTCTGAGTACAGGCTCCTTTCCACTCTCTTGGCACCCCTGGATATGCAATTATTGAATCTTCTGAGGGAAACATTCCATATGGTGTTTTTGACCTGGAATATATTGCAGAACACACCATATATATATACGTTTGCACGGTGGCATGAACATGAATCACCAAAGGCCTAAGAAAGCAGAAACGTCTGAATTCCAAGCCATTGAAAGGCTAGAATGTCTTAAACCCCAGCAATCAAAGTAGGTTTTCCACAGGTGACTAACGAAACCTTCTGAACTTCATTAATTTGAAAACAATATTTTGCTATGTTTCTCCTCTAAAATTCAGTAAACACACTTTGCACATTTTCTTCTGCTCTTTCCTAAATAGTTCTTACAATTCGTCGTTCTTCCGGGTCGTTTTGATCACGGTTTATGTAAATAGCTGAAGTATTTAGAGAAATTACTTTATGGGGCGTTCTCACTTGGGCAGTATAATATTCAAAGTTGGCCGTATATAAAAGACCTGAAGCACTGTTTATATTTGTTTTTTCTTAATATCGGTTTGCCTTATTCCTACCCTTCTTTCCACTCATTCTTCCCACGGTTTGTATAGTATTGCGGCATAAACGCCGAAAGAATAATTACGCCGAAAATATGACACAAAAAGGATTTGCCCTTCCACTACAGAGCGGAAGGTAAGGCGAGCAAAGTCATTTAATACTACTACTGCAAGAAGTTAGTACATTAGCTAAATCGATTGTGCCACAAGTGTCACATCCCAGTGATTTAAGGGCATTGTCGACTATTTAGAATACCTTCTCAAAAGCCTAAAGGTTATTCAGTTATAAAGATGTCAACCTGACCCATATGACCTTAGGGCAGATTCTGTCGGACGCATAAGCTTTAAAAAAGCACCAATTATGGTGATCATGAATCCCAAAACTGGGATAGACAGAAACTCCTTATACTACTTGTCTTGGTTGATTACATCATACAACTTTATTTACTTTGTCCATGTTATATTTATTAATTAAAGGTCATTTGTTAAACCTTATCTAGATGTACTATCCCTCTGAGAATAGTGGCCTTCCGGGCATAATATTGTGGTAGAATAAAATATTCAAACAAACAAACAAACAAACAAACAAACTCAGTAGCTAGAGTTTAGAATGAATTACCTAACACTCTGAGACACATACAAGAACCCATTCAGTTTAGATATGAGATGAAAAGATATATCGCGAGACCTTAGGTTATTCAACCATTATGATGTCATTCATTTCGGTTTAATATAACTCACCAAAATCTCCTGATGTATAACATATATTATATACTAAGATTAAGATTTAAATTAGATACTTATAAACAAACCTACAACTCATTACTCCGTCCCTGTCCTTCTGGGCTAAATCTATACCTTGAGATTTATTTAAATTAGATATCTCGATGTTCAAATCTCACTGTATGTGATAAACAATTTAGGGAACAACGAAAAACAATAGTTCTATGAAAATTCTATGCACCTGAATAAAACATGTGCTGAAAAAGAATACCACAAAATATAAATAGCACTATTTTTTAAGGTTGGCGGGCAAAATATGTAAAAGGGTTAGATCATTTAGTTTCTTCCTAGCCTGATGCATTGTTTTGGCCTCCAGATTTGTCGAAGAAAAAATGCACTCCGGCCTGACCAACTAACCGTTAAATAGAAACCTCTTGACCTTGTCCACAAAGCCAGTTCTCATTTGATTTTCCGCCACAACAGGCACCGCGGCCGTTTGGCATAGGGTTGTGGAATGACATTCTCATGCATTTGGGGTACACATATTCCCAGTCTATTTTTCCAAAAGGTGTTCAAAATTCCCCGAAAATATGCCCCGATCATTTGTGTTTGCTTTATAACTTGAACCTATATTTCTGCACTCGGTTCTTATATAACATTTAGGACTTCAATGATTAACAGTCTGACTATCCCCCAGAGATAGAAATATTGGCTTTCACATAGCAAGACTACCTGTATGATATTGCACATATTGGGAAATCTGTATCAGACGAAATAAAAGGGAAACAGTCACCATACTCAATCACGTGCGTGCCTACTTGAAGGTAGTCCGACTTGACACTTATGCATATATGATACCCACTCAACATCGCCCATTACCACATCTCCCAAGTTTATGATGAACCTACCAAATCGAAAAGGAATGAAGTTCTTACGCTTAGGAGTACGAGATGTATGTTGGATAAGTGCTATGATCATATCACATACCATGTAGGCACCAGCTCCATATACCAGCTAGAGGAGGCCAGCATATAAATGTGTACATGCATGAGGTAATATAGATCATTTTTAGATAACATCAATTCTACGCATGTGGTCCACTCTAGTAGTTCCGCTAAGTATACATAGCAATATAAAGTTCTGATGAAATCCATGCTAGTAACAGAGGATGAGCGAAAATATTGCCCATGAAACCGATTTGTAGTATCCATTTCAGATATATGGCCGAGCTTATCCAGTCACAGCAGTAGTTACAAACAATAAAAAAAACATTATTCCCTAGTTCCTTCCTCACAATCCAGTCACGCCAACGGGGGCAGTGTGCAAACTTAACATTCGCCTTGAAAGAGTGATATTGATAATAGGAATACGCACAAAGTGTCCACTAAGATAAAGAGGATGTTTTTCATTAAATCCCTTATTTTGAAACAAGCCTCTTGATAAGAGCGTAAGATTGTATGCATGCATACCTAATCCACAAGTCTCCGAAACCATGCATGATGTTCACAGACAAGTGTGTTAATACGCGACTTGAAAGCATAATAAGTGAAAGATTACAAATGGCATTCTAATGGGCTGCGTGTTAGTTCCTTGTAAAAGTGGAAAGAAGTCAGAATGGGAAAACACGCAGGTTGGATTACCATTCAATACAACCAATTATCTGCAAATCCTTAGGGCACCAGGTCAGGATCAGAGACAATTAATTTTAATCTGTCCCTAAAGAAATTAAAAATCCTCATCCTATTCGGACATGCCGGATCTTGGATCAATAACCTCACCCCATCATTGGTTGAATGGAATGTTTAACTCCCAATCCCGGCTCTTACACAGTTTATTTCTTCAGAATTCCTCGGGATTACTCACCAAAGAGTTCACCAGCAACCCCTCAACATCGGTCATTAATCCTTCTACCATTTAGTTACTATTTAGAACCTGTTGTACTATCATCTTTCTGGTAGATCGATGCTAGCATGGGTATACATATATTGTTACAGCAGAACAAAGGGTGTCATATGTAACAACGGCCTGTATATTGTATGGGCCATTAGTTCGCTTCTTAGAAATAATTCTCCATATATCCACACGCTTGATATTGTCCTAATTTCAAGTTCAAATATATTTTTATAATGCATCCGTTTAAAAGTATTGTCTACATGTCCATTGATACAAAACAAACCGTTCGCAAATTTAAACTATTAAACTTTCTTTTAATAATTAGTAAGGGCGTTTGTAATTATCAGTAGGCCTATGATAAAACATGTTACAACAATAACAAAATATTCCTTTCTTTGTACCTAATAACACTATAAAACAGTGCCCACACTATGTTTCCCACCCTACCTGCTACCACGGGACCTATTTCTTATGCGACATATGGTCACTAAAAAGCTTGCACTTGTAACTATAGCTTTACCACTAGTCTGGCTATATCGCATAGCAGTGTTGCTGTATTGATCCAACTTTCAATGGAGCAATCAGACTAGAAGCCGGACACGTGCGGTCCCTTTCCACAGCCTCCGTTTGATGCAAATGCCTTTTGCATTGAGAGAAAAAGGGACATTCTCAGGGTAGGTTTGACCAAAAGGCCATCGTGTCGGAATAAATGTGTTTGCAAATGGTATATTCTTGTCCTCTACTAATGCAATAGTTGATTAAATAGACTGGGAGACCATAGAGTTCAATGAAAGGTCTATTTGGTCAAATTTGTAACAGCATTTCATGGGGGCGTATTCTAATGTGCAGAGATCAGCGCAGTGCGGCACAAGGGTGGGATATATACTATTACTATCGGTCGGGTATGTGTAAACATATGGAGAGTGAATACCAAGGCCTAGAATTAGTTTTACTGAAGAATGTGGTGATTACAGAGGACAGTTGGAGCATCAATACGCGCATATATGAATTTATAAATAAACGTGCTTCTTGCAACCATGGTACCCAAAATATGTTGGAACATTTTCTTCCATTTGTAAGACATGAGGTATAATCTAAATGATACACATGCTTGACTGGATACAAAGAATAAGGATGAAATCAAATGAAAAGATAAAATAACTGTTATCATGCATCGAATACGTAAGAAAGTCAAAACAAAAGATTTATTCATTTATTATTATGGACATTAAAATCATAAAGAAGAGGGAAAACATGCATGGTTATTTATTTTGGAAGAGAAACTGCGAAAGGAAATATAAAGTGTAGAATCAGAAAAAGGATTATTTAAAGACAAAAACGAGGGATCCATCCTAGGGAGGGAGCAGTGTGAGGGTGGATCAATAGGACATTGATGTATACTGATGTATGTGCCATATAGCAACAAAGAAGTTGTTTTTATAGTCTAGGGAACGATTTTTATATTACACGCAATTCTTTTTATCGTGGCCAAAAGGAAGAGTTCACAACCATAAAAGGTAAGCAACAGTGGTGCGGTTTTATTACCACATAGAATGTTGAATTTGAGCGTATTAATGGGAATATAAAGCCAACATTAATACTGTAAAATGAAGATATTTCGCAGACTTTATAGGTGCTAAATATAATAACATACTATCTATTAGAAATTAGGTTTTTGTAAATTTGCACATTCATATTCCAACAGATTACAATTTTCTCAATGGCGGAGACCTCTGAACCGCTCAGTGGATGGGAGAGGAATGGTCCAGGTGGAACGGGGACTTCGAAAATGCGGGAATGCATATGAGGTGCGTCATACTTAGATGCTGCGTCAGCCCCAATATACACATCGATGGGTCGTGGGTCAATTCCCCATATTAGGAAGAATTTGATCAATTTCCTTTTTAAAATTGGAAAGACAGACAAGGGCCTGCGACATCCACATCTGCTAGAACCTGCTATGAATTAAACGACATTTGTTCAATTGTGTGTAATATTTCAGCAGTCTACTAGTTTGTCTCACGAAGTTACACATACAAAGCAATCCAGTGTTTGTTAACGTTTACCAGTGAAAGGGAGAATATAGGGGAACTATTCATCTGTTCAAAAGTTGTCATATCTAGGCCTACTGGTATCTAAATTGGCACGAAATGCAGTGTTGCATGTGAATGAGCCTGTTCTTTCAGAAATATCTTCCTAGTTAAAGCCTCATCCTATATATGTCCTCATTAAGTTTATTACTTCTCTACACTTCTATACATCGTCCTCGAATATCCACGCCAACCGCACATATATCATAATTACTTGTCTGCATGTGAACAACGCCTTCTTCGATGAATATATTTGATTGTTCAAAGTAAGAATGAAGAGTCAAATTGTAGAAACCACACGGTAGAACTCTATACGGGTAGAGGAAAAAATACGTACAACAGATACTCGTATTTGGTCATTATAAATCACGTCCTGCGTGAACGATTCAACATAAATGTTACAATTCTATGGTATTCTAGTTTCTTTTGTAAACCTCCTCTTCATAAATGTATTTTATACATTCAATAAGACTTGATCGATGTGAATTTGTGCCTTAGCAAGCATCCTGGGATACGTGTTTTAGTCTGGAAGCAAATGGACTTTTTCTCCATTTCCCACACTGATATCGTCGCAAAACCAGGAGAAAAAAAGTTGTGTATACTATTTGCACACTGTCGCCTATTGTTTTAGTGATTCAAATTGGCATCTAAGAGGCTCTAGGGGAAAGGCTACGCGTTTTGTAATCCCAACAGTGTTTCCACTTTTTAAACGCCATATCTCTCGTAAAGTAAATACCATATTATGTGTCGGACCTTGTTTAGGAATAGGAAGACATATATATAGATTCTCTTTGTGGGGGAAATATATGTCACGGTTGATATATTCTATATTTTATCGACCCATCGGTGAATATATTTGGACGTGGGCGTTACCTGTCTCAATTCTATGCGACGCCCCCCCCCCCCCCCCTAATTTATTTGTCTAATTATCCAATGTGTGGGCACTCTTCCTCCATGGCTACTCAGGTCGCATGTATATTCAATTAACCACTTTCCTTCCAGCCATTCAACAGGACGGTTATGGCCTTAAATATAAACATTTTTACTTTTACTGTAACTCCATGTTTATGGTAAATAATTTCTGTGTATCAGAAAGCATGCCAAGCACCTCGGCACAAAAACATATATAATCTCAACATTTTTTGATTAAAGAAAGGTATTTGATTTTATCCCTCAACACATCCTGATATCACAGCTATAGTACAATATTTCTGATAACACCATTAACTTGCTAAATGACTAGTTCTATCTAATAGAACACAAGCAGTCAAGACTGAAGATAAGCTTTGTAGTGAAGCACCTGTCAGAAGAGGTGTACTACAAGGGTCTGTATAAGCTAGGTCCTTCTTACATAGACATAGACTGTCCAGGATAACAGCTGGAAGATATACGCTGATTTGTCGATTCGGCGCATAAATATGTCGACCCATTTGTCTTAACACCACTGTTAATGTATAATCATTATTGGACAAATAAAAGATTTCTATTCTATTCTTTATCCTTGCTTTTTATTAACAACATAGATAAGTTAGGTCTTGCAGATAAACTTCAATTATAATCATGCAGACAACAATGTATTACTCAATGATGAGTCAAACTATGATAACTTGATGCCATGGAGACCAGCATAACTCCAGTCAATGGGTTTTAAATCAATAAAACTGTTTATGTATAAGGTTTACTGAACACCTATTGTTTGAAGCAAGTCTCCAAATCAAGTACCAGACTTCGAAATCTACATCTTATATAATAGTTATCTGTTACTCAGACTAATGCAGATCTAAATTTCTACTACCTCAACTGTCCCAAGAGCCACGTTAGGGACTATTACAGAACAAAGCAATAAAATGGCCATAAATCGCCCAAGGATGTACATAAATACAGCAATGAGGGCAAAGGTCCGTTTTATATTTGGTACAAGGGTCTGTGTGCTGTCAGAGGTCTTGAAGCGCTTGTGCCAAGAGATCCAACAGCATATTGACCCGCGCAACAAATATTGTAGGGGATCACTAACTAGGACGAGATTTGGCTCATTTCACTTCCTGTCACAACATGGACAATCTCCTCGCAATTCCCATGTTCTTAAGGGTTCTCGAGCCTATATAAAAAAATAATCAGATATTACCTCCATATACTTCAAATATGTATATCTAATGATATTAGTGAACGGGGAGACAAAACCTCTATATATATCCCTAGTCTGGTAATAGTTCCAGAACTCGCCACCACTGAACAGCGCACAAATAGGCTCGAGAACCCTTATTGGCACTCAAACAGGTGTCCCATCTCAGGAACAACAATATCAATAGTGGAGGCAGTAATCTATGCATACTTTAATGCTATAAATTAATCTGTCAACTTTCTCAGGGATTCTGTCACCAGTTGTTCAACTTCAGAGGTGACAACAGGTGACATAGGGGAGGTATGTTTCTAACTGCATGCTCCACTGATTATACTAAAACTCTTCCAGGGGGCGCTTTGGACCAGCTACCCATATATTCCAGTGGGGAAGGATTGGCGCATCTACCATCTACCCATGGTCCAAATCAACCAATAACTTCTTCACATAGGATCGTTTCTGGGCTTCACTGGAAGGGTAAAGGCCCATTCACATTACAACGGGCGATTGGTGTACGCACGGCAAAAACCATAATGTTAAAGTATTAGAGCCGGTGTCATGACGAAAAGTGACCCCCATCAAAAAGTGACCCATGGGTTGATTTTCGGCAATCGAAAAGTGACCCACCCCATCGAAAATCGACCCCCTCTTCTTTTCTAACTTAATGTTCTGAAATAATATATTACGATGCCTGATATTGTATATTAATTCAGTTGTTTGATTGATAGTTTAACATAAGGTTTCTAGTGAGTATAATAACTTATAACGTATACATAATAATGTAATGAGAAATAAATATCCGTAGTAACTGTAATTTCTACCATAACATCTATAGACGCTTCCTAGTTTTAAAATCTAATAAAATAATCTGGATACATAATACCTATTAATAGTAACAATTATCCTTCCTCAGTTTCTACACGGTGAGGGCATTATTACAATAAGCCAGCCTATTATAACACCTAGGGTGATTGAATAGGTGTAACATTTAGCGCGACAATATTCGGGAGCTAAAACACATTCCATGTTGTAACATTAGCTCCATGTAGCTTCATGATTGCTGACAAATGAACGCTCAATATGGTATAAAAGTTATGTCTATATATCTCTGCATAAATAGGTGGGTCATTTTTCGATGGGGTGGGTCGATTTTCAACGTCCAAAATCGACCCACGGGTCACTTTTCGACGGGGTCACTTTTCGATATCACACCTGTCAGCATCGGCCGGCTGATCGTGGTAATGTGAATGGACCTTTTTTTTTTTAAAGAAATTTTATTGAGCTGGTTTTAATGACAGATACATTAATAATCTCACAGACTCAAGTGAAAAAGCAATATCAATGACAAAGAAGGTAGCTAGAGTAATTCACAATTTTCGATTGATTTTTTAAATTTAAACATTTTTCGACTATTATCACAGTTATTAATAATCAATACCTGGGCCTTTTTCATGACCATCAGATTAAATATATACAAGCTTACATTTTTTTGCATTATATTTTTATGGACACCTCTCATCAGGGCAAGAATTAGTTGAGTTCAACATCTAGTATGACTAATAAAAACGACAAAGTTTCATAGATTTCTGATCATCCTTAGACGATGTTACGATAAATTAATTTTCACTCATATTGACTTTCGCTTCACGAACAATTGTGCCATTATTACATCCAATAATCATTCTTCTTAAGGTGTAGCTTAAGAGATGACCATTTCCCATTCCTAAGGTGACAGTTCAATTTATTCCAGAGTAGCGGACCTAGATAGCACGGGCTTTTCTTATATTTTTCATTAGTTGGTTTGTCTATATGAAATACCTGGCCATCATGCTGCCTGGTTTCTCTTGTACAAATTTTTGTATCAACCACCTTATTCTTTCTGCTGTACATTATCCTCAATAACGAGATTTTGCTTCTTTTTTCTAACTTTTCGATTTTACACACTCCACTAATAGTCGGGCAGCCAGAATGGCTAACATACAAAAGTTGTGATATAGTTTTTTTCTCACTGGATTCTTAATATATGGGTGTTGGCCGATGATTTTCAGATGGATGGCGCATTGCCACCCTTTAGCATTTTGAGAAATCCAAGATGGCCGCCAAGATGGCCGCCAAAGTAAAATGGTGCTCATAACTAAACAAGTTGTGGTCCGAATCTTTAATGTTGCACCATTTTGTTAAGGTTTTGGGGGTCAGGGAATCCATTAAAATAGTTTTCGAGGGTGTCAGATCAGTTGCCATGGAGATACGGTTACCATGGTTATTCAAATCTTTCAAGAATTGAGGTTTCTTCGGGAATTTCACATGTTTATCAACCCAACATCACATTTATTTCATTCCAGCAATGCAAACATATATTAAGATATAGTTCATAGGCATCAGATGTGTTGTCAAGGGCACATGGTTGCCATAGTTACTAAATGCATGCAAGACATTCATTAGGGCCAATGGAAAAATTGCTCATAACCTAGGAAGTTGTGGTCTAAATTCTTAATGTTGCACCATTTTGCTATGGTTTTTGGGGTCAAGGAATCCATTAAAATAGTTTTCAAGGGTGTCAGATTGGTTGCCATGGAGATACAATTACCATGGTTATTCAAATCTTTGATGAAATTAAGATATCTTGGGAAATTTCACACTTTTATCAACCCAACATCACATTGGTTCCAATCAAGTCATGCAAACACAATTTAAGATGTATTTCATAGGCATAAGATAGGTTGTCATGGGAATATGGTTGCCATAGTTACTAAATACTTGCAACACAATCATTACGGCCAATGCAAAAATGACCATAACTTAGCAAGTTGTGTTCCGAATTCTTAATATTGCACCATTTTGCTCTGGTTTTCAGGGCCAAGGAATCCATTAGAATAGTTTTCAACTTCAACTTCACAAGTTGTGGTCCGAATTGCACCTTTTTGTTATGGTTTTTAGCATTAAGGACTCAATAGAAATGGTTTTCAAGGGTTTCTGGTCAGTTACCATGTAGATACTTTTGTTAATTAAGATATCTTGGGGAATTCAACAGATGTATCTACCCTACATCACAGGAGCCATCAAATTCCTGAATTCTCATAGTCCCAGCGATGCTTGGAATGCGGTATTCCCAACTATGGCAAAGTGATGAAGGGTATTATGTTTTTGTGGCTTATAGAAGAATACTTATTTACACTATAAATTAATATAACATATCAAACAATTCACAACAATGTCAAAAGGAATCCATTTTCAAACAAATGTTTAGTTTTAGCTCTATAACTTTCTCTATAAACTTTCTTCACAGCTTCTGGCTAGTGGTGGGGGCGACAGTTATTACTGGTGTTAAATTTGCACACCACATTCCTTAACCATAACTGTGAGATTGAGTGAGTGAGTGAGATTGGTTGCTTTACGCCCTTATCAACACTTTGAAGTGTTATATCAAGGGCGGGAGAGCTGAGAGGGAGGCAGTTTATGATCATACCCAGGAAATAGAGATAGAGAAGAAGGGAGAGAGAAACAGAGAAAAGAGACTGTGAGAATCAACCCCAATGAATGAATGCAGTTGCTGGAATACATCATCTATTGTTGGCAATTAGGGGAGGAATGGGTAGAGGGGACCGTTGACGGTCCATCCTACATATCCTCCAGGGTGAAACCCTTATGCTGGTTCTTGGTGGTCTCTGATTTTGCCCATCAACAGGCAGGGATGTACCTGTCATTACCTGTGTGACGGTTTATGTAGGTTTTATTGTCAGTTTATATGATCTTTCCTTTATATAGGGCACCCAGTGTCCAAGCAAAAGTTGTCACTTCTGGCTGACCCTTTTTTGCATGATGTACTCTTGGATTTTCTATGGAATAAATATGACTGTACTGGAAAGTTATCTGCTTGCCATCTTTTGTTAGCACATGCCGAGTCACCAACCCCAGCCCCAACCCCAAGGTCACTCAGACACATGAATACCTGAGTAAGCCACCATGCTACCATGTCAAGACTTACAAAGGAAATGGCTTATGAGCTCAACCCTTCTGTAGAACATTTGTCATGCCTACATATAATAAGTTACTGAGGTTCAAGAAGTTTGTTGCTGTTGCCACACATAACCCATTGAGGACGGGGGCAGTTTACACATATTTTGCCTGCCTGACGGGGGCCCTTTTCCCCCTTTTTGGGCTTCAGGACGGGTGTTTAACATGAGATTTAGGGTTTAAAAACACTTCAAGAATATTTTCTTCAATTAATATGTGTCATATGTACATCGTTTAATAGGTGTAAACAGTTATTGATCATATTTTTTCATAATTTCTAGAATTTGGTCTTCAATAATTAAAATAATGGGTCTCAATTGGGTGCAATATGGCGGCAACCTTGCTCCAAATTCACTTTCCAGCATTTATGTATGTTAGTTATGACGTCATCATTATTGTCTCCATGACAACATACCTATAAGAATATTTCTAGTGTGTTTGTATACATATATTTTAAATTTCATCAAAATCCATTCATTTTTAATAAGTTATGCCCCCTTCAATTTATATAAAAAATTGATGCCTTGAGGCATCACCCCATCCCCTGAGCCAAATTATGTGTGATGCCTTGAGGCATCAGCCCGTCCCCTGAGCCATTTTGATGTTGATGCCTTGAGGCATCACCCCGTCCTCAATGGGATAAAGATATGATAAAACAAGGCATTAACTCTATGAGCTATGGTTAAAAAAGCCAATAGTTTTGATCCAAAACTGTTGACACCTATTGTACCAAATCCTGGCTTGTAAGCTATATACTTTGCCACTCAGGAATCTTCCCATCAAAAGGGCAGCGATAGACTTCCACATTTTTAAAAAATTGTATCCACTGAGAAGTCCTACTTAGATGCTTGATGGGTGCTTTGATGGGTACCTAACAACCCATGCAAGAGAAGAAGGAGTGAATGTAAAGCCTAAGACAAAAGTAGTGCATCTCGCTCTAATTGACCACCCTCCATCACATCCAAAGAACTATAGCAACATCACTGTTAATTGCAAAGGAAATCTTCACAGTCTGTGAATTAAGAGTATGTTATATTATACACTGTGGATCAACAGCTGTATTAAGTTGTCCTTGAGGTGCAATGGACCAATGATGCTTTTTCTCATATAATTTTAAGAATGGGTGGCATGCATCTCATATGTCATATGTGGGCAGCATTGGTATTTTAGTGGAAGGGTCAGGCCTCTCAGAAATATCAAGTGCAGTTTTTTGAGGAGTTGAACACACATTGGCGTAAAATAGATATCCACAAAATGTTAAAGCACTCTTGACTTCTAGCTGAGGAAATTCTCCACCCTGCAATAACATCTTGCAATGCTTGGAACATGGATGAACTCCAAAAGATCCAGGATGTTGGCTGACTGTTTGTTTATCCAGTGTTTCTCATATATCTCTTTACATTGCTGCAGAACGATTGTCGGATTGGACCCTACACTTATTTTGTGTACAGGAAATGACCCCTTTATTCTTTGCTGCACAATATTACAACTATGCCAGATATGGTCTATATCATCTGTGATTATTTTAGACCATGTCTGATGAAGTTCTCCTGTATCTCATGGATGGTCAACATATCATGCACCATAGAGATGGGCTATCAAATGGGATATGGTCCAATATGGGTACTGAAACACCATAATTATATGAGGTATGGCCATGGTGATGCTGGGATTATAGGCAATACTCTACGACCTCAAACTCTCAAGGTATAGGCCCATAGCCATTATTCCTGTACTAGCATTCAATTGTTGAAAGCCTTAAAGTAATGGTTAGGAATGCAAATGGAACACCAATGAAGCACAAGGAAGAAATTACAGGACTAGGAAAATGGACAAAAAGGACAGACTAGAACTAAGAGAGAGGCTTACATATATATTTGATCCCCTAGAACCAAAATCACATCCAGAATGACTGATATTGAGAATGACAGGATTTTGAGAGCAGCTGGCCTTGTGGTTTCTATGACACTATGAAACAAAATATTGTCCCAATAGGTCAGGCTATTGAGCACACAAAAGATGATAACAAGACATTGACTGATCCAGAAGTAATAATATATGGAAGAGCTATAATCTTAAGGTCAAAAAGAGAAGCAATCAGTGATGAAATGATGTTTATCATGGTGTAGAATCTTCCCCATTTGCCCCCCATTCTCCTCCTTCCTGGCTTCCCCTGTTACTTTTGTCCCCCTTCCCCACCCTATCCTATTTCCTCCCTCAATGTTCCTGATATTATAATGTTGTGCTTCTCGTGTGAACTCCACCCTTGTGGGCGTGTGTTGGACCCTCCAATGAGCGAGCAGCGCGTGAGCTGCTTGTGCCGCTCCTGTGAGTATATGCTATCTGCTAGAGTAATAAAGAGTCAGTTTGGTAAAAGTATTGGCTTGTGCTTGTTGTCATTGGGTTACCACTCTGCTGAAAGTATAGACTCCCGAGCTCCTATAACTTCTCAACACCTAAGGGGATCACCAACTTATAATACCTGTCCTCCCTATTCTCTTTCTCCTGAGACCTCCTTCCCTGTCTCTCCTGTTCTTCGCCTTTCCCTGTTCCCCTCACACCCTTCACTCCCTAATTATTCATACATAAAGTAAGAAATTTGACTATAATATAGGCCTAGTGCCTAGCATGCAGGAAATCAATGGGCCAAGTATATGGCCTATGGGTGGCATGTTAAAATGGAGTTTTTTCTGCACTGACAATGTTGCTTGGATATGCTTCAGGAAAAGCTGCCTTTCAATGCAAAATTGCAACACCAAATATGCAGCTGTAAGTGGGTTGAAGTATGTGTGAGGCAGAGAGCAAGCAGAATATGGTACATTGAAAATATGTATGCCATCAACATTACTACCTATATTTTGTATTGTTAAGAATTCATTATTAAATAGATTCACATCCACCTCTGTTGAGAAAAATATTTGAGAGAGATCAACACCCAGGTAACCTCATTTTAGGCAAAAGTAAACTGCGTTGAAAGTTTGGGATGTGTACATGGCTCCAGTAAAAACCCTTTAGAACATCTCTGGAAGTGTGACTGTTGTAATAGAATGATTAACTATGCGGGATGAGGTCACCCCATGGCCCTGTAACCATTGGCCTACATCATTGGCCATATGCTCAAATTGTTGTAAGGTGGTCTCCATGTGCTGCCAAATTTGGCAAGCTGGGGAATTGATGAAGTTGTCAAGGAAGCCCCAAAATTCCTTATGACTTGCTATGGTCAATCAACCAGCGACACAATGAATGCTGCCAGATTGTGTATGTGGAAAACCAAAAGGATGAATTTGATAGAGCCCCCTTAGTTGATGACATTACCAGATCCTGGATTCAGGTAGAATGTCTTGTGTTGTGTTGTTGTATGGCATAGCACCATAAATCCAAACCCATGAGAGGTTGATTACACCATGTTTGGGCTCAGGATCAAGAAGCTGCTGCCTCATCCTCGGCCAGAATATACCGTTATTGTCCCTGATGTATTTATGATGAGAGTCATAAAATGAGGTGGGTGCAAGTGGGGATAGATTGCAATAATCCAAATGTCAGGAGGGATGTAGAATCAATGTTTATTTGTTATTTTTCGTTGTTTTGTATTTTGCCAGAATAACACCAATGTAATGCTGCTTTGATTGTTACTTGAAACTAGAAACTAAATTAGTTTATTTACTTTTACTACTAAATAAACATGGCCCCTTCACTCATTACTTTGTGACATTATTACTTAATTTTCATTGTCCTCCTTAGGTTTAACATTGAACTTCCTATGATTTTTCACTAGTAATCTAAGGTGGTTTACTTTTTCAAACTGACCGCATAACAAATAAGAACTGGAATGGTTATCTCACTAAAATGATGCTTTTCTCTTGAAACCCTTTGGTTCAACTATAAATATAGAAACAGTTTTCCTTGATAACCATGGTAACCATACCTCCCTGACAACCAATCTGACACCCGTGAAAGCTATTCTAATAAAAAGGTGCAATTCGGACCACAACTTGTGAAGTTGAAGTTGATAACTATTCTAATGGATTCCTTGGCCCTGAAAACCAGAGCAAAATGGTGCAATATCAAGAATTCGGAACACAACTTGCTAAGTTATGGTCATTTTTGCATTGGCCGTAATGATTGTGTGGCAAGTATTTAGTAACTATGGCAACCATATTCTAATGACAACCAATATGATGCCTATGAAATACATCTTAAATTGTGTTTGCATGACTTGATTGGAACCAATGTGATGTTGGGTTGATAAAAGTGTGAAATTTCCCAAGATATCTTAATTTCATCAAAGATTTGAATAACCATGGTAATTGTATCTCCATGGCAACCAATCTGACACCCTTGAAAACTATTTTAATGGATTCCTTGACCCCAAAAACCATAGCAAAATGGTGCAACATTAAGAATTTAGACCACAACTTCCTAGGTCATGAGCAATTTTTCCATTGGCCCTAATGAATGTCTTGCATGCATTTAGTAACTATGGCAACCATGTGCCCTTGACAACACATCTGATGCCTATGAACTATATCTTAATATATGTTTGCATTGCTGGAATGAAATAAATGTGATGTTGGGTTGATAAACATGTGAAATTCCCGAAGAAACCTCAATTCTTGAAAGATTTGAATAACCATGGTAACCATATCTCCATGGCAACTGATCTGACACCCTCGAAAACTATTTTAATGGATTCCTTGACCCCCCAAACCTTGACAAAATGGTGCAACATTAAAGATTCGGACAACAACTTGTTTAGTTATGAGCCCCTTTTTACTTTGGCGGCCATCTTGGCGGCCATCTTGGATTTCTCAAAATGCTAAAGGGTGGCAATGCGCCATCCACCTGAAAATCATTGGCCAACACCCATATATTAAGAATCCAGTGAGAAAAAAACTATATCACAACTTTTGTATGTTAGGCAAATTTCGCCCTCTTCTCTACCCGACTATAAGCTCTTCTGTGTTTCTTATGTCGTATGGAAAAATGAATCTTATAGCCCGATTTAGTATTCTTTGCAGTTTCGTTCTGACCTTCCCATGGGATAATCCCAATAAGAATAGTCCATACTGAAGCAAAGATAATACATGGGTTTTTACGATTAGCTTGGCCATATTTGTTGTAAGATACTTCCTTATACGAGATAGCTGTGTTAGTTTGTAAATCGCAGAATTTTTAACTCTGGTAAAATGAGGATCGAACGATAGATTTTCATCAACTCTGTACCCTAGATAGGTCACAATTTTCTTACACGGAAGTTGTATCCCATTAATGGTGAGTTTTATTGGATTCGATTTTTTTATTCTATTCAACCTGTTTTTTGTACCGATCATTTGGGTAAGGCATTTTTTTTCGTTTAGCGCCAACAGGTTATCCCTCATCCAGCAGTTTACTTTGCCTGCAGCTAACTGACTTATCTCTGCACACTTGGTGTTATCTGTACCTGTTACACTTATAGCAGTGTCATCTGCGTATAATGTTATGTTAATGGTGTAATCTGGGTAATTTACATCATGTAGACAGTTGGGTAGGTCGTTAATAAATATTAAAAATAAGATGGGGCCGAGATGGCTTCCCTGGGGTACCCCCCTGCTGATAGGCAGTGCGTCAGAAGTAACATTTGATAGACAAGTTTTTTGCTTTCTGTTTGTCAAATAATCAAGGATCAGGCTTCTTATTGTAGGGTTAATTTTATAGTATGTCATTTTTTCCTCTAGAATATCATGGTTTAGGCAATTAAAGGCCTTAGATATGTCGTAGTAAGAGGCAATAGAGCATTTACCCTCGTTCATACCTTTAAAAATTGGTGTTACGAAATCAAAGAGGCTGGTGTCCGTAGACTTATTCCGTCTGAAACCACCTTGACTATCTGAGAAAAGATTGTTAAATTCCATATGGTTAGTAAGAGGGACGCATATTATTTTTTCGAATAGTTTAGACATAACCGGCACAAGGGCAATAGGTCTTAAATTATTAAATGATCGTAGATCTCCATCCTTGGGTATTGGCTTAATTACGTACTGTTTCCAATCGTTTGGTATTTTACAAGATGATACACAAGTCTTCATAAGAAGACCTTTAGACCACCACAACTGCTCTTATTTAATTGCTTTTATATTATCTAAAATACCCTCCAGAGCAGCTACCAACAGAGGCACTCACTAGTTCTTAATTGTCATTTGTCAACTCTTGACCACTGGTACTGCCGTATTAACCATGCCTGTGTTTCCTTTTTTCGTTATTCATCGCCTGCGCACTGAAACAGCTCCGAACTCGGTTAACTACAAATGAATTGGGCTTCTCTGAAGTTTACACACAATTAAGGTAATAGCGTTATACACAATCTCATTATATCATATTTTTTCATTATACCATTTGCCAATTATTCCGCCATTTGCCATTTGAAATGAAGCATTTGAACTGAGAATTTGGTTTCGTACAGCTCGGTGTTCTAAATGTATTCATTATGCAACGGAAGAGGTAAACATATTTAAATGATTGTATCATGAAGTGTAGAATTGTTTGATATAATGCAAATCACGCAGATGTATGTCTTAGTCGGTATTTAGGATTGTCATTTTCACTTTCACAGATCAGGCGTTGTCCATCTGTCATGTTCCCGTATATTATTAATTATTTTAAAGATTTTAAAAGGGGGATGGTCGAGGAGAACAATTATGTCCATTAATTGTTGGACGGGTCCTGGACAGTTCGAGACAGGACTGGGAACGTCCGGATATGACGTATTATGACGTTGGACGAGAGGCGAGCTCCCTTCTACGCACCACAATGATCCAGTATTATTTATTAAACAATACCGAACTAATAACAGATTCTAATAGCTTATATTATGCAAATATTAGATCAAAGCAGTATACCAAGGTAAACAAAAACCTTCCTGCCGTCAATTCATATACTGGTATCGAAGGCTTTCGTTTTTTGTAAAGACACAATAGAAGGAAATAATGTCCTAGTGCTAGCACTACAGCCGCTTGAGTAATTAATTGCTGACTCATTTCCCGAGGAAGCAATTAGATAGGCCTTTCAGTGCTTTAATGCTGGGTGGAGCTGAGGTTTCTTATTATAATTATTTATTGAGGAGTCTAAATACAATGCCTGACTTTTGATTTAAGGGAGGTGCCTTGAAAGAACTCGAGTCGAAGTCTTTTCCATCTATTCGGATTACAGTACTAAGCCCTCAGTATAAACTTTAGTGACCCCTGTGGCTATATTTGCCAGAGGAGCCACAAGGGTTGCTCAGAGTTGTTGGCTACTCTGACCAATCATATCAGAACCTTGATGTACGGGCCATGCCCACCACAGTTTAATATGTTTGAGACTGGACCGAGGATAGTGCAGACATATCAGTTACTTTATTGTTTCTTTCATCTTGTAGAATCAGTTTGCAATATTACGAACTGTGAAACTGAAAGGAGATATCGACATTAGCAGTTATTAGCGAGTACTCAGCCGCAAGGTAACTATTAATACATTGAGCTTAGTAAGTTTAAGACCTTAGTAAAACGTCTATCACATATATGTTTTACTTAGCTGCCTTCAAGTGTCTTTTGTGGTTCTTATTTCTTACTTAATCCTTCCCTTTGTGGTAAGGAAGTAAAACTTGGCGTAAGTCGGCAGTGGATGTCCCAAGTTACCAATGGCACTGGCAACTTGGACAGGGACATACATTAATAAGTAGATCCATGTCTCTTGGCCTACCTCAGGCCCTATTTTCTAGGCGACTGACTCGCTCAGCTTTTGCCTGCATAGAGAAAGATGTTCTTAGACATGGGTCTCTGCTCAGGCAGACACAGTGACCTTTCTGGCTTGTCCTTTTCTCCTACCACATAGCAATGACTACCAGTTACCTATATGTGTGCTATCTACTGGGAGGGAATTGTTCAATGTAGTTCATATAGGTGCCAAATTATATGCTCAGACCAGCTTTTTAATAACTGATTGTCACAAATGTCTAAAGTTTAGTGTTGATCTTGCGTTGGCCTCTACTGAAAGTAGTTTTAATGTTTCTGAGGTCTTGAACAATGAATAGCATTTTAGATATATGTTAGAGCGACACTATAATTGTATTATATGCGGTTCGTGCGTCTCGTAAGGTAAAGAGACATAAAGAGTGTAAAAACAAACTTGTGTGTCACCTCTGGGTAAACTTTAACAAATGTATTTGTACATTTTGATGAAGTCCAGCACGCCAAAGCTCGTTTGCAACAGCCAAGACCCCCTATAAATAGATCTTTACGTGGACGCTCTTGGTACAACCCTGTAAACATTGGCTCAAATTGCTTAATGGTTCTATTTTAGTTGGAATTACATTGCTCCATTCGGTGAGAGACCATATCCATGAACACTGCCGCCACAACATTATGAGGCACATCGCCAACAACTGTCTTACCGAAGAGTTACATTCATATGCTTTCCCATTACTTCGAATGCTTTTGGGAGCATTTATGACATCCACTATCATTTCTATTCCCATCTCACAGAAACACGTATTCCACAGAAACTGCCAAGACTTCAAGATCGTTTGTGCTATTCGTCCTGAAAAGTGTTTAGAATGGGACGTGGTTATAAAAGCAAATGGATATTGTCTGCTTGTTCTCATCGAAAAAGCGGAACAGGATCCGTCAACTTTTACAACCGGATCTGTTGTGCCAAGCAGAGTTCAGAAGCTATAACACCTCAAGAGTTGATTCAATGCGCGACCAATTTAGATGGCCAGTTACTACCAAGTCTATAATAAATGTAAAGCCTTATTTCCTCTTGGAGTCCTTTAGGCCTTCCAATATATGCTTTCACCAATTCATTGCTTTGGTGTGTATGGCTTAGAACACCCAGACTTGCTATTATTAAACCACCGGTTTACGGCTAAGCAGGAAATATTTAGCGCAGCTTTCATACTATGTTCTCAAATATTCGCAGGAAAAACCGGACGTGTTTGAGACAGGGAGCTTTAGAAGGAAGGGGGTCTTAATAGATAGACAAGTAAGACAATTAAAGACAATTTAATGGATTCATAAGTTCACTAATTAGTGAGCCTACAGATGATGGTAACTAATATCTTTCAAACTTTACGTATAAGTCACAGCACTAAGTCCTGGTAATTAGCATTGTTCCATTTCCTCTGGATCCAGGTCTGCTTAATACTAGATTAGGACCCAGGATACTCTTTAATTTACTGAGAGCTAATTGATATCGTTAATTGGCGTGTATGGTATACGTGTATGGTCTTACAATGATTGTTTTTGGAACACCAATTTTGAACAAATTGTATTCAATTGTTTTTTCAAATCAAATTATATGTCAAACTATATGAAAGAAATGTTCTGATAACAATTTTTTCAGCATTAATATAATGAAGAGAGAATGGAACGAGAGTAAGTTGGCATTGTTACTTCACTAGCAACAAAATGTACTAAAGCAAAGGGGCCGGAACACCTCCCATCTGTAGGAGAATACCCCCCACTCATACAAGGCTACTTGTTAGCAATAAAAGTTTTCAATATCAATATCAATACCAACCATTTGAATTGCACCCTTTGTATTGTACCTCCATTGAAGCTTGCCCAATGGACGTACTTATTGTGACTTATAAGACTGAACCCAACGATTTGAAGTCGAATCGGTCAAGA
The DNA here is from genome assembly GCA_942159475.1 of Sthenelais limicola. Taxonomy (NCBI): domain Eukaryota; kingdom Metazoa; phylum Annelida; class Polychaeta; order Phyllodocida; family Sigalionidae; genus Sthenelais; species Sthenelais limicola. Next base: position 41,963,639 of record OW804100.1, read on the forward strand.
GAAAACAGCCGGTGAGCGATAATAAGTGAAGCAATCACAGGAAAGATTTCGGCGGGCCTCCGAAATATTAATATTGACTTTTGTTATATCATAATTTGTAAAACACCGTAACAAAAGAGGGGGACAAAATCCTCCAAGACCTTGGTCAAATGGGTTGGTAAAAAAGACGGAACAAAAAGTAAAACATCTTTAGAGCTATGGACAGCTATATGCATAGCAGTACAGTCATGATGTATTCATGAAACTTGTTATTAAGGACAGTTTTTAATAAGGACAATTCTAATATCTCAGGTAAATGGGCGACTTGGTCTTCTTTTATTCATACAGTGGAAAGGAAACCTACGAATAAAATGAAACTTCGAAACTTTCCCTTCTATTTAATTCACAGTGCAGTAATTTAATGCCGCTGGCTTGAGTCATTGCATGCGCTCTCTGATTCACGCCTCAATAAAAGAAATTTATAGAAATTCATTGCCATGACCACATACATAGTTACTGTTAGCTCCTGAATACGTTCTCAAGCATTATCAAGCAGCCGTACAGAGGTATATCCTATCTACCTCAACAGCTCACCATCAGGCTTCCACATGGAAATGAAGCAGGGAGATGGAAATGTGTTTTCTCCAGATTCGCACAATGTACAGGAATCGGATCTATCAGAAGAAGACACATGGAATAAGACACCGGTTATTTAAAGCTGAATCAAATTTTAGGCCTGTTCATCCATGCATACACGCTGTATAGGTCAAGGACAGCCATTAAAATAGCTCCACTGCATGAAAGAACGTAGGCACAGCATGGTGGTTGTGATACCATGGTTATTGCCCAAGCGGACAAAAGGCCGGCAGAGGTTCGTTATAACGAGTGAGTTACGTGTTAAGGGTGGACTCCTTAGGAATGTATATATGTGTGCCTCTCTTTTGGAAACAGGCAAAGAGAAACATATAAAAGAGAAGTACTTAGATTATAAATACGCACTCCAGCTGTATTTAACTGAGAAAGTGTGTTATACCCCATAATTTCCATATATTATTTTTATTTTATTTTGTGTTATTTGCTACCGCGAAATCAGCGCAATTGCATACTTTGGATGATGAATAATCTCATAGTGTCCACACCGATTAATTATTTTAATATAATTATGGATAGATTTTGATAGAAATAACTGTAACATAATTTGACCTCTTGATTAAGTATCATTAAGTTGTATCCTATTTCTCCTGCTTATAATTTAGTTTGCACCTCAGCTCTAGATAGGGGGGTTAGGAGTAAGATAAAAGAATTGCACTAAAATCATTTTTACAGGCTGTATCTCGACTTTCAATAATACTGGTTAGTAGATGATTTGTTGGCGTATTTTGGAGGATCCAAAATAAATTTGATGAAATATTTATGAAATATAAAAGCCTAATTGAAAATAGCTGCTATCTTTTATGGTCCTGCACATGAAGTAAGAACAGTTATGTTGGCTGTTTTGCATTAGAAACTCCCTCTCCTACGCGGAAAATTCTCCATGATCTGGTGAGGCTATCCGAGTCTAAATGTTCCTCATAAACATGTCAACCGATAGGTAGTCCATGTCCTAAGGTTGCCGTTCAGATTCGCTTACTATTTGGGGGAAACTTAGGAATAACTTGTTACTTGAGAGACTTTGGGTAGCTTGTGTATTGCCCATTTATTAGGCTATAGTACTAAAAAGCATCTAGGATATCTGAGTGTATCTCAATCCCTGTAATGGGGAATGCGAGGAGATTGCATATCAGGATTGAAATTGTTATTGTCCTTATCTCCGAAGTTAGGTTACTCTAGGGTTAGAGGTGATAGTGATTCACTTCCGTGTCTATGGGCTATATCTTCAAATAACAAAGTACTGCATAGAAAGCATATAGAACAGTAACTAGGGTAATAGATGATTGAATTCATATCTATTGTCAGATAATCTACTGGATCCTACAAATTGGTTTATGGTGCTGGCTCATAATAGGTTAACAAAGGCATGAAATTACCCATTAACCCTGCATAATGGGGTGGCAAGAAAAAGCATCAATTCCCTATGAAAATAGGAACACTTTCAAGTGAGTGAGGAAATACACATTATGTAAATTCCCTTTAATGATGAATGTCATTACCAAGAAAATGGGTTAATCTTTTGGGTGAGCACTCCTGGCCCTTCTGGTGTACCTTGTAAAATGAATATACTCTCTTTTCCTTTCCCTCTTTTGGGTAAATTATGTAGAGATGAGTGTGACATTTGAGGAATATTAAGGGAAGTCTCAAAATGAAGTGATATACGGAAAAGTTTCCTCTCATTGGGGTGATAATACAGTTTAGTCAGATTGCACTGTCATGCATGCATCGTTTGAAAATATTATTTTGAACGTTTATATTGCCTTTGGCTCCAGAGAAATAGTTTTCATTAAAGTGAATATAGCACAAGATTTATCATCAAGAAATGTTTACTGACCCTATGTAACATGATAAAACTATAGGACAAATCTATAGGCAAAAAGTATGCAAACACTTATCTAATTCTTTAATTGACCACTAATCAGCTATTGTAACTCCGCAAACGGAAATTGGGCAAGTAGGTTATTCTTTAATTGCAAAGAGGCTAATTAGTCCCAAGAAGGCACATTTTGCCAAGATCGATTACTATTGTAGTTAGTTGTGATCCAGTTTCTTAGCTCCATTTTGGTGAGTTCTGAATAAATCAATACGTGATGAATGTAATAGCACGCATGTAAATTGAGGTCCTTTGAAATAAATCTTTCGACCACCAGGTTGTAAGTACTACAGGGTCTAAGAAGTAATAGGCCTAGATGTATTCAGCTAGTAATGAGGATATAAAGCTATGTACCCTAAAACTGTATTTTCAGCTAATTGACTCAGAATTTCTCCCACAAACAATCAATATAATTGACATACAATCAATCAAATCAATAGATTTAAATTAATCTAAAATGTATAAATAAAATATATTATATTATAGTATATAATATTCTGTCATGGAGGAAGCATTAAAGTAGATTCCTAAATAATAATAATAATAATAATAATAATAATTTAATTATTCCATTTTTGAACGCAATTCTACAACTTCATATGTACTATTGTAGATCGTTCCCTCTTGTGGATAGACCTCACCTCGATAGACGTACAATACCAAATAGTTCTTGTGGAGTATGTTCAGTAACCAGGAACTGAACGTGCATCGAACAAGGCCTACTTAGAATGTTCTTTGCCTCGTCCAGGAGCTTGACCCTTAGTCGAAGTGCTCGGTAATGATGGTGTAATTGGATACAGATCTGAAATATCTATCTCTCATGCTGCTCCTGGAGGTCATCTTGACTGAATTCTGAACCCAAGATGTATTTATAAATGGTTTCAGATTTGTCTCACTCATTAGGGGCGGATCTATAGCCATGGCCTGCGCCCAGGAAATTGTTACCTTTAAGTACTATACCGTAATACAAGTCCACTGCTTTGGCCAGCTCATTAGCCCTGAAGCAAAGTTTGCATGTGCCAAGACTCTTTGCAGGTCAAACCCTTAAGGATATTTGAAACATAATCATTGAATCGAAAAAAGCCGGTGAACAATTGAAATATGGCAAGGATGGAGCCATACTCGGAAGGCCTTTAACAACAACAAATGAGAAAAGACAGTTCCTATCGTTTAATGATGACAATTAGGCTGGTGAAGAGCGCAAACCCTGTTGATTTTGCGCAGTTCAATTTGGCATGGTATGACAATAAAGAAAGAACTTAAGGCAAAGGTAAAACGTTGGGGATTTTTTTAACAGTGACAGCTGTCTACAGCTATCTTCCCATTAAAATATACATGACGACCGTTCAGGCATTTAATGATAGGAATTTCAAAAGTCAATCGGCGCGAACTATTTGAATGCTACCACCAATTGATAGGAAATGTAATTATGTCATTGTTGCAATACTTTCTTCCTTTTTGTTCCTTGCTATTTCTGAATCTCAAGATGGGACCTCTGGAAACGTTTACGTTCCAGATTCACAAGTATTTTACAGTTAATTTGCGATGACCATAATGTACTATTAATTAAACTTGCACCCCTGAATACGATCCACTATATAGGATCGGAACGTTGAGTTAAATAAAGTCTAAAGAAAACTAATTCAAGGAGTGTTTGTGCGGTTATTCCATCTCAATTCTGTATTAATTGAAATCTACTGCAAAAGTCTGAATATGTATCGTGGGTTCTGAAGGTTATATGTTCTATTCGTCACTGGTTCCTTCAATTCCTGCCAGATCAAGACATGTTAATTCGGCTGTACATCATATAACCTTGGTTTAGCTAAAGCCTCTGAGCTCTTGAGTTTTACCAGCGTTAACAGGTGGAGGAACAACCTTCAATGGCCACACAGGTACGTTCACTTTGCCTTCCTTCTTACCACCTTCCCCTTGGCCGACCTGGACGCATTTGCTGGCCCAGCCCAGGAAGTGAGGGTAGGAAAATCAACCAACGAACGTCGCCAACCAGCGTTTTCGACAACTGTAACATGTATTCTGCTCGCTTGTGGACACCTTATTCTTAAAATGTCTAGCTGTAGGTGTCCACCTTGACCCATCTATCAAGCGTGAGACCGACTCACTCTCCGATAATTCTTATTTAAATGAAATGTCGGAATCGTTTACAACCTCACATTTGGCACCAGTAGGTGGAAAATGCTTAGTATTACAGTTCTTACAGAACCGCATACGTTTGCTAAGTAGACCTTCTCGTGTGGAGGGTCAAAGCAGAATGACCCACACATACGAAAGTCTCACCCTTGCCGGTCACTAATCATGTGACCAACCTCTGACTGCTAGTGGCGTCACCTGGTGATATAAACATCTCACCTTCTGAGATGGTTAATAATTTGATCTTTACTTACCACTTCCGGTGAAATTCATGGGTCTGGCTATGGCATCTAGTCTGTCTATACTTAGGGATACAAGCACGTATGTTGATCCATATGTCACCACAGCCTTGAAACGAACAACAATAGTTTAAACATGGATAATATTAATTGTTCATACCATGCTGGTTAATTCTTAGGAGAGCATAGCCTTGTTTTATAGTGGTTAACCCTCTTTTAAGTGAAAAAGTAAATGATAGTAAAAAAGGGTTATGTTCTTTTCACGAGGTAAAGACACTAAGTCCCCCCCCCATGGAATAAGGGAAGATCTTTGTCAAGCAATTGCTTTTTTAAAATGATAAGAAGTATGATGTTTTATTTTTAGATTTTTAGAGTTTTTGTACTGTATAGATCTTCATATTTCTATTCTCTAGGGTGAAACATAAAAGTATGTATTTATTCAACACAGATAAGCAGAGAGAGTGGACTGTAACATTTAGATGTTACTCACTCAAAGAGAGAGGATTTGTTGCTGAGATAAATAAATATCCGATGTTCAAAAAAAAAAACAAAAAACCAATGGAACAAGCTCAAACATACAAAGAGGTTTTGTTAACCAAAACAGGACTAGTCGTCACCCTGGCAGTTAAATTATAATACTGAGCTGAAGAACATATTCAAATTGATAACACAAAATGCATTCACTATGGTTCAGATAGGTCAGTTAATCTGACCCCTTTTTTTATATTATGTTCCAAATTAAAAATCGAATAGTAATTTTTCTTTAAAGATTAAGATAGAACATTACCACTGACCTGTAGATATCTTGCAATCTTACACATGATATTACCCGCATACCACTGTAGCGTAATTTTCCATACCATGTCTGTCAAAACACTAAACAAGCCACAGGACAAATCTGTGAACAAAACGAAAAGAAGTCAATGAGATCAGGGTTTGGTAAGAGTCCTGTCAGCTTCGATCCGATTTGGGACACATCATGAGAAATTCTCACATTTCAGTGAATGATTTGGGTGTTGAAAACCTTATTATTTTGAATTTGCATTAAGGCTATGAATTCAAAACAGTCTTGGTATGATTACAAAATTTAATTTTGACAACTTCCCGAGAGACAGGCGAAAGGTTGTTGGTTGACATTAATGAATTATGATCTTGATTTATCCGCCTTGATTGAGGTCATGTATGCATCATTTTCAGGAACTAATTGATTGATAATTCTTTATTGTATCTTCATTTTGGTACAAAGGGTTAATTAAACACTGGAATTAGTATTAGGACTACCTGTATGTAACCGGCATGAAACGGGTTGGGTCAGAAACAGTTTGGTTATAACAGTAATAGAAAGGCAGTTATAAGACAAAATAACAGGACAGTGGCATGATGTCATGCCTATATCATGCCTACTGATCTGTATTGACACATACAAGGTTTGAGTAAAGACAGTTTGATGATAAAAATAATAGGGAGAAGGCCCATATATATACATTTTTTTAAAAAACCAACTTTATTCAATATGTCAACAAAAACGTACTTCGTCTGGGCCGACAACACTCAAAATTACATCGTGCCCTTTCTCGTTCCTTTGTGTAAAAACATTTACATGCGGAAAGCATCTGTGTTTTATAGAACATTTTGTTTTAGTACCTTTTTGATATTACAAAAATAGACATATATATATATCATAAGAATCTATGTTGTCCTTATTTCACACATAGGCTGGGGAGAAGTATTTCAACTACATTGTCAGTAACATTGACAATTAGGAATTGACCTTATACCTTAATGGATACATATAATGTGTGTACACAATGTGTGGACATATAATGTGTGTACATGTCAGTGCCTAAAGGATATAATATCATAAGCTTCAAATGCAACCGTAAAGTTTAAAATCGGCAGTTGAGTGCTTCAATGGAACATTATAACATCTGACAACTATTTTCCGATTTCCTGAAACACATGGTGAAAGGCCGTTTGAACGGGCTAGCAAGGCCGGTTCTTTAATGTGGCTGCCGGCAAATGTATTTAGGCTAATGATTCACGGCAATCTTACCTGCGATTGCCAAGTGCATTATGAAGAAGTTCATACGGGATCTTTGTCCTCGTTTGGATAATCCAATGGCGATGAGCACTGACAGATTACCGAAGACGATGAAAATGAAGAGGACGATGATGAAAACGATTTGCTCTTTCTGGAAAGACAAAAAATGCATACATATATTACTTTAAAGTATTAAATGTTACATCATCAGATTAAAAGTATTAAATATTGAAAGAAAATGGAAGAAGTTGGCGAGGAATGTCAACATTCTTTCTTTGTTTACATCAATGGAGTAATTGGTTGCAACTGCCTCAGATGTAAACATCAGTGATCTTTCCTTCATTCTGGGCATCAAGTTATGTATTAATCAAATAAAAAATCAATGTCTTGTTTAAAATAGTGCCAGCTCAAGAACCATGCATGTGATGCCAAAGAACTTAGGTACCATTATCACCACATAAACTATTTCTTGCTAGCTAGTATTAACCGGAGACACACCTGTTATCTTTTCAGCCTGATTAAAGAGCTTTAGGTCGTTTAGACCACACTCCTTCTTTAATGTTGTGTTTTACCTTTACCCTTCAACTTTTCGAAGTTACTTTTGCCTCCCAACTTTCTTATAATGTATCGCTGTAAAATCCTTTGAGGCAAGGTAAGCAAAAGGTCGGAAATAAAAGCCTTTGACTAATATGAGCTCAGGAGACTATACTATTTCAGTTCCAGTTGAGCAGGATAAGTTTCCTTTATTGATCTTTAGAATATGTTTGGCCATTATTGACATCGTAGCCTTTACTTTAGCACTTTACTGATGACCTCCCTGTAATTGGCTTGGGGTCAGAAGCAATAATGACCAGTTTGCTGAAACAGTAGTTGATGAGTTAGTTAGTAATAATAATCATGTATATCTGGTATAGTGACGGAGCTCGAATAAATAAGTCTTCACAAGAGCTCTAGTAGTATAGAAGTGATTTTATTTATCTTAGGCTTCTAGCCTATAAAAAATAATGGAAAATATATATTGGTTGAGTAGCTGGATAGCTCGTCCCCTAATTAAAGGTCTGCATAGCATAACATAACAATGTGAATGGGATAGTTTCGTGAAATAGAACGGCGTGCACATAACCTCTGAATGTGAGAGTCGGAAATTCATTTCATTAACATGTTCCACGCCTTTTTATTCTTACACTTTAATCATATTAAAGCATCATGCTGTGGCATAAAAGTAATTTGTGTGTCGAGTAAGATGAGACTTTTACAAAGTAATTCAATTTTTATTCTGATTAATTTGTAACACAAGTACACCTTTCTCTTGTGAAAGATCAGATCGACAATTAATTTCATTTGGAATGCAGTACGTACTGTGTTCTAAATTAATTTGATGATTGACTCGCCAAAGTAATAAAATGAATTATGTAATTAGTAGTATTTCTCATAACTATATGGATTCGGTAGATAAATGTAAAACATGTATATACCTTTTGTAGGAGATTAGACCTACCACATTGTGGATATCTTTCTAATAAAGACGTTAAAAAAAACTGACACTAGAACTTTAAAATAATCAAGTCCGAATGACACCTTGCAATTTAAAAAAAAGGAAATAATGTACAAGACGGAACCTCATGATTTTTTTTTGTTTATTTCTTTAATATTTGTATTGGCCAGACATTTAACAGGATATTTAGAAAAAACGTATAACCACCTAATGTGATTGTTTTTCATGCGTTGCCATCGATGAAAATACCAGTATCAATAATAGTCAAGTTACATAAGATATCAAGACATCAATTATCATAGATCAAAGTTGAACATGAATGAGGACTGGGTGGAAGAGACTATATGAATATCATTTGCCAAAGGGTGGTATGTAGGCCACAGCTGCTGCGACTTCATAATGAATAAGTTCCTGGAGATAAAAGCTCGTTTTGATAGATGATTGAAGTTTATAGATCTACTCAGAAAGTATTAACAATTTGTTCATGGTAAACAGTCCTGTCCTTCTCAGATACTTTCTGTCCATTGCACAGCAGTTAATAGCTGATTACCAGTTGATCACAGCGAAGATGTTATCTGTTTTATACCACGTTTTATGCATATGTAACCTTATATGTTGTCAAAGTTATAACGTGTGTATATTTATGTTCCGCTATACACTAATATACCTGAATGTGGTTGCCGGGTTGTTGCCAGGGACGCTCCCGCGAACCCTTCATTTTGCACATGTGTTTGAGTTGAATACACCTGTGTTTTTTCTTTTTGAGAAATAAACTTGGGGCGGTCACACAGACCGTCACTCCCCGTGCCATCCTGTGTGTTTGGTTATTGCTTCATAACTATATAATGTTATATTATAATAAAAGGTATGAACATCTATTTTTGTTTCCATGAACAATGCATTCAGAGATATATCATATCTAGCAAACACATTTATAAGTCTGAAGTACAACATCCATCCGGACTTCTAGACTCTGCCTTCAAAGACTAGATGCAACAGGAAGCATTTCATATGGGAAAAGTGTGAGATTGCCTTGGCTTTGAAATATATCCTTGTAAGAGTGAAATCTTCCCTCCCAGCCTTCATATCCCAAATGACATCCTAGAGACATCCCCTTCTCCTGCTGTGAGAAAGATCATCGCCAGCAAATACACATCTATTCCGCGATCATTAAAATACAGTTCTCCCCGTTTGAGATAAGAGTATCATATATATATAAAACATATAAAACGTCCATCACTTTTGATGCAAAACATAAACACGATGTTTTCAGGTTTCCGTAGCTATATAAACGTTACATTTTTAAGAAGGTTCTCATTCTCCCTTCCATCCGTGTCTGTCAATATAAAATGATAATTTCACATCATAAATTCTCAGTAATTTATTATCAATTCCTTCTGCTACTGGAAGACAAGTCACACAATCATTGCCATGACAACAGTAAGCGTGCACTGACGATAATGCAAGTCACTGTCGAAAAATGTTGTGTTTTCGGTTAATAAACGGTAGCCTAAAGGCTCTATTAAATGAAAATGTATCTCCAGGGACCGAAATTATGCGTCCACTATTATATTACAGCGAAAAGGTAATTTGTTTCCATAGTTAACCATGCAGTGGGATTGCTATGGCTAGCATTCATTTAGGGTTGTGTATGTTTGTTTGTCCTTGCGTTATACATTAAAGGGATCGCAAAAGTAATTGTCGCACCTCCGATCCTTCTCACACAGATAGAATTACGGACCTTTTACAATATAATAGCTTTCTGGCCATACAGGGTAGTGATAGTTGATTGTCACGATTTCGCCACCTTACAACGCATACATTATAAATGTCCTATATATAGTATAGCGTCCCTATATTTTCTTTCCCTGTGCTCATACAGGTAACATTCAATGATTGACCTCAGAATACCTTAGTAAGTAATTTTCCCAAGTAAATGGGTATATCTTCTTTCTTTCTTTCTCCCTCCACTTTCCACCAAGGTAACTTTCGATAATAACCTTGGAACAGTTTAATAATAAGGTTTTCCCTGAAGTAGATGGACATTCTATATCCCAAATACCTCCCATTAAACGGTTCATATATATATGGGCTGACTAGACGAGAACAATTTGCTCAAATACATTATGCTATGCTTATGAGTGTTTATAAATGAGTATGTATGTATACATGTATTTAGTTTTCCTTTGATGATAAAGTTTACCTGACTGCTTGTTACCTTGCTTGATACAACGTAATAATTAAGCTCTATTATAAAATCTTTCAACAATCGTTTTAATAAGGTTATTAGTAGATAAGTTAGAATTTGTTCTAATGCTCCAACGGACCTGTTAAATATTATTCATTTAAATTTATTTATAAAAGTGTGTATGTTAAGGCAGTGCAATACATTTTAGGTCGAGCTGCCTTAAATTGGATTGCTTAAGGCTAGATTCCACTTACGTGTTTTCCTTCTGCGATCATTGTAGTTTCATTCTGCAATGCATTTTCAATGCGAATATGATAACACATGGAGCTGATTGATTTTAACGTCAAACCAATATGTCATGTATTCTAAGATATCGATAATTTGCCTTCTAGCTATCTTATACTTTTCCTTTGTTTTTACTATTTCATATCTTAAAGGAAAACATTTTAATACTGCCCTCTCCTTGACCCCTTCCAAAATTGTAAGAAAACTGATTGGTAAGTGCCTGTAGTCTGAGCTTCAAAGAGCGTTTAGACGTTATAAGTAACCCTATTTATCTCAAAGCACCACCCATAACCTTTCTCCGGACACTGTGACCCTTTCAAAGTCTCATTTCGCGAATGGCCTCTCGATAGCATTGATCCTGGCTATTTCCTTACGCCTAATATTCCTACCTCATTAACCCGTCTGACGTACTGAGGATTCTGAATCGTCGCCGCAACTTATAACTTCAGTTCTATCTCCATCGTGATTCATTCTCAAGACATTTCACCTCCAGTAGGAAAAACTCTACCTATTAGCTAGCTGGTGGGAAAAATTGGACCCTGATAGAACCTTATCTAAAATCAATAAGCAGGCAATTAGTGGAAAGGTCTCACTCGATGGCAAGTTTAGAAACACGATACGTGACCTGAGATTCTGCAAAGAATTCTGCAATTAATCCATTGTAGGTCATCAATACTGAGACGCGGGTCAAAATTAAATATACTGTAATTTGACAATGATCAACGTTGACAAGGACCGTTTGGAATATTTTTGGAGTAAAATGGATCGCTATTTTAAGCTGTTTTCAGTGTTTAGTCATGGTGGTCTCCACTGGCTGCGGTAAGCTCTGCGGTAAGCCCTGTGATGGTTTGTGCTGGTTCTGTAGGTGGAGAGGAATGATGAGGTCATGCCTACATGGTTCACTGGCCATGTAGGCAGGACCTCGCCACTTCTCATCATCGTACCTCATCAAGGCCTTGTTCTCCACCACTTGTTATATCTATCTTGGGGTGTATGATATAATACTAGAATACAAGTTAATGTTAATGTTAAATGGAATAAAGTCCAAAACACGTCTTTCCTGTGGATGGTAAGTGTTTATTAGATTCAAGCTCTACAACTGATCACAGCTCTGGCCTCCTAGCTGTCACGTATTGTGTCCCAGGTGGACATTCCTCTGCCTACATGCCCTGGGGATCTGTCTGTCCACCTGGTGGTATAACAGTGGCTCTCCCTAAATTAGTTAAGTCATGTGAAACTTGTCAAACAAAGTATGCAGTGATAACTAATTAAGAGAAGTGTATTGTTAATGAGTTCATTAGCCTTTAAGGGGAACACTGGACTATATATAACGCATTTTCAGACGTTGAAAAAACTATAATAATTATGATGTTCAGTAGGTTGTAATATGTAATTTATTCATTTATGAATAATTGGAGGGTCATTTCTAGAACCTAAACTTGCTATTATCCGGGGTTCTATGCGTGAATGACGTCAGACTAGCAAGGCAAACTTCCATCACTTGTAAGGTAGTGTTATTGTAGGCTGCTGGGCTACTGTAGGCTACTATTTTGGTGCGCTCAAATCACTTCTTTTCAACAATGCTTGTCTGTGAGGCCCAGTATTAATGAGAAATGAAAAGACCCCATGGATCGCTTTGTTTACATTTCCAAAGAAGGATAAAGGAAGGTGGAAAGAATAGACTTCATCCTTCTCATTCTCGATCACGACCAAGCAGCGTTATATGCATACAGTCTATGGAAAGCCAATCATATATATTGTATGTGTATAATATAATGAGTGATAGTTGGTTTCTTTAACATAGTTTATATTGAAAGATCGTCACTACCTTTAGAGCTGAGCTACCCCTATATTATATCATTAAATCTTATATGTTGCATTATCATTGGAATCATCATAGAATTTCATATATATATATAATATATCTATTGGTTTTAGTCTCTAGTAAAATGTACTACCCTTAGTATTTATTAAATGAAATTATTATGTGAAAGTAATAGTATGCTTGAAACCCGGGAAGAGAAGGTTTATGAGGTAGATCCAGGAGTATGTTAGTATAATAGAGAACAATTATAGACTTTCGCCCTTTCAGAAAGAGTCTACAACATAAATGTTGGCGCAGGGTGTGGCTCCCCCTAATACACTAATTATACACTAATTAATTTTTGATGAACTAATTATCATTTATGTGTACATCATCCAACATCCCCTGACGTAACATGACCTTAAAAATCCAGATAGTTACATATCTTTTTCAATGCTGACAGCTTGCTGTCAATACCTGACAGTCTTGCCACGCCTTTATAAGCCCCTCAACTCTTAGTTGTCTAAAATGAGACAAACAATCTCGGACAAAGATTGATCGCAGTTGCATAAGTTGTCACGATGTGTCATACAGCATGAGACGTACAAACATATTCAGCATTCATTAAATTTGTTTACATAAGATAGAGAAAGAAGGGGGCTATGCAAACATCTCATTTATAACCAAATGCTTCATATAAACTACAAAATAAGAGCAAAAGCATTTGTGGACAGAAAAGCCTTAGAAATCAGACACACGTATTTTTAATAATAATACGATGTTGATGAATTTGCAAAATGTGCTGGTACTCAAATGTGACTGATGCCTTTAAAGCCGCCCAGGCTCTATCATTGGCGATTCTCACTCTCCACATATTTGTCCATTTAATGTAAATTGAAGTGATCTACTTAAGCAGGGACTTCCGTTAAGACGACCAACAAATTAATCTTGTCAATAAAACAATGAATTGTTTCTATTACCCTTATAAAAATACCCTATGCACTTGTTTGCGACTATTATTTATAAGCAAGAGGTTTTCGAATAGTTAAACCTTAATTAGATATACCCAGGCCGTAATTTCAAAGACTTTCTCTTTTCGGTGTCACACATTCTGTTTATCACTTGGAAACAACTAAAACAGCTATTAGTCGATGTACGTATATGTAGAGAGTAGCGTCACATTATGAATCAAGAATACCAAATGCCAATATTTGTCTGCATGATCTATGCGTCCTCACGTCACAGAAATCTATAAGGAATTGAGCTAGATATGAAATATATGTACAGTTCTTTAAGCAATTCAAATGCCTCATTTAGTTGAAAACCGGGAACACATTTATGAAACTTGGGACCACTTCCGATGAATCGATTAGATCAGATCGTCATTGCTTCCTCCGCCGAGGATTACATTTTATTTACACAGTCTACAGAGAAGGGAATTGAATTATTTGCTGTCCCTGCCTAACCTTAGACATGGCGACGAGGGGCAAAATAGAAATTTCAAAGAAGATGCCCGTAGGGTACGTTGCCTTTGTAATGGGATATGTGCAGCTGGGTGTATTGATGGGTCAGTTTGTCTGTCAGGCCCGCCAGGACTTCGCGTAATCCATCTCTCTTCCTAGACCTCTTCTGGTCTCCTTCGTTCACTTAATATTCCAGGCACTTTATCTCCTTCTGTGGGCTCTCTACATATTAATTGCCGTATAGAAATCCTATTTTTGACAGGTGTGAATGCTGCTTAATGCTTTAGCTAATTTTGAAAAAATGATCGAGTCCTGGAAGTCGATCGTCGTTTGGTGTTTACTCCCTTACCATTGCTTCCTGATAATGGGATGCCTTCAAGGAATCCTCTTATATGCCAGCTTGTTTGCTCGATGTCAAGTCTGAGAATAATTATATACTCTAAAAATACTATCCATATATGCCAAGCCTGGGGCATCATCAGATTCAATATATTGTCACTAGTAATAGGGTCACATGAACTATATAAGCGTGACTTTGTTTACCGTTTTCCTATTCTAGACTGATAAGGTTCTCCCGTCACGAGTTACTCACCATTGTTTGGAGCACTAAGAACAGTTAAATTCTGTGTTCAGTACTAAGTATTCTGGAAAGGAAAAGTGCTCATCATTCGTCAAGCAGGACACTTTAGGTATACTCGTGATTAAAATAGTTCTTTCTATCACCAATAGAGCTCCTTGTGTTGATATGTGACATATGTATGGTTTTCATGGAGAAATAACCAGCTTTCTGACCATCCTCCATTTGATGCATGCTGGACGTGTCATTGATCTTGGGGAAAACATAACTGGTTCAGTCTGGTTAAAAGCCTTCCCCTGGAGGGTATATATATTAAAACTGCATTCTCACTAACCAAAGACCTTTTTACTATTGGGCAGTTCTTTCCAACCCATTTTTTCGGTTGTTTTTGCTGTAGGGCTTCATAAAAGTCCCTATTAGGCTAATATTTCTGAGCCCCGCCAAAATCCTTTCCTGCAGTGGCTTCTCTTACTATCGCTCACCGGCGGCCGTTTTCTTTCAGCCGATTCAACTTCTAATTCTTGTATAAATATATGACAGCAGCAGAATATTGATTAATTAAGTCCTATAATTCATAATATGACTAGCTTTGGCAAGATTGTTTTGTCCTGAGGATGCAGCTTTACGAAAACATCTCCCTTTGCAGACCGCTTCGGAAAACAGGAATTTCCTTTAGTACATATTAGACATTAAACGGTCACATGCTATGAAATATGCACATATTTTGAGTGGAAAGTATGATTAAAAGATGGCCAAATAGCTGTCTGACAGCACTCAGAGACTAGCGAGGCAGCAAGAAACCTGAGGACATAAATATTGTACCAGGAAACATTTTAACAGTCATTATAGATTCTATAATGCCACCTAATAAGTAGCTTTGGGAGTCTAAATTCTCTGGTGTTATTATTGGTCTCGTTGGTGGCATTTCTTTGGGAAAAGTCGTCAGCAGGAGTAACTACATCAGCGCATGAGTTAAGTCATGTGATCCCACAAGTGTAGATCTACATTTAATGCTTCATTATTCATTCTTTGAGCTAGCTTCAAATAACTTTTTCAACTTCCACACTATTGTCATCGTCAACAGAAAATTCAATACCATATACTTCCAAAGGACTTTTTTTGCTTGAAGAACTGGATTTTATCCAGAACTCTATCTACCAATTTGTCAGCCTCATGTATATGTAAACTTTGGCAAATAAAGTATTTCTCAATTCACTTTGATTGGTATGAAGGTGCAACATTCAATTGCACTGTAATAAAAATATGATGACAAAGTCATTCCCGGTGCATGTCTCTTGTCCAAAATTCGTGTTGAGTAAACTTCAAAGACTAGCAACTTCCGCACTTTGTATCATTTTAAAAAGAGTAAGAGGACTAATGTTCACCAGGAACACTAAGATCTGAATATACTATATCTAGATAAACGAAGACAAAACATATATCTTAATCACTTCATGGCCACCAATGAAAACCTTTTAAAGATCACAATTCTGTCCACAAAAAGCCATGTAAGAGGTGTAAGAAATTTAAAGATGTTCCAACCAAAGTCGACAAAAATATTAAATGCATTCACATATAAATCAGCAAAGTATTGGAACTCTCTGGAAACACTGAAATCCTTTTCCCGGACTCTATAATTAACCTACAATTACTTTTAATTCTGACCACACCCAGTAGTTAAGAGACATACTGGAAGACCTGGATTTATATTATTTAGATGTATGGCTCCTATTTGTATACCCCCTTAATTATACAAATGGCAATGTTTTGACGTTGAATTTGAATCAATTCATCAAATGTAATACACACTATTGGAATGGGTGATTTCGCCATACTATTAGATATAACTATACACTTAATCTTAAGTTCCATGCTGAACGTACCGTTTATTTATTCAATGGCCTTTTCTATGAGGCACATTTGAGGCCATCATTCATTCACAACTTTGATGATTAAATGGCTGAAAACTAATTAACAACAAATAAGGTGTTATGTATATTAACAGGTATTATAATTACCTGTATATTATGTATAATATTATATGTAATTAATATCTACGACTAAAAATGATTAAGCTTTTTTATTGTACACCCAGAGCGGTTGACAAATATTGCAGGAAGTGATTCTATATCAATCCTTTTCGTCTCTAGCAGCATGTACCGCAGATATGATCTCGAAATGTTATAAGTCAACCCCATACAATTTGCCCATCGTCATTTCGATTCGCAGCATATTCTACCACTGATTTTTCAGGAGAGCTATCCTGCCAGTAGATATATGGGGAATGGATTGAAAGTAATTCTCTTTTGGAACTTTGAATAAAGCTCACGCCGTTCTATAGTCACCAATTCACTACGTTGCGGAATCATTCCTACTGGCATGCTTCACACCACTATATGGTGACATTATGACACACTCATATTTCTCCCTTTCCTTTACTTGTGGTAATGCGTTGCCAGAAAGGTTATGCTCCCCTAACGGCGTTGCCCCGGCAACATTCTCTGCAACGACAAAAGTCTAAAAACACCAATAGGGCTAGCATATTAAACCTTATTTATTAGGGTTAAGGTTGCATGGAAAATACATTTATTCATTTGATTCCGCGATCCCCAAAAGCCCTTTCGCATGGATCTAGCCCGTAAATGCCATCCTTTCCCAAATATTGAAAAATTGTATGTATGCCCGAAGAATTGTAAGGGTTATCATGAATATTTCGAACTTACCAGACCAATATTCTCAACATTTTAGTGGCAGCTACCTAAGAACGCTTGAAATATTTCTTGTCCATAGAAAAAAGCCCTGATCTTACCATGTTTCATAGGACGTGTATATTTATAAGCCTTCATATAGAGTTACTACCAGGCAACGCGATGTAAGAAAAAACACGGCCGGATACCCAGACCATCTTAACCCCATCTGGACTTCTGAGGAAGCAATATGACCCTCAGCCTTTAAAGTTGATGGATAATTTAAAGAGTTGATAGAGCTTCAATAGTGATGGACTGGTGGGCGTAAGGCTGAAACTTGTGAGTAGATGATGCGTGTATGTATTTGATCAAATATTAAGGCTAAGTGGAATGAGAGCAGGGACAAAGAAAGAGCGATAGGGTTTACGTTGGGGTAGATGGGCAAAAAAAGGACTAAAAACATTAAATCGAGAACCGGTAAAAGCGTTTAATAGTTCCCGATTGAATCTACTAAAACTGTCCCCAAGTCGGAGGGGCTATCAAATAGGTAATTTCTATTGAATTGAAATACAATGAGAAAGATAAGGCAGCAATGAATCTTTGTATGCTTCCTTTAAATATTATATTGGCCTTAAATGAATAATAATAAAAAAAACAGCTTAAATTTTAGAAACATCCAAAGCGAAGCTTGGTGAAAGCTTTCTATCAGCCCGAAAGGGATGGAAGATTAAACCGTTTTCGTTCCTTAGTACATTCGCCAGAGCGACATTCGTGATATGCGGTATGGATGGCAATTAGGGATCAAAATCTTACTCGTCCCCTTCACCTAAACCTCAAGGCAAGGATGTGAAATTTAAAGCTGCATTGCCACCTGAATTGACCCAAACCAATTGTTCTCATTTATGTCATTTGTATACTAAAAAATGAACAAAATATGAACTTTAGTATTTTGCTGATCTCTGATAGCAATTCGGTGTAAAAAGGATTTTGTTGGTGAAATGTGTTAGCTTTTCATGCTAGGACATTAAATTTCATCATGAATTTCCCTTATTAGAGACTATGGAAAAAGGTTTAATTCAATATTGTAGGATCCGGGTTAGAAGGTTATTTCGTTTTACACAAGGAAGAACGGTTTAGGGCTCTGTAACCCATCTGTGTGACATGGATAGAACAGACAATTATAATAGCTGGCTATGCATCTTTAACCACATGGCTTTTTGAACTTAGTTGAAAGAAAATGAATATTTTTGTTCTAATGGAAAAGGCAGATTCTTCCTAGTGTCGAGGATTTTAGCACCGGAACCAAACTCCTAATTGTAGGATATTAAAATGTCACACTTCTTGAATGACAGCTTGGCAGGATGACATTTTAGGACTACGACACCCAGACAAAAACTGCAAACTAGTTGACAGGTCTGCCTGAACGAGTATAACCTGCTTCCCCCTCTCTGTAAAAGACCCTCTCAACCTCTTCCCTCGATGTCAAAGTGTCTATAGCAGAATGATATATCTAGAATAAGTAGCATCACATTTAGGGATTCAGGGGGACCCCTAGAATAGATAAAGTTTTGAGTGGTAGTCATCCATCTATCCTAGTCTGCCTGACAATGATACGGCACCTGAAAGTTGACGGATCATTTCAGTGGCGGTGTCGCAGCTGTTTGTTTTTCAACTCAGACGATATGCAACTTTACTGAGTTTGATACGTGAAATGGAGACATCAATTTCCTACTATCAGTCTAGAATAACATGGACCTAGTATTACCTACATGGGGCTGGGGCAGGATGAGTTGTAACTATTCTTATTTAAACTGGTATGATTACTATCAATGGATCTATTGATTTGCGACTCTGATTATCGGAACAGAACACCACTGTTAAATCATAACTACTGTTCTTTCACTCTGATATCTATGACATTTAAGTTTATCAAGCAATTTATCTGACACACACACCAAGTCTGAAAGATGTCAAAGAGCCCTGTGTGTAAAATGAATCCTAATGTCCCCTGCCAGAGGGTTCACTAACAGGACCGTCGACAGAAACAGAGGAAAGTAGTACAGTTGGCAATATAACGGGAAGAAGCAAATCCCCTCAGAGTCCTAACAGCCATCAGAATCCAAACAGCCTAAAAAAGGGGTACTAAGGGCCATTTTTATTTGCTGTTTTTCCGTTCCTCTCCTTAATCCCTGTTCAATACTGATGGTGATGCTGAGAAGTGTATGAAATTCGTTAAGATTGGCCAGGAGCGAAATAACGAAATAATAAGATGGACATTGATAACATATACTATTCAAAATGATAAATTGAATTAATCTGAGTATGGTTAGGTTTAAATTTACCTTTTTACCCATGTGTATCATGAGAATATCGGGTTATCCCGAAATTGAACGCAAATAAAATCTTTAAAAAAAAGACTTTCACTAGTAGGGTTTTAAGTGCAAGTTACTTTTCAATAGGCGTGAAGATACCTTCAGATATAGTATGACAAGTATGCATAACATCGCGTCCAGGCATTTTTAAGCTTTAGTATTGACACTGTATACTGCATCTCTTTCGTTTGAACAGTATAATATCCCACTAAGAAATAATTTAATGTTATTTTTGCCAGGTCCATGTACAGGGCATTGACATACAAGTTCAAGCATACACGCTTATCAAATATGCATATATGTCTGCGCCAGACAGGTCATCTACCCGTCGATGACTCTATAGATGTGTGTGAAGAAAATCAGTTATGGACGATTCCGAGGACAGGTACGTCGGGCGCCGGACGCTCCTCCATTGTCAGGAGTGAATTCTTAACCAAGTTATGTCTCAATCCAAAGCCCGCAGGTCTACAAATCCCAGAGAACCTCTTCATTCGCCAGATTGCCTCCTTCCTTCAGGGTTCGCGCAACTTCATTAAATGATCTCCCACGGTATTTCGGAATGCTAACACCGTTTTCTCTCTCCAATTATCGCCTCCAGCCCATCACCGGCAAACACATGGCCACTGGTTTATTCGGCTCACAATTCCGACCGAGAGCGCAACTCGAAAAAACTGCGTTGAGAAAATGGTCTGTCAAAAAGGCTGGTAAAAGAATTTCCTGCAAGTGCATGACGGTTCTGGTAATTTTGAAGAGAACGATGGTATATTAAAATGTTTTTTCTGCCAGCAAATGGAAATTTATTTCAGTAGGTTCCATAGCTCTCGGTTAATGGACATGGCCTTTTGGAGTTATAGCACACGATAAGCCCGTGAATCAGAATGTAAAGGCCCATACATTCACATTACAACGGCCAATTGGTGTACGGCTGCCGCACGGCAAAATACACAATGTTAAAGTATTACAGCCGCAAGGATCGGCCGGCTGGTCGTGGTAATGTGAATGGGCCTTAAGCATCTTATATAGAACAACGAATGATATGGGGGATTAGGCAAATGATGGAGATGTATGAATACATTATCTGAAACAATTACCTTAAGTTTGGAAAGATATAACTGACAATGGAGTGTATAGTGGAGTGTATAGTGAAATTGTGTAGTAATTAGCTGAGCTATTATATTAGTCTGAAAGAATTTGTTTGAATTCGTATGATTTAAAGATAATACACGTCATTGTTATATAAAAGAGTTTTCTAGAGAATTATTTTAATTAGCCTAGGCACCGCATGCGAACATTGAATTTGACAAGATGCGTTTTTGTTATTGTGAAAATGTACTTTGGCCTGAAATGAAATTTTAAAAAATGGAGGAAAAGGCATATCGCGTGGGAGCCATTAGCATCACAAATGGCCAGACAGTGAAGCACGGCGATCCGTTGAGTCTTTAAAGTATTAAGTCAAAATGGGCTGCATCCGTTCGAAGTTTGACCCCGAAAGCCTTTATTATGAGACAAGGGAAAAGACAATATTAACTTCTTCTTAACATATTAATTATTCCTGTCATTAAATAGTGTGCAAGCACGATTCATTTGGAATTCCGCATAACTTTTAAACTTGTGGCGGATTATTTCTCAGCGCGATTAGGCCATGCATTTCACAGTTTGGGAGAATTTACCTTTTAACAAAAAAGAAGGAGCATCAACTACTACGGTCAGATATATCAATTGTTGAAGATCTCTTAAAAACATTTTCTGCAAACTATAAGTCTTAAGTGAGTCCCCGTTGAGTGCGTTCGTTTGCGCTCCGTAGTAAAAGAATCAAGTGTCGCGAAGGGAGATAAGAAAGGGGTATACGCCCACACTTAATGCGTCGAGCGTTGTACTGCACGAAGTTAGCACGCTATCGTGTGTTACTTGTGCCTTCTCCTATATTCTGGTGAGAGGTACGCCATTCCCCTGAGAACGTCTCCCTTACATACATGGAACAAAACCCATGCAATCCAAGTAAGCCTTTATACTATTAATTATTATTAGTCTCTCAATTTCAGGTCGTTTGCAAAGGCAAAACATTAGAAATCAAACAGTATTACCATCTGTGTTTGATCCTGATCAACGAAATTGATCGAAAGCAATAAATGTCCATGAAATGCGATAGCATTTACTAGCTTAACTGTAATTGCTACACTACTAAGATCGCACAAACCTTACTTCACATCTGAGTTCTTATTTAATTGTATATTCGTCTGGTCACGATCTGTTTACTTTCTGTCATGATTTTATGGATTTAGCATTTGTTTAGGAGCATCTGTTAAACACCTTTACTCAATTTGCAGAGATTTAGAGCCTAGTTCTGCCACAAAGTATATTTATATTGGGTTATGTGCGTATAAAGCACGTGCGTTCCCTGACCCATGGGTCTCATGGTCGAGTTCTCTTGTGCATGTTGATAGCTTTATCTGTATTTTGTCTGTATTTTATTTTTATTCTCAAAAATGATCTCTCCACATGTTGAAAACATGGATATAGACTTCGTATATGGAGAAATAGAATTTTCAAGCTTTGCTTAACGATATGGGTTAACATGTCATGAAAGACCTTTCATTTATGTCATTTATCGTCAGTTAATCTGATCAGATCAGATAACATTAATTTTGTGGATATCATAAAGCCATCATATCATATAACATTTACAGTAAACCAAGTTATACCCTCTCCTTCAGTTAATTTAGGATTCAATAGTTTATCCTCGTTATTTTTTTTATTTTTTTTTAAATAAATGTTATTAAGTCCAGTTTCATTCAATGATAATCTCATGGAGCCCATACAAATAGCTAATGATTAGGTTCAATTAGGATCAATTTAATTACTTTAACATCGAGATATTATAAGAGATTCACATAAGTTCGATAAGCGAGTTATCAAGTTCATCAGTCTTACATAATACAGAGAGAGCATGGAACGAGCCGGCAATAATCGGAAATTGATTGGACGAGATTCGTCCACATATAACATTATAACGATTATTGCAGGCGAGTTCCATTCTATATTTATTATATGGGCATAAAACCTGGTGCATAAAAGTGGCCGACTTAGTACACATACTATATGAATATTTTTATAGCACCCCACTTGTAGCACCTATCATATGGAATGCGCATATAATAAAAGTTATTGAATCATGTTATCACGAAGGGGTGAGATATAAACTAAGAGTCAATCCAAAAAATGTGATTTGCCAGTAGTGGCAATTTGATAGCATAGGTGTAGTTATTGTTGGCTCATGAGTGTGGGCTCAGGTTCTATAGTTAGGATCATATCAGGTACATATGCTCCTACGTACACATATATCAATACAGCCATTTATCAGCCCATCCTATCACATAATGATATGATATAATGATCAAATAACGAGTATAAACTATTGAATCCTAAATGAACTGAAGGAGAGGGTATAACTTGGTTTACTGTAAATATTATATGATATGATGGCTGGGTTTCCATGAGATTACCATTGTATCGCACAAAGGAACTGGGCTCAATAAAATTTCTTTTAAAAAAAATATCGAGCTTTTTGACAAATAAAAGATTTTCTTATCTTATCTTATCTTAATAGTAGACGCGACACATCGCCATTGCATAATAGGTTCAATAATGTAGTATTACAATCAAAATGACGTCTCAATACATATTTTCCTTCTATTTCGTGAATAAAGCAGGAATGAAATTTTGGGAAACAAATACTGGAAATCATCTGTTTGAGTGATTTGCCAGATAATGTCAGGAAATCATCCTGTATTTCTCATTGAATATTGATTATGCACACCCATCAATGGTTCAAACTTCTAAGGATCCGTTTAAGCCAGTTTCAAATTCCCTCAATATTTAATTTCAATATTTAAATGGAAATCAATCGTCCAACAGAATATTTCTTGCCACCAGTCCCTGGGACAACAGAGTATTGAGGGCAACAATTTGCATGTCAATATTTCGCCAGACTGTTTTAGAAGAGGAATGTCCACAATATTCTGACTGACTTGCATGCATATTTTGGGATAGCCTTTAATAAAAAGAATTCCATCGCTGGCTTAGTTAAAAATCATATGCTGGGATAAAAAAATATCTCAACTTTTTCAGGTGATTTAACCCCACTCAAACTAATTTCCCCTTATTATATTTCATTAGAGTTTTTTTTTTTTAATAAAATGAGCCACAATCAAAGACTTTACCGATGCATCACTCAACCTTTTAAAATCGGTTGTTATTTTCTATTTCTGTAATAAATAATTTCCTCTTAGATCCATCCATGGTGAATTTCGCCGTCGACCACAATATTTAAAGGATGAGCGTGAAACCTAAAAGTCTAATGATAACCTCTCATAGTATAATGTAATATTATACAACACCGACGTACATATATGATAACAGAAAGATGTCCTAACTGAGAAAAGTACTTGTCATAATTATGCCTGTAAAAACCCGGCGTCATGAAAGACGTTGTTTCAAAGGAATGCACCTATCACCAAAGAACTATATATCTGTGATTCTGTCACCCATTCGGAAAATATTATCTATATCGCTGTTTGTGGGTTTGGGTGAATGCCGGACACGTACACACGGAGATTGAGCGTCTCAAAGGCATTTTACTGATTAGTATCAGGTTTATCACACAGCCTATATCACAGTACTATATGTACTATGATAGAACAGCATGGGATGGGTGTTAGTGCAACGTGATTGCATGGGTCCAAGTAAAATATTGTCTGTGGCACCAGGAGCCCGGTATAGTGCGAGTGGTATTGCGTAGAAAAGTTTTACAAGTTTCTTTACCATTCCCAGTGTTCCGCTACATATTGAGCTTCTTTAGGAGGAATAATGATCATTAATGATATATCGAATGGCATCCATAGTTGTGGGGATTGTACTATATATCATATATCGGAAAATTATCAGAATATATTGATATATTAATTTTATGAAATTTTGAATTGTTATTTTCCTTACACCCCTACTGACACACTTTAATTGCGATTATTTCTAATGTATATCCCATTTCATCTTCATCTACCATCCCACCTTCTTCATCAGTCAACCCATGTACTAATATGTTTTGTAATTATTATTAGTAAATATCAAAATCTGAAAACCCGATGAAAGGATCCGCAATTACTAGTGTTTTCAGAATAAATTGACAAAAAGAAATACTTCGATTTCGATTTCTAAAAGTGCAAAATGTTTTGATGTGTCTATATTCAAAAGAGTACTCTATGATATAGCTCACCTGGCATGACTAATAATGTAATACGCAAACGGAAAGCTAATCTTTTAAAAGCCATTGTTTCATAGTGTTGTGGGAGAGAACTAGAGGAGTCGAAACCATTATATATAAAACAAAAAAGGCTGAATCTGTGTAGTGGGGAATGCAATTAAATCCACATCAGAGAGGAAAATATCTGTGACAAGCACTCTGATAGAAGTTTTACTCTAAATAGAACATTTGCCCGCCCAAGCAACGCTGATATCTACGAGCCCAGTCCTCCAGATTTCTATCTTGATGGAATAGTGTGAGGTAGTTGGAACCGTGCGATATATTGGAAACCACAGAAAGCTCCGATTGGATGATGAATATCTTGATATTGTTCTGTAGTTGCTCAAAGAAGCAAAATTATATCACACAGTCTGGTACGTATCGTCTGGTCCAACAATTGGTTCTAACGCTGTATATGATTTTGTTCCACTCCTAAAAGTTTGAGATTATAGATCCACACGGGTTCTTGTGCAAATAACTTGTATCTATTCTTTTCCCACTTTTAAACAAGTCTTTTTGAAAATTAAGGGGATAAGGGGTATTACTAGGATGTATCACTCTCAGGCCCCTGATAATATCGTTCGAATGTTTTTATTCTTAAGCGAAAATGAACTTTTTTTTATCACTATTTACATTTATGTTTTCCGAAGACACTAGGGAGTGTTTTTGTATTTCTGCCAATATTTATTGGGACGTTATTCATAATTTACATCATAGCCTGGATCTGGTTCGTAACATCCGCCTCTACAAATGAATGAAGGCCCCTTTCGGAAATTGAATCAGAACATATTTTATACATCAATCAAGACTACTAAAGGGAAGTGCAGTGGAATGTCCACCCACAAGTGGAAACTTTTTTTCCGCTACATGCCCCATAGGCTAACAGAAATCACTTCTTCAAAAATGTTTCCTGGGGGAATACTACCAATTTCTCCTACACTCTCTCACCTCATTGACTTGGAAGGTTTGGCTGAGAGGAGTCGGATGGGACGTCAAATATATGAATCGTTCGTTCATATGAGGAACCAGTCATCCCCTTTTCTCAGTAGATAAAATCAGTACCGGCAACAAACATGTGCCCAATTTATTTAGTAACCAACACATTAACCCTTTATTTATATATATATTATATGTTTAAATATTAATTACAACTACAAATAATTATAGTTATGTTATCCTCTGGCACTTAAAGGGTGACTAAATGGATTAATGATCCCTTTTATGACAACAAACGTTATGGATCCATAAGTACAAGTCACAATGTTTTACTTGTATGTATGACTGACTGATAGGCACCACAAGGCGCCAGTTGGGAGATCTTAGGTAAAACAGTCTGTTAAGCACCAGAGGGCAATGAGGGCTCTGTGTGAAATCAGAATATGGCGCCTGAAATATACACAATGCCCTCCCAACTTGTACACGTTTTATGTACATTGCATGTTCATTTCAAGATTTAGCCACATAATTATGTTTGCTAACAGTGGCACCCTACATGGAGAATTAAACTGTGGAACCACTTTTCCTTCGTCTAAAGGAAAAACTGGGTAAAACTCACTAAATGTTCGGTTGCATCAAGTACCAATGGGGTCATTACATTTAAACAATAGCAAAGAAGTTGATTGTCTCATAATATTTTGCGGGTCTAGTGACCCTTAAAAGGCAAACGTTATATAGCTGCTAAATAGATGCCATTATTTGTTCAGTGTTTCTAGTCGCAAAATAAAGATAGATAAGAGAGAAGTGACTATTTCTATCTTGTACACGTATATGGCTAACAAACCAAAATACCCCACCAACGAAAACAACAAGGCGCTCATCCAAATACAACATCGCCATTCCCAGGCCCAGAACAGAAGCTCTTTAGAAGTCCCCATGCTACCATGGAGTCCACTTATGGAATGACCTGACTGAAACCATGAAAATAATAGAATGCCCATTTGAATTCAATAGGAAGCTGAAAAATCACCTGAGAAACCCCAACGGGGTGACTACCGCACAAACAACTCCCATAACAAGTGCTTCCATATTCCTCCAAATACTGAAACATTGATGACGACATGCACCGACCGACTGACACCTTCACCGGAACCTCCTATGTCTGTATAATTATTTACTTCTCCCATCACAAACCCAACTAATACCCTCCCCCCTCCCCAACCGCCCCATCTAAAACCCCTACCATTTTTCACTTCTGTCCTAACTAACTACTATGCCTGATATGCTGAGATAGCATGTTTTGACGCACGTGCCCTTTGGGGGAAGGTTTGGAAAAAAATGTTCTCATTTCGTTGTATTTGCTTGCTACACTCACCCGCGCACCGTACCCGTGCGATACGGAGCGGCGAGTTTTTTCGTCTTCAGTGTGACGATTTTTGTCAACCGAGCACCGCGAACGCTACTGGTGAGCTGTGGTGACGAAATTGCCTGAACTTCTGAGACGAAAAACGGTCATTTGAATCACGGAGACGGAATATGATATGCTCCGTATTCGCGCTCTGTTTTTTGTATTGAGTTTTGGATTTTGGAAGCTTACCTATAAGGTGAAACTTATTAAATATTCACTACAAAATCACTACAAAATACGCATAACAAACAGAGCTGTTATATTTCGTGCGTTGCCCAAAAAGTATTTTGATGGTACCTTATCTGTCTCTCATGTGTAAATTAATTACCAAAATCATTACCAATTTTCTAGTTACATAATTTCATAATTATATTCGAAAACTGTCGTTCTAAACACCACCAATTATTTCTTTTTCCATGAGGCGGAATTACATTCGGTTCTTATTTCAATACCTTGCCATCGCGTTAGCTAACATATCAATTCATTTGTGATTAGTACATTTCTTCTAGACACTGCCCAGCTGTTCAAAGCAAAACACTGGTCTATTCTAGTCTATAGTCATAGGGTTAGTCGATTTCGTCGCGGAATTAAAAACAGGAGACCAATAGCCCACCTGCGCGGCGGCCATCTTGGATTTCGCTCGCGCAAAGGATTGTGGGAGTTGATGTGTTTCACGGCAAGCGGCGACCATTGTAGCCTTTGGTAAAGCATTCCAATGAGATGGGTGGGTACACCTGTTGTTTTCCTGGAGCTTATAATAATAAAAAAAAATGCTCTGTGTGTATCATTTCCTGAACAAATATATTCTCCTCTATATAATCCTAAAAAAATAACATTCATGCTCAAATATTAAGGGATCTGGAGTCATCTGGAGACCCATTGATAAAAGCTTTATTGCCTACGTAAGACGACTGGGCCTATGTCTTCCCACTATGATTGGGACATTACATTGTCAAATACCCAAGAGTCATAATAGAGACAGATTTTGTATGTATACCTATTTTTTCATAGCCTCAATAGACCTACAAATCCATATAATTGAAATAATTACATATTTAATAATAAACCCTGGAGGGCCGTGCTGTATCATGACATTGCTCCTCATTATGTTTCTAGAATAACGTTTTAGTTGGTACAGCTTAGATACCATTATGTAGGCCCTACGTGTGGATTCAAGAGTTAAATATGTTAATTATCAGATGCATGATTGTTTAAATGATCTGATAATTCACAGAATATAAAATTATTGTACAAGTAGTTGATGCTAAATTTCTGGGCTCGTGCTAGCCATTCGCCATACCGTCAATGACAAGAGGAAAATCAGTTTCAGTTTGGCGCAAAAACATTTCAATTTGGATATATGAGTTTAGCCACAGTGGTGAAAAAAAAATACTGTTAACATATTAATGTTCGTGCAGTATTTAAAAATCATTCCTGCGCGAAAAGGTATAATTATTGCACAAACAAGGTTGAGACTTCCTTGTTGCGCGAATTTAAATCCACGCGAAACGGTGTCAAAGTCGTTGGTGTGCGAAAATGTATCTGCGCGAAAATAAATACGCTGACATGTATACTATGGAAAACCTTTGTTGGGACATAGAGAAATTTCGAAACATTTATCCATAAAAATGTTCCCTGCACTTACTTAAACAGAACATACATTTACCTTTTTGTACAACCAATACAAGTATTCAAGTCAACTTAAAAAGAAAATGAAAGGGAATAAATATTTGTGTATATTCTGAAAATAATGGGTTATATATGTATGTGAGCAGAGGGTCAATGACTGTCATCATTGCCGCTGCCATTATCATTACCATTACTGAATGGTTATTTGGCTATAACTTTTCTTCTAATTGGAATATTTTCGCAAACAAAAAGCGTTATGACCCTTATGTCGAGACCTATGAAGTACTCAATAATTCAAAACATTATGTGCATATTTCTTTTATTTATTTCTAATTTAAATCCTTATTTATGTAGAAATATGTACCATTCTCCAGTGCCCTTATCGGCAGAGTTCTAGTGACAGACTCTACCAAGCTGCCCTGACAACAATATTCATTATTAACTTTCCCAATTTCGTCTATAGTAGCAGCAATATGTCTAGTTTATCTACATGTATAAAAACTAAATCAATAGAAGCAATTTAAAAAAATTAAGAATTTTCAGCTCTGGATGGCCAAATATCATAATACAATACATGCTTAATTAATTATGTCCCGCCTTCAAGACCCTACCCCTGTACCACTCCTATGATAATAAACAGAGGATCATTCATAAGAATACATTGATGTGAACGCTATAGCAGACAACTTAAAAAATACTTATCATATTCACTGTTTAATATTGTGTATGGTAAACCTATGTCTAATCAAGCCTATCTATTTAACTGAAAAGGAGCAGACGTCGGCAGGACAGACGTCAGGACCTTAGAATTACTATCGTCATTTTAAAATTCGCGCTGTTCCTTGCTTGGTCACTGTACCCGGGTGCATGGTACCCGTGTGCCCGGCCGCCCAGCCTGACATCAATTTATCCCATAATACTCTGCACCGCGCCCACGTCTGGACATGCGTAGATGCCAGCGCAGGTGGGCTATTAATACTTGCTTATGCCAATGCAATCGAGTCCTTGTACACATCTAATAGGGCATATTTCAGTTGTTTATCATCAGTAATTGACTTTAAGTTTACAGGTAAGTCGTTCCAGAAAGATATACCTTCATACATTATTGAACGTTTGTATCTTTCAGTTTTAGGAAATGTCAGCTCGATATTGGCAGTCATATCCTTACGTAATAGCCTCTCTTTATTTGTTGTGTTCTAGCATTCTAGCATTATAATCTAAGCCCTCATAATGACCATAAGCAATTCTTAGAGCATATTTATATGATCTGTCTAATTTTTTGCTCAAACCTTTGTTCGTGGTACCAAAGAATGGAGAAGCATATGAATGAATTCGCATATCGGAAGAATATAGGTCTTAAATATAAGCATACATAATTTTGAATTTGAAATATATATTCATGAAAAAAAACATTCCCTGCTCTTCCTCTCCTTTCCCGCCCATCTCTTTCTTACTTTCTTTCAATTGCAATCCTCCTGTCTGCCTCTCCCCTTTTCTCTTTCTGTCCTTGTCTCTGTTTCTCTCTCCCTCTCTCTCACACACACTATTATCATCCAGACTGATTCCTTAAGAGGTCTTACACGCAGCTGGTTCTGTGGTGTAGTGGTTAGGATGCTCGCTTGTGAACCCCAAGGTTCTTAGATCGAACCCAAGCATGGTCAAGTTTTTTTCTCTGCTTTGTCACTTTGTCATGGGTGAGTGCACACTCCTTCACGCACTGCCGCACACGGCCAGGCGCGCCAACTCTTAACGCACCACCGCACACAAACGCAGCGCGAATACACTGAGACGAAAAATTTCGTATCAAAAGTGGGGACAAGAATTTCGTATCCAATTTCGTATCGCGCGGGTACGGTGCGCGGGACAGTGTAAACGGTTGATTTTATCATTAGCTATAGTGTATCATTTCTATTGTTACTATAGTTGCTAGACGAGTATTCCAAAAAGAAATGTCTTTGGTTATTCTCTTTACAGTAGTCATATTCTGTATCATGGTTATAATTTTTCTGAGAATGTATAATTAAAACAGGAATATCTGAGAACAGCATCTTGTGATGCAATGTTATCTCCTGAATAGCATATTAAATCTTAATCTTTACTCTGTTACCTTCGTTCGTTTCCTTATTAATGGTGCACGCAACAGCCCTAGGTCAAAGATCATGGATCCAATTAAAACGATTAGTAACCCGTGAGCCTAGTACGTCCTTCAACACATACTGGTTATACATATATGCTTAATAAATCGAAACACAAAATATCGGGTTTGACAACTTACAGGTTATATCAAACAAAGTTAAGAGCCTAGAAAAAAGCCTGAATCTCAAGCTTCGAGCAGTTTGGAATATTTTCATTTGGAATATTTTGAAAACCTGTTCAAACAAGGAAGCGGTAAACTATACTAAATATTTCAAGTACCTATAAGGTGAATGTGGCTTGAGCCAAATTGGAAAACGAATCTACGCATGCGAACAGGAACTGTACCATTGTTAGTTGGTACCTTGGACGATTGATGATATGTTTGGGATAATCAGTTAACTCAGATTTATTAGTTCACCCTATGAACTATTTATTTAACACTCCTCGAGAGCGCGACCATCCTTTTATAGGTTGTGGGCCTAAAAGTGTTTATATTACACTTCATAAAACAAACAGGGCCTTCAAAACTATAAATCAGAACATTCTTTTGTTTGGGTTGGAGTTATATGTGAACCATAAACCAAAAACAAGGGTCGGTGTCACACATCGCCTGGTTTCACACCACATAAATAAGAACATAGTCGAACAGCAATCTGCAAATTGGTATGGAGAAAACCCAAACTGTTCTATGTAACCTATGCCTACATCATAATACAGGTATTTCTAACAGTGAGGGGGAACAACTCATCATGCAGAGGACAATCTTAAATATTATATACATCTCAATGGCTAATGAATGTGTCTACTTTGTTTGCTGCATATTGCATATTGGTGAATTTTTATCCTGAGTATCCTCCACATGCTATTGTGGCCCTATTCCTCAGCAATGGGTCGAGGGAACCCGATACTTGGAGAATGCAGATATATGAACACTCTATGTCCAAACCCTCAGTTCAGATGAGAATGGTATGTCAGCCTACTTTGATAATCGGTTTTCTGGTCTAGAACACGTAGTTTTAATGGAAATATAATGACATTTTGCGGTCTTAATGGAATTATAACGGCACTGTGCGGTTTGGGGCGCCTTCGTTTGAAGGGACTTTCTCAACTTTGGACCGAGACTGTGATGTGGAGGCAGAGTGCGTTCTTAGGGACGGTTAGGGTGAGTTCTTTCATTCTGACGAATCCACGATGACCTCATGCATAACTGCTTCAGAGATTGCATAGAGAATGAATGATCCGAAGCAATGTCAAATGTGTAATGGGGCAATCGTTGTCAATTATGAACAAATAATTGAAGTGGGAGCATAAGCCTGTAAGAGGTCTCAAATTCAAACTTTTACCTATACCTAGACTACCGGTCTCCATAGGAGATGCTAGCATCGGTAACAGCAGGGACTGAAATAAGTCTAGGGATTTATCAAATGTCGTCTGGTTTGCTGAATAGGCTGACAGACAACGAAAATGGTTTTATAGCGGTTTATCCTAACACGTACAAAAAAACAAATTCAAAACAATTAATTCCATGACTACTGAGGATCTCTATAGAGAAAGAGTTCTAGTTCTACATTATGAATGAAGGGCACGTTTTATTACATATGAGGTAAAAGTTATATTCAATAGATCTAGGAAATAATCACCCGCCTTCTGTATACAAACAAGTACTATTCATGTGCTATTTGTACATTTTTAGATAAAGGTTTGTATCAGGCAGCGCTGAGAATAGCGCCCATTGTGATGTAATACTGAATGAGTGAAACTATATATATATATACAAAGCAAATGGTATTTCCATGATCTGCAGTTGCGATACTGCCTCTTGTTAAGCACTTGGATACTAATTAATTATGTTTAATAAGCTATATACATAGCTCTATCAACCACAGCCATTATGGTGAAGCCTAAATAAACCAACAGATTGAACCAATAATTGCGGTGCTGCTTAATAATGGAAGGAGTATTCCATCGCCTTAGTCCAAAAACCTTCGCATTCCACATTGTTCAGGAATGTCCAAGGCACCACCAACATAACAATAATAACGTTTGTTCGATGCATTCAACACTAAAAAGGTAGAGAGTTTCTTATCCCAAGGCTGCATGGAGGTACCTATATGATTAGGATAGTAACGACTCTTGAGTAATTGCTTGGATATAGAGAACGATATTCTGCTGAAATACTACAGGGTCTTTATGTTCCTATGGCAACAGGAGAGATGACTATAATTGTTAGCCTCCATAATGAGTAGCTAGTGTATACATGCCGGCGCCTCTTGTATCTGGGAAGGGTTGGCTACATTATATATGGTGGGCCTATCTAAAGGCATATGTCTCTCAGACAGGGTAATGTCTCTTTAACACAATAAACAGTCTTGATATGTAGAGTAAGGGCTATAAGCACTTTGCTCTACGCTGACATGAAATTCTAATTTGGTAAATGGTCAGTACTGGAGTTTAGAAAATATAATAAAGTGGAATGTCAGCTTTCTTCAAACTTATTCAAACAAAAAGCATCAAATCAAGCTGCTTTCCCTCTGGTTACTGTTAATCGGCCTATTTCTAATGACACTTCATCTTCCTAACCTCTCCCTATGTCGCCTGTGTGCCCATAGTTTGCCGAATACAAAAGCTGGCCTTCCATTCTATAGGAGACTATTTCCTCATACACATATCCTGCTGACAGGAGGACATTATACCATGGTGCACAAACATTGATAACGACAGGCAGTGGCGCATTGTCACACCGTCTATAGTGGTTATATATGGCGTAGCCTTATATCATTTACTTCAACACGTTCAACACCAAAACTGCAACAAGTTTCAAGTGCTGGTCCGTATTGCATTGGAAGGTTGACCCTTTTTACTTTGGTTTGTTTCACACATTAATCATTCTAGTTAGATGTGATGAATACCATTGCGTTTTAATTTGGTCACCAGGGAGATAGAACTCCCCCACTGACAATTGTATTGATTTTCAATAAATGTAACTTAAAAGTAATGATATTAATGTATTCTTTATTTTGGCAAGGGAGTACAGGAACAAAACGAAACAGGTAGTACACTTCAGAGCACTGTCTGGTCTTCCAGTGTATGCCTCTAATATACTAGGGTCGACTATCTAATGCTAGGGGTTAGGGCTTGTTGAAGGTTTTGTATTGGGAGTTTTCTGGTACTATTGAGACTACCAGTTATAACTTCGTTACAAGTGTGAGATCTCCAGTGGTAATATATATAACAAAACTAGGATATACGGTACAATAATGGTGTATACCATAGTACAATATCAAAAGAAAATAGTAAAAAATATAGAAAAAAATACAATAGTATGAGAAGTACGCCTAACTTAAAGTACAATAATTTCCTTTCTGGCCGCAATTATCACCCTTTTTTGTCCATTCCTCTGGTCTTCACTTCGAGAATATTCCCATTGAATGGTTCTCAGAATATGTTAATCGTTCCTAACACTAATTGTTTCACCCTTGCAGGACTCTAATTAAAATATATATCTAATTTACCTTGATGTATCACAGATATTATCGGCTCCTGTCCTTTCGTAAAAGTAAATAAAGTAATTACCAGGAATAATTCCACAGTGTACATAATAAAAATGTAAGACGCACGTGCGACAGAGATTAGAAATACATGACGACCTATGTCATGGATGACCTGCGCAATGTCACATACCTCTTTCCCTCCAGGCAGAAAGTGTCGAGAACAGTGGCCACTATCTGTTTGATACGATCGAGTTGGCGGCTACACGCCAGGGGAGGGGTAAGCCAATACAGGCTTTTACCATAGTTTAATCACCCCTGTCCCTGAGAGTCTTTATGACATGTAACCCTGTTCAAACACAGACTGTACCATCACCGTTCCGTTATAACTTCATATTATACCCGGAAAAGACCCAACCAGGCCAAAACGTTGACTGAAAGTCAGCATTCAGTTACTGCCACGATTTTATTGCTTGGCTCTGTTGTGGTCACGTCATGTAATTAACGAGATCTCATATTGGTTATAACGCAGTCTGTCACGCCTCAATATCAATAGTAAACAAAATCGAGGCATACACATCCTTCTGGAGTACCAGTAAATATCTGAGTGAATATATCTCAATTACATGTAGTCTGTAATTAATACAAAATAACACTCTGTTTGGTTTGGAATTTAATAATCAATACTTTAATAAAGTGCTATTTATCCCTGTGGAAAATAAAGAACAACAACAGGCCTAGCTATTCTCCAAATGTACTCTTACGTAATCTTAAAACTTTCATAGGAGTTTCAATCTAATGTATGCTATGTACGTATTGAACTATCAGGTGAGGCGTGTACTGCATAGTTCAATGCCAGTCATTTGAATTTAAAATTGATGGCTATGTAATTATGACGAAGAAATACCTATATCTACAAACAATATACTCTCCATTATTTAGTATTGCCTCACTGCTTAAGCATTACCCCACATGACGGGGTATACTGGTCATGTGTAGTAAAACTATCTTAATATTTTTAGCCATCTGTTGGATTTGTCTCTAGATTCATAAATTGACATTGTACTGCTTTATAAGAAGACAGAGTCTCG
This sequence comes from Sthenelais limicola, assembly GCA_942159475.1. Classification (NCBI taxonomy): domain Eukaryota; kingdom Metazoa; phylum Annelida; class Polychaeta; order Phyllodocida; family Sigalionidae; genus Sthenelais; species Sthenelais limicola. The sequence continues at coordinate 41,999,428 of OW804100.1, forward strand.
GAGAGGGGGTCTGGAGGATTAGTCTGCTTCATATAATCCTGTTTACTGCAGATATATGCGACCCAGGAGAGTGAGGAAAATAACAACTCCAAAGTCTTGAATCTGGCAAAACATTCCCCAGAATAAATTATAAATATTACCACATCTACAAAAACGTATTTCTGTTATCTCTCCATGGAAATACCACGTAATCTGTTTCATTCTGTAATGGACTTGTTTCTGGACATGTTTCTTGTAATGTTTCTTTTACAGCCTTGTGTGAGCTGGGCTGTCTCCTATGTTTTCTCTCTGAATTTCGAATGCATCCATCTTTCAGCAAAGCAAGTAAAGAATAATATTACTTAACAATTTGGATATTGAATAAATTTGTGAGTGTTTCTTTTTCATTTTCTCTCCGCATCTGGTGCCTTTGGTTATATTTATGGTGTATATTTGTCTAAAAATGTATGTATAATTATATTGTCAGGCCAACACCTTTGGACCACATATGACTGAGGAACCAACTAATGTGCGCCTGAAACCTTTTGAAAAACCTCAAAATCAGATACAAAATTTGCATTCCCATTAGTTGGTAAAACATCAAAACCTTGCAACGGGAATTTATCGCATGCTCATTGCCAATTGCAAACCACTGCATAATTGCATTGGTCGGACAAATCATGTCTTTTATTTTAATGTTCTTGCTGTCACTATTAGGAAGAAGCCACGCGTGTCAACTAGATCTGGAGACCCAAAAGCTCTGACGACTTTTGTCTTAATGAGGGAAATTGTCACATTTGAAGAGGATGAACGCGAAGCAGATGCATGGAGCTTTAAATGTTACACGCATTAAAACGGGCTTATCGAAATTCATTCAGAAAAGTGCCGCGATCGAGAAGGGTTTAAGCGGCCTTAAATGGTTTGCTTGACTTCGTCTCCCTTATTTTAAATATCACATATATATATCAAATGTCATTTGTGTCCTAAATGGTGCCTATCTTGCAGATAACATTTCGGGCTTGTGCTTAAGCCACAGAAGTAGCACAAATACTGTTCCCTCCATTTGGCTTCTATTTCCGTCTGCACCCTCATGATGGCCTTGCTTAACCTAATCCAACCCGTGCAAAAGATGAAATCTTGGAATCAAACGGTGTGTTTCATCTTATCAGAAATTAATCACTGGAATCTCTTGAAGTAATAGTTCAGATTGCGGTTTAGCCTCCAAGGATTCGTCATAATTATTAGAGTGAACGCACAGCAAGGCCAGATGACAATTTTAGCAGATCACCGACTTAATCAAAGCCCATTTTGAAGGAGATTATCGCTTTTTCCAAAATGCTTCAATAAAGACTTAATTGCTACCCGGAATTGGCACCACTTTCCTGCTCACTATAGATTTAGAAGGTGCACGAATTAGACCATTTTCCACTGCACTGTACTGGATCAGAATAGACGGGAATTACAAGCTCCCCTCTAAAATGGCATGCGCTGACTGATAAGTTAGGGAATTGAACAAATATCTGAGCTAGAATCCTAAAAACTGTCAAATATTCATAATATCCATATCAAATATTAAATATTTTTGCTATAATACTCACAGTCATAAGGTTTATGTTCATCCAAATTGCTACTAGTAGCAATGAAACTCTGGTATTGAAACATGAGTTGTATGGTCGATTCTAATGATTTGTCCGCTTTGGGGTTTTGGAAGGTCAAATTTCTGAATGGATATAATAATATTATATCCTATGCTATAGATATGTCATACTAAACACCTTGACTGGTTGTCGCTGAAAGTTGGGAACACTAATCTCTAAAATTCAGTTGGTGATGCTTAGTTGAAAATAAAAGTGGCTCGTACCTGTCACCGTGATTATGCAGTGCATCTTATTTTGGGTTTGATAGTTTAGAATCTATTAGAAACTATACTTCTATGAAACAATTCTGTTCTCCTAGAGAGAACATGTATACAATATAAAGCTACATAAGATAGTTTTACCAATGTGTAAACATTATCTTTTTATGTGGTTGAACATATTTTATAATTTTCAGGTCTCTAATTATTCAAGACATCACTGACTGTTCAACTATTGTAATTACTTTAGCAGAAGGTCATATTAATGTATACTATTGGTTCAGTTGACAGGGATTGCAGGCTTTCTAATGGTATGAATTGTAATACGTTTGGGGTTTTTTTCATACCAGCAGGAGCCCAAGAAATAATTGCATAGTCACGATGACACATACTCCAAGAATATCATATTTAGTGTTGTACCTTTGTAGACTTATTACTGTGTCCATTATGCTTTAGTTTTAATACTATGCTTCTTCTGTTTTATCAACTAGATACCTGAGTCTGTCATGTTTAATTAAAAGTGTGGCCCTCATTTATTGTTTTTCCCCCGGGTTCCCCCCTCTCCACCCCACAATATTCCTTAATAACTTGTTTAATCTACGCTAGTATACTGCTCATTGTACCACCCATTGATATATCAGTTGCTATTGCTACAGTTTCTTTTATAACTTTATATAAATGCACGAGCATAGTCACGGTGACATGCATAGTCACAGTGACATACATAGTCACATTGACACACATTCTCACAGTGATGCAACATTCCACTTTGCAGTCATTGTGGCTTATATTATATATATCCTATAGTGTTTCATCAAGTATATTTGGTTGTGGATAAAATGGTATGAGGCCCAGTGTTCAAAATAAGAGCTTGCTAGGGCGATCTTTTGTTATTTATTTCATTTGAAGGCTTATACCATTATTTAACTTTAGAAGCAAAATCCAAGTGGACAAACATCAATTAAAATAATACATATTATATATTTATTCCTTTATAGAAAAAACTAGAAGAAGTAAAATACTTTTATGACGCTATTGACATTTAATAATTATATCAACTAATCTAGATCATGTGCTTAGTGCCACTAAACAGTTTATAAATACTTTAGTGCTAAAATATTAAGGAATATAACCAATGTTAACTAAAATTAGGGGTAGTATTTATCACAACATACACTTTATTCAGAGTTCATCCAAATGTCAGTAAATCTGTTTCCATATCTCTTCATTAAAGTATAATTACAACGCATATAATTAGCTAGTTCCCACATATTTTTGGATTGAAGATAATGTAGATTTTCTTTTTAATTTATCCATATCCCTCATAAACCATTTATAGATAATAGTCATAGGCCCTCTTTCGAACGAAATCAATATCATAAACATGAATTCATGAAAAAATAATTGCTGGGAAGTAGAACAATAGTCTACTTTGTCAATGCATGCAATCGGTTAGATTTTCCTGTAACCCACCACATAGCATTCTCAAGATTCCAGAGAATTTATTATTTGTTCAAATATGTCGATTCTAGCCATATTTATTAATTTTTGCAAATTTATACCACATAATTATTGTGGCTGAGTAGTTAGCTCTTTCCTTTATTTTGAGAAATGGTACTATCATTCCATGATCGTTATTATCTATATAATTTTGTAACACTATATTGTCAATATTCTCAATTTCTTTTGACCAAACATGTGGAGACACTGTAGTATTAATAGTGCCACCCTTTTCCTGTTTTCCTACCACACAACATCAGATATTTATGATAATAGGAAAAATTAATGCATCTATGATGTTCAGACACACAAACTGTGTTGAAGACAAATTTCAGATCAGATCAGATCAAAATACATTCAGAGAACCAGAAGATAGGTTTTACCTATGCATAATCACAGTGACATATGTGCATATTTTGGATACAATGTAAAATTTGCCCTAGAAATAATTGTCATTCCAATTTAAAGCATTCACTGCTTTGGTCTGTTCAGTCGATGTAATCTCGTTAAAAATAAGGGCAAAGTAACCTCATTAATATTCTCCATATTCATGTCAGAACTAAAGTGACAATATATCAATTTTTTAAATTTTATTTTCCCTCATACAATTGCACATGTAAACAATTATAGGTGATATTAATGCACTTAAAATGCCGAGGCTCCCAAACCGTGTATATTGTTATAGGGCAGCTTATTTGGTTGGTATAGGGGTGACGATCGTCACCCAGCTATGTTAGTTATGAGTTCTGGGGTTCATTGAGTCTGCCCCTAAATGTGTCAGCACCCCATTACTTTACGTATGGGGATGAGGGGACGAGCTGTCACCCATGTTAAACTTCCCCCTTCTTTTATGGTTATTTTATGAGTGTTTTATATGTTTTCTCAAGTATATAAGGCTCACTGTGAGTCGTGTAGACTTGCGCAAGTCTTTGATTTTTTTTTGTTTAAAAAACGAAAACTATCATGTTATGGTCACTACCATGTTATGGTCACTCCCCCCTTGACTGAGGAATTAAGACACTCCATGAATGGGGAGTGCTAGACCTGTACTAGGGCTCTACAAACAAATGCAGTCTTAAGGATGAGGGCTAGTCTATGAGTCGTGTAGTTTTGTCATTTACCATCTTGACCCTTCCCTGGATACTTGTTTTGGATTTTAACCTGGAATAAAACCTGACTGATTTGGAAACTTACTTGCTCGCTTGTACTCTTTCTTAGTGTGCTCCAAGTCATTGACCAAGGTCACTAAGACCCCATCTACCTCCTACAGGGGGACGACTAAGCCTTTCTCTAAGTAATCGCCACGCTACCACATTCTAGATTTACATAGGAATGGTCCATGAGTCTGCTCTCTCTCAGGAATACTTGTGGGACGATTCTAATACAGGCAGTTTAAGTTCTAATAGCTCTAATAGTAACCAACCTAATGCCTTAATTAATCAATACTCAAAGGAGGACGAGATAGACCGCAACAATATAGCAGTTTAAAAACTTAGGTCAAAATTATCTTTCTTGGCCTAAAAGACGTCTTAATATGAAAACGTAGTCACGGTGAGATATGTCACCGTGACTATGCTTTTATAATGGACTTGACTGTAACTAGCAATTATGAATTAACAATCAATGTTTGGATCTCTGGTGTGGGTCTCTTCAGTATGATGGTTTGTTGTTTATGTTTGACAATGTGGTTTCAAACTTATTTCATAGTTTTGAACATTTCCTGCAGGATCTTAAAGATGTGCAATATTTATTCCAAAGCTACACCTGATTTGTCGGTGCCAGGAGTAACCTAGGCAGTGACCACTGCTTACCTGTTTACCTATATTACATGCGGAGGGCAGTCACTACCTCTCCACCAAGCAGGCAACATGTCAGTTGGTTAGACCTGCTTGGATAAAAAAAATCTCGTTGGAGATTATTGGGTTCTATGCTCAAGAATTGCTCAAACTGCAAAAGGAATCATATCTCCCTTTTGGGAAGTGGTGTAAAGGAGAGATGGCTTCGGTTTTACCTGGTGTGGATCAAACTGACAGGGCTCCCCTGCAGAAATTGGAAGATGCATACACAAAGTCTGTGTCTGAGCAGGAGGGCTTGGATAAACGTGTGGACTCCTTACGTGACTCCCAGGGTTTGGTGAAATTGGAGTTATTCTAGTGGTGGTGGGTCTCCTCCCGAATTGAACGGTTTTATTGTACAGTTGTTGCATGGTATTTCCAGTCGTTGGAAGATGGTAAATCATCTGCTAGTGGCTCTGGCTCTGGTAGTGGCTCTGGTTCTACCGGCAATTCTATGTCAGACCTCGTCAATGGGCCTCTCATGCAAGCTCTCTCCAAGCTTGCCGGAACGGATGAAGCTAACGGTAACAAATTACGACCATAGACTCATTCAATTCCTGACTTGAAAAAACCAGATCATGCTAAACTAGACTTTGTTTCTCTGATGGACGGTATGACTAAAGTTTTAGTTCACCTGGGTCAAACATCCAATGTCCGACGAGATTCCTATGTTAGTCATTTAGCCTTCATTACTGAAATGCACAACACACGTAAATTCTCGGAGAAATGTTCTATTCTATATAATAAATATGTAGTGGAATATGTCATTGATGGTAAATGTCAAAACTTTGATCCGCTTAATCATAGCCTAAGTGTCTCCATTTGTTTTGCTTCCAATGTGGTGTCACTTCCGTCTTTGCTTCATGATGATGACAAGGGAGCATCCAACAAACCGAAGAAGAAAACTTACACAGAGTCTCAGATCCCTGCTGACTTTCCTGATGAATTCTGTTTTCATTATAACTACTGTTCTTTCAATAATGTCCCAAACTGCATATATGTAGGAAATATCCCGACAACCACAGGGCCCAGGGCTGTGCTGAACCAACTAAAACTCAAAGTTCCTTTGGTGCTCAGGTCACGCTTGAGTTTGCGTTATCTGTTGAGTTTCCAGTCAAAGATGGTGGACCTGAGCTTCCGGTTAGTGATTTTCGGCTAAGCGATTTTGATATTTTGTTGGATTGTGTCACCAATTCTGATCAAATTATTGTTTCCGATTTGCATAATGTTGATGATGATGTTTTTGCTGAATCTGATGTATTGCTAGATTTTTTTCTGTCCTTGGACGGCTCGCCTAGAGAACATATTGGCGAGTTGATACGTGATTCTCTCATTGATACTGCCCCTGCCATTGATAAATTTGACCTTTGCATTTATGTCTACGACGTTTGTAATGCTTTAGATGGATATGGTAATTATGCTCCCATTATTGTTGATCCCAATTTACCAGTATTTAATAGTCTTCCAATCATTTAATTGGCGGGGGGGGGGGGGGGCGGGTCGATCTGTTTTTATCATGTCAAATAAATCTGAAGGCTGCACTGACTTGAAGGAACATGGTGGATATGTGTCATAATCACGGTGACAGCATAATCACGGTGACAGCAAGATCACTGTGACATTTTGTCAAATATCATGTGGCTTCGAGACAATGATACAAGTGAAGCTAAGATCATGCATGAATTTAGGCGAAACATAAAAGTGGTTATATATGAGAGGGGGTACCCTCTCCCTTCTTTGTTTTTATGCAATCCTTGAGAGAATCCCATAATCACGGCGACCTAAAAATTACACAAAACCGGAGTTTTTTTTCCAGAATGATAGAAAAGGGTGGATCCCAGATATCTAGCTGCTATTTCTTTTATTGTAACGATTAATAAAGTGATCATTTTGGACACAACAAATTCTTCACCTGATGATATTAAAAGAAAGGTATAGAGTGAGTAATTTTGTCATAGTCACGGTGTCACATAATTACGCAATGACAAAAACATCTACATAATATTTTAAAATCAGAATTGACTTTTTAAAACGAATTCCACGCAAAAGGCAGATGGTTGGTGATATATGTAGACATAGATATCGTTCATGGAAGCTTCTCCGATTTTTAAACTGCATGTTATCCAAAATAACTGAGGAAGATTTATCTCAAATCTGGTGAAAAATGACATGTTTTTTGGCCCGTAGAAATAAAAGTACCCTAGGTATACAAATATTCATCATACATTTAGGTATACAAAACATAAACAGGAGCTTGGGTTACAGAATCGTCACTACTGTATATATAAGTGAAATAATTAATTGATCCGTAACTTCTGACTTCTATATTTTAAACCTTGGGTCGGAAATTAAAAGTCTGATGTTGAATCTCAATGGATGTTATTGAATTAAATGCATGTAAAGCTAATAAGAATGAGTAAATCTCTCATTGATTATCAAACTTGTATATAACAATTAGGAGTTGTCCGATCAATTTTATAGTAAAATACCATTATTAAGTCGAAGTACTAATGTATGTTTTGCTTAGATATTATGCCCTTGATTTATTTTCATCTCAACAATCTTGATGTTATTCCATGCATTGCCATTGTCATCCTGCGGACAGGAAAACCTTTGGAGGAGGACAGGCGGGGGGGGGGGGGAGAGTTGCTGCTTTCTCTGTGCATCTAGTTATAGTTGGCTTCATCATACAACCTGAATGGGACTTCTGTACATATATGACGGGATTTGCATTCTGACACTCCCCTACCGACACTACCTCCACAAAGGGCTAAAGCAACGAGAGTAAATTGAGACCTCGTTGGCTGAAGGTAGCACCCTATGTTGAAGTTATTGCTCAATTTTGAATGTTATGCTCCATTCCAACGTCATTGATAGATATTTCGGTATTATTCCATACAATAATACCGGGTCATTGTGGCGCAAAGAGCAGAGCTCGCCTCTCGTCCATACGTCATATCCGGATGTCCACAGTCCTCTCTCGAACTGTCCAGGACTCGTCCAACAACGGACATCATTTTTCTCCCCGACCATCTGTGCAACAGGAAAAATGAATATCACCTGAACTGTGAAACAGGTGAAAATGACAATCCTACCTACCGACATTTGAGTGAATTGCACTATATCAAATAACTCCCCTCACTTCGAAACAAAATCATTTAAAGCAGATATCCTCTTCCGTTTCATAGTGATACACCTAATGAACCAACATATTTAATAATCATGAAGACACATGTTCGTGCTTGCAACTCACGGAAACTGGTAATTAAACTGCCAAATGAAGTCAATAATGGTTTAGGTTTCTGTGTGACTATATCCTGCATAATATAACAGTTGGATAGTAGTGTATACATTTACATAATTATAATATTATTAGTCTCATTTTAAACCACCACATGGTGTCTTACTTGTAAAATAATCAGATAAACGGTTTAGAAACCTAGGAACAGGACGGACTACCCTAACGACCTTCTTAGGTTAAGTGGAGGAAACATGAGTATTAAATGGACAACTTAATCTTATCGATTTGAATTCCCTCCCACAAAAAAGGGGGATTCTGCAAAGATTATCATGTGACATCCTCGTCCAATTTCGAAATATTTATTGAATAATACTCGAGTAACTGTCTCCTTATTCGCATGAATTATCGCCCTTCAAATGGTCTTCAAATTTAGAATATCGTCATTTAAGACAGGAACACACAATCAGTTTTGATAACGATTTTGCGTTCAGGCTTCCTGCTATGTAATTACCTTAGTTAAAAGTTTCGAAAGTGTTATATTGATAATTAATGATGAACATTAATCAATAATAGGATGATTATTTTAGATACTATTACGTAATGATACCCAACAGAGTCTTTTCAGCGTGAGCTTCTTGATCATAATTTACCAGTAAACCCCCGGAAATACGTTATAACGAAAGTCACAGGCAATTATTAATTTTCGTTTCGGGTTACTTCTATACATGCACTTACCAAGATATTAAAATGGTATCGCATGTCGACGTTACTACTTTGAGTAGATGCCTTGAAAAGAAAAATGTTCCAAGTATATTGGTACATAACCAGTTGAATTTAGGTAAAACTGATTAGAATGCCTCGGTACTAGAAAGTATTTAATTTCAGTTGTCATTTTACCCTCGGCAACATGTGTGGCTGGGACTAAAGTCATTCTGACACCAAACCAACGAAGTAGGCAATGCCGTGTTGCCATCCATGTAACTAACCAAAGACACATATCAAAATCTGCGATTCTCCTCCGAACCAATGCCAAGCTGAACATAAATATTATGTCCATGCAATAAATTGTCGTTTGACGATACAGCCCGGCAGAGGCTCATGTTTTAATGTCCAACAAAGCGTATAACGGGGCAAAGGTGGCATCCCTGTACATCAGAGTAGAGCACCAAGCAGTGATTTGTATGGATACTAAAAGGTGCAAGTCTGACTCAAGCTGATATGATTTCCGGACCTCGGTGACAGTATATGTTGAGGACTTAAGGTCAGGCGATAGTGGAAGGTTTTAAGTAATTGCATGCATGGATCGAGATGTGTAGGCATGACGCCTAAAGGCCAATGGGTAATCCAGGAAGATCGCCTGGTTGTTTCCAGATGTCAACCCCCTGGGATGTTAGAACCCTAGAATTGGGGGGACTGGGTTCAAAGTTATTACCTTATCAAGGATATGTTATACCTCGTGGTAACATACCCTAAAATTTTATTGATTACATACATGTTACCTGTCCGAGGGGTCAAGCCCAACTGATATTTAACTGTTATTGATTGGGCGCCATCGCCGCCCAATCAGGGAGCACCTGCCTGCGTGCACGGTGCCCCCCTAGGATATAATGAAGGGTTGTGAACTCCAAACTTCACTTAAGATCGTACAATAAAGCTACGCTACTATACTCTACGCCACAGCTCCTTTTCCTTGTGTTACACTACGTATAACATATTGGTAGAGAACCATCGATTCTGGTGCCTTTTAAATGCACAATTTGAGGCAATCTAAACAGGAACGCCTCAAAGCTGAGCAACGCCGCCTAGAACAAAGGAGAATAGTGGAAGAGAGAAAACGCCACAAAAGTAGCAAAAAGGACGACATCACGATGTCCACCGCACCTCAGACATCCACACACGAGACTGCGGCAATAAGCACCACTGCTAGTATCACGGACGTGACAATAACCTCTTCTACAACCGTCACGCCCGGAGCAAATACCTTATGGACAGGTATCGGTCAACAGCAACAGCAACAGCAAAATCTGCAAAACCAGCCAGATTTGCTGACGGGATTGGCCGCCATACTGGAGAACTTGAATAAGACTAACACGGAAATGTTCTCCGGCATTTTCAACCAGCAGCGATATGACGCCCAGCAAGCAAGGGAAGACGCCAAAGAAGCCCGTGAGGAGGCCGATAGGCGTGAAGATCGTTTCAGACGAGAAACCCACGAGCAGAATAGGCGTCAAATGGACTGCCTAACCGCTCTGACCAGCGCTATCCTCGGCAAGAGCGACCAGAAGGAGAAGCCCGACGAGCCGACCAAGGCTACCGGGAAGCAGCCACTGCCTCCCGCCTCCGAAGCCCGGCCGCCGCCGGTCTCTGCTCCAGCGGTCTCTGCTACAGCCACCGTCACCACCTCGGCCACCGCTCACACCCAGCCGCTGCCTGGCTACAGCTTCCCGTCAGATGGGATATACCAGCGACAGACAGCCGCAGGTTCACAGGTAGGCTCCAATACCACCACCACTTCTAGCTCGAGCAGACCAATTTCCGCCTCACGCCAAAGTATATTTAATTTCCCTCCTAGAGTCCACACGCCCAACCCATCCATTTCTACACCAACGCCAAATATTCCTGCCCACCATTTTATCCCAGATCCTACCCAGCCGAAAACCCATTTTCGCCCAGAACCAAGCATCCCTGATACCCCTAGCTATGCTTCTTTTGATCACTCTATGCTGCCTAACAGCAATGGAGGAAATTATTTTAGATTCAATAGCACCATAGTCCAACCCCCACCCAAATTTGAGCAGGCAACTGTATACCAGTCCGCTGGAGATTTCCTGGACGAGTTTAGAATTTACATTGCTAATTGCTGCCCAAACGACCCTACAGCCCTGTCTAGAGCTATATTTGGTTTTCTTGGTGGAAGAGCCAGAGTCTGGTACAAGAAACACATTTTTGTACGCGGACAACCTGTGGACTTTGAGGTATTCGCCGCCCAATTCCTGGAAAAGTTTGACCAGGAAGATCCAGATCTGGACGAAAAGAGCTACAGAAAGAGGTTCCAGGGTAAAAACGAGACAGTGAAGCACTACTCTATGGATATGGAGAAGCTTCTCGCAAACGCCAGCATCACTGAACAGACGGCCATTCATTATTACATAGATGGCTTGAAATCAGACATCGCTCGGGCCGTCAGACATGACCGTCCAACTACCCTGGAGCAGGCCGAGCAGTCTGCAAGGAGAAGGGAAAGCTACAACCCACCCCAGCCTAAGACGGAGAAACTTTCTAATGTGTCTTTCAAGAAGTACTCAGGAAAAAGCAACTCCTCTTCTCATTCCTCCTCCTCCGGCGCTGATAAAAAGAAATCTGACGGCGATAACAGGTCCAGAAAGGACAAGTATGAAGCTAAAAAGGAATCTTCTGAAACCCATCCACGTTTCGCGTCAGGCAATCAGAGCCGCAGCAGAAGTCGCCATAACTCCGCCGGCCCACCTCGCTCGTCAAGCCGCCCGAGAAGCAGCAGCAACCACCACCGGTCAGGCAGCCAAGGAAGGTCCGACTTCAAGAAAACAGAGGATCGCGCGCCCACCCCTCACGTGAAGAACACCAGGTTCAGATCACAGGAAGACAAGCAGCGTTCCTCCTCCAAGTCATCAAATCCGTCAGAATGAGGGTCTGACCGTCAGGCACTTTGCGTGCTTGGCGCAGAGGCGTCAAACCTGGAGGAAAATGGACAATCTGATCACAGAAATCGTCCTCCAGACACGCCTCTATGCACTGAGAACTCTCTGACGCCTCAGTGCAACTCAACTCAAGAGTCAGACCCTAAACCTCCTTCAAAGACAATCAGACTCACTACAGCAGACAACGATGGATCTGGTAAGAATACACTTGTTTCTGCTAATATTGAGAAGGGTTGTTTAAAAGTTGAATTTGGTGACAGAACAATACCTGCTCTGATCGATACTGGTGCTTCATCCTCATTTATTTCCCCACGTTTTGCAAAAAGTTTGGATAAAAGAGGTTACCCTATACGTTTCGTTAATACACATTCTAGAGTTTTTTTAGCTTGTAACGAAGCGCATAATTTGCGCAAAAGGGTATTTGCTGCATTTAAAGTTGCTGGTAGAACTTTCTCTCACTCTTTTCTGGTGCTCCCTTCTTTAAATCGTCCATTGATACTCGGAGATGATTTTCTAGACGCCACTAAAGCAAATATAAAATATCATGGTGCTGTTAAACATCAACGCACCATCCGCGCTAGAAAATCATTCGTCATCCCTAAAGAATCAGAGTATCATGTACGTGCTTATGTTTTATCACATGTAAACCTTTCAAAAACAATTGGTACGACGGAGAATTTAGAAACAGATAAGGACTGCAGGTTCTTGGTGAAGCACGCCCTTGTCAAGCCTTTTACCAAGAAGAATAGCATCCCTATGACGCTCATTAATACTTCAAGTTCGCCCGTCAAAGTTCACCAAGGAGAAATTTTAGGTCTTTATTCCATTGCTAAGGAAGAAGATTTTCTTCCAGTCCCAAAGGAAACACTTGCATATTTGACTTCCATTTCAGACAAGGTGATTAACAATTGTTCCATTTCATCCTCATCTTCATCTCCTACCTCTACAAGACCTTCTACATCTTGTAATATCATTAATTCATCGGAGGGAGAGCTATCTAACCGAATAGCCCCGTCCCCTGTCACAGGTGCGACCCCTCCATATGTGATCTCAAAGGATTTATCTGCTGATCAAACCATTCAAATGCAGGATCTCCTTTCTTCTTACACCAATGTCTTCGTGGGAAAGGACAAAATGATCGGTAAAAAGGCAGATTGTGTCGTGCCAATTGATTTAAAGGAAAGTTATGTTCCTTGCAACAAGCTCCCTTATAGAATGACCCCTGAAAAGAGGAAATTCATGGAGGAATTGTTGGACGAACAAGTCAACCAGGGCGTGTTGGAAGAATGTACCGAACCCTCGGAATGGAGCTCACCAGCCTTTCTGGTGCAGAAACCGCATTCTACCGCACAAGGGTCGGCCAGATTTAGGGTCGTGGTCGACTATAGGCTGCTAAATAAAGAAATCCGAGATATGGCTTATAACTTTCCAAGGGCTGACGACACAATTAGCTTAATAGGCCAGTCAAACCCAGTATATTATAGCAAGTGTGATATTTACTCTGCCTTCTACCAAATACCCATCAAAGAAGAGCATAAAAATCTCACTACTTTTGCAACACATGATAAGCGCTATAGGTATACTGTCCTTCCCATGGGACTCAAGACTTCAGCAAAAGCATATCAGAATGTCATGGATATGTTACTTAAAAGGTGCAAGTATCGCTGTGCCATCGCCTATGTCGATGATATTTGCATCTATGGCTCTACATTTGAACAACATCTGAAAGATCTAGCAGATGTGTTCAACTTATTATTGTCAGCAAATCTAAAATTAAAACCAGAAAAATGCTTATTTGGTTCGAAATCCATCGATTTCCTGGGATATCGCCTGACTGGTGAAGGGCTGAAACCCTCCCCTGATAAAGTGGAGGCTGTTCACTCATTTCCTAGACCTGCCTGTCTATCCCAGTTGAGATCCTTCAATGGATTAGCTCAATTCTACAAGAGATTCGTCCCAAATTTTGCATCTTTAATGAGACCCCTATATCATTTGACCAAGCAAGGAAGCAAATTCATATGGTCTGATGAATGTGAGCGAGCATTTATTACCATTAAAAAATCAATTTGTGAGGATGCAACCTTAGCTTTCCCAGATTATGACAAGCCCTATACTATCAGTTCTGACGCTTCTAATACGGCGATTGGGGCCGTAATTAGTCAGCCTGATCAGCATAACCAATTAAGACCTTTAGAGTTCGCTGGCAGAGGCCTGACGCCCGCCGAATTGAACTACCATACTACCGACAAAGAACTCCTTGGTTTGATTTTCGCTATCAAGAAATTCAGGCATTATATCGAGGACAGGCATTTTACATTGCTTACTGATCACGCCGCCCTTGTCTCCTTATTTAATAAGAAGGAACATAACTCAAATGGACGCCTAGCAAGATGGCTTGACACTTTTCAACGCCATAACTTCGAGGTGAAATTTTTGAAAGGGAAATTGAACGTAGTAGCTGACAGTTTGAGCCGTAGACCCTACCCTCCCACGCCTGAAGAGGAAAACACTGCACTCACGCCTGGAGGAACAGTGTATCTCCCCTTGAAGCAGGTGAAATTCTCGGATATCACCACAACTAAGACATATCATGACAAAGACCCATGTGAAAATAACCCTATATTAGCGTATAAGCCACGCTCTATATTTATTTCACCCAACCCAGATAGACTTCCCAACTTTGACAACACGCCCATTGAGACCCTAAATGCGCTGACGCGAGCCCAGGCCAAGCGTCAGGTAGGCGCCAAAGCACCTTTGAATGACCACCAGCCGCCCCAATCAGCTGACGCCGGTAAGAAGGTAAAAGGCAAGCCTAAGCGGAAATTAGCATCCCGCCCGCGCATCAACAAAGCTAGATCCGATGAAAGAAGGCAGAAAATCAAGAAATCGCTCGCTCATCACGCTGAATCTGCCATGCTTTTCCTTTCCCAAACACCCAATCTCACGCCCACCAGAGAGCAACTAAAGAAGGAGCAAAGGCGTGATTTCTATTGCTCTTCTATGCTAGATTACCTCGAGAAATCAACCTTACCAACAGATAACGCCCAAGCTCGAGTAATCTTATTGCAGCAGGATAATTTTATAATTATCGATGGGCTTCTATTTAGAGTTAACCAAGATATTTTCAATAGTATTGAGAAATCTAGTTTACAAATCGTTATTCCTCAGGTTTGGACAGAGGCAGTGATAAGTGCTCATCATGACCAGCCACTAGCTGGACATCTGGGTACAAATCGCACCCTCAGCGTCCTCAGACCGAGATTTTTCTGGCCTTCTATGGTAAGAGACACTACAAATTACATCGCTACATGCCATAACTGTCTCCAAGCTAAGAAGGTACGACGACCACTGGTAACGCCCATGACTCTAAGGGATCACGCCCCCGTACCATTCAGTCATATCTGTTTGGATACCATAGGGCCCATACATAAAACTGCAAATAATATGCGTTATATACATGTGGCTGTCTGTTTCAGTACTAGGTATGTTACAACCTTTACCACCCATACAAATACCAGTGCTGAAGTCGCAAAAGGCTTCATGGCTCATTTTATCTGTATATATGGCCCTCCATCCCACCTCTATACAGATAACGGTCCGACTTTTACCTCAGGCGTCTTTAAAGCGGCCTGCCAACAATATGGAATCACTCAGATCCATGGCAGCGCCTACAGGGCGTCCACGCAAGGTATAACGGAGCGTTGTAATTCTAGCCTCCTTCAAGGACTTAGAGCATATGCTGATAAAGCCCAAAATTACTGGGATATTTATTTACCATATATCACCTATGCTTTAAATAGTTCTGACTCTTTTTCTCTAGGTGTCAGTGCTCATCTCCTTGTATTTGGTCGTCAAGCAAAAACGCCTACCATGGCAGCTTTAATGGACCATACAGAGACTGCACCACTCAAACAACATTTGGGTGATATACTAAAAACACAAAGAAAGGCATTTGAAAAAGCCCAGGCGAGGCTCAAAACTTGCCAAGAGAAAATGAGAAAAAGGCATGATACAAAGGCTAAATTACACGATTATGAGCCAGGAGATTTGGTATACCTGTATGTCCCCACACTTCTGACGAAACAAACATCAAAGAAATTACAGAAATGTTATACAGGTCCATTCGTTATAACAGATCAAATCTCCCCTGTTTCTGTTAAATTGAGGCGTCTATCAGATAGCAAGGATTGCCATACTTCTGTGCACGTAGAAAGACTCAAAAAAGTCAGATCTACAAATCCTTCTTTCTTCAGGCGTCTAATCAACAATCCAGGTGAATTTTGCGACCCAGAGAGAATAATAAAAGCCCCTCTCACAAACGCAGACAAGCTTCTGATTAAGCCCCCAACATTAATCAGAAAGCAGCCACACTCAAAAATTAACAAGAAATCAACTAAGGGACGCCATAGGCTACGCAGTATATCACAAAAGACACAGCAACTGCACGCCCTTGAATTCCTATAAAAACCTCTCCCCATTTCCCATCATCTGACGCCCTTTTGGTCCCAGCTTAGCCGCTGAGCACTGATCGGTAAACGTCTTAAAAATATTTTCACACGAGTTGAAAATAATTTTTCCCCATCTCCTCATCTTTTTATTTTTTTTCATATATTGCTAGCGGTCGATGTACCAAAAGCTTTATATCACTAACCAAAAGCTTTGTTTTTCAGCGCCAAGTTTCTGCGTCAGGATTGCCGCTAGACTACAATTCTCCCAGAAACGACCAAGATCGACGCTTCAAAGCTCTCCATTATTTCTAATTACCTTTTACTATAAGCCCTAAGCATTCTTCCCCATTTAACTACCCTCCCTCTTTATACATTTATTATTTGTCTAGCAAACCGTCACCATTTAATCCACAGGCTCAACATCCGCCAGACGGTTATATTACTTTAAACAAAGCTTGGCATTTTATATCCCTAGATTTCCCCTCTGCTATAACAAATGCCAATTAACGCCAAGCTTTGAAGCCAAAATCTTTTATCATTGAATACACAAGGCGCAGCTCTGTTTATACAGGTTTCATGCTTTTCTACAAGCTGTATAAACCCTGATATTTAATCTGTTAACCAACAGCCTTTGTATTTCACAAGCTTTATTATCTAATTACCTCTAGAACAATACAACCGGTCGCGCCTCGGTATAACAGCCGGCAGGCTATGGGTGAAGGCCTAGCGCCGCCCGTCTCCGGTCTTATCGTGGCCGGCTGGCCTTTTGTTTCTAAAGTGTCAGATTGCGCTAAGCTTTTAATTACCAGGCTCAAATGACGCCAATTACCATTACATTCTCTTTGCGTGCCAACCAAGCTTGGGCGCATCGTATTTATCTGGCCCGCATGCCCCTCAAAAACTGCCAAACACAGGCTTAACGCCTTTGTTTTTTATCTCTTTGGCTTTATATGCCACTTTAGATTACCTTTGTGTAATCAGCGTCTTTCTGACGCACAGGGGGATAAAGCCTGCCAGCTTCTCCCTCTTATCCCTAAATTTGTCAAGACCCTTACAAGGGCACTTCACACCATTTTTTCATTATCACATATGTCTGTTTATAATTCCTAGTAATTTACCAGCTTGGGGCCCAGGCTGGGCTTTTGACTGTAAATGCTCTAGGGAAGCCAATCTTTTGTCGCACCTTTGCAGCTTTATTTCATCCTTGTTCATGCCCAGCTACCTGGCCGGGTCACGTTAGCCAGCGCAGAGCAGCTGAATACACAATGTCTGAGTACACCTCCAATAACCTTTTGTTTTAACACAAGCTTTAATCCGCAGCTTGTACAGCGAAACAAAGACAAGGCAAGAGAGAGGAGCCCAGCCTCCAGACCCCAGACGTCTCTCTATACACGCCTGTTTTTGTGACGCCCCTACTAAGCCAAGGTGTGAGGAAGCTAACGCTTGTCAGGTGTGGGAGGACTGCAGCTATTCGTCGTAGTAAGCAGCGCCTTTCCGGGTAGCCAACCATTCTACTTACCGCCCCACCTGCATCTCACGCCCCCTGGCCTCCACATTACTTAACACAAGCCAAATTCTCATATGGTCACTTCCTTCTCGGACTCTGGAGTGACCACACCTACTATACAACGCTCAGACATTGGTAATTTATCGGATTTTTGGTGGAAGGTTGCTCTGCTGCCAAAACAGTGCAACGTGTGCCATGGATAGTATACGGTAAGCATCAGCAGAATCTTGGATGTGTTTAAAGCTGATCTTTTGCTGCAAATTTTACTTTGTATTCAAATTGGTGCGATATTGATTGTTGTTCTTCTTTCTCGAGCCTTGTTCAGAAGTTATATTTTACATTTTTGGGTTTCAGCATATGCTTGATCTTGATTAGCTGTGTTAGTATTACTAATGCAGGGTTATTGCTTCGCCAAAATTATGGCGTTATCTTCTCCGAGAAGGAACAAGTTCTTCTCAATGGCCACGACAATGTCGATTTTATTTTGGCCATCAGATTCAATTTAACTTCCCCACCCCAGGACCCTAGACTCTCCAAACTAAACGACCTTATGTCGGATTCTTCTTTTAAGAAATTTACCACGGATCACTCCAACCTTCTCTCTGAACTCTTGTCCTCGACTAACTTACAAATTAATTCAACTCTTTCTGACATTAATACTCTAATGAACGCCCCACTAAACCCTCACCAAGCTCGTAGACAAGCAAGGGAAGCTGTGCTTCAATTTATTGGAGATATCCTGGAGCCAGTAATAGGCACAGCGACCGACCCAAGAGTAAGCGCCGTCGAGGCAAATTTCCACCATCTTGACGCCTATTTGCGTCAAGACGCCTCGGCCGGCCAACGACGTGATAAACTACTTTCTAAAATTGTTTCCTCTTATAACACTCACATCCGCGCCTACAACCTTCAGGCAAGGACTGTCTTTTCTACAACTGAAAACCTTACCGACTCAATTTCTTCTCTCACTAGCTCTGTAAACGACAGATTTTCTACCATTTCTAGAGGTATAGAGGCTTCTCTATACAACGGTTTTATCATGCAAGCGGCCCAATATCAGATAACCATTAGAAACCTTTATTTGTCAAAATTGAACGCCTTTCTAGACAGCATTAAGGAGCTCGCTATGGGTCGCCTTCCTTATGCCTTAGTAACACCAACTAAGCTAGCATTTGCTCTAGCTGAATTGGAAAGAAACATCAAAATGGGGGATAAAAATTTAAACATCCTGGTGAAAGATCCCAAATACTTTTATAACTCTAAAATCTCACAGTACGCCTACAGCAAGGATAATTTGTTTATTCATCTGTCTGTACCGATATCAGCGGGCCCGGCCGCATTTAAACTCTTCCAGATAACGCCCATACCGGTCCCTATACACACCTCTAATATTATTCAACCAGGCTATACATTAATCTCCTCCTTGCCCCGCTATGTGGCTGTCGCCCTTCATAGCAATATTTTTATACAGCTTGATGAAACCGACCTCTCCTCCTGTCTAAACAACGTAGTGTTATCGTGCGACAACACCCTCGCTCGACGCCACGGGCAGCATCCAACATGCGCTATAGCCCTGCTCAGAGACCATGTCAGCGATATTGACGCACTATGTTCTTTCACTCTGTTTCCTCACCTTTCCGCGCCGACAAGAGCTATCTCACTCGAGCCGGCCAAATATCTTTTCACAACCTCTGTGACCACCTCTACTCTGTCGTGTAAATCTTCTCCTCCAGCTATCATCAAAACACTTATTTTCTCTGTTATTCACGTCCCTTGTGGTTGTGTGATGACCAATAATAATCACACATTGGTCAACCCTTCTACAGCTTGCTCTGTGTCTACTAACCCCCATATAATCTCACTTTCTACAGTAAATCTTCCCATAGTTCATAAGTTTCTCCCACCTAGGAATGATTTTTCTGGTAAATCTCTCTCACCTGCCCCTATTAACCTGATTTTACCAAACATATCCCAAAAAGCCGCTCATTTCTCTGACGTCAATGCAGAGATCTTAGCTAAAGGCTTAAAATTAGAGGTAGTTGCCAAGCAAATGGCAGCTAACTCACCGATTTATAAACCACTAGATTCCTCCCTATCCTACCAAGCAATAGCCTCGCATCCTTCAGTAATAACAGTGAGCACTATATTATCAACAATAGCTATAATATTATCCCTTGGTGCATGCTACAGGATCCACAGATTGTTGGCAGCAGCCACCATTACTGCTGTCGCAAGGGCCTCACCCGTCATTCAAGTGAACGCCACCCATCAGGCGGCACCTGTGTGGTGGGGAGCCTCTCCTGTAGCTGCTCCCATCTCCAAGGCAGCCAATCCACGCCCCTGGCAGACGTCCGACCACGCCATGGTCTCCCTCGGCTGCCTCATCGCTTTGTATATCATCTTCAAACTCGTACGTTGGTACAGGAGAAACAGACTACCTACCTCCCTGGCCAACAAGTCATCAATCAACCCGGCCGTGGTGCTCAAAGTCCATAATAAATGGAAAACAACTGTTCTACCTTTGTGTCCACTTCACTACGATAGGAACATCATCCAAACTCACACAGCACCAGATCTGAAGCCTCCTACCATGCTCCATTGCATGTCCAAAGAGATCGAGCTGTCGTGGGAAGGTCCTTTCGTAGTAAAAGTGGGCACAGCAGTTGTCCCTCTACCGATGCCTGATGCAGTCTCCATACCCCTGACGCACAGGTATCGGCTCTACAAAGCACTGCGGTCGGCAACTACAACCTTTTCTTTCTCCATCCTTGAGACGAACGGCAGCTTCCACCAAATCCCTTGGGCGAGTATGACGACCGCCGGCGGCCACACCAAGCAGCCGGCCGACCTCTCCATCTCCCCGGCACCAAGAGTCAAGCCGGCCGCCTCGCTCAAGGGCATAGCGCAGTATCTGTCTGTCCCTCCGCCTGCCTTTGACATGTGATAAACCCTCCAGTGAGTTACTTCAATGACTCAAAATATTTCTTCCTGACTTCTCTCTACTTAGGTCTTACCAGCAGCAATTTTTCCTATCAATTGTTTTTGTAAACTTTCACCCGATATCAGTTGGCTGACGCCAACAATTACTTTTATCAGTCCTACTGATACGAGATAACAACTTTTCAAATATTTTATTTATATATCTCCCACTGTTTTTAAAACACATTTGTTCTCCTGAGTGAAGGTACATATGGGACCGCAAGTGGAAAAATTCCAGTTTCCGCACAGGAGAAGCGCAGCAAAATACTTTATCTGATAATATAACTCTTAGGACAATATTATTTTTTTTTTTACTTCAATATTTTGTGCCCCAACCTTTCCCAAAAGCACCAAGTGTTGATTCTTAGCAGAAATTGTTCGCCTTATTTAATAATATAACATCTTGACTCAATTTGATCAGTTGCATTTGTATTCTACACCTTTCCTGTTGTCTGTTAAGCCATAAACTAGACACTTATAGCCTTTTCTGTTTTTGTTTTTCCTGCCCTGCACAGCCTCGACATCGGAGTGTCGCCCTTTTTCACCGGGGAGGATACCGCCGCAATAGCTTCAACTACAATATTCTAGCATAAACAGAGACTTTTCAACTATTTAATCACCAACGAACACTTCTTATTAAGGGCCTAACCCATTCAAAGCTATATATCACATGTCTAAACACGCCTGGAGGGACGGATCACCCGACTGCTGCTGCCAATCGACCAACTTCTGTCTTTTCTTCTCTACTTTTGTAAACGCCTACCCTTCGGTCTTCAGCCAGGCTAAGCACTGCTGGGTAGCGTTTTAACTTCTTTAAAAAGGATACTTTCCTTATTTTCTTATTTTTATGTCAACTTTAAACATTTCAAATCTTCCCTATTTCTGTGCAGCTAGCCCCTCCTTGGTCACCTTCAATGGCGTACTAGGTTGGGTTAGTTGACAAACACCTCTGGTCGATTTCGCATTTTATACTTTTCACCTGTATATAAGTTCCAGGGTTTTTCTACCCGTGATTTCCATAAAGGAAAAATATCATTTTACAATCTAAAGAACATGGTTATCTCCGGAAATATCTAGTGATCATCCTCCACCTTTTTACCGCTTAAAAATGCGCTTAATTCCCTCCATAATAAGGCCTTTTCCAAGCTTACTAGCTTCAAATTCCTCCAAAATCACTAGATATACCTTATTCCAATAGCATAGCAGCCAGGTACAAAGTGGACAGAGGCTCCGAGCGCTTGGAACATTTCACCAACCTCGGCAGCCATCATACTTTTATCTGGGTCATCCAAAAGCGCGGGAAAATCACCGCGCTACTGAAGGTCGCGCGCCCCGCGCTTGAAGATAACGATGTTCTGGTCAATTAATTTAGCACGCCCGCAGGCCTGACGCAAAGGGATGTATGAGCGCACGTCCTTTGACGTCATCTGCACCCGGAGTGTCACCCTTTGCACCAAAACCGGCGTCCTTTGACAATTTTATTGACTAGTCAAATTATTAATTTCAAGTCAATCTGAGCACTTTTAACTTTTAACTATAAATTAACATTAATTTTATTACGTAACAATTACGTAATTTTATATAACTTTAATTATATTTTGGGATTAATTCCAAAAGTGATCAAAATTTATCTCTTCATCTCTTATTACGTAACATCACGTAATCTTGCTCAATGACTGAAATTAATTATTTCAATTTAATTTGTGGTCAATTTAATTTAATTTCAATTTTAATTTCAATTTAATTTGTTATAAAAAATTGAATATTGTATATCAATTTTTATATGTCAATTTTATTTCGTATATCAATTTTATTTAATTATATAATTGATCCCTACTTCTCTTTAAATTAAATTTTATTGCTAAATCAAATTTATTGACCAGGTCAAGTTTATTGACCAAGGTCAAAATTTATTGACCAAGGTCAATTTTATTTAAAATTTCCAGGTTATCGATTTTGATCTAAAATCAACCCCTCTTATCTTTCCATCTCAATATTTTAATTATGTAATCTATTACATCAGATTACGTAATCTTACACGATCCTTTCATTGTATAATATCGATTATGTCATCTCGGACAGGGTAAAATTTATTATGTCACCTCTATTAAAACATGTCTTTTATTGAATAACGTTACGTAACTTCCACCTGTTACATATTATTGTATAACTTTATTACATAGTCTTGTATAACTTCCATCGGTTACATATTATTGTATAACCTTATTTGCATAATCTTGCGTAACCTTATATAACCTCCGCCTGTTACATAACATTATATAACAGTAATTAATTAGTATTGATCGGCGGAGCGATTCATAGTAATTGGGGGATAATATGTTATACCTCGTGGTAACATACCCTAAAATTTTATTGATTACATACATGTTACCTGTCCGAGGGGTCAAGCCCAACTGATATTTAACTGTTATTGATTGGGCGCCATCGCCGCCCAATCAGGGAGCACCTGCCTGCGTGCACGGTGCCCCCCTAGGATATAATGAAGGGTTGTGAACTCCAAACTTCACTTAAGATCGTACAATAAAGCTACGCTACTATACTCTACGCCACAGCTCCTTTTCCTTGTGTTACACTACGTATAACAGATATATGCCTGGCGTTAGGGGAATGGAGCACATCAATCTAATCTAATTATGACCCCAAGCACTAACTTCAAAGTGGCTATTACGGTGATATATATGTTAAAGCCAAAGTCGTAATTACTATAATGTATTTAATCCTGAAATATGTGGATCGCATCGTATATTAGGGATTAATGACCGACATTGGGGCACTGCTGGTGATCAGCTTGGTGCATAATCATTATGCATAAACACTGCACCAGGAAGCCCGAAATAGAGGTTATTAATCGTTTTAGTCTCAGCCTATGATGGCTATAGCCCCGAGACAGTTCAAGGCAGTGACTAATTTTGAATGGTGAAAATAACTTATAACTGTGCAAGTATACAAGAAGCGAGATATACCACTCTGGTCGATTCAAAGAATGATTATGAGATAAGTTCGTAGGTATAGTCCAGTGGGCCATGCAGGCAAAAGCTTACTACAGACCAGGGGCCCATTTCATAACTAATAGGGGAGCGGAGCGGAGCATAACGGAGACCAAAAATAGCGGAATTCCACTATTCCATTTCATAACTAATAGCGGAACGGAATTCCGCTATTTTTCCGCTAAGTCTCCGCATTTTTTGCGGAATTCAAAAGGGTCTCCGCAACTTTTTTTGTCTTAATTTTACATGAAATAAATACCAAATAAACACTTTTTATCCTTTCTATAGCTCTTCATTGCAAGTTATTATATGTTTTAAGGTGAGGAAGGAATATTATTTTAACAATTTTCGACCAGGGTATTCTTGTCATAGTGGAAAGGAAATATGAGTAATTCCACCAATTGGTCGTCATTTGGCTGAGAATTCTTAATTTTTTTAAATTGCTTCTATTGATTTATTATTTTTCGTACATAAACTAGACATATTGCTGATAATATAGACGAAAGTCGGAACGCTAATAATGAATATTGTAGGGCAGCTTATTAGAGTGTGTGATGAGAATGCTGATGATAAGGGCACCGATGAATGGTACATATTTCTACATACATGAGGATTTAAATTAGAAATGAATAAAACAAATATGCACATTATATTTTGAATCACTGTGCATTTCGCAGGTATCGGCATAAGGGTCATAAAGCTTTTTAGTTTGTGAAAATATTGCCATTAGAAGGAAAGTTACAGCCAAATGACGATTCAGTAATGGTAATGATAATGGCAGCGGCTATGGTGACAGGGGATTGACCCCCTGCCCATATACACAAATGATTAATTATATTTAGAATTAACAAAAATATATAACATTCTTCCCCTCGTTTTCCTGTTAAGATGACTTGAATAGGTGTATATTGAATACTTGTTTATGAAGGTAAATATGAATTATATTTAAGTATTTAGAGGCAAAATTATTTAGGAAATGCTCTCTATATGTCCACACAATACATGTATATATAATGTCGCATAATTATGATGTCACATGATTTATGTCACCGTAACGTGCCGGCACGTTACGGTGACATCATGTGTTAGGGAATGAAAGAGAGAGATGGAGGATATCCATGGAGCAAAGAGAGAGAGGGGAGAGAAGAGGGTGAGGGAAGTGAGAAAGAGATAGAAGAGAGGGGAAAAGGAAAGAGAGGGAGATAGGCATTATGATTAGCTGAACATGAAGAAAGGGAAATTTCTCGATTTCATGAAAATATAACCTTTATGGTGTCAGGACAGCTACCCGCCGGACATGTACCCGCCGGACATATCCCCCCCTCCCATTTTTACCCCCTGGACAATTACCATCCTGGACATTTCCCCGCTAGGACATTTACCATCCCGGACATTTACCATCCTAGGACATTCACCCGCCTTACCTGAAGTTTTAAATGTATGAAGGATTTGATACAGTATCATGTTAAGTTAGTTAAGGGTGGATAAAAGTTATTTATGTTACATCTATTTATACGTTTAAATAGTAGTAATGTTCCTTAGTCTAGGGGATAATTCATTCCATGTATTTGCTGTTGCTGTATTTGCTCATAGTATTTTGTCCATGGTATTTGTAATAAAAATGTGTAGGCTATCTAATCAATTTAATGGGTCAATTTTTTTTAGAATGTACAATTGCGACTTTGTGAGATTTAGGAAGATTGAAAAGAAATAGTAACTTTGCCATCATAAATAAATCAGAGAGTTTTCATACCAATAATAGAAAATGATTTACATCAAAGGAGAAATCTATTTGGTACAAAATTGATCTAATTTCGAGTCACTCCTTGACTAAATATCACCCCACTTGGCCTACCCTTTCTCCTGCCCCTTGCCCTTCTTGCCGTTTCTCCCGCCCAATGCCCGTCCTCTCCCCATACAACTTTTGTCATCTCCTCAAAATGCATGTTTACATGCCTAATTAAGCCAGCTTCTGTAAGGCAGGGTTAAATAATTAATAATGCCCCAAACATAAATACATCCTTATTGATACACTTTCCCCATGTTCATTCAAGATGAATAAAATGACCTTGTAACTATCACAAAAGCAATATGTAAAAAGTGGATAAATGTCCTAAAAATTCTGATAAGGTGGGTGAATGTGCTAGGATGGTAAATGTCCGGGATGGTACATGTCCTAGCAGGGAAATGTCCAGGATGGTAATTGTCCAGGGGGTAAAAGTCGGGGGGGATATGTCCGGCGGGTACATGTCCGGCGGGTAGCTGTCCTAGAACCGTCATGTATATAACACAAAACTAATATATTTCACAAAAATACAAAATGACGAGAGTGTGGTGGTGGTGGGGGAGTGAAACAGGGAGAGAGATGGGACAGAGAGAGAAAGAGGAGAGGTGAGAGAAGGAGGGGAGGCGCGAGCTAGAAGAAGCCGCACCTAGGTATCTCAATCTTTAAAAATTGAGAAAATAAAAAAATAACATTTCTTTATTCAAAAAGATTAATTAGTTAATAATGCAAATGAATTATGATTATTCCTTGTTTATTGATAACACATACTAGCTTCAATATAACAATGCATAGGAAACCATTCTGCCATATACTATTGATATATGTCAAATATTTCTCCCAAAATTAAAGTAAACTTGTGAAGATCTGGTTAATTAACATAAATAATATGCAAATGAGGTGTAAATATTCATGATAGATAACAAATGATATTGCCATTTTTGTTCCCATACTCGAAACCCCACTGGTACCAAATATCATGAATGTATATCAAATATATAATAAATAGCAGTTAAATATGTTCTAAAACCCTCATTATGAAGGTTCATTAGTTTTTAACTAGGATTTGAAATAAAAAGAATTGATTTCTTGCCAAGCACCGTAATCGTAAAATGTTGTCATTAAGAACAATTTGTTTAATAGTTATGGAATATGAAGACAATTAATAATCAATGCATGATTGTATAAAAATAGTTAACAAAGAATATATCTCTCGGAATTCAAGTAAATGTAAATTTAAACTTTACCTACTGATTGATATCGAATATGTAACTACACTGTCATTGTATTATGTATTATGTCCTTGTCATATTATAATATCATTTAAAAGGAATACCAAGAAGATCTCAGCGTAGACAGTACATTGAGAGGGGCCATTCCTTTTCAGTACCTCGTTATAACAGAAATGTATATGTTTACTGAATGAAAATTGTTATATATAGCTCAGATTTTCAGAAAATGTATAATTCACCTTCACCAATCCTGCCAAATAACCCACATTTAAGACAAAAATGAGCTTCAAAATGCAGTTTAACATACCAGAACTGATACTTTAAATCAATGTGATACTAAATATACTCAGATATACACAGTATTCTTCATTTTTCAGCATTATTTAGCAGAATTACCTAAATGTGTAGCGCTGCCAATTGTACATTTTCTGAAAATCTAACACATATATATATCACAAATAAAAACATCATTATATCCATATATAACATCTCCTTTATCTAGTATAAACTAAGCAGTCATTGGGAATATAACCAATGATTTATGTGCGGAAATACCAATACAATTATGTGTTGAACATAATAAAGGAGCATAGTGGGACATAGCGGAAGCCTTAGCGGCACATAACGGGGCATAACGAACGGCAACGGACGGTAACGGACCATAACGGACGGTAACGGACCATAACGGATGGTAGCGGACCTTAGCGGAGAAAATAATAACGGACTGGCTTATGAAACGGGTTAGCGGAAATCCGCTAAATTATCCGCTAAAAAATGTTCCGCTATTTTCCGCTATGCTCCGCTCCGCTATTAGTTATGAAATGGGCCCCAGGGGCCCATTTCATAACTAATAGCGGAGCGGAACGGAGACCGAAAATAGCGGAATTCCACTATTCCATTTCATAACTAATAGCGGAACGGAATTCCGCTATTTTTCCGCTAAGTCTCCGCATTTTTTGCGGAATTCAAAAGGGTCTCCGCAACTTTTTATGTCTTAATTTTACATGAAATAAATACGAAATAAACACTTTTTATCCTTTCTATAGCTCATCATTGCTAGTTATTATATGTTTTAAGGTGAGAAAAAAATATTATTTTTACAATTTTCGACCAGGGTATTCTTGTCATAGTGAAAAGTAAATGAACACATTATACATGTACCAAATTGGTCGATTCAAGCGAAATGGGGGCCATTATGTGTTTTTTATTATTTTATCCAATCGCTATCATTTTTTTGTCATTGAATAAAGATGGTCAAAGGATGAAAAGCCCCAAATCTTAGCTCTTAACTTCTGAAATTCTGGGAACCAGTGGTGGTAGAAGTTTTTGCATTGAAAATTAGTGATAGATTACGAATGACATCTCTAAATATTGAATATAGCTAATTTGTGCATATTTATTTGGAAATGTCCCAATTTTGATTATTTAAATCATGAAGAACCGCTTAACTTAGTTTAGAATGTTGAAAAAAATGTGTTTTTTTATTTTTATTATTTTGTGTGTGCATTTAAAAATCTTTGTCTGTCTACCCTTCCTTGAGTTTATCCTAAGTGACTTTCTGCTAATCTTTGTACTATATCCCATATCTTATAAAGAATAAATGTTTGAATTTGTCATTAAAGAGAACGATTAGGGCTGTGTATAGGTGAAAACCATTTGCTCTTAGTACATATATTAATATATTTAGTCACAATTGAAAAAGCATACATAATCTATCGCTGCAGCCATTTCTGGCAATATTTTGCTTATTTACAACATTATGTAATGATCAAGGTCATAAAAATGCTATTGTTACCATTCATTTATTCCTAATCCATAACCACAATCTAACTTCCATTGAATAACCATCATATTTTCAACAAGAAAGGAGAATTTTAATTTTTCCAGTTTTTTACGATTTTCAATTGATGCGATTTCTCATTCATTTGCCATGAACTCTGAAAAAAAGGCATTTTTATGAACAAAATCATTTAATTTCCTTGACTTTATTCCTTCCCATACATTCTAAACCAAGAAATCATTTGAGGAAGATTTCTGCCTTAAAGAATACCGTTTTTTCAGTGTCATTTGTAATCTATCCTGGCATACGTAATCTATCCTGTCATATGTAATCTATCCTGTCATACGTAATCTATCAAGTTTTCAAAACCCTGCCATTTAATAACAATTTTCATGCTATTTTTCTTACCTTATTTCTTTCCATATATTGGCTTCATTATAATAAGCAGTAATGATTACTTCTGCTTCACGAAATATCCCTTTACCAGTCTTTTGTAATTAATTATGTCATTCGTAATCTATCATTCTTTTTTATGTGTTCTATTCCATGAGAAATCTTGCTATTTAATGAAAGAAAGCATGTCAGTTCTCTGACTTTGTCCCTTCCCACATATTTTCAGTAATACAAATTATTCCTAGATGATTCTTGGCTTCAGAAATAGCATTTTTACCATGTCATACGTAATCTATCATGTCACATCTATCGCGATAGATTACGTATACATTTTAATCACATGTATTAGACAAATAACAACATATGTGAGTATTTTGGTCAATGTGACCTATCAAGACATAAACAATGATGAAATATATCAAAGATGGTAGCTTACACTTTATTATTTATTCATCAAACGTTGCTATTTGTGCTGCTCCATTGGAATTCAACACAAATATGATTCATGCATCTGTAATAGCTCTATACTAGGAGCTAGAGAAATCGTTGCAGAACCAAACAAATTGGGGATAATTTACAAAACGCAACATATAATATATATATATGCGAAATATCTTTCATTAATCTTTAAAGCAAAAACAATATCCAGGAAAAACGGGTCATTTGTAATCTATCGCTTGTAGCAAAATTGGGCTGACTTTGTTAAGAATAACTGATCCTGGTGACTTTATATTTGATGATAATTCAAATATATTTGTTTCTATGCCTTGAAAAGCCCTTCCAGTATATGTTCTAAAACCCTCGTTATGAAGGTTCATTAGTTTTTAACTTGATTTTGAAATAAAAAGAATAGATTTCTTGCCAAGCATCGTCATCCCAAATAATACATTATTATATCCATATATAACATCTCCTTTATCTAGTATAAACTAAGCAGTCATTGGGAATATAACCAACGATTTATGTGCGGAAATATCAATACAATTATCTTTTGAACATATAACAGAGCATAGTGGGACATAGCGGAAGCCTTAGCGGCACATAACGGAGCTTAACGAACGGCAACGGACGGTAACGGACCATAACAGAAGGTAGCGGAGAAAATAATAACGGACTGCCTTATGAAACGGGTTAGCGGAATCCCCTAAATTATCCGCTAAAAAATGTTCCGCTATTTTCCGCTATGCTCCGCTCCGCTATTAGTAATGAAACGGGCCCCTGATCCAGAAACAGACCCAGAGAAAGCATTACAATTAGTTTCCTTCCTTAATTCCACCCTCCCCACCCTCCCCGATCCTTTTCCTTCCCCTAGCCTTCCTCATGTATTCCCTTACATCTGCATTCTCAGTTGGTACGAGTTAAGAAATGTTACTACTATAAAATTTACTAATATAGCAATGTTCTTCTTCGGGTTTATGTATATATGAATTGGAAGTCGAGAAAACTGTTGCCTGTGAGCGATAATAAGTGCAGTTATAGCAGTAAAGGATTTGGGTGGGTCCTCCAAATAAAAAGGAGGATGTTTTAGAAGCCCTATAGCAAGAACAACCAGACAAAATCCTCCAAATTTTTTGTCAAATGACTTATAGATAAGTTGGAAAAGAACGGAACAAAAGGGTAGAAAATATTTCGATTTTTTTCCCCGAAGTTAGCTGAGAGTGCAGTTTTACACCCCGCCCCTCCCACCCACACACTCCTTTCCCCACTCTACCTTTCTATTAACAATTTTGGTCCATCATGCAAGGCACGACCCAATAGTTATCGAGTATGTGTAAAGGTCAGATTATATTGAAGCAGACTCTCAATTACCACAGAACCTTTCTTTAATATTTCGTGACATTTGATGCTTTCAGGAAAACTAGCCTAAGATCGAATGGTTGCTTACTAACCCATTATATACTTTTGGCGATGGTGGTGTTGTACTTAGGATGATAACTCAGCTCTCCCGCCCTTGATATAACCATATTAAATGTGTTGATAAGGGCGTAAAGCAACCAATCTCACTCACTCACTTATTTGTATTATGATTACAAAATTAATATTAATTAAACTTAAAATGTGTACTTACGATGATAACTAGTCTTTTGTATTATGATTACAAATATTAATTAAACTTACAATGTGTCGAGACTTTCAAACCGTTTTTCCAGATTTAATTGCTGCGACGTGGCGTGCCCAGGATTCGAACTCAATTTCCCCAGGCACAGCGTCAGCACTGGATGCTTAGAGCCTTACCTACTTAGAAACTGTAAGTGGGAGGCCTACTGACGGGGTGTCTAGACAAACTTCATTCAATACCCTGCGAAAAAACGCATAGTACTATCGGTAAATCCATATTAGAGATTATGGTTATACGGCCAGCCAGGCATTATTGACAGCAAGATGAAGTTGAATGTATGCATATTCACTCTAGGTCCAAACCCTCAGATCAGATAAGAATCGTATGTCAGCCTAATTCGCTAATCTGTATCCCTGCCTAGAACTCGGCGTTTTAATGGGAATATAATGACATTTTGCGGTCTTAATGGAATTATAATGGCACTTGATAATGATAATGGCATAATGGCGCTGGAAGGGACTTTCTCAACTTTGGGCCTAGAGTATATTGGTGAGTGGCTCTTGAAAGGTCCACCGGGTGCGGGATTCGAACCCATGCATGTCCCCCACATCAGGCATTCAGGCTGTATGTCCATTATAATATGCGTACATAAAACTTCACCTAACTGTTATTGATACCTCAGTGGTATGGCTGTAATCTCTATTTTTCATATTATGTTACGCCTATGTCCTCAGGCAACAGCATTTAATGAATCATGAGAAATTGTCATTATACTAAGCATAGCACCTCTAGTTACCTCAAGATAAAATGCTGTCATCCGACGCTGTTGTGGGGCATTACAAGGACGTGTATATTGGATAGATACTAACGTCTTATTCCTGCAAGCATGCGTCTCCCCAATATGAGAAACAAGGACATGGCCAACATTACGAGCCTTGCGAAACTTTCCTTCTAAATACTAAGATTATCTAAGGAAAAGTAGAAAGATCACTGTGGTTACTCCCGAAGATGAGCTCAATTTGACGCTAAATAAGTGTAGATATAGAGAAAGACAGTCTAGGGTGAGATGAAAAGGAATGGAGGCATCTTCAGAATGTGTCTAGTCTTTGCAGAATGCCCCTGTCCTTTACGATTCGCCCAGTCTCCTCTTCCCAAGGCTTTAACAAGGATTACTACGCAGAGTAATTAGGCCTTCCAGACCGAGGCGTGTCACGCCTTTGTAAAAGCGGGAAACACCTACTCCGCACGACGTAGCGCCATAAAGAACGTCTCCAAGTGAGGGTATAAGCTGATAGTTTGGGAAGACTGCATATGAGACAGATTTGGTTCTATTTGTGGTATGGGATATTTTCACAATATACTCGATCTAATCACTCTTGATCACATTAATGTGATGAGTGGGAGGTATAAATGGGATTGATTCGTCATAACATTCTGTGTCCAGACCCAGTTGGAATGTACTGATGGGGTTGCTGGCAAAACAGTAAGTCCATGAGTTGTGAGAATTACTACAGATTCCTTTGCAGACTCTAAATGACACCGACTTATTCCTGTGAGTGAGTGGACATTAAGGATATACAGGACAACAACAATGTTTTAAAAACTTAAACAGGTGTACTCAAACATTATTTAACAGGTTTGACGCATCTTCTGGATGACCTACCGATGTCAAAAATGCTCTACATGTATATTGAAAGGTTGATGCAATAACAAAGTCCATAATTTTTGTTATCATTATCATTATTTCCCAATTACCTTTACCGAAACTTTTCGTTTTGTTTCCAGTTTTGTGATGTAGGTATCTAGAGTCCTTGTTTCTGACGCCACTTTGTGTATATAATTAAAGTGGCTAAGGTCACTATTTGACTATATGTCATTTAGAAATATGTTTGTAGTTTTCGATGACATGCATAAGTAAGAACATTTGTGTAGAATACCAACGCTATATATTCCGTAGATTAATTGATATTTGTTAATGAAGAATGTGGCAGAGGTTCCATTGAGGAATTCAAATCTGAGAGAGCAGTAACTAGACCATAAGGTGCTGCCCCAGTGTATGGTAAAGGGATGTGAACTAAGGGCGAGGCAGGAGGTACATAGTGACATATATACCCTGTCCCATCCAGCTGGTATCACTTAACTCATTAAGATAAGAGGCGTCGGGGACCTTCCCTAAACCAACCGAATTGGGTCAGGCAGTTGTGTAGGGTGACTCCAGCACCCTATAGGCCGTTATCCACTTGTACGACAAACGGTCACTGACAATCGGTCACTAGGGGTCACCGACAATCGGTCAAGTGGATACCGGGCGACCGACAATCAGTCACCCTCTTCATTTCGTCGGTGGGTTGTCGTGACCCCCTCCTGACAATAATGTAAATTTACATTATTGTCGGGAGGGTGACCGATTGTCGGTCACATACCAATTTATTTATTTTTTCTAACATGTATTTATGGCCATACTGAGGGTTGTTATGACCTTGGATACTTTCGTGAATAGTCTAGAGTATATTTGGACCTTTAAATTAATTCTATTTTGTTCATTTCTATCAATTTATAATATAATATATAATATAATATAATATAATTATAGTGATTTTTACTGAATATTTCGATTTGTGCGTGGTTTGCAGGTCCCTGATTTTGGTGAATAGTTTGACATTAATTTGTACATTTATTCTGTATCATTTCTAGTGATTTATAATTATCTATTGGTATTTTTTGGTGATTATTTCGACTATTTCGACATAAAAAGTGTCCCAATCGTACAGTATGTGACACCACGTTGTAGCATACTTATTTAACTTAACATTTCTTTAATTGAAGATACTGAATATGGGTTTTACTATATTTCCATATTCCATATATATATTCTTTGTGCATAATGTTAAAGTAATATAGCGGATTTGCATGTTCTTTATCTAACTTTGGGTTAATTCATATATATATTCTCACTCTAAATATCAATACTAAATAATATGGAGATCGATCAAGGAACAATTAATAGCAACAATATTATAAGAACAATCTCACAAATAAATCCAGTTGATGACAGTAGTACAAGAGTCTGTATAGCCCGATTGCAATAACTTAATGGAGAAACATATTGTATCGAATCTCAGCGTTCCTTTGTCTGAGAAATAACATATTATACCAACATTATATCATTTAATGTCTAAAACTCGATAAATGAATATAAATGACATTAACAAAGTATTCATATTTCCACAGTAAAAAGTAACCCAAAGTTAATTAAAGAACAGGCAGAAAGGAAGGAAGGAAGGAATAAGAAAGAGTTTAATAGGTAGAATTATAACTATATGGAATGTAGTACCTGTAAATATAAGGAGACTGGAAGATAAAGATGCTTTTTCTGTTAGTATTAAGACATTGCGTGCAGAAACATTTAGACCCACTGAAGATATCTGGTCCATCCCAGATCCGCTGACTTTTTCATGAAATTACTGTGAGAATATGATTTAGAAATAGTGTAATGTCTGCTCGTGCGAATACATATTTTTAGGACTATTTAATTGATATAATTATACAGAGAGAATTAGATGAAATATTTATACGACTGTCATGATGTTGAACAACACGCTGGTGTTGGCTTTTATACATCAATGCATTATATTTTATTTTTATTTTCCATCTTTACTTATAAATAATCCTTTTTGTGACCAACATCTTCACTAAAATATTTTGTATGAATACTTGTTAAAATTAGAGAATTCTGAGAATAATGTACCTGTTACACAATGCTTTTGACTGAATGAAAATCTTTAAATACAAAATACAGGCAAATCCGCTATATATTACTTTAACAAATATGATCGGCGATAGAAATATATATTACCAAGGTAGACCAGTTGTATGAATTATAAGAAACCTGGATCGTTTATAAGGTAGTGGCCTAAAAACCCTTTAAAAACAAAAAAATATAGAATCGTTCACCCCTAGGTGACCGATTGTCGGTGACCAAAAAGCCACTTTTTGTCGTACAAGTAAATACCGACCGACAGCAGCCACCGACGGCACCCACCGACAATGGCAGGTGACCGATTGTCGGTCACCTGTGGCCAGTTTGTCGGGGGTCATTTTGTCGTACAAGTGGATAATGGGTTTATGACATTGGAGTTTTATACTCTTAAATACACAAAGTATATGTAATTCCTACATTAATGCTCCCGGGTATTCATTACAAATATACTAATCTAGAACATAGTTGAAATCCAGACAAACTTTCCCCAAATCGGGAGCTCAGTGGCATGTGTCACTTTAATGAGGTAGCTCCAGAATACATTCTGCCTTTGGCATGTGCTTATCCCTATTTCTCTGTCATTGTTTCGCCAACCCATACAGTCCATACTAGTAAGAAGTCAGACAAAAGATAACAAAATGGTGCTGAATCCTAAGTGTCCTGACCCTCTAGTGACTAGAAATGAGTCATTTACAGTCAGTATTAATGAAACCACTGGCGACCTAGACAGCGGGCCTATATGTACAAACATATTTAATAGAGGATGACATAATTATTATTTCTGATCTCAGTGTAATGACAGAATTTGTTGTAGGCCTACATATATATGAAAGATAAATTGTCAGTATTCTATAGTAAAGTTCTTTATTCAAAACAATGTGCTATCTTCCTGCCCGTTGTTCCGCATTCTCGCTAACTATTTCCCCATTGAAAGTGTATTCAGAAATAGTTAGCGAGAATGCGGGGCAACGGGCCTGTTAATCCTAAGAGCAATCCAAACGTTACATTTGTCCAACTTTAACTGTTCCAGTTTTATAATATCCGGGATTTGCCCTACGTAATAGTACACAGAGAGTGATTTCAGTTGATTAAATTGCAAATGGAAGAGATCCTGGCTTTTTTTGTCTTTAAAATTATTTCGCGAAATGTCACAATCGTGATACCTTTAACACAATACATCTGTAGTTTGGTGGTCATCTGCTGTACGGATCAGTGATTTACTGATGATTACGTAACATAATGTCATGAACAAATTGGGATTGTTACAGTCAACTTAATGTTGTTTTTTCTTTTAAATAATTTTGTTCGGACTCTATTTAGTGGTACACCATACTCTCAAGAGATCCAATGGACGAATATTAAAGAAAAGACACTATATAATAGTACATAGATTAATCTTTTGTTTAATTCCGTCTTAGTATAGGCTCACATCCTCTTAGATCAGACAAGAATTCTATGTCAATAATTCGACGCGTACTGGGTTAATTGCTTCCCTGGCCCTGGAGTAGGCGTCCTAATGAAATTCTAATGACATTTTGTGGTTTGGCGCGAGAGGCTTTCCCTCAGTTCGGAGAGACTTACTCTGAGCGTAGACTGGTCTGAAGCTTTAGACCATTGTCCAAATATCAGGAAGTGCTAGTAGTAGTTCATATGCTGTATGGAATGATGCTTTGACCTTTTGAATCGTAAATGTAATGTAAATGGAGGTGCAATTAAAATATTGTATCTGGTGGTTTTGTTGTGACATGTCCGTGATATATGCCATGACATACATGACAAGATTAACACTTTATATTCATAAGTACACCTAGGGAAAGTCTTATCCACCTAGCAGTGGTATGTTAAATATTCAGAGCTGCAGGACGCACGGAGCCATCAAGACCAGGGGATATTCTTTCCTGTAATTATCATATAGAGAGCCTTAATTTATGAAGGATCTTCGTTTCAACACCAGTAGCAACCGTGTTATAAACGTATGCAATCGTATACATTATTAAACGCACTGGATTGCTGTGTTCATATTTCTTCTAGCAATTGTTCTTCTGGAACGTTACTATTCAAAAGAAGCCTGCTCCCTTTCCTCCTTCTCCGTGACCTTAGTTGCCATGGAAGTCATTATTCGACCTCAAAGCATGCCAGTTATAGCATACGAATGTCGTGTTAGTGATTTTCATATTCTAAGATAAAATGGCTGGGTAGAGTATTACGGTCTCAGCCCCTCTGTACCTGTGGTTGATAGCATATCAACAATACAAAAGACAATAGTAGGACACGTGTTCGTACGTTTTTTGAGTATATATGTACATACATATAATTTATATAGCTCCTTCTGTCAAAGATTATTTGAATCAATTGCCGATGTGTGACAGCTTATTGGTCGCACGGCGACAGGCATATAAGAAACAAGTCTCTCACAAGTGACAAATCATGTCCCACCCCCTTTTTTCAGTTTAAATGCATCATACATCCATCTTCTAATGTATGCATAGATCTGCAGGGGATTTGTTTTTCAATCATTACCGGGGGCTTGGAAATCTTAAAATGATATTACATGCAGTCATTGCCGTGTGATGACAGGAATGATATAATAAAGTTATCAATAATTACATTTCCACCATCGAGGGTCCTTCTCTAGCAAAATACGCTATGCATATTCTTGTTACATGTAATATTCGGATCTTCTGAGACTGATACCCAGGCTCGGGTCCTTGATTGAATTAATAATCTTGCCCACAAACTATAGTCATTGATTCAATGCTTATTCAATGAAATCGTGCGTTCTTCAAATTCTTCTCACCATTTACACACAGCTGGATACGTGATTTCTGAATAGAATATCCTAGGCCACGACATGATTCCATGCCCAAACAAAGATCTTTACATTGAATTCATTTTGACTTTAATTTTCTATACAATGATGAATTCCGATGCAAATGAAGACGTCAGAGGAAGTTCTAAAATATTAATTAATCTTCAGGGCATTTTAAACAAGGGTATCAATTTCTAGCCCTTCAGACATGCAATAGTATTACCCTAAAGATAAATTATAGCTCTTGTAATAATCGAGGAACAGATTCTGATTAGACAGCCTCTAAAAATAGGTATACTATGCAATATATGTTCCATAAGAGTCCATGACTTTAAATTCCTAATAATGAGACTTTCCTGGCCGTTTTATATCCTGGCGATTAATGGTATCCTATGGTATGTCTTCGTGAAATGTGACATGGATTAATATAGATCAAAACGCATAGTTGGAGTTGATATTGGATGTTAACCACCGCCTTTTGTAACCGGCATGTGCGGACAAACAATTGAAGCCGAAATTCAAAAAGCTATTTCATATTTGTTTGCACTAATCTGTGGACAAAATGGAGTAGAGCTCTTGTAGGAGATGAGTGCAACAAGGGGGACAATGCACATCAAAGGGAACAAAGGAGGAGCACAACAACTGCTCATTTCTCTTGTACTGTCGGTAATAAAAGGTGAGAATATAGTACAACAGCATAGAGGTCCAAATGAGAACTTAAAGGTGTTGACCTTTAAACCACTCTCTTGTTGTAAATTGATTCCGGATTAGACCGGATAACTCTCCACCATTGATATATCACGAGGTAGCTTGTAACATTAATTGCTAAACCTAATTATACTTTTAATCATTATTATTAATTATCACCCACTTATTATTACCATATTTCCATAATCGCTAATTATACTAACAATAGCATTGTTCTATTCAAGTCTACGGGTCAGGATCTGCCTCTATGTTACATAATATTCCTAGCGTCATGGACAACGCCCACTATGCATATCACTGTACAAGGATGTATACTTTCACCCTTAATAAATGACAGTTGACTATCTGACCTACACAAGATCCCACGTCTATCTGTGTTCCTCTCTACCTCTCATAATCAGTACTTACAATATTATCTAGGAAGTAGTTGCTGTAAGAACTATCACGTCCAACAAGTCTGAAGGTTAGCTCTAAAGTGATCTTTTATTCATAAATATATTTCGTAGATGGAAGTCTATTGGCTGAGAGGCCTGAGAGCTACGCCCCCCCTCTCTATATGTTTACACCGTGACGTATCAACCTCAGCGGCTTGGCTAAATATTGAATTGACCATGCAATGTACATAATGCACAAGTCGGGAGAGGTATTTTGTATTCTGATGTCACACAGGACATCCAGTGCCCTTTAGTGACTCTTTAAAGAATAACTTGACGAGAGGCGACCAATAACCGCCTTAAGAAGGCGGTGCGCAAGCAGGCATATTTCGAACCCTTCTGTTGCCCCGGGCCTTCACAGCCATGACTCAATACCTTCCACAACTCAACCTGGCCGTGTCGTTTTCCTATTAAACATACCGATAGCTGACAACCTTACACAGAAATCGCAACGATATGATGTCCTCTGCAAGTTTTGTCCGAAGAAATAATCAATCTATGCTGTAAAATAGATTTTCGATATTCCTATACTATTCCTATGGGGAAGCGTTGGCAAGTGCCGACCGCCATTTGCGCCACCACGTTGGAGCCCTAAGGGCACCCTAGCATGATGCAATAGAGCGTGCTCCCCGCACACACGGTGGTGTGTGCGGGGTGGGGGTTGGGGGATCATTCAACAATCTGTAAACGTCAGTCACAAGCACCTCATTTATCACAGGAAAAAACATATTATGGGCGGTTTGATACTTCTGGATTCACTTCACTTCTCAATTTCTACAAAATTAATTGTGCAACTTTACACATGATCAGTAGTATCTGTACCTATGGTAAAATGAAATGACTGAAAAAGTATGGATAATATTTTCGCTTTTTGCTTTTCACTTTTAATCACCGTTTTTATAGGGTAAATGTTGGTCATCTGGACCAAAAGCGCCCAAAAGATGGCAGCACTAGTTGCCGTCTCGGGAACTCTCCTGAGATTTCGCACAGGCGCGCCAGACCCACAGGGTTGGGACAAGGTAGGAGAGAGCTTGCCGGCATATTGCATCTAACTTTTAAAAAACCCATGTGACAAACAATTTCAGTCACGGAATCAGCATGCCCTTCCTATAATACTACTGCTCATATAAAGACGTTGTCAACAGAGCTGTAGAATCAACGATTTTGGCCACTTTCCACCACTACGCATGGTTTGGCCCTACTCATATCACTAGCAAAGTTCAACCTCTCCGCAACTACCTATTCCGTAGCTCAGCGGCTAGAGCACTGGACTCCCGACCAGAAGGTTCGGGGCTCGCACCTCGCCTGGGCCCGTCAGCTGTTGTTTTTTTCATCCTATGCTTGGTTGGCCGTGTAGAGCTGTCACTACACGGCCCGGGGGTGGGTGGGTTTGAAGGTTTGTGGTGAGGGGAAAGGCAGGCTATTACAGAAACAAAATATCCATATAGTGTTTTAATGTGTACCAACAATAATACAAAAACGGCCTAAACATTATCTAAATTACATTCGCAAAGCGCCAACTCGCAGCTGCCACTCCCTGGACGAGGTCATTAAAATGCCGAGACTTAAAAGTCTTTAGGTTTTACCAGATGAGTTGAGTTGATGTTTAAGGGGGCTGGTGGGAAGTTCTTGCTTCTACTTCGCTTGAAATTCCCAGAATGGCTTAGCAGTTCTTGTCACATGATAGCTGACGTCAGAATTGGATCCGTGGATAACTTCCTGATGGCCTCCCCTCATGTTAAAATGTAGGCTATAGGCTATTATGTAGTATCCACTACTTAATCTGATTGGTGAGATGAACATGAGATTTGGTGATGATATGATATAATTATGAGTTCATAATTGATATTGCTTCTACAAAAAACATTCAAAATTATACCGTTACTTATTGGGCTGATAGATTGTGGGGGCATGATATGGATGATATGGGTTATGGTTAGGGTAGCTATTGTACCACTTAATTACACGATCTTATCATTATATCACTAGCAAAGTAACTGTCTTCTGGACGGTCACCCTCTCTCCCCACACTTCCTCCTCTCCCTC
Organism: Sthenelais limicola; assembly: GCA_942159475.1. Lineage (NCBI taxonomy): Eukaryota > Metazoa > Annelida > Polychaeta > Phyllodocida > Sigalionidae > Sthenelais > Sthenelais limicola. Next base: position 42,040,464 of record OW804100.1, read on the forward strand.
TGTTCCCACCCGCTTTTCTCTGTCTTTCATACCTGTTTTTCTCTCCCAACCCCATCTCCGATTCCCCCTCTCCCTCCCCTTTCTACCTCCGACTCAGACTGTACAGACCAGAAACACGGTTGGTAACATCACCGATTCCAAGAACATGCCTGACAAAAAAAAACTTCTTGAGCTTTATATATTAGATATCATAGTTGTATGACCCAAAACTGTGAACAAATAAAGGATTCTCAATCTATCTTTCTATAACTATATGTTTCATCGAGACCTTCCTCCTTCTCTCTAGATTATCAACATGTCTGGTAAAATATTCGGGGTGCATACTTCATCTATATATTCTCATAGAAGGCTGAAAGTGTCTACGCCAGAGGAAGCGCAATGTACACAGGTAAGATCTACTCCCATCAGGCTTTTGCTTACGTTCTGCATGGAGATAATGGAATCAAGGGAAGAGCAATTGGCTTTGCTCGAGGCTTTACTTAAGCTCAGGATCAACTTTGGTTGATATTCATATACATGTCTTGTAATGATTGGATAGTCTCACGACAAAGCAATATTATTAGTTGGTTTCAGTTCACTTCTATGAATACGAAAATCTGTAACACCATAGAAATAGATCTAAAAGTAAATCTAATAAGGTTTTTCGGAGATCTGGGATAGGCTACGTCAGCCACTGGAACACGTTGGCCATCACGGTTTCATAAAAGACTATCATATCACCGAATACCTTTCGTGCTGATTAGTTTCTTAAGTTTAGTGACTAATAATCTCATATTTCAATCCCACACTCGCTATGTTGCATTTCACCTGAGTCTTAATTAGTCTTCGGAAGACATTGTTCCTACTAATTATTTCAGGTGTCGTTGAACCGTATTGAAGATTATGGTAGATCTATTAAAATCACTGTGTTATTATTGAAAGAACTGACGGTTTATAGCATAGGTTAAAGGTGACAAGAATGATAGGACTGGTTGCATAAGCATGATGTATCGTGAAATATCAGTGCTTTTAAACTTTGATTAACAGTGACTATGAACAAGTATCAGCTAGGCAATAATAGAATAAAGAATGGAGAGGTTGACTATGTTTTTACTACTACAGTATTATGTTAAGCGTCTTCGCGATAATAAAGTTTCAGAGTTCCTCACACCGACATACTATTTCTCAAGAACAACTTTACCATGTAATTGGCGCAATATGTGAAGGTGAAAACATCACCGATTATATTGGAGAAGTCACGCCCCTAACTACGCCGCCTAGGTAACCACGCCCCCCCCCCCCTTGGTCCCGCTTATGACGTCGCCCCTGTGTTTACCTATGACGTCACAGTCCCAATGCTTCCACGCCCACCTTTCCTTCCACTCTCAACCGCTTCTCCGCCCACGCCACACGTATAATTTTTTCTTTTATATATGTATTTGTATTATGGTGAAAATAAAACCTCCTGATGAAGGTTTCAAGGCCATTCCTCCGTTCTGTGTTATTCCAGCGTAGTGCTGGCGTCCAAGCCATATATTCTTAAAATGTTTGGATATTCCAATAATAGTTTGTATTGATGCCTGTATGTCCAAAGATATCTATAATTGTGAAGATGCCTACAATACCTTTCATTCTTTCTGAGAATACCAACTGAATAATTAGGATACAGTGCACCGAGACAAAACATAACAGAAATGAAAGAATAAAAGTTCCCCTGAGACCAACTCGACTATGAGCAACCACCAGGCACTGTTTTATGAGCAATTGGTGAAAGAATTTAGATGGGGTTCAATCAATTGACATTGCAAGAGAACTCTTCATTACATTGTATATTAACAATAGATAACCCATGAGAACAGATAGTTGAACATCCTTTGTTCAGACATTCCCTGCGGGGTGATTAGTATTTTGTATGTGATTACTCCCCTGTTTCACTTTTTGTTTTAGAGTGTATAGAAAAGGTCATTGCTATAGTCTCTTCATCAAACAGTAAGCGGACAATATCCAAAATAATTGATATCAGGGGCCTTCCACAAGTATTACTGGATCATATCGGTACAGTCCTCTGTGAATGACCTTTGCATAACTTATATAGTGTAATTTATATATTCATGTAACGATTGCGCAACGGTCAAATGCAATCCTCATCCCGGGGTGATGGGGAAGAGTATGGGTGTGGATTATTGGAAAACTATGCTCATGTAGGGACAATAATTGCCTCTGATTAAATCACAAGGCTCTGGTTGAGATTGTTTCATCATCTATATGCGAGAGGAAATGTTATATATTAATTGGGATGTGCATTGTTCAATCAGGCAGGTTCATACCATATGTTTGCACTGTTGGTAGATTTAGGAGCTGCATAATAGATTTGAATACACCTTCTGGTTCCCCCCATCAAACTACGCACATCATTACACCTCTTATTCGAATGATTTCCCTTTGAATGGCTTTTTGTCAATGTCGTATGGTTCACACATGACTTCGTTCATCTCGACTTCCACACGGATTGATTAATTATTGGCAATGTGCGTGTGGGATTAAGGCTTCGTGACAGTGTATATTGATATAAGTTCATTCAGCTATATCGCTGGTACAGTCCATAATGTCCATTTGACTGCAAATGAATGACAGCTGAACCAATGTATCGGTTCTATCCACTTTCTCTCATCAATAGAAACAAAAAGTCCCTCTCTCTTTTTGCTTGCTTTTTACAAGCGCAAAAGTGGGTTGGCCGATTTCCTGCCATCCCATGCTTGCAAAAATGCAGACTTAACTTCAGGACCCATCTGAGATCTGTGCATGCAGTATTAAAGAATCTTTTCGTAATTGTGGGGATGAATTCTTTACAATGATATGTAATTCATCGATGGCAGTGATGCGCATGCTTCGGGGAATGCACACAAAGCATTAATTTCTGTTATCCATTCTGAACGTATGCATGGTTATCCTCGTACTCTATATAATATTGCCACGACAATACCCAAACTCGGACTTAGTAAGAATTAATGTTGACGGCAACACAATTAATTGGTTTCTCTAAGACCCAATGAGCTACCGATAACTTTATTCATGCAATGGAAGAGAATCTACCTTCTGTCCCCAGGTTGTTTCAACCAGTTTGGCATTTGTAAATGACAGAATTTTGAGTTTTCTTTGTTTAGGGGCTATTGTCTTTAGATTCCTGCGACCCTCAGCATGACCTAGATATTTATATTCTGTGACTTTTATAAGATTGGCTGTTCCGAGTTTCAAGGAGGAGGCACACTTATTTCTATATTTAGGAGTAATAGAAAAGTTAATGACAATGCATCTGCCTGCATTTAAAGAGATTTTGTTTATGATTATGCTGACACCAAACACTTATGTTCTGAAAGTCCTCTTGGATGTGTGAACTCACTTCACTGTACTGTAAATTTGAAATATTTCATTCCTTGTTTTTTTTCCATAAGCATTTCATTTTACAACGATTTTCTCAGCTTAAGTAAAAAGAAAAATAAAGAAACAAGTAATTTTCAAGACGTACAAGTTCATTTAAAATCTCTGAGTTATGAATAATTCAGTCAATGAAATTCTGATCAGACCAGATTGAGTTTCCTATAGCATAGTCTAATCTGCTCATTTTTTGCAGTTATTTGCTTCATTACTTTTCTTTCCAATGCAAAATTCCTTGTATTCTATGCTTCGTAAATCAATATACCTGGGGTCTCGCGGTAATCGGTGGCCAGCTTGTAATACATGTAATCTCCTCCTGAATTTCAATGGCAATACTTGTAAGGTTATTTAAAGCTGAGATACGGATCATGTCTTTTTCTCTTAAGTGGGATTTGACCCTCTGGATGGTTTAGTGCCTTCTCCGTTCTGAACCGAAATAACGACCCATTTATGTATTTCATTATTTACCCGCCTTGCCTTGTTTATTCTATTCAGCCGTTACTGATGATATAAAAGCTTTTGCATTGACAGTTGCATTTACTTGTATTATTCACGACACAACATTGATAAGGAAATATTCAAGGGGATCCGAAAGGCTTTTAATGTTTGTTAATATTGCTCCTGCTAGGTCGAGGTATGAGGAGTGACATTTAACACTTGTGGCAATGGGAAACCTGTGGATCAGCTCTAAGAATATTTGATCAGTTCAGCAATGTCGTTCCCCCTTCTATCCATTGAGGCATTGCTCCTAAAGTCACCCGAGAGCAGAACAGTGAAATAGAATTCACTTAATCCCAGTCCGTATTCCCCTATTTGGAGGTGACTATAACCATATTCTTGGGTCTTGAGATAACGTACAACTTTAAACTTTTCAAACATCTCCGACAATTACTCTACTCAATTATCCCACTTACTGAGAATAGTGCCCTCCCGGGCACAATGTTGGTATAGAATGAAATATTTAAACAAACAAACAAAACTCTATACCGTATATTTGGAGGAAACCATTGTCTGCCTTCATTGTTTGCCATGTCAATATTATTTACACTGCTTGCATGTAAGATTGTGTCCACATACATGCATACATGTATGTATTCCATAAACAAGCCCTTTAATGTGTAGGTCAAAGGGCTTCTATATGATATATATACTCTGCAAAGATCTTTTCTGTATACTCCATTCTTATCGGCTTATCGATCTTGTTTCAAAGAGGTACATGTGTGACCATATTTGAGATTTAGCACTTATTGGAAGAGTTCGAGCAAGGCGCGTAAATAAAGAATGGGATCATTGACGTATGAATACAGCACAAACCTGATAGATGAGTGCTATGTTTTATGCTGGAGATCAAGTTCTTTATTTACGCGTCCGCGTAGAGAACGAGTCTCATAAGTTGATTATCATACATGCCTAAAAAGTACTTAATTAAAAGAATAATAATATAATTTTCCATTATCTGGTTTTCTTACCAGAGGAATAACTAGAAATAGATAGTGAAACGGCAAACTTTCGTCGCCAAACTTGCGTCAGTATGACAACAATATAGTTCCGTCGGTAAAGTACTATTCATAAATAAAGAACGGCCGGCAGGGCCTCGATAGTAAACTCTTGTATAATGAATTCATTTAAAGGACTACTATTATGTTTCTTGATTCGACATACAATGTAGATTTATGTAGTATTACATATAATTTGACGTATAATTTGATTCTTTCTGTTTGTAATAACTTTGAAACTTCTTTTGGTATATTTGATTTTTCATCTAACTTCAATAGAACAGTAACTCATCCTTATCTTACTCCTTTTATGTGAGTTCCAACCCAAGCCTTTATCATCCAGTAATCAGAAGTATAAATCACAAAAGTGGAAGGAAACTCTAAATGACTTGACTCGAAGTTTGCTCTCGAAGATAGACCAACTGGGTCCCATTTTTCAAGTTACAAGATTAAACTTCTAGTGACTTGCCAAATCGCAAATAATCAATGCGGAGTTATCTGCCTGAAACAATTGGAAAGTATTAAAGAAATATTCCGTTTAACTTCGTCTCTTTTTCACTACGCGGTTGATTAGGATCAATTGAAACTTTTATCGATAACTTTATAGACGGAATACAAAAGAAAAATGGTTCCAATAGAAACAAATATTCTTTCTCAAACCGATATGCAAAGACAAAAGATATCCTCATCATTCATTTGCCCATATCCGATTCCCATTTTTGTTATGATTGCCATTTGTTTGACTTAAATTAAGTCATTTCTAGCCAATCGCTTACAGTGCAGCAAACCAAATGATAATGAAAAACCGACCAAATCAATAGACCAGTGAACCATATCGGGAGGACCCCTCCACCCCTCTCCACCTACAGAACCAGCACAACAATCTCTACCAGTCTCTTTTATGACTTTTTAAAAATTGTCAGGGGTAACCAAATATAGCTGCCTTCTTCATACATGAAGCAGAGATTATTCCCCTTTTTTTTACCCTGTGCCCGGAAATTGAAATTCACCGAGCCAACAATATGTCAATTTGGTGGAATGGGATTGTATGCGATGGGAATTGTGTTAAATGATCCGAGAACTATCAATGGTGACACAAGTTTACAAGTATGTACACCTCTAATGTATCACTGACAATATAATACTATAATACAATTCGCAAAGCAAAGGCATATAAAAAACCTATATGTCCTTGAAAGTCAAAGCCAATTTACAAGCAATTCAAATTTTAAAACGGTATGGCTGTTACCAAGGTTCTGTTTTCAAGCGTCGCATCGATCTCTAAACCATATCAAATGTGATTTACAAGTAATATACTTCTCTAAGTACTCTAAGACTATCTTATACAGAGTTTTCAATCTATAGAACTTGACACAACGATTGAGAATGTACACACATTACAATATGTAGATTCGTCATATAAGAAATTACAGTCAACTTAGTTTGGGAAAAAATTAAACATGATTGGGTGTGGGCTTCTTCCCTAAACTTTAGATGACGCTGAAGCGAGGAAAGAGCGTTTCAATACCCGCCCACAATTTGACAATTAAATACTGCATTACACATAATTTACAGCCTTCATCTCAATGTCATCCTTGCACAGAAAAACATCCCATAGAGGTACACAGAGATACATGAGCCAATGATGGAATCAGTCGTACCCTTATTTTGATAACATGAGGAATTATAATTGATTGTGACAGGCAAACCATAAAGAAAGATGGGTTACGTTATTGGTGGGCTCGCATATATTGTTGTAGAAAGAGGCAATGCAATGCCACGAGGAACTAGTGATGGCTAAAGTGATTCCTAGGTTATAACCCCTATTTATAAATAGCATAAATTAATGATCCCATGATCATAACTGATCTAATGACTGGGAGAAAAGGTTAGAAATCATATACGTAAAGCCACTGCATTATTAATCACCATAATTTAGGGGTTGCTAGTGAACTGTTGGGTCATTATCCTGAGGCGAATCCAAGCACTTACTTAAAAGTGGCTATTAAAGGATCAATGTCCGATATTGAGGGACTACTGATGAACAGTTTGGTGCATAATCCTGAGGCGAAAGTAAGTCATTATGCACAAACAGTGCACCATGAAGCCCGAAATGGAGGTTGTTAATCATTTTAGTCACTGCCTAAATGAGTGGTTACAGCCACAATACCGTTCAAGGCAGTGGCTAAAAGTACTACCCAGAAGGAAGGAGATGATCAAATTTGCTTTGGTTGCTCTGTCTGCATGCATGTCATTATTGTAATCATAAACTTGTCACGACCACGTCTTTTGCATGCGCTTGTTTGTGTCTCATTAACCCAGGAGTTAATTATAGTAATGATGGGAAATAGCATAGCAGCATTCTCTTGACATGATGGTATGTAAATTACATGGAGTCCTAAGAGACAATCAATGGCATGAAATTGGTAGAAGATATAGCTCTTCATGCTTATCAGTTTATCTAGGCAAAATTTGCTAGTCATTATTATCATCAGAAATATGACAATCAAGTGCAACACAAATTCATATATATCATATAGAGAGAGGTGCAGTGATTAAGGTCTTTCTGATTCATCTTTATATACATGTACATTTCCTATAAGACTTTTAAATACATTTGGTCACTTCTGGACAATTTTGATCTCTAGGGTGTTCTCGCCATTTTGGTGAGTACATGTGAGTACCGTTTAGTAGTCACACTTGATACCTCCTCAGTACTTTCATCCAACTGCCGGAAGCTTACAAATTAGCTTCCATTACGGGCCGCGCCTTTAGTGGTGGCGTGTTTGACTCGATAGGATTCTTGAAATGTGGTTCCAAATGTGTAGAATGATGTGTAGACTTTTGCAATACATCTCGCGGTCAATGACCCAGCGTTCGAAAGCACATTGTTGCAGTTTAAAAATCTATATACTCGTTATAATGGGGAACTTGGAAATAGACATCCCAGCTAAGAATGTGTGATCACAGTGAGCTCACTGAGAGCTCACAATATTTATCACAGTGAGCTCATACTATGACCTCACAGGGGAGGTCAAAGTGTAACTTCACAGTGGCATCAAAATGATCTCTCAATGTGACCTCACAGTATACTCATACTATGATCTCACTGTGAGGTCATAAGTATGAGATCACTGTGAGGTCATAGTATGACCTCACGGGTGAGGTCAAAGTGTAACTTCACAGTGGCATCAATATGATCTCTCAATGTGACCTCACAATATACTCTTATACAATCAATCTCACTCTTATTAATCAATAAGATGACAAGACTAGACTTGTTTTTAGCACTACTGATCAGCTTCTAAACAGCAGATTTGTGCTCAGTGCTATGGTAGAAAGTTTCTCCACAGAAGCATTTCACCCAAGAGCATTCAAGGAGAGACTGCATGGTCCCTTTGCTTGAATTTTTCAAAGTTCCTCATCCCTTTCCATCACTTAAACTTACCCTTAATACAATCCTCTCCTGTAGCTGTCATAGGTAGCCATTTCAAGTTGGTGTTAGACAATCTTGGTCACTCAGTATACTTATAGTAATAATATTAGAATTATAAGGGTGCTTTCTTCCCAACATTTTTGAACATCAAGCAGGTAAGTTATCCAAATAAACTATCAAGTTCATTGCTTTCAATATTCCCAAGTTAGTGATGTGTAATATCTATGAAGTATAAATGCTTCATATAAGTATTACTAGTGAGACTTTTGTTCTAATAGAAAGTGTAAATGTAATGCAGTAACCTTTGGTGCCACCTAGTGAAAACCAAGTTCTATGGTACTGCCACCTGGTGATAACAGTCGGATTGCCGATAACGCCGCCAATAATGCCAATAGAAGAAATTGGAGGCCAGATTTGAAAAGAGGAGAAAAAACTAGACTAGGTCAACATCTCACAAAATTTCTAGGGGCTGCCAGAAAAAAGTCAACATTTTCAGTATTTTTGCCATAGAGATGTGCCTAAAAAGTGTAATTCTTGCAACCCACTTTGCAATGTCAAATGAATCCTTTGTTTGGAAAATGAAGGAATGCTTGGAATGGAATTTCCTTTAGCACCCGGGTATAACAGGGCCCCCTGCATCTCATACTCCAACAGCTAAGCCCTAGCTGCCCTAAAAGTTGGTCAAATCGACCATTCCGTTTTTTGGAAATGTCCAAAAATCTGACAAATCATTCATGTGAGATCACATATGCAAGATCACAAACATATCACCCAGACCTCACCGTTCTGATCTCACATCTATGAGAAGTTTCTGAGCTCACAGAGATATCACAGTTTTTAGCTAAATGTGAGCTAGAACTTGTGACCTCACACTGAGATCACACTGAAACCATTCATGTGAGATCACATATGCAAGATCACAAAAATCTCACCCAGACCTCACCGTTCTGATCTCACATCTATGAGAAGTTTCTGAGCTCACTGAGATATCACAGCTGTTAGCTGAATGTGAGCTAGAACTTGTGAACTCACACTGAGATCACACTGAAACCATTCATGTGAGATCACATATGCAAGATCACAAAAACCTCACCCAGACCTCACCGTTCTGATATCACATGTGTGAGAAGTTTTTGAGCTCATAGTGAGATCTACATGAGCTCACTTCCTAGCTGGGATAACATGTATAAGTGTTAATATTTCAAAACCCTATCCATGCCGTATTTGCCAATATAGTTACCCCTATCCAAATAGAGAAATTAAGCCATATCGTTCTCATAAACTCATTATACTGTCATTGGAATGTGTGTTCCCCCATATTTTTACTCTTAAATTCCACGCTTTCCCTTCCTTGGGAATGCAATAAATATTTGACCAGAGAAGCCACCGTATTCTGTAAAACACTCCCTTTACAGGATACACTTCTTGCCCAAATATCAACACATCATATGCACCTGCTAATCAGGTTTATGGGTCCTTTGGGTTTTTCGACAGGATCTGGGTCAGTGGTTTAATTGAACTGGTATTAGTTGGCTGTTCGAAGGCTTCTCCGACATGCAAAGTTCTGCTGCAGAAAGGGTGCCTATCTTGTTTGAGATTTTGTAGTGGGGAACGACGATGAATTAGCTCAGTTGATCGGTGCAGGATTCCCAGAGGAGGCTTTGTGGACATGATTATTTCATTATGAATGTATAGATATCAACAGCACAGATTTGACTGAAATGTAGTGGATCTGGCTTCGCCGATCAAAAGGAAGGGAAATACATTGTATATTGTTTATTTCCGGAATCAGTACAACATTGGTTTACATAACGGTAACAGTTAAACTCCAGAAATGGGAACAGCCCCTATCAATGACAGTCATAGCTCTTCCAGAGGGTCCCTTATAGTTAAATTGGAGTTAGATTTAAAGTAGAGAGAGTGATAAACAAGATTAATAGTCTACCCTCTCACAATTGAATGGACTAGTTTTATGGTTAATAATGTGAAGGCAGTTATACATGTGTTCCCTGATATGTATGTATGTTGTGGACGAGCTTCAGAGGTTTGTACTTGCTACTATTTTTAAAAGATTCAATGGGCCGTCTACTACCTAAATGTAGTTCATCGGGGCCATGCACAGCCCTTATTCGTAATAGTGGTGTCGGATCAATCTCAGTTCCACTTTGCTTGCTAGCTTGTTGCCTATGACAGCAAAAACACGTTCGTTCTGTTTTTTAACATAACTTGTGTATGTACATGTGTGTGTGGTTGCTCTGGGACTATCAATGGGTTGATGATGTTCAAGATGTTCTTTTATATATATTGTGTTGTTTTCTTTCTCATTCATTATCTGATTATTCTTGAGCTTGATTACTGTGGAGTATACTTTATTTCTGAGCTGCCTATAGCCATGCATTTTATTGTCCTCTGGGTTGCACGCCTGGCATTCCCAAAGGCTTAGTCTCTGTTTTGTAACAAAGCAGTGCTACCTTTATTGTACAATTGTGGCTTTGCTGTAAGATTTATGTGTTTCCTGAAAGGGGCACATTCTGTCCAGGCAGTGTGTTGTTTTGTGAGCATATCTCAGCATACCTTTACATCTCGTGGCTAGTAAAAGGCTGTCATGCAGTCCCTATCTCTTAGTATTTCTTAGCGTATTTTTAGTTATAGATCTGTCCAAGATCCTGATTGAAATGAGTTGTGGTTAATTTATTTCTGTCTTCATTCTTGATTTACCGCTTTTCTGGAATAAAGAGTCTGTCCTGCTAAGGTATTGGATATTTATTAATTACTAGTGATGTATTCGTCTTTGACCGTTGTCAGTCGAAAATGTAATTGACATGTTGCTGTCTATACCAACAACACCATAGTATATCAATGGTACTCTTTAAATATCTGTATTCCAGGGTATATCCACCTTTCTTACCCTCCTTCCTCCCCTCTCTCTCCCACTGCTTAATTCTCTTTCAATTCTTCCCCCCTTTCTCCTTGTGTATTTGCCCCTTCATCTCCCTCTCCCTCTAGCCCTTCCCTAGCCTCCCTTTCTATTTGCATCTCTCTCGGGCTTCCTTTCTCTATAGTCTCTCTTCGGTCCCCCACTCTCTACTCTCCATTCCACCTCAACCACCTTCCGCCCCCCCCCCCCCATCCCCCTTCTCTCCATCTCCTCATTCTACTATCTCTATATTTTGATCTCTCCCTCCCCACCACTCTTCACCCTCTCCCCTAAATGTATCTCACTTCGCCACCCACTATCTCTCTCCCTCCCTCCCCCTCCAACTTTCTTTATTCAAGAAAACCATGTAGTGACCACTCTTGTTATTGAATAGAGTGCCACATTTTCTGATGCATTTCTGATAGTATATGAAAAAAATAATGATATATATGATTTATAGTATCAAGATTGTATGTGGATATAGTTCCAGGTCTCAGCTTCTGTTCAAATACGCCAACTTATAATTCCTGGGTGCTAAAAGAACATTGATATACCATCTGATCAGTGTCTCCCCAACACGAAGCCTCCAACAGTTCAGATTGGTGCAAAGCAATCTGTCTGAAAGGCAATGTTCCCCCTCCAATTTTATCCAATACCGCATTTGAGATTCTACTTAAGATTCGAGTTAGAAGTTGTAATATAATGTTAATAGATGGCAAAGCGTTTGACTAATACTGTGGTCGAGAAAATGCTTTATCACAAGTTTATGACCACTCGCTAGAATAGGAATCTGTTCCTGGAAGACTCTCTGGGATATCTACTTCCAGGGCATGTGTTGCAAAGGAGCATCATTTCCAGGCTCCCTGCGCTGAAGTTCATTAAACATTGGAACCACGTTCTGGGGATAATTGAGTAAAATACACAACTAATCTCTTGGGTGGGAAATTGGAAAGGATTGATGTGATCTGCAGGGCTTTGACTTATCTTCTCACTCTTTGCTCTTAATAAAGGAGATCTACGACAATTTAAGCTACGCAGAGATGCGCATACCCTGCGTCAGCTTTGCTGACATCAGTGTGTTATAGTTTGTGTACATGGCAACGTATAGCGTATGGCAACTTATTACGTATTGTAGTCACAAGAATTACTGAGATATCCCATATCCCATATCCTATATATCCTATATCCCATCTCGCTATGTATTTACTGTTTCGCACATGTAAAACCCTTAATGGGAGTGGAACTGAACAAGTATACGTCACCACATCCCGGAAATGATTCTACTGGAGATATGACGCTAGTGATTAGGTATGGTGTTTTGTTGTGTATGGTGTTTGAGGGGTTTCTTTTGTGTGTGTGTGTTGGGGGGGGGGGTTGTTTTTGTGGGGGGTGGGGTTTAATTTTGTCGATTTTATTCATCACTGAAGGCCGTACATCATTTAATTTGTTATAAGAAAGACGCATGTTCACATAGTGAATATATTATTGCGTTGCCAAAAGTCTAGAAGTACTTATATTCCCTCTACCATCTATAATTATACATATAAAAAAACAGAAACTAATTATATATACTCATAAAACAATTACGCTGGTGGAACAATAGATCTCATGGTGGCCTAATGCCTTACCAAAGCCAGATACATCAAATTCGACATCACTTATAAAGACAAATTACAGAACACACAAGTAAACAGCTGTACAATGATTATCACTTCTTAGATATCCAAAAGATGTCACCCACATGGCAAATAATGGCTGTTTCGTTTCTGCCTACGTCAAATACATTTTCATATAATAGTCTCATATGCTAATCGCCTAGTCCTTACACGAACTTGTTGATAAAATCGGGAACCATTGAAAATAACCTCTCAACATCAGTATTGTCAATCACAAGACGAGACCAAATTTACCCCCTGAGACCAAATTCTTTACAAGTACTGAGAATTTTTCCGGATCCTCACAATTCCTTATTTCTCCACTCAAGGAATTCCGGTGAGATACGCACTGCTACACATTCGCTAAGAACTGCTTAAAAGTCAGTCCCCCTCTCCCTCTCAAATTTCTAATCTTGTCTCTATTCTCAACATATAAACTTTTTTTTGTACAGTGTTTTGATACAGCTATCTCTCTCCTTTCATGTAATGGTAAGATTCTCCCTTTAATCAACAGCTCTTTTTTTAGTTAAATTCTTTCCAAATGCCAAGCGCAGAGCTCTATAACATACATTTTGCAATTCTTTTTAAGACCGACGTTACTGTTCATTATTATAGGCCCTGCATTTTCTAATAGAGGCAGTACATACATTTTACACAAAAAGTCCAACAGAGTTCTCCATTCAGATAGTTTCTACGCTTATAACTTCTATCCCATGACATATTGATTATGCTACTATCCAAATTCCAATTTCTTTATCGATGTGCATAATATAGGGTAAAAAATAGTGCATGAAATAAAACAAAAATGTAAGTGTCAATGAGAACGTGAATAAGTATGAGTAGGGGAAGCATATAATATATCCTTACTACAATTCCTCAATAAACGACTGTATGATGCATGTTTTCCTCTCGTGCAAGTCCTTGTAATGAAGCCAATGAAACCACTATCTCATAAGTATAGGAATACATGTATGATCCCCTTGTGTGTCGAACCGTACCTACTTTTAAGTGTGAATCCTAACAATGTGCCACTTCAAGCCTCCTCTGCTTGCCAACAAGAGGTGGCTTAAGTTCCTAGTGTAATCGATTTTACGACTTGTTCAATCGTACACCCCCATATTGTTACTAGTAGCAAAGGAGTACCTCAGAGGTCACTGCATAATTGACTTCCGAGCTTGTCCAAGGGAGAAGAAGCTATTTGTGAAGGATATTGTCAGTAAGAGCCCCACATTCTATTTTACCCCCTGAGACTCATGTGGTCCGTCTCACAAAGGCGCCTAAGGCGGAGAAGCAAGGAATCCACTTAAATCTGGTAAAATTGAAGATGCTCAGTCAGAATACAAAATATCACGACATCTAACTTAAGCCTTTTCTCTGGTATTACATCAGGCCTCCAATGGGAGCAAGAGCAGGAGGCAAGAGCAATGGCCTAAGTGTAAATCGATGTATTGGTATTACTGAGTAGTTATAAACGTTCGCATTTTATTATCGTCACACTCTAGACGATCCTAATTAGATAACTCCATGTAAGACTATATCATTCACTTCTTAATTATAATGTGTTATTTTCAAGCTTAAACTAAATGTATGGCATTGACATATTAATTTTATGTCCACAACCCTCTAGCATCGTCTCACAGTGATTTGCGAATAATTATACATAGTTCAACTAATGGAGGAGAATCTATTAACGCCTATTTCCAGTATGAAGAATAAGCGAGTCATTATATTGTGCTAGTCTCGTTAAGCGCTACACCAAGTATACATCAAGTACGGCGAAGTGAGATGATTAACAGAAATGGATTTCATATGTTCACGATACTTCATTACTTCATAGACTACAATTTTAGCTCACTTATGCCGGGTGGAAAGCGTCTCTAATTAAAGTTGAGTAATCTCTAGACACACTTCTAATCATTTTATGACCATTTTATGCACGATGTAAGCACATTTTACATCCGTCTTTTAATTTCATAGCCAGACATAAAATATAGATTATCTTACCATTAGATTGCAATATCTCCCCAATTGCTTCAATGGGGCGCCATTGACCGGAAGCACAGCTCCGCACTATACTTCCCCTCCCGGGTACCTCAGACCACTGGTCACTATATACCCTCTTCCTCACGCCACGCATCACCTCCAGAGGGTTAACAACCGTACTCCGCCCACCCTCGCCCCCAAAAAGGACTAAAGGGCCTAGTCCACTCAGCCGATTCCCATGCATTCTCATATAATGTAGTGGTAAAGAGTCCTCTGCGGCGCAAAATCGCATGGGAATCGACTTGGTGGACCTAGCCCCTATGATGAATAATATTATGAGTAGTAGTGATCACTACTACTAATATGGACTGTAGGATGAGAAGAGGAGTAGACTTTTTCTTATAAAAAAACTCCCCTTTTATATAAGGGGCGAAACTTGAACACCTTGACAGCTTATTGTCCACTATCCACTATCATTTATTACTACTAAACGATCCACACACGGACGGACTATAGACTCTCCAATTATTATAATTCCATCGTATCAACCTTCACAATAATCAAATTTATTCAACTATAGACCAAATAAAAATATTGTCTCCAGCTTGTTGTTGTGCCATGCAATGGATGATTTGCAATTGTCACTGCGCATGTCTGTTACAGCACTTGCAGTAAACCTGACATACAAATATTGAGCACCATTTCAAAGCTCTTTTTTCAACACTGTAGCTTGCATCCATAAATGATTTATGAAATATAATCCACGATGGGAAAGATACGGACTGCAGACCTTATTTTTCAGGTATAACACATGACAACTTAAATTGAATCACTGAGTCCTCATTCCACACTGAACATAGAACGTTTTTTTAGCTTTTACATCTGTCATCTTCCATAATCCCATAATAAATAAGGTTCAAGATGGCGGCAATTGGCGGATATTTTGTATCATGAATAGCAATAAATAATAGAATAATAAAATAAATAAAATTATTATGTTTGGAAAGGTGTAGGGTTTCCAGAAGGTATTCATTGCATAATTTTGCTTAATTTGTTCATATGAATATAATGATAGCAGTTTTATTTGCATAAGTCTCAATGAAATTAGGTGCAGCATGATGGCAATAAATACTTTCAATGTGAGTTCCTGTCTCAAGAGAAGGAAATGACCCTGACAAGAAAATTCTATATTTAACTTTGACGTCGTCATGAGTTGTAGTTGGTTTTACGTTAATTGGTGATAAGTAAAAAGACTCTGGTGATCATTGGCCCATAATTACCAGCGTATAGAGAAAACCCCAGCACATTTCTAATAATTCTGGTTGCCAGTGCCTTATCAGGTCGCAACGGACCGCCGCAGAGTTGGCTGAAATAGTTTCCCAATCGCCCAATCCAACACTAAACCTCTGGCAGGGGGACTTTATGCCAGCACTACCTAAAGAGATCCATCACAATTTTATTGATAGCAGTGCTAAAAGGATGGTTGTCCAATTCCGACTAAAGAAGATAGGCAGCTCGGTGGAAGCAGCAACTTTGTAAGGATTTCGTAAATCCGCCTGGCTAATTCAGTGGGTTTAATCTTTTTAAGTTTTGAACAGTGCAATGCAATATTTAGAGTGGGTTCTATAGCTGTTAATAGAACACTATAGCTAAGACTTATCCGTGACATAGTTTCTTTATTAGTAACTACAAGGAAAGGATAAGGTGAGTCAAACGCTAAGCTCGCAATGCAGAAGTGCGTTTTTAAGCATGTATCCTGGAGTGAGAGCCGTATCCCGCCCTTACTGGCCAAGTCCTGCACTCGTTTCGGCTCGTGTGAGTTTCATCCATATTTTATATAGACAGTCACCTCCATGGCGGTACAGAATGATACTTTTTATTATCACTTGGCTTGATACACTAAAGACTAAAGACTAAACACTGGCAGCTGATGCAAACACATTGAACTCAAAATGACACCCTTCAGACTCCCCCATGCAGTACCCTGCCCCCGCCCCCAGGACGATCATGGATCCTCAAAATCATCAAAAATTGTCGACTAAAGGCGTCGCAAATGATGAATGAGTTCATGATGAGATTGCCCTTAATTTTAAATGGGCCTTTGCTCTCCACAGGGCATCCAATTTAATTTTCTTTGTCCGAGAATCATGTGTTTGGGAATCATAAAGCATGGGACGGTGGGACGTCCTACAACTTGACCGGAGAGGATACATAGTCACGAATTCATCTTGTTTTGGTGTAGAAAATAAAACAAAAATGTATAGCGGTAAACACTGTCCATGGCATAGCTAAATACATCGCTTCCGAGACCGGGTGTTCGCATGTAAAAGAGGTAGAAAAAACTATTTCAGTTGCGGCGCTTGCGGCATCTACACTTCCGGTTCAGTAGCTAAGAAGTACGCAACATGGCGCAAAGTTGCTGGCTTCTTTCGTCGAGTTAATAAATTTCTACAGAGTTTTTACAAATTTACATGCTCTGGTTATGCTATACAAGCTAAGGTAACTATGGATAATATCCGATTAAAACGTTGACCACCATGAAAGCATTAACAAAAGGAGGCGAGTGGTGCATAGGCCGGCGGAAGTGCGTATATACATCATTTCGCCCACCAGGGAGAGTTCTCACACCCGATCTCGGAAGCGACGTATTGTTCCATCGGCGGTTGTGCCTTGTCCCCTTCACAAGGGTAGCAAATGGTGACACAAAGAGTGTGCTAACAAAAATTACGACGAGGTGGAAATGATTCAAAGGTCCCAATATGTGCCAGAACACAATATGCAGACGCCTTTCGCCACCAAATTCGCTGGTACAGAATTGTACGTTGCTGTCCCATTCAATTAGTGAGGAACACATAGTTATAAATCAGTAGTGAGACTATTATACCATTATGTCTCATTCACCCTAACCTTCTTAACATTCTCTACATAGAAATCACATTCTGGTTGCAACAACTCAAATATTAACCCTTCCTGCCGGGAGTGCCGATCGACCGTTCTGATTACATCCGAGGAAGCAAATAATTTGGTCAGAAAGTAATTACACGTCGTTTCTTTGTCATGAGCAAATAGATTGGCTAACATATATGTTTGGGAAACGAGCGATTCCAAAAGATTACTGGAGACGAACTACGTGTCACCACTTTAACAACTGAAGTGTTCTTTTCACATGTGCAGTGTATGCAGAATACCTTATAGGTTTAGGACGCAAACCTATGATTGAAAATACATTGAGGGGATATATGCGCTCGAAGCTAGAATTAAGGCCAAATCTGGTCGTGACATTTCATTCTGAATTCTAATTTTTTTCAATATATATCGCAATCTGTCCATTCCAAAAACAATTTCCTAACACATTCCTTTCAATCGCCAATGTTTAGGGACAGATTTTACTGACGCATTGTCTTCAAGCTGGCATCTGCGAAAGGCTTAGGATCCAAAACCATTGTTTGGTTTGTTGATATTTGATGAAGAACTTCTTCTCCCCAAAGTCCCCGATGACATTTCTCCATGGTGAAACCTAGAACACGATCGAGGTGATGTTCAGACATGCATTAGCATCAAACCTGGCCGTTTGTATAGGGAACGTGAGAGGAATAGTGCCTGTTATGAGCAATAGTTGTCGTCCGACGATGCCATGCCTAGAATCACAGTCCAAATTCAGGAATGCTTTTTAATCCCGTTTCTCACTCTCTCTGATCTATGTAGGACCCTAGCAACCGACTATGGATTTGTGCGCTTAATCCTGTGCGCATGCTTCGGCCTATATTTGGTTTCGATCCTAATATATATGGGAGACCTCAAAACCACTGCTTTTTAAACATCTAAATACAGTGAATAGTAAATAAGTAAAATAATAATGATGTTGAAATGATGATAGCCACAGGTAACTAAACTAAAAGACACAACTTCTCTCTTTGGACTGGAGAATTAATTAAGCATTCCATTTGATTTCAGAGAAGCCAGAGATGCCATTTGATTTCAGAGAAACCAGAGAAGCCATTATTTCTTTTACATGAACAACTAATATATTTTGATCATTGATTAACATAACATGCAAACCTCTGCCTTAGAACAGCAGGAACTATAATTCTAATTCAACATTTTAAAAGCGTTATAACCAGTTATTTATGATACAAATCTCCAACAATGACGGGTTTATACTTCATGCAAAGAAGTTTTTAAAGTGTTTTCTCAAGAGCAATAACCCTCATAGTCAAGGAGTAAACTACTCACACATCAGATATTATTCTGTATCTCCGCAAATGAGATCCTTATACCAGGGTCTTAAGTTTTAACCAGTTCCAGAACCACCGTCTCCGGAACTCTGAAGTTTAAGAGCAAATGAATGAAAGATATGTACAATTTCTTTATCTTCGCATACCTGACAATTTGGGGGAAACAATAACCTTTAGTTGAGATACGAATTTATTCGTAGAAAGCTGAATTAATGGGAGAATCTTTTCCTGATAGTCTAATCTCCCCCAGTTTTTTTTTCACAAATATTTTGATTCAGGTAAGATATATGTTCACAATCTCACTCTTTCGAGTGTTTTTCTTCATGTACTGAACCCCGCTACATGTTATATTTTATGCAGTGATGCAATAAACAGGAATAATCTACTTGAAATGTGATATTTGATCTATAACTCAACTATCTAGAACAATGAAAAATGAGAAAAGTCGATGAAGGGAGATGAGTTTGAAAAAATGATGTCACCTGTCTCAACAACAATAATTTCATTTTTAAATGTAGGCAGGGGTGAGTATATGTGGCTGTATCTTTACGACTTTGTCTTGACGTTCTTTAGCGAGATTTAACATGAAACATGTATATGCATTTTCAGCAATTATTATGTAACAAGAAGGTATGCATAGTCGCAACAATAATGATAATAATAATAGATAGAATCAGTTGTCGAACATAGCAGATAGTCCCTTAACTATACGATCATATAATCAAAACCCCCAAGTCAAACCGAACAAATCAACAAATAATTTTGCGCCCATACAATCATATAATCAGAAATACAAATTGATCAATTTGAGTCAAACCGATCAGGTCAAACAAGTAAAAGTCAAAGCGACTCGAGAGAACATAAGTGAATTATTATACTCATGTTATAAACTAGGCTGTGGTGGTGTTTCTACTAGTTATCTAAAAGCCCAAAATATTTCCCTTCAATATCTCTCTTCCACCTACCAATGGATCAGTTATTACTTGAAGCTCGTTTCTGCCCTCCAAATCATATAACCATATAACCTTTACACAGCGAAACAAGATCACAGAACGCCATAAAATGAAAATGAGTGGTTGACGTGACAGGTATTGTAATAGAACATAATAGTAATTCCCGTGAGAAGCCAGTGCGCCTTTGGTAAAGCTGATCACTCTTGGTTCATTTCGTAACGCAATCATCATATCAGATGACCACCACTGTTTATATGAGAACACTTTTAGCTTGAGCCTTGTAATAACTACTAGTAGCACCTTTTGAACCGAACAAGAACAAGAATGTTCTAAGGATTAAGATGCGTATTGATGACAAGCTCTGATAACACCGAAAGGAAATCATGCTATCGTTAGCAATAAGAATTGGAAGGTTCTGTTATACCAATGGAATTAAGGCCTTTTATGTAGAAATAAGATTTATGATGAGTTCCAAAGTATCATGGGACAAAGACGAACATAAGTCTCAATAAATCTTACCAATGGTGGCTCGAAGATTTGTTCTGCTCTGAGTCAGACAAAAAACATTTGAGGCTCGATAAAGGGAGGGTTCAGTGACCCAGCATGTGCCAAGGGGACCATTTGTTGCTTGTAGAGACATGTCCAAGTGTTCAACACATCACAACATGGGGGTTGCGCTACCGACGTCGACCTACTGGGATTAAAAACACGGTTGTCGGATCGGTATTTAGGGTTAATGTACTGCTATTAAAGTCACATTGCTTGGAATGAAACACTAAATCGTCAGCTTTGAAGAGATATTTACAGTTAAGTGACACCATTAAGTTCTCTGACATAGTGCTGTGATAGTGCCGGTTAAACTGATGGGCAAAGCTAAATGGCTTCTTACAGGACAATGTATGAGCAATAAACAATGAATATTCTGCCTCCATAGTCTCTAGGTATTCACAATAACGTATATAAGTGCAATCCATTATTTTATGATGTGTTACAGGAAAATGAGTCCCAAAGTAGCGAAAAAAGGATTTTCTGATATTTATATATTTGAAAAGAGGAGATGAAGCTGATTCCAATGATGGTAAACATTAACACTTTAAGAAGTGTTTCTATATTTTATGTTTGATATTTTTATGTTTGAATAGAAGTTTGCAATATCTACGGGGTGAGCAATTACCAGTAAAGTAGCAAGATATACTCCTTAGGATGACCTTCAAAATGCAAGGATGTACTTATTCTTAAGTCTTGGAATTTGGTACATGTATATATTTATGCTAACACTTAACAGCACTTTAACCGTCTAAGATTGAGAACATCCCAACAAAGAGATCTCACGATAAATCACTTTGAAAATCGACTTGTGTGTGACACATTTTCCTGAAACTTATCACAATATGTTGTAGGATGAGCTCTGACTGAAAAGGATAAATTCGTCATATATCATGAGTTTATCCGTCTTATTAAGACCTCATTGTCAAGGCAAATATCATTATTTCTCACTAATCACTCATTCATCTCAGATGTACATATTTTGTCTGGCTATTCTTTCGTAGCCATCTAACTGCAATCTTACAACATAAAGTCAATCCGATATATTTTCATGTACCATGCGGATACACAATACATCGTGATATTTCTTCTTGTGAATATTGACAACGATGTCATTGAAAATTTACATAAATTATTCTTATACGGTGTCCCTTATAATAATAATTGCTTTCACATATATGAGTCTCCGGAGCCAGTTAAGCATCTGTATAAATAAGAAGGCATGCAAAGAAATGTTTTCCCCGTTTGCATTCTGTTTTTCTTGCTTCTCGCAATAACACTTCAGCATCTTCTCAAAACTCCTTAGCAATATTAGAGAAATGCTTTCACTGAACATCTGTTGGATTTTAAATGTAATACCAGCTAAAATGTTTTATAATACATATTAGGCCTACACATTAATCCGTGGAAGGTTTCTGTTAGTATGAGTAGTATACATAAGGACCTTTAAACATTATTTTGACAATCTTGAGCATATTACCGAACATATGGAAACCTTAGCGCACTCAAAAGAGGACAACTTTACTGTAGATAGACATGATATACTAAAACATATCCGGTGAAGCATGTATTTATGCATGGTGTGGCAACAGTTATAGGAAGAAGGCATATAGTAGGTTCCACTGGGGAACGCACATAAAATTGCAGAGGCTTGAATGAATTTGAACTGTACTCAAGGTTAAGAACTATTGGTGTAATTCAATGGCTGTTGTTTACACTGAATTTTCCATCCAACACGTGACCTGCGGCTGCTTGTTGGATACAAAATTAAGTGTAGACTCGAGCCATTGAATCACACTTGTAGTTCTAACCCCTCGTTCAGTTCTATCTAAGGTGAAACTTATATATATATATAGGTTAGTCCTCATGAACGGAAAGAATCCCGACAGAAATTGTGTAACACTTATTAGAAGCCAGCCCAGGCACAGGCAAAAGTAATTCTACTCATAAAAGAACCAAATTCTAATCTAAAACTGCCAATACTTGACTTGACAAGTGTGTAAGAAAATTATGAGATAATTATGGGTATTATCTTGCCATTGTGAACTTTCGCATTCCGCTTAGATGCAGTTTTCCATCCTGGTTTGGCTACAATTTGCCCATCATCAACACTAATCAAGTGACAGATCTGTGGGCACCAGTTCTTATGATCGGAGACCACGACATGGTTTGCACATCCTCAAATGAACGTCACCGACTAGTGACTCTTCTCCAGGGACTACAAATGCCATATATATATACACGCATACTCATTCAAAAGCTATAATGTTAATACTAAGATGTATAGGCGAATTCAAACTTTTGACTTCTATAAAAAGATAACTAGTTTGCAGATGTTATCTTATTTTGGTTTGAAAGTAGTGGAGGACCTTTTTAAAATTATTTGTATTGGCCACAATTGTAAACAAATTTGTTGCAAAAGACTCATAACATTATACAAATGGTCATGCGTTGCCATTACAAAAATTGAACTAAAGAATAGAGCAATCTAGATAACTTTATAAAGGTTGGGAGTTGGGGATCATAAGCTTCTGGTATAATAATAGAATCGAATCCAATTTGTAATTCTTGGTCTAAGGTTTGATTATCGAGTTATGTTGCACAACCCTCACACCTTAATATTTTCTTCTTAGTTTTAACATGAAAATGATACATCACTATTGCTTAATTTCCCTTAAATAGCTTAGCTGCAGCTACTGCAAATTTGGAAGCAGAATGTATAAGGCTCACCTGGAAGAGAAAGGAGTACGAATCAGAATCATATAAACTTTATCATATGCATAGCCATGTGTTCAGCAAAACAATGTTTCTTTGTGATTATATACCTGTTATATATAATATATGTGAAATATATTGAGAGTGGTAGAGCTGGTGGCATGGTATAGCGTCGGAAAATAATAAATTGATAATGTTAGGCTAGACAGCTTGTATTCATATATTTCGAAAACTTTTTTTTCAATTAATTTAACTGTGACAAGGGGTAGTGGGAGGTTGCCAAGTCCTCTTATATTAATAGTTATGAAATACATGTATATATGATAGAGAGAGCATATTAATAAACTTGAGATATCATTAAGTGATCTTACACATCATGGATATAACAAATGTGCAGATTTATAGTCAGTGATATATATATTTATATGCATTGGATGTCATGATCAGATACAGGCAATGTACATATTCAACGCCAACGTCAACTTTTCTTTTAAGATTATTATTGTCAAATATATTAAAACATAATTATATAAAATTTGCACAATTATTTTCACCTGCAATAAAAACAAAGGATCAGGCGTTTATATATAGGCGTGAGGGATGTAGCTCTTTCAAAAACTCCCGTTAAGTCCCTAGTCCACCAAGCCGATTCTCATGCGATTTTGCGCCGCAGAGAACTCTTTTGCACTAAATTCTGTGAGAATCGCATGAGAATTGGCTAAGTGGACCAGGCCCTTTATTTGTTATTATTTCCAGTCTAGACTCCATTAGTTTCCATGGATACTCCGTTTGTGGTGGTCTGCAGAATTTCAAAAATGAAGTTAGAGCTCCTCCAGGTAATTTGCGGTCGGAACCTACACTCTAAGAAGAAAGGGTTCTAACAAGAACCCTTAAGGGTTCTTCAGCTTGTCGACATGGCAGAACCCCTAAGGGTTCTACTTAGAACCCTTTTTTGAGGGTTCTAAGTAGAACCCCCGTTTCGGGAATAGGCAGGGTTCTACATAGAACCCTCGATTTGAAGAACCCTTTGAAGAACCCTCTGGCCAAAATAGGTAGGGTTCTACATAGAACCCTGATTTGGCATCCATAAAATTGCTTGTAATTTACAATGTTAATTCTGTATAAAGTATTGATTTCATTACTCCCTGTTGAATCTAGACTGGTCCTTATCACAGCAGATTTGTGCTCAGTGCTAATGCTGCATGTTTCTCCACAGAAGCATTTTGCCCAAGAGCATTCAAGGAGAGACTGCATATTATATGCAGTCCCTTTGCTTGACTTATTCAGAGTTCCTCATCAATTTCCATCACTTAAACTTACCCTTAATACAATCCTCTCCTGTAGCTGACATAGGTATCCATTGCAACTTGGTGTTTGACAATCTTGGTACTTCAGTAGTACTCATAGTAATAATATTAGAATTATAAGGGTGCTTTCTTCACAACATTTTTTAACATCAAGCAGGTAAGTTATACAAATAAAGTATTGATTTCATTGCTTTCAATATTCCCAAGTTTATAAAGTGTAATATCTATAAGGTATAAATGCCTCATATAAGTATTACTAGTGAGACTTTTGTTCTAATAGAAATTGTAAATAGCATGTAGTAACCTGTGAGGGCACCTAGTGAAAGCCAAGTTCCACGGTACTGCCACCTGGTGAGAACAGTTGGATTGCCGATAACGTTGCCAATAATGCCAATAGAAAAAATTGGAGGCCAGATTTGAAAAGAGGGGAAAAAACTGGACTAGGTCAATATCTCACAAAATTTCTATGGGCCACCAGAAAAAAGTCAACTTTTTCAGAATTTGTGCCATAGAGATGTACCTAAAAAGTGTTATTCTTCTTACCTACTTTGCAATGTCAAACGAATCCTTTGATTTGAAAATGAAAAAATGTTCCGTTTTTGAAAATAATTTTTGAAAATCTGAGCCCACTGGAGGTTGCATCACATTTTGGTCTCTGGTTTCCTTCAAGTTGCTCGAATTGATTCAAACTAAAGACCCCCCTGTAATCTAGAGACATGCAGCTTTAATAATATGTAAAGTTTGTGTATGAATCGACCCAGGAGACATGTGCAGAAATTCATTAAAAGTCACAAACCCACATAATTGAAATAATTCCATATGACTCGTTTTCATGTGACACATCACATAAAAGTAATCTGTTTGAAGGGATAACATTTGTTTCACATTATTTAGAAAATGCTTTTAATTCTCTCTCTCCTGCCTATATAAACCTTGATTTTAAGATGTAGATGTGTGCCTGTGAGCCCTAAGGAGAAAAAGGGGGTTCTATGTAGAACCGCTTTGAGTTAAAGAACCCTTCAAGTGCACGAAGAACCCTTAAATCGCTGAAGAACCCCTATGGTTCTAGATGGAACCCCTGGTGGCCCCGAAGAACCCTTTTAGGTGTCAAAGAACCCTAGGGTTCTTGGTAGAACCATGGGGTTCTATCTAGAACCCGAAAGAACCCTTTTTTCTTAGAGTGTAGTCACGTGGTTCTGGGACAATCTAAACAATGGATTGTATTTATAGCTTCACAGATAAATCCTTAACAGACATAAAGACGTTTCCACGTGAGACAAATTTGCATCTTTGGACGGGGTTTTTCCTAGTATTCTTCTAGAGTAATGAGATAAGTGAAACACTTATTGTTATAACGGTGTAAATTGACTTAATGGAAACAGCGCAGTTTCCCGTATTGTTGTTAAATGTTAGGTATGGCATCACTGCAATCTTTCTGCAATCTTTCTTCCACATATCATGGGATAAATAAATAGCAAACGCATTGTTTTCAGACTTCAAGACCTTACAAGAAAACAAAGCATGTAATTGAGACATTACCGGTTGAAACAGACAATGAGAACAAATATAGACAATTAATGATAAATATGAACAGTGCACCAACAAAATACTGCTGAGGGAGGCGCTAAATCGAAACAGTATAGTTTCCTAGAACGTTATTAACTATCAACATCATTTGCGATTCTTGAACTTTTTCCCGCAAATTATTGGATCAAGCCCATTTCCAAAGGCAGTAAATATATATCCTGGACAGCACAGAATATATATTGTACACGAATATTGTGCTAAAATATAATGTTGGGAAGCGAGCCAAGCAAAACTAAAATTATGCCACCTTGAAGTAACGGCTAGAATTGTTATTCTGCAATGACACAGGGAAAAAGATGAAAACCACCGAGAAATTGCAACAGAGATGTGTATACGTAGACCAATTTAATACTAAAAGAAAAACAAATTCGAGTTTGTATAAAATTGTTTCATAGCACCCAACTTATCGCACCTCTCAAGTAAAATGCGCATGTACAATAAATGCTGTGAATATAATATGATGATCGGAAATAAAACTATAGATATATAAACCCATAACGTAACTTAATTAATCATACTCTTGTATCTACCACGAAAATTAGCTTTTATTGAATTATTTTACCATGACGGAATATAATCATAAGGATGGCCTTTATAATCAGGTTAAACAGAGATTAGATCAGATGGAAGTTCCTGTTTTTCACCTAGTCTCTGGACTAAATAATTATCGTGTTATGCAGGAACTCCACTATGGGAAAAACGGCAAAAAACGGCTGCGACGAATTTTTTGTTGCCAACAAAAAAATGGTCCTTAAATGTCGGCAACAAAAATGCAAGTGGAGGAGGATCACATTTGTTGCCGCATTTTCTGGAAATTGTTGTATATGCCTTGAGATTTGTTGTGGTGCCCCTCTTCCACTCAGCTGGAATGTGTTGCCGACATGAAAATTATGTTGGCGACGTAAATGAAATTGCTGTGAATGCTCCTCCACTATAATGCTATAAAAGTGTTGCCGACACTTTCCCTCACTCATAATTTATGATACCCATCTAGAGCAATTATCATTGAGGTAACTAATTACTATTTATTCCATCTTGAACAAATAGAGATAATAAACGTGATTGGGTAAATATAAAAGAAAAGACCTACTCCATGCTAGAATGATTTACACAGATTTTGACACGAAAATTTGTAAAGAAACATTCATCACTGTGTAGAGAATATTTGTGGATACATGCAGCTAAATCGGAGATTAAGGATAGTTATGGTTTCTGGAACTTTCAACCCCTGGTCTTTTCCCACCTGGAACTTTCAACCCCTGGTCTCCCCCCCCCCCCGCCCCCCCCCCCCCCCCCCGCCCCCCCACACACACACCTGGTCTTTTCAACCACGGGTCTTTTCAATTCCCGGTCATTTCATGTCTCAATGCATAATTTGCAAATAATCATTGAAGGAATATATACTTCACACGAAATTTGCGTCCCTAAAATCAGGTTATTTCCCTCCTTATTTTACTAGGTACTTCAACAAACATTCTGAACAACGACTGTTGGTTGTTGAGTAGTTCATGACATTTAAATTATGGAAATAAACGATAATAAATTGATAAAAAAATCTGACGTAGCAACAAGTGATTTGGTATAAAACTATTGAAATACTTCCTATTAGGCCGCCAGAATGTGATAATTGATGCCTAATGGTTATACCTGGTCCCCTCCCTTGTATATAGTGGAACTTCAACCATACTTCTGTACCACCTTGTACATATACCAATTGTTAATGCCTGAACGTACCGCTTGCCTAGCGATTGTTATCGTAAAAGATATGAATCCTATCTTGCTATGTATAACCTGTTTCTTAAGAGACTACCCTTATCGGTACCTCATGTCCTTCTTAGTACATACTGTATAGTGTATATGCCAGAAAGTAATGACATTTAATGACAGATCCACTGATATTCCGATTGTTCAGAGCCAAATCCTCATCACAACTGCAGAATTGTCAAACTCACTAGTCAGGAATCAATCACCCTATCACCTCATCTCATCTCATTAACTTCTTTTCACTTTATGTATAGACATATGATATAGACATTATAGTCAATTGTAACATACATGTGTAATTAATACCACTCAGGAAACTTATGTTTGTAAAATATTTTTTTAAAAAAAAGGTAATCATATGAAATACTGCACCGATGTACATAAATTGTAAGTAGCAATCCCCTGAATAAAAGCTTTCCCCCCCAAAAAAAACCCAGGAGAATAATGTGCACATATTGGTTATGATCAAAGTGTATGATTCTACTTTAAATAGCCTATATTTTGTTCTAGGATGGAATCTATTTACCCCTATCTGTCCCGCTGCAAGAAAATTTGAGTAGTTGATCTTACTTCAACTTTACATAACTGACTCAATCTACATGCTAGAATTAAATACTTTTAAATGTGACACAATACGTATGGGGAGATAATATCTCTAAACTATTTTGAATCAGCTATGGGTAGATTTTATATGACAGCTAAATGAATCGCAGGCACAGGGCCATGGGGGAAAATAGCAAACCAGAGAATAACATTGTGATTTTACCCGCCCACCCAGTTTTACCCGCCCGCATCATTTACCCGCATTTGGCGGCGGGTGGGTGTTAATTTCAATCACTGCCTGCCATGCCAAGGATGTTGACATAATGTTCCTAAAGTCTCATTAATCTCCTATGAATAGATTTTATGTTATAGCTAAATGACTTGGACCATATTCCAACTTTCAACTGTCTGCCTAGGCACCCACGTGCTGATGTTGTGGTTCTAAAATGTAGGCCATTCTTGTATCGTAGGCTGTGATTGGCTAATCTATTGAGAGGTCAAGGTCAAGGTCACTTTTTTTGTTGCAGCGCTGAAAAATTTAGCTGCAACACTTTTTTACAGCTCCTCCACTGACCAGGCACAGCGCCAACAAATGGACTGTGGAAACAAATATCTAATCAAGTTAGATATTTTGCAATTGTTGGCAACAAATAAATTTGTTGCCAACAACCTATTTTACTCCTCTTCCACTAGTGATTTTTGCGCGCCAACACCAGAAAAAAGTGTTGCAAACAATTTTTAGGAATGTCGGCGACACGTTTTGCCTGTTGGCGCCGTTTTTTTCTATAGTGGAGTTCCGGCATTACATCAATAAATATCTTATTACAAATATTCTCGATTTCTAATATTCTCGATTTCTAATATTCTCGATTTCTAATATTCTCTTTTTTGTATGACTCCAATGGAAAGAAACAAAATGGTCTATATTAAAGAGGTTGATTAGTCTTTTGTGCAGGAGATAGCGGTCCTTCTCTTGTTTTATACATGTCTACAGGGATTTGGCACTCAATAATACTGGGAAGGATATTGAGCACTCCTTCATGTAAAGACTGTAATATAAGACTACAGTGAGCCACTTACCTATTGAAATAGTTTTTGTGTAATATGCTGTCTGTCAGTAGTTCTGGTACAGCTATACAAGATACTAATATCTACTGACGGTGGCTATTAATGTATAGGGAGGACAGGAGATTGTACCGGAGATGCTGTCAGTATTACACCGCACAAACTGGCTTGGAATCAGCACCAGAGCCTGTTCAATTGGGGGGAATAGCACCTTAAATGTTCCCCTCGGGGTAATATTTTAATCTTCTGATTTGGATAGGGTTGCACATGAATAGTATACCACATGAGGCTTCTTTGGTAAATCAACCACCCAATGAAGGAAGTAATGAAAAGTGACTGCACTGACACGCGAAATCATGTCTTGTTCCTTAGAGTGGCTAAATGTTAAAATGAGTAGTCATGAAATCTTGTGAAACTTTTTCGGTGTATTCATATATGATAGGTACAGCAGTACATGAAGTATTGAGTACCAACATTCTGTGTTCATTCAATGATTACTGATTATGTGTAATGAATGGGTCAGAACCCAAACCCATTTCAAATCCCAGTGAGGAAATGGTCTAGACAGGTGCTGTCCGCATTGCCCCAATTGGACAGGAAAGAACTAATTTCCATTGTATTGACAAGCTCCGACCTGGGGGTTACATAACTCCAGTGTCAAGCCAACTGGCACTCTGGATTTTTCACCCGGCCGAAATGAATTTACTCACTATTTTGACCAAACATCTCATATACTATGGATAGCATAGTTTTAATATCACCTGGGATTAGTTAGGAAGGTTAAGAAGTACCAGAAACTAGAACTTTTAGTAAAAATTCTGTTACTTGTGAATGAAGGCCAGAACGGTGAGAAGTGTCACTTTAAATAGGCAGAACACAAGATAACTGAGATCTGGGTTGAAGCTATTCCCAAATATATACGGTGTAGCGAAGTTGTTTTAAGTAGATACTAGTTATTCAGAAAGCATTAATAAATGTGGTAGGTATGACAAGCCACGTGATGCAACTTTTTCTGTTTACCAAAATGATTTTTAAAAGACAG
This sequence comes from Sthenelais limicola, assembly GCA_942159475.1. Lineage (NCBI taxonomy): Eukaryota > Metazoa > Annelida > Polychaeta > Phyllodocida > Sigalionidae > Sthenelais > Sthenelais limicola. The sequence goes on from OW804100.1 coordinate 42,071,122, forward strand.
TTTCATTTATGACAGTCCCAAGATATTTGAAAATTCTGAACTTAAGCCAAACACAATCCGAAAATTTGCCAGAAAAGTCTCGGCGTCCAAAGCAGTGAAAACTTGATATCAAGTTTAAACTTATTAAATCGGCTACTATTCAATCAACCTTAAGAAACTTAATAATCATTAAGTTTGAACCTAAGACCTTAGTTGTAAGATGAAATTGGAAAATCCTTTATTTTTCTCACAAAGATGGTACAATTAGAGGTTTGGCAATGATGTAGTGGGGAAAAGAGTAGCATAAAAACTATACCAATTGTACCACAAACATTACGAGCGCGTAGGATACACGTAAATCCCATCTGGGACAGCGAGTCAACATCTGGTGCCCCGCCAAGAAACTGGGTTTCCTCTCACAGAGTCGATGTACCCTTATTCGGACTACCATGCATCTACCCTAAAGGGAATTGTAACCTTCTATAACGTAGGTTGTGAATAACGTCACCGTTTACTTGCATTGCTGAAAGAAACCCATAATATTTGGCCGAACGTCCAATACGGGATGTACTTTGTTAAGATCCAACATTTTTTTACTATCGTTTGATCAAATATTGAGGTTTTTCCGAGACGGATTTGAGCATTGAAAGCTTACCAAAACCATACTTTGAACGTCAATTATTTTGAATAAAATGTCTACAACTTGGCGTAATTTTGTACTTGTATGCGTCGAAACACATCAACGACCACTTTGTGAACTAAAGAATTGTGTACAAAGTACTGGACTGGACTATGTACCAGAAACAAAAACCATGTCGTAATCACATTTTTTATTCACATTATTTTTACTGTAGTTAGTTCCACTCATACCTCAGCAGCCTCTATTCATTTCATATAGTAACGACTGGAAGAACTGGATTATATCCGGAAACCTGTCGAACAGTTCGACACACCTATATATTATATGTACGTACCTTCTGACAAATAAATGACTTTCAAATCAAACTTAATATGGTTTTTCGCCCGTGGGATCCTACCTACGGTAAATAAGATACAGTTCATTCACCTCCGGTTACAGCCTCACTTAAACGTTATTTTCGGAGCCGGACCTTAGAGTCGAACTCCTGCTGAATGGCCATCTGCAACCACTATTTGTCCTGTGATTCATGGAATAACGTGATTGATTTATCGGGGATTTTAAGCTTCACTTTCAACTAACAAACCTCAATATTGTACTGGAAATATATCTGGGTAATCTTTGAACCCAGATCCCTATACTAAAAGGCTAGGGACTTGTGTATCAAGCCATGGCCTCCATTAACGATAGTGCATTCCACTTCTTCCTGATATATTTTTTCCACGGTAGATCACAAAAGGTTAACACACAGTTATCAATATGCTAAGATGCATTAAAACCAGTGACCGCGGCTCATTTGAATGAGTCACAATACTCCACTGGTCGCGGGGGGTAAATGTGCAGTAGCTTTTGCCTATTCATCTATAGTCGCTATCGCTGCCTTATGCCCGAATGTTCTTCCAATCCTATTGTTGCTCAGTGCTATTCTAACTAATTTAACAGGTGGCAATTCAGAACAATTCCCTTAAACGTTGCAAGCATTTACTCAGCTGTCCTTCCACAGTCTCAAGCAGTATCATTAGACAGATTGTGCAACCCCAACGCAACGTTCACATCTCTCTGCTGTTTAGCGTGCGTTGGTTGCGGGATGAAAAGAGGTTGCGCATTTAATACCCACGCACGCAACAGACATTAGTGCTAGTTGTCAAAGCATACTCAACCATCAGGCCTCGTATGCCAGTATCTCAACCACTTTAAGTGCAAGTAAAACAATTTCTTTCTACATGAATGGGAAGGATATGAACTTAGCTTCAAAACAACTGGTTAAATTCCACTTTTATATGTACGATTAAGTGTTGAGAGAGATAGGTCGAAGCTCTTCTAGCTTCTTCTATACGTGATTTCCGTACGGATCGGTGGCATTACGTATCGAGGAGCCCAACTTGTGATGACGTCACCCACACAAATTACATTATACGTACGTTGGGGAAGGTGCGTCGGGAGTGCCCAAGCTGGCTATTGAAATCAAACAAAGCGCACCTGACGTCATCCAGCAAAATTACATTATTGTGGTCGACGCCAGTCTGTTAATTAGAGCCAGATTTAATTCCATTTATGAAAAATAGACCGTATTAAACTCGTTTTCTCAGATCTGTACCTCTCAGTTATTATTTAACTGACAATAGCGTGAAGGTTCTAGACCGTCTATAGTTCGTTAACTAAGGGCATGTCATGTCGAGGTATTGTCCAAGGGATTCTATAACCATTAAAGTAATTTGCTATTCTTGAAAATTGATGTTCTGGTCACGTATTTCTGCTCAGAGTCAACCTCAGTCTCGTTCATGAGCGTGCCTTATCCTAGAGAAATGGCTTGAAATTATTTCAGACTGTGAACATTATTCCCATATAATAGACGAACGCGACTTAAATTAAATGGCCTTAAGTTCTATTTTTCAGCTATGAACTATGATTAGGCCTACACGCTGTTGGGATGCATATGATTTTCAAATTAGATCTCCCGTTGGATTCAACTCATATCTCCAAAATAATAAGATTGCACATTTAAGTATCCTCATACTGTTAGCCTTTTCCTTATTTCAGCAAGACATTTTCCCATTGCTTAGATTGTTTATACTATACGAATTATCAAAAATTGATAGGCATTTTACCATTTAGTTGTGTTAATGTATTTGACATTCACTCTTCTTATGTGCATAAGTCTGAAGAGTTTGGCCATTGCGATATCTTCATCGGCAGTAAAAGTACATTGTACTAGTAATTCAATGTAAACTCTTTCTCTTCTCTCTCACCCGCTTTTTCACTTCGTAACATCCTTCCCCTGCGGGCATAATCCCGTGAAGGGCTTTTTAATATTTAAACCATTATAAAGAAGTCAGCATATCAAATAACGACCAATCATTAAATATTACTTATACATGTGTATTTCATCTTCCAATAAATACTGAAATTGATGATTTATTGTTGTCCCTCTTGATAATACTTATTAGTATGAATCTCAGGTATTCTGTAGCACATGTACAGAATTCAAGTATCAAATTTCATTTAAAAGTACGACAGCCGTGTTTGGTTTCTATATATACACTATTCTGCAGGCACAGTAAAAATAACATTCCCCGCGAGATTAGTTAGGAGGGCAATGTCTGTAGTGGCGACTGCAAGTCAATATATCCAGGTAAAAATAAAAGGCAATATTGGGGGATAGGAAACTTCGCCTCCAGTAGTGTAAGTATTCTCAGCCAACTTGGCCTTAAATGACAGGGGCTCGGAATTCCTGAACGAAAAGCTAGTGGAAGAAGGAGAAGGAGGAGTTGTGGAAAGTAATGGAGACATGTGGGGGCCTTATCAGAGGGGAGAGTGATATCTGGTGGGAGGTAAATACCCCCTGCTTCTCTACAAGTCATCGTCTACCAAAGGCATGAAGTGGTACACTCTGTCTGAGACGGGCACTAAAAGATGCCATAGTCCGAGGGAGTTGTTCCGGAAATTAAAGTTAAAGAAATGTTCTGTTCCCATTTGTGTTTATAATACCGATGTAATACTGATATGGATGAAGTAATTTTCAAGAGCAAAGCATGACGTCTTCATTGGCTTTATGCATTATCAATTAAAGCATATTTAACACCATATTTCCATGGGGAAAATTGTCTTTAACATTTTGTGCATAGCAATATTATATCCCCCTCAACTGGAATGTAATCCTTTACCATGTTGATCTATCGCAGAGTTGTCTAGGCTATCTATATCTAGATGCTGCCCAGACGATTCAAAATTCAACAAAGTGAATGATGACTTTTCAAGGCTAAAGTATTAATTACAATTGTCCTGGCCCATGTTTACCGCCATCGTTTTAAAGGTTTCTCTTCCATTACCTGCACTTATATGGCGGACAGGCAGCGGGGCTATATGTAAGTACGTGTGTAGGCCTACCTCTAGTCCGCGACATCTACAAGAAGAAACTCTCCAGGGTTGCTATGCAAGGCTTCAAAGGATTATGACCTTAGGGAGGAGCAAGCTCTCCTTCTCAAGCCCGGACAAGTTTCCACTTGATTTATTTTCATCTTCTACAGGGAAAAGTAGCATAAAATATATTTGATATGGCCATTAAGGCGGTATTGTGCATAAAAAGATGGATTTCCTTGGTTCTTGACAGCGGCACAAACATGTCATTTTCCCTGTGTTCTTAGACTGCTAACAAAGGCAACTCATAGTCATTGGCACTGTCAGACTGAGCTTGTAAAGGACAATGAAAAAAACATAACCATGTAAGGAAAATTGAGACAAAAAATTACATAATTATTGTTTTCAATAATTTCATATATCTTTATATTTTATATCTTTTTTTATTAACCATGTTACTAAGGAGAAATGTCTTTTAATAAGCACTATCACTATGTCAAATAACAAAATTGCAAGCATGCGAAAATAAAAATGAAATTCAAATAAATGAACCTTCCACCTGTAGGAAGATTGTTTTTTCGTCTATAGTCTATATGGAACAAGTTATTGATAGAAGGATTTAATAATGCCTGTTGCATGCCTAAAAAGTGTAACCAAACTATAATGTAGACATGCCATCATTTCAAACATTCCACCCACTCACATCTATGATATCCTTATTACTCTTCACATGAGATCCATAATGTAGATTGGGGTAAATTGAACACAGAGTAGGAGGCTAGTTACGGCTTTCAAAGCCATAATTGCTATTTCACTCCTTTTCGTAGAGAGCAAAATTCCCGTTCCTTCTCCTTCCCCTTCTTATCGACTATGACTATAATATATCATTTAGTTCGCCGTGAATCAACAGCTCCCAATCTAGTGCAGACCTATAGATCACCCCCAGGAACATGGTTTCTTCTTTTTATTAAGGTGAAAACCGGGAACATATATCGGAGTTGGAACACTTGAGAGACTATTCCAATTTTGCTAAAGTGTTTTATTGTTTTCTCCTTTCAAACTTCTAAAGCCAGAGCTGCAATAAAATATATTTCCCGAAGGAAGTTTGTTAGAATTGGAGATGATCGACAAACTTAAAACAAGTTTACTTATTTGCAAATAACGGTCTGTTGAGGTAAAAGAATTATTGCCTACTAACTGATACAAAGTTCTAATCTTATTATCAGTATATAGTATCTTAGTAAGGTATTCAGAAACCTGGTTAAGAGATGCAATCTTTATGTGTCACGAAAGTCAAGCCTCGTATACTAAATCGTTAAGTCATTGCGTTCACATGATCAGGGAAATTTGTTGTCCGTAGGTATATTCCAAGTCTGCAATAAACAATGAACTCAGGAATATATTAACTTGAGATTACACCCGCTACCTATAAACATTATAATTGGCGCCTTTAACGTTTGCCTTTATGTTGCTTATCTGTTGATTCCTCCCTCCCGAGGAAATCCCAAGACGCCAATGCAATCTCGCCTCAAAAGAAATGGAAACGTTAATAATCTCATACATGTACGCTCCTCTTGGGAATTATTCGTGGAGACATATTTCTAGAGTCTTTCGAGGTCTGAGAATAAATTTCATCAAGCTTCGATGGGATTTACTCTCAGTAGTAATCACATCCCTTGTAACCAGCATTTCTCACTAGCTTACGCGCGGTTCACATTGAGGTTTCACCCAATTGCCAAATCCAATACCACATTTCTTGTTGATTTCACTGACAGATTTTGACAGCATTTCCCTCTGGGCTCTGCACCAACATTTAGCTATGTCAACAAGTCATTATATAGCTGTGTTAGTGGGAGAGATACATGTGAGTACTTAATCGCTTGGAAACCAGCAGGTCTCAACTCAAGAAATCGTCCCTTTAAGTAGCGCTTACTAATTTCAACTCGTATCTGACTTATTTCGATGAACGTTAAATTTCTCTCTCATCCTCAAGTGATTATTTGAGATTGCTGAATGGTCTACAAGGAGTAAATCTTTTAATCCACAAGCGAGCATCGGGATGGTATTAAATGACAGAAGAAGATATTATACATTCATATAAATGGTCCTCTCCCAATCAAAATATAATATATCATATAGAAATGGCAACAGGCTTTATCCAATAACACTTCATTGATTAAAATGTTGTTTAAGTGGCCATGGCGTAAACCATAAAGGCAAATACCTAATTAACCAATACCAATGGAGAAATGGCCTCATGTTTCTTCAGAAAAATATTCAACAAGGTTGTGGTTCGAATAGAAACAGTGCGTCCAATAATATCTTTCGAGATCATCCATTATTGAAAAGGGTGGAAAACAAAGCGTATAATAAGGGTTAAAGCAAGTCCGTAACATTAACTTGCATCCTTGTAACCTAAGATGTTGATGGGAAATACACATTCTATTCATTCAAGAATAACATCCTCTTAAATCATATCTTGTGAGAGCAAATAGTGACTGTAAGGTCATATCCGGCGAGACTTTCACTGACCTTTATTCTTTCACCAAATGCCTATAGGGACGTTTTTTATATGAAATCAGGATGTCTGCAATTCAATCGTATTCATTGCCAACTAGGGATTTAATCTGCCTTGACCCTTTTATCCAGCGAATGATCGCTTTCAGGGATGATCTCCCAGATTCGTCTAGGGCATTTCTTTTTTTATCAAATCGCAATTCTTTTATTACTTTCAGATTGAATACGGTACACGCCCGTCGCATTGAGTTACTCAACTGGTGTCGAATATTTATGTGATCTCTTTAATGAAATATTAAAGATACGATGACAATCAGAGTAATAAAAACATGAAAGAAGTAGATATGTTGTCGCTTAATGTTCTCTATACTCCTGAAGATATTTGCAAATTGAGCTCAATACCCAAGCTATATAATTACTTCGGGGCCAGTTCAACAATACAAAAAAGAAGAAACGAAAGAATATGTTTTTATTATATTTCCCATGTTCTCACGTTAGTATCCTTTGCATTAATGCAAATTCATGGACAGAATATGTTATTTTAGGACTTGTGTTTAATAATGACAAAGAAAATAAGCTATATGTGTCCAATAAATCAGTTTGAATCCCGAATAATAACAATTTGATTACACCGTTAAATGAACAAATACACCCCCTGTCTTTCCTACAATTTACCCGGGCATGTGCTTAGTGTTATTACAGCAACCATTGAAAATGCAAAACATTTAGATTCTACCGCCTGACTTAAATCTCAATAGTTTATAGGGTGCAGACCTGTAGGAGACAAGAAGATCATAAGGGTTATGGAGCTTGCATTTAAACCATCATTGAAATGTTATCCAGAGTGTACTTATCAGACTAAAAACTGTTCTCTTTTTACCGTGAATCCCTTAGGGGATGAGTCATTAGGCCATTTAATTGACTCGAGACATCCTCCTTGATCCTGAATAATAACTAGCTTTTAAAGTACTGCGTGGGAACATGTACCGACAGGCTACATTTATGCTAGTTTAAATTTATCTGATAAGCAAAGATAAAATATCATCACCTAGTTTGGGTGTGGACATTATTACATGCTACCAGTAACCGGAGAACGGAGTGGAGGGTTTCGGATTTTTGGAAGGCCTATCTTACCATTAGCCGATTCGAAAAATGGCTGTCGTGCGTTTGAACAAGACAGTTCCACTGTATCAGAATACATGTTCATATCTATATATATCGACTATGAAAGGGGGAGTTATGCCAATTTGAAAAAGTGTTTTTTTTTCAATGAAATATATAATATATAATTATTTTACCTACAGGATTATTTTCCATCAGTAACAGTTTCATTTCCATCTTCACGTTCACATCAATAATTTCAATCGGAAAAGGGACTTTCCACTTTATGATAAATTATATCTAATCATCCATGTTTTCATCAGTAGCCAGTGTATTATATGTAGATGATTCCTCTTTTTGTATCTAACGATAATTCTATATGCAAACGAATCCTTACAACGGATCCGTAAAACCGAGACTTTCGCAATCCTTTTCATTTCCTTTTTCGCTTCAATTAACATTAATGTTCCATAGGGGTAAATATTTAGATTTTAGCTCACAAAAAGCCCTTCCCTTGATAGTGAAAATAGAGATTTTGAACACTCCTGTCTTTCATATGTTACTTTTCTTATAAAACGGTCTATCGCAGCTTTTAAAAAATCGTCATTTCAGGAGTGACAAAATAACCAGGTGTGCCTAGGCAAAAAAATAGTATCGTTTCTCCGCCTAGTTCCAATACGAATTCAAAGATTATTCTTCGGATCTCCATGAAATTTGTTGAAATAGTTGATCCGTTGCCCCGTAGAGTTCAAATGGAAGCGAGTAGGACATGTCAATCATCTTCCAACATCCCGGCCGAGCTTGCCCACGTGCGCATGCCCAGGATTTTTATCTCGAAACCAATTAACCTTTGAGTTACCTGGATCCTCAAACCATTTGCTTAAGTTTCAAAACTTTGGAAGCCTTTAGATTAGAGATATCTTTCCTTTCCCACCCGAAATCCTAAAACAAGCGAACTTCCCAGGTGTTTCCCGTGTGATGAGGTCTAATGCCAAGGTGGGATTTACTACCCGAATCTTTGATGGTTTTCAGGAAGTTTGTTATCAAAGATGGTGGAGTAGCTCAGAATTCAAACCGAATCTGGCACCCAGCGGAGCTTTTACTATCGCCCAAGATTAGTTGCGTACAGAAGGTTATCATTTTGCTTCGGCTTGTCTCGTGCCCCTGCTGTTTGCGCTAGCTAAGATAACTATGGAATGTCCCGTCGATTCATTTAAGCCAACACCTTAACTTTTAGACATGTTTTGATATAAATTTAGAAATGCGGGGAGTGGAGGGGGGGGGGAGGCATCATGTCAAATTATTTTATTACACCACATCCAAAGTTAGTCGGAGGGCATCCCAAATATTTGCCTATTCATCTTGGACCAAAATTAATAATGACCTTTAACACAATATGTCTAGAGTCCCTCATAAATCACCGACAATGCTTCTGCGTTTTTGAATAGTCGAGACTGTTGTGATTCTACTGAGAAATGCAATGCTGACATTGCAATAATATATATGTCCATCTGACATTAAAAGTCAATTATGACTCAACCATTCCTTATTACCTTGCTATCCATCAGAGTAAGTTTCTTTGATCTGCAATCAAAAACTGAATACGTATTATTCCAGCCCATGCGTGCATGCGTACTGGTCAATTATTCTTCGCAACACGTTTTAAACAAACAAAACATTCATAGAATTGAATATATTATACATGTCCGTTTCTTACATTAGCGACGTGTAACTAGACTATGCCTTAGTACAAAGGCCCACAACCTCTCAGACCGGATAAGAATGACATTCAGTGATTGGACGACTTCTGTGCTAATTGCTTTCCTGATCCTTGAGTATGTGTCCTAAAGGTGTTATAATGGTATTTTGTGCTTTGGAGGGCAAGGCTTTCGCTCAGTTTAAAGAGACTCTCTCAACTCTGAGCCTAGATTGTCTATGAAATGGTTAACACATTTATATTTTAACAGAAGATATGCATATATGCGTCGGCAGTCATTGGAAGACCTGCCATGCCCTCAAGTCAGATTTGACCGACCCGACCCATTGTAAACAAGAGCATACAATAAAGAATTCTTGAATTGAATTGAATTGAATATTACATATGAAAATAAAAAGATGCTTCGTTCTTATCGGATTTGGGATGTCTACATCAAGAACTTTCGCAAATTTAAAAAATAAAGAAAAAAAAGGGGACTTTCGCAAAGAGCTTACAGCTAACGGAGAATAATAACCACCTAAATTATGCCTGCTTCTGACATTTGCGGAAGAGTGATAACTAGCTTAGGTTATAGTCATGACTATTTAGCATTAGTCATAAAACCAGAGGTGTGTTGACGTCCATGGATGATGAGGAAATCCAGTTGGGGACTTTACTGCATAAAAGATTCTATCAAGAAAATTATGCCGTCAACAATGTAGATAAAGTGTAATTCCGGGAACAATTATGGAGAGCAATGGGTTCCCAGGCAGTTGTTTTCGGCGAAAACTAAGTTATAAATTATCAGGACAAAGTAGGAACCGTTTGAGTATGGACGCGTATTAGGGTTTTTGAGAGTAGCAGGAGAACTTGATGAAAGTCAAGCTATACCATTACAGGACAGCAGGGAGGCTCGAGTTATGAGGGTTTTTTCATTGAGATTAAACAGAGATTGTTGATTATCACAATTATTTAAGGATATGAAATTAATAAAGTGTTATCGTCACTGAGGGTGAGTGTCTTTTTACAGGTAACTGTGTTTGATTTAATATGATTACTAATATAATAGGGAGTTATGGATGCGTTGGTTACACTTACATGAAGAACAATGGAAACACATTGGTTCTTCCCAATCTTAACTCGATTAAATACCGCCGCATGGGATGGTCAGGGCAGACAGTGAAAAAGATTAAAAGATCAAAGAAATTATTAGCTTCCCCATATCCTACGAATTCATAATGTTTCTACGTACATTGTATGCCATTATGTCAGTCTTGCTTTAGAGACAATAAGGGTAACTTGAAGAAGAGGGTGGCAATATATCAGTCACAAAATTGCATTAGTATTGCATATCGATCACATGTTACAAAGGAGCTCAGACATTCAATAGAACTAAAGTCGTTAGGCCATATATACATCAGTCATTTTACGGACAGCCACCAAGCAGTTGAAACTATGGAGCTGGCTTCTGGATATGGTCGTATCTGATATATATTTGCCAACCTTTAACTTGTTGGGAAAATATCTGGTAATTAAAAGAAATCCACATTGATCAAAATGACGATAACATGACTGTGTCAATCATACACATAGGAAAATAGTTGAACGATAAAATGCAAAATGGAAATTGTAAGTTGTTATAATTGGATATTAATGCGTTAGTGGACAGTAGTGGGAAGCATCGCGCAGGTTCTATTTGTTTCCTCAATTTTACATGTGTACAAAGTGTCCCTCGACAGGGTAAGTGGTCTCTTTCACCATGGAGATCAATATGTTGATGATTGGCTCCAACTATCGAGGTATTAGAAAAAGTTATCTCAACTAAGAGGCATTCTTTTCAAACGCCAATTCATTTCTTCTTTAAGGAGATGCATTACAATGTAATGAGTTTGGGAGTTGGTTGTTGCTTGAGGAGGTCTCATTCTGTTTGTCATTAACTTTAATGGGAGGATAGAGAGACAATTACAAATTGTTCATCATAGTTAAGGCCGATGGGGACCTAGATGATAGAGAGAATAAAGGTTGTTTTTTAGTAGCTTTGGAAGTAACCTACTTCTTCAAGGCCTCACAATACGCAATGCTATGAGAACTAAAGTCTGAAGTATTAAAATGAGAAAGAAATACTATGGGTTTCCAAGGTATACCAGGCTAGCATCAAGTCCCTCAGTCCAACTCAATGAGCACACATAGCATAGGCCTTATGGTTGGAAGATCGCTTAATTCCTCAGTCGAGGCTGTAGTGACTCTAATATGATAGTTTTAATCGTTTTTCTTAGTTTTGTTAATGAAACAAAAGGAATTAAAGACATATATACGCGTCTACAAGTATACATAAGACCAGAAATCGCTAGTCCCAGAAATCGCAAATGTGTGCATGGTGCGGTTCAGAACATTGCCTGAAAGAGCGCTCCCTGCAATGGAGAAGAAAGAAATCCTACCTACACTCATATATATGTTGATTACCATGTTCATTTCATTTCCCAAACCACTCCAGACCGTCCTCCAGACCTGCTAGATCGCCATATGAGCAAGGGAAGAACATAAACTCCAATATTCACTGGGCTGGGAAGAGAGGTCTAGAGGAAATATACATCAATATTTGAATATGGACGTTTCCCCACTTCTAAGACTGCGCTATTCTGGAAGTCTTGGATCTGAAGCAGATATCAAGAGAGCTGTCAGGCTCAAGGGGAATGTCCATAGAACATAATGTAAATTACTATTCTGAGTAGTGTGTGTTCGTTCAAACTTGGCATCTCAGTACATAGGCGACAGTGAGGCCCTCGTGTTTCCTAATTTCCCTTACATGTTTTGACAGTGCTGGCAAAATTAAATCTGTAAATTTACACTTTTCAACCACTCACTATTTTCAAATATCAATACTCCTGAATTTATGCTCGAGCGGTCATCGACCCAAAGACTGAAGCCCTATAGCTACGAGTCCTGCGACTGGTTTAGTTTTTGGTGAACGTGCTGGCAAGAAAGGTTTCTTTACATCAAATGAAAGCTAAGACGCTGAACATTCCATATCTAAGGGTCTTTTGTTCCAAGAGGTGTCCCTTATATTCGAGATAAAATGTCAAAATTCACTGAAAATCAAGGTCTATCTGAAAATCCTTTATTCAGCAGTAACTATATGAATTTTGTCCTTCTATAAATATAAGTTTCTTTCTGTAAGACATTTATTCTGTCACCTTGGGAAGGACCTCGGCCAGGTACACAGGCACTAAATAGAACGAATAATGACAAGATTTAGCCAAAAATGAGGACATGACTATGTTTCAATTTATTTTAGCAGGCAAATAAATACAATCTTTTTAATGTTTGAAAGAGTTGTGGTCATGGTATGGTAACCAATATCCGAGAATGATAGCCTCCCAGGATGCACCGTCCTTTTAGAACGGGGTCGAAGGTTAAAGTTCAGGCTTCTCATAGCAAGTGGTGATGAAAAGACATTTCCCTTTGCAGCTTTTTATGTGAAATGATCGCGGATCAATGCAACAAAGCTAGTAATAGCAATCTGCAGCAGCCATATCACCCTCAATATTATTGTTACAGGGCCCGCTCTAATGCATTGGAATTAGCAGGATCAGATTGTGTTTCCCATTTCACTCAAATGCTCCAGAATAGTAAGTACAACCAGAAAGTCTACCATTCCTTTCAGGGGTAAAGTATTGTTGATTCGAAAATGGTAGTAAAGCAAAATAGTCAAGACTGTTGGACAATAATAGGAGTTATCATGCCGGTGAAAACCTGTATCGATCATAAAGATAAGTTTAAGCTTAATACGTATGTATGACTGGGCAATGACCATAAAGATTATATAATTGTGATAACTAACAATTAATCGTTTATCTGAGCTTTCAGAGCCCTGGCTTCTATGAAGCGAATAAATGGAGACCAATAGAGTTTAAATAAGTCGCCTTAAATACATCCTAGTTTATTCCCCTATTTAATGTCAATAGGAAACAAAGTAATGTGACAGAACAGAAAATCCTTTGGTAATTGCGAAGCGCAAATATGGGATCCAATTTCCCATAAATAAGCCCGTTATCTGCCAAAGAGGTATTTTTTGGGATGGGTCCCTTATCATTTCACTCCAAATGTTTCTATTTTTCACCTAAGCAAATACAACAGCCGGAAAGGAAAATCTGATAACTGCCTTTTTTTTAGCGCCAGAATGGGGCCCAACTTTCAGAGCCCAAGGGCAGCAATCTGCACGAGGTCCGGGATGCCCGTGGGAAAGGATGATTGGCGTTTTCTATTTGTTACCAAGGTATTTCGCATTTGAAACCGAACCCTTAAGATTGTATCTCAAATAAGCCATAATGTGCACATCGTTTTCTCAAAGGTCGTCGCACCTCATTTCAGTTTTAAACCTTGATATCTGGCATTTGAGTTAAAAGTGTTTATTTTTCATTCTAACGGTGGGGCTTCAATTGCAACCCAAACATGTGGAAGAAAATGTGTTTATACTACCTTAGGAACATGACAAAATACATGATGGAGGAAACCAGCTGGTGGGGATGCTAAATTATTCTTTATTTCTCAAACTCGCGGTAATTAGGGCCACTACGTTTAATAACCAGTTCCAGTGGTATCAGATGTATAATATTATTGTGATATTGAGGTATATGAAAGCTATTGGTTCTTAGTAAAGCAATATTAAATTCAATATCAAAATAACTCAGTAACAGTGAGTAACCTATTTCCCCAGATACACGGCTGTTAGCCAAAACATAACAAGGTACCTAAAATACCATTAATGGACCCGTTGTTGTTGTTGAGCCGGTTCTGTAGGTGTGGAGTGTCGCCTGTCTTCCTACATGGTTCATTGGCTTCTAGATAGAGCCAGTACTTAAAAAAGTAAATGTATAGCCAGAGGGGAGATGTTTTATGTTGCGGGTGTGTGCAGCGCACCTGGTTGCTGGGAGAGGCTAATGCCAGTACTAAACACATGCACTAAACACATTTTTCTTTCAAAATCTACTTAAGGAATCAATCCGATCTCAGTAGATGATACTTATTCATAAATCTTGTTCATTTGGGCTGTATACACGTATATATATATAAGTTTAAAATAACGCATTGCATCAGAAGATGCGTATCGCATATATAATTTAATTATTATTGTTATGCAATTGTCAATCCCCGACCCCCGAGGGAAAGAAATGTTTGTAAATCCCCTACCTGCCCATGAGGCATATTTTTCAAATCATGTTCTTGATAAAGCACTAAACAAAGGGAAATCCCCGCCTGTGTGGAGGCATATTTTCTCTGACATCCCCCTACCATTCCCCCTTACCCCCGGGGGTGGGGGTTGCAATTGACAAGTGCATTAAATCACTTATTATAGTTTTCGACAAGGATCACTAGGTGTGTGTGGAAGCGTCTGTGTGTCGGGATCCTGAATAGTTTTGATTGGTGGAGGCATGTGCTCGTGGAATGGAAAGCGTTTGTGAGATGCTTGCACTATACACTGAAGGCTGTTACGGTTGGTGTAACATATAAGGAACGAAGTAAAGTAGAGACGCGGAGCTGCAACAGGCAATGCACGCTCATAGTGTAATCCTAGCTTAACCGGAAGTAGTTCATCGCATCCACTGTATAGCCCTCATTATCGCCCATCAGCGCTAGGTATTTTTCTTCAAAAACAAACTTCATAAACAAACAGAAACACTCAGAGCAGCAACATAATCAATCAAATGTGCTCGTATATAGGTGAATTTAAATTTAATCTGATAGGCCTTTATAATATAGGCCTAATCTTTAATCCTGGCAATGCTTATCATTTCGATTTGGAATGTCCGAGTACATATCCTTGCCTGTACTGTACTTGTGTGTTCTAGCGATGCATAGACAGAAACAAAAGGAAACAAAGGTTCAAAGAGGGGAAAATGACTTTAAAATCTTTTTAGTTTGATTATTATATATAAGCATTTAAATGAACCATGCAGTTAGCCTTTAATTACCATGTGTCTTGTCCGCTGGTGGATTGCTCGAGCGCAGAGTGACATGGGTTGTTCCTGACTGAGTGAGTGACATGGGTCTGACGGCAGCCCCTACAGGAGGCAATCTCCGGCTTCTCCAGGGTCACTTGCCACTGGGGTGTGGTTAAGCCCAAATGTGGGATATTCCACTTCCTATCTGTAGGCCTACTTATTCTAACACCCACTAAAAAAAGATGAGGTAAAAACATCATAATTACGTTTTCCTTTTTGTTGTTCACATTATGGGCGGACCAGGAAGATCTGTTCACAGAGGCTCCTGTCCATTACGTGTAACTGTACCGATCAACTTGAGTAAAAATCTTTATATAAATGTATGTAATCGTTGATATTGTCAATACATTGACCGAATAGATGGTGATTAATGTGCTAAGCTAAGTTAAGCTAAGTTTTGTTAATATTATTATTGGTGTTTTTTTTAGAGTAGTCAATTCTACCTAAGTCTTTCATAGCAGTAATTTACTCTTTTCAAGTCAGAATTCTACACCATGTACATCAATTTATGTTATAAACTGCTATACTATAAATTATGTCCATATGAAACCAGAATCCTGTATATAACTGCAACGCTGGGTCTGGTGAAAAAACGAAAAGGGGACCTGTGAACCCAGTAAAAAAATATAGAAATCGGTGTGCTGTCTCTTAAATTACCGTATTCCATATTCCTGAACTTAGTTACATCAAATGTTATTGTTTTCTGTTGCAGATAAGTGAAACATAATTATTTCGATTTCTGTAGTTATTTCACGGCATATAGATAAGTGTACGGGAGTCTCCCGATGAAATTCAGAGTGATGTTAGGAGAATACTGGTTTCCCGTCTCTTCATGATTCACTGGGAATGTTATTTGGTTGTGTTACAGGTCTGTAAGAACATGCTTTTACTTGATTTATATCATCTCGAATTACTTAAATATAGAACTATGTGAGTAATGTATCTCATAAAGATAACTCTACTACACCTGTTTCAGACAGCTATATATATCAGCAGCTTTCTCAACTAACCAAAGGCATGCAGATTGGAGATAAATTTGATTTCTCCCTTGACATACCAGAGAATTTCATTGGTTGGCGTTATTAGAATTTTGCTCTAGATGCAATCGAGTATTTTTTTTGGGGGGAAAGCGCTTTACATTCAGACGTCAAAACTGACTTTTAGACACTTTTTCAACCTTGTTCCTGTCCATTCACAAATCTGGAAGTTTATACACATATAATATAGGGGGATTTTGTAGCAACATGGCGAATTCCCTAGAGGGAAATACGGCTGATGAGGCGATCACTTTCTTTTAAATAGAAGTCAATAGCATAACTTGTCACGGTGCCCCCTCTGGATGTACACGTGGAGCCTGCAGCAAATAAATGCGGGCAGTGTGGGTGGCCGTGGCGGGATGCCTCACAATGCAAGCTCCTGAAGGGAGATAAGCTTGCCATTTACATGCGAAACATACACTTTGCATTAGGGAACATGCACAGCTCATTCGGCCCCTGCTATCGGATTTGTATCTCTATAGAAACTAACCGGACAGACATCTGGTGGACATTGAGCTTATTTCCTGACCAACCTAAAATATGAGCGTCCAAGTCGGGAATGTGGAGGCAATTCTCTCAGTTAAACCCCCAAATTCCACTTTTGTTTATTGTTTAAATAGTGTTATTGAATTAGAGCTGCATTCTCAGCTAATGCGACAAACACAGCCTTACAGAATTAGCTCATATTATGACTTATAAGGCTGCATTTACCAATATTATGCTGCTGTTATTATATATATGTTTATACAATAATTTGAAGTCGAATTGGCCAAAAACAACGCCACTGGTGAGCGATAAGAAATTCGGCGGGTCTCTGAAATATAAATATGGACCTTTATAAAGCCTTGTATCAAAAACAAATTACAAAATACATCAAAATTGTGGCCAAATGGCTTTGAAAAAGGATGGGGACAAAAAGAAGAAAATCTGGAGTTTTTGACCGATGTTAACACTGAGAGTGTAGATTTATCAAACGCTATTTACTGTTTATATTGGTAGAATAAGTTCTACTACTTTTTTTATAGTCGATGGAAGGTAAACAAGAATCTCTCTCTGTTTAAGGGAGATAAGTTTTGATGTTTTCATCAGCTGCCGCGCCACGCATAGAAATATCCCCAGGAGATGTGACAATCCGATTAAAGGCAGTTTGAATCTAAAGCTAACCAGTAAATATACTGGGCTCTGATTGTGAATTCCTTATGGAAATACGCCAATAGTTCCTACTGTTGCGCTTATGGGGATTCTCCGCCAAATGTATTGAAATATCGGTAACTTTTGAAAGAGAAGTGTTTGTGTAATAACACGTAGAATGTGTAAATAATCGATGGGGATGCTAAATAGGATCATTGAATAAGTATTGCAGCAGGAGTTGGCAATTATTTCTTTTTTCTTTAGAAAGCTATAGGTCGGTTATACGGGCAGAGTCCATGCCTATGCTACTTTTAACGTAAAGAACAATAGACGCGTAATCCTTGCCAATTATTAAATGCGTTTAAAAACAAACGGACTGGTTAAAAACGTCTCTTTTTTGTTATATCAAGACTATAATGTTGTTGAGAATTGAGGATATCAAAACGAAAAGAAATTTTTCCTGGCAATCGGAGAGCTCTTGGGAGTCCTTGGTCCTATTCCTTAATATTGTATTGTAATATTTTTATTCAAGCATATAAATTCGTGTCATTTTTCGGAAAAGGATGTTTAGATTATTATGATGGAAAGAATACCTTCAGCTGATAAAAGCGGCTCTTCCAGGCCACCCGATAACCAAACATCAGGTGGAAAAATCTAATTGAATCACATTTGTCCATCCATTGTTACCGTCCTGTCCTATATCCATATTAAAAGTGTTGATAAGGGCGTAAAGCAACCAATCTCGCTCACTCACTCTATTTCGAATAGCCTATCAACTATACTATTTTTACTAGCAACACTTCACAGCATATAGTCACCCACTTCCAACACTCCTATTTATCCTTTTACTGGTACTGAACACTGCCTCTGGCTATTGATGATATCCGACGATTCAGAATTTTTAATAAATGATTTATGAAAAAAACTTAGCATTAGGATCCTCCTATGCTAAATACTATTTTATATTGATAACTGTTTTGAGACCCCCGGGATTCACGCCTTATCTAAATTATTACAAGTGCAGAATTAAGTTCGGCTATAATAAGGTAGGAAATTTCGAAGTTTTAAAAAGATTGCATTATTAAAAGCAACGCACCATCAGTTTTATCCGGTTTTATGTACTTCTATATATATATTATTGTGAGCGTATTCGGTAATTATTTCTGCAGCACCAGCTGCTTAGGCAATATTAAAGACTATATATAACCAATCCAAAAATATGTGTCTTGAAGTTCATAGCCCATTCACATTGTATGGTGAAGTTCACATGAGAAAAACGCAACTGCTTGTCGCTTAACACTCATTACACCACAATGCCTTGCCTAGTGCATAGCAAGCCTTAATACTGGTATGGGTACAACGCTGAAAGAACTATGAGATTCTGTCATAAAACTAAGCCCTTCAATATCGATTGTCTTGCTAGTAGTGCTGTGATCCCTCTCTATAGTTTCCATTGCATGAACTATACAGGCGCATCCACTCTATGTAATAAATAGGCTAGCAAGTGATAATGTCTTTAATTAACGACTTCAAGTAGAGTGTAATCCTTCGAGGATATTCAGGACGAGTTTGCTATGAACTAAAGCTTTTCCTAAAAAATGAATGCTCTGTTCCACCAGCTCCACTCTCGGAGATTTTTGAAAATTGATCATAATTCAGTGTTGTGAAGTTAACGAGTTAATCTAATTTCAAGTACCATAATCTTAACTTAGCGTAACTTAAAAAGGGATCAAAGTGATCCTTCATCAAACTACACGTCCGACGCAGACTTCTATCCCCCCTCTCATGGGGCATTTAGTTTGATATTTCCTGAATATTCCTCATTTTATGCCTGTAACAGGTTCCGGAGACAAGGGAATAAAATTGGTAAACGGGAGTAATATTTGTGGGATTTTATGGATAAGAGGTCGATAGATTCGATAGAATCGGCGGAAGAGCACAGACCTAACCAGACTAGGTGATAACTCTAATGTGAATGTGTGACGCATCACTAAGTTTGATATGATGTGGAACTTTGGAAACCGTCAAGGGGCCATCAAACTAGAGTATGAACATGTTTGTGTTAATGTTATCAGTTTAGAATCTGTAAGATCTCCACGTATAACAAATTCGGGACAAGTTATTAACATACCTATTAAATGGTCTTGTGTTGCGGCATGGCATGTTTTTCGTTAACAAGTGGACCGTTTGGCGGACCAAATATTTGGTGTCAGAAAATGCTACTTTCTGTCCAAAGGTCAACGTTAACTTAGAAGAAAAAGTTGCATTCGTTACCAGAAGGCAGTTCCTGCCGGCATGCTGAAACTATTCGGCCTTGCAAGGCTAAATTGGCCTGACACTAAATGTTCTCATTAAGGGGCTGCTTTTTGGTTGAAAGGAGTTTTAAACCTCTCTGAGGACAATTTTATCGCCTGGCTGCCGCTGCATTGAATGTATCACCCTTTGGCTTCAGTATCGATGAATTTCAGTTCAAATTTTGAACCGAGACTGAAGCTTTTAAACCTGTAACGGTCCCAAGTCAGCGTGCCATGGTTAAAGAAGGTCCTCTATGAAATGCTGTCATATATCTAAACGATGTTAGGACGCTAGTGGTATATGCA
Organism: Sthenelais limicola; assembly: GCA_942159475.1. NCBI lineage: Eukaryota > Metazoa > Annelida > Polychaeta > Phyllodocida > Sigalionidae > Sthenelais > Sthenelais limicola. The sequence goes on from OW804100.1 coordinate 42,091,179, forward strand.
CATGTTACATGTACACGGCAGATTCTAACGGTTAATCATACGTTTATAGCCCACAAATCTAGCCAACTATAATATATGCATTCTATTCCAAAACACTGGTCAAAGTACAAGCCTGTACCTGTATCCATGGGCCTGGCTGGTACATACCGATTCTCTAATATTGGTCAATATGCATGTACGGTTGTTTGTTCTAAGTAGTTATTTGGTTCAAGCATTACAGAACTAGGATGCTTTTCAAAATCAAATTTTGAAGTCATATTAGGCCATTACTTGGAGGTATTATATTATAGCTATTAAATTATTAAGTTGTAAATGTTTGGTAAAGTTATGAATATCCCGATAACTGAAGCGAACGTTAGAAACGTTATTAAAATCATTTACGACTTTGGTAGGGGCAATTAAACTTAAGAATGAAGAAAGGAAGAAGAATTCATGTATACATGGATGAACAGCACTTCCTGGAAGAAAAAACAAATCTTCTAATACACGTTGTCCCTGATCTATGCGCTCCAAAAGCACCGAAAGCAGGCAGTTTTTAAAATGAAATAAAAAGTATGAAATCATTGATGAGATGCAGGCAACGTATTTACTTTCACCCCCTACTAGGCGCCCCTCATCATTGCTCAGATAGATAGTTGTGCTTTCTGGTTTAAGCACCAAAGTCTTCGCAAGAACAGCAGGAAAAAACATAAACTTGAAGGGGATGATTGTGGAAAGGAAAATAAAATGTATTAGAGAATGAATACATCTGAAACATTCACGTGTTTTCACACCCGCAAACGTGCCTCAGGAATGTGCAGCATTCACAAAGACACAAATTATAACAAACCCAAACGACTGACGTATATATAACTGACTCTGATCTAAAATCAAAGCAATCGTAAAAACATAGTAGTTTAACCATAACATTCCAAACAGTTGTTTAGTTCATACGGATATAAGGGGCCAAAGACTTGGAGCTCATGAATAAAACAACTTTAACATTAATATGATGAGGAAATATGTATTATAGATAAATAGCTCAATAAGAGGGACTATCAAGCTTTACATTTTAAATGAGGTTTTCCATTTATAAACCCTTTTATTTGACCGAGGAGGTGAATAGAGATTGCCTGGTGCACCCACGTTACCAAAATATATTTCTTCTGAATGAAGTATTGATAGGCCTTGATGAAGTATTGGAAGGCCTAAATTGATCAGTTGTATCTTTGTCGGATAACCTCATGAGGTTATCATCATGCAATCACCAAGGAATGATGATTAAACTTAATTACAATGGAGGGCCATATCATTTTCGCTTGTCCTTAGCTTCATTTCTTTAACTGAAGAACACTTTTCATCGTTATTATTTTATACACAAATTGGATATACTAGCATACTAGTAATCGCCCTTTCAGCTCTTAATGACTTTACAAATATAGCTGCTAGAAGAATTGTATGGCACTATTTACCATTATATATCTTAAAGAAGAGATTGGTGGTTCGTATTGTTGCCTTGTATCAACTATCTTCCTTGTCTACTGAATGTTTATGCATGGTTGGAGTTTATAGATGGTCTTTGAAATGTCATCTGATGACAAGAGGATGGTCATTAAAACAATGTATACAATATATGTATGTATGTCTGCTATAGTGATGGAAGTATGTCTTCTGAATTCTACATATCTATATTCAAAAGAACACTTTGCATGGATATCAAAGTCCAGCACATTTCAAAGTCCCACTAATACAATCATACAAAGCATCATTTTCTCTAGATACCTGTATAGAATGAATGTGGTGAAAAACAAGCCTAGTAATTAAATAGGTGTTGACACGGACTTGTAGTCCGTGTTGTTGAGTATCTTATTCAGATATCTCTTTGTACATGACATGGGGATACTTTAACCATTTCTTAGCAGGAATTGAAGAGATGTTGGCAAAATTTTAAAATAATGTCTGCTGAATTGAGACTTTTGTATTACGCCAAAGTGCAATTGTTTAATTAAACAATTGCTCCAAATTAAAACATTGTTATACAATCTATATCAATAATAAGGGAGCTTTAAGTGAAAGAAACACAAAAGTTCTTTCTCATAAAAAGGTTTATTGACGGCTTGAAAGCCCTGGTGAAATAAGGAATTTAAATTCCATGATTTCCTGCCGGATGTTCACAAAAGCGACATCCTCTACGCAGTTTCTTGTGTCGCCTCCTCCCATGTCATTACCAGGGTGGTCAACGTTTTCATAAACTCTCACTTGGACTGAAGGCAAATCCAATAACGCTGACTTTGCGAAAGGTCTCCGGCCAAAGCACAAAAGATCCCCACTTCTCTACATTTTGACTAAAAGCATGACATGAAAACAAGAAAATATGCATGCATCAGTACTTGTTACCGAACTAAACAGCTCCCATGTGAAAAGGTTTGACACTTTGGGGGAGAAGTAGGGCCTGCTGTATCATAGTCAATTTACCAGGCCCCAGACTAGCGAATTATACTGGACAGAAGGCAAGGGGCGAATCTTTTCAGATGACCAAATCCTATCTACTGCGTCTCATAGGCTGCCAGCTATGGGTCTCTAACCCTGTTTATTTACTACTACCACAGATTAGTGCTGTCCAAATACGCACCTAACCGTAGCCAATGGCACCGGGACACGTTCCCCTGTGCAAGGCAAAAAGCAGTGATGCCATGCAAATAGATGTAAATGGAAGATTTGTGAACGCTGGGATTTGACGTGTCTTTACTGCTGTTGAGTGGATATCCCCCCCCCCCCATTAATGTAGAGGAATCATACATGTTTAGGAATTCAGAGATGATTTCAGACAGACGCTCACTAATTTGAAACTGTGCAGGATTTATCAGACTGCAATTAACTTACGAAGTTTTAAGCCTGTGCTCGTCATTTAGATGTCAGATGAAAATGTTCAGTTATTACGGGAGCGCCACCCTGACCCCGAACACACAAGTGGAGAGAAGTTATGGGAAATTGAGTTTTATTTACATAAAAATCAATCAGGTGAGTTACATGTAAGGTAACTATTAATGTGATATTGTAGTATAATTAGGAGAGATAATTATAATTAATTATATAATGATATAATAAAGGCCCAAAAGAGCCAGGATTTTGTAATTAGGGAAGTGGAGGGAGGGTTTAAGAATTGTATTGGGTCCTCGGGGCCGAGGAGGTGAGTATAATTATTTGATATGAGTTAGATATGTGAGGACACAGTTATATATGGCTGTGTGAATGTCAGGCATTATGTGAGTGTCATTGATTCAAGTGTCATTGGTAGTAGATGCCTCGTGTATTTAGTATAATGTCAGGCGAGCACAGTTGATTATGATTATAAGCCAGTGCCCTTGTCCCCAGGCAGCTACCCACATAGTGGCTGGCTATCGTGCAAGACTTGTTCCAGCAGACCACGCCGCCTCCTGTGTCTGCTCCACTTGTGCGGCCAGGGTTTGCATTGGGGTGCCTGAAAAATAGGATGTCATTAACAAATTGCAATGCATAGAGGCATGGTGGTACAACCTTAAGTGCATAATGATCAACCCATGTGTCCCTTAATTGTTTTTGTGGTTTGCCCAGGTGTGATCGGCTAAGTGCATCGGCGACTGAGTTGGACGATCCCTGTATGTGGGCATATGACAGTCTGACGTCAAACCTGGCCTGCACCATCCAGGCAAGCCTTGCTGCGGCCAGCATGACATGGTTCTTTCCTTTTCCGTTCTGAAAGACTGATACACTTGACATGTTGTCGCACAGTACTAAGATGTGACTACCTCTGTCACTCTCAGAGATGAATGTATGCAGTGCTACCGCGACATTGATAGCTTCTATGTCAAAGATGTTACATGCCTCCAATTCCAGCCGGCATATCTGATATTCATATGCAAACTGGCTATCAGTGCCCCCTATGCCACTGAGGCAGGCATCCACGAGGTAAGTCTTTGTTGGTTCTATTTCAGGTATAATGGATCTTCCATTCCATTCCCCGCAGAAATCTCTGAACCACCGTAGATCTTCTTTTATGTGGCTGTTTACATTCATATGTGGTCCCTTGAATCCTCTCAGGCTGTCCAGGAGCCTTGATACAAATAGGCGTGCAGGTGGGACGCACTTACCTACATGTATCAGCAATCCAATGATAGATTGGAGCTCGCGCTTGGTGATGGTGCGCTTCTTTATATATTTATTAACTAGGGCGATGGTCTCCTTGATCTTGAGGGGAGGAATGGATAGTGACATCTCCTCTGCATCAATGAGTATTCCTAGCCAGGTGGCTTTGCTGCCAGGTTGTTGTAGCTTTCCAGAGGCCTCAGGGAGCCCTAGCTCTGCCAGTAGATTTCTGGCATAGTCGTAGGCTCTTGTTGTCGATTCTTTATCAGGGCCGAGTAGTGCTAGATCATCCAGGTACATGAATGATGTGAACCCTTCCCTCTCGAGCATGCGGATGATGGAGTTTGCCAACCTTTGCATATGCGCACTGGATCCACGACTGCCGAAGGGCATCGTTAGGTCGCAGAACCAACTATCACGCCACTGCAGACACAGCAGGGGCCAGTCGAGAGGGTCACTGTACATGTTTTTGTAGGCACGAGAGATGTCTATGACAGCAATGTGGGCCTTGCTCCCCAGGCCTTTAAGATGTACTACCAGGTCTTCTACTGTAGGGAGAGAGTGGGGTCGCTGTTCCCCCCATACCGAGTTCTTTATTATAAACTTGTTAACTGAGTTCTCCTCTGGGAAAGTTAGGTCAATGATGACGCGACGGGCCTCACTCTCCTTCTTGGCTCTAGACATCATGGGTGACACATGAGCCCATGGGTTGAATGGGGTTGACTCGAACGGGCCAACCAGGCCACTAAGGTCGAGTTCTTTCTGAATGAAATCGTCAATTTTGCTGGAGAACTTGGTGGCACTAGGGTGGTTATTATTATTGCCATTGTTGGTGACTGGGCCTAGATAGCCCATGGGGAATCCGTACTTAATGAATTCAAGTATCTCCCTATCTTCATTACTGGAGGAGAGGTGCCTGTCCCACTGATCTATGTTGAGCGAGCTAGGTATCAATATTTTAGCTTGTAGGGCATTAGGCAATCCAGTGTCCCTTACCTTGCTGTATATTTCGGCGAACTTTCCCCAGACTATGTTGTCGTCGGTCTGGGGCCAGTGCATTACTCGATGTTGTTGTAGAGCCGCAGGTCTCGTGTCGACTGAAGCTGGGTCTGCTTTGCCGGCACATATGGCTGCCACCGCGTCAAAATAGTCACTGTTGATGATTAGTGTAGGCTGGGTGTACGGCCTAACTATATTCTCATTCTGTTTAGACGGGATGAATGCTGGGGCCATAGGATTTAGTGTAACACCAGATATCGTTCCCTGACGGTGGTTTGTTTTGGGATAGCTACCTCCATGATGGATCTCGTGCAAGCTCTCGTGGCGCGCGAGACCAGCCTTGTTAATGTATGCAGCTGACCCAGTTTCCCCATCTGGGTCAGGGAATGGTGCCAATGTTGGGCGTGGCACATGCACATTGCCATGCACGCCCGCTATTCGTTTTTTGAGGACTGTACTGACCTCTCATCATTATTGTGCCTAGATTTGGCACTCACCTGTTGGTTGCCTGATTGGGTCCTGTTGGGATTTGGTGTGTATGTCCCATCATTCTGTTGTTGACTGTGTTTAACGCGCCTCTCGCACTCCCTAACACTGTGGTGCGTCCTACGGCCGATGGAGTCACAGTATGAGCATGAGTGGAGGAGCAGTATTGCCCCTTCTCTATGATCGCTGCTGTGTGTGCAGCCATTCCTTGTATTAAATGGTCTGCATAGCACTTCCAGTGATTTTGTATCCTTCTTAGATGTTTTGTTATCCGCTGATGTGTTGCCCGAGGTATGCCCTCCTCCAGTGAGGCATATACAGACCCTCTCATCCTGGATGGTACTTTTATCCGACCAAGTGACGTTTCCAGCCTCGATCATATCGAAGACATATTGTGACCAGCGCCTTACCGCTGGCCAGGGCCTCTCCAAGCTATCCTTAGTGACTTGTCGAAGATGGTGCATCATGTGATGGTAGTCGTCAGAGTCATATGCATCGGGGTCGTCCAACAGTGCCAGAAAGCCATCAATATATTCATTACTATTAAGGGAAGAGCGGGCATCCAATTTTTGTTTAATTGTCTGTGATCCCTCCCTGTAAACATACATGTATGGCTTTGATTGCAGACCAGCTCTATGAATATTAGATAGTATGTCGACCCTACCGTGCAGGCCGTGTGCAAATCTCTCACGATCGATCTCCCGCTCGATGAAGTCATCTGCTAACACTTGGCCTCGTATCACGTTTGGTGTAGATGCTGTGCGGTATCTAGCCGCCTTGACCCAGCTACTGATCCTGTGGCCAGATCCTGGTTGTTGCGGTGTTTTAAAGAATATTTCCCTGGATGACTCAGGTGAAGCTTCCCTCTTCCTCTTGCTGCTATGGCTAGACCTGGTACTAGATCTGGAGTGTCTAGACGACCTAGATCTGCGTGAGCTCGAAGAGGACGCCGCGCTAGACTCGGCCTTTGACCTACTTGAGCCCTTGTGGCTCCCGTGTGCGGATTGTGACCGTTGAGATTGCTCTGATTGTTCTTCCTCATCCTCCTCGTTTTCTTGCCTATTCTTGAATACGTTATTGAGCAGCTCAGTGATTTGAGATACTTGTGTTGTTAGCTCCGATATCTCAGCTTGTAGGCTTTTGCAAGTTGGTGGTTTAGTTGTCTGTCTTTCCTCCTGTTGGCCCGTTTCTTTGGCTTTAGCTCCTCGTGTTCGTGGCATTGTCGATCTTGACTTTTAGTTTGAAAATTCAAGGCGTCTTGAGGATTTCCAGGGGCGAAGCAGGCTTCACTGATATCCAGGCTTCGCTCAGGTATTCTCTGACGTTAGAGGTATATTGTAGTGCCAAAAAGTGGGTTATTAAGGCGAAGAAACCTCTGGGAGAGAAGAGAAAAAATATATAGGTGGTGAGGGGAGCGAGGAGAAGGAGAAAGTGAGGGGTGAGGGTGTAGAGCCGTTAGGGGCGCATGAGTGTATTATTGAGGGATATGGGTTGTGTGCTTGAGTCCAGGTGGCGCCGCAATACCACATCATCACTTATGCGATGACTACATAATTTTGAAACCGGATACTGTACTTGTTAAAAACATTTAATAAAGGGAGTTTGGGGGCTCCAATGAAACTGAAAAAAACTGAAGTATGTGATCGGAATCTGGATTATGGACTTCAGTGTGTGACGTCCCAGATGGAACTCAATGAATGTGTATAAAAGAAGAATATTATTTGTATGAAAATGATTAGGCTCTGACTTGGTTGGATGATATAGAATCCCCTCACTAGGTCGGCATGGGTGTGCCATCATTACAACTATAAAACCGACTGCTCTTGTCCCCTTGTACCCTGACACAAACCCAAAATTTCTATACCTAACAATTATTTATTTAGGATCTAATAAATGAATATAACATTATCATATTGGACCTTTAACTAGGATACGTTTATATTTATCGAGATTATGAGTTCAAAACCAAAATATTCTATCTGGATACACACAATTCGCCAGTGAAAAATAATGAAATGGAATACTATAATAGTAGGTCTGTGAATCAACACAATGTCAATAATGTTTGCATGATATATGTTTCATAAGATGACAATAGAGCTCTAGCTGTGAGTTTATGTTGGAAGGTTTATTAGGGAAGGCCTTTCATGTAGACAAGACACACCCTCGACCTAATTTCATGTATTATCACTACTTGATAACTAGGATTTGAAACGTACTTTACCTCCAGCAATCTGAACGTTTTTACTAGATGGGTAGCTAACAAGCACAAACCTCCATAACTTTGGTGGATTTTTTCGGAAAGAACTTGACACAGACCTATCACTCTTATGCTTAACTACCCTCGCTATTTGGACGAGATAACTTGTTTGATGTGAAGACTTCCTCGTCCAATCGCTGCATTAAGGCATTGATGTTTTGACCTGAGATGGTCTCTATTCTGATTCAGATGCTGCCCCCATTGACAGGTAAACATGGTTTTCACTCTCTAATGCACATGCGTCTCACAGCGTGACGTGCTTTCCCTTCAGCTGTCAAGAGTTGTATCTCAGTATGACAGTTACAATGCTCAGTGTCCACAATTTAAGGCTTTGTATGATGATCACTTGGGGATAATCCTCATTTTTTCCCGGTCCGTATTGACCGTTGTCTCCATGTTCATATTGGTAATCTCCATTGTGTACTTCTCTGAGACGGTTGGGGGAAAGCTGTCAAATACTGAGATCTATGTAGGATTGATTCACTTGACCTGTGAGGTCAACATACATTTTATTCCTTTGGTGATTGATTGATATTCTTCTTTCAGACCAAAAGGCTAAAGCAGACTGTTTAAGAACAAGATTTACACTACCCATTAATCTAAAAATGATGCATTGTTTATTATGCACATAATTAATTAATATAAGGTATCTAGTTTTAGATCTTTTTAGATTTTAAAACATTGAACATTTCCATACATATAGCACGAATATTCTCAGGACAGCCTGAATTCCGACGAAAAGTTTTACAAAAAGCGAGAATGTTTACATGAATTAGTTGTTATCGTTATAATTATGTAATTTAAGTTACCAAACTGTTTTCGGTCAAGTTCAAGGACTGCATGATTTTCATACTTTTAAAATCATGTATTTATAACTACATGTATAAATAAAACTAGAGCAATCAAGGAATCCCAGAATAATTTCAACCTGACTTCGGAATCTCGCAAGCCCTCCCACCAACCCGCTCTTCCCATACCCTGCTATATAATTGATTTCTTGCCGATATGAATCAACAATTGTTCTCATTCGGCTGCTTTTGCTAACAGTGTGGAGAAAATAATGTAGTCTCTTGAATAATCATCTCTCTGACTCCACGACTGTCCACAGTATACATGCAAAAAATTAAGCACGTTTCTGACATTATGATTTCTTCGACCAACATTAAATGGAAAGGTGATATCTTCATAAAATCTATAGATTATCGCAGACCTTTAATGGAAATGGAAAAGAACAGAGAGTGCCCTTGATGTGTCCCTCTCGTAGTATATGAGACCCTGGATGTCCACTTCTTACCAGCCTAACGTTGCTCTGCCAAGAGCCACTTCCAAGGAAAATAAGTACCAATATCGTATCAGCAATGATTTTCCATGTGAGTACATCGAGATCCGTTCGCCAGTTACCAAAATATTTGCAGCCACTTTTCCTAGTTACATTGAATTGCAACAGTTATAAAGCAAGAACTCCGACTGGCTGGAAACATAAATAGGTTCTTTCCAATTAAGTGTTGAGACATTCAAACAAGGCCGTCTGTCTTCCCATCACTGAATGACTCCATCGGGAATGTTTAGTTTTATCAATTCTGCCCGGTGGGATGGTTTTATTCGATGATTAAAAACATAATTGCTGAATAAAATCAGAAGTTGATCGAACAAAGACGAGCACCCAGACTCAATATTTAAAAGGTCCGATGTTTCTACTTGATTTCGTGTTATTTCTGTTTGATATGTGGCGCAATTGTATTTGTCCTCGGAGAGGAAATCCAATTATTGAGTTTCTCTTTAGGAGAGTGAATCCCTTACTTTAAAAAATATAAATTGTTTAATTAGTTTAAGAATCACATGGTAGTTGAGGCAGTCATCAAATATGAACTTCTGAGTACAGTATGTCATGGGGTTTATAGCTTGATTAACCGATTTCTCCCGGTCTGATTTGTTTGTATTGATTATGTTTTATAGCAATTAAAGGGTAGCAATACTGCAAAAAGTCCCACGCCCCCTGTTTGAATCCACATAAATGCCAGAAGTAGTAAAACTAAAGTCAAAAGTTCCTGCTGACAGGGGCAATGTCAAAAGTTCCTGCCAAAGTTGGGTTGTGTATAAAATATATTAGCTAGGAAACTAGACAGGAATCTTAAGTGAACTACGAAGAACATTATCCAGCATATTAGTTAGCACAACTTGGGGGCGGAGTGGCATATCCAGCAATCAAACTGCCAACTTAAGTTACAACACTTCATACCAAGTGCCAGTCAGCTTGGCACTTTACCCAAAGCATAGAGAGGTATTCCCACCTACCACCATGGCATTGATGATCCGAGTTCAGGGGAGGAACGATAGGTACCTGCTGCACCAACCACGCAAAACATGCAACTCCTTGTACCGTTGCCTGATGTAAATCAGTTGGTTGTAATGCAATTTAATTAAAGATTAAAAAGATTAAACCAATTAATGGGTAAAATAACTATTCCCGTCATATAATTCCGTCAGTTGGAGAAGGTAATGAAGATGACATACTATAGTATTATAGATTTGGCAAAATAAATATGATTATTATCAAGCATTGCCTTTGATATCCCAAGGCATGATTTAACTGACCGTCTACGAGTTATATAAGTCTTGCCACGTATGTCAACCCTTTACCAAACCTGTTTACAAATTTACACAGCTTTTTCATTATTTCATAAATAAAGACAAAAAGCTTCCAAAGCACCAAATTATGGTTGGCAAACAACCAAGAAAATGTAAATATAAAAGAGTGCTCATCGGCCCCTGATCCTCCACAAATCATTTTTTGAAATACTCCCTGGAAAATAATGCAATTTCGAAGACTTTGAAATCTAATTGGGAAGAGGAATGGGACATCATTTTTATCAGGATGGGGATAAGGAAACAATAAATTGACTTTTGTGACAGTCGAAATGGAACGAAAGTGTGACGACTTCTGGACGTTCTACCCAGATTGATGGATAATGGATATTTGTGGGGAAACAAAGTTCTGCTAACGCGCTTCTTCTGAACCACAAAGAACCATTTCGCAGTAAAGACAAACGTTACTGTAGTTTCCACCCATATGTTCTTCGGGGAGATTGGTTCTGACAATGGGTAATCTCTTCAGATCTCTTCTAGTTCAAATCGAAGAATCAGACCAATGATAGTTTATGTAATGCGGGTACTTTGGCCTGAACTTCAAATTCGTAGTACTTGAGATTTGCCCTTATTTTTGCTCACATGCCCTATTTTATTCCGTGAAAATGAACTTTAAAAACGAACACAAACAGTAAAAATAGTAACATTATAAATTAGTAACAATAACATATAAAGCAGTGCCCATTCAGCCTTTTATGCCATGATAGGTGTGCGGATCCACAGAAACATGGCCAGATTAGCCCATGTCACATGCATGCCTAGATTTAACTAGCGCAGGCTGCTTTTCGAATGCAACCAATTCACAACGTTATATTGATTGGTTGCGTAAATTTAGTTGCACCAATCAATGACGCTCATTTCATGACGCTCATTTCATGATGCAAGGCTGTAGGCGCTTGCTTTTGCCAAGTCGGAGGGTTGGGTAATCTCTCATATAAGGCTAAAATATATCATGGCATAAAAATAGAACACGGAAAAACAACGCACTCGTGTTTTGTGAATACATCATCCTATATCCATCTCAAGTTGAGTATGCTTATTACGCCATGATAGGTGTGTGTATATGCATAAAAAGAGGGACAGATTAGCCCATGGCATTTGCATGCATAGATTTCACTAGCGGAATCTGCTTTTTGAATGCACCCAATACTAATTAAATCTAATTGCACCTGCTTTTGCCGAAGCCGATTAACTAAAGGTAAAATAATGATCAAAAAACGCTTAAATATTATATCATGGCATAAAAATAGGACTAAACTTGAGCTGCATATTTAACAACGCATCTCGTTTAGTTCTATCCTACTACTTCATGAGTTTCGGCCAGACAGTTCATTCAATAATTCCTGCTTCCTTGAGACACTCGAGGCACAAGTGATATTTAGAACTGTATGAGTGATTTGAACTACGAGGGCTATTTAATGACTCAAGTCAACACTGTATTTCATATCCAACAAGCGGCCATAAAATTGAGGTTATTAATCCTTTTAACCTCTGCCTTAGGTGGTTATTGACTCACCATGTTTTTCAAGGCAGTGGTTAAGTGTCTTTATCCATCCCTACTGACACAGTTCTTTCACTGCCAGTCCCTGGTTAAAGACTGGAAAAGGTATTTTCCTATTTTGGCCAGCAGAAACTAGGTCATAGCTAGCTATATTTGGGATAGCCCGAGTTGCAATTATAATTGAAATACATTATTTCGTTGATGATATCTAATATCTATCATTCACCTGACATCTCTACCACCTTTGACTAGCTTTCGCAAATTTGAAATGAAGCATAACTTTTTAATTCCTCTATGGTGTTAATCCTCCTAATTTCCAATCATTGTCAATGATTAGTTGCAGCTCCTAGGACATCACGTTGAATATAGTGAGACCGCAGTGTTTTTCTACTCTACTTGGGCATCCAGAAAGAATACCGCTGGATTGGGTTGTGTGGGCATGTGACTTTTAGGCTAGTTGCTTGTATAAATGTGGATTGTTCACATTTGCTGACGCACACCCCTCCACCCAGCCCCGTCCTACCTAGTGTCCCATACACACACCGCCACTGGCGTCGTGTGTATGGGACGTTCATGCCTGCATGCAGGTTGATGTAAGCACGGACGTACGGTAGCGCCAGAGCGGCTTGTCTCGGAACTAAAATGCGGCAATGGGGATCGATTCAAATCATATTTCATGACTTGGTGGTGGTAAATGGGCTTATATCTTCTTTTCTAGACAATATTGTTCCAGTAATCACTAGCTAATATCGTTGCTTACTAATATACGGTAGGAGTGAGCACGGAGAATAAGCCCAATAGGCATGTATTTGGTGGGCAGAGACAGCTATAAATGTCGTTCTAGCTTTATAGGCGTTTAACCGTGATAACGGGTTCGACTACTCTTTTTCTTCGGATTCTGCCGTTGGCAAGCTTCTTACAGAAGCGGTAGTCGTGGGGAGTCCAGTGAAGTTTAGCCGCCAGAATTGTTGAGAACATTTGTTTCCTGTGATAAATTTGTTGCTTAGAGTTAACCTTATAAATTGTTGACTGACTGCCATTGATAGGCCTCTATCCCACCGTCCAACCCCCAGCACCACCCGGGACCCACGCCGTGGCCACGGCCATTATACACATTGTGTTCCTGCTCAGAAAGAAGGCTTGTCAAGTCTTTTGCCTGGCTATGTTTGCCGCCGATGTATGGCAGAAGCCATACGACGACGCAGACAATTAGATTATATATTTTGTTACCTTTTTTAATGTGATAATCCTAGATTCTTTACATTTGTTTTGATGCCATTGACGAGCGTGGAGGACGGAAGTAAACCCAGAACAAGAGCATCGCGCATGCGCAGAGGAGACTACTCCCTATGGAAATCCTGGCGTATGTTTACGGGCGAAGGCAATGGTGGCCAGTTGAGAAGCTTAGGACGGGTTGTTCGTCGTAAATTCGTTGGTTTTTTGTACGGCATCGTATAGACATTGTGACTGGCTTGTTCGGTATAGATAGGGCTAACTAGAAAGAATGTGTGGGCGGTTTTGGACGAACCTGGGAGAAATTTCGAACTAAACTGTGCGCCCCTTATCCTAGTTCCGTTCTTTTGGAGGTATGGAGGGCCTGGTGTGATTTTTTAGAAGAAGCTGCGCTTTTGCAGGCAAAAGGCGGATGTGGCCCGATTGGTCCAGGCTTATGCATCGTTTATGTGTGATCAAAACTAATTATGTTTAGTCTCAGTTTAACTCAGCTGTAAGTCAGCATTGCACATATGACAACCTGCAATTCGGGAATCATATAGACATACGGTCAACTGTCAGGGATCAGGACAATTTCTCCAAATAGTGGTATCGTTTAAGAATTCTATGTCAAATTCTCAACCCCTCGGGAGTGTCCTCTAGTGTATTCATATGGAAGCATTGGTATTCTCAAGGGATGATTACTTGGGTGCCGATAATATCACTTCAAGTTCAGCCCTACCCTGGGAATGAACAAAATTATATCACAGAAAACACAACCTAGAACTTCCTTCTATTTTATCTCCTACATATTTATACATTCCCCATCATTGCTTACTTATAAAGGCTTTGTTAATCATATCAACCAGACGCTAATATGGCAGGCAAGGAAAGCTTTAATTATCTTATCTGACTCTGTTCCACTCTTCCAGGTTGTCCTTACATCAGCTATGGGCACAGTATCGTGGATGATACATGTATGTCTGTGGCTCAGGCTCTCCTGCATGCTTCCTCTCCTATCTCACAGTTAGCTGGGCAACTCGCTCCTAATTCAATAGGCATAATTGAATGGAAACCAAAGGAAAAATGTCTCCAGGGAGCTACTTATTTGCTCGATGTATGAGGAATGGTTTTGTTGGAGCTGTCTTTGGTTAATTCAGAGCTGGATTGCCATTGTAGATAGACCGCCTTCTTTTATCTACGTGTGTTTTCTGTTTTTGTTTGAGATAAGCTAACCCTTTATGCCCTAAAAGCACTCCAGGCAGGTGATTCTCAGATTTATATGTTTTGCCACTTGTCAGAGGATATTGACCCCCTGACAGTTTTCCAAGACAATGGCCTCCTAGCTCGGATTATGCCGAAATTAGATTGTACATTGCGAGCTAGGCTGCAGGAAGAGGAACCACAGATTTGCAATGAAGCGATAACAGTGGGAAACGGAAAGGCATCTGGGATCAGGGGATTTTTCATTTTTTGGCCGTTTAATAATACCTTAGACGTCTTAACTAATGGAGTCAGGAAGGAGTTGCTACACTGTAAAGGTAGTTTATGCATTCATATAGAAAGACTGCCCCTCGCTAAACAGGCACACATATGCAGCAGAAACCATTAGGGACCCTCGGAGATATGTGCAACAGCCCTCCAAGGGGACTCCAGAAATCGGACAGTCGTTAAATGAGTGAGCAAATGACGTATTGCTTGCACATATTCGCCTCTTCCCCATACATAGTTAACACTCTCATACCTTGCTTCACTCAGCCACTTAATCAATGGCACAAGTCACTGGCTGTGAGAATAGATATTGCTGCAATGCATCGCTTACAAATTCCTTCAATCTTTTCACTTGCTAAACTGTATGGTGTGGTCTATCAGAAGTCGCCTTACTCTGTGCAATTGTTGGGAAAATATATATTCCCGAATACAACTCTTATTTATGGGATAGATTAATCCAATGCGACAAATTGCAACAATAAACCATCTCTAGGTGTTGGATTTGACTTCCATACATTCACTTCCATTCTACTTTAACTCCATTAACTAATAACGTGTTAAATGCTTGACAAATATTTCTGAACAGCGGAGCCCCGGTAATATCTGAAATTTTGCCGACCTTTATCGTGACACAAATCGGCCGATTACTTTGATTGAAGGTTGCTAGCCTAGGAGTTATTAACGATTCAATTAGCTTGTTTATCTTTCAGATCATTTCTAAATGATCATATTCCATCTGAACTCGGCACCATAGCATTTTGGTGCCAGTAAGGGAAATAGTGGCTTCAGATTGCTCTGACGTGACGCTTCCATGGAAGACTGCAGATTGTGCTTACTTTATTGATTGATGGGTTGTTAATGAAGTTCCTCACATTTCCCTTTTACTTCACAGAAACCGATTTTTCTATCCTGTCCATGGTTTTCCCCGATTGCTTACCAAGTCCACATTTGCTGATATTCCTCCCTGCCCTCTCCCTGCCCTCTCCCTGCCCTCTCCCTGCCCTCTCCCTGCCCTCATGTTTGGTTTGAACAACGTTAAAGCCCACATAAATGTGGTGGTAAACTGCATACCGTGGCTTCCATGTATTCATCCTATATGTCGTGGCAAGCACCTACATCTACTTTGCGGGTGCCTAAGTTATAGGATACAGTAACCACATGGACTTACTTGTTTCAGCATATATCAAGATTTGCCCTGGTAATATCACAACAACAAAATTCATACTTCTTCCCATGTTATATAATTATAAGGTAAACATTCTCTCCAATCGGAATATAAGCACCAACCTAAGATGGGTGTGTACCAGTGAAACGTTGTATTTAAACAGAAGCAGCATGTATAGTCTTCATCTGCCGCCATTGTGTCCGCCATTAATAATAATTACCTAATTTACGTCTCATTATTTTTGTTCTGCTACTACAGCGCGTGGTGAATCCAATATGTGTGATCATATAATATTATGGTGTATGTAATTGCATACACAGAAGCAGTACCTAGGTTCATTAACCTACCCTATTTTCTAAACAGTGAACGACTGCATTTTCTAGAAAAGGTTATTGCTGCAACCAATGTGGAATATGGAATGAAATGTATTCACTTGACCTGTGAGGTAAATATACAGTATTCAATTCCTCGCAATAGATAATATCTGAAAGCATTACCCCCCCCCCCCCCTCCCTGGGTAATCAGCGAGTTCATTGCCATCAGTTGAAAAGCTAATAAAAGGTTATGTTTAACCCATAAGGTTGAGGAAATGACAGACCCCCATCTCAATGGTGTGTGTCGGGGGTGAAATTAATATCCATCTTCATCAATCAAATGAATAAAACTGATAAATCAGATCCTCTATTTACCATAGGTTTGATAACTACTGTCATGGCTTGTTTATCAACAAGTGATTCATTTCATTGAATAACGCAATTTGAATGCTAAAACGCATGTGAAATATCTTACTACGGCATAATAATCAATTGAAATATTAAAGAAGTATCAACGGCAATAAGAATATAGTCGCGTCTTTGTAACCCAATGTATGCAATCCAATTTACTGATATCCATCGCCTGGAATGTAATCTTTGATAAAAACCAACCAACCTCAAATGCATCACTATTAAAAAAGGATCAGTGTGCAGGCGGAAAGGTCCCTACCATTTCACTGTCTTCCACAACGTGGCATAGAAAACCATCTTAACGCTATCACTCTATTATTTATGCAACATGGATCATTTATACATGAGTAGGGACCTACCATGACAGTTATAATGAAGTTAGCGTTGAAATGAGGTTTATTTAAAGAGACTCCCTGTTGTTGCCTACGTCAAATCAAATATAATACATTCAATGGTAATCATGGTAATAGACTAGGAGTGATTGACGCTGTCTGTCAGACTGTCATTGGATCTGCAGTTGTTCCCTTCACCACAATCTATTATGAACACCAGGAACCAACCCAGCAATGTATATATATTCGCAAATGTTTTCAATGGCCGGGGAATAATGTTTATAATGATATATACGACAGGTTCTCGAAATGTCAACGTCTGTCAGAGCAGATTCTTTCTTGAAAAAATACGTGATCAGTAGGGTTGCTATTTGGATTTTGTGTTGGGATGCTGAGGTAAATATATAAACTAGTAGGGGATGCGAAGCATCATTAAACCACATGGAAATACAGATTTCATACTTGTGTCATTCCAAGGCCCCTTAACAATAATAATTATATATTTTATATAGAAGAAATAGTGATGTGTAACTAAAAAGGTGTAGAGAGCACAGAAATATAAATATCCGAGGGTGGTAGCCAATATCTACAGGTACTTTGGAAACAATCGTTATGCTAAACATGGCCACTAGCCTCCTCGTCAGCAAGCCTCGTTCGGAACCCGGAAGAAAAAAGTGTATCTGGATTTGGGTTTTATAGCCGAGATCGCCTTCAGCAACATGTCCTGAAAGTTTAATATCCATAGGGGGAGAAATTTAATATCCGGGGAGCTAATGCGATATGGGTGACCTTACAAGAACTAATGTTCCAATATTATATTTTATCACCAATACTGGGTCAGGTAGGAACCCTTATGGCTATAGTGGCAGTGACAACAACTTAGTTTGATTTCAGATTATGCCGAGGATAATTTCATTTTTTCAAATAGCAAGCGTCATTATGTTTTTTTATCTTTGCAATACGATATAATTCCTGCCGGTTATGCTTAAAGTAATTCTTATCACAAAGCGTTATGTCAGACTTCAGGGAGAAAACAAATTGATTGCGTAATTTAGTTCGAGATTCCTCTGCCAATCATCACAGAAACAGTGTGGACATTAACACGATAGCAAGAAATAATGAGTTAGAACTTGTTGCCAGTGCAAACCTAAACTGAATGTCCTAAATGCAATCAGGGTCATGCTGTAATTTCTTGTTGACCACATCATCTCATTACCTTATTCTTTAGTCTCCCTAGTATTTACCCAGGAGTGGAAGTGATTATGTTTATTCTAACTTGTGGTATTATAACATAACTGCCATTGTACAATGTGTGCCTTACTGTAATATGACTGTCATTTCCTGATGATACACTGTATATATATACATTTAAAAAAAGAACTAAAGCAAGAGAGAAGGAGAGATGTTGGAATGAAGGTAATAAAGACATTGGTTTGGATTTTAGGCAACAAATATCATCACATATAGTATCGTGATGTAAACATATGGGTCAGATTTTCAGAAAATGTACAATTGGCAGCTCTACACATTTAGGAAATTCTGCTAAATAAGGCTGAAAAATGATAAATACAGAGTATATCTGACTACATGTGGTATCGCATTGATGAAAAGTATCAGTTCTGTTATGTTAAACTGCATTGTGAAGCTTATTTCTGTCTTAAATGTGGGTTATTGAGAAGATTGGTGAAGGCGAATTGTACATTTTCTGAAAATCTTACCCATATAGTTATAAGTAATTAGGATGATATCTCTCAAGTTACATTTTCTCCATTAAAAGATTGAAGTTTGTTTGCTGCAGAGAGTGCATTAATACATAATTTACTTCCGGTTGGCGGATCTACTTCCGTTACGTTATCCACTAAAAGTGACGTAGGCTACTGTACATTCACTGCTCACACTATATGGACGGCACAAGTTGAAGATAAACTATAGAATAACCACAGCGCTGGGGTGTAATAACAATATGATATCCTTCAAATCATCTGCATCCAGACATCGATGGGGTTCTTTTGGATTCCAACGCCAAACTTTACTCAACGAAATATATATGAAAGATAAATCAGTCGTCATATTTTTGCAGAAATCTGAATAATTTCATCTAGGTTTTGCCTGAATAAAATGCTTTACAATTATAAAATACACATTAACCCTTATATCCATCCCTTCAGTCCCTCTGGATGAATATCTTTTTTGAACTCATTATCCGTCCAGAAAGAGAAGAATGTGTTTTGCTGAACCAAAACAGGATTATATTACAAGCTAAATCAAATAAAGTAAACCACATTACATACATCACATTTCCGACGGCGATTCCACGTTCATGAGAGGCGTAATAAAATTCATATTATACACTTCTTGTGTGATTGGTTTATTCCCCAGGTCAATATGAACATGGCATCCTATAAAGGGCAGGTTCACATGTAATTGGCCCTCAAGGCATAGGCGTGCATGATACTCACCTATTCTTTCTACCATCGTTAGGTGCTACCCTATTTTATACCCACCATTATATGCTTACATGATCTCCCAATTTCAGGGCCATGAGGAGCTTTCATTGTTAATACCACCTCAAGACCGGTCCCTTTTCTTCTATCGTGTCATGTCGGCTCATAGGGGGGCTCAAGTTCCAGAGATAGCCCAGCTCTCACTGCGGTGCTTTATCCTATAAATTTGATTTATAGAAGACAATCGAATCAGTTGAAGTAGTTGAGAAATACCTGCACACCGTGTGTATGATTAGATACCACACATGTATATGTGTCCGTTCTGCTATAGGATTGTGACCTAATCCCGCATTCTGTAAAATTTTGTCTTATTTTCACTTTCTTACTCTTTAAGATGTTAACTTGCGCTTCTATTGAAGAGGAGCGTTGAGCTCCGATTGACATAGAATAGGAAAGTTGTCCAACTTGCATTATGCATCTGATTACACCAGGGGGAAAAACCGCCATAATTATTACGAGAGGGAAGGGTGTTTGTCTGAAACCAGGCCTTGAATGCTGAGGAATTCCATGAACCCAAAAACACCCAGACGATCCTGGCAAAACGAGACTAATAACCATTAAATTGATCCTACATGGATTATAGCGCCGGCATGCCCTGGTTATACTTTCTAACCCGCCTCAAAATACCCTATTGCCTTTCACATGGCCCCTCGATTACACTGATAAGGGGATAACAAGCACGCCTGGTTAAAAGCGCAACTATGGGACGAATGTGAAATGGGTTTGGGGGAGGGTGTGAAATTGGGCAAGGGTTTCCATAATAGGTGACTAGGGATCCATATATCATCCGTTCAACATTGGATGTGTAGGATTTTCCTGGACCATTAGCACAGCCCTGAAAAGGTCATAAAATATAGTGATATGACAGCTTTACCCATACAGATCCGAACCAATCTCGAGGGCCGACCACACCCCTCAAACACTCTAAAGCCTTTCTGACAACTCCGAAATTGTTGTGATACAAGCTGGGCTCTGTTAAAGCACTCAATTTGGAAGACTGTAAATAAAGTCACTTTCCAAATCAAATTTAATACAGACTTCTCCATAAAAATGGGATGAACTCCTTAGTGGCTACCAACACAGCTGAGATTGCTGCAAAGGTTTGGCTCCGGGGCATTCCCGGCAGATATATAGGGGAGGAAATGAAGTTGTTGGAGAACCGAATGGTACTCCAGGTGAAGATGTTGCATAGATCTGATGAAGAGAAAGTGTTGTGGCGGAAAGTGATGTACATAGGTTGTGAAATTTAGACTGAATCACCTTTTCTATTCGTTTTTACAATCTACACTTAATGATTGTTGTATCACGTCATCATTATAGATATTTTCGGCCTACATATATTGACACAATTCCTGAAAATACTTTCTTACTATAGTTGAGTTGACATATCAAAGTCGCCCTGTGCATATATATATTCATGACCTTTTTCACCTCAGGCCAAAGTAATCACTCGGCTACTTTCGCGAATGAAAGAAGGAAAGGGTAGATCAAATTCTTCACTAATGTCCCACAGAAGTGTCATATAACTGGTGTTATGGCTTCTATTAGACATCGATATATATATAGCAATATCTTTCCACTGCCATATACATGTGTCTGTTCAATACTAGTTCCCTACAATTCGACACTTACATTGTACAGTATGTTTCTTGTGCACAGGTTGCAACTTCCACTAAGTATCAACTCGTGATTGCTGAACATGTTTTCATTTGCCTTTTAATCACAATGTCCATACCGAACCCTGTGCTGCTATGGCGCCTCAGTGAACTCCTATATAAGGTTTACCAGTGGGCGTCTTCTTGCTATATATGGGTAGGGTCCAGAAAGGTTCAGTATGCATGCAGCTGTGTCTAGATTAATATCCGTCATCAGCTCATCAATCTCGTATCAAACCAATGTGTTTATGTGTTTTAAATTATTTATTGGGATTAACACCAAAACTATTACTGCTACTCCTTTTATGCCATTAGGTTACTCATATAACTCTGCAGGGATGGGGTCCTGAATACCCCTGATTGCGGAGTCTTTTTTTAAAACGTATATTTTCAGGCTATTTATATAGGAACAGTGGTGCGGAGGAGGCTATAGGGGTCAGATCGTCAGAAAATGCACAATTGGCAGCTCTACACATTTAGGAAATCCTGCTAGATTAGGCTGAAAATGATGAATACTTGGCATATCTGAGTATATTTGGTATTGGGTTGTTTTAAAACATCTGTTAGGTTAGGTTAAGCTGTATTTTGAAACTTATTTTTCTGTCTTAAATCTTGGTTATTTGAGAGGGTGGGTGAGGGCGAATTGTACATTTTCAGACGATTTGACCTATAGGGTTTGTCATAAAATCCATATTTTTCTGACGTCAAACCCCACAGCTAGGTCTTCACAAACGGAGAGCTAAACAATGCCTTTCTGCATTATTCCCATACACAGGAAATAATGAGGCATATATAATTGGGCGTGGCTTGATTCTATTATTGTGAGTTCATGTTAAAGTGGCTAAGGACACTATTTGACTATATGTCATTTGGAAATATGTTTGTAGTTTTCGATGACATGCATAAGACTTAGTAAGAACATTTGTGTAGAATACCAACGCTATATATTCCTTAGATTAATTGATATTTGTTAATGAAGAATGTGGCAGAGGTTCCATTGGGGAATTCAAATCTGGGAGAGCAGTAACTAGACCATAAGGTGCTGCCCCAGTGTATGGTAAAGGGATGTGAACTAAGAGCGAGGCAGGAGGTACATAGTGACATATATACCCTGTCCCATCCAGCTGGTATCACTTAACTCATTAAGATAAGATGCATACAGGCGGCGAGACCTCTTCCAACTGCCATGTCTGAGAGACTATAGCGTGATGGAGGCACCCCATGAAATTTGAAGTTTTAAACTCTTATATATTCCAAATACTTGTATTTCATACATTAATGCTCCCAGGTATTGGTTAATGGCATAATGATCCAGAACATTGTTGAAATTCAAGCATATGTCAAAAAAATCAGGAGCTCAGCGGCAAGTGTCACTTTAACCATACGTAGAATTCAATTGTTCGTCATGCACAGCATCTATGGCTTCGTCATTAAGAATAGAACGCTTGAACCTTCTTTTTACTGAAAAAAAAACCAGCTTCCTTAGCCTTAACAAAGGCAAAAACAATTGCAGATCGGTTACACCTAATTATAGGAGGGTTAAAATCCTGAGTAAAAAGCTCTCCTCAAATAATACTTTAATGTTTCTAAAAGCAAATTGAGTCCTTTCTCAAGGAGGGCTAATTTTTCCTGTCCTCATAAGTTTACTACACCCGTTCAAATAAGTCTTTCTTCTCCGTCATTGCTGTTTTTCATATTTCTTTAAGGTTCCAGACTTCTTTGGGTGGTCATTTCCTTATTGGCCTAAACGACTCGCCGGTGGAGACTTCTTTCATCAGACTATGTCACACGGTTTCAATACAAAACATCGAGATGGCATCTGGTTCTATTTCAAGGTTATTCGATAGGGTGCTAGTAACTTACAAGTTCAGGAATTAGTCCCTACCTTTAAAGCATATGGTTTGAAATTCTTCCTTCTTCGGAATTATCATACACATCTATGTAACGGATCATTTATCTTGAGGAATTATATACATCTACCTATACTCGAGACCTACTTAGAGTACACATCAAAGCGACCCAATGGTAACTTTACGGCGAGCCGCTCCAAGTAGATCTCAAATAGAGTGTATCCAGGGACCATGCAGACTAGGATTCAACCGTTTATGACGGAAGTGACGTATTTAGACGGGGGTGTTTTCAAATAAGCAGATCAACAGCACGGCGGTTAGATACAGTCACACATAGAAAAAAAGTAGCAAAATACTGTTGTCTAACATGGATAATAGCTGTTGTATTCCATCTGTGGTATACGTCACCCAAGACCCCCTTGCGAAACTAGGAAGGAGGAAGAGTTGCCTGGGGCGTTGGGCAGAAAAGAAATTATATGCTCAACATTGAGTCAGTAGCAAAAGGAACTTTGAGATGCTTCATACACATGCACATACATACTACTATAAGCTTGAATTGATTTAAAAAAAATACTTATCCACATACGATCACAGGATCACAAGGTAAGATTTCTAATACTAGTGTCTGTTCTTCACAAAAGGAGTTCTATCGTGGCTTCAGTGTGGCTTCTGAATTGTTCTGACGGCAGCAATATACACCTTTACCCTGAGGTACAGGACAATATGACTTACAGGTCCTCGGAAACTCCTTCCACCCATAGCATATACAAGTACATACAGGATACGTTTGAAGTAGGCTTCTTAGGGTCAAGAGACTGAGCATTTGAAAAATATTGATTGAAGTTATGAGGTTTTATATAATGTCAAATCACTAATAATGCTCACTAGTATGTAATATGAATAAGGGCTTTTTTTACATATATATTTTCTATCATCCCACATTTAATTGGACTGTAGTTGTTGATGTAACTCATACACTGAACAATACATGGTTCAGACATACTACTTTTAGTTACGGACAGACAGATATCACAATCAGACTTTTACCATGCGACCGACCTGCTTACAACAGTCCCTGCAGAGAGGCATACTATGACTCCATGAAAACAGTATTCAAGTCAAATGCAAATATTTGATCTGATTGGAAAATAAAACATCAGAGTTACTTTGGAAAATGTTTCATCCAGAGACGCAATCGCAGATGAAATAAATGTTCCCAAAAGGGGATAAAGCATGTCAGATAACTGGTGCAGGCCTTTGATGATAGTACTGGGGGCTGCTCATCATTGGATCAAACCAATTCGATTTTTACATAACCTTATAAGGGATGTGTATCACGGAGAGGATTTGGCTTGTAATTCTTAATTTCTCATGTATCCGTGACAATTACATTTTTTGTGTTATATTTAGACGATAGCTAGGTACATGTATACGCTATAGAACTAAATTTGGGCTATAGAATGTTATAAGAAGTTTTAAATGGGGATCAGTAATGTCATGAAAAAATGTCTCCGACGTCCATGCATGGCTTTCACAAAGGTTTGTTTGTTTTTGCCCTGGCAATGCAGTTCCTAATTTTCTGGTCATAGGCCATAGCCTTATGACGGGTCATTGCTGCCTCCCTTTGGACACCACACCCCTGCATACTTCCCATAATCTTGAATCCATACTTTCTCCCCCACACTTCCTTCCACTAGTCCTTCCCTTTCTTCCATCCGCTAAAACCCTTACTCCTCATTCTCACCTACTCCATGGTGCATCACACATGCACCTCTTCTTTTCTTCCACCCTACACTTCCCTCTTCTCAGGATATTCATATCCTACAACTCCCTTCTTCCCTTTCACCATTTTTATTCTTCATTATTTGTATTACTTATCTTATAATTTCGTTTATTTTTATCATTACTTAATAAAAGTTTCAACTTAGTATATAATTCTCATCAATAAAATTAATACTCCCCGACGGCTTCTCTCTTGAGTCCAGGTGTTCAGTAAAGATTAAGAATAATCAAGTTCAAACCGATCGGTGATAACATGCTTAAAGTGGAAATGCCATTTACACATTTCAGAATGTCAGATATATGAGGCGACGCATATGAAAGAATCACATGTATACAGTTTTTGTGTATTCGCGGTCGCCTGTGGCCTGTTCTGCTCAAATTTGTCCAGAACCAAACACAGCCTTGTCATACAACACCTGACGACCCCACACATATATACTCTCCTCAGTGTACGTGTATATATGACAGCCCTGTCCTTGACTGCTATAGTCTCCAGATGAAGTTAACATTTCTCATGAGAGTGTCCTTGGATGGACCTTCCATTAGAAAGTTCTACAGGAGAGATTAGCCACTTGTAACTATACTATACAGTCTATCATTCGACAACCCCCAACAGGACAAAGCTGCACTTTGCATGGACTGTTCGTCTAGTCCAAGGGAATAACATAGCTACGGGATATATCTAGAAACTTCACGAAATCGCCAACTATTCTAACAAAGGATTTGCACTTTTAACGTAGTAGGGGTGTTGCATTATCAGGTACTTAGCAGAAAACGGATGGATAGGACAGGGTGTGGTTAATTGTGGTGTTCTAACCGAAAAGAAATCCTTTCTTTTAATCGGACATGTAAGTCACAACTTGAATTTAAAATGTCTGATACCAACATGCTATACCCTTATTGAAGCACCAAATAACGCATTTCGAGAAAGACGACCTTAGCAGAATGAAATAACTCCTGCCCCCATACATTCTCCCTATAAGTGAGATGTTCCGGTGTAGTTTATGAGTACTCGCCTGAACCCCATTTACTACACCCAGATTACACAAGGTCAGGGACACACAGATCTAAAAGACAAAGTGCTTCTGAAAGAAGGACCACAGTATTATTCATAGGGATATTTTCAGGGAGGGGGAGATATTAATATAGATCAGAATCTGTCAGAGTTTCATGCGTCAGCCCCATTCATTTTTACAGTGCCGCTCTAACCAGTGGGAGACCTCTCCCTGGTGGTTATCATTGGCTCCTTGCACATAGCAAAAGGCTTCGACCTGTACAACTGGTGCCAGAATAGCGCTTATAAGATATAAAAACATGGGAGACTAAGAATCTACAAAGAGCCCCTGCCAAGAGGGTTTCTGTGCTGAGATAGTGAGAGGGTATCGTAAACTGAAATATTGACTGAGTCATACAGATAAATAAAAGCCATGCATATGAGGGGCAGAACGTATTTAGCATCGATAAGCCAAACCTTTTTTGGTAGAACTCGAAGTTGATGCCATGAGTAGCCTAGTGTTATTTCCTACAGTTAATTTACTATTCGTACTATGTTAAACCCCATATAATATGACTAACGAGTGCCAAGTCCCAATCCCCAGGACCTTGGGCACGCAAATATCATAGTCAGAAACCCTCTTCTTGGGGGTTTGGCTCCTAGACTAATAGAATTGTTTCTAAGACATCAAACCGCTTATTTTATTCGTCCCCAAGTCCCTAATGATTATAAATAGGGAAACTAACAAAGCAAGCCTTTTTTCAATATGTATACAACCGTCATTTCACCCGCATCCCCTGCCCATGAGGGAACATTAGTTCGTATGTTAATGGCCGGAAATTTGACCAACCTAATAATTGATATGTAATACCTCCAGTTTCTTCCAGTTTCTTTCTTGAAGGGTAGCTGTCTCAGTTGTCATCATCATCTACATTTTCCCACCTGGTTCCCGAGTATAAACTGAATCTTTACAGTCTAAATTATTGCCTTTTTCACTATAGTGTGCCACTCCAAGCTCCCGCCCCCCACTACCCCCATCTTTATAATGCGTTACGTAGTCCTTCAATCTCACTCTCAAGCCCCTCTTCCCCACCACCTCAACCTATCTACTGTGCTGCAGTTCCTACCTCTCCCTCATATCCCAGCAAACCATTGTGAAGAACCGCATTCTAGAGAAGTTCTTTCTCAAAAACGAAACACAACCTTTCACACGCTTGCTTTCCTTTGATGGAAATATGATTGCAGCAAGGCAGAAAATCCCTCTGCTTGATGTTTGCTGCTCTCAGACAGCGTAGACACTGCCTATTATAGTGGCCGTCTTGTTAGGCGCACTCTGATTTATACAACACGATAGAAGGCATTGGAAGTCTGGGACAAGTCCCAAGTAGTAAAAGCCATTTAAAAACTCTCCTAAATCAGAAGGACCTCTATCAGAATTGACCAGTTCTATCACTGACTAATGGAGTTTCCATTCATGAATGCAATGCCAAGCTGAGGTATTCCTTCACCTAGTGTAACAACCTTCTGATGAAGCTCAACTATGATGTATAGTTAATATCAAATACCAGAAGTTCTTTGGTATTAGACTCCGTACCTACTCAGTAGAGGTAGAAGGTGGGCTGTATACATAATTATACCCTGGTAACCTTTTCTAAGTTCAACAGTAATTGAAACTTTATTGCCATGTAATATCTTTCTTAGATCATAAATTCTGAGGCTAGGCGATAAAAGAGTCTTCAGAGGAGGACTATGTTTCAATTTCAAAATATCATCCTTCCCTCAAAGCTATATGAAGTAGCAAGGACAGAACATTGGCCTTTTGTTTGAAATAGAATTCGATAAGTTATGTAAGAAGTCTCAAAAGTTTTCAACTTTCAATCCATAATTAAATTCTTTATATACGTTGCCGCACTCTGTAATGGACTTTCTCTTGAGCATGTTTTGAATCTAATGATTAAACTTTTGCAATTTTCTGATATCTCTTAATGTCACCTTTAAATCAACAAACGTAGTTTGTCTCCCCGAATGAGAGAGCCATTTTCATCACATTGCGAGAAGAGTTCTCATTTTTATTATCTTTATGTTTGGTAAGAGCAAAATATTTTGCTGCCAAGAGGATAATAACTTTGTAGAATGAAATTAGTATTCGACATTCATTTAAACTCTGAGGACAGTTTATGCCTTGATAATCCTCCCAGGATGAATACCGGATTAGTTGCAGAAATTGACCTGAATGTGAGGAGTCGGTAAGGGACCGAACTGGAAATAAAGACATTAAGGTATCTGCTGAAACTTGCTCCTTCGACAGAACCCCTCCGTCTATATGAAATGGGGTTTTAACCTCCCTAGGTTCATGCATCCTATCTTTGATTGATTGATTGGAATTATTTATTCTGCAATAACACATACGATCGTTTAGACGCTTTCTCAGTGAATACAGATATAAGTGGTAATAATTTCCCAATTAGAATCATGAAATATTTGAATTTGAGGTTCCAATAGAACCTGACCTTTATTATACATTTCCTATTTGCTTTATTGCTAACTAGATGTCGATCGGTAGTACAATTCTTTACAAAGACATGAGCAACCACTCCGATTTTACCTTCGTAGATAAACTCTGAATCATACATGAATAATGAATATGTATGAACAACCTTAAGAAAACATTTGATAGTGATAAAAGGGGGATTGGCATTCGTGAGACTGGAAATTCCCATTTAATTGCCTCTGCACTTTGGTCCCAGAGGGTGGTATTCTTTATGGTATGTAGCCATGGATATCGGCCATTTCCCTAACAAATCGCCATATCTAACCTTATCAAGAGGAAAAGACCTTTTGATAATCTGCCCATTAATAACCTGAGTTAACAGGCAGGCTGTCAAAGCTCTCTTAACCTGCAGTCAGGTCGAAGAAGGTTTGTCACGAATGCTGATAGATTAAAGAGGGAGTTGAATGACATATGACGAAAAGCAATGTTTTTATTCCGTCAAAACTATGACCTTCTTGTCAGCAATTTGTTTTATCTCAAGGAGAATAATGTGGTTGTTTTTTTCGTTGGATCAAGTTCGATAAAGGCCTAACTTACTGTTCTGTGAAATACCTCAAATCAAATTTTCGCTATTATTGTTATACATGTTACAGTTTACTCCAGACCATCAGTATATATACAGATCGTTGACTTATTCACTCATCGTTTATATCTTTAATTCAGTATATACTATTATTATACGCGCATGCTATATGAGAGGTGCTATAAGTGGGGTGCTATAAAAATAGTCATATAGGACACGTCCTATAAAAATGTAGTTGTCTAAAAATAGCTCTGACTCAGCACTTCCGCTGTCTCCGCGGAGATCCCCGCGGAGATCCCCGCGATCGGTAATCCACCTGTGATTATAAAAATACATAATAAACACCACACCATTAAATAGAGAATTAAATTCTCTATCAAATGATGTAAGGTTTATTATTGTAGCTCAAGAAATGGCTACGATATGAACGTTTTAGTTCAACCAAGTCAGTAAGTAAACACTGCATGATCACACAGTCCTGACAGCTCACTCACACAGTCCTGACAGCTACAACAAGCCTACTGAAGGTGCTCTCAGCGGGGCAGCTGGGGCTCTCTGAGAGTTCTTTAATACTTTTTCAGTGATATCTGATGATGATCAAATTTTATGCACATATAATAAATATAGAATGGAACTCGCCAGCAATAATCGAAAATTTATAGGACGAGATTCGTCCACATAAGCACGATGCTACGGCATCGTGCTTATGTGGACGAATCTCGTCCTATAAATTTTCGATTATTGCCGGCTCGTCCCATTCTCTCTATGTATAAACAATAGTATATCATTATCCTACTTTCTCAGGCACTGATAATATTATTGCCAATTCTGGATGGAAGAGATTTAGTTAATTTGAGATGCAATGATTATCTTAGGATTCTGTTGGTCATTGCCATATAAAGCATAAATCTACTGCTATTTATCATCATATGCCATCATCGTATAAGTTGCGATGGCCGTTCATTATGAACGGACATCGTAACTTATAAAACGGGCCTAGAATGCGCAAAACGAGCAAAACCATGGATGACATTATAACGTATCCACTTCACGACAGTATATATAAGATGCGACATATATCCCTGTCTTTATACCATATATCGATACGTTTGGATATAATTGATATAGGTTTCCTACATTATGTGTGCCTGGAAAACGTTAGAATTGATTCTGTAACCGCTAACGCTATTTTCCCGGCGCGTTATCAAATCTCAACCAATCTACAGAACATTAGATGCCCGCAGTAGCTCTATCTCACCAACTTAATTGATCATAAAATCTATTACGCCTAAAGCCTTGAGCTTTAGAAAAGCAATTACTTGGACGTATTTAATCTTCATTGTTCATTTTCTAACGTTTTTAACCCATTGCTATTTATAAAGGAAGAGATAATACTCTACTGAATCTGCTGCACAAGACAAGATGCAGTTGACAAGATAATGAGTTTATATACTAAGTAGAGCAATAGATTAGCTCTTTGCCAATATTACATAAGCATTATATATGAGAAAATACATATGAGGGGAAAGGGACTTAAGATAGATTTATTTTTTATACCATACCTGGCAACAGGTGACGACTAACAAAGATGTTTAGAATCTGTCCTTAAGCCGGTTCTCACATCAACTAAACCTTGGGTCAGAATACTGTAGCCAATACTATACACCTTCTTTACAATATTTATGCATTTTTTCTTTCCCTGATATCCCTTTCACATAGAACGTCTCGCTTGTCATCTCCTTCGTTATGCAAAAGTTGTTATGCCTTTACATTAATTCATCGTCTGGCGTACTTTGTTCCCATGGCGTGGTATTAGCACGGCTTGTCGGTAATGAAGAGCCTATTACTAGGCCCTTGCAGCGTGGACACAATCGTGTATAATTAGTCTGTATGATAATAACCTCAGCTTTTCTTCTTTGCGTTTTTTTCTATGGGGGAAGAAGTGCTTCTAGTTGCGCCTGAGGCAAAACCATCCGATGGTGCTTCAGAGGATGCGTCTCAGAGGAAAAGAGTTGACCGTGCCCAATCTTTGTCATTAAGTTCATTATCTATGTCCCTTTTCCTCGATCGATTCACCACATTTCATCACGTTTTTTCATAATAAGGTGTAACGTATAGTCGTAAAGAACTATGTATAATAAATTACCCTGGTGAAGGATTAAAAAAAACGCTGAAACATTGAATCTCCGATCTACAAATAATAATGATAAAGTCAATCAAAAATAAACACATTTTTGTTGTTCTTCAAGCTTTGGTGTCCCTACTATATTACAGTACTTTGTAATGTAAAATTACAGTTTGAAACCAATATTGGTTTCAAACTGTAATTCAAACTGTATATAGTTTTACTGAACATCTGCCACATAGATGTAACAACATTGCTCGACCTATTTCATAGGGCCTCTAAAAAATGAAACCATGTATTGAAAATAAAATTGTCCTGTAAATACCTGAGCAGTATAACATAGAAATTAACCATAAAATAGGTGGTGGATGTCTACAAAATGTTAATTCCAAATATGTACTTAGAACATAATGGTAGGCCTTGGACAAATCAATACATTTAGCGATGTTCGCAAAACCTCGTTTCCGTGGCAACTACAAAATGCGACAGGGACTTACCAAGTGGAGGAAGGTAAAACCGGCATTTGCTGTGAAAACAATGTATTTTCCTTGTTGACATGCCCAATATAGAATGTCCAAAAGGCATGATTCAGTGACATTCAAAACAGAAAGCCTATTTGTTTTGCACTTGCCAAAGGTATTCATAAACGTAAGAAGCGGCGAATAATGGAAATGCCTTTCAGAAAGAGCATAACGATCCAGCATATAACGCATGATTGGGTGCCACTACCAAGGGTACTACAATAGGCTCGCCCACTGCAATTAAATTCAATCATTGCGACGGATCTGAGACCGTCATTTTTTCCTTCTAAAGTTGAATATGAGCTGACGAATCATAGCATTGAATGTATTCGCAGTAGAAGCCTTTTATCTAGTTGGCAGAGAACTTTTCATCAAAGAAGGTGAAGATAGGAAAATATAGTTGTTTGCCTATTGAAACAAAACCAAGATCCTCAGAGTTTGGCACAAATGAAAAGCGGACATTTAACACAACAGAGCGTTGTGGTAAAGAAGCTTGTATTGGAGCCAAAAAATAGCCCCCCCCCCCCCCGCTCTCTGTGGAATAACCTAAGAACTTTGGAAAAAGGTGTGGGTTTGTAATTGATGGAGAAACCCCAGTTGTTTAAGGTTAATGAGGTCGCGGTCAAACGGTGACCAAAACCTGAGGGAATTATTTGTGATACGAATTGAAGTTGAAAACCGCGATTGAATTCATTATGACCAATGGAAATACACTATTGGGTGTTTACCATCAGGCCCTAATATAGTGCATGGGCATTCTGCTAGGAAGTGTCCACAGTATGGTCAGTCGCTTGCTGGTACTATTATATTCTTGACAATACGCACAATGCGCATAGTATGTGGTCTAACTTCATGCAGTATCAAAACCCATGAAACGCCCTGATTTGCATTTCATGCAAGTGGATGCAGAATTGGAAAACATCCAATTCTTTCACAATAAACATAGCACACTGTAATGATAGAGGGTGTTATTATGTATAAAATCCTAATAAATGATCTCATGGATGCTCAAAGTATGATTCACAGTAATTGGAATATTTCTTTTAAGATTCTAAGATAGCAAAGAGTTACATTGAGTCAGTTCACTAAAAGACGCACTCTCAAATGCGTATAAAATTGGGAATATTTGAAAAAACATAGACATTGGGAACATTTTAATGTAACTGGTAATGTATTTAGATAATAGTTATATGCTGAGGATGGAGGCAGCATACCCCTTATGCCCCGAGATGAAACCGGTATATGACGGGATGGTGCCGAGCATCCGAAGTTAACCTTCTGCCATAATGGTCGCGGTGCGTAAGAATCTTCATTATCATTATGGCAGAAGGTTAACTTGCTAATCTTACCAATATTGATTTGATTGATTAACATTTATTTATCCACAAAGGATTCCATCAAGGGGTCAAGTGAGGGGTGAACCACTATAGACCTGTACATTCCTGGGTACATTCAACTTTTATACCTGGGAAAAGATGGAGTCTGATTTGTGGTATATATACATAGGCTACACTTTAGTCAATGTGTTCAACGTTCGGTGCTGACTCTGGATTGCACATCAATAGAATAAAAAGAAAGAACACTGCTAACCTTTATTTTATATAATCTGCTTTGGTTCTTTCCCAATCACTGAAATCACTAGAAATATGTTGTCTGCATCCACCATGCTGCTGCATGTTATGCACCATCATCTCTGAGCGGTTCATACAATGTTGAAGGTATAGATAATAAAATAACAGTATAGGTGTGTAATACATTTAAACGCTTATACCAGACTCTAATATAAATTGATTGACTATGTCATACCACTATCAGCTAGGCTGTTTAGTTTAGCTCCATAGCTGTATTTCAACTCCTGAGGTAGTATACTACTAAACATAATACTAACATTTATTCTTACACCCTAACAATATAATTGAATGGGTGTGTTTTGATAATATACTTGATCTGTTGATATTATTTGAAAATTTGAAAAAGCCCAATTGCAGTACCCTTTCCAATCTGTCCGATGGTAACTATATATTTCTTCCTCGAGTGATAATTATAGGAATGCATGTGATCACTGTTAAAGCTTTTTTTTTCTTTACAAAGGTATTCATACAGCATCCACTACTCCCTCGTTTATTGTCGCTTTCTTAGTGTTTTATCCCTACTTTGATAAGGAATAATACATCAAAGACCTCCACATGTGTTCCATTTGAAACCTCTTTGATTTCTTTTAAATCAATCCCACATCATACATCATTCTAATGAGGTTTTCTGCTACTTAAAAGGCTTTGTTTGTTTTTTGTTCGTTTGTACAAATAAAATGGAACAGATTTAATTGGACTTGATTCGTGACCGTGTTCAAAGAAATGATATTTCATGTTGCTACTCATAGGATTAAATCTGAAATATGATAAATATATTCCACATGTACGCTAGATTTTGACTGTTTTTAATGAAACATAAATTTAATAGTATGACTAACTTTTATAAGGCACGTGATTCTAATTTTTTGAATAGGTTAATGATACATATTTCACAGAAACGCTTTAGTTCATTTGAGGCAAGCACGACTTAGAGGCTTTAGAAAATGTTAAACAATGGTGTTAAAGGTACTTGTATACCGTCTGAATATTGTTTGAGGCTAATCGGTAGGGAGATAATGGCCCTTCTTTATTTCTCCAACATATCAGTGGTATTTTTGTTCGAGTAGAATGGGTACTGATATAATATTTCACAAATTTACACGTGACCTTTTCTTTACTTTCCCCCCACCGTACTGTAATATGTAGGTGATAATGAGCCTGTCATGGAATAAAACAATTTCCTGGTAAGGCATCTCTTATTTCACCAAGGTATAAGTAGGTGGTTTGATTAGAATTCGTCTCGTTTTAAATGCGGCTAGTGTATTAGTATCATCCTCTTCTGCCTAAGAAGCATAATATGTTTTTTTAGTTTACAGTTTCCGCTCAAAGTGTAAATTTGGCTGTAAGGGGATGGGTGGTCTTTTGCAAACATAACTTAATTTAAGGATGTGAATATACCTAACCTTCCTTAAAATCCTGTGAATGTTTAAGGTGTTAATGTTTCTATAGCAGTGCTAACCGTAACAAAGAATACAGTCAAACCATCTACCCTGTACATAATTGTGAAGTCAAACCAGGAATACTTGTGAAGCCCGCTACACTTTGTATTTACAAAAGGCATTTTATTAACATGATTGCAAGAACGTCAGGGTTCTGTCTGTTTGCTTTTAGGGCTTCGTAAACGTCCACATTGTATATTTCGGGGACCCACCGAGCTCTTTCCCTGCAGTGGTTTCACTTATCATCGCTCACCGTCGACCGTTTTCTCTCGGCCGTTTCTACTTCAAATCCTTGTACAAACTTATAAATAACAGCAGCAAATTCAGTTGTATAAGTCATGATAATATAAGTGAACATGCCGTAAATTGTTTATTTCCAGTACATGATAATACAATTCTCAACAAATAACAATGTCTACTCTGGAAATGGATGGCCACCTTCTATGGCAGCCATAGTTTTTCCAGGGGGTCCCTACCAAAGTTAGTAAACATGATATAATGACATAGTATTATAGTAAGCTAAGCTAAATAGACGGTAAGTATATATAAGTGCACACAGAATGCAGCTTTAAGTGGGTTGATGTGCACCTGACACATTGAACTTTCCCAAAAGGCAGCAGCAGCCAAGCTCCATTTAGCATACTAATTGAGAACCAGCCTGAAATAATTTACTTTAGGGAAAGCACTAAACGTAAAGCATCATTTTGATTTACTTTGGGAGAAGGAAAATAACCGAAGCCATCTGGCCAGGTGAATGACCGACCGCACTAGTCTCGACCAAATCTCGTGACGCTGACAAACATTTATCCATGAATTATACCCTTTTTTAAAGAAATACAAGCCCCCACGAATCAGTAATAAATCAAAAGCCCTACTTCCTAGTTCCCACCTATATTGCTTCTACCCTCCCACAAACAGCTATAAATAGGCTAAGCCGTATATACCTATATCGTCGTTATGGGAAGATGCCACATATATGACCAATTAATACGCAATACCGCTGCTAGTCGAAATAACCTTAAGATGCCAGTAAAGTAGCGTTTGGCAGAGGCGAGTACCTTTATGGTATGTTTCACACTACCTAAAAGCCTTAGCGTGGTTCGCCCAGTTCCACTAGCTGGTCGAGTCAGATCTTAAAGAGGCATCATCAAAGTTTTAAACACTTAACAGGCCACACGTTCCAGGCTCAGTTTCCAGGCACAACACATCCTAGGTAATGGAGCTCGTTGGAGGAAGACAAATGTGGCTGTATATTGTCACAGGACGGGACGGTCCGTCCCAGGTAGATAGGATTGTAATATTTCATTGGGACGGGTGGTATGGATGGGGACGGACAGACAGACCTATCTATTACTGCTAACCTCTCCCACATTCCATTGGGACGGATTGGGACGGATGGGGAAAGACAGACAGACAGACCATCACTCCTCACCTCTCCCACATTCCATTGGGACGGATGAGGACGGATGGGGACGGATGGGGACGGATGGAGACGGACAGACATGTCATCACCTTGGTACTATTTTATGTATATTTTATTGATTGTTTTGTATATTTATAAGGCCCCCAGTGGGCCGGGTAAAGTTGACACTATGGCTTGACCACTCCTTGGATGATGAACTGTGGACTTATGGTGGAATAAAGGACTATACTGGATTCGACTTTCTGCTTGCTCTCTTTAGTTAAGCTAAAGTCATCCTCCCCTACGAACCTCAACAATATTTTTGCATCAAGAAGCTGACGAGCATGAAATCCAGTCG
The DNA here is from genome assembly GCA_942159475.1 of Sthenelais limicola. Classification (NCBI taxonomy): domain Eukaryota; kingdom Metazoa; phylum Annelida; class Polychaeta; order Phyllodocida; family Sigalionidae; genus Sthenelais; species Sthenelais limicola. Next base: position 42,127,435 of record OW804100.1, read on the forward strand.
TCTTTTCTTTCTTACTTAGTTCAAAACGAGAGCTCCCTAAAGTAGCAATTGCTTTGGAAAGCATCAACCTATTTGAAGTAAAAATATCTATTATGATACCGGAGTTACATAGAAAAAATAATGATGGTTGACATGGTCCACAATGCATTGACCTTTAACATATAATATAATATATCGGTCAGTTGTGAGAAAATGTACACTCGGTAGATCTAAACATTAAATAAACTCTGACAAATTAGGCTGACAAATGATGAATACTGATTACTGGTTTATTTGCAATATATTGCCTTGATTCAGACAATCTGTTCGGTTATGGTCCACTGTACTTTGAACTTTATTTTTGTCTTAAATTTGGGTTATCTTAGAGGATTAATAAAGATAAGGGCGAATTGTATATTTCCGAACGACTTAAATCATATATGTCCATAAAGAGGAACAATTGAAGATAATGACTGATATCGTATTATTATTATATGAATAGCTCCTAAGGGACGCTAAATTCATCATTTCAATACATCCCACTAATTAAACACAGATATCTTTCTCACACCTGATACGAGGTATGTAAAATGTATATGTGATAAAACGTGGGGGAACAAGCTGGTACCCCTGACAGCCTGACAGGTCTGATGAATCACGTTCTTTGGTCAACGTTTCAGAAAGAAGAAACTCATAGCAATCAAATTTCTCCCATTTCATGACAAATACATTAAAACAAATTTTGTTTCTTCAGGTCATAAGAACCTAAATTTTGCATCGGCTGATATATGGATATATAGTGTGGTTTTAAAGTGGTAGCAAAGAGTAAAGGCTTAATGAATCGATGAATGACATTGACGATGGCGATAAAGAAATAGCTTGACAAGATTAGTATATGCTAGAAGTGTACATATTATGCACCTTATTTAGCGTCTCAACATATACTATATAAAGAGATACTTTTTAACCTATTCCAACAGCTCAAATCAGTATATGCAATATCATTCTTTTATAAAGAAGTTCCAAATAATAGTCTTTGACCCCGATCTACAAGAGAGCGGAGATACTCGAGAGAGTCTAGCGAGACATAAGTGTAAGCACGGATAGCTATGAATTATATCAAAGTGATTTCCCTAGGGATACGCTTAATATCGATAGAAGATTTTTATTGAAAAAGTGAACTTTGCAATAAGCTCACAAGGTTTGATCTTGAAGGCCAACATCTGCCTTTGGCGTTCATTATTACACACGTGAGCAGTTAGAAAGGTGCCGTTTGGGGGTGCCGTTCGGTTGATACGAACCGCTCACGTGTGCCGTTCGGCCAAAGACGTAATTTCATTGGTGCAGCGTAGGCCAGATGACGTCGTCCCGACCGCGTAACCTAGCCTACAAATTGCGGTGAATGAAGCCTCCTCGAGCTAAACTATAGGCTTAACAAGTTAAATTTATTTTTAACATCCAAATAGAGTGTGTAATAAATAGCAAATGGCCCTCTGTTCGGGTTCAAACTGATCTCGACCCATCAGAAAACGGGAACTCACCCCTTCGGGGTTCGTCCCGTTTTCTGATGGGTCTCGATCAGTTTGAACCCTCCATCGGGCCATTTGCTATAATTATTGCATATTGTCATGACTGAAAGTATAGATGAACTAATGTCATTTGGGAGTTTGGGGACAAAGCAACATCATATTAGAGTAAAGCAGTTACATGGTTATTATTGTTATTTTTATAATTATTACAAGTTGATTCTAACTTATTATGACTGTCAGTATTAAGCAGTGGAATGCTGACAATCTTGGAAATTGTAAAAAAAGATAATATCAAAAATGCTACTATTTTGCTGTTATAGTGTACAACAACATCTCATGATTGGATTTCATCTCTTTCATTTCTTTTCATCTGTGTACATATGATTTTAAAATAATCCGTGGATCCATATCAGAAATATAACCTGAGTGTATGGATGGGGGCATAGTCAAATCACATTTTGAGAAATCAGTTAGGTTTATATTCTAAGGTTATATTTCATGTAAAAGCTGCATGATTCCATAGGTTTTAAGCCATGAAACTCGGCAGCACGCTGCATATATAATCATGGCTCCCTAATTTCACGGCAGCAGATTTATGGCATGAAATTATACAACCCCTGAAAGTGTGCCGTTATATTCACAAGCTGCATAATTTCATGACTGCAATATTTCATGCATTTTGGCATAAAATTATGCAGCCGTGAAATTAAGCAGCTTTTTTTGCAATCTGCTGCATGATATCATGGGCTGCATGCTTTCTGGTTCCATAGGCAGATAGAAAGTTGATGTTTACTGATATATCTTACTTGTGAATGGTACAGTATGTCTTGATTGATATAATCAAGTATTTCGATTTCTATGGATTTTGTTTATCACAACGAATAATGTTTCCAACAGTTTCTGTATTAAACACAAGTTTAGGATTATCATAAAAAATGTTAGTAAATCATTATAATTATCATTCCATCACCACCTTTCATTAAAAGATTTTATTCCGAAGGTCCTAATGGGTAAACCATCTCCAGCCATAACATGACAGACTTGATCAAGGTTAATACATGTGTAGAGGTCCAGCATCTCTCCATCCTGCTACTACCACCAAGCACTGTCCAAGGGCATCTCAGCTACGTCCGGGAGCAACACCTTCGGCCAGTTCCAGTAGGCAGCGCCAAGACACCAAGCAACACCCTGGGACTTGGAGACACCAGCCTACTAGCTAACCAGTATTCATATAAAGTTCTATATGTAACATACGAAAGAAAAAGAAAACTGACTTAAAGCATAGTTACTCAAGTTTGTTTCATGTGCTGTGCGTTAAGTTCCACAAGGTTCTGTTTCACATAGAGTTGACATCTACAATTCATTCTCTGTAAATGCATCCAAGAGAAGTACTATACTTATAGCGCCATAATTATGGAGTTTGGAAGTCTACTCTAAGCCATTTCAAATCATATTGGAATTTACTCCTAATAGTTCTGTAGATTGTACGCTTATGAAGTATTGCATAGTTCACAGATGGTTTAATTCATGACCCACCTTAATTTCAGCCTCATACTCCTATTAGCGAGTGAAATATGGCTCTGCTTACCTGCAAAAAAAGCATGAAGTCAATAATTATTGCGTCAATTCAAGAGGCATATTTAGGGTTCTGAAAATTAAAGTTATAGTGGAAGTGTAGGAAATTTCATAGGATGCACTTAAGCAATTAAACAGTTCCACTGGGTGCAGGTGATCGTTGCAAATACAGCAGTAATGGCCTAGAAGCGACTGTGGATTTGACAAGTGGGAAAACCCGGAAGGAGACTTTGGGTGTGATAATTTATATTCCATCCATAATTGGATAAGAAATCCAGTAAGATCTCTGATGGTAGTGTTAAAAGCCTCAATATTTTGTTGATTTCAGACACGCGATCCCTTTATTCAGATCGAAATTGTGATTAAAAATAAATTAAATTTTATATTAAATGGTAAATACAGGGTTTAAATTTACAGATCTAATAAATAATTTGATCATTTCAAATTTCGTTTTGAAGATTTTCACACTTCAAACATCGATCGACATTTCATGCTGCACTGTATATAAATGCTGAGTCTAGGAATAGGGAACAATATCCTAGGATTGAGGTTTCTAGCCGATGGAAAAGAGATTACTGCATGCTTTAGTGGTCTATTCATATCGATACATCTATATTCATCTTAAAGATTAATGATAGGGGCAATATCTTACAGATTCTCTCTACTTGATAACCCAATTTATGTGTTCTTGTATGATCGTTGGATAAATTCTCGACAGTCAGAACTTTCTTTCCTCTCATATCCCCCCTTCCTGGATGGGAGAAATGGCTGGAACAAGTTTTTGCTAGAATTCCTTCTGACAAAGGTGTTGTCATCATGGCAATTTATCATAATGTATCACTCCATATGAGTATATGCTTTAGTTCACAATGTTAGACACCAACAACTTCCCAAGCAGGCGTTACTGATAAATGGTCCCTCAGTCCCAATGGCAAATTCCCATGCGCTTCGTGTGAGACCTCTCTTTGTATGAGTCAAGCATAGAGTTGTCTGCGCAGTGGGATGTATTGGGCAGAGCTGAAGGATTTACTGCTGCGTCTGTCTGTTTGCTTTATGGTCATTTATAAAGACTGAATTCCTCTTCAAATTCTCTTAGCAAGAGCATTTTGCTATTGTGAAAGAGAGGACAGACTCCCTTCACAGATTGCATGCAATGCTTGAGAATCAACTGAAGATCACTTCAGCTGAAGATCTTTTAGAGTCTATCCTAGTGATTGCCAGATAAGTGAATGGCGTTTTTAGGAGCCTTATCCTACCTAGACTTATCCACTTCGTCGATACAAAAAAGGTGACATCGAAGGACCCCTTTAAGATAAAGATTAAGAATTGGACGCCTTAGCTTAATGTGAATTGTTCTAATCGCTAGGATGAGTGTGTACACACTCCTTGATGTAAAAAGAGATAGTTATATTTTCATAAACTGTACACATATATATATATGCATGTGTGTACGGGAAGCACACGCCTTCTTTATCGTGCTACATAGCCTCAACCAACTAGATTTACACCTGAATCCATCATATTTTTTTCGTTGGAGCTATGACCTTCCGGCGATGTTCATAACTGCTTTATCTACGACCTCATGGCGTTCATCTATGTACAAGGGAACCAAAGAAATGCTTCAGCACCTGTTTGGATGTATCAACAACACACAGCTCGGTGTCAGGAATGACCCCTAGCGTTAATATTCTAGAGCTCACGGGGCGTTCGTTAACAAGGCCATATATGGACCGACCCATGAACACGAACATGAGGCACACCCAGAGGAATAGGGGACCAGCTCTATTGTCTCGTAATTAATAGGCGGGATGAGACGGGATGACCTCATGATGACAGGCAAACACGAAGCTATGTTTCACATACACAGTATGTATCATATGCCATGCATGCTTTTATGAGAGGTGCAATAAATAGTGCGAATTTGAACGAGGTGCTAGTAATTGAATATTTATTGGACGAGATCGTGCAGCAATCCAGTTCAATAAATATTCAAGTACCCAGTGCCTTTTACTATTTAATATATATATGTGCTCATAGCACATATATTATCCGTTATTAGTTAACGGATTTATTATACATGCTTTCATTCATGAAAATAGAAAAAAAAAATGAATAATAAATTTGAATTTTACCGGTAATCTTACTAAAAAACAGATTGGTTGTCATAACAACCCCACGTAAATAACTAGTGAAATGCGCACTATGCGTAACTCACTCCAGATACGTTGTTTTCAGAGCAATGCGTGCATGATAAAGAAATATAAACCGGTGTTGGTTTATTTTGAATCGTCATGAAGTTAACAACCAATCTAAAAGCCGTCTCTTTTCTCTGTCTCTCTCTATATTTCCTGGGTATGATCATACACTGCTTCCCTCTCAGCTCTCCCGCCCTTGATATAACCATATTAAATGTGTTGATAAGGGCGTAAAGCAACTAATCTCACTCACTCTAAAAGCAGAGCTATACATTGTATGTAATAGCTCTGCTCAAAGCTAATAGAACAACCGTTTTTAATATTTATCGTACACATACTATAGCAATAATAATAGTTATCGCATCCCTTTTATCTCACCTCTCGAGTGTAATATAGGGGCTTCAATAACAGAACCGTTATGGTACACGTAACAAAAGAGTACGAATTACTTCCGGTACCAAAGCGCAGTCACAAGTTGCGTACATCTTCGTCGGTTTATGTTTGTTTTTTATATATTCTGATCGTGGAATATGTTAATAAAGACCAATCTAGAATGGAGCTCGGCGCCCGTGATCAGAACGTTGTGGTAGAACTAGATTCCGCAGTACCATTCTCTCTACATATTTCCTTTCTGTGTTATCTAACGTTAAGAGGTGACTATAATTCACTGAGTCATGTATTTGTTTATCTAAAGCCATCTGCATGAGGTCAAATAAGAAATGCGAAGAAAAGTAAGTTCATGAACACTATTTTCCACATTATTTGTCTCGGTAATACCTTGTGGAATTGGCGAATATGCAAATATATAGAGAGAGAGAATGGGACGAGCCGGCAATAATCGAAAATTTATTGGACGAGATTCGTCCACATAAGCACGATGCCGTAGGCAGAGTGCTTATGTGGACGAATCAAGTCCAATAAATTTTCGATTATTGCCGGCGAGTTCCATTCTATATTTATTATATCTGCATAAAATTTGATCATATGTCATCAGATATTACTGAAAAAATACTAAAGAAGTCTCAGAGAGCCCCGCTGCCCCGCTGACAGCCCCACTGACAGCCCCACTGACAGTCCTGCACTGTGCGATCATGCAGTATTTATTTTAGGTCTACTTATATTGTTGACTTAAAATATTCATAACGCAGCCATTTCTTGAGCTACATTAATAAAATGTGTATCATTCAAAAGAGAATTAAATGCTCTATCTAATGATATGGGTTTTATTATGTATTTCTATAATTCAAGTACCAGAATCACGGGTGGATTACCGATCGCGGGGGTTTGTTTACATGCTTCGCGGAGAGCCAAAGCTCCGCGAAGCATAACAACAGAGCTATTTTTAGACAACTACATTCATATAGGACGCGTCCTATATGAATATTTTTATAGCACCCCACTTATAGCACCTCCCATATAGCATGCGCATATAATAAATATATATATTTATCGCATATACACAGTAAAACCTCTCTATAAGGGAAACCCAAGGGACTGGTCTCAAATGTCCATAAGTAATATGGGGAGTTGTCCGTTTTGACGGGGTGTCCCTATAAGGAATATGAACAGTAAAAGGACTGACCCAAAGTGTCCTTAATAGCGATGGGTTTGCGCCAGTTCCTTTTCTGTATATTTAATATGATGACGGAACTAAAAACTTAAAGGACAAAGGTGATCTACATAAACCTTTAGAGAACAAGTCAAAGAACGCTGTAGATTGTCTAGGATATATTAAAGATGCGTAAACCGACACTAGCTAGCATTCAGAGCTATTATAAATGATGAAAACAAAGAGACGGGAAATGTAGGAGGACTGCTGATATGACCTTTATCGGATAAACTAGATACATGTTGTGGTAAGGTATGTATATCGCTTAATAACCATCTAGCAAGGACGCGAATAGGAGGTTACCCACTGGGGACCATAGGATAACATGAGTATATGAACATTAATGTTTGCATCAACCATCTGCTAAAGGAATGCTTATGACGATAATGAAGATCAAGAAGCAACATTTTCTATCAATGTACGCAGATATAACGTGGATATTTTACTTTTATTTTGGATATAAATTATCTGCGATTCGAAGTTTAAATAAATTATTGAGAGTCTCATTCGGAAGTTGTCTTCTCACAACATCAAATATTATTGCATAATCAAATCCTAAAATGACACTTCTCACTGTTGTTGGCTAGATTATCGAGTAACGGAATTTCTACTTCCTTTTCTAGCATTTGGTTCACCTTACCCTACCTAACTAACTCCTGTGGATATCAAAACTCTAACATTCAGTGTTACATAATGCCAGGCTCGACCAAATGTCCTTCATAGACTCATAGGTTAAAGTCAGTTACATTTCTGCTCACTTAGAAAGTAATGGCAGCACTTGACAGCACTGGTGCCATCTTTTCTGTGATTTGAAATCTGGTCTATTCATTACACTTATTCAATGATTATTGAAGAGGACACAATGTTGGAACTATACTTTAGATATTGTCATACATATCCTATATGATTACACTGAAAAAGTTTCATGTGATTCTGTGACTACTCGTTTTAACTATCTTAGCCACTTTAAATATGACAGTAGTCAATTTCCATTTCGTTATTATCCTTGGAAGTGGGTATATATCCATACAGTGCACAGACAAAGCATTATAAATGTATTTCCTAATAAATAGACAGAGGTGATGACCGTTGTGTCTTTATAGGAAAGCGTGATCGACAGTAGAACAGAGCTGTAGCTTTTAGATAACCGATCTCCTCAGCTCTGATGCAGATATACTGTGTGTGATATTGGCCCCTCCCGAGATAGCGAACATTATCTCAGCCCAAGAATGAGTGGCACGCTGGTGATCGGGGAGCAAGGAAAGGGAGCTGGGGGGAAGGATTGGGAATCGTTGGTGGATGAGGTGGATGATTTAGTACACAGGGATGAGCCATTTCTTAGGATTTGCTTGTGCTGATCATGCAAACTTTACACGCATGCACATACAGTACATCATATTGCCCGTACCAATGTGAAGCTTAACTGAATCACTGCATGAAGTTACGACCACCCTGGTCGGATTAGTGTGATATCTTCATCGCTCAGATTCCGCCCATTGAAGAAATCCCCCCTCTAACTTTCCCTGAGAATTACATGATTAGACCTGTTCTTTTGTAATGCAGGAAATGTGAGTTTTGTTCAGATAATAAATTGATCAAAATAAAATGGTGAATGCAATGAATAAAAAAGGCCATCGGTATTATTGGAATGGGAAGGGAGCATCGACTGAAGGTTTTGGAGGCTGATTAGATGGTTCTCCGGACAAGTGACCTACAGTATGGGGAAAGTATAATGAAGATGTTTTAAACCAGAGGTAGTTTCTTCGTTTATTTTCGGATTTGTCTTACACGTCTGAAGATGTCTCCTCCATCAAAGGACAAGAGACATGAACTTAAAATCTACTTATTTGATTGTTGAGCTTTGTTTACAGGAAATTCATATACATGTATGGTATATTGACATGTAATAGAGCTTGATGAAGACACGTATATCTGCATATAGCCAATGGGATTTCTTTTCCTTTCTGTCTGCGAAGTAACATCAATGCCAGCTGCATGCCATTTAGCCTTGTCATACTCATTTCCAGTAATGAATAAAAAGGATAGACCGATATATTTCTATAGAGATATATATGGCCTCGCTGTTCAGATATCTGATACAAATGGCGTACATAGACACTTCTATATGAATGATATGAGAGTTACCACTATAGTGGGCCTCCACTATCGACAAGTAGCTGCAACTTTGGGTTACCAATAGAGTGGCCAATTATTGGCCGCTCTTTTTAGCCTTGTCCCTTGCTATAGTTATTTGCTATAGTGTCATTGGCCGCTCATTGGCCACTATTGGCCGCTATTTACCCCCTATAAATCATCTCTAATAGGGGGCCTCCTCTATAGGCATGTAGTGGCCAGTGTTGTGGATGTTGTGTTGTGAGTGTTGTTTGGTTGTGCGTTTTCTTTGTGTGAAGTGCTGTTGTTGTGAGGTTGTGTATAGTGAAATTTGCGAGTCTGAATGTTTTGATATTGGAAGAAATCTAGAACCCTTGAAAGAAGTATGAGTGGTAGTCAAGATGCTTCAAGAGATAGTCCAAAAAGACATGAACCCTTGTGTACAACAGACTCAACTTTAATCAGAGCTGTGGACCATCATGTAACAGATGAGGTGATCCCTGACAGCCAATTCCATCATGGCACCTCCACATTGCCAGTCAGGGGATTGATAAAGATAGGAGATGATGAGAGATGATGAACGGAATTATCCAAAGAGCAATAAAAGGAACGTATTGAAACTAAACGGAATGAAGCCCATTACAAACTGATGTACGCAGTCCATACAACTCTCACATTCTAAAACCATTAAACTGTTTTGAGAACTGGCGATTTGCAGTGTGAAGTGTATGTATACGCAGAGTATCGGGGGGGGGGGGGTTACACCCTAATTTAATATAGAATTATAGTTCCGAATTTTACGTGACTTACATATGTTCCAGAGTCCCACAGGAAGCTTTCTATCGGCCCTGGACACCTTGGTATATGGATAATCAAGGACTCAAGATTGTTTGGTGCGGAAAACCCTTAATTATTCCAATCTCGGAAATAAAAATTCAGGTTATTCCCAGATGAAACGAGTCTTTGCTGGTTGTTGGTCAACCAGGATTGACATTACCTTAGCCCTACCACCACTTCGCCTGCGCCTAGATCTAAAATGTCTCCCAATACATGTCTGGGCTGGAAGTAACAGGGAGAGGTTGACCTGGTTTACTCAGTCTTTTGTTTACATTAATACTGATTATTTAGTCATTTTATTCCATACCTTAGGAGTTGGTAGTCTTTTAGTAATGTTAATAGGGGATATTTAATAAATCCTACCTCAACGCCTCAGAGATAACTTTAGCCTAACCACCACACCATCCCCGACCCCCACCCCCAAGACACCCACGCTCTATGCTTCCTATACAGAGCACTACATGAAAGGATCTGCTGGACATTAAACCGCGGATTTCGGAGATCAATACAGTCAGGATCTTTAGCGACGATTTACATTTGACCGCTGAGATTGTTAGGCTGCTTTTTTGTCAGTGGAGGACAGATAGGAACCTCTTCCTCCTCCCACAAACTATATTTGACTTTTTATTTATCCCCAGTGGGGTTAGGCTGTGGCAACCAGTGTTAACCATGGCTATCCTCCAGCAAATGCTACCGTAGATCTATCTAAATACATGCAAACATTGAAGCTGGGATAGACCAGAACTGAGGATGTTCTTAAAAAAAGTCCGATCTACGGACCATAGAGGCCCATAGCCATTGCATTAAACAACTTTTATCTTCCCTCTGAGTTGTTTGTTTGTATTTTATTACCATTCAGTGGCAACGACTACTAGTAGCCTAATAATCGATAAACTTACAATAATCTATCTATATTGAACGCCACACATGGTGCATCAAATATATATTTCTATATTTGTCTAACTGATTTGATTGTGCTTATTGCCAAATTTAATTGCGAGAAAACATTTCCACGTATCAAATGACAAAATGTTACAAAATAACATATTATATTCTAGCTGTGACAACAAATGTGGGTTTTTAACTTTTTACTTAAATACCTGAAAAAAACACCCCTAAAAACTATATTTTAAAACATGATATGATACATTTTATACGAATAACAATTTCATCAGCAAAATTCAGATGACATTTTACTATGAAAACGAATTTAAGAATTGGTTTTATTAAAAATGAGCGAAGGTGTATTCAGTCGGATAATCGCTCAGATAAATAATATCACATTTACTTGGGAAGATCCAAGAATCCCATTAGGGGAGATCCTTTAAGATAAATGCCGTGCAACTTTGTAATTGCCCTCAACATCATTCCTCCCCTCTGTCAAGTAAATGCCACCTGCATGGACAAAAACGCGTTGAGCAGGTTCCTAGTCGCGGTTCCAGATTGAAGAGTAGAATACAAAAAAAGGTAGAAAAAAACCCTTATTATTTAGTCGAAAAACATTTTGCTTTTTATGCTTCAATCCATCCAAAGTTTCATGCATCAGAACATTTTCCTTTTAGGGAAGCTTTGATTCCTAAAATGAGATGGTTGTCTTCGACAAGAACACCTGCAAAAGTGAGTTGCTTTGGTTTGCATTCTCTTGTCGTCGCGCATTAAGGCTATTGATCGAAAAGCCAAGTGACAAAGGACATCTGGGACTGTCGGTGGTCGGGAAAGGGATTTGTCAAACAAGATGATGATTGGTAGTTGGCAGCGCCTAAACATTACAAACAATGCGAATCAAAAATCAATAGGCCTGTGTATGTGTATAAAGGAATGTATTCTATAGAAATAAACTTCAGTATAAAATGTTGTGGGCGATGATAAATAATATCGTGTCACGCTACGATGAAACTAGAAATAATCTTTGGGTTAGACCGAGGATCCTTTTTGACCCCTTAATAGGATCACTCATGATCTCTGACTCTGGCATTTAGGGAGAAGATCTTTGATCCTTGTTTGGGACATTTTGGGGGCTATAGTTGCTCGCTGAAGCCAGGCATTATTAAAGGATTAATGACCAACATTAAGGGGTTGCTGGTGCACTGTGTGGTGTATTATCCTAAGGGGAAGTTAAACATTGCTCCAGCAGGCCCAAAATGGAGGTTATCAATCTTTTTAGGCTCTGCCCTAGGTTGTTAAAGCCCCTGGACTGTTCAAGGCAGTGACTAAAGTGTTATTGTATTGAATCTATCTTTTTTCAACAGACTTTATATCATATAAATGTGGCTCGGACGCCTGTCACTGAAGGAAATGATGAAGTCAAGAGAAGGAATGGCCTTGAAACCTACATCAGGAGGTTTTATTCACCATAAACATACAAAATATACATACATAAAGAAAAAATTGTATATGTGTGACTTGGGCAAGTGGGCGTTAGAGAGTGGAAGGAAAAGGTGGGCGTGGAAGACAAGGGACTATGACGTCATAGGTAAACATTGGGTGAGCGTCATAGACGGGACCAAGGGGGGCGTGGTTCCCAGGAAGTGTTGCTAGGCTATGTCGCCAATATATCCGGTGAAAAAAAAATATATCCGGTGATGGTTCACCTGCACATATTTTGCTAGCTACTAGTTGAAAAAGGAGGTAGCCTCTGCTACAGCAACTCTTCCGACTACTCCATTGCTCTGTTTCTATGACAATATATATAGCAGATAAACTTATTCAAGGTTATAACAAAATAAGATAAGGTTCTCTTCATTTCATTCTTTCATACTCTTGGCTATTGCCTTTTGGTTCTGGCTTTACAGCCTGTTTTAAGTTGATTGGTATTATAGTGCCTAGTATTTTGGGGCCAGTTGCTGCATACAAGAATGATTCTCTAAACCCCTGACTGTTTGTTTTGGGGACCCAAAGCCCCCCCCCCCCCTCCCACTAGGCTCAGGTTATAGGTTATACGCATTATTCTAGCATGTAGTCTTGTGTAATTCTGGGATATTCAAATCTATTTCTGATGGTCCGAAACATGTTGTTTTTTGTTCAAATAAAGTGCTATTCTGATAGCTGTATTTTGGAGGGTTTGCAGTTTTTGTAAGATGGTTTTCAGTGCTACGGCATATATGTAAGGTGTCACCATACTCTAATTATGGTCCTATTGCTACCTCATATAACAAGAGTAATGTGTCTGGTGAGGCTGTAATTTTTTGTGTTGCTAATGACTTTATTTTTGATTTTGTGTTTTTTAATCCTGCTGTCCAAATCGTTCCTGAATCTTAGGTTTGAATCTCCACTCCTAGATAAGTATAGTGTTCTGTATTCTAGGTAGCTGTGGACGAAATTAATTTGGTCTGGGCGATCCCCTCCCTGTTTAAAGTTCTCTTAGATTTACTTGGTGAGATATACACAACTTGGCTTTGGTTGTGTTAAGGGAGATTTTATTTTGCCTGCACCATTATGTCAATGCATGTCATGTCTTCCTGTAAATCTCCGAAAACACTCCTGTATGTGCATAATAGTGGCCTCTGAGGGACTAATCCAGTCAATAATGTTGTAAACAGGTTAGAAATGGTTGAAATCGTCCCAAAATTGACTAAACGGATGAACGACCAATATTGAGGAGAGGAATAAGGCCCTGGTTGTTGATAAACTTTACTAACAACATTATTCGCTCATTACTGGATTAATTATGCACAATTAAAGAGAACTGATGCGGACAGACCCTTTCGGTAGATCACGCCTTTATGATATTTAATAGCAAATTGTTCTTGATTGTATTATTGACGGCATCGCACTAATCTAATAACCACATCATGGCTGCTAAATCTAATTTTCCAATATAAATGCAATCCATTTAACGTGTCTATTGTGAGGGACAGGACAATTCCATTTCCTGCCATTCTCCTACTAACTATTCTCATTAATCGAACGTGAAATCACGATTTGTGATACTCAAACAACTTCAGTATGTTATATATCAAGATTAATTTAATCGAACTTGAAATCACGAGTTGTGATACTAACAACTGTATTATGTTATATATCAAGATTAATTTCGATGTTCAAGCTTTACTTGTGTAATTTGAATATTTCATATCAAATTCTGACTGTTTCTTTATATTATAATATCACATGGTCATGTATGCACAATGGTCGTCATGATTACATGCAAATAACACAGCGATTGACCTGGGGACAAGAGGGGTTCAATCCCCCACTGCATCTCGAATGAGGAGCCGTCAATACAGAGCTCTGGGATGACCTCTTTCTTTCACAAGGCGATAAAATGCGGTGTCGGCTGCCTGACTGAAGGGTTCATTATCCATGAGCTGAGGCTATCAACCAGAATCTGTCAACTGGGGTTGGATGTGTCAATTCTCGTAAGGTAACATGCCCTAGGATGTAAAGCCTTTGTCAATAATCTAAAAGAAAAAAGATCAACAACCTCTTCTTTTTTAGACCTGTATACGGATGCATCAGTGTTATTTAAATGCTTTACTTTATTTTGGATATTGTAGTTCAGCTTTATTATAAGTGCCTGGAATGGAAACCCACAGCAAATCCAGGCGGGATACATAAAAGCGCAGAATATATTTAAGGTCCTGCTTTTAGATTAGATTTATGTGAGGTATCAAAATATCAATGCCAGCTATTCTTGATAAGTTCTTTCCAGTATCAAAGTATTTTTACTATTTAAGTTCCAATTAAAATAGATGTACAGATAACTTTTTAGAGCAGCTCTCAACTTTAATGATCAGACTTGAAACATCCAGAGATTGTTTAATGAGGTGTCTGACTCTATTGAATGTATTTTGTTGTCACCTATACAGTTTGTACTGTATTATTTTCTCTGCTTTCATGACGGCTTTAAGTATTTGAAAGAATTAAGTTCAAGTGTTTTGATATTTAACTACTTCTGGTTCATTCAACCCGGTATTTCTGTAAGGATGGAAACAGTTTGTAGGTGAATTCCCAGAATTGAACATGAATATGCTTTCAATTTCTTTCTTCGAAGTAAAATAGGAAAGACAATTGTAAAATATAGTGTGGGCTGAAGTGTATACGTTGTTCTCTACAGATAGCAAGGATTAAGGCAAGTCGTGATAGTGGAGATGAAGCCGACTATTGTGGTAAAACATTTGAAACCTTTTTTTTAAAAAAACCTGGCCACAGCCTAAGCTGGTGGATCTCAAAGGGCTTTTGTCGATAAGCGAGACTTAGAAATTTTATCTGTAATTGGATTGTTTAAAATGAAATGAAATAATCATGAGAAATTGTATCTCGATGGACAATGAACACAAATGAAAACTCTGAATTATGCATATCCTTCGTATGCTACTATATATATTATATAGAGAGAGTGAATGTTGGGAAAACGTCCGTGAGCCAAGGCAAATTATGAAGGGGGCTTATAAGAGGTGCATTATACGGAAATTATTATAGGACTATGACTCTATGATATATATTGGCGCTAGCATACCAAACAAAGACTTTTCTATCTTATCAAAAGCTAGCATATATTCCATGATGAAAGCATCGAGATCAAAGATCCAAAGTCCTCGGGCTACCATCAATAGATTTATTTGGCTCGGAAAATCCACGAATATATTTTAGCTCTGTAGCTCTAAACCTCCTCTTCAATCACTTGGTGTGCTTTTAGATCTTGAAATCCCCATTTGGACAGGAAGTCAAATGGCAGCGCAAAAGCACCCAAAGTACAGATGTACATATTCCCCAGTCTCTCATCATTGTATCTCAGGCCGACATAGTTGTTAAGATTGCAGATATCTACACAAGGACGGGGTCAGTCCCTGATCAGACAGAAATGCTTCTATAGCGCCTGGAGAGACATCTTTATACCCGCACTTTTGAGAGTCGTATGTAATCTTGAGTTCCCTCTTTATTCCGGCAATTCCTACTGTGGGGTAATCAGGTATATTGTACCGCACCTCTGTCTGTCTCTTTCCCTCTCTTCCTCTTCCTCTATTTATCTATTTCTCACTTTCTCTCTTTTTGTCTTTCTCTCTTTCCCACTTTCTCTTTTCTCTCTTTCTCTCATCCTCTCACCCCCCCCCCTCTCTCTCTCTCTCTCTCTCTCTTCTAAGGCATAACTGAACCATTCTACAGAGAGAGAGAGAGAGATCGACAGACAGACAGAATATATATGGTTGTTCATTCGTTTGTGTAAGCTAGGCAGTCTACCTGAGCTTCACACACCCCCTGCATGGTCATGTGACGGACCACCTAACCAGCTGACTCTTCTTCCAGGCGGCGCGGGAAGTGAGAGAAAGAGCCATCCATCCTGGAGTCAGCGAGACATCCCTCCGAGTTTATTAAGTGCAAGGGAAATGTGCATATAGTATACTATGTATTGTCTGTTTTGAAATATGTTTTCAGTCATCATTGCCAATAATTGTTTATCATGGTCCTCTCATTTTGGTAAAATTCCGAGATTATAAATTCACATGGAAAAGTAAAAGGCATCTCGGCCAACTGTCTATTTGAGCCTATCATTAATTCCTCCTTTGATTTGCATCTGGAATGTGAGTCTGGGGATTATTTTGTCATTTACTTTTGCTAAAGAAAAAAATGCTCACACCCTCGCATTTTATTGGCATATCACATTAAAAGTTTATAGATTTCTTAAAACATCCCCGTAGATGAGCGACCTTGACATTTCATAATACCTCGAAGGTTCGACGTAATTTCCCATATGACTGGATACATAGTGATATTACCTTCATGAAGAATTAGGAATTTACCTCCTGAACATAGATCATATTTGGTTTGGGAGAGAGATACAGAGGTATGATCTCTGGTATAAATGAGTACCCCATTGCTTGAACGTAAGCCAAGGACACCTATGCGTATTGACATCTGAGAGGCACATGAGCTTGGGAAATAAGCCATAAGTAATCATGTTTGTCATGTGAACCTTAAAGGCTTTAGCTCAATCTCAGTGTCCAAGGATATGGAGCCTGATATCATGATGCCTGCCATACAACATTTGTGAGTATCACATAACTCGAAGAAGCCAAATCTAACCCTGTCCATAAGTCGACAGGCTTCCATATCCAACAGCAAGAAGATTACAGCTAACAATATTACAACATATATTTCTGAAGCTTTAAAGCAACAACAGTAACCTTGAAACCGTTTCTATTGCGCGCAGCCCCTTTCAATAATGGCATTCCTTGTTATGGTCGGATATTGTTAAGAAGCTTGTCAATTGGGTTCACGACAGCTCTCAAACAGCTCTCTGCACATTAAGGAAAATCCTAAGTCTGCATGATGCTAAATGGACAGGTGCTAACAGGTGCTATAAACCAAGAAAGAAACTTGTTTTCTTAACCAATCAACATCTTTGTTGTAGACTTTCACCATTTTCTATGATATGATATGGAATTCGCGATTGATATATGGCAGACAGAGGACTAAATAAAATAATAATAGATAGTTCCATGGGGCTACATTTGAGAGAATCTCAATTTACAGTAGTTATACATGGTTGCTGAAGTGTGCTTATTAAATGAAGCTAAATCAGCTGAGATACTAATATGCTCGAACTTCACTCCTCAAACCAATAAACTTGTGTTACAGTCGAGTAATAGAGATTTAAAGCTGCATTCCCAGTTACCATCGATCACAAACTAAAGATTTCTACTTTTCCGTTCTTTTCCTATAAATCTAAAAGTCAATTGACCAAATTTTAGGAGGATTTAACCTTGTTGTTCTTGCTGCAGGGCTTCATAAAATTCCACGATTAATGTTTCTGTTATCACTGAAATCCGTCGCTGCAGTGGTTTCACGTACTATCGCATACCGTCGCTCGTTTCTGTTTCCACTGATACGACTTCATGTATTGATAACTTAATTCTGTCCTGTAGGTCAAACAATGAGTAAATATTATGGTAAGAATCCTTTTGTCGTAATAGCTGAGATGCTTTTATGAAGGTTTTCTGATGAACATATTATATAATTTACCATTGGTCTTTCTAAACATCCTAAATTTTCCTTAACATGTTTTTCATATTATCTCAGCTCTAGATGCATTGGCTAGTCATTCTAACTGCCGTAGATTATCTCTGAGATAGCGAGGGAGGTCGAGCTATTTGTAGATATGCCTGGATGAATACTGACCGGAGATGTATGGGCAAGATGAAAGGATTATACATTACTAGACCCTGAAACATTAACTTATATTCTTCTACCCAAAGGATTTGCCAGCTTGAAGTCCTTAACCTTACAGGTCTTCACATATATCTGAGCAAAAGCTGCTCTCAACCAGAAAAGTACAAGAACATATTATTGATGGACAAATGAAGAATCCCAGAGTTTTATTTTTCTATTATAAGGAAGTGAAAGCTCATAATTTAGTACAATGTGGATGAATAAAGCTTTGTTACAACTGATAATATAATTATTTATTTTATGAGACTATATTGATTAATAATATAACAAGGGTTAAGTATCCATTTGATTGTCTAGAGTCGCAGTTCATTTGTTTTTAGGAACTAAATGAATCACACTGTATTTGCCAATCATCCAATCGATGAAGTAATGGTGTCTTTACCCCAGTTGCACAGCACATGGTGTTTTATAATTGTAATGAAAATGTTTAACCAATGCTACTGGTGAGGAAAAATTAATAAAGAATGTGTTTTAAAATTGTTTGTGACTGTTTGCTATCGCTAAAGAAAATCGTAAATGAATTGTTCCATTCGTAAATCAATTGTCTAAAAATTTTCACTTTCGATGAGGAAAATCCTAAAAATACAAACCTACTCAGTGAGACAGATCGTCATTGGTGCCATTGTGAAAATGAAACTAACAGTTTATTTGACGAAATTAGACACATACAGTGAAACACGCGCAGCTTTGTTCCCCTCCAGTTATGATGTAAGACTGCCTCTGCATTGGTTGGGCCCAACACCCAAGTTTACATCCATTTTCATCGTTATGATATATAAGCCAATATCACTCCATCCTAGGAATCAATGGTCAAAGTCTCTCCTGTAGTTACCTCTCTATCTTAAGCCGGCCATACCATCAGAGGGAAATTGAGCTTTTCACGGCACATACAATACCACTAAAGAACCACCCATAGTGTTTATATGGGAACGTGGCCATTGGTGAAGGTTTTAAAGTAGTACTGTACTAGTAATAGTAATAGTACTGTACTAACGATTCTCCGAAATCGTTCATCCCTAATCATAGAGTGACAAGGGGATATTTAGTGTTGAGAACCGTATTTGAGAATCTCCATTCCTCGCTATTAGAGCAATTGATCAACTCCAATGGATGGCCGAGGTCCTGAAATGTAATTTGGTAGTAGATCATGATTCCTTCATTGAGACCAGTAAGATACCTAATGTGAAAACATAATGTGAAAAGGACCGGTATTTGACAAATTCTAACGGACTAATTTATTATTTACATAGGGCGGAAGAGTTCTATCAAAATATTAGTGTCGTTTCGCAATCACGTCTTTTTCTCAACAGATCTGGCTAAATGTCAATAAACTGTCAGTATTTCTGTCCATTGACATCCGAGTTGAATTAAAACCCTATACATGTACGGAAATGATGCTGTTTTCATATCATGAACCGATCTCAAGTGGCGTCTTTTTTCTCATTACTTCAGTCGTTACATCAATGGCAATACTCAATTTCAAGTACACTTATGATGAAAGCCCTTACCTCTAATGTGAACTGTTTGAAAGGGGAAGGATGGCCTAGGGATATAGAAAGATTGGACATCTGCTAAGCCTTTACCAAAAAATATCTATTTAATCATTTGTCCTTCATGTTATATCCCTAGGAGGTTTTGTATTGAATTGGCTTGTGTTAAGATGACAGGGACACAGTATATGTGTGAACGTACTTTGGTTCATTTGGACTCGTTTCTGCCGATGAAAGAGCGATTAAAGGCAGCCTTACCCTTTGAGGGTTTTTCTTCTTTTATAAAGTACCTGAGAATCATTTAGCTATTGACTTTTTCAGAATCACAAGAGCCTGTAATGTGGATCATGAGGGCTTCAAAGGGGAATGCGAGGCTGAGAGTGTTTGTCTGCCGAGCTTGTTGACGTATCAGTTCGTACAATAGGGTGTGTATGTTTTTTCGATAGGAACTTATAATGAACAATACTCGTGCAATGATAGACTAAGCGGTTTCATGACTTATACCTGATCCTAGAATCTTTCACCTATAAAACCTTCAACGATACATTTCCCAGGTTAATATGAGGCTGGTTTTTGTACATGTATGTGAAGAGGTGCTTCACTGTCCAGACATACTTTTGATAGAGTAGTCACACCTGGAGAATTGCATCACTCCTCTTCAAATAAGTATTGATCATCCACGTTTAATTTCTTCGTCGCTTAGGAAATTATCAATATTATAAAGCACATAATTATATGCATTATCAAGATCGATGTACAACCGACCGATGTGTTTTAAGTAGCGTCTTTTTCTTTTGATATCTTCTTCTTAAAGAAAAAGCAGTATTTCCCAAGAAAAATGATACCATTGTCTGGCTTTATCGTCTCGGAGATTTGGTCATTCCTTCATTGAATTGTTATAGAGTTGCTTTTTCCGATGATGGGTTAAGCTTCTCTTACAAACTGTATGGAAGTTTATGTAGGGAGACATTGTCGTATAACAATCGTCACAATGCGTACATCATGAATATTATCACCATGAGAGAATACTGAGGTTGTATATTTTATTAGTGTGGACGTTATGAGTATTATAATTCAAAATCCCCAAAGAAATAATTAGTATGAACCTGCTGCCAGTGCAAACATATACTAAATAATCACACACACACCAGCCCACCCCATCTGACCTGTATTTGAACCAGGAAATATCCCTGAAATGCATATTGCGCCCCTGTGATGGAACACCTTGTTGTAGAAGCAATTAGCATTTTATTGAATTTTCGAATTTTTACACTAGTCTCCAAAGACTTGTGCAGTAAAGCAATCCCCATGACAATTAAAGTAGACCTTACTCAATGTACTTCAATCATACTTTTATCTCTCTATGCCATCACCGGTTTACAATTCGTCCACTTTATTGACTTTTCCATGTATTTATTACCGTTCTGCCACTATTTACGACGGCAACACCGTATGCCATGTCAGCAGCTTTGTATGGATGTATAGAGTGAGTTGTTACATACTTTTATCTGCAATCATTTCGCATACAATAAATGCCATGCCATGCTGAATGAACAAGGAGATAGTTATGGCAAAAGGTTTGCCATTCACCGTACGTCATAAATCATTGGTGTCCTTTGCACAGAACTTTATTATTCTTCCTCGTGCAACAGCTCCACACTATATTTGCTAGGACTTCTGCGGCACTTGGCATTTGCATTATGTTTACAGGAAACAGTAGGTTGTCTACTTTAATGACGATGATATGCCCATTAACAACTATTCCCCTTCTCCTTGTTATGTGCTTCCCCTTTCTCAACTAATATAAATCAATGAGAGTCCTCAACTTCCTTCAATAATAATTATTATCAAGACCGCAATAATAATATTAATCTATATTAATTATTATTCACATGACTGTAATAATACGTTCTTTATTATGCAAAAGGGCATGGTGCTCCTGTGAAAAGGTTACCCATATCCGATAGTACGTGTTCAAATACAGTATACATTATATTATTAATTAACGCCGTTGCTTATGTATTGCATCTATATAGCTCGAAGAAGGTCATGAATCCAGTGAATTGCGAACACACATACCTGAAATTATGTTTTAACTCGTGCATAACTATGAAAATCATCTATCCTACTGGGCGATATTCGGTACTAATGATGCATAATGTTTCGGTGCTATACCCTTTCACTGATGCGTTCACTTTATAGGCGATCACTTTACATACTACTTTTAACCACGGACTTGTAATGAGAATTCTCATTACAAGTCCGTGTTTTAACCTTGCATTAAGGACTATTTGCTTTGTTCATTAATGAGCTATGTAGTAGATCTAACAAAAGGCTGACGCCAGACGCAATGCGCCGCAAATCATCGGCTAATATTTCATAGGCAAAGGAAATTCTATAAAATCTGACTGTACTAGATCTTTTTCCCACATCTATTGTACCTTCACAATCAAAAAGTGTTGCAGTCAATCCCTAGCATACATAACGTCCCATATATATATATATATATATATATATATATATATATATATATATATATATATATATATATATATATATATATATATGCAGTTGGAAAATGTTAAAGACACAAACTGTGAAAAGGATACATTGTAGACGCTGAACTTATTCGCTGTCTTGAATCATGTTATCACCTCAGTTCCTCCTTAGATCTGCAGATGGCACTGCTGTTAGGTCTTAATTTGTTATTGATGGCATCATGATCACTAGTCATTCTCTTTAAGCAAGATCGACGTTCAGTAAGAACTCCTTGTTTGGAATCATGTGTAGTTAATTATTTCTTTTTCCAGTAACAAGGCCTAATCATAGGTGCCTAATGATTAGTCATAAAATCATTAAGATTATTTCAAATGTTAAATTTCTAATGTTTTGGAGCGACATCGAAAATTCTAATCTTATTCCTATCATCATGACTGTTCAAGTTATATCAGGAAAACCTCAGAAAATCATAGTCAGATATATAATTGTTATCGTAGCATTTCACGCGGCGTAATTTTACACCCTTTAACTAAGCATAACGTTCTAATATCGTTCCTGACATTTTCACCAGACTACATTACATAAGTGCCCTGAAAATGACGGGTAGTATATTATATGAAGACGCTATGAAATGAAATATGTTTAGGCTGAAATGATTCCCATACTTGTTACTTATGCCTTTGCTCGGAAGTATTCAATACAAAAATATGCCCACAGCTGGGTCCAAATGAAAGTGGTCGGGAAACCCATCGATCCCTTTTAGGTTGGCAGCGGATTTGATGTGGAAAGCTCATCAAAATCTATCAATGACAATTGATTGAGCCCTTGCTTATAAATAGCAACTATATGTAAAAGCAATTGAGAATTTAGTGGAGGGAGGGTATTGGCAGTTGAGACAAACAGTGTGTGCATGACTTCCCATATAAATGTTTAAAACTCTTTCATTTCAGCTCATTGTTATGAGTCTTTTATTATTCAATTTTTACTGAGCTCTGACCAACAATTGACATTTTGTTGAAGCATGAGGTGTTCTTCCGTTTAGTAATACTTTGAGCGAATGGCTATAACACGGGAATATAGATAACAGCCTTCATGAAAAGAAAGTATTAGAATGCAGGACATTAGAACATCCTTTGTGAGAAAATCTAATATTCCCCACGTATTATGTTTTCAAAGGTTGGCGTTGCAAGCATAAACACCGATGTCTTCAGGGGAAGTTCGGAAATCATTGAGGCAAACCGTACTTCAAACAATATCGCTTTGGGGAGATCTCTTCTCCAATTCGCTTGAAACTATTTCAGTCACAGAAACCCTTACCCAGTCATAAAGTCGTTTTTTTTATATCTAAGTTTATTCGGATTAGCATTACATCAGTTTTTGCTATGCTCATCGTTATATATATATGATATATTATTATAGTTTAAATTCATAGAAAAACATATTGGAGAAATATTTCTATGAAATATTATCGTAACAAAAATGCCCAGCTGTGAGGAGAATTCCTGGCATGATGTAGAAGAACGTCCAACTAGCGGAAATGACGTGTATTGACGTCTATTGACGTCTAGTGTCAGGGGATCCCACCTCCGGCCACAATGATTCGGAATTGTCCAACTGACAATCCCGAACTAATTATTTGTGTACTACAATGTCGAAGACTAGAATTTGTATACTTATAACAATGAATATATAAATTATGTGATTAAGAAGAAATGTTTTTCTTCCCTCCACCGATCCACAATATATAGACAGAATTCTTGATAGCTCTCTCATAATACCAAATACTAAGAAAAATGTCTTGTGGTTGACTATGTTATGGTAGAATTTCGCGCTCAATTGAGTAACATCTGACGCTCTTACATCGCGCGCTCATTGTGGTAGAATATCGCGCAATTAATTGAAGTAAAAACAGCGATAGTGTTCACTTGGGTTGGTTCAGATTACACAGGTTCAATAGTTCATGGTAATTAAGCTAGGTAAGTTGATTATAATCATTAACATTAGGAGTTAAACCAGTGCTAAGACCTTCCCCTCAGCGCAGGAAAAAGAGGAAGTGCGCTCTGAAAGTAGTTCCAGCATACTACATGCTATATGTTACTTCCGTTTTAATGTGAAGATACCTTCATTGTGATCGATTCACTCAGTTCAGTTTGTTTCTAATCATTTCATAGTGGATATTGTTGTTTCTTTTAAAATTAGATTTCAACATGAAAACATAGCTGTAAACTTCCATTTCAGTGTAGTTATGAAACCTAGTTCTCAACTTCTCAACAAAAGTGTCAACTGACGCGCCATCTTGGACCTCCGATTCTTTGTATAGTGATCGTTTAATTCGAATAATTTCCGTTAATACGTCTGTCTTTCCCTTATTGTGTGCAGTGACATTGGCGAAATGGACAATGATCCCATTTCTGTGAACCACTGGAGACTGCTGATGAAAAAAGCAGAAATATTCTCCTGACAATCTTTGTCCTTTTGTGAGTGATGTAACTTCATCTGAATTCATTAGTCACAAATGGTTATCCTTAAGAATGTTCGGTCATTGTAACACTGAGAATGAACGTTCTCGAAGTACACACTAGGTGGAAATGCTATAGGATAGGTTTGGCCTGAACCGATGGAGACGGTCTAATAAGACAACAGGATCATGATACAGCATGACAATGGGAATACACAGGATGAAGAAAGATTTCAGTGAGAATAAACAAATTGGGGGCCTTCAGTAGCTGGAGATGGAAACTGGATCCAGTATGGATCTGATTGGATAGTAGTTTCGGCAGAGTCGCGTCATTGGTTGCAACCTGGTTCCCGATGTATGCCCTGAGGACTCAGCTATGCATTTTACATGTGACCAGGGCGCCCGTTGCATAAGCTGTTCAATTTGCTATACAATCAATACTGGTTATGAAAATGTATATTAATCAGATGGGATGAGGCAACAGTGACGATATAATTATCATTTGCGTCACTGCTGTGAACGGTCTTGGGGTTGTACCACCTTAGTTAGAGACTAATAGGATTAATAACCTACATTCCGGGCCAGTTGGTGCTCTGTTTGTTAATAATCCATCGGCTTTGCCTCATGATTATGGACGAAACAATGCAATAGCAGCCCCTCAATATCAGACATTAATCCTTTGTCAGCCATTGGGTGTAGCTAATAATTTTGCCTAAGCTCTCAAGCGTTTAGACTACGCGAGGAAATTGCTTTAAAAAGTGGTAACGGAATAGAAGATTGCACAGATTTCAACCACTTACTAAGGACGCCACATGTGCTCATTGACGTGAATAGAATCCCATTGATATTTGTTTCAATGCCAGTGCCAACGCACCTGAACCCTTCACACTTCGTTCATTAAAATGTTCCTTCAAAATCCCAAATTGATCCTACAGTTGTTATGGACTAGCTATCTTTTGTCCATCCATTCACGACCTATAGATAATATTGTACATCGTACATATTATAATAATATACTGTCATAACCTGTATTTTTATATTTCGTTCATTGGCCAAGTATGCATGAACCATTACAAGAGATGCATATAACTGCAAAAACAATTGTTTCAATTCGTTACCAATTCTTTTAATTTAATTTCTTTATTCAGACTTGGTCAACAGTTACATACGATTCACATGATACATTTTAAATGTGTGATGTAGCTCCAGCTCACCTTTTGGTAATCCTCCCAGTTTGCTTCCCATTTACTTCATGGATTGAAGGAATTCTGATATATCTTATACATTCTACATTCCGCTATTATAAACAAGTGAAGACTAATATGAAACAGACTTAATAAGATTGTAAAAATATTGAGAGATTACCATGGATGAATAAGCAAGAGAATGCAATAAGATGAGAAGCACCTTACTTTCGCAGTAAATGGTGCCTCACTAAGGCTTACAAATGACATCCAGAGGCAAGTGTCGCGGCAAACCAAGCATATGAGGTTTAAGAGATTGGTGGGCAATGAAAAGAAGAAATATGCAGTCTTGGCCGTCCTCGTTATAACCTATGGTCAATATGTACACCAGAGGGATTTGTCAACTTGTGTCCTTCTCCTTACTCTGGACTAAATGTCTTTGGGAAGCCAACTGTTGCTAATGGAGGACAGGGGTAACTCGTGAAAGTATGTACATATATGCTTGTTTAAATGGAAATATGTGGATGAGACCTACACGAGTAGAAGTTATTCTGTTGTAAGAGGGACCGTTATTACTATGTTAAACCCTTAACAATCTCTTACAGCCTTATCCGTTGGTTTACTCTTCCATAACAAAAGTAGACGGTGATAATATATATAGCTAAATTTAAGCTTTTTCATTTGTAGAAAGAAATTCGCATGATGACATAAGAAAGATGAGATTGAAGGTGAATTTACCGTTTTATGTAATTCTATACTGTGGCTTGTGCATTTTTCACTTAGGCTTTTACCTAATTGCTGATAACACCCCGCAATCGTCCGAACGTCCCTGATAGAATTGAGGGTTGTACAGATTCAAGCGAAACAAGGTAGGGTACAGTGCACAAAGTTTAAAAGTATTAAAAAGAATAATGAACAACTGGGAACAAATGGGCATTCAAGATCCTACAGCCTTATCCGTTTTAGTTGGTTCTCGAGTTGGATCGGAGAAGAGCCTACACCTCCGCGTCCTTGTATTGTGTTTTATTACTTTGTATTCTATTCACCTATTTCCTTGTCTGCCCCTAGAGTTACATCGTTTTATTGTCGGTTCACCAAGAAGTGTGTTGGTAGACTGAGAAAGAGTATGTGGTTTTATGTCATGTTGGGTGCTTATGAACGATGAAAGCCATGCATCGTTTACGACCATGACCGTAGCAAATGGGCCCGTTGCATATAAGTAAGACTACATAGGTGCTTATGCAACGGGGCCACTTCATTTGTCTCCGAATTGTCCCACAGCCCCACAACCCAAAAAGGCCTCTTATCTCCGAAATCTGGAAATCTGATTAATGCACTTCCATACGAACCTGATGGCGTCGCCAGGTCGGAGGCCCTTTGTTTTGTACATTTCGGCTATTTATACCTCAGAAAATATGTGATCTGCCTATCGAGTGGCAGAAATTAATATCCGCCTATACATTATATCCACCAACGAGTGTCAATGTTCTTGGATGCCGTTGCTGAATCTTAAAGATATCCAATCCGACTCACTCTTAAATGAATTAATCTTAGAACCAATCTAAATCAACTTTATAATAACTTAGGAGGAACTGCAATAAACCTTTTACATAACCTCCAAAGTTCAACTTTGAAGAGGACAGAGATAAGTTGCAATTCCTGATCTGAATCCATTTAGTATTTTGACACATTTTGCCGGTATACAAAATATATAACTTGTGTAATATTCATGTTTATTGTAGATAGTTTTGATTGTCTATATGTATGGATAAATATTTATATTGAATACGGTTCTAATTTGAAATCTTGGGACAAATAACAATAAATGTCCAAATTAAGAACTACTGTCTATGAATTCTGAACATATAACGGCTAGTACCATTGAAGTCCATTCAAGGGTTTTGCGTTGAGATGGAGGGGGAAGGAACGAGGGTGTATAGCCTGAGTTCGTTCTGTCATAGGTAGATTACTAGATTTAAATGTCAATGTGTTCATCATTATAATTGTCCAGAAGATCATTTTCCTCGATTGATGAAAATACTGCAATGTAACACTCTAGAAATGTCATATTTATCCCCGTAGCTTTTTATTCCCATATTCGTCATCTCTTGTTTTCTACTAAGTGCTTCGTGATCTATGTATTTCACAGTACTCTTAGCCTGCATTGCAGTTATCTTATCACGATCCCATATGTTATTACGTAGTAAGGCATTGCGATACGGATCTATAACCCATTTAATTTAAATTCTCACTGTAAATTCTCGACTGAATCTGTATGCCGATCGCGCCATATGATAATTTAGCAGATAACCTTGTTTTAAACAGCGGGAATGCACCTCTCGTGTTGTATGCAGCATCATGTTTGTCATTTAGTTGATTGTGGGATCAAATTACATTAGTATTGCTATGTCACTGTTATTTCCTTGATCGATTGCTTATACCTTACATTTACAATATTCTCGACCTATGTACTCCGCTGGTCCTTTCAGTTATATTGCCCAACAGATGCGCAAGTATGTTTTAAGGTTTAGACTGAATTGTGTTTTAGAATGGTAATTTTCTTTTTTAAGGCCCTTCTTAGAAGTATCAAATCATAAGTAATGGTTCTTTGCAATGATTCCTTAGAATAACCACCTTCAAAAAGGAAAAGGGACTTTTAAAAAATCCAATTCAGGTTCTTTGTGAACACATTCGAATATATCGCCTTTAACGTTTGCAATACCTCTTACAACAAATACTACATTAACTGCTATTCACAACGAAACAGCCGCTGGATTAGTGGCTCCAGACAGCTTGTATTCTATACCATTTAAATGTATAGGAAAGAAATCCTGACGATAAGTGCAATGAAAATGTTGTTAATTGTTTTTAGCACCGGTAGCTTGCTCCATATTAAACCACTTTAGTTTTGCACATGCAAATTATAGACTCGCTTCTAAGTACCTGTTGAGTACCTGTTGAATGACTATTAGCCCCTGCAGATCGATCCTAGTCTCTGTATACTACTTACATCGTGATAAAACGACTTAGGGACAGCTGATGCATCTCATCAGCATTCTCTTCCTACCATTTAACGTACAGCCCATTTCTAGGCCTACCACATAGAGGCATCTTCCCTACCCCCATCTATAATAACTGCTATCTTGGGGGAGGGATATATACCCGGACTAGTATCCTTTAGATCACCCGCCGTTGACTATGCTTTTCAATCCACTCATGTGTGGTGAAATACTATGAATCAGTAGGGCAGTAAGAGCGCAAGGGCTCCATGGTGTCGGTTCTTCCCCAATTCCAATTTCGGTTCTTCCCCTCTTAGGTCCATTCACATTACCACGACCAGCCGGCCGATGCTTGCCGGCTGTAATACTTTAACATTGTGCGGCAGCCGTACACTAATCGGCCGTTGTAATGTGTTTGAATGGGCCTTACCTCTTACCCCTTTCGCAAATGGGGGACCTGATAGCACTAAGCCAGCGAAGCTTAGAATTGTGTATTTGGGGTGTTGACCCATTGCACGCCGTTGTGCCGCTCACAGTGTTTACGACCGGGGAAGCTCAACCCCGGCACTGCATTGAATAATGTTGGCGTATTATGCATATACTGCGCAGGACTGTTCATACATCAAGGGAACTTGGATGAATCAATTATTAAATAACAGATTCAATCTTTTTCTGGTAAACAGTATCTATTAAATATGCATGATTCCCGTCGCCTACTGTCATCAATCCAAAGTGAGCTGATGGGCCAGCATGCCAATAATCGGATTTTGAAGTGGTTTTAAGGAAGTCTCGGGATGTCTTAAAAACATGGAAGTAATTCCTGAATGAAACTATCATGGGAAATACCAATAACTGAAAGCAAAGTTTTATGGTAAACAGTCTGAATACTAAGGACATGAGGCAACGTAATTTTCGCCGCTCAGACCATAAAAAGGGCGGATTAGGCCTATTGAACCATAAACATCTGTGAGATAAGTCGGTATTTACGAGAGGAAGCTCTAAGAGGAGATATATCACTATCTATCGACCAACTCTCCTATATCTTCATTTCTCTAAAGCACCTTTTCCGGAGGTAAACTAAAGCATTTCTGAACTATTAAGCAAGAAGGAATTTGTATTCAGTCCTGGTGCCCGGTCTGACATCCAATCTATTAAACATCCTATCAAGCACCTTCAGGGTCGCACGGCTGAAACCAGGCTAACATAAAGACTACTAGGTTCGGTGCCAGAGGGCCAATGGTTCCTAACATTTTGGAAATCATAAAATCGTATTTCTCCTCCCTTAACGATAAATAATAAAGGACTTTGAACGATATGCACAGGGGGCGATCGTCCGCGCTCATAAGAAATGGGGAGTATTGGGATAGGACACGCCTTACCAATATATATAGGTCAATACTTTTTTCTGTGGTCTTTTTCTCCCTCCAAAGGTTTCATACTAAAACCATCCTATTTATAGTGTAAATCCCTTATGACCTGTTTAAGCCACCCCCATTGGTGTGCGCCACATTTAAACGTGAAAATCACATGAAAATCTAAGGAGATTTAGACCTTTTTTCCATTAGTGAAATGGTGTTATTGTATTGGTTTTCCTGTTGGGTTCTTCCATGGATCGACATGCATGCGCTTTCACACATTGCTGTACATTGTGGTTGTACATTCAGACCGCAAACAGAAAAGAGCTAGTTCCGTCCGCCTAAGAATTATAAATGGATTTCGTGATAAAGCGATAGGCATGATGGAAACAATGTGAGACACAGCCAACAGTTCTATTTTGAGACCTTTTATAGGAATGCTCAAGTATAATAGTAGTATGGCAAGGCAATGTATGAATGGAGATATGAGGAGAATATGAATGAGTGCGTAACACCAGGGAGGTATATATACAGAGGGAGTGGAAGCCACAGGCTGATCACGCAGGACGATGATTGTCAGGTTTGTGTTATCACTATTGAATACCAGGTGGCACTGCAATGCTGTTGTTGACCCTATTATAATACAACATTTAATCATAAATCAGTAAACAACAGCTAAGTTGTTCCATCAGCATACATAATCTTTGACACATTGGTAGCTCAGGTAAATTTGATTGCCTTTTCCCAGCAACACCACATGTACTTAAAAATAGCTTTACAACTGTTGGCTATTGGGTGGGAGTGGGGGCGGGGAGGGGGGGGGGGTGGAGCTGATACTCTGAAAACAATGTTTAGAGTTGGCTAAATCTTACAGCGCCACAAGCTGTAGTGGCATTATTCTTAACTATTGGGGTACCGCACATGGAACCTGGCTTCCGCTCCCTCTGTATACCTCCCTGGTATTGATAACACTGAAAAAATAGTTGGAGCAGACGAACGAATGTTTTCATTCGAAAGAAAATGAAAGCTCTCCGTGGACACTATCCCCTATAGGATGATATACCCAACTGGCATCCCTCGCCCCCACACCACCCAATCCCAAAGTGAAAGTCTCCAAGGGCAAAATCCCCTCGTAGGATTTCCCATTACAGAGCCTCTCCTCTCAAAGGCTCTTGGTATGAGCTGTAGAATACACCAGAAATAGTCCTTGTACTAACCTAAAAGATATTGTCCTATGATATCTGACACATCAACCATACACAATACAAGGACACTACACAGGCAGCGATATATATATACCTCCTAGCATGGATCAGTGGTACCTACATCCTCGAGGAGCTGTACTTGTATAGATGTAAGGGTAATAGTGAATTCTTATCAGTGTTCAGGTTTATATCATATGGCCAATAACATGCAGGTTCACTAGTGGATAAGACCAGTAATGTTCAGTGATGAAAGACCTGTTTAATCTCTATTCATTTTTCATACATGATCTAATGATTCACACTCACTTCAATGAACAACTGTTGATCTTATCTTTGTTTGTCAGAAATATTGTAATTTTATTAAGGGCAACGCTTGAAAATATCCATATGTATACAGCCATCAGTGATAAGGATATACAAAGCTCACGGGGACATAGGAGTGGTGCCTGAGTAATAGTAATTAGTTTAAGAGGAAATAATTATGGCAGTTGTTTTTAGTTGACATATTATTATTGCCTTTCAACATCGTAAATTGTGAATGGAGATGAACTCTTTCGACATACTGTTCCAATGAATTTATTTTAGATTCTGGTTGACCACATTAAACATATAACATATGAATCATGTCAAACATTTCTAAACATAAGTACTAATGTCAAGCCTTTCTGAACGAATCAATTGGAAGAATGTGCGCAGAGTATTTGCATAATATCAATCGATGGTGACGGGAAAAGGTTGCATGGCGGTAAGCCAAGAGCCATTGTGGCCATTGTGACAAATGGACAAATGGGTTTTAGAAGAATGGTTCTCTGAATATTTCGTCATGCTAATGGACTGGACACATAACTGATTGGGCCACATTAAATGTGCGATGTAGGCATAATAGGGGACTTTCTTTCTTTCTTTTCATAGAAACGCTGAGAATAAAGAATAACAACATAGCATACTAGTGGGTGTACATATATGTGATATATACCCGGTATTGACCATTCACTTAGTTTATATGGAGGCGTGGTACGAACTTCTGTTGACAATGTCCGAAGGTGGGTCTGCTAATCAATGAACGCCTATATCTGCACCTTAAACTGGCATTTTCTCATTATTCAGCTTGGCTTCCATTCCCGTAGGTACTTTCATACAAAGGGAGCCTTTGTGTAAAGAGACATACCCATGGGTTTCTCTTAGGACGTGAACACTATACACCGGTTTGGCTTGTGCGTCATTGACATTCTTAGATTTATGATCTCTACTTCATAGTTTTTGCTAGAAGTTTCTTTTTCAAATTCGACATAAGACAAAATGCTTTTGAGTATTTACATAAGATAAACGTTTGAAGCTGTGAAAGTCATTTTGAAGTCCGCTTTAATAAGGAGTGTTTTTGAAAGTTGTGATTTGCTTATTTAATTCCTATTGATATTGTGTGATCATAATTAAGAGCAAAGTTCTAGAGAAGATTTGCTTCAGGTTTGTCTTTTTGTGGTCATTTTATTAAAGAACAATTCCTTTCACCACTGAGCACAAAGTTGAGGTTTCCACATACATGTATATATGTGTAACAATAGACGACCCAGGCCCTAAGCCGTTTTTATATGCAGGTAGTCTGCTGGAAACCGTATATCAAGGCTGATATGATGTGAGAAACGGGTCGCGGTTCGTAAAGCTTAAAGAGATAAGGGTTGTGAGCAGAATAGGCAAAATAAATGCGATATATTGGTCCAATAAGGAAGACAATTATCATATATCAGTAGAATGCGAGTTGTTTTGGCTCCAAGTTGTAATTGGGAAATGTTTTTTCTACTTCTTCTCTTGCCTTTAATCAACTTGTCACTGTTTTGTTGATAAATAATGAATTTCAGTAATGATTTAAGTTACACATCAATTAAATAACCAGTTAATTCAAGATGTGTATTTAGTACGACAGTGGTAGAACAAAATGGACATTGAGAAGAGTATGAACAATAACATCAGCAGAATGAACTGCTACTAAATACTATTGATGTTATGTTGTTGCATACATGTATAACATGTATAATTGTTTATTTATTTACCATACTTTAAATTTCATTTACAATGACGTAAGACGCGGGGGAGTCACAAGGGGTCATGGCCCCTCCATCAATGAAAGTGTTGGAGGGGGGCCAGAGTATGGTTCCCCCCCCCCCCATACTATTTTAGCTTCATACCAATTTTCGAAATGATGAAAATTCATTTTCTCCAATAGGCGAGTGACCTTGACATCTGCAAATTTTAAGTACAGTAGGTCACAACTTTTTTTTTTTAATGAAATTTGGATTTTACCAATGCATTGGGGAAAGTGTGCTTGTTCAGAAAATTATTTCATAAATGAGACGTAGGATTTCTTCAGACAACTTTCATGAGCAAATTAATAAATGCCTAGGAAATCAATGAACACCTAGGAAATTAATAAATGCCTAGGAAATTAATAAATATCAAGTCTTGCAGCTAGTACATGTCTATGAAATCACCCCCATTTCTGAGATATGCTGAAAATTAAATAGTATACTATTTATGGAGTGTTTACACTTTATAAACAATGTGTTTTCGATTTTGTTTCTCTCAAATAACATAGCCAGGCTCATCTACAGCCTATCTGGAAACCTACAACCTTGCACCTAGCAACAAGTATAGATTGGGAAGAGGTTTAACTTGTGAGTTGGTGAAAGTTCTGACAAGTTTCCCCACTTCGTCTTGTTATCTGATGGGCCAGAATCAAAGGGTTTATTGCCCTGGCAGTTAACCGTTTATCTGCGATTTATTCTTGATGTTTGTTTTTTTCGTAACTCACTCGCCTTTTGGCTTGTGGGCTACGAAAAAAAACCCATCTCGGACAGTGCAATAGTGTCCCTCATGTCACATTCTCATTAGGTTCTATCTATTAAGTCAAAAGTTTCAATTTTTCAAATTTGCATATGCCCACAATTTAAATACATTTTAAGAGTTTGACATATTTAGAATTTCATATCCTAATTTAAATTATGTAGACTGTATTTCCCAATAATTTTGGCATGATTTTGAGTCTAAACTACTGTATTTCCTTGATCATTTCCAAGCCTGGGGTCTAAATACAAGCCTGGTCTGAATAGTGCATGTATAAGTGTCATGGCGACAGTGTGGAGATTAAATTTGTTGCATAGTTGTACCGATGTGTGGCCTGGGAGTAGACAATCCCTTTTGACTTATCATTATACAGCGTAATTTTGTTCTATTACATGGCATTTGGAAACGGCCAATATAAGTGGACAGACAATAAGTATATTTCATCATTAAAATAGCCATGCAGGGTAGTTGTGATATAAATTTGGAATACAAACTCAACAGTCACACTCAGAGTGAAACCGTGCCACTTACAATGACACATAATCTTACAACTTATGTCATAGGAAAACTGTTCCCAAATTAACTTCTCACTGTATTAGATATAGATACAATTTCACTTTGTGGGACAATATCCACCCCCCCCCCCCCCACACACACACACTGTTTAAATAATTGTTTCCTACATCACTGAATTTAATGGGGAAAATGGAAGAACCACATTGTAGAATTGTTTGTCCAATTCTATGTATTCAATAATGATAATTATAATAATTGAAATCGTCGATCATGTTATCCTTAACATTACTTGGATTTCAGATAGAATCAAACTGGCCATATTTGTTCTACTAGTGTTCCCCTTAACAACTTTCGTTCATCTTTCGGTCCCAAGCATGGTGTCCCTTGAGCCGCTCAGGAAGTTTTTGAGTCATGGGAAAGATTCATTTCCTGTAGTAATCTATTCCAAATTCAATTTAAGTTTAAGCGCATTCCAATAAACTACAGGAAGGTTTAACATCATCGAAAATTCCGTTTTGATTTCCCCTAGTATTCTGTACCCACCAAAGAGTCTCCTCGACCTGAAAGTTATATATGTCTCCTGGAGAAGTAGTTACCCACTGATTCTTTTAGTTTTCCAAACAACTAATACAAATTAGGATTCCTTCCTACGTGTAACTTTATTACATAATAACTTATATTTATAATTACATTATAATTATAACTATAATAGTATATTATATATATATATATACCATCTTAGGCATTGTTAAAGGATGAATGGCCGACATTGAGGGGCTGCTGGAGTATTGTTTGGTCCATAATCCGGAGGCGAAGCCGAGGGACTATGGGCAAACAGTCTGCCCGCAGTCCCGAAATGGAGGCTTTTAATCTGTTTAGTCTCTCCCTACTGTGGTTATAGCTCTAGGACCTTCATGGCAGTAACTAAAGGACAGTGACAACCTCATCGCTGATGATAGTTGATACGAAGCACATCGCATCACGACATCATATGCTGCAGGCAACATTTACCAACTATAGTGAACACTATTTAAGGACTGTTTAAAGTCGATTTACCTGACAAAGAACAGACTCTTATTAAAGCCTCGATATAATATACCCCTAAGCGGCTCCAGCATAAACGAAAGTAGAACGCTAAGTTGGAACTAAGCTGCTAATACTAAGCATTTCCGTTCATATTGCATATGGAGGGAGTGTGCTTGAAATACCCTGAGGCTTTCAAATATGGCCTTGTAACATCTTCGTAGTGCCCATTGTATCCGGAGCTGAATTCTTAAAACACAGTACCCATCGCATCCATTCAAATATTGAAGGAGAAAAAAATATTGGCGATAGCTTGGCGAAAATATGTATTGCTCTGATACCAATGGCAGGTTGGGACACGTATTGTTGCCATCGCACATTTCTCTAGGTAGGACTGGATTAATCAGAATAATAATTTATTATAGCTATAAACTGCGAATATAAAAAGACAAAATTATCGAGTAATCTCTGCATTTGCACTGAAGCCATCCTGTATTTATATTATACAATATAATTATATTTATAAATATATTTGTTTGTTTTATTCGTTTATTCTATCAAAAGATTATGTACGATTTGAACGACGAATATGAACGACGAATTATTCGCCTCAAACTTTGTACTGCCAGATATACATTGCCTTCTCCTGTGTTATAACTTCTTCAAAAAGGTGCGGCGATACCCTAGACCTTCTTAATGTTGCTCTATAACCAGATTTCCTTGACCCCTTGGCTGTGCCCAAAATACACGGTGACATCTAAGGCTCAAACCAACGATTTGAAATTTCCAAAATGTAGTGCGACCTCACATGTACATTTCTACACTAGTTATACTGGTATATCTGGACCCCTTCGTAATTGTAACTACATGCCAGGTTAGTGAGGCAAACCGGGAACTATTAATTACCTCATATTTTTACCAAGGGTTATTCCCAGTGGCTTCCGATATAAATGTTACCAATATAAATCTTCATTCATCCGTCAAAAGTAATGAAGGGACCAGAGGGGAACATCTTCTCACTGCCAAGGGGGTTTCATGCAGGCCAAAGAAATACCATAAATATTGTACATACAAATCATGTAGCCTTAAGGTAACCCAACCGGTACATTTTTTATGAAATCCATAGTAAGCAGTGTGATAAGACCTAAGCTGTTTGGTGTGTACATGTTCTTCATAGTGGGTTGTTGCATATGTCATGTTTTTTGCTTAAGGTTAAAAATGTGTTTCAAATTACGATGTAAATTCTGAATTCACAAGTGTACCCGGGAACCATCAGTTGTTTCTTGTTCTGCGTTTCCGATAGTTGAAGGAAGCATTAGCAAACTAGAACGAGCTGGTTTAGTCAGATAGCAAGATGGGGTTTACGTTGATGAGACAATGAAGCTGAGGCCCTTATCAAACCTTGTTTTCCCTTATTGGCGAATCAACCTCGGGCCTTGCCACAATTAAGCGGCGATGGTCGCACTAGGGCGTTGTTAACGCTACTTTCTATTCTTGAAGGCAACCAAAGTGGTAGCCGAAAAAAGAGCTGCATTTTCTTGGTTACAAGGCTCATGGTCTAGGAACGTACATACACAACATACAAAAATAATACGGTATATATAACAAATAGGAGAGGATTTAGTGTAAGCACTCCTATGGCCATCAGTCTGGAGAGATCAGCGTTGAATACAAATACAATTTTAATAGGTTGTGCGCAACATAAGCAGAATGATATTTAATTAAATTGTAAGAGATCATTGTCCGAAACAAGATCTATAA
This sequence comes from Sthenelais limicola, assembly GCA_942159475.1. Taxonomy (NCBI): domain Eukaryota; kingdom Metazoa; phylum Annelida; class Polychaeta; order Phyllodocida; family Sigalionidae; genus Sthenelais; species Sthenelais limicola. The sequence goes on from OW804100.1 coordinate 42,164,768, forward strand.
GATAAAAGCTGAAAAGTACTAAGCAGTATAATAATTTGCTTGTGAACCGCCTCAACAAGTTAAAGGTTATTACACATTTTGTTGATTATGTTTAAGAAATGAAAACAGGGAATCTCATATGATAGATTGGAAAGGAGCAAAATGTATCTTTTTACGACTATACGTACGTTCTCTAAACTTTAATAGTCATATGATGAATTGAAAATAAAAGCTCGAGCCATATGAGCTTTTAACTTGCATTATGCCGGGCAATTCTTCTGACAAAAAATGCATTAGATTAAATCCACGAATTCCCGCTACTCACACATAATTATGTTATATGTATTCCATTTAGAGACTATACAGTTAAATTATGTTATTTGCTCTCTGTACCCTTAAGGAGTATTCCCTAATACTAAAGAATGTTTCATCCATCACATAGCTCACAACCCTCCGGTCAAACTGTAAGATGTTCACTTTACAGGCCAATTGACAAAGCTGCTCGGATCCTTAGTATTCGCTCGTGAAATGGCCAATTACCCCAGTCATGGTGCTCGCATGGTTTCCCACCGCCAAGTCATGCGTAGTCAAAATGTCAGAATGACAGTGATGTCAGTTTTAGTAAAAGGATACCATTCCATACGGTGAAAATTAAACGAAAAAAAACGAGGCCTTTTTTTCTCGAGGACATTTCTTCGATGTTCTGAAGCTGGATGATGGCATATTAAAGATTGACTTTTTGATAACTTCCTGACAAAAGTAATTTCGTTGTCAAGCGCTCTGCAAATATTTTTTTAAAGGGAAATCCTCCTTAATGATATAATTCGAAACATGTAACAATGCATTATGTTGTATGACCATGTAGGGTCTAAGAGAATCCTTTTTTGGATCCAGACGTTATTACTTTCTATTCTTACATTACTGTTAATTTACAGAAACATTCTTTAATAGCACCTGGCTCCAAAAGGCATAGCTGTTTCGATGTAATACTGGTCCTTCCACTTCAAGCACTGTAGGACCCAATCTCCAGGGTCTCCCCTGAAGTTTTTGTATGCACGGCTGATGTCTACAGATGCGATGTGAGCCCCTTTTCCCACTCTGCGTAGTTCTGCGGCCACAGAGTCGATGCCGGGGAGGCCATGGGACCTGACTTTCCCAAAGAGTGCATTTTTCCTTATATAAGCATTTACAGATGTTTCAGCGGGGAAAGTCATGTCTGAGATTATCCTTCTCTTTCCTGGGTCACTCTTGGCTCTAGTCATCAATGGTGAGACATGACACCAGGACTCAAAAGGAGGTTCGTTGTATGGTCCAGTAAGTCCCCCATTGCCCAGTTCTTTTTCTATGAACTGGTCTATGCTAACTGGATATTCCACGGCGCTGGGGTGATTGGGGATGTTGCATGTGTCACTCACGGGCCCTAAGTATCCTAGCAGGAAACCATACCTGAGGAGGTCGACCAACTCCCTCCCCTCCTTTGTCTTTGACAGGTATTTTTCCCAGGCTTTGATGTTAAGCTCCGATGGGACAGGTATCTTAGCTCCCAGGGAGTTTGGCAGGCCTGTGGCACTGACTCGCCTATATATATCTGGCAGCGGGTCAGTAGCACGTACAGGAAGCATACGAGAAGGCCAGTTCGCCTTCCTATAGTTGGCGAATGTGTGTGGTGACAAGTCAATTGACACCTCAGGACTATCAGCCTCACATATCTTACGTATGCTTCCAAAGTCAATGTCGTCATTGCATTGATCAGTATTATTGACACCAGAGCTAGAGCAGGTGTTACTCCCGATGAGCTCATATTCAGTAGGGTTGGTGTGTGGGACATTTTTGATAACCTCACATTTACTATTTTTATCTAAGTGGCTGGTAAAACCCTTATAGTCATACTGGATATGGTCCAATTGTGCGTTTATCTCCTTTTGTCTGATATGTCGGCTCTCACGTATGGGCTTTTTCTGCCTGAGCACATCGCGCGAGCCACCATGATGTATAAACACACTGTCATTCCCCTTGGTCGGGGATTCTCCTCCTATCATGTCACTTTGTACCTTGGTTTGATTTTTATGTTTCGTCACCTTATTATCTTCCTTGCATTTCCCACCACCTCTTACTGAGATGGAGGGGCTCTGGCGTTTTTTGACGCCATGTATTCGTGGTGTGCTTGCTGGGACATATGGGGGTGTGGCACTCTCGGCTGAGAGCTAGCAGGGGGGTGTGGCCTTGCCTGGTCCCCCTGTAGGCGTTCACATGTGCTGACATTGTGTCCCCCGAAAATCCTCTTTGTAACAGAATAGCAGTATCCACAGCCGTGTGCGAATTTTGTACCATTCTCAATGTGGTCGCGTCTCATGCGGCAACCATGCATGGAATTGAAGTCCTGGCAGATCACCTCTTTGCTATGTTGACTGTTGTGGTGGTTGTTTCCCCCTTTAGCTGTGTAGGTGGCGCCACTGGAGTGCGCTTTCGCTCGCTGGTCCCCAACTGCCGCGTTCATGGCGCGCGTAGTTTGAATTAGGTGTGTATTCGTCCAGCTTTATAGCTTCCCTTTCTCTATGTCGTCGAATAAGTTTTGGCTAAACCTCCTGACAGAATTCCATGGTAGCACTCTTATGTCCGCCAGTACATCCTTCAAATGTAGTAGGATGTAAGTATCGTCCTTATGATCGACCCTCCTGGGGTCTGTGAGCATTGCAACAATAGCCTGGCAGTATTCAGTAGATTCCAGGTTCGCCCTGTTATCCAACTTTTGTTTCATCGTGGATGCTCCATCCCTTTCCACAAACATATAGGGTTTTGTTATCAGATTGTCTATGAGAATGTCAGAAGCAATGATACCCTTACCCTCTGATCGTGGTGGACGGTAGTTCTCACGTGCAAATTCCATTTCAATGAACCCATCGAGATTCTGATGTGCGCGTAGGTCTTTTGGTGGCGGGAGAACCGAGCTATTCTTCTGAGGAGGGTTGCTCGATTTTTCCTGCTGAGGGCTGGTAGGGTTATTTGCGAACAGGCCCATTATTGTTACCAGCTTTCCATCAATGCCTTTCATGGAGCTTTCAAGATCCTTTAGTCGGGACTCATGGTCTTGACCGTTAGAGCCGTTTGGGCTAGCGTCCATCCGGGCATCCGAGAAAGCGTCCCCCTTTGGCTTGTCGTTTGTCTCGGGTTTCTTTGTTCTTTGGGATGTCCTCACATTCTTTGGGGTCGTTTTTGGTACCCCTCCTTGAGTCGCTCCTTTCTTAGTATTGTTTGATGTAGGAGTCTTGGTAGTCTTCCTCGAAGCCATATTTATTCTTGTGTCTAAATATGGAGGCGGTGGTGCCAAGTATAGAGATTGATGTCAAAATTTAGAGGGTACGTCCGTCCGTCCCTGAGGTTTGAGGAGAAGTGGTCGGGTGGAGGAAGGAGAAGGAGGAAGGCGGAAGTGTGGGCGGAAGTGTTGAGAGGGGTAGTGGTTATGTAAGTATCCTCTAGGTGTCATCAATGATCCGCCATTTGGCAGACGCCTCATGACCAGACCATTGAAAATGGAGGACCCAACATCAACAACGTCCGCTACTTAGCCTCAAAGACAACCGTATTTCTTACTAGGCTAAGAATGGCAAAGACTAAAGTTAATAGATGGGTTAACTTCTTGTTCAGCAACATTATCAACCACTAATCTGAGGGCCAGGGATTGTGAGAGATGGACAGACATGAGCACCTATGCATAACGGCGGCATGGCATCTGGCTAACTGATTCTTAAAGGGTGGTCTCCACTGGCTGCGGTAAGCTCTGCGGTAAGCCTTGCGATGGTTCGTGCTGGGTCTGTATTAAGTGGAGAGGAATGACCCAGGTCCTGCCTACATGGATCACTGGCCATGTAGGCAGGACCTCGTCACTTCTCACCATCACGGCACCATCGCAAGGCTCACTGCAGAGCTTAACACAGCAGGTGGTGACCACCCTTTACAGTGTGACATTGGGAACTCTGTTATAGATTGGATATGGTTTCCATGTAAAGCGGAGGCCATCTGGGCTAAAATAAAAAAATAAGCCAGACGTGCATTCTTGAAATATCACTAATTTACGAGAAACATAAGCTATGGTTGAAGCGATGGTGGAAGCGATGGTGGAAGCGATGGTGGAAGCTGAAAAGATTGATGGAGAAGAGTTGGATGTGACTGAATCATTATTGTGAGAACTAATTGATGATAGTTGATTGGATCTGCACCGGGGACATTATAAGATAATGACAGGAGGTGGTACACATTAAAGCTTGATGTGAACAAGGCCTTTTTGATCATATATTTATAAATTATATGAGGTGCGTCTTTGATGAGACCCAATCTGGCTGAAACCAGAGGAAAGTGATTGCATATTGCGCGCAATATAAGCAACATGTTAAATAGACAAGGGTTCTAAAGCATGTGAAAGCTGGATGGGGGTGGATTGTATTCATATAAGGACATCAATTTTAAAATACCTTTACGGGGGATAATACAAGTGTATCTCTGCACCGAGCATTTCACAGCAGTCGCATCCCTCTGGAAGAGCTATCCATGGTTTCATAGAAGAGAGGCACTCTTTCCGGTGTAAAATGGATCTGATATCACAAAATGTACACTTCCACATTATACATGAAATAAATGGGTCAGATTGTTTTAGAATGTACAACTGCGAATTTTGTGACCTTTGCATATATTATATTGAATGGGTATTGCAGACAAATGAAACAATCCTAATGATCCTAATATCATTGGAAAGGAGACATCTATATATCTTCATAAAAATGTGCACATTAGTGGACCTATTCATAACTTTCGTATGAAAAAAAAACACTTTCAATGTTGATATTCTTATAAAAGCACCTCAAAATTCACTATTTTTTCACATTATACCTGCCTTCTGAATACAAGTATGTGTTCTAGGTACCAGGTTCCACCTGGTTTCATTCCTTGTACATATTTATGACAACTTGGTACAGTTTATATCCTATATATCCCAGAACCCCATTTAACTCACTTTTCTCGCTTAATTTGATCTAAGCCTTTCAAATTCCCTCCGACTCAGTGAAAGCAGGCGCCTCGAAATATTTTACTGAAATCTTTCTGATTCGCTGCATTTAATTTACATAACCAATCAAAATAGCATCATAATTTGGGTGCATTTGAAAAGTATATTCCGCTAGTGAAATCTAACCATGCACATGCCATGGGCTAATCTGCACGGCTTTTTGTGGATATGTAATCCCTCATTATCCTCATGGTGATTGAGGAGAATGGGGAAAATAAATTATGTATGACGTTCCCTGTATTAGAATAGAATAGAATAGAAAAACATTTTTATTCAGTCAATGACTGCATTCAGGGGAAGGTCTCCAGTGTTAGCCTCAGGCGGTTTAATGATTCAAATTACCAAAAAGTATATCTTACATCTACAATCTATTTCTATAATATGCCATGGAATGTCTAGCTCTGCACGCTTCTCTGCAGGATATAACCTATATTAGACTGGGAGGAATAACTGAAAATAACATCCTGAAATTGATGTAATTTTTTGACTGACTAGATATATATGTAGTAGTTCTATGATCCTCTGTGAGTCCTTTCCATAAAGGAATGGTGCTCTTTAGTAATACTAGAGGTGCCTTACGCTCAGGCCTATGTGTTTACACAATGTTACTCTTAAATCACTCTATTTCCCTTTATATCTTATCTTAACCCTTATGTTATTATTCCAGTTGTATTCCTCTATCTGTTTATGTCTATTCAATGCGTCATCACACTAGTTGTTCATTACTCTATGTCCATATGAGAATTGCAGGGAACTGTAGCTACCTCTTAGTAGTGCATGTTGAATTCCCTTACCCTTTCCGGTTAAGCCGGACTCGGGGCCGTCGAGACGGACTGTGTGGAATAAACAGACGAGTGAGGAATTGGCCTTGTTGACTTGTTTACTTCGTTCCGGCAGTATGGTAACGAGGTAGCCCGCAGGGCCAGATACGCCTTCGGTAAGAGGATGAACAGTACCATAGTTAATATGGCTCTTCATACTTACCTGAAGGGGTTGATAGTCTGTGAGCAGGCCAATTGGGCTCGTCTAAAGGAACCCGTAGACCTTCAGGAGGCCATTCATTGGTCAGAAGTTTATGAGGGATACCTGATGGACACAGAATCCAGTGTGGTAGTCCAAAAACTTGCCGCGCTGCCAGCTCCTGAACCAGTACAAGAACGCGCTTTGGCTGTGAAGAAAAGAAGGTCTCGCCGCAAGTCCGGTGCTGCTGTAGCCCAGGTGTCTGAAACCCTGGATGATGGTGTTACCTCCTCTGGTTCGGAGACACAGGACGTGACAACAGTCATCTGTCAGGCCTTGCAAGCCTATAGGGATTTCAGGAGGAATAAGCCTGGTGACAGCAAGGACGGACAACCCTGGAAGAAATCATTTTCTGGGACATTCTCCGGACGGAGAAAGGATGGGCCCAAGAAATGCTACTTCTGTGGGAAGGAAGGACATATCTCTCCTGATTGTCCGACCATTAAGATTCTGAAAGGGGTTGCCGAGTCTACGAAGGTACCCGCCTCTGTGACTCCGGAAAACCCCACACGGCCCTTATAGGAAGCGATATAGGGGTCGTGGGGACGCCGCTTCACAGTACTACAGCTCGGACGAATTTGGCTAGTAGTATAGAAACTGGGGGTGTTGCTCAGGCACTTGTTAGTAAGGGGTTAGCTTTGACGCAAGGTCAGGCGCTCCCGGAAGCAAGAGATCCTAGGTCGTTGCCGGAAAAGAACACCTGTCCAGGTGAGGATATCTCCCCGGACAGCCCGGATACTGGTTCTCTTGTGAGATGGGGACAAGACGGGTACCAAGCTGTTGAAGGTCAGATCGTTGTGGTTGGACAGAATCCCAACAGGTCAGCACGGATACAGAAAGTTTCTGTACAGCAACCAAAGACGCTGAGGATCACAGATAATTTGATTGTCCGTGAGAGATGGTATGCCCCAGTGGGGTTAGACAGTGAGAATGGGGATTTCTTGGTGGACCCTGGTGCTACTACTAGCCTGGTTACCAAGAGATTTTATGATTCTCTTTCTTCCAAACCACCTTTGGTTCCGGTCCAAATGGTGTGTGCAATGGGGAATGGGCTGCCTATAACCACTCATGGGAGCGCGCTTTGTCCTTTGAAAATAGGAGATCGGACATACATGATTACATGTCTAGTAGTTTCCGGCTTGAAGGGCCCGGAAGATGGACTGATTGGGGCGGATTTTTATTACGTCCACAAATGTAATCTTGACTGGTCTGGATTGCTATTCCTTGAGAATCAAGCAGTATCTGTAATGTGTAAGCAATGGAAGCACATGAAGAGAAGTTTGAGTCAACCCACTGTTCAAGCTGTTGAAGTGAGAGAGTTCGTGGACGGGGGAGAAGTCAGGTTGAAAGAACCTGTGGTCCTCCAACCCCGGTCCGTGACACTTGCTAAGATAGACTTGGGTAGAGGCTCTGACACATCAGATGGATTGATGTTTGAGCCTGATCAGGGATTGTTAAAAGACTTTGCCTTGGGAAGCCTTAATACATACGTATCGGGTAACGTTAATTCGTCCGTGGTAGCTTTTTCCAATCCATCCGGTTCTACCGTTAGACTGAATTGTGACATGATAGTAGGGAGAGTTAGCATTGTGACTTTGGTGTCCGATGCTTCCCTACCTGACGAGGAAGAGAATGAAATGATTAGGACAGCTATCATTAATTCCATACAGGTGATGGACTCGCCTATTGTGGATGATGAGCTGCTGGTTCCTGATATAGTTGTCCCTCCTTGTCCGGAAAATCCGTTAGAGAAGTTGGTGAATGAAACTCATCTGTCTGAAAGAGAAGAAAAAGAGTTAGTTAGGAAACTGCTCTATGATTACCAAGACTGTTTTTCCTTACCTGGCACCAAAGTTGGTTGCACTCACTTGGTCCGCCATGTGATTGACACTGGGGATGCAATCCCTGTAAAGCAAGCCTATCGCAGGTTGCCAGTGGCCAGGCAAGATGGAGCAGAGGCGGAAATCTGGAAGATGTATCAGGAAGGCAGAATAGAGCATAGTAATAGTCCGTGGGGAGCTCCCATCGTGATGGTTGCTAAGAAAGATGGAACCCAGAGATTTTGTGTGGACTATCGCCAACTGAATTCCGTGACTAAGAAGGATAGTTTCCCTCTTCCCCGGATTGATGAATGTGTTGAAGCCTTGGGTGGGAACCAATGGTTTTGCACTTTAGAGTTTAAAGTTATGGCTTTTGGACTGTGTAACGCCCCTGCCAGTTTCCAGCGCATGATGGACCGAATGTTGGACGGATTGCGTTGGAAAGCTTGTTTAGTATACCTGGATGATGTGGTGGTCTTTGGAAAGACTGTCCAGGAATGTGCGGACAACCTAAAATTGGTGTTGGAACGCATTAGGGAATATGGGCTGAAGCTCAAGCCTAAGAAATGCGAGTTCTTCCGGAAAGAGGTGAAGTATTTGGGTAGGATCGTTTCTGCCGCTGGAATCCGGGCGGATCCAGCTAAGATAGTGAAAGTGCAGGAATGGCCTATCCCAAAGACTGCTAAAGAAGTAAGACAATTCCTTGGTTTTGCTTCCTACTATAGGGAGTTTCAACCGAACTTTGGCGGAATTGTAGCTCCTCTGCAACAAATTGTGATGGATGCTGGGGTTGAGAAACGCTATAGTAAACCTATAGTGTGGACCAAGAAGTGTGATGAAGCCTTTAAGACAGCTAAGACTTTATTAACTTCAGCACCAGTTCTCGGGTATCCTAGAAAGGAAGGTTATTTCATCTTGGATACTGATGCCAGTGGCTTTGCAATGGCCAGAGTTTTGTCGCAGATGCAAGACGGCAAAGAAGTCGTGTTGGGATACGCTAGTAATAGCTTCACCAAGCCACAGAAAAATTACTGTGCTACTAAACGTGAACTATTGGCAGTGCTGTCCTACTTGAAAAAGTTCAGACATTATCTCCTTGGCAATCGTAATTTTTACGTAAGAACTGACCACGCTTCCCTTAGGTGGCTCCTGAATTTTAAAGATCCAACGGATATGCTTGCTAGATGGTTAGCCACGATGCAAGAATATGGCTTGGAGCAGAGTATGATACTTCACCGGGCGGGCAAGAAACATACCAATGCGGACGGATTGTCTAGAATTCCTACCAGGAAATGTGGGAACCCTGGCTGTTCCGATTGTGGTGTCCATGATGCTGTAATTGCGGAAGCTGTGGCGGTTCTAGGCTCCTTGGAGGATGAAATCCGGGATGCTCAACAAGCAGATCCCTTATTGAAGAAGGTTATGGCTGTATTGGACGGATCCAGTCCGGTTCCCAGCAAGGAACAATTGTCTGGTGAGCCGCAGGAATTCTGTACATACATCCGTAACAAAGATAATTTGGAGATGGTCCAGCGTGTTTTATGTCTGCGTTGGCTGCGTAAAAACACTGGACACACGTATGTCAGGAAGATAATTCCTGCCTCTATGAGGAAAAACATTTTCCGTTGTTTGCATGGCTCCCAATTGGAGGGCCATTACGGTGATTTCAAGATCAGCTGGAAGGCAAAAATGAAATATTTTTGGCCTAGAATGCGGTATGACTTGAAAAGATGGCTTAGGGCTTGCCCTGAATGCAGCATGAGGAAATCTAGAGGCGGACGAGGTATCACACCTTTGAAAAAGGAAATCCATGGTGAACGATGGAGTAGAATAGCGTTGGATATTATTGGTCCATTTAAGACTACCCCTAGAGGTAACAATTACGTGATGGTGATTACAGACCATTTCTCGAAATGGGCAGAAGCATTTCCTATGCCAGACCACACGGCGGAAAGATGTGCTGAAGTTCTGTTTAGAGAATGGGTTCTGAGATTCGGCTGTCCGGTTTCGTTGCAAACAGACGGGGCGCCGGAATTCAGGTCTCAGCTATTGCGGAATTTGTTGGACATGTTGGGGGTCGAAAAGCTAATCACTCTTCCGTACAGGCCTCAGTCGAATGGCCAGGTGGAGCGTTTTAACAGAGTTCTTGTTGAGCAGCTCTCTTGCCTGACTAACTACTCGGATTCGAATTGGGACTTGCTCGCTCCGTGTATAGCGCATGCTTACAGGGGTATGGTGCATGCTAGTACTTTGTGTACGCCCAATTCAGTAGTTTTTGGGACTGAGCTTGTGACTCCTGTGGATTTAATCCATGGAGTTGAACCTGGAGGGCTGGATTTTCCTTGTCGGATGTCATACGTGGAGAACTTGAGACAGTCATTGAGAACCGGACACCAGTTTGTCAGAGAAAATCTGGGCGTTGCTGCAGTGCACCAAAAGAAAGACTTTGACAGGCGGGCTCGTCCTAGGCACTTTGAGGAAGGGGCTATTGTTTATAAGTACTGTCCCCCTAAGGCTAACAAGAAGTATGGTCCCAAGTGGGATGGGCCTTTCAAAGTGTGTAGATTCATAGGGGGTACTTACCTATGAATTAGAGACAACTGAGGGAATCGTCAGATATCATGTTGATTATCTGAAACCCGCCTTTGATGAGGACGGACCGATTCTGGCTGTTAATTTACATAAGGCACCTGAATTCCGTAAGTTAGAGAAGGCTGGGCGCGAGATCCTGAAGTTTGAAGGCGGAAAAGTTCTAGCTGGTGCTGAATGTCTGGAGAGAAAAGAAAAGGAGAAAGTTACCATTGGGGTGAAACCCAGAGGTAGGCCTAAGAAAATTAAAACAGCTGGAGCGAGACTTCCTCCTTCCAACGAGAAACGGACAGTAGATGTTGGTCCTGCTGTTGTCCGGGTTGGTAGGAAGAAGCCTCAGAATAAGAAAAAGAAATTAAAAATTTCTCCGGTTGTGCTACCTCTTAAGAGAAGAGGCAGACCCAATAAAGCTAAGACGGATACAGTTGTGAAAAAGCAATCTGTTCCTCTGGTTTTGGCGGATTCTGCTAAGCCCTTGAAAAGAGGGAGGGGGAGGCCAAGGAAAAATTTGGACATTGTTCAAAATGCTCCTATTTCTCCTGTGAAGAAGACGGACAGTGTTCCTCCAGTAATTGCAAGGGCTAAGCACACGCGTGAAGCTCCATCAAGATTGCAATATGGAACTTAGGCTTTAAAGTACAGGTGGAGCTTTCCTGATGGTTCCACGAAAGTTATACACAACAAGAAGTCGGTAGCTGATATATCGGATAAGTCATGCTGCCCTTTCACGACATTTGAGAAATTCTTTATTGAATTTATTGAGTGGCTGGGAAAGAACCATCCAGTCCGTAGAGCTTGTTAGAAACTGCACTGAGAATGGCTTAGCTTGGGAGAACCCTTGAGTTCTAGCTGAACTAAGACTCCCCGGGAAGCTTGAATCAGCTCAGAAATTGGGTTGAAATTGCTATTAAAATCGGCTAAGTGGACAGTGGGCTTTATGGACAATGTATCCGCATTTGTCTCCGCGGAAGACCAGAGTAGGCTGCATACTTAAACATCTTTGTAAGCCCTGCAGTAGAGAACTAGAAATAGCTTTGTAACTGGCGGGAAACGGTGGCGCTGAGAGAGGTGGTGGTTTTGAGAACTACGGTTACCACGCTGGCCATGGGAGCTGTGTTGCACCCTTTCACTCTGCTTCCGGATTCAGCCACAACAACAGCTAGCCTGCATATCGCCGACAGTGTTCCCTTGGAAAGAAGTGAGTTGAACTGGGTTAAAACTTGCTTGTCATATACTGTGTTGGTATCAATGTGAAAGTTGAGAGTTGTCTGCTACTAGACCCGATATGTTGGAGTTTGTAAAACGTTTTGATTGTGCACGATGGAAGGAGAAAGTTCGGTGAAATGTTTGAGACGTCAGCCATGACACCGGCGCTTTTTGAATGAATGGCGTATGTATGGGGGTGAAGCTATAGTGTTATGCGAGGCTCTGTACACCACCAGTAACTGGTTGTTGCTAACCTATGGGGTTCTTTAAAAGAATTCACCTTGAGAATTTGCTTTTTGGGTAACTTCTAAAAAGAAGTTAGACTGTGATATCTGGAATTTCGCTATTTATTTTACTAGACCTGTACTGTCTGTATGTAATACGGCAGAGAGGGTTTTTGTTATTTTGCTGTGATATTTGCTTTTCTGTTTCCTTCCTACCACCTATATGTAATATAAGGAGTAGACGGAATGGTATTGTGATATATTGCATTGTTTTTGCTGTTTGTACTTGTAAACACTTTTTGTGTGGGGTTAATTCCATCAGAGTCTGAGTGTTTTCCTTTTTCTTCTAGGAGAGAGAGAATTTTTAGTAAGACTGCCCTGAAGAATTTGAGACTAGCTACGTCATGGATGTGGACGGGTCCTCCGATCCGGAGACTTACGGAACTGAGGCCGAGGAGAGACGTCTCTTGGACGGCGCTGGGGATTTACTGGAGCTAAATCCGGCCAATGCGGACGAAGCTCAGCGTGCCCGGGCTGTTCAAGCTGAGGCTACTGCCAAAGATGAAGCCATAGACACTCGCCCCCTTGGTAGGGAGATGACGCCTCTCCGTGAGAATCAGGTCTTGGGAGAAGATTCCGGACAAGATGATCCGGGCAAGCCAACTCCTGTCCCTAGGCGACGTAGTCTGCGCAAGTCCGTGTCTCCTCGGAAGTCTGCCAAGTCCGTGGGCAAGGAGAATGCAGAGAAACGTCGTTCCTCTCCATCCCCTACTCCACGTCGCCGTTCTAGTCGCGGAAGAAGTCCTGGGTTCCGTCATACCACCAGCGGCCCCATGACAGTCTCCAAAGATGGAGAAGATACCTCTGCTAGTGCTTCTAAGCAGGGAGAAAAGAAGAGATCTAGAACCTAGAAAAGGCATTATCATCGTGCAGAACAACGCCGAATGCAACTATCTAGATGTGGGAACATGGATGCCTTCCGTAAGGCGTTGGATTCGGCAACGGAGATTGTGCCCTTAGATCCAACATCGGACCAGCCGGGGTCTGAGGTACCAATTTGTCCGGAGTCGGATTCGGAGGAAAGAGAAATTCCGGATGACGGGCAAATGGCCCGGTACGAGTCCCGGATATGGCCTGAACTTGTCCGGAGGGACTCAATGGATCCCGGCACTCACCAAAAAGTGATAGAAGCACATCAACTTTGGCAACCAGGCCATCGCTGTCCGTTTTTGGTCTGTCGGTATGTACCTTTCAATCTGGGAGGGATTCGGGCGTTTTCCACCAGAGAAAGGCTGTTTCGCCACCTATGCGAGGAGCATGCCCCATTCATGTGGGTGTGGATCTGTGCTCAAGTCTTGGACAGGAGGGTGGAGCTTATTCAGCACCTCATGAATGGGGAAGCGGTGCAGCACCACTTGACCAGAAGTGAAGCGCGTGAAAAAGCCATGAAGGTGATGCCCTCTGTGCGTCCCAACCACGCTTTCCAGAAAATGGCTTATATGGCTGGACAGCATTTACGTATCATGAGGCGCACCACCACCACCACCAAGAAGATTCCAAAGAAGAGCAAGTCTGACAGAGATCAGTCAGTTGAACGAGAGTCAGTTCTGGGTAGATCTTACTCCTCTTCCAGAGCTGCGGCTTCCGCGGGAAGTAGTAAGTCTGTTGCTACGGACGCGGACGGGTCCTCGACTTGTTCTTCCCGCCGGAAAAGAGACAGATCTCACTCTCTGGATAAGAATGTAGTGGAAACAGCACCACTCTCTAAAAGGGCTTGTCGCCGTGCCAGAGAATGGTCCAGTGAGATTTTGAAGAACATTCCTTCTGAGGAAGAGAACCGGACATTGATTGAGCGAGCCAAAGCAGTAGTCGATGGAGCTCTGAGTGAAGTCGCGTCCGCCGCTGACAAAGTCACTTCGGTGGTTGACTCGGCCAAGAAAGATCTGGTTGCTCTATTGGATGAGGTAACTCAACCCTTGTTGGTTCTATCGGACGTCAAGGCCTCAGTGGAGAATTTGAGCGAGATGAGGGAGGACACCAAAAATCAAGAAGGTGTCGTCGCTGGGCTCAGGAAGTCCCTTGCCTCCAGTGATGCCAGAAACCGCCACCTTGAGGAGGAAAACTTACGGCTTCGCTCTATGTTGGACCAGGAATCATCCTCTCCATCGGAGTCCGTGTGTCTTCCGCCTTCCCAAGCAGCGCCTGTCGTCCTACCTCCTGCTGCTCCTGCGTCTGCAGCACAAGTTCCTGCCATGCCATTGGATGCCGGACAACTGCCTCAACTGCTGATGCTCAGCAATTTGCTGAGATCCCTTCAGCAAACTCCTGTGTCAGTTCCTCCTCCCCAGACCGCTGTGGTCCCACCTGTCCGGACCCCGGGGCGTGATACTCAGGACCCCGGATTATACACCATTCCTAACTGGCTGTTTAGTCCGACCACTTTGACCAACCCGGACAACATTCCAGCTAACACAGGAAACCCAGAACAGTTGAGCAATGAGACGGATGGGGACGCTCCAATGGAATGATTGTTCCATCTGGGAACTTAACTAACATTGGGAATATTCTTCTCTTCTGTTTGCCACGTGTTTGTGTTTCTCCGTTGAGAAAATTTGCTTTTGTTTCATGTTGTTGAGATGTTTGTTATTTTTCTACTCACGAATGATTATGTGCCTATACATCATCGAGGTCTCAGGAAGCACCTTTTTGTACCGGATTTGTATTTTTCTTCGCTTAGAAATATTTTTGATAAATCCTCTACATGTTTTCCTATATAGTTAGGACACTGATGCTCCTGTATGTATTTCTTACCTCTTGTATTTACTCATTTTTTTTTTTATGACGGATGTCATTTTCACTTCTGGGTTTTGGATAATTTTATGCTTGAGATGTGGCGACCTGAGTTTTGTTAAGTATATAGCTAGGACACCATATGCTGCTCCTATTTGTCACCATGAAGACATTTTTCTAATTTTAAAAACTTTTCAGGTCCGCAATGTGAATTCTCTTTTTATTACTATCCATTTAATCCTTGATTGTATTTTGTACTGAATTTATTTCTTACAATACGATTTTTCAAAGGGTTTTTTAAAAATCTTAAATAAAGGGGGGGGTATTGTAGTAGTTCTATGATCCTCCGTGAGTCCTTTCCATAAAGGAATGGTGCTCTTTAGTAACACTAGAGGTGCCTTACGCTCAGGCCTATGTGTTTACACAATGTTACTCTTAAATCACTCTATTTCCCTTTATATCTTATCTTAACCCTTATGTTATTATTCCAGTTGTATTCCTCTATCTGTTTATGTCTATTCAATGCATCATCACACTAGTTGTTCATTACTCTATGTCCATATGAGAATTGCAGGGAACTGTAGCTACCTCTTAGTAGTGCATGTTGAATTCCCTTACCCTTTCCGGTTAAGCCGGACTCGGGGCCGTCGAGACGGACTGTGTGGAATAAACAGACGAGTGAGGAATTGGCCTTGTTGACTTGTTTATTTCGTTGTCGAGAGTGCGAATCACCACATATATATATTTAGACTAAAACAAAATATTGTAATAAGTGGTAATCAATGTACATGTATATCAAATGATTATATAAAAGGTGGAAACCCTCCTTTTCGCTTCTATTTATATATCATCAACTGTTCTGTATTACAATCCACATGTATTATCATCTATAAAACTGTTCATGTATTAAAGGTTTGCACAGCACACCTGCTATTACCAAAGTAACAATGGAGGTTCATAAGGAAACAGTTTTTTAGATTATTTAGCTAACTTTATTCCTATCATCTGCTCATATATATCCCCCCCCCCCCCTTTTCCTTTCCTTCCCTTGCTTTTCACTAGAGCCGAGAATTTCTATGTAAACCCTAAATCAAAGTCTTTTTAGGATTCGATGCTCAATAGCCAGGTGCTAATGATGATGTATTTCGATTCTATAGCTTATATTGCATAACCTGTAACTTGTACTTTTGGATCTACAATTTCACCATATATACTATATGTATCATTTTGTGCTTTCTGTGAATAAGCAGCAACCTGAAACTTCCAATGGAGCGACAGGCGAACCATTATTTGATTGCCTGAGAGAACCTGGGAATAACTTAGCCATGCCATCAGGTATAAAGAAAGAAAGTAGAACGATGCCTGTTTCTACTGAGATGTACTTTTTAATGTCCCATGTCGGAAGAGACAATGATACCCATAAGTTCCCTTCTTTAATTATTCAAGAATCCCAATACAAGCACCTGAGACCATTGCTATAAGCCCCACGAAGAGGATGCATAGTTTTCCCGGCACATCGCTTTCCAATGTGGTGAAGTAGTCTGAATGTGTTTGATTGAGAGAGTCGTGTTTAAAATTTAAACTCCCATTTCTTTTGTCATTATTGTTTTCACAGATCAATGGAAATCTTTATTTCAACAACAGTGAAGCATCCATGCATGCGTGTCTAGATGCGGGTTTTTTTCACTTTGTGAAATCATTATTTAATTGACCATATTCGAATGTTTTCCTTCCTATTTTCAATTAACATCCCCAGGCACAAATAGGAATCATAATGTGATCAATACAACCTGTAAGTAAGTACATTGTGGGCTACCGATTTCTACTCATCCACTTCCCAATGTATCATGGTGCTTTTGCCGTTCGACTCTTTCACGAGTATTCTGTTGAGAACAGGGCATTGATGTTAGATCCTGCTACTAAAACGTTTTGCCGAAGACTATAACAAATTTAGATGATGGGGGTCATCCCCCTTTTTATAAGAGGAAGAGGATGACCAAAAGTATGTAAAGTCCGTGATGTTGTATCAGCAAACATGTGGAAAAAAGAAATGACAAATTGTGAGGCAGACATGGACAATCAAGCTGCTTAGTAGTTAATGACAGTAAAATTTGATAAAAGCTTCTGATCTATTGCTAAAAGAATATATCATGTTCAATGAGAATTATGGCCCATGTATGACAATTGATGTACTGAGGATTCTTTATTGGCAGTGACAATTGTCCATATAATTGTGCGTAAATTTCTCATAAGCGTTGTCAACAAACCAGAGTTGATTCATCCTTTCCAGGGCTTCGACAAAATTCTTAAAAGCTATTGCTATCCTTCAACTGACACCCCTTGTCCACCAAATCAATCCGCTTTGTCAGCCAATGTCCCCAGCATATGTTACTCCTAATCCCAATAAGTTCCACTCTTGTTCATCTCCCACCAGTCTCTCTATGAACTCCTGAAAGTCCTGCTGTCCTGCAGGTTCTGCAGCTGGAGTTGCTTTAAGTAACACAATTTATGTGGACCTTTCATGGCTTGTTGCAGCGATGTCTTTTTTCAAAAACCTTTGTATTTAGCAAATTGGTTTTATCTGACCACATGTGCATTGTTAATTCCTATTGGCTACTCAGGACATCCATTACTTATGGGTCATTCATTGGCAATGTACTTTTCAGTTTGGGTGGGCTTTTTTTTTTAAAAAAAATTGTATTCAGGAGAAATAATTTGGCTAATATGCCAGCAGTTTTTTTTATTATTATGCCATTATTATACAAGCAGGTTGTTATAATAGATGTAACATAAAGGAGTGAAAAATCGGTATAGTATGAGTATCCGTTTAATATTGCTTAATTATTAGTATGACACAACGAGGTATAACAAGGTGTTATCCGGTTGGGTCACTGATTCACGATAGTCAGCACTATTGTAACAAAAGTGCAAAACTTTCAACCTGCGTATACATACATGAACCAACCCATAGGAATGATCACAAACGCTTTGTAGGCATTCTCAGTGAATCTGGTTCACAATACAATGTCATGAAACTGATCAACTGTCTATGGTGCTAGGCAGAGTTTCAAGGGAATGTAACATTATCTCCAGGAAACACACCATGGAGCACCACAGAGAATGGCTATCGCCAGTTAGTGACCCTGTTGCCTAATCCCCATTGTCAAAAGGCAGACTGGACTGGACTGTGTAAACAATTATATAACAAGATTATCTCTTGCCTGTAGGCTTCCAATAGAATATGGTAAGACAGTTTTCGAGGTCCTGAATTGGAGTCATTGGATCCTGGGAAACGGAGAATGGTAGCGAATTTACAGCTTTATTATATGTACCATGTTCCATTAGGGTCCGTCAACGGGCTCATGGTCACTTCTAGGACAACAAACTTTATGGAGCCATATGTACAACACCTAAGTCTCAATTCTTTTACCTCCATTTATAAATGTCTAACTTATGGTCACTCACAGGCACCAAATGAGAAAGGTTAGTTGAAAAGGTCTGTTTAGCACAAGAGGGCACTGAGAGTGCTGTTTGACGTCACAAAGTATCGCCTGAAATGTACATAATATACATCCCAGCAATTGAAACAGTAATTCAATACAGGTATTTTAAGATATTTCCTTCTGACCTTTGGAGAAAGAATCAATGGGTGGCATTTGTGGCAAGTCAACAAGAGTCCACTCCACCCACTTTATGCTACCTTGTGACATAGGCAAACAGTGGCGCCTTGAATGGTGTTAAACTGTGGAACTACTTTTCCCCTCCTTTAAGTGTGTAAAACTCACTAAATGTTAAGTAGAATTGAGTAAAACTAGGGTGGTTACATTTGAACCAAAGAAGTTGATTTTCTCATAATATCTTGGGGTTTACTGACCCTTTAAGTGTGCTTGTCAATCGGGAGTGACCCGCGTTGAAGCGATGATTTTTGTGGATATTGATCTAATAATTGGGACAGATAATTCATCAGTAAAGTCAACTAATAAAGTAAATTATAATCGCTTTCCTATGCAGAGCACAGAAAAGCTGGAATGATCGGAGTGACACTAATACATTATAATGTTGTGTAAAAGAAGGCTCAGTGCTTAAAACACAAACGAAAAGCTTATTTAATGTATTCTCTTGTAATAAAATATTTATGTAGACACATACATTGAAAGGAATGGGAGTAGAAACTGTCAGAGACATAGCCTTAAAACTGTAAATGCCTCTTAAAGTATGTTTTTTTTATTAACATATGGGCTAAAAATGGGAAAAGCGTTATCGGTATTATTTTGGAAAGTAACTTCAAATGTTATATCATTTGCTTCGCGCGCATATGACGGCTTTTGAAGTCGGGTACTGCATGGCATGCGATGCAAGAACTGTAGTTCCGAGATGCGCACTTCCATTTTGTACGAAGATTTGCAAATAAAGAATTGAATTATATAATATTCTTATATTAGCATTTATTGGCTCTGGTCCGAATTACACCATTAATAGACTGGTATAAATTGTCATGGCGTAAGTTCTGTTTGTATAATACGATCATTCCTCATGCGCCCACTGTATATTGTCAATGCGCATCTACATCAAAGGTTGCAGGGACTGGTATAGAGACTGATGAAATCGTTCGTTATGGGATTTCGATTTCTGACTTGGTTGGCAGTAAATAGCTGTGAGTCTAGATGACTCCTTCTGCATAATGAACTCATACTCAATGTTACAAACATGATGCATTTATTTGGTTTTAAGTGCCAGTAGAGGCATACATGTATCAGAGACCATACTATAATAAGTTATGAGTCACTGTATGGATCGAATGCATACATCGGATACTAAACGGGTATCATTGGTCATGAGAACCCCTAATTCAGTTAGGATTCGAAATTATAATAACATCAAATTCAAATTTAACTGAATGGAAATAGAATGCTTGTAAAATCTGGGCATATAATTATATAAGAAGAATTTATTTTACCTGATGAAAGGCGTACATGTTCATCCCAGTGTTGTTCCCGGTGGTTGTCACGTTGTCTGTTGTAATATCTAGTAACGGTTCCAGTGTGCTCATCTGGTCCCTGTCCATTCCACTCCAGGGCTGGAGTGTAGAAGTCCATGAAAGAAATGAATCTCCGTCTCGTTTTCCTGCTATTCCTGCTCCAGTCCAATCTTCCCTTCTTCCTCCATATCCCTCCATGTCATACCCCTGGGTATGCGTCGCTATTGTAGATATGAAGCTGGATTTCACCTCCTCCAGGGTTCTGGCTAAGCTACCTCCTCTCCAGGTGTGGACATGATCCTTGGTATCCCCCATGGCGCTTTGGTGGGGAATAATCGTTCGTTATGGGATTTCGATTTCTGACTTGGTTGCCACCAAATAGCTGTTAGTCTAGATGATGTGCAATCTGTTCGATCCTCTCGGTCTGACGATTTGAAAAAGTAATGGACGAAATGGATTCAAACAGTCTAGTTTTGGAGCCAAGAAACGTTTTTATAGTTTTAATAGTGATGAATGTATAGATGATAACTAGCTCCAATATTGTACTACACTTTTCACTACGGTGAGCTTGGTAGATCGATTTGGTATGATATAATATCAACCAAAAGAGGAATTAATTGACTCTTAAATCCTGTACTATATTGGCCCTTAAATTCTGTAATCTTACTCAGATCCAGGCGCAATATATATTTATAACTCCCATGAAGCAATTTATCAAATATATGCAATAAATCATTCGCAACCGGATCCACTAACATGAAACTAATCTATAATTGTGGCCTAACTGCATTTCTCTTTGACAGCAAAATAAATACATCTTTCAAAAACCTGTGAAATCGCTGGATATATTTTCGGTCAAACATGAATAATTGTTTGTGATATAACTGTCATTCTCAAACTGGCGCCATATCTTAGTGGTTACCTAGACCGTCTTAGCGTGTGGCCAGATTCAGAAAAAGTAATGTTCCTTACTTTGGGAAATAGATGCCTTTCCCTGCCTTCATGGATTAGAAAGTCGGGATTATTAAGATGTATCCTATCAGTGTAGGTGTCGGGTACAGAAGGTAATGGTCTGGTGCTACCAACTGATTTAAGATAGACCACAGGATTCTTAGCAAAGTACGGTTCCACTGGCATTAATAAATAGATCCAGGAAAGAGAAGATCTGGCAAATAACGATAGATGCCAGAGGCAGATTCACTCAGAGATGAATATTAATCTGAGCTGCTATGAGAGCTACTCTGGGAATGCTTGGACAGAAACTGTGGCATGGCATCCCAAATAAAAAAAGTCAATAAAAAATGAAGTATGTTTAATGGTTCCTTGTCACTTTCTTCATACACAAAAGCTAGGCCTTGGGAAACCGCACTGAGATGTTGTGTGTAATTAAAAGGAGAATAAGTCAAGAAAGGTATAGATCAGTCGAAAAAAGATCTTCAATAGTTTCACACACAGGAGGAACTTCGGATCATTGAAACGTGTACATATATTTATGAGTTTAGCCAACTTCTATGGGCAGGGATTCCAACTTGAGTAAGTTAAACTACAGTAAATTTGACATCAAAGATGGAATACATGTACAGACTACATACATCAGTGTCTTAATATTGTATTTAGTCTGTTCCTGGAAATGGTTTGCAGCATATATAGCTTTTTCAGGAAGTGAACCCGACTTGTTTTATGTATTTTCTAATAGGAAAACCTGTAATACAACGACCCTTTTCCGAATGCAGTCCCTAGCAGGCAGGGGTTTCCCCTGTTTCCAATTTCACGAGGTAACACAAGACAGGTGTTACACATAGGCTAAGTTAATGACCCCCTCTGCTACTCCTTAAACACAGAGCAATAAAGAAACTCTTGTATTTCCAGGACAGGTGCTGTTTTCCCAAGGAAGGTCCATCAGAGTCATTCCTTCTCTCCTTCCTGTAAATGGGCTGTCTCAGATGCAACCAGCCTTATCCACCTGCAAGGAAGCTCTCTGCTGGTGTTCTAAGGTAAACGTATTTATAATGGCTACAGGGGAAACAGTAAACCCCAAGCACACGAACACCCCCAGCGCACTGATAAGTGTCTCTCAAGTAAATAATGTCATGTGCATGCGACCCTTTGTCGTGATGTCTCTTATCTTCTGGGAGATGCCAACTAATAATGGCTTACCCCCGTTGTACCTAGATTGTCCTCTGATTCACGGTGATAAAATGGTATATCAATTTGTTTGATAGATATTTATTCTCAATTCAATTGTGGAAAAGCTCAAATTCCGGATCTGGATCATGTAGAACATGGGCCTAGAGTTTATACTGATCTCAGCGTTCCTGCTGTTTTGATGGGAATGCCCCGATGGTTTTGCGATCTAATGTGCGACGCCAGGGAGGGAAGGAATATGTGCAAGTAGAGTCTAAAGTGTAGCAAACTGCCTTAATGCTAATGTGTATGTTGTAGGCGGTGGTGGGAAGGACAGCTGTTCTCTGTCCATCAGATCAAATTATAAAAAGGGAAAAATCAATCGCTGGAGGGAAAAACCACGAAGCATCTGGCAGAAAACATATGCAATCGATTCCAGCTTCGGAATATCGTTAGCTATTTCTTTGATTATAACGTCACAGACGAAGAGAACTTTTAGGTCCACTCTGGATTGTTATTAATTCCAATCCTTCTTGTTTGTAATTTCTGAAGAACTTCATATGAGTTTTGCAATTCGCAGACTAATTTCCATTTGAAAGCGCCTAATTTCATTATAAGAGCGCCATCCGTCAGCCGAATATTTAATTTCAGAAATTGCTCCAAAATTCGAATCCGAAGTTTTTTGTTCAATTTGTTTGCTTTATTTTGATAAGTGAAGAATCAAGGAAATGAAAATATGAAGATGACAAGGATGTTAAAATGTGTCGACAGTTCAATACTTTATCTCCCAACTTCATAAAAGAATAGCAATCCATATGGCATCGCTTTCCATTGTACTCTGCTTTCGATCCGTTTGGATTACCTTGTTTATATCTATCTTTAACGTGAGGCTTATCCTTGTCCTTGTCTTTGAATCTAAATAGTCCGTCGTCAGGAAAAACAATCACCTTTTTGATATATGTATGTTTTCTATTCTCCAGTAGGGAAATATTGTTTTATTTCACTGTAATCCTGGGATAAAAGTATTGCTTGTATCCAGTTTTGCGGTACTCCCTTTTCTGAGGCGTTAGAGCGAAATTAGTGAGTCACTCCTTCAGTAAGAAGCCTTAAGATTTGCTCAAGCGCACGTGGATTAGGCTATAGTGTAGGAGCCTATGGATGCAGGAGACAGGGTGAGCTTGAGTAATACTCCCACTTCTCCATGGAGCATTCAGTATGTGTTCGCAGCTACTTCTCAACGTGGATCACCATCTGCTCAACAGCCATCGCCACTAGCCAATCTCACTGACTCCTACTGCCCCCGTGGACAAATTTGGAACCAGAAGTTTGGGACCAGACAGCTGCCATGTGATTAAAAGCATGTCCGCCGTTGGGGCTTAGGACCCGGGCTATTTGCCATTCACATCTTGTGTTCCTTGCTTGTGTCCTTTTGATTTGAATCCAGTTTCCTCTATTCAAGTTGAATCAACATACTGTATGGAATCACAGCAAGGTGTTGAAGGAGCGTTAATGTTAAGGATTATTATTCAAGAGGGGTTTCTGTGTCTGTGATGACAAACATGATCAGAGATAGTATCGGCTGGATCACCTTTCAAATGCTATTTAATTCGTATCATTTTCATTTAAGTCACCTTTTGTTTTGCATTCTAAGCTGAGAAGAACGCGATGATATTTAAGTTTCTGAAAGTATGCTATTCGATTTAGTCGAGTGATCTTCACTTCAATATCTCAAATATACACCTACGAGCACTCCCTGCACTTCGTCCAATTAAATGAAATAATATAATTATAGTGAAATACAATTTTATGGAGAAACAAATGGTGAAAGTCTCGCATACCGCATCGTTTTTGGGGTCAGGTATCCCAGGAGGATTTTTAGAATTATATTCTGAACATGAAAATTATTCCAAACAAATGACTGAGAGATATTCCTGAATATCCGTCTAATATAGCGTTGAATGTAGAACACTTATAATTCAGGAATGTAGAACACCATAATATTACTTATAACGACCGACTGATAACATTATATTCTCCTTGAGAGCTACAGTCCATCTGCCTCCCACTAGTGGCAATGCGACGTACTAATTACATTTTAGATGATGAAAAAAACCGGTGTGACAAACCATTGAGACAGTTTCCCTTGTGGTCATGACAGGTGAACAATCATGTGCTATACTAACGATTGAAGCTGAAGGCCAAGCACGATATGCCTGCATCGCTTATGTTGGACGAAGGCTTTAAACTGTTATTGGGAAGATTTGCTACTTCTTCATTTTAACCCAAAATGTGCTTTATTTGGTGCCTCTCAGTCCCTTATGTCTGGAGTTATTCACCTTTCACTGTGGCCAGGCAATAACAAAGCTGTCACCAGTAATCATATCTCACGAACTTGTAAATCTAAAAGTCACTGTCTGACATAATTATCTGGCAGAAAGAAACAGAGCAGAAGACACATGACATTTGTTTTTGACGAATTTTATTCAGGTTGATATAACGGCATGGCCTTGTTTAAATGCAACTCGGGTCAGACATAATGAAGGTTCTCGTCACATGGCAGCCAAACATCATGCATCCTCGCTTTTTTATCTTCTGACATCCTTTTGTTATTCCGTCCAATGGTTTGATTCAGCCAAATATCATGCATCCTCGTTCTTTACCTTCTGACATTTTTTTGTTATTCTGTCCAATGATTTGATTTCCGAGAATTGTGTAAGTTGATAGTGTACCAACATAACATTTGACACAAGGTGGTCATGTCAAAAATAAATATATTGAGTTAATAGCTATTGTCATCCACCGGCTGAAGGCAAAACGTTCGTCGTTGATGTCTAAAATGTCTAAGACCATGTTTCGAACTCTGGAATCCTAAAGTAATGTTCAACTGCATGGCAAGGCTAAAGACAGACACTCAATCGCAGCATTATAAAAGCCCCTACTGAAGTTCTTCAGTATTTAACCTTTTGATTTAAAAATTTATCTGGGTCTGGTATCCGTTTCTAGCCTAAGATTCATGAGGGTAAATCAATATACTCCAGCAGTTTTCCTCACTTTGGGTCTATCCGTTTTCTATCGCAATGATTGCACAGTTAAGGACACCTTTCGTGCAGTGGTATCTGTGGTCCACGTTGCCCCCGAATACTTCAAGCATTTATGCAATAGGTTAAACCCCGATGATACAGCTGTGGCGCGCAGGTTGCCCTCTTTCTCCTTAGCTATATAATTTAATCTAAAATACTTTTAAAGCTGTATTTTCAGCTAATTTCCGTCCAAAAAGGAAATTGTCTATTCAATGGTATCTTGGATTCCACCAATTTATTGAGCTTGTGATCAATTACCTTGAAATGAACAGTGTTGTCAAAGCCTTAGGGATTCCTTATGATAAAGATATAACAGTAAATTTATATTGTTTTTATAAATGAGTGTTGTATTAACTCTGACCATACAGATATCTTCCTAAGTATTGTTATATTCACAATCATGTAAAGTACATGACATAAAAACATGGATAATTATCTTAACTAAATAAGAATACAATGTTCATTTTCACAAACTAAAAGAGTACAGGTCTATAGATCTACAGTTTAAGAATTGTAAGCGTTTATTTGGGTCTGTAAGAGGGAGAAATTGAAGTTATGAGACCGAGGATTCAAGTGTTTCCCGGACAACGATAATTATGATAATTGCCTTCAGATCTTTACGTGATATTGATCCTAACAAAATCTTTTTATTTTTTATTACAGATAATTTGGTTATGATATGAAGGCTCTGCGATTATGCGGGTCTTACGCTCTGCACGTGTTTTTATATCTGGTTTATACATCAGATTACAGCGCACCTTCAATGGGAAAAATACTCGGTCTGGTGTCGCAGTTGCCCGATTAGGGAAATACCTCAGCCGCATCTAAGGCTTGGATCTAACATATCCATCATGTTCGAGCTAACCTGATTTTCCAGCTGCTTGATGCGCCTGTGCTTCGGGTCATTCAGTATGGTGCCTCCTTCTACATAACCCCCATGCTTACCCAAATCACCTTTACCCTATTTTATATGCTCACTCCGTTTCAACCCTGACAAATGCGCAGCGGTGGGATTGCCTCCTTCGTCGTTCTACTGTCCATGGAAGCCAGCGCTACGCCCAAGGCATGTACTTTAAGGAAAACTACTTCAAATCAAAAACTTCCCAGGTCCGTGGAAGAAGTTAATATCATGGAGTGCTGTTGTCCACAGTTGCTTTAGAATACGTTCGTTTTGACCGAGTTATGTCATGTCATTATAACCGCTTTCTATAGTTGCTATTTGATATCTTATAAAAGGCCTCAGATTGTGATGGAAAAGGTACTTTGGAACGTACTTAGGCAATGTTAGGTGTGCGCTTACAGTCCAGACTGGCAATGCCTTAATTATTGTTGGATTAACCGAAATGTATGAGCTGTTATCTGTCTCTTCTCATGTAACATTACTCTTGACCATGGTATCCTGATCTGCATGTCCATTTGCAAGTTACGGTTGCTCCGATCAATCTCAACCGGGGAGACGTACAAGGAGAGGTAACAATGTACTATGCCGCAGGCTTCACAAGGTAAAGGCAAACATACGGTCCGACACAGGAAATAAAGTATATTGATTCTAGGCCATTGGGTATTCAGAACACACCCTAAGGAAAGCCCGTATTATCCGGTCACCCAAATATTACGAATATTGAAACATTCTTACCCCTGGTGCAAACTCTCTCAATAGCCTGTTGTCTAGTGGAAGTTATACCCAAAGTGAGGAAAAGTACTGCATGGAGTATATTGATTTACCCTCGTGAATTTTAGGCTAGAAACGGATATTAGACCCAAATAAAGGAAAGAAAGATATTAAGATAGTAGAATTGCCTGTCCAAACTTTACTCTTATATTACCTTGACAAAAAGGTAATTTAATCTCAAAAAGTAACTACCATGTAGACGATAAACCTAAATCATATATAGCAATGCCTTATTTGACTGTCATGTACATACATCTTAAAAAGGCTCTTAAAATCCAAACAAAACCCCACCGACCAATAGGCCATGAAACATAATAATATTAAATAATAGTACAATGATGTACAGGTACTCCACTGAACCCAGCCTGTTGCTAACATAACTCTACGTAGAGGGGATATATCAGACAGCGAGATCCTTACATGTATCACTTGTGAGCTAAATGCCAATGTTACAAATGATTTGAGTCAAATAAGGCGCGTACCAAGAAGGTTAATCTCAACAGGAGGTTTCGGTCGTGGGAACGGCTTACAGGCAAGAGAGAGTCAGTGCTGTGGTGGGAGCTTATAGAATGAGAAATTGAGCGTCAGAATTGGGGGAAGTGAGAAGGTCTATCAACGGTTTGTTATGATGTAAGGTGCAGATCTAGGAGAAGAAATATTATTTCCCATGAATAGTGCGGATGGAATGTGATCCCTCGCGTGAATCGTGTTCAATATTAGCGGATATACATATACTTTATAGAAGATGATGATAGTTTTTGTGTTTAAATTCATCTGACGGACTATACACGTTGTACTATCAATGTTCTTAAGTTCGTCCGACGCAAATGTATTGTGTTCAAGCTATAGACTGATAACGATTAGCGATAACGATGAACTCTTTCTAGCCTATACACGTTAAATTGTACTATCAATGTTCTCCAGTTCTTCCAACGCAAATTTATCGTGCATGTTCAATATTAGTTTGGTGGAAAAACTGGGAATGAGACAGGCTTTGCACTGCTCGACGAAATATATACGGTTGATGAACATTTCCATTGTCTGTTGACATTCGATTGTCTGTAGATTCAAACAATAAACCTAACATAGGAAAATGTACCTCAAATTCTCCACCATGGCAAAAATATCTTTAAAAGATCGATTGTGAAGATTAGGATGGCCCGTCAGAATCCCAAGGAATGAAATGCATGTTCGAATATATGATCTATTTTTTTAAAATAATTTTGATACATTTTGTAATCTTCTATTTTATATTTTATACTACATGAGTTGTTGCTACATCATGTCAAACAGTTGCTTGGAAGGCAATGACGACATTGTTTCAGTCTAGCTAAGTGGGTATAACGAACAGGTTGACGAACAACGTGAGGTTGACGAACAGGTTCGGCCACCGTGGCCGGACGATTACCTACAGAACCAGATTCTTTGTTAGTTTACTATGTAAGAGAAGCATATCTGTGAAACATCTGCCTGTATTATATCCTGGAATAAATAGCATATAAAGACAACTTGCTGAATCCAGTCTTTATTGGGCTTGGGCTGTTGGCCAAGCACGGATAACCATAGCGTGATACTATCGTCCCCAGTGGATAAAGCTCCTTTACACTGAGTAGTATAGACAGCAGTAATGTCATCAATGAATTGACTCGCCTCGCTTGTCATTGCTCCCCATCTCTTCCTATCTCGAATGAACACGCTAACAATATTAATTCCTTTTAAATGTCCAAGTCGATATTGATGTATATGAGTCTATCCCTGCTAATTAGGCTATATCATTGATTAAGACCCAGACAAACACATTGCTAGTAGGTGTTGAGAGGGAGGGCTTGCTAGTTAAAAACTAGAAACGAAAACGAAAAAAGAAAAAGTAGTACTTGAATAGTTGTGTACTTGTGTGGAGAGCAGAATAAAAGAAACAATAGCTTCCCCGTTACTATTCTTCATAATATTATATTATTCATGTTATTTTTATGTTTATACTGCAGTTCATGTAGTACATGTGTAGAAATTGTGTATTTGTGTGAAGAGAATAAGAAGAAAATTAAAAACATTCCACCCAATACTATTTTTTTCATTCATTCACATCAAATAATAGAACTATATTTCTGCATTTGTTTCCCACTAAACTGGCGTGGAAAATGTAGGCGGGCAGGTCTTTTGGCGGGGAGAATTTCTGGCGGGGAAAATGTATATCGGGGAGAATGCAGCGGGGAGAATGGGTCGGGGAAATTGTCAGCAGGTAGAATACCGCAACAATATACCGTAATCATATTAATAAAATATAAATTTAAAAAAGTACTCCCAGAAACAGTGATAGATTGACTTAAGGACGACCTTCTCGTGTAGCAAAATATATCGTCTACACGATTCAATCTCGCTGTTATAAAACACATGTTAGTTAATCAAATCATATTTTAGTTTAATACCCATGGGTGTCCGTCCGTACAAGAGGTTGTCAAAAGCGGCTTGACAGCTTCCTCGAATGATTGTGGCTGGATTTGGTAGATACAGATAGGATACAGGACCTGGAGATGTCTGAGATATAATTTCCACTCAAAAAGGAAAATGAATCTGTTCTAGTGTTAAAAACACATAATTAGATTGAGACCAGCTAAGATTATACCTAATAAATACAATGATTTTATCGCATTTACTCGGGCTTATAGCTTATCATATGACAGTATGCTATCAACCTTTTATGGATCTTGAATGACAATGTTTTCAGCCTCACAAAGTTGAGGGAGTACCATTCTCAAGATAATAGATCACCTCTATAATTGATATTGATCTTCTTACATTCTAATATTCTTGCTTGTAGAGGGTCATTGTATAATATAATCCCTCCCACATTATCTGTCTGTAAATCACCACTTTAAAAAGGAAAACTGTTGGCAATAGCTAGCCATACGAAATATTGATATTTATGTTTCTATTGATAATGACAAACAGTAATTCATAATTTGCTGTACGACAGTTAAAGGGGTACACTCTAAGAAAAAAGGGTTCTTTTGGGTTCTAGATAGAACCCCATGGTTCTACCAAGAACCCTAGGGTTCTTCGACACCTAAAAGGGTTCTTCGGGACCACCGGGGGTTCCATCTAGAACCATAGGGGTTCTTCAGCGATTTAAGGGTTCTTCGTGCACTTGAAGGGTTCTTTATCTCAAAGCGGTTCTACATAGAACCCCCTTTTTCTCCTTAGGGCTCACAGGCACACATCTACATCTGTTATCACCAGGTGGCAGTACCGTGGAACTTGGCTTTCACTAGGTGCCCTCACAGGTTACTACATGCTATTTACAATTTCTATTAGAACAAAAGTCTCACTAGTAATACTTATATGAGGCATTTATACCTTATAGATATTACACTTTATAAACTTGGGAATATTGAAAGCAATGAAATCAATACTTTATTTGTATAACTTACCTGCTTGATGTTGAAAAATGTTGTGAAGAAAGCACCCTTATAATTCTAATATTATTACTATGAGTACTACTGAAGTACCAAAATTGCCAAACACCAAGTTGCAATGGATACCTATGACAGCTACAGGAGAGGATTGTATTAAGGGTAAGTATAAGTGATGGAAATGGGTGAGGAACTCTGAAAAAGTCAAGCAAAGGGACTGCATATAATATGCAGTCTCTCCTTGAATGCTCTTGGGCAAAATGCTTCTGTGGAGAAACATGCAGCATTAGCACTGAGCACAAATCTGCTGTTATAAGGACCAGTCTAGATTCAACAGGGAATAATGAAATCAATACTTTATTCAGAATTAACATTGTAAATTACAAGCAATTTTATGGATGCCAAATCAGGGTTCTATGTAGAACCCTACCTATTTTGGCTAGAGGGTTCTTCAAAGGGTTCTTCAAATCGAGGGTTCTATGTAGAACCCTGCCTATTCCCGAAACAGGGGTTCTACTTAGAACCCTCAAAAAAGGGTTCGATCTAAGTAGAACCCTTAGGGGTTCTGCCATGTCGACAAGCTGAAGAACCCTTAAGGGTTCTTGTTAGAACCCTTTCTTCTTAGAGTGTAGTTATACTTTCAGAATATGATTTCGAATAGCTGCATCGCTAAAGTAATTCTCTAGAGAGAATCGCCAGAGGCTCTTTCCAGACAATCTCCCAACATCCTCATCTCATGACCAACTGATTGGTATAGAGGCGCTTGACCAGAGAGGATTGCCATTATTAGCCTGGACGCTACTGATTTGTAGCCAGACACCTCATCCTTTGGTCCACAAAAGTTGGCCTCAAGTGACTTTTTCTCTGGCAGTATAACACCATCTCAGCAGAGTCGTTTTTAGCAGGGGCAGAAGCTTCCCTGCTTCTTATTAATCAAATCACTCGCTTAGCATCTTGGTGTCATCTGATTCAATCAAACACCTAAATACAATCTTTAATAAACATCTTTTTTTTCACCATCCATCAAATATTTCATCTGATCTGGGGCAAGTATGTATCATGATTGTGTTATACTGAGAGTGAGGTAGCTGTGTCATGTAACACATGAATGCATGCTGGACAAGGAGCAGTGCGTTTTGTGGAGGGCTACAGGAGGAGAGGAGAGAGGGGACAGGGAGAGACAAAAAAAAGTGTGAGTGTGAGTGAGTAAGGCAGTACTGTCACACACGCTTATTGCGCAACATTATCCCAAATATGATTACGTAATAATTATTGTATAAATTAAGATGATTATTAATATTGGATATTTGTATGATTACAATAATAATCACAGGTTCATAAACATGTAACACATTATAGGTAAGCCTCATTAGTAGGCACGGTCAGAGCCATACTGCCACATGACCACGGCGAACCTTATTGGTCAACTCATGAATATTCATTAGTAGCAGCTGCCGCCTGATTGGCTCATGTATATACCATTGTCTTATGGACCTTACCTCATGCATTACATTATGAAATAAAATATTTGAAACAGCAACACCTTTGCATCTTCTCTCTAGTGGGCTGATATTTCACGTACAAATATAATATTAATAGGGCCTATTCATTCGAATAGAAACTAGCTCTACCCTAGATACGGAGATATCCCTGTATATCAGTACAGTATAATTCACATTCAAGGGTGCAGAAGGAGAGGGAAGAACAGGAAAAAGAGAGAGAGGGAGCGGACATGGGAGGGAGGGAGGGAGGGAGAGAAAGAGATAGAGAGAGTGTCAGACAAACACGGATCAAGGATCAGAGAAGGGAACTAGACTGTCAGCCTAACCCCCAGTTTATTTGCGCCCTCCCTCCCTGCCACATATACCAAAAGATATTGAATCGAATTGATGTACCTATTTCCCCTGGAAACTAACAAAGATGATAGAGGAAAGACTATGACTGTAACTGTGAACCGGATTCTTGTTATTTAGACCACCACCTTGAAAAGAATTACCCATAGCCTTATTAGTGATCTCTTTGCAAGGTTTTCTTCTCTGTCTGTTTGATTATACAGTAGAAAACCTGATATCAATTTTGTAAAATGGCCGCCATCGTGAAAATATTGAAGATTTGCTCTGTCATCCGCCAGATTTGAATTTAGCACATATTAATTGTTTAAGAACAAGTGTTGTAATGCTTCTACTAAAAAACGCCTCAATTAGTTTGATTATCTGAAAATGGGCCTAAACTATAGCCATTTATAGTTGTAGGGTAAGAGTGTACATGCACGCACTTCTGTCCTGAGGTAATGAATAGCACTAGAGAGAAGACCTGAAAGTGGCACATTAGGGGATATGAGTGTGGTGTCAGATATATTGAGAAACGTCTCACTGTATCCTACCTATGGGGTATGCATGAACTGGGTGTTGCATGAACTGGGAATCAATCCCGGGTCTCCCAAAGGAGTGTAATCAGTCGACAACCCTGACCCTAGAGTTTAGTCAGCTTGGACCTCTGCTGTAGTCCATGGCTTTGTTCATGCAAAGTTATGTCCCCCATCCCTAAGCAGCAAGATGATATCCAAATGAGAAAGAAAACAATATACGGGCATTAGTCCATTTTGGGTAAGATTTCGCGTGCACTTATTATACTACAGACCGCGTTGGTCTAGTGGCGCCACCACGGTGTTCCATCACGGACTAAAATCAATATACAACTCGGATTTAGCGTTCGAACTGTCTGTACTCCCATAGACGTCCCTTGGCCTTCGGCCTTGGGACGTCTATGGGAGTACAGACAGTTCTCACGCTAAAATCCTCGTTGTCTATTGCTATAATAACAGTGCACAGACACCTATAGACCTATTATTTAGTGGAACCTTCATGCTAACCTTTGTCGGTTCTACAAGGGACACATGATATAAATTCTGGATTGTGAAATGTCAAATGTACTAACATTTGACATTTCACAATCCAGAATTTACATCCAGGTAACATCTGCGTGGTCTCTTACAGAACACTTTCTAATCTTATGCACTTGCATCCCCCACCCCCAGGTGGGGGATGTCCAAGAAAATAGGCTCTGATCCAGGCGGGGATTTTCCTTAGTTTACCGTGGTGTCAAGGACATTCCCCAGGGTGGGGAATGTCCGTCAGGGTTTATATTCTTTTTATCATTTTTATTTGCATTGATAATAATGTATGTAATGTGACGAATGTCACATTTATTGATTTATATGATTCACCCATCTCATCTCGACATATGAAATGATACACACTAGTCGGGAACTCCTTACATCACATTATTTCTTAAAACATCTCATTTCATCCTCCATCCATCTCTCATCTTTGTTTCTTTAAATGTTCTGATAAACAATAGATAAAAACGGCTTATAACAAGTCATTTATAATATAATGGCATGAGGTTTATATAAAACTAAAAATTGTATTTATTCACTGATTATGTACATACACTGCTACCCTCGAAATGCTGAAATATAATCAGGGTGCTAAAGAACATCACCTCTGAGGTGAGGGCATCAAAACTGTAATACAAGCCTGAATAAAATTTCTGTTTAAAAAAAAAATGTGAAAAATATGCCCTATGGGGTCGGAAATGTACACAAATTACTTGCCCGCGGGGGGGGGGGCGGGGATTTCATCATATTTCCCAAAATGCCAAGGACATTCCCCCATACCCCCGAGGTGGGTGGAGGGGGGTTGCAATTGACAAGTGTATTAGTATAGGAGTAAGTTATAATTATATTCACAAACTGCATCTTATAAGCTTTTCAAACATACGAATCCGTGTTTCATGATATGCACATTTTCGTGAGTGGTCAATATCTGCTTGAACGCAGTCCAGTTCTCAACCTGTCCAGGATTAGCTACTAGATCTGATAAAGATGCCTGAAATACAACCTTGGTAAGACACACAGGGCAACCTTGGTAATAGAACATAGGGCAAAGTTGTTTTTTTGTTCGTCCTGAAATCCTTTTGGCCTCCAACTGGTCTTAGACATTTGCCATTGTATCCAATAAAGTGGACATCTACATTGGCAATCCCCCAGTGTATTGCCGATGAATGTTTAATCTATTCGCAAACTAAGGTTGAAGCCTGTTGGGAGATGTCTAGTTTTAAATGGCACTCCTCGAGGTGAACCATCTCCGTGTGGGGGCTAGCTTACCGTCACAATTACTTAAAATATATTCAACGTCGGATTCAATATATAAATATTCTTGCAAAGTCGTGCCAACTCTCTGGATACCGTGGACCAATAAACTATAGTATAGTAGAGGCACCACAAGTTCGAAATAAAATTTATACTTGCAATGGGAAGGAGAGTCAGCTGGAGTAAACGCACTTGAAACTTCCTGAAAGGAAATCAATCGCTCCCTCCAATTTGGAGACGATTTTGGAACCAAGTATCCCAGACTCAAGGTCGCACCACTGACTGATAAAGACCAACAAGCCGTTTCTATCTCTTCTGGGTGAAAGGTGTAATCAAATTAAACACGATAGTTATTGATTTGTACTGCTCCGATGTATTCTGGCCCTTGTACGGGTATTCGATCCTGGCAACAGCAGGAATTCATACCATTTTTCAAACTGATCATTTCCCGAAATAAAACCAGAAGGTTGTATTTCTGTAGCATGCATTTTATTTTACACTGACTTGGTGACTATTTCCACATTATGTTGTTATCAAACTGCTGCAGAATTGTGAAGGCCTGAAGTATGAGAGAATGGATTGTCGTCTACATTATCAGTTAATTTAACTTTATCAGTTAATTTACTAATAACATGCTAGTAGATTAGAAGTAAACCAATATTATCTATAAGTATGTTTGTACTCGGTATCATTTATATTGTATAGAGAGTGGAAGAATGTGAAAGGCGCAAAAGAGAAATTGAAGACAGAACCTCCTGTCGAGGGACGAATCTAGAGGAGTGGATTCTGTATCCTTTTCTCAAAAATGCAATTTGACTTTTCTCCAAGCTTAGATATGGAGAGATCCATCATCGTCTTCCTCCTCAGTGATTACTCCTCCGAATCATCACAGATGAATCAACGTTCATCATTTAGTTTGGCACCAAGATCCGATAGTGTGACCTGTTATTTATCATTTAGTTTGGCATTTAGGCTCGATAACGTTGCCCTTTTTGCTGATATCAAATTTCAACACCCAAGCGTGTTTCTCCGTGATCAGTCGGGTGATGGTTTGATTTCATTTCGTCTTGATTCCCTCCTCAGAGGATGACTTTGATAAATACCAATCATATATATCCTTCGTGCTAGAATATTTTCTTGATGTTTTTCTCTACAATCAGCCTTCGTCGTTCCCCCGCGAAGACATTGGTTAAGGTAGAACTTGCCATGTTTCACGGGACTGTAAAAGACGGTCTATGAGTATAATATATACAGAAGTGCAAATTGCATTTGGTATTCTGTCTGTTTTTGTCTACCTGGCATGACATTTACTTCAAAAACTAAAAGCTGAAAAGCTCAAATATTAAAGTAAAGACTCAACTGAACGAGCAGGAGCACGGCGTAGGTTGAGGGTTTTTCTTTTACCTTCTCAGACTTATATATTCTGACTGTATTCACATATAGATAGACTGTATATGTCTGTATACTCTTTTATTGATGTATCGAATAATTTGTCTCATCTATGATTGTATTTAAGGAAGTATATACTAAAAGTTATGCTAAAAATAATGATACATTTGTAAACCATAATATCAGGCTACTCTGAGAATATTTATGCTAGATGTATAAAAATGTTTAAATAGTCCTGAATAAAATATTTACAAAATCAAATCTAATCAATTTATATACTGAGTTCAATACTCACAACTGTAATTTTGAACCCATGTTATTCACTAGCGTAAAGTTATTCAACGAAATCATAGCAGAGACCCGACTATACGGCGGTCAATGATTGCAAGCGGGATTGTCCTCTGTTCAAAGTACTGTAAGTACGACTGTACCTCCCACCTGCTGGAGAACCCCCTAAAGTCGTTCACTGTCAGTCGTTCACTGAATAAAAGTATTTCAACTCAATTTAATTCAAATGAGAACAAAGGGCCCTTTTTAAATTATTGTAGTGTAATTATCAAAGGCTTACTTGTAATCAATCCTTCAAGAGTATACGGATATATTTCCTTTATTTATTATTTGATACTTAAAGACACACTCTCATCGGTTAACATCGGTCAAAAACTAAAGATTTTCTACTTTTACTTCGTTTGTATCGAATTTGGAGGATTTTGTCTGGGTTTTTCTTTCGTTACAAGGTTTCAAAAAGTTATTTTTCGGAGACCCGTATTTGCCATATTCGCTTGGCCGATTCGACTTCAAATTCTTGATTTAGCATTTATTATTTGCGCATTCTATATGAGAGGTGCTATAATTATTAATTAAGGCGCTATAAACTATGGTGCTATAAAAATATTCATATAGTACGCATACTATATTTTTTTTTTTTTTTTAATAAATTTTATTGACTGAATTCTCACACAGTGATATGTCTCATTCGTCATGAAAACAGATTTAAACAATATTATCAATATGAACTACTTTGTCACCAAGTTGGCTACTTTTTTCAGATTTACACATGATACATTTGTGATTACACATCAAGTGTTATGCCCATATAATAAATATAGAATGGAACTCGCCTGTAATAATCGAAAATGTTATTGGACTTGATTCGTCCACATAAGCACTCTGCCTACGGCATCATGCTTATGCAGACAAATCTCGTCCAATAATTTTTCGATTATAGCCGGCTCATTCCATTCTCTCTATATATAACAATGCTGAATATTGATAATAATGAGTAACTTGGGTAATTTGT
This sequence comes from Sthenelais limicola, assembly GCA_942159475.1. Taxonomy (NCBI): domain Eukaryota; kingdom Metazoa; phylum Annelida; class Polychaeta; order Phyllodocida; family Sigalionidae; genus Sthenelais; species Sthenelais limicola. Next base: position 42,201,561 of record OW804100.1, read on the forward strand.
CAGATTTCATTTGTCGTAATAGCTGAGAATGCAGCTTTAAACGTGTTTTACATGATTCCCTATCCTTTGTATAGATTAGTCTTCAGCTAATTATCATAAAAAGTAATGTGTAGAATAATGAGATCCCCAGACGTTTCTGTGCGTGGGTGTTTACAACTAGTTATTGACATGGCAGCCGTAGAAATAAGCGACCCCTTGGGACTCTATGATCAAAGATGGGAGAAGATGAATGGCACCTGAGATGAGATGGATATTCTATGTGTGAAGATTACATATACGATCTTCCATATGTCAGAGATGGATTCAGCTAATATACCTCCCGGGCACATTTGAAACGCTTTAGAAAGGGGAGAAGGTTTCGTATTCACATTTAGTCCTTACTTCTCATGCAAAACATCCCCCCAAGCCACCTTCAGCTGCGTTAGTTTTTCTATTCATTCCTTCAAGCTCCCATTCACTATATATTATAACTTAATAATTCACAATAAAGCTATGCTTGCTGTTATATAAATAAGGTTGCATGCTGATAATTATGAAAAGATTTTACATGCTCTAGCCAGGATACATTTTCATGAACGTATGTATGTACGCATATATATGATCTTTTATATCGTATGTATGTATAATGTTTATTTCCGGAAATCCATACATGTAGATAAATAAAAATACAGTAATTATACACTGGAAAGGCTGCCTCTCTTCTATGAAAACCATAGCTCTTCCAGAGGGTCCCTAGTAAAAATAAAATAGAAGTATAGTAAAACTAAGCTAGTAAAATAGGATAAGCCAGCTATAGGTCAACAAGGTGAAGCCAGATACTGACATTCCCTTACGTATTGTTTCTGTGGTAAACAACTCCATCCGCTCACAATTCTTTTGGCAAAACTGTTTACGTAGAGTAGGTAGAGGTAGATATGCAAAAAAGGGAAGAAAGCAAGAAAGGCATGCTCTGGAAGACCTCTTTTGAGATGACCACGACCTGTTTGGCAAAACACTCTTATGGCAAATAAAGGATTTTCTAATGTTATCTTAATACCAACAAATAGATATTAGGTATCAACTTGAAAATCTCCTTCTATTGTAAGAGGGAATTCAAGATATTTCAGACGTTCGATCTGAAAACATTCAGCACATTGGCAGTCAAACTTACGTCAAATCCTGAAAAGCTATTCCCGTTATGTACCTGTATGTGCTGCTTGATTGTATATATGAAGCGTCTTAGATATTGTATTTCTGTATATAACTGGGGCGAGTGAAAAACCCTCATCTGGGAATCGATTACCCAGCATAAATTAAATCTTTAAACAAAAATATAAATCTAAAAACGTTTATTTAGAATGATAGGCATGTGGTTATAAGCAAAGACTAGTTCTTACCACGTTCAATTGAAAAACAAAAGAAAAAAACTGACAAAATACCATATCAGAACCACACTTTCTGAACAAATGACATCCACCCCTATCCATTGCCACGGCCCACCGGTCGACTATAATAATATATAATGTAATGTTTCTCATACATCATTCGTACACCAAGTAACACCGGAATAACAGTGTATTGAACCTGAACAAAATTTCGTTCAATTTAGGTTGAATGATGGTAGTGTTCCGCGCGGTAGTTTTCGTTAAATCTTATTTTTTATTTTTCCGGGCCGTAGTTTTGGTAGAAATTCAACTAGTTTAACTGTACTTTCTGCCGGGTATGGAACTGTAGGTTTCCATTGTCCTAAACGATTCTAAAATGGTTTCATCAGGAACTAACATAATAGTGTTATTTTTCTTCCTTTGGCAAAAATCAAAGTAGTACACCTATTTTTAAGTGGTCCATCCATCAAATTAATGGGAGGTGTCATGTTTATCGGGGAATCATTGGATCTGAACCATTGCTCCTCACTGGGTCGCTGCGGACATCAATTAAAACTGATGTCAATTGTCAATTGCCAAAGGATAAAAAGGAAAACGCGAAGCAAATATGAGGAATTTGTATGATTAATATATATGAAATTGTGAGAATGTTAATTTTCACAACCGAACCTATAATTTGGTCTTACAATATCCCGATGATGATATATATTTATCATCATCTGGTTAATCGTATCAATCTCCCCATTCGTGTACTACTCACCCAAGATAATATCCATTATTAGGTTAAAACATGCTTCTTTTATCTGTGAAAATAATGAACATATAGAGGAAAATAGTTTGGTGCGAACAAAGCAACAATTGGATCTATATCATGTATAGCATGAGAAGGCATGTACAACGACTGAATGAAAAGATGAAATGCGATTAAACTCCTTTTAAATCAACTGAAATGCCGCTTGACTAAAACATCGTATTAATGAAGTTAAGTCCTAAAGGTTGCAGATTGTCTGGGTGATATCTTGGAATATGCATCGTCCTGACGAAGGATTCTTATTAACATTTTTGTCCTCCTTGAATAAGCTCCCAGCAGGTTTCGATAACATTGCCTTCTGCAGTGACTCGTCATTCAGTTCCAAAACGAGCATTTAAACGGGATTTGACTGTATGGAAGACCTGGAGTGAAGACTAAATATCCATTCCATTGTCACACCTAGATCTGCTATATAACTTTACGTCAGGCAAAATAAAGGTGTATCTCAGTTTGAACTGGCCCACAGTATTGAAGTATAGCTCTTACTCCCTCATCCACAATAATGAAAGGGAATGGCAAATGAAAGTTTTCAAATTATTCATTTTACTTTTTGACTGGAGACAATGGAAGGCATCTTGTAGATAAAGCAATCCCATTAGTCAGGCGACTAATAACCAGGCTCAGCCTCTCAATCTCCTTCTGCAGGATCCCTTTGTATTGAGTATCGAGAAAATCCTCCACCCTGTCTCTTTACAAAAACCTCCTCTTTGTATCCGAAGATTAATTCTCCAACTGAATGTTGTTTATCATTTACCATATAAAGACATCTCTAGTTCACACTGGCTAATCTATTGTGGCAACGGACAAATGCTCCTTGTATAACTTTTAAACACGTGGTTGCGCTCCCATGGATTGCCTTTAATTCCTTTATAAAAAAATATCCTTCATAAAAATAAGATTGTGTGTAAAGAAATAGGACTATATATATACTAGTAGCCTGTGAGAAAGGTTCCAAGCATAAGTTATATGTTAGCCTGTGTGGGGAAGAAATGCTCCATAGTGTCGCTGTTCATATTGGTATTAAGGATCCTTTTTACTGGAAAAAACTATTAACATCAATTCTAAGCTGTGTAGTCGAGAACTGGAAGCCAATTATATCGATTGTTGCTCTAGGGTGAACATTATTTTATATTCAAATATCGATGGATCACATTCCGATTGCTTATGTCTATGGCTCTAAACAAAAGTAAGGCATAAAACAATAACGTCAAAAGAGGTACATTTCCCTACACTTAACAGGGTGTTTAGCTGTTTTAATGGATAAGGTCAGCATTCAATGCCTAACTTTGATTTGATAGTCTCGATGAAATCATTGTTAGGAATTAAAGTAATTAATAACCTACTAATTGGTTGGCATAATTGGTTTCTTATGTTATTTTTGTATTGTTCTTTGTGACCTATGGCCCAGGACAAGATGACACCTACCCAGACGGCTAATGATTAATTGAATAGAGAGATTGCAAATAATAATAATAATGTGTTAACTAAGAAATAAGCCAAACTTTTCTATGCAACAATATAAATGTCAGCCCCTTGTAAGGATAGGATGAACCCAATGGTCAGGCCACTTTTCAATCTGTTGCCCGACCGCCTCCCATGAGTCAGTCATCGGCTCAGTAGACAAGGGACTGTGGTAGCTTTTCTTTATTAGCCCTGACTTACAATTATTCTGAACAATTGGTCGTGAATGTTTTGATGTGCATTCTTTGCTATTAAATCTATACATGCAATGAACAAATAATGATATTAGAAATTGATTACATTACTCTTCATATTACAAATATTACCAGATCATAGATAATAATTATATATCAAGTACATACAATACACAAGTAGCAATAATACTATAGTTCAATTACAAAAACATCCAATAGAGATTATTATCTAAGGTCGTCATCTTTCTTGCTATATCATATCTGGTACTGACTTTTTACCTGTTAAATTATTCTAGCAATTGATAAATCACTGTGATACTAGTTATTTACTTGACTATAACTGTGGATATTTGTTAGGATATTTTTGATAAACAGCTCTTGGCTGTTTTTGCCAAACCTATAGTCCTCTCTCATTTTATATTTCCTAGCACCGTAGTCACATATATAGGGAATTAATTCATACCTGTACCATGTAGTGTAAATGTTCGTTCATTTCTTGGTCACCTCATTTCCCATATTTACTGAACATCAGGCAACTCTTACTTTCTTTTCGAAGAACTCATTATGAGATATCTCCATTCAACAGAGAAACTGATCATGTTGTTGGTGGTGTAACTAAATGTCAAGCCTGGATGGAAAAAGTATATTTCAAAGAAACAAATCTACTTGTAAATGATCTGTAATCCTTCCATGTAAGCTTACCTTTTGTTTAATGTTTTACTAGCACTAATTCAGTTTATACAGCGGACCATCCACTAGCGTTATCAGGGGGGAGGGGGAGAAGAGGGGAGAGGGGAGAGGGGAGAGGGGAGAGGGGAGAGGGGTGGTCACTGGGATCCGAGCCCATCACAACAATTCTCAGGAATGCCTCTTCCTATACCTCTACTGCACGCTCTAATTTATTAGTCATATATATGGCAATGTGGCAAGTCTATATTTTTTTTCATTTTAAACAATCGGGAATGTATAACCTTTCATTTTCGAATACAATGCATTTATTTTGGGGACCATGTCATTGATCCACGTGGTATGTGTTCTGAAAACTTGGCCGCCGAACCGAAAACCGAAAACCTTCTCCAACAATTCGAAACTCAACCCGAGTAGACAGAAGTATGGATTAATCTGGCGGAACTCTGTTTAAAATTATCTGTCACACCTCAACTGTAGAAGCACACTTGAAGATAATGAAATCTTGTTAAATAGTACCCCATTCGTTTCATTGGGAAGGTAAGTCTGTAAGGCATTGCTTTTCTATTCTTGTAACGGCAACATCTAAATTTAACAATAAGTCGGATGCGTACTTACTCGTGATTAATTAGTCAAATAGTCAATAGGCGGTCCTGTTCCTTGAGATTATTCCAATTATTTCAGGAGCAATCAAACTATGGATTTCCTGGATTTGAAATTATTGTAGTGGTATGAGTTCCTCCTTAGAAACGTTCACATTGCTTCTATTGGTATTATATTGTGTTATATAAGCGCTGTCTCACTGGCTCAGAGGTGTATGTTTTCGTTTATCCGAGAAGAAATTCACTGCACGAAGTTACCCAAAGAAGCATTGTATATTGTGCTAGCATGTGTTCACAAGTGTAAGGGTACTTATGAAGTAAATTGGCTAGAACAAAACTCTACTCATGTTGATATTTTACTATCAGATCCAGTAGGGCCTAACAACCAACATTCCAGTTAGGTTAGATGTAAATATAACAAAAGTCATAACTGAATTGAACCGACTTGTTGTGCTAACACTTCCCATTTGTGCCTTAAATAACCTCATTTTGAATTTGTTTTGGAAACGAACGCTCTCGCCATAGATCAAAAGAAGGATGATTTATTTCCCGGGACATTTGTCTCTGTTAACACCAATCCCGCCTTTCCTTTATTTTCGTGTGGGCAGGCGCCGTATCCGGGGAATATCAATAACCGGGGCGTTTCCACGTGATACGCTTGGAGCTGCGTTACAGATTGAAGAAGAGTTTTGATGGAGAGCGGCAAGGTAATGATTAATGACACTTGCAACACCTTAAATATTGCTGCTCTACGTGCCAATATATTAACTTATATTATTCCTCAGTGGTTAGGGTTACGATCCTCATCTTAGGTCCCACATTCGAGTAGTGCAATAGGTGATTTTACATGATTTTATTGTCAATCGGATGTAATCTTACATGTACTTCTATTTATTTCCAGGTTCATTAACTGATCTTTCTTTCTCCAAAGCATGTTTTATACAAGATTGCCGGCGTGGTCTTGTATATGGGTCAGATTTTCAGAAAATGTACAATTTGCCTTCACCAATCCTCTCAAATAGCCCACATGTAAGACAAAAATGAGCTTCAAAATGCAGTTTAACATAACAGAACTGATACTTTAAATCAATGCGATAATAAATATACTCAGATATACACGGTATTCTTCATTTTTCAGCCTAATTTAGGAGAGTTCCCTAAATGTGTAGAGCTGCTAATTCGACATTTTCTGAAAATCTGACCCATATCATGAACTGTATCAACCACGAAACGCACTAGTTCTATTTGATCAAATATGAACCCTACATGAGAAGAGTATTCATTATTGCTTTATCTTACAACACAAACTATCGGGAATACCCTCATATATTCCGCACTGGATTATACGTCTTGAGGAGGTCATCCAAAGATCCGTTATACAGTCGCAGTTTATGACAGGATAATTAAACAACGGTTATTTCTCTCTGATGTCGATGTGTGGAAGAAGGAATACCATTAGTCCCTCTTAATCAGTTCACAATCCCATAAAAAAATAGCTGGGCCATGGGGTCGGCTCGCCTCCCTCGACCCAATTTTAGGGAAAGTTCCTCCTGTCTTGGCTTTAATCCTCTCCCGCCATATCACCTAACTGACGTTAAATGACACTTAAATGACTAAAGCACTGGCCTCCCCCCCCCTTTCCCTCTTCCCCCTCCCCCTTCCCCGTTAAGGAATCCAGCGCCAAATTATAGATGATGCATGGCTGGGGTAAACACCTTCCTTCGGCTTAACTTGATATATTACATTAGTGATGTTCACATACAGTATAGTCAACTTTGTGCACGTGATACAGATTTACAGACCTTCAGAAAACTTTTCCACTTCTTGAATGTAGCACTGTCCTAGCTCCTACAAGACCTCCATTTTCGGTTTAACCTCCATAAGAAATCAAAATAACGAACCTCATTATCGCGGAATTGTACTTTCTGACTTGTTGGAGACTCGTCAGCCAAACGCTATGATTAAGCGAGGGAATTATGAGTTAAGTTAAACACAATTCTTAAGTAATAGAAAATAATGATATTGTAATATCTATGCTCTTCAACAGCATTATACAAAATGTTTATTCATGAGGCGTGTCCTGTAGAATTTCCGTATCTATATTATGTATTTTGAATACAGGCAATAGACTATTTCAACTACTCAGGAAAGTCAATAATGCTCAATCCTTCCTCTCCTATAGAGTACCAACCACAGGAAATCGCATTGGTCGTTTTTTAACAAATAAAACCTGTAATGTCTGGGTCCAGGTAGTGGTCGACCATGGCGCATAATTCAACACTGGGATGACAAATGGGTAACCCTTACCAGCGTACCCTCACAATTTGACCAAGTTATGTTCTGGCCTCACCCGACTCAGACCTCAATTCCACCCCTTTGCTTCTTCATTTGCATAATAAGGAGTATAGATCCACCAATAGTGGCCTATACCAATATTCGAATTTTCGATCCACTTTGAAAGCCGGGCTTTTTAAAACAATCTTCAAATGATTAGTTTACCATATACAACATCTAACAGCATTTCTCCAGATATATTTTCAAGCAAATAGCAGAATTACTATAAATGCCACTGGAAACTGTGATAGTGTATTGTAGTTTTAGTGTGCCTATCACTCAGGAGGGAAGCAGACTAAGCGGTAAAATAGCCCTATTTACACTTGCCCGATTTCTGGCTGGCGATGGCATGATAAGCCAGCACTACTTTATCATGCCATTAATCCAGAGCTTGGACTACAGCTAGGTCACTAAGTGGATCCTACCCACAACCCAAACAGGGAAATGCTCCCAGAAGAGGTGGGAGGTTAGCTTTATGCATACTCAACTTGCAATAACCCTACCCTGATTCTTTTGGGGGCATTTAGAATTCATTACAACATTCTGGTATTACTGCAAGAAACTAGGTGAAAATTTGCCAATAGGCTCAGCTTATTAACCTCCTCCAAAATACGTTGGTTTTTTTTTGGGGGGGGGGGCAATCCCCTGTGACCTGCCCCTTGGTGCAGGTATGTCGGACCAAGGCTGTCTTCCTATCGATGGCAAAGTGTTACAATGTGTCAATTCTGACTATCCTGACTTGGCTGATATCATAGCTTGTTGTGAATAAAGCCCTTCTAGAAGAACTGTATCTATCCACCTCTTTGCATTAATTCTGTCGCTATGTTGGTCAAAAGCGTGTTACTGAATTATTCTATTCCATTTGATTCACCGATCACTATACAGCAAGCAAGGAGATATCCTACCACACCATTCTTTAGAAAATATTCCTGTACACGATCCTTCATGATTCTTTAGGTAGACCTTTGCTAAGATTAGTTATGCATAACATATTTGTGTACAATTACTTGTTGATATGATGAGGATGATCTGTCTTGCTGGTAAAGTATTATCCGAATACAGACCGACAAACACAATGGTTAAAATGGTATAGAAAGGAGCATCATTGGTTTGGCAGCCTGCAATGAGCCCTTATGACCTGGTGCCCGTTCCATCAGAACTCCTTACTTAAGATGTGTTTTCCTTAGCTCTTTATATAACCTCTTGATATGCAGCTAGCTGGTAAGGATATTTTAGGGAAGGAATTTGTTATACAGACAATGATATTGTGTATTCCTATAGTAGGAATTTCCTACTAAAGCAAGGAAAAATAGCTTAGGAAAAATCTTTTAAGTAAGGATTTCTTATGCACCCTCGATACCCAACGGAGACCCTACCAATCTCTTGCTTTTCTGTTGCTGAAACCAGGAATCATGAAAGTTAAATATTTGATATTTGACTACATTTCAAGCATTTGAAATGGTATATGCCAATTGAAAATAGGAAGGCTAGCGAATGCTGTAGTCATAATAGGAACTAATTCCTCAGATAGTATTACTCTCTTTAAAATAGTTCCATCTCACTACCCTGCATAAAATACCGTGGACTCAGTCACTTAGTTCCTAACTGCCTCCCAACCGCTAGTGCTGACCTCTAGAGTAGGAAAGGTATAAATAAAACAGTGATCATCGAGACACGACAGTTAAATTTAACTTTGAGATTCGCGTTCATGATATTATTTGCCTGGGATGTATGGGCGTGTTGGATATTACCATTTGCACGCCCCAACTCCTATAGATCTTCATCTCCGTCATGCCTCATTCATCAAAATGACAAACTCCTACACGCTCCCGCTTTCCCCTCACACTTTTTACTCGAAATCCCATCGATTCTACTCTACCATGGCCTTCAAACTTTAAATGTAGGAGAATTAGATATTATGAGGACACGTTTCGAAGTCGAATGTATGTTTGTATATTTGCTCTGAAAACACTGTAAATGTAGAACTCTTGACGAGACTAATCCTGATACGACGATTGGTAGCAAGTGTATCATAGGATGGGGATGCCACATCGGCAAGGATTAGCAGAATTGTAATGAGGGGGATGTAGCTCTAAGTCTAATGCCGGAGTGGGCGAGAGCACCACACTAATGAAAAATATACCCAATAAAGGATGCATTTATTCTGCGCCTTAATCCTTCTCACTCACAGCCAATTCTAAACCTTCCAGCCTTAAAGTGATTGTTTTTATTTATACAATTTAATCATGTACGTGGATCATATTATGACATGGATGGTGGATACCATTTGTTGACTCCGCTGGCATATATACGTCAGTCATTGCCCCGAACATATTTTAGAAAATACAAAAATGGTTATAAATACTGATTAAACGAATTTAACCAAAATATCACTAACATACCCCGGGCATCCAGTCGAAATCTAAATCCAGCCACATTACGATGTGTACATTTGAAGTGGTTAAGCCACAGTAGATACACGTGTGTATAGTTTCGCTGTATATCTCTCATCGTAGAGTCCTCGTCTAGCTCTTGCACCTTATCCGGTCAGAGAAAAGAAGGGTTCTAACCCTAATAGAATATGATTTGGTCGGGAATCATAATTATTTATACCATAAAGTAGTTAAATTGGTCGTGAAAAATTCGAATCGAAGGATATATTTATCATTTAGGTATCCTTGCGGGATCCTTGCCATCCTTCGCTTCATCAGTATTATTTACTGGAAGTAAAATAAAAAAGAAAGATTAATAGATGTGTTCAGGATATGAAGATATTCTGAATATATGAATACAAGCGTGTTCATAGTTACTTACTTTAAAATAGCGCGAGCCTGTGTTTATACAGGATATCACCACAGCATTGTGCCAACAACAAAATGGTTTTCATGTACACAAACACAGAGAGAGAGGTATATGAGTTTTAAAATGATATAGATATCATATATATCGCTTAATCATTGCAACTTTGGTGTACAAATAATTTAAATCTGGCCTATGAGTTAAATTGTGAAACTTTATGTAACGCGACTTTTAAATGACAAAGCTTCGTTCCTAGAAAACAAGCTCAAACTTAACTTAACTTTCATACACTTCAGTGTAAAATTGATGATTATACATGTACCGGTACTAGGAATTGCTCTACATCTATGCAATGACTGGTCAATAAGGATGTAAATGAAATATGAAATATATTCCTGAACTGCATCAAACCAGTCAGACTGAAATCCTACATAAATGATGTAGACAGAAGCTTTAGGACGGCTAGGATGGCAGAGACGAATATCCATCATATTTTTGTCATTCCTAACTCCAATTCATGGACATGCCTCCATGACATACAAGCCATAGGATTACAACTTTGGGTTGTCGCTCGGTCAAGTCACTAGCTACGAACATTCTCTCTGACCTCTTGTCACAAATTGACCGATGAGTGGCGAATTCACCAAGGACGAATTTTACTTCATCCGCCCCAATTATAATAAGGCCGAACTTCAAATGCGAGTATATTCAAACGTGAGGAAGGGAAGGGAAGGGAATCGTATACATGTACGTTTGTGTTAAATGCCGGCAGCATAATTATAGTTATAGTGCCTTTATTTATTGGTATTCAGCTTTCAGCTTCTTTAGTTAACAACATGTTCTTGTTACTCACCGCATGATCTCCATCGTGGTGCTGGGCCATGGAGGACAATAGTAGACCAGAACTACCAGTAATAAACAATTAAATTGTAAGGTTGAAACTATGCATCATATCATTGGCCTATTAATAAGTATAATGTATCTGGGTGGGGGAGTATGTATAGATTCTGTGAGATGTCATGTTATTCAGTGCATGCTGACTATGTTTGATTTCATAGGCCATTGTGCACTGTGGGTCGATCAATAAATTAACCTCAAAGTGAAACGTAGGCCTATTGACAGTTCTTCATGGAGTTAAAGACTGTGGAGAGTTTTATTTTTAAACGTCGACGGGAATATTACTGAAATTGTTTACAATTATGAAAAGCATGCCTGCAGGGCGGGGATTAACCAAGAGATGGAGTTATCTTTAAGCGACTAGTAATTGAGACAAAGCAATACAATGATATGAGAGTTTGATTGATATTTGTGGCGAAGTACAAGCAATGTATTCACCATCAAGACACACAAGATGTAAGTATAAAAAGTGTACAGGCAGCTGCTGGAACATGTCCCTTAAAGACGAAGGCTCAAATCAATATGACAGTTCATAATCTTCGAATGGATAACGTCGTCTTCGTTTTGGATCCTGACGTGGCTGTGATTGCCTATCTCCGGCCACGTCATACAAAGGCTGCGCGGGACCTCATCGGATTGAAACGTAAACCCCGAATCCCCAGCCCACCCCTACACACACATCACATACACACCTCACATGTGATGTTTGTGAGCCTCTCTTTGTGTTTTCCTGTTGTTGACACCAGGAACCATGAAAGTTAAAAAATAATTGATTTAAATACTTTAAATTTATCATTCTACAACTGGAACTTTTAAAAGGAGAACGCTTAGTTAGAAATAGACGCTATGGGATTTTCCACCATTCCCTCCCACTGCAAACACTGTCACAAACACGAAGCGAAAACATTCGCTATTTAATTACGGACAGTCAGTAGGCAGGGCTTTCAGACATCAAACAAATGCATAATACGCCTCATTACTTTGAAGGTCTTCATCGACTACCCAGTCTGTCTCATAATAGTGGCTGGAAGAAAAACAGGAGGAGTGGGCGAAGACGAAGACGAGCAAGTATGTCATAAACAAGTAACTGTGAGGTTAAACACCATACGGATCAACATCACCGGGGAAGAATTAGGCATAAGTATGACGGTAGAGCAATAGTGAGAGGTGGCGGGGTTGGCTGTGACAGGATCTACCTTTACAGTCTAGACCCAATCCAAACGTGGTTGGACGCCTGCTTCGCTAATTAGTTTCCTGACCTAGGACTAGGCGTTCTGTAATAAAGTTGTGTATTACGGTATGGTTTTAATTAAGGGAAATAATATATTAATTAAAGATGTCCTAACTAATGGTAGATGACATATGGTGAACAGGGGGAGTTGAAATATCTATATTGCACTAATTAACACCTTTGTTACAGTTCTAATGGGAGTATAATGACATTTTGCGTCTTAATGGAATTATAATGTCACTTTGAGGCGAGGACTCTCTTATTTTTGGCCTAGACGAGTTGACTAACAACTTCTACTACTATGCGAGTAGTTATAATTGTCATGAATGAAGACTTTTGTAAACTATATTAATAAAGATTAGATAAAAGCTATCATGTTTAATAAAAGCTGCCCAGTTACTTGAATGACATAACAAATTTTTAAAAAGATATGTTTTTCACAACTTTACTGGAAATTGATGGAGAACAATACACATAAAATTGAATTAACAGAATATATATAACGACATCAGAAGAAGTATGCTTCCAGTCTTCATTCCAACAGTTTGCTATGAAAGATTAATTATAATCACCATTTCACAACAATCTGTCCTGTACGGTATAACTATATTAGTAATAATGAGGCATGTTAACTGTTCTTCTGTACACCCTGCACCTTCGCGAAAGTAAAACTATGGGGAGAGGAAATGTGTGGAGACAAATTTATGTGGAAACCCTCGCCTTCCCTTCCTCCCTTTACCCTTCACAAACACCATTCCAATTTCTTCTGCATTGACTGCTCTTGCTGTTCCCAAGATCTCATATCACGCCCTTGATGTGTGTACACTAGGATGTTCTAGCATGAGGAGGTCATGACTTAGGTTTCCGCAATCTTATGAGTCCAAAGAATATAGGCTGCCATTATTCCGATGCTTTTCATCGTCAATGATGAAGCTGGCGTCGAAATAATACGAACAAAAGTTTGATTTTCAATGTAACAGATATACTAATCTTTGTAGTACCTTTCGTTATAGAAATTTTGTTTTGTTTTTTGTTGTATTTCTCTTTTTAAATTTTGTTTGGTGATAATTATGTCATTTATATATATGCAAGGTATGCAATACGTCCATGGAGGACAATACGTCTTTACATTTGAATTTCATATTGTATAATTATAAATGACTTGGCCTAGAAATGAATTTTTAAAAAAGTTATTCGAAGTTCTAGGGTAAACTCTTTCTGCGCGTTCATACTTTGTCCCTCAGATCTAAAATGGGTGTTGTTATTAAAGATAATTAGGACATAGAAAGTAATTATTGTTAGAATTGATTTAACTATTTTCTATGTTGCGGAAATTGCTCATAATTAATGGGAAAATGGCTATTAACACAGTTCATCATTTATATTTATTTAGTATGGTTATTCAGCTTATCATCGGAAAAGGATATTATCATTTCAATAAGGCACACACGGTGTACAATTATCGTCAGTTATAATAAAGTGGGGAATAGATCAATAGCTGTGTCTAGCTAATTCTAATGACTATATATGCTATGATATACTTTTACAATATGGGTGGCACTATCTTATTGTTCTTATCATTGATTCTCTGGGAAGAAAGAGAACAAATCAGTATATCCAACTTTATTAATCCGACCCGAAGAAGTTCTAGTGAAATAGACCAACACTAAAATCAACCTTTTTATATTTCCCCATCTTCCATCAGACAAGAACTAAGCCCACCCGATTAGCTCTTTCCATCACAGATAAGATTCTCCCTAAAAAGGAAAAGTACTTATCAGTCCGATTTTGGCCAGAGTGGCCACAGTCAGACTTGAAGTTGGATACCAAGAAGTGTGACTGACTAAATCATTACCGTTCGGTTCAATAAAAGAACAAGAAAAAAATATCTAAGGATGGCAATTGAAGAAAGTGTAGGAGTTTCAATGTCGATAATTACCAACTTACCTCTTAAACTAGTTTACCAACCTACTTCACGTAGGGGCCTACTCATTTAATTGGAAACATTACCAGAATATTTAGTATCCAGTCTAGGTTAACAGCCTCTCAGACCAGATTAGAATGTCATTGGACGCCTACTGTCCTAATGGCTCCCGCCCCCGCACCCTAGAGTAAGCGTCCTAATGTGATTTTAATGGCATGTTGCGGTCAGGGGCGAGAGGCTATCCCTCAGTTTGAAGGGACCGTGTCAGCTCTGAGCCTAGACTGTATCTAAAGCAAGAGCGGTAAATGGAATAGAAGGAATGTCTCTAAAAACGTTTGTTTATTAGTCAGCAGTCTCTCTGACCACCGTATTTCTTCGACACAATTGGACCTATAAGGATAAATTAGGTGACATGTAAAAACAGGCACCAAAATAAAGATGTCCAATGATGTATCGGCTTAGGATTCGTAGGTCATTACTGCGTGCCCCGTTAACAAAACAGAGAAGACATGGCTTGGAGAATTGATTTTTATTAACCGGCAAAAATTATTTATGATAAAGGTTAATTAAAGGGGGTAATTAAAATTTGAATAATTAAATTAAATAATAAATTAAATAGGCCCAGCGAAGAGAGAACAGAAAAAGAGGGCGAGGAGGGGGTGAGGAGGGAGGAGTTTGAGGTGGCGTGAGTGGCGTGCTAGTTGAATGAGTGGCTCACAGGTGGCAGCAGTGATGACCAGCCCTAGAGCTGAAGCTCGATGTCTTTGCCATGCATGCTGCATGGGGTGGCGGTGGTGACTGGGGGCGCTCTGGGTGAAAAGAATCTGTGGTGTGAAAAGATGATAACGGTGCTTCAATCCCATCTAAATCTTTAAACACAATAGTCATGACTGCTAAATGATATGTTTTCGATAAAATAATATTGAATGACACATAATGAGCTAAACCTAGATAACTATAATTCTACGATTGCAGCATTTTACACTACAGATTTCAAGGGGAAATACACAGCTTCAACACAACTGCACATACAAATTATATATTCTACCAGGAAATGGTTGGCGGAAATTATTAGAATTAAATCGAGTGCCTTCTCCTCTTACCTTACTCTCCACTACCAAAAACTTACGTCAACCACATAACGCCCCTCCACCATGCAAGTCCAATATGTATTAAATTGGAACTTGGGAATTAATCCGCCGAATATGGAAAATTATCAACCACGCCAATCATTGGCTGTTTACTTGTTTCTTTGGCCTTTCACAGTCACTTTCGAAACCGTATTGCCTTGAAAAGTGGGAAATTCTTTCTTCGAGAAGTTTGGACCGGTTCCAGTAACCGAGGAAATAGAAGTCTCCTCCAGACAGAAAATGTTTAGATAAATAAATTAAGACTTGGTTGCAGAAAGTCTTAATCGCGTTTAACGCCAGGTGAGGTGACAACACTTGCACAAACACATTCGTTTAAAGAATAAAAATACATGATTAAGCAATGGTAAAATATCATCGCTGCATCTTCACTTATACAAGGACATCAAATTTGTATATAAACAAATGCGGAAGTTCTATCAAAGGTTATCTGCTCTATAGAACATTTTAGAATAATACCTTTTACCAATAATCCATGGGAGTGCATTCATCCGAATAGCTCACCCCAAGTATGTCTTACAAAGTTAACTCCGTAGATATTTTCTGTCAAAGACCGAATCTTCTCAGACACAATTTCAAAACAATGGCATTTGATCAATGCTTGGCTGAAACTTTCATCAAATTGGCGTCCTCAAAACCTTTACCACAAACAAATCGATTGGCAACATCTGCTTACTTTTGTTTGGTACGGACTAGTCGGGCTGTTGTCAGACTGAAAGCAGCCGATAGTTTAGAGAAGACAATAAATTAAGTAATAGGAAATTACAATTATAATTAGTTCTAAGTTGTTCTTATCATTCCATTTACCTTTTATTCGTACAATGGTACACATGTTAAGAAGTGGAAACTTGTATTTTCACAAACTTGTAACCCTTTTGAGCGTAGTCTCAAATAAAGAATGTTTTTAATTGAATTGAACTGTGCGGCCAACGATCATACCTATAGAGGTGTGATAGCTAAGGAGGTACTTCAACATGAATACCACAGGGATAGTTATTGTAGAACCAAATGACAAAACATGTAGTTATTTTATAATGCATAATGTTAAATGCCTTAGAGATTCGCTGAGGAAAAAATATATAAAGTAATACAAAATTTATTAAAAAAAACAAAACGCATTGAGTGAGCTTCTTCTACCATTAATGGACGGGGAAGGAAGCTACTGGTAAATAAATCTGAACCAAGCGGCTGGCAGTAATCTGATGTCTCTAATTCCCATGCCCAACACGGAAATGGAATCTCTCTATATATATCTACAGATGACGAGCTTCAGAGAACATACACCAAATATTATGTCAAATTTCAGGAAGGTTATCTGGTTATGCATCAATGTGATCACTTTTAGTCTGGGCTATGGCCTGTGTCACCTTAGTCACTACGTCAGGCCATAGTTATGCACTTGTCAATTGCAACCCCCACCCCCCCCCCCACCCCCCCCCCCCCCCACCCCCCCCACCCCCGGGTAGGTAGGGGAATGTCCTTGGCCTTTTGGGATATTTGATGAAATCCCCGACCCCCCAGGGCAAGATATTTGGGTAAATGCCCCACCCCCCTGGGGCACATTTTTCGGTGGATGTTTTTTTTAGACAGAAACTATTGAAAATTTATAAGGGCCATTCTCAGAAAAGTCTTGCAAATGGTGTCTTTGGTCGATATAGTTCTGTAGAGCTGGAGAAAATATTTTCTTGAATTTTCATTAATCAGATATGAATTCTAAACACCATAAGTCTTGAATTTCAGCTAGAAATATATCTACAGGAGACCTTTGACATATACCCCAGCCCCCACCCCTTCCCCCAACCCAAATCCCCTCAACAACCACCTCCCATAAGCCCTCCCCCTACCCCCATCCCTAACCCCTTCCCTAACCCTACCCCCAACACTAAAGGATCTTGACATTTCTAGTATAGGGTACACTCAAATTATAGTACCCCATCATGTTAAGCATGCCATGTTCAAGCCTGACAGTAGTGAAACACTATATAGAGGGTGGTTGCAGGATGTATAGTTCAAACATGACACTTAGTGGAATATAGTTCCCCATATAGTTCAGCAAGTCATGTTCAGACATTGGGCTCTTGAAACACTATATATAATAGGAGGTAGTTGCTGTCCACACATGTATAGATAGTGGTTGTGGTTGTATACAGCATGCCTCTGTAGTTGCTGTCCAAAACATTGTGTGGGCTAGTTAGGGGTTGACTCTCTTAGCCAGTGCATCTTACCATCTAGTTGTACATGCTGTCAATAATGACTGTACAGGGTGGAAAGGTACCTACCCCACCTCTCTTGGGAACCAAGGTATAAAGTGAGCATTGGCGGACATTCCCCCTCTCAGACATTCCCCTACCATTCCCCCACTTCCCCAGGGGTGGGGGTGGGGGGGTTGCCATTGACAAGTGCATTACATTTCTGTCTATCTTATGTAGACAGACATTCTATGCTTCATTTGCATCAGAAAATCTTATTTCATATACTCATTGATCCGATGTTCTATTAGTATAGCATTGCTCTTTCCCTGTACAGTTCTAATGTGCCCAAGTTAAAGCCCACATATACAAAACCCGATTACAAAAATACTCTGATTTGGGGTGTACTAACCAATTGGGGCTGAAATCCTAGGAATTGTCTGTGAAATCGGGCATATTCTTTGGCCCACACAGATAAAATATGAGTGCTAATTATAGTATTTTGTGTCCCAAAACTGGCTGTACTCTGCCCACACATACCCGATTTGAAGCCCGATTTGGGCTCCCAAAGAGTACCAGGATTTCATTTTGAAATTGGGCATGTGTTTATCAGTCTGCCTCATATTTTGTTTAGTAAGAATAGAATACCTTCCTTCATTCCGTTGTTCACTGTGTCAGTACAAATTATGGGATTCTTTTTATTTTTATTTCATTATGAAGAAACCAAATTTCCCTTCCAGGAAATGTATACTTTCTATACCTATTTCCATTATTTCAAATCTGATGGTATCTCAAAATCAAGCTTTGGTGAATTATGACTCATCTTCCTGTGACACATCACAAAAAAATAAAAAGGTCGGAATGTGCAGAGGGAGAAGTGAGCAGTATGAAAGTGAAAAAATTGTTTTGATACTCCAGAAATTAGTGAAGTTATAGTCTTTCAAAGTTACCTAACTACCTCAGGCTCTGCTTAGTTCAGCCATTCAGCTTTTGTCTACATAGCATATATCAAGTCTAGTTCAGGTGTGATGATGGCCCCACACCACTAAAACCTTGACATGTTCAGGGTTGACACTTTCTGTGTATATATAGGGGGAGGTTTGTTACTTTAGACCGTACTGCCTAGCCAAGCTCATGCCCGCTGAAAGCCACCAAAACTCTCTTGGGAACCAAGGTTTATCTGGGGTTAGACGCGATTTGATCAGATTCTAGAAGGTTTTTTCTTGCCTATAGACCATTTAGGGTCTATAGACCCCAACGGAAGTAGGCCTTGGCCTACCTGAGGTAAGCTTCTGGTTCAAAGTATGAGGACTTAATACCTGTTACGAAAGGCATATTTGATTGAAATAAATAATTGTACAGGGGGTCGTTTCATAAGTAATAACGATATATCGCTAATATTCACTAATTGTTCACTAATTAAAAATTAATGATATATCGTTAAGAATTGCGACACATCGTTAAAAACATTGCAATATATCGCTAGTTGTTTTTACAGTCAATATTGTCGTGACGGTAGGCCCTAATTATTTTTGCCATCTTCCCTTCCCCCTGCATAGAATACACCATGTCGGCCATGAGGTATCATGTTGAGGCCACTTGACAAAAGTAGTCTATTTTTTTCCCCGATTTAAGGACCAAAAGTGAAGAAATTATTAATGAAAAAATTTAGCGGAGCCCCAAAAAATCTCTGCTATTTTGACAGAGATTTAGTAATGAAATAGCGATATATCGTTATCATTACTAGTTATGCAACAGCTTAACGATCGTTCGCTATCGTTAGTGATCGTTACTGATCGTTACTAGTTATGAAACGGGCCCCAGGTTGGTAAACCCTCTAGTTTGGTATTAATAAGTTGATCTGATCAAATCGCGTCTAAAAGCACTATTACCCTCGTTTTGGTGGTTTGTTGTGGTCTGTGTGGTCATGGAAACTCGATGGCTCCACCTGAGAGTTTCCATGACACACAGACCACAACAAACCACCAAACCGATGGTAATAATGCTATAATAGGTCCAAGACACTGTATTTGCCCCTCCCCACACTCACTGGGGAATAGATAGCAACACCTCTGGTGTAGAGTGGGCACTGGCGGACATTCCCCCGCCCTCTAGTTGATACTGCTGTAAACTAAAGCAAATCCCCGCCTGGGTGGGGGAATGTTTTCTCAGACATTCCCCTACCATTACCCTACCTACCCGGGGGTGGGGGGGTGGGGGGGTGGGGGATTCAATTGACAAGTGCATTAGTTGATTGAGCAATGCCTCCCGAGGACCATGACAGGTGGGCTGACAAGAGGAAGGGGCAATGTGTTTACTTTGAGATTAAGAACACACTTGCGAGCCTGGCTCGTACTTTTTACTTCTTTATTTCAGGTTTATGTAAAGAAATTATTTGTAGTTTAATGACAGAATTTAAAGTATTATATTGAAACCATGTAGGTTCTTTATGTCATGTTCATATGTTAGGCTAGACAGTCCAACGGCTTAGCTTCAGGCCAGCGACTCTTTATGCAAGAGAAAGCCAGCCCGGCCTAGATCCCTAGTGACTCTGTTTATTAATCTGTTTATTATGTTCAATGTTATGTTTATACTGTGAACCTAACGGGGGTGGGTACCATATAAAAGAGCTTGATTTTGATGTACAAGTCAGTCAGGAGTGAACTGCTATTGATTACATATCTAGCCTGTATATATGTACCTGTGACGAATAATACAAGAAACTTCATGCGCCTTCTGACCTTTAATTCTCTTTATTCTGAATGTTATTTTAACATTTACAAACAGCAGGTTCACCAAATATTCATACACAATGTGTATAAATGGTTCAGGATAGTTCGGACATAAGTGAAACCAGCTAGAAAAGTACATACAGAGAGAAATCAGACATTACAGAGTTCCCGCCGACTAGGTCTGAGTGTTTTTAACTGACAGTTGCATTATCGCCTATCCACCAACTCAGCATGGTGGATTAAAATCAAAAACGAGCTGCTCAATTGGAAATTAGGAAAGAGTTTCCAAAGACAGTTCCAGAAAGCATAGTAGACTTTGTTGTTTATATAATATATGAACACATTGTGGAAACTATGTCCTTTATAATTTGAGAAGTTCACAACCTTTTTGTCAACTTCACACCTATTATGGCAAATAAAGAATTTTCTTATCTTATCTATTGCATGTTCTCTGGTCCTATTGTAGTGATATAGCAGTGGCGCCACCTGTTGTTTATAACTGACATCTACCCTCAGGACATTTACTGATATTTTTACACAATACGCTATGTCTACTTTCCATATACTTCTCACTGTTGTTATATTGCTACCTGGACAAATGCTTTGGTGGAAGTGTTGCTTAAGTTTAAGGATTTTTTGTTGTACAGTCTTCAAGTGTGGTTGCAAAATGAAGAAAAGATTGAGCCATCTGTCTGCCCCACTATTCACTATTGAATATTCTTATCTATGGGGAAATTGGTTCTATTCCTACATATCATAAAACAGGTGCAGTATTGCTCTTGTTGGAGCAATACTGTTCATGCAATACTGTATACATGCAGTTCTCTGATCAATTTTCGTAGTTAAAAGACCTAATAGAGAGTATTTTATTAACGAAAATCGGAATTCCTTCATTGTAGGTAAATGCCTTTATTGCTAAACTGAACAGATACAGATATTTCCACAGTTTTCTTTACAGATTATTTGTTAGTAACCCAGTACTCCCCATATAACATATTCAATTAAAAGTTAATGAGAAATTATTGAGATGTATGATATAACAATATATTATATAATATTATATGAATATGTAATATAGAAAAGTGGAATTTTGAAAACGATGGAGCAATTACGATAACATAAAATATTATATCAATGATGATTAATAATTATTTAATACTGATGGAATAGTAATTCCTAATTCCTGTTATGGCAACACCAGCTAAGTCAAATATAACATACACACTAGACACTATGTATAACAACACCATTCAACAACGCCAATTTGTTTGGCTCTCCTAATCCAATTGAGGAGCACCGAACATTCTCAGCTAGCACCAATCATGTCATAGTGGATTAACCACTTTCCGTCCCTCTTCACTGTCAGGCTCACATAGCTAAAAGAAACAAACCAGAAATTATATATAGGGGCAATTCCACCAATAATTTGTCGTCATATGGTTATAGATCTACGGCTGAAAAATCGTTTTCATATTTTATCTATACACATATGCTGCTAATATAATTAAGTGGAGTTGGGAATGTTAATTGGTATTGATTAATGTGGCTGTAGTTGCTTGATGAATAGTATAACCTCAAACATAATGTCACTGCCACGTTGAAAAGGTATATATATGAACTTTTAATCATTTGTATTATAACATGTATACAATTATGTGCATGTGGGTCTGTAGATGTTTCGATCATATTAGCTTTAACCCAATTCTATATTTAGGACATACTGATACGCTAGATTGGATATATATTTAGGGTACATTGGGCTATTTCCTATGGAAAGTTTAAAAGCATGACAAATATGAAGCATGAAAATTAATATTGGCAAAGTGTTAAAAAAGAAATCACCCCCTAAAATCATCCTTAATATCTGAACAAAGATTTTGGATCTATTTACGTTATAGTGTATAGGGCAAATATTATTTTCCATAATTATTCTTTCTAAATTTATATCCTTGGGTAGATCATTTGCTTCATATGGAATATTATTTGCTTTGTGACAATTCAGATGACTCTGTAACATGGGGCAATACCCATGCTACAGGGACAAATATTCTTGCAGTGCTTTGTACATTGGAATACTAGAATCTATCTAATTATGTATGTATGTATATTGTTTATTTACGAAGACAATACATGATCAAAATATAAGATAGTTTACATCGGAAATGGGTTGGTCCTCTTCTGTGGCAGCCACAGCTCTTCCAGAGGGTCCCTTAGACTAGACTTTTTAGTTACAATTTACGGTATACAGGGGTATAAAGTGACTAGTTACCTACACTACTGCAATGGGATGCACTAGCTATATCTTTTTCAAGGTGTTACTCATGGTATTGAGTTTCCTTGTGTATAATTTTTGTGGATGTCGTCCTTTTGTTAAATTTGGGTTAATTTATGTTTGATGGATAAAAATGAGAGAAAATGGGTTGTGTGCTTGTACAGGTAGTGTATCCCATTGTCAAAATCAGCTAGGTCCTGGCATTCTTGCGAACACTGTGTTGACTGCTGTATATTGTAGCAGGAGGGGACGGAGAGGGACGGAGAGGGACGAGTCTCTCTAGGTTGGAATGACCCCTGCGACCTGGGTTCTTGGAAGTCACTCAATCCACACGTTCCCTACATAAATCTGTTCACACCTTTGTATCTAACTAGTCTGAAGGGACGTATGGGACGACTTAACCTGTCAACACCTTGCTACTATTTTATGTCTATTTTATTGCTTGAGTTGTATATAAGGCCAAGTGTGGGCCATGTGAAATTGTCACTCCTGGTTGACCATTCCTTGGATGATGATGTGAGCCTGTGTCTGGAGAATAAAGCCTTGCTGAAAACCATATTCCTCTTCTCTGATGTCTGACTAGATCGAGCGTGGGCCGAACTGTCTGAACCCCAAGGTCACGAGTACCTTCCCTACTTAAAGTTACTTATATCCCTAAGTCTTTCTTCTGTGCTAAGCTGCCGCGCTACCCCTGATAGCTGACCATTGGAATGGACTATGTAATTGAGCCTAACTTAGAACAACTTTGGGACGAATCGGCCCCCAATAACCAATCATCTCCCCCTCTTCCTCCTAGCGGTCATATAACGAATACCATTAATTCCCACTCCAACAATATATATTTTACATTCTCTAAATGTCATGATGACTAGAGGGTCTAGATGTATGTGGGGTAACATTCTGGCGAACACTGGCCCCAATTTGCATCCACATCCTTCACAATTGTATAAATATTTTTTACTAGTTTTATAATAATTTTACTGCCCGATAGAGATCAATGCTGGGGTCTCTCCATTATCCCATGTGGGAGAAGAAGTTTTCTTCAAGGTATATTTTAAATTCGACCAGTGTTGGGCAGTTTCTTCCAGATGGTGGAATTTTATTGAAAAGGGTTGGGGCTTATATAATAAATGATTTTCTAATCCTCTCTGTTTTTGTCCTTGGTATTTTTAGGACTTCACTCTTTGCCAGACTTCGCAGATTGATGTTTCTGTTGTCAAGGTATCTTTTGTCACGACTCATCTCATATGCTAGGTGGAGAAGGTGTGAGTCTCTCCTTTCAGTCAGATATTCCATATTTATCTCTGAGTGGATTATAACTCAAAATGGGGTCTCAGAATCGGTTATCACAAACACAAACCAAGTTCTACTGATCCTTGTCTGCCTTTCTGTATATTCCAAATCAATCAATCAGCCTCAGGAACAAGGGAATCATTCCCAACCACAAACCTTGTCTCCACCTTGGGATGGGATCATCTCATCCCGCCACTGTTTTTATACCTTTTTTGGTATGCCCCATGCTACGGAGACATTTTAACTTCCTCCCACACCTTAGTTTCTTAGACATGAAAATTGATTTTCAGAAAATAATATAGCACATTTTTCATAATCATAATATAAACAATTGAATAAACATAAAACAGTATTTGAAGGAATCAGTTTTGTTCAATTTTAAGACCTTTGTTGGTATCTCATTTTGTTGTCTTTTGAAGTGGTGGGTCAAACCATCAATTGCCTGACTATAAGTGTTTGTAGAGCATCAAAATACCTTTTTATTGATATCAATGTCAACGTCTCCACCTAGTGTCACATGCATACACTTGAAGTTACTTTCCTGCAGCTATCTTGTAGCCTATATGCTCTTGACCTACTGGCACTGCTATTGACACATTTGGGTCGGGGGCAGCAAGACTTGTCATCCATAACATTGTATAGAAGCAGATAATATTAGATACGTGTGTATTGTATGTATAGATGGTTTGGGTTTGTTTCTTTTCGAATTATTTCATTGAGTAAATTCTGCAGATATTTTTCCAGATATTTCCAGTTGTCCAGTTGAAAAGATTTATATATATCATATGTAATTGTATGTAATTGAAATTGAAACAATAGTTTCCACAGAGTGTGGAAAATGCTGTTGATATTGAGTAAGGTGAAAATATATATTCTTTTGGTATTTTGTTGGGGTTCGCATTTGCGGATCAAAGGACCATGAATACAGCATTTCATATTTTGACATGCACCAACTCATGATCCGTAAATACGACCATCCTAATTCCTATATCAATTTTAACAACATCCATACCAGAACTGTCTATTTATTAAAGTCCCAGCCCAAACAGCATCGGTTTTCAGAATGAGCTGGCAGTTTATACCTATAGAATACGACTGTTCAACTTTGGAACGCAGTGAATGAATAATTATGTAAGCTATAGTGTAAGATGTGGGACCCATGGATGGACGATCAAGTAGACTTGTATAGATCTGTCGATGAGACACAAAACGGATCCGTTTTAGATTTAGGAATCTGCACATAATTTAGAACACCCGGGTACGCCCCTCTATACAAAATAAACCCAGCCAAATCTCGTTCTAATTGTGATTAGTGGGTATCTAGAAAACTACCATCATTCTACAAGTACTATCCTGAGAACTACAACCTTAGTAAGCTACAAACCAAGACGATTACCACATGGATCATTAACTCCAGTGTGTGTTGATTATGTGATAACTAATATATTATATTATTATATATATTATATTATATAATATCATAGATATGTATATAATATGTGATGTGTTACAGGAAAATGAGTCACAAGTCGAAAAAATGCATTTTGAGATGTCATCATATTTGAAAAGATGAGATCAAGCATCGTATATTTCTATATTTTGAGTGTGATATTTTTTTGCAATACGGTATTTATGGGTGGACCATTACTAGTAAAGTAGCTAAAATACTCTATGGGATGACCTTAATTAATGGCTATATCTAATGCACCGTCTTGATATTTGGGACATATATTCATGCCAAATGCTAGACTCCCAAACAATGAGAACATTCGGACAACAAGGAGATCTTGCGAATAAACTTAGATTTAGATTTAGATACTTTTATTCAATCAAGGATTACTATAATAATAAGAAATTCTCCAGCTAGACCATGTAGTCGATCCTTCGTTTGCATAGTTTAAAAGTCGCAAAATTACTTAAGAAAAATATCAATTTTGCGACTTGTGACTCATTTTCCCAGAACACATTACATATGTCTCTGTAATTACTTTCTTTTAATAGTGATTGAGGTATTTACAAATTAATGACAGGGTGTTACAATAATCACGGTAATAGTTTTCCTGATTGGAATTTTTTTTAAACAATTAGGTGGTAATTTAGGAGTTAGTTTTTCGGTGGTATTGGATTCCTCCAAATGGGATTTAATGGTGGAAAGCAGTGCAACGATCGAGGAATAAACTGGAGTAAAATTATTGCGAAGAAAGGCAATCGATGATATAGTATCAATAGAGAGAATCACAATAGTGCGCTGACTATGCTTAACTACCTTCCGATGCTGACTTCCTCAGAATCCTTCCGTTGCATTCGGAATTTACCGACTTCTGTTACATGGTCGCCTTCGATGGAATAATTCTTGCCCTCGAATTTTAATCCACTGAATGCTAAAAACATTTGATTAAAGCCTTCAATAATTTCTGAAACAAAATCAGAAATAAGCATTGTTAGAAAACGCATACATGAGTACGTATTCAAGCAAACTAAACTGAAGTTGAAAGGGTCATTTTGGTCTCACTTGTGAATAAATTCGTGAACATTTCAAGTAGAATTCCCGAAATTCTTTTATAACTTGACAAGCCATAAATTCCACCTACTCCCCCAGGTACGGGAGGAAATACCACCAGTAAGGTGAAGTAATCCCAGTAAAGAAGTTTTAACAAAAACCTGGGAACTGTGGTTCATTGCAGGATATATTCTATATAGGTAATAAACTGAAGACACTCACGTACCTTTTTTGCCATGAAGTTGTTTGTTGCTTCCACCCAATATGAAGATACAGTCTTCGGTGTAACAATTGGCCATACCTTCAGCATCATGGGCGCAGAATGCTGCCTGCAGGTTCTTGTTCATCTCCAAAACTCCATCTGGAACTGGTCGTAATAGCTAATATATGTATACACAGTACATGAGTTACATACAGGTTAACTAACGAGTAGGTTAACAGATCTATTATACATGCTTTCAATCATGAAAATAGAAAAAAATCGAGTGATGAATTTGAATTTTACCAGTAATCTTAGTGAAAAAACAGATTGGTTGCCATGACAACCCCACGTAAATCACTAGTGAAATACGCACTATGCGTAAATCACTCTAGATACGTCGTTTTCAGACCAATGCGTGTATACATAACAAAGAGCAATGCGTGTATAATAAAAAGAGATATAATATAAAATGTATGTTAACTAACAGGCCGATGTCCACCATGGAAGCAAATATCAGATATAGTATTCTAACATGCATATTATATGAGGCTACATGCTTTCTGGATCCTCTGGCCCCTCGCTACCTCTCTTTGTATTAATTTTAATTTTTCGGTCTAAGAATTGAATTTCTTAGAGATTTGTAGTCTCCAAAATAATAATATGAGTCCAACTCCTAATGTGAATTAAACAGTTACAGATAACGGTAAGGAGAAAATGGCGTTCCTATGAAATCAATTTACCGTATACAAAATACCCAGCCCTTCATCGACCTCTTTGCACTCCCTAAATTCTTTACTTACGGTATTATTTATCCTCTTTCTCTCCCCCATTCCCCGCCCCAGCCCCGCCCACAGTTCCTTCTCCTGTTCTCACAAATATCATCGTGGTAACATGCATACCGGTATACATGATATCATGAAAGAGAATAGAAAAGGAAAAGCATCTTAAAGCGATAATAAGCATACCAGCCATTTTTCTTGTCCAACTCCTATGCGAGTGCTTAATTGTCGTCAAGGTCAAGGTTTCCACGATGCGCCTGCCTCCACGTTTCTAACGCGACTGAAAAAAGTGTGGATATATATCCACACGTTGTGATTATAACCATGTGATGTATGCCTATATATCCAGGTCAATAGGACAATACATGCGTCCCACCCCCTGATGCTGATAATCAGAAAGAGTGAACTTGATCTTGACTCCCAGCTTCGCTTAAATGAATTAATGGCCGCGTAGTAGTTGAATGTCAAAGAAGGTTATTTCTATTCATATGATTAATGTATATCCAGGAAAGAGATCCCGTTTCACGATCAATCGCAACTTTACGATCGTATAGTCTCATGATAATATTGTTTACTTCTTTGCATGCGGTTTCTACCTACTAATGTATATATTGAAAGGTATACTTATCGTGCGCATCATGTACGAATAACGTGTGAAAACGTTGAAATAAAACAATGGACCCATACATTTAAATTATCTACAGGTCACAAAGTATCTATTTAAAATGTTAGCATCGCATGTATATTGTGCATGTTTCCACTCAACAGTAGGTGACAGGACATGTATACTACCCCGTGGGTTAGTGAAAGACCAGTTATGGGGCTGATACATGGTAAAATACCATGTGAAATACCATGTGGAATATCATGTAAAATACCATGTAGTGAAATATTTCTAAGATGTGAATCTCTAACGTGTACATAAAAGTAGCAACGTAATGTTAGCTAATGTTCATTAAAATCGACCAATACACAACTCGGGTATGTAATGTTACTTTTATTCTCAAATGGTTAACAATAAGGAGACAGATATAAACAAATACCTCTTTTGGCTCTCTCATGTACATTCACTGTTTAAAATTCACTCTTGGGTCATATCCCCAAAGCAAAGCGCAAATGTAAACCATCTCAGATATTCAGTTCAATTCTTCCTATGCACATGTATACTCCTGCTATTTATGTAAACCCTATTCGAAGCATGATTGTGTTTTAACTAATTGCATCAATAATAAAGATATCGCATCATACCTTACCAGCTTCAAAGGAAGTATTCATTAATTTTGATCCTGAACCCATCAAACACTTGCAAGGTGATTTGTAGCAAGTTAGTCGAAGGAAAGAGCATTTCTCTTATGTAATAGGATAAACTATATGGGGCAGTCATTATTGGATTCTGCTCATTTATAACTCGGGAACTGACTTTAATCAAGGATGACCAATTACATACATGTATGCACATTATACATGCATCTTTCATTTAATATTTATCCCATACGACATACAAAAAATACGTACGTTAATACAATACATGTGACATCTATATATTACATATATAAATGATCCATGCCCCACTCTCCAGAGGGATCCAGTCCCTCCTGCATCGTCAGTGAGTGTTAGTATTTTTTTATCGAAAAACCATCGTTAGTAGATTATCCATTTGTATCAAACAAATGTTATCATCAAAACTAATTGAAGGGACAAACTGTTGCACATTAGAACTTCCTCAAAGAAGTTTCTTGGCTCACACCATTCTTGATCATATCGTTACTTGAAACTGTGTCGCAATGGGGCGACGCGTGAAAACATCCCTGAGGGATACGGCGTTTTCCCCTGCATATATAAACTGATTAAATATTTTATAGGCCTCAAATGAATAATGATAATAAAATGATAACGTTAATAAGGCAAGAGTTGTTCCTTTAAATATCGTTATCCTTAGCGCCATTGAATTTAATTGTTGTTATATAATATAATAACAATAAAGGACTTTTGTTTGCGTAACAGAATCGGAAGCAACGGTCCCCCTGGCCTATCTGGTGCATGTTGAACTTGTATTATGATCACCATAAACTATGTATTTCTATGGCTTGATGCCCACATTTATGAGGATACTAATCACCGTTGCTGGATACGAGCAAGACCTGGTAGAGTATGCACATGTACATGTACATACCCATTCCCAAGGTGTAATAAATAACCAACAGAATACCTTTAAAAACAAAAAAAAAGAAATAACCACCAGAATAGTCAAGGCTTTTACAAATCTCATCACTAAAGGTTATCTTTAGAAAAATTGAATATCACATTTATATCTAGAAATTTAGATATTATTCACTTTCCAATCAGAAAATAAATGGCCGTTTATAAATACAGGAATGCCCTGTTATATTGGGATGCTGATGGGAATACCTGCTAGGGGGCTTGAAGCATCAGAGTTGTACCATACAGAGACAAACTTGTTGATTGTTTGCCTCTGTCCTTAAATTCTTCTATCACAAATACTTATTACATATCTCTCCATTCTAACTATAAATTGAATGATTGATGATCTATATTTTACGTCTATAGCATTATTGTATGAATTCGATTACGATCCATTGGTCCGACGCAAGCATATAACCCAATACATCCAATAATAAAATGGATTTCTATGAATGAATAAAATTCAGATATCCAGCCCTACAGTTTAATATTTAAAGTTGTAAATTCTCTAGACAACCAGTTTTATGTGTGTCTGCCATTAGAAGTATTATCAAAACGGTCATAACTGCATCGACCAAGCGAATCTACTTTCAATAAAAATTGAAGGCAATGGGGAGATCGTTTGCTCCAACTGGTGATAGCTCATTACATCAAGAATTATTATCATGTGCAGAAGTCCTTCTTACTCTGAGTCACATCTTGGTAAAAAGATGTACTTCGCTGTTTTAGATATCGTTCAAACCTCATAGACACCATCTTGATTACATAATAAGTCTTGCAACACAGAATAATCTTCCAAAGTGGAGTGCAATATTTAACAATAACCACCAGGTTAATTGTACTTTAAATTGGTTACTTATTATGAATTCCGAGATTCGTAGAACATGAGTGTGATATCTTCATTAACAACCATCTCAATGTATAAGTTAGATGCTATGTCATTACGAAAAACATCCAATGGCTACTCAGATAGAAACGGACCCTATAATATCTGGACATTGAGGAGGTTTCTGATAAAGAAAATAAACTCAATATATCACTACGCAGGCTCCACCTGGGATCGGAAAGAATCATCAGAGTGGTTGAAGGAATTAGCATATTTCCCACTACTTCTGGTTTTGTCTCCAGGTGTTATGCTGGTCCCAGGGTCTGAGTGGATCGTTGTAGCGAATGATCCACTTGTGCGTGAACTCCTATTTTGCACAGGCACCTCGTCATCTGAATCATTGTCGTCCAATGTTTTTATGATGACCCGTTTATTAACGTAACTGTGCCTGTCCTTATTTGCCTCCTCTTTGTCGTCGTCCAATGTTTTTATGATCACCTCTTTATTGACGTAACTGTGCCTGTCCTTAGCCGCCCCCTCTTCTTCGTCCAATGTGTTTATGATCACCTCTTTATTAACGTAATCGTGCTCGTCCTTATCCGACTCATCTTCGTTGTCGTCGCCGTTGTCGTCGTCGTCGTCGCTTTCCTTAAAGGCGACACGTCGGTTTTGCTGGGGCGATTCTTCTTGTATTTCATCAGCAGCGGTATCGTGACTGAGTACATCGTTGATGAACGCTTGATTCTGGTAGGAATGGTGTTCAACAACGCGATTAGCTTCCACCGGTCCCTGTATTTCCTCCTCAATTATGACCGATATCCGTTCTTCACTCTGGGGAATTTGAAGGGAATGTTTTAGTACATTATCCCTGAAGAAGACCCTATCAAGTCGAACAGGTGTGATTTTAAAGAACAAATAATTTACTCGAGGAATTATTTCATCCACGCATCCCCGATTTTGTTTTACAGCATACATGTATACTGAATAGGATTGTTCGATGTATGTTATTAATTACTAATAACAACTTAAAGGAAATAGCAAATTCAGTTTGATATACAGTGTTTTCTCTTATTAAGAGATAGTATAGGTAAATTATGTAAATTATGAAGAGATGTGTTGGATTCTGCCTAATCTGGTAGTGGAAGTGAATCGATCATCATAATTAAATTCCCAAAATATATATACATGTACATTATCATATATCCTCAGCAGAAATAACACTTCTTTTTTTTTTATCAAAGAGTGCTCACAAAATCGTTATCAAAACATACACTACTAATAACAAGTGCCTTAGTATCAACATTTGTAATATTATGATATTCTTGTCGTTAAATATCTTTTAAGGTTCCCCCTGCCGAAGGCGGTATGAGAGTCTAAGGCACTTGTACTTGTACTTGGAAAGCTTAATCTATTGTTTTTCCTTTATGTATGGGTTCTTTATTCATGGGTTTCACCGAGTACTTCACACTATGGTATTTTTGCTTTTATTCCATGATCTTGTGTTTAAAAAATGAGTTTACAGAAAACTGTATAGCATAGCTTTATGCAATGCGGGTGCATTGTTGGGAGCCTATCACCACCCACCTACTACAGCGACCCCTACCACACAGGTGCTGTACTACCCATTCCACAACTCATTCTCAATCACTTCACCTCTTGCCACCACACTGATCACTCAATTTATCCCACCCACCCACACCTAACACTCATCATTTCATTCCTCCTTACTAATTATCTTATATTATAACTTAAAATTTCATCATCTCAATTTTTAACTTATAATTACTTCAACTTTTACCAATTTTTATACCAAAAACTCAATTTATTTTACACCTCTTTTATTATCTATTTATATAAATTATATCAAATTAAATAAAATATTTAATTTCCCAAGCTGCCTCTTCACTCCTTTCTTATCATTTAATTGGCTCGACAACAATGAGGACTAATTTCCATACTAGTGGTGTATGAGCCAACAATAAGTCACTGGTTGTGAGAGTGGCACATAACTGATATACGCCACTTTGACGGCCAAATCATGGAATAAAAGTTGAAAACTAAACCTGCCACCTGTATTTTAGTCACACAGTACATATCACACAAGCACCCTTAATTTAAAAAGACCCGATCTATTCTTTTTCCCACCTCAGTCTCAATAAATTCGTGGTGGTGAATCGTAGTTATTCCTTGGTGAAAGCCAAAATGACTTGTTACAGGATTGTATTCATTCCTCCCCTTACCTTTCTGCTCCCGTCCTCAAAGCTACCATTGAAGCTATCAGCACTTGTGGAACCTTTAATTATTTCGTCTGTGGTTTCATCATAACTTCCGGTATCTGATATCTTGTGCAGTCTTTCATCAGCCTAAAAATAATATTGGTATGTATAAATATGTGTTAAGTTGGTATCAGCATTTATAAAGTGATATTATGGGATTAGAAGCCGACCGTGTGGAACCTATACCAATAGTCCATGTGATCTTCTTCCACTGAATGTTCCTTAGTATTTCGACCAAGTATAATTTACTGAGAGTTCAATACATATTGAGAGTAACATAAAGACCTGATTACCAAGGACGCCACACAGTTACTAAGGACCTGACCAATAGGCAAATTTCAGAATACCCTGTTTGGCTTGAGATAGTGACAGCTAGCACTGATTTTATAGAGCAACCGAGGCCTGTCTGAGGGTGGGTGTGTATGAATGGCTTTGACCACATCTGAAGGTATATGTGCCTCCACACTCACACTCACACACAGTGCAGGTGCATGCATCATGCACTCAACCGACACCTACACACAGCGCATCTAATGACCTGTTGAGAATTTGTTCTGGTATTTGTTTTCCATAATTATTAAAGGACAATAAAGTAAGATTAAGATAGGGCATGGTGTTGTCTCATATATCCTCAAGTTTGGTGGCAATATTAGATGTCTTTCTGTCTCTAAATGACTTTTAATGAAGGGCCGTTTCTGTAGCTTTCTGTGTCCATTGGAGACTGTAGCCACGTAAACGCAAGTGGCCCAGGCCCCTCTTCCGGTCAAAATTACCCGTCACCCTCTACTCTGGCCTCAGTCCACCAGTCACCATATCTTATTCCAAATGTTCCCTATTAGAAGCCTCTCTTTACCACAGACCACAGACAACACCCACTCCAATACAAAATACTGTTCAGTTGATTCCCAGAGAGGGGACATGTTATCGGGCATGTTATCTGTTTTGAATTTTTGAAATAATTTATAATCTCTGATGTTAACTAAACTTAAACTTGAACTTAAAGAAGTCAATCAGGTCACCCATGCAGTAGCTCCCTTCTATTATATATATCCACAGAAGCCTCTCTGGGTAATGCTGTCAATGGGAACTATGCAAAGTGATCAGCACGAAATTGATGTGTTTGAACAGAGAAAGTACTGTCACTGCCTATATGGAGCTAACTTTCCTTAATCTGTAACTTATCTTGGGAGAGGATGTTTGTAGCTATCTTCTCTGTGTTGCGATGTCTTACCATTCGAGTAATATTACAAAGATATTCTTCACTCAGATTTTCAGAATTTCATTTTTTCCAAATAATAAATGAACACACTTCATAATTATGGCATATAATATTGTAAAATATTGGACAACAGCAGCACCACCTTTAGTAAAAATGTGGCAAAAAAGTAGAGTCTACCGTATGAGCTTACCGGCAGTAGGCATGCATCAGTGTCTACCCAATATCTACAGCCCCCTGCTGTTTACTCAATAATTGTGATAAGTTTTATTTATGCTGAACTTGGAATGAATGAATGAATGAAGTGGTTTTATCGTATATTTATAGACACAAATGGTACTAGTGCTCTTCTAGTAAGTTACCATTACCAATTGCATTCCAGTGTATGGCAGGAAGTGCGAATAATAAACACCAATGACAATACATAATTACATGACATATGAAACCCGACTATTTTCAATATGAACATTTTGGAAATTCTATTTTAAACAGTAATAAGATGACGTGAACTTAAGACGTGAATGCAACTCGCAATTGGTAGGATAGAAATGGATACCATGACGCACTTACCGCGTATACTCTAGGGTCACAACAAATTGACCAACAAGTGACCACGAGGGCGACACAGCTGAAGATATAGTCAGCGATAGACACAAAAATAAGAGACATATCTATCACGAGAAGAAGTTCAAACTGAAAGAAAAAAAGACTTTTTAATCTTTTTTTGAAT
This sequence comes from Sthenelais limicola, assembly GCA_942159475.1. Classification (NCBI taxonomy): domain Eukaryota; kingdom Metazoa; phylum Annelida; class Polychaeta; order Phyllodocida; family Sigalionidae; genus Sthenelais; species Sthenelais limicola. Next base: position 42,236,230 of record OW804100.1, read on the forward strand.
ACTAAACGTAAGCTGTGCTGAGCTGATCGATATCAGAGACAGTCCAATACAGTCCTAAATGTACTGTCTCTGTCGATATCACACTAGTGTGATCACAGTTACCATGAAAGAACAACTATCGGGTATGGAGATTTTTTTTATTTCATTTTTGAAATTAGTGAATGAATAGTGTTGTTATATAAAAGTGTTTGAGATAAAAGATAGTACAATGTTTTCTTAAGTTAATTAAAATAATTATTATATACGAAGGTGGATATTGATGATAAAAAATTGATTCGTAATTGGTCAAATTTAGTGGATGAGAAATTGAGGATTAAATGAGAATTTAATGAGAACATAATAATAAATAATTATATATTTAAAGAAGTTTTAATGTGGGGTTGGGAGGGTGGCAAGCAAAAGGCGAAAGAGTGGTTTGAAAGAGACCTGGGCCGGCCAAGCTATATGAGAGAGGTTATGTGAAGTAATTTGGAACTAGATAGTAAACATGGAAAACGTCACGATTAATGTGATTCAGACTCTGGGGCGGGGGAGGGGGGAGCGGAATGTCGGTTTATACAAACCATGATCTTAGTCTGGGTAGCAAACTAATTAGTAAAACCTTACGTTTTCAGGGCACGAATTCGAAACGGAATTTGGTGTATAGCCACAGTCCGTTTTCTGTTCCATTATCGATATTGTAGATGTCACCACCACTGCAGCCGGTATCAGAGTAGACAACGTACACAGCACCATGTAAAAGCATATCTGAAACCATAATTGATTATTAGTCAACTGGCATTGCAAAGAGCGCATGAACGCATTCTATTAAATCTGGGATTGCGTGAGGTCCTTACAGTCTGTCCAATCATGCATGACGATTTTTTTCGCTACTGCAATGAAACCTCATGAAACCCTGAGGTAACTAAGGGATATTTTAAAGGCTACACAATAAGCATTATTATTCGTCACACTCCATCCCATCACTCATTCTCATTCTTCAATCATATATCTAAGGCAAAATAGTAATTTGTAATTTTACATTTCTTTACAACTATTAGACCTGAAAATACGAAAAATGCTTGTGTCAGCGGAATTATCCACTAAATAAAAGAAAATTGATACAAATACATACATACATATGTACATGTATTAGTCATATTGGAAAGTATTATCTCGGGTGTACAGCATGTGTCACGTATCACCTCGGGTAGACACAGAGTTTATATTATGCGCATTCCACTTGAGAGGTGTAATAAGTGGGGTGCAATAAAAATATTTGTATCGTACGTGTGTACCCAACGAGTTGGTGTGCGATAAACATGTGAATTGTTTTTTTCCTTTAGCTTTTAGATACTTTATTATGATGATTCAAAACCAAAAACAAAGGTTTATATTTCAATATGTTTCTACGCTAGGAGCATATAATAAATAGTCAATGGAACTCGGTACTAGTAATTGAATATTTATTGGACTCGATTGCTTTGCTACATAGTGTATGGGAAATGTACTGGGATATAAGCATTTACAGTTTCACAGGACTCGACCGTTATATAAGCTATGGGTGGAGTTAAGGGCCTAGTCCACTAAGCCGATTCTCATGCGATTGTGCGCCACAGAGGACTCTTTTGCACTAAATTCTATGAGAATCGCATGAGAATCGGCTTATAGTGGACTAGGCACTTTACAAGCCACATAATGTTGCATGTCATGAGGGACCCAGTTTTCCGACAGGACGTGACAAACACTTTTTAACAATTATTTGGTCCAAATATAAAATAAAATTTGATGCACTTTTCTCATTCAACTTCTACTTCTGGCAGAGATCTATATTTTCCATAGAAAATATACATCTACGATATTCTGAAGAAAGATTCCAGAATCGTCCATGTTTGGTTATGGTCCAAATAGCGGGAGGCTTTGGACCAATTATCTGTTTATAAATAGCTGAGCCTGGGAAACATGTGATGGAAACTCACTTTTTATATATTATACCAAAATATCCGGTATATGATATGTACACTTCATGACATGAATTACCCGGCCGTACCAAGATGACTTTCCTTCGAGATATTTATAATTAAACATTATATTGCTAGCGGAACCAATGTAAGACCAATTCCTAAACGTAGTTTATTGTCTATATTGACTGGTTATGTATGAGTCTGCCAAAGACGACTGTCCTCTTTCCCTATCTCTCTCACTCTCCTGCCACGAACCAACGTATACTCCGCCAAACATACCAATAGCAGCACCTCAACTGCATAATTATTGTATCCAACTCAATCAATGTATGGAAAGGACTCACTCGATCATTTATGTTATTTTCCCGCAAGGTGGTCACGCCCCAAATTTTGTAATGATGATCCAATCTTACATAACATTATTCCATGATACGCCACTCTCACGACCAGTGACGTATTGTTGGCTCATACACCACTAGTATTGAAACTAGTCCTGTTTTCCGTAAAATCATTTTTTTAAACATAAAATCGTGGAATAAAAGCAAGAATACCATAGTGTGAAGTCCTTGATGAACAATACTCACATCATAAGCCCAGAAGCAACTCGGCCTACAGCCTCTTTGCTTCAGTGAGTATAGTTCACCTTGCAGTCCATACTATTGTATTCTTACTATAATATTACTTAATTATGTCAATCATTAACCATAAATTAGTATTATCTTTAAAAGGTTTTTATTCAGGCATATTATATATAATTTGCACACTCACTCGTTATGAGTGGTGGATATATTTGTATTATGAATTCATTAAAGAAAGATAATCATATAATCCAGATACTGTTTTTAACCTCCACTTCAGTTCGAGTTATTATGATTTCAATTGTGAAGACTCTTTCTTGTAGAAAACCTTGTATTATAACCCAAAGTAAAGTTCTATGCTTGTTTCAAAAGGAAGGCATTCCATTTTATTTTACTGATAGCACATAATACGGTGTAGCCTTGCGGGGCATATCGTAACAATACTTGTAGGTCTGAGTAATTTAGTCTGAAAAGATGCTTCTACCGTATAAAAGGTCCTTTTATCAACCTGTCTGGGCTGACATCTTTAAGCATAGCTGATCATCAGGGGTAAAGTCTGGATTGTTTACATTTGATGCTAGATGATCCAATCCTCACTCGGGGCAGTTTACAGCAACGAGAAAAGAATGACTTCATTCTATACTCGTCATCCACAACAATCAACCTGATCTGGGGAATGTGGAAGACTCTAGTTCAGGAGGAGTGTGTGATATTGTGATTTATGACAGAGGGAATTTTGTCTTGGCCCCAGCTTTTTTGGCTGAACCAGGTTAAGAGCGTTTATGTCATGTGTGCATAGCCGTACCTCCCATACCCCTCTCTATATAATAGTACAGAACTTGTTTCATAAAGTATTGCCTATTAACACGCTATCGGAAAATAGTAAACCAAAACGCTTGCAAGGGGGGTAGGGGTCTATATACATAGACCTTGATTTTAGAAAACTGTTCAAATATAAATCATGCAATCTAGGATATGGATAGGAAACGGATGACTACTCTCTAAACTTCGTATACAGCCGTTGCTCCTCTTTTTCTCGCTAACTATTTCTCCATACTTATTACTGATATCTCTTTTTCTCTTGATCAAAATCGTATATAAATATGGCAAGGCATCCGACAGAACTGCGTATATATATGACTGTAATGTGAATAATATTCAAACGCCTTATTTCCCACCCCGGAGCTTTACATTCAACAGATTGGAGGTAATGACTTTGTTTACCTTTGTTCCTCTATAATAAATATTTTGTAGCATTTGGCTTGTTATTTCTGTCAGTCTCTCGTCACATGAGGGCTGTATTTAGTGCATGATGTGGGTGACATAATATTGCCAGGTATATACATCTATAATACATGTGAGCTGGTAATGGTTTTTGTGTACTTCTTCTCGGACATTCCCGAAATTCCTTGATGGGGGGAATAAAACCAAATAAAAGGTACATACCGCTCCACCTGTGCGTGCCTTGGCAGCAACTAGACCTGAGATCCCAGCAAAGGTGATCTGCAAAAAAGGAGTATTTGCACGTTAATGGTACATATGATGTAATGAAACCGTGGACTGTACACATCGCGATGGTGGCAAAAATAGTATTATGTAAATTTGTGTATATCCCAGGTTTTACTGGAGATAATTAATACGCCATATTAAGGATTCATTATACATACCTGCCTATTATGTATTCAATGTGGAGAAAGGTGTATACCTTGAGTTCAAATAAATGGTTGACACTCATATCCAGTGCAACATACATTTGTTTATAAATAATCTGTTCGTGGAACTTTGAGGTGGGGAAGGGGGGATAATGAACGATTAAGAGCACGTATCACGTAAAATGAAGTTTTTAAAGAGAGAGAGAGAGAGAGAAGAAGAAGAAGAAGAAGAAGAAGAAGCAGCAGCAGCAGCAGATGATGATGAAGGCGAAGAGGGGCAGAGGTGGCTGAGGATGAAGAGAAGGATGAGGAAGAAGAGAATGTAGAGGCGACAGAAGAGGAGGGGGAGGCAGATATCTAGGAGGAAGAGAAGACGGGGAGGAGGAGAATGCAGAGAGGGAAGAGGAAGAGAAGACAGGGGAGGAAGAGAAGACAGAGGAGGAACAGCAGGCAGGGGAGGAACAAAAGGCAGAGGAGGGACGGAAAGCAGAGGAGGTGGACTTTCAAAGGACAACGAGAAAGCAGAAAAGAAAAGGCAGACAAGAAGGAGAAGGCTGGCAATAAAAAGAAGAAGACTATAAGAACAACATTATAATTACTATACCAATAACAATATCACTTACAAAGAATCCACCCCAGATGCCCGAACAGCCTAGGTGTGTGGAGATGGTGCCAAAGTAGATACCTGCCGCCTGGAGAGCCATCAACCCTAGCCCCAAGATCAGCTGCAGGAGGCTGAGGCACACGGCAGCCAGCCGCGAAAAGTTGGTGTACCTGTACACCTTCATTTCTCCCTACCCTGAACAGAGAAATAGAGATCAACATTAGTTATACATATCTATAGATCTGTTGCATATCATCGTTTGCAAAGTTTAGATAATATGAAATGGGATCCATATGTGTAACATTAATTAATCAACATTTTGATAAAGAATATACAGTGATCAGCAAGGTGTCATTGGCACATCAAAAATCTTGTCCTGGGTTTGAAGGGGCTCTCTCAACTCTGAGCTTAGAATGAAAGTAGAAATTCAGTGCAGATGGAACATACTGCAAGGATGTCTCCTATTTAGAATTAAATTGATATTATATATTCAGTTTAATATAATATCAACATGTACCCAGCCGCCATGGAACATTAAGTACTTTATATATATATGTCCTCAATATGATACATGTTTTTCAAGTAAAAGGTTTAAAGATTTCAAAGGTTGCAATACACCTGATTGCATGTGCAATTGGGTGTATTGCAACCTTTGATAGATATAGTTGACCCATTTTCATCAAAACAAAAATATATGTCCAGTTAATTGAACACGATCATGGTTCCCGGAAAATCATGCTAGTTTTGTACTTGTTATGTTATTTCTTATTCTTATCTAAACGGGATTGCAATTGTTTTTGCACCTATGCATTGTGATTACAAAGTCATCATACGCCATAACTATTTTAATCCTGAAATGTTTCGATTGCATTGTATGCAATAACATATTTATACCATGTCTTTCCTAAAACGTTTAAATACATTAATTTACTGAAGCTGTCTCCCCTAAAAATAGAAGGCCTTCTCAAATATCGCCTTCTTTGTCAACCAGAAATGATATAGTTCCAAAGGTTAACCTGGCCCATACCTCATCGCCAGTTTCGCACCATTTACTGGCTTTTGAATGACACTTTCAGAGCATAAAGCACTGTACGTTTCTTTCGCAGCAGGTCATGACAGTCACGACTCCCTGAATAGCCGACGTCTACGACTTCCTTGTCTGTTGCCAGACGAGGACAACATTGGTTTTTCGGGGAGGACATCATAACAGTCAACTCTGCAAAGTTCCTCAAATCCCAAATCAGCTCCACCCCGCAAGCTTATTTTGCCTAATCATAATGACGGAATTTAATTCTCACGTGGGATAAGCTGTGTTAGGGTAAATTTAAACTTTAATTCTGTCAGATCAACTATATTTTAGGGTAAAGTTAATCCAAAACACACTAGTCACACCTTTAGAAATGAATGTTTTGACTTCACCCCGTAGCCTCAACTCCGGTGTAAACATTATCTAAATGTAAATTGGTTTGTTTATTTATTCTCAATAGACTACCACTCAGGAATTCAGGCCTGGGCCAAAGGCCGCCTATAGAACTACTTGACTATGAGAAGTACAATTTTAATGTTTAGAGGTAGGCTAGTAAATAATCTGGTTCAATTCCTCAGATTGTAATTCAGCTGTATTTCCCAGTCTAGGCTCAGAGTTGAGAGAGGCCCTCCAAACTGAGGGAAAGCCTCTTGTTCCAAACCGTTAAAATCCAATTAGGACGCCCACTTCAGGGGCAGTAAAGCCATTGGCGCAGTAGGTGTCCAATCACTGACATTCCATTCTTAACTGATCTGAGAGGCTCTGAGCTTAGACTGATCCGGAACAAATCCTCTTCGTGACACATTTATAAGATTATCATGAATTGACATTTACATCAGCCTTATCCTGGTCATTGCCATGTTATATTGTCTTGCTGCAGAGTATATAAAACAATGGACAGGACAATATAGGTAGAAAGCCACGCAAAATTAATCCATGGGAAGGACCACACATACATACTTGTATGCATATATTGTATGATTGTTAACCAGGTCATTTGTTCCCAGCGTAAATCCCCATCCTCTCATGCACTTTAAAACGCCCGTTCAAGGGAAATAATAGACAGAAGAGTGAGGTACATAACATAAAACTTATTCCAATTGTGTGGCATCATCTTGGTTTTTTTCCCCTATAGACACATTTGATTAAATCTGTGGATGTTAGAACCGGTATTGTGCAAATAAGTTTACCTGTTCACAATTTATACTGTTCTACTTTAACTTCTAGGATGGTTAATAAATGCTACCCCTGCGGCTGTCTGACTTCCTGACTTCCAAAAATTGGGAAAACGATTCACTTTCCAGCATCGACTGATATTAACATAACTCCGCTCGTGATATCGAATAATACAGGTCTATACACTGTCCTCCCTGCAAGACCCAACAAACACAAATGACCACGACATTAAATATTTACTACGTTGTTCACTTACCGAATCTGAGCTGCTGTCGGTATTCTGGCAATATACGGTGCCTTCCACTAAACCCTACTGCATGAGAACTGAGGTGTAGTATCTCTCAAGCATTACCTCCTACCTCAGCAGTGGGCTCAGAAAGAAAGGGGGCTTAGGGGGGTTCGAGACCCCGTAAGTACTCGAATCCCAATGTCCGACCATTAGAATAAATTAAAATAATCCATTATCTCACGTAGATACCATGACCCGTTCATGTGGGTTCCAGTTATACAAAAGATTGATAACAATTCGTATGTATGTAGCAACGGTAACGTTCAAGCACCAAAACGACCTCCGCCCCCCCCCCCCCCCCCCCCCGCTTATTTTTATACAATTTGCGGTGCCTGTCCCACGCCGAGTATTTGGCACTGAAGCGCATCGAACTGACGGGACATATGGGGGAGGAGGAGGGATCGAGACACCTAGGGTAAATCCTGACAATTTACCTACTAACAAAAGATAATACGCGTCATCCTAATGTAGGCCTATGGGGAAAATGTAGAGGGTTTGGGGCGGAGGCGGTGCCCTCAGTAATTGCTGAAAGGTCGTAGCAGCGGGCATTGCCCCACCACGCGTTGAATCAGTATGCGTACGCTATGTATATATCACAGTTAGCTTTTACACTAACCAGGATTTATGAAGTCATGTATACACACTTATAGTGCAGTTATATCTCACCAAGTGTGGCATCAAATAATGGAAGGGGCGAGGGTTATTATTTAAGGATTATAGTTCCTCCACAAGAAAGTACGAGAGCCATCTTTCCAAACATGCAATTTCCAAGCATGCAATTAGAAGGTGTAGTTATATAATAGGCAGCAGTCCAATTTTGATCTAGTTTCGATAAATATATATATAATATATTCCTGGAAGCTATGAACAGAAATGACGTTTGTTTAGTCGGTCTATGACTAGTTTCGTGCTCAACATGTTTTTGGGTGGATTTGAAAAAGGAAGCTAGAGGGACCGTCTGGCGCTGTAATTGGGAATCTTCACGGTCTGCCGAGCAAGCACCATGCCTGTAGTGGACGTCGTCGTGTGCTTCTGGGAGCGATACAGCTTAAAGATCCCAGTATATATCTGGGTACGTACACTATTTAGTATATATGTTGTGCATGGTGGGCCCATTGAGTAGGCGCTTCAGTGGGAAACAATGCTGTGGCCGTTACTATTTTGTGTGCTGTTTGTTTACAGGTTGATTCAATAGTATAGGAATTCGTGCTCACGTATGTAGACTGAATCATCATTGAAAGGTGAGTAGGGAAAAACGCAATTAAAATGATTGAAAAAAGAAACAGGATCTCTTCGTGTTTGCTCAAACTATTGATAAATCTAATTCACATTGATAAAGGTCCAATAGACTTACTCAATTCATCCATTTTCCATCTCCTTTCGTTTGATTAACACTGCATGGTGAATGAAAGACTACCACTATCTATATAGTAAACCAGCTAGTTCCTGCCTTTTTTAAAAACTTGTTTTCACCAAAAACATATATACATACTGATTGGGGTCAGAACGGGTATGGTATGCATTTGGAACCTATTGGACCGTAAACACTTTCTTATTGAGTCGTGCAAAAAAGTCAATTGGCACAAGTATTGCCTGTTGGAAATATTCCAAATCAAGACACTCTGTTACAAAAAACATTTTAAATTTGATACGATTTTAAACATGTCGTGTGGAACATTTCCTAGCCTAGCCTACTGAACAAATAAATGTCAATGTTTAAAGGCATCCTAAAATTCTTAAAGTTTTCCATCATTGGGTTTTCCCATTTTCCATTAGATTTGAACTGTCATTTCTCTGGGCATACACCTTCCATATGGTTAAACACTATAGGGGATAACACTATAAACAATATTCATCAAACCCCTTACACTGTCAAAATGAAATGGATTTGACTTGATCCAAACGAATGGATCATCTCTTTTGCTTTCGGTAGTAGGATGCTTTCTTTATTAAAAAAAACATCTATTTATTCTTAAAAGTTATATCTGTCGGTTACAACAAGGCCAATAGCAAGATCGCCTTCCATTGCCATTTTGCACGAGCACCTGTGGAGGGTTTGTATTTACTATTATTATAATAATCATGTAGAACATAGGTGACATACCCTAAAGCTAAAAAATATAGTATTTCCATGGTAGATTATGATAGCTTTAGTTGGTCAAGAACAATATTTGTATAAAGTTATATTTGTGATATAGAGTGGCTGCTATTTACTTTTTATAAGGTGGGTATATCTCTATAGTCTCTGATGGATACGATGGATTTTCACTCTGTTGTTGACTTTAGTAATAAACGTTCTATGTCACCTGGCGGGTGAAGGAAGAACAATAGTATCTAGGTGAACTTCTCTACGTCCGGGCTCACCTGAGACAATAATAAAACCATATAAGACTGTTAACACTTCTCTCCACAGTATACGTGGGGTTTGTATCGTCCATTTACATCAACGTTGAAACTGACATTCAAATGAACTCAGGGGATTATAAAAGGCGGTCTCGTTTGGTCTTCGGGCAGAGAGAATAACGCATGTAGTAGGTAAAATAAATGAGAACAGTGTATTGGCATATATTATGGTCCGATGGCAGCGTAACTGTGTAGGCATTCTAATTATGTTAATAATAACTTACTAGCTGCTGTAATCATCTTTGATAATACAAGAGTACTAACCGTGAACTCTTAACAAGAGTAATAATTTATTAATATAATAATATAATAATCATTAAACAGAGTCAAAACATTTTAAACGGTAGACTACAAAACGAAAGCTATCTACAACATATGGCATATTTAGTCTCTGTAATGAATCACTAAATATAACAAAGTTAGAGAGGAGCCAAGAAAATGCACTGACTACATAAATGATATTATAGATGAATACTCTGATAATTCGCGTCAAGTAAGGATAACTTTCAATATCCTGCTATTTTCCACAGAACTAGTTCAGGCATTGTCACAACTTTACAACCCTATAGCGACCCTTTTAGAGGGTGGCAAGGCTCAACAAGCATGCGCCATCCACTCAGTTAACTTCGATCACACTTCAGCAATTCAACGACAACTATACAACAAGGCCTATACATGTATGTATATCCAGATGTGATGTGTCACAGAAAAATGAGCCATAAGTCGAAAAAAATGGATTTTGAGATATTATCATAATTGAAAATTTCGTATTTCATTGATTTGAAATCATTTTTTATTCAGGACCAAAGGCATTACACCGCCGATAATTGAAAAGATGAGATTAGGTGGATTTCAATGATGTCAACATTTAGGAAATCGGAGAAGTATTTCTATATTTTATGTTTGATTTTGTTATGTTTCTAGGTGTTTGACTTTGCTATATTTCTGGGTGGACTATTACTATATAGTAAAGTAGCTAAACATACTTCATAGGATTACCTTAGAAACGCAAGAATATATTTAATTACACTGTCTTGAAATTTGGTATATAATATTCGACATGATTAAGGTACTAGATACACCAAAGATGAGACCATTCCAACAGGGAGATCTTGCGGATAAAACACTGTTAAAAATAAAATATCTATTTTCTTGTCACCTTAGGATTGAATTCCTTCAGGGAATTATATCATGAAGGGGAATATAAATCTCATTCGTGAGCCCTATCATGAAGAATATACTGGGTTGATGGGTTGAGAATATTCTTCAAAACTTACTCTGAAGCTTGTGGTGGATGAGTCCTCTGAAAAGAAGCAACACCTCAGTCTAGGTCTGAGTTGAGAGGGCCTCTCCAAACTGAGGAAAAGCCTCTCGCTCTAAACCACAAAATGCCATTAGAATCCCAGTAGGACGCCTACTCCAGGGCCAGGAAAGCCATTAGCGCAGTAGGCTTCCGATCACTGACATACTATTCCTATCTGATCTGAGAGGGTCTGAGCCTAGACTTCACCTGTTCATATCGTGTACGAAGGTACAACTGATTGTACTAGGACTAGGAAGGTGTCCAATATAAATATGTATCTACCTCTCTGGATCATTTTATCCTCAGGTATAACAGGCAGTTCGAAGGAGATTACAGTCTTGCTTTATATCCATTGAACTTCCATCGATCTGTCTACCCTTGATACGTCCGATGATTGATTAATAAATAAGGGAATAATATAAATGGTTGATGTAGAAAAGAAAAGTGGGAAATGACTAAACCTATGAGTCAGGCTATCAGCTAACAAGTGAGGTTAATATTATGGCTTCAATGTAGACCCAGGCGTAAACAGGAGTGGGGAAAGCAAATGGTTGCGTAAGATTAGTACACACTTGGAACAATTCGTTGTTATTCTATAACTAAAAGGTGTAGCAAAAACATTAGTCAACGAAGTATATCGAAGAGTGAGGGCATTATGTAGATGAACACTCGACATACCTTGATGACTACTGTATAGCGGTTAATTCTTTACATACTCTCTTTTTTTTATAACTTTGGATATAACAATTAAATACTTACATGGAGTGTTCAACCAGAGCTGAGGTCTGCTATCGCCATCTATATTGTATAAATGCATTCTATCTAAGTATATGTACGTCTATCATGTATTCACATGCACCAAATGTCCTTGGAAAAGAGCAATCGGGAGTAAATGCTTCACCATGATATGGGGTAAATGGGGTGCACAAGCGATAGCGACTCCATGCACGACTATTGCATTTATTTAGGTTTATTTTATTTTATTGCGCCACATAATATGTATGCCCGTACTTTTAATATGTTACTATTCGTCTATGGATTATATATCTTGTTTACACAGAAGAGTTGATTTATACGCTGCTCTTTGTTTCCTCTTTTTGGCTCGAACTTAAGTGGAACTCTACTCATGTCACCTTGTGGAAGATATACCACTTGGGTATTAATAAACCCATTATAGGCTCTCATGTTTTATTATGTGGTCAAGCCATTATGGTAGATCATGCTCTATTCATTATGTATTATTGTATATTTGCATTTAAGTTTTAATTTCATTTTACTTCTTGCTCATTTTCACGTTCTCAACCTGTTTGACGATCTACCTTCAAGGTGTGAATAAATGTTTAGAACAGGATTTACTTTCAACGTCCGTATTTGCTATTTGCGGCAATATTACTAATCGCACTCTATTTTGTCCATGTGTACTACAACCTAGTATGTACTGAACTGAGAAGGGTGGCAACTAAGGAACACAAATTATTTTACAAGTGGGTTGCTCAATCATTTTCTCTCAACCTGCTTCACTCTTAATAAACCCAATGAAGGTGGAGGGTCACCCGAAACAAAGAGGGCAGGAACTGTTCGTGAGATTGGGGTTTGTATTGTTCGGGTCCAGTTTCGGGCAACATACACAACGAAAAGACTCAAATGTTAGAGTACCAAACTTTAATAGGTCTAGAATACTTACAATATGCACAAAAGTCAAAAAGTCGTTTAAGAAAGCAAATTAACACTACCAATATAAAACGATAAACATATTAATATATTTTGATCTTTGACTATATATAATATGGCAAACACTCAAGTTTTTATGTGCTCTGAAAGACGCCCCATATTTCATATAAATGTTTTCTTTCTCAACTTTAAATATGAAAGATTCAAATCTAGCCCATCAGGTTAATTATACCACCAAGTGTATAGGTCTGTACATAAAATGACCTCCCATTTCCCAAGGTGTAAAAATGACCATACATAATTACACATTTACAAAATACAACTAAGCAACACGGGAACCAGTTTTGAAGCTCTATTCACAAAGTATCCATGAGATTGGTTCCAAAAAATATATTCATATAGAAAGGGGAATCCTTCATAAAATATTTATGTCGCTTCCTGAATATACATTGACAATAACTCCTAAAGAAACAAAGCCAGCACTACAGTAAACATATCACAATACTTTTCCAGGTTATGGACACAAGGTGAATGCTCATTGACTACAGATTGAGTCGGGACTATACATGTATAATTATATTTCTCCTTAGAGAACATTCATGTGTATACAAATGCACTATATTACATTACCGTATTATATATTATACAGAATCGAGTATATCAACCAAACGAATTGCATTACTTTATTAACAAATATGCTGAACAAAGCAAACCAACTATTTAAAGGTTTTTGAGTACTTTATATCAAACATAATAGTAGCATCCATTATACCAGGGCGTTTCTCTTTTCATATATATAGGCAGTAATATACAGAACACGTGGGAGAAACACTATATTCCCATGAGTAACTAGAACATGTATCTATTAGGAAATAGTTGATTTTAATTAAGCTGGATTTGCACTTGATTATGTTTTTTTTTTATAGATAAAGTAGGATCACCGTGCTACCAATTATAGAATACTGTTACAACTAATATGGCGATTTAATACATCCTTTATTGAGAACCTGCAATACAAATGATATCAACTTTTTTGAGTCGCCATAGCATTTAAGAATATCTTTTTATCATTATTTTGCGATTTAGTTTGACACATGAAAAAAGTAGTCATGGTGCCAAGCGTCCAAGACAATGTAGAAACAGTAGCTGTGATTGTGATTTACTTATGATTGTTCTTCCATTTTCAACAAGAATGATGGACCGAGGCAAAAATCTGAGGTAAATAGGTGAACTGTGCATAAGAGAGGGATATAGCACAGACCTGAGATTCTTCCACAACCAGATAAAGAGTGTAGAACTTGTGTATATGATATTCCCATATTTCTTTATTACATAAAAGATAAAATCCTTCACCTTGGACAACAATGGATGGCATCAACAGAATGAATAATATGAAGGTTTTTTTTAAAAAAAAGATTAGACATTCCCTAGAAAGGGGTAATGGGACCGGACCAACTGGTAAGAAATAAATTTATAAAATTTTCGTTACAGTTGACATGGTCTTGACGGACGACTAGAAATACCGAGATTGGGGGGGGGGGGGGACTTGAAGGATATAAAAAAATATTTATTTTTGTAAATTTGAAATGGCTAGTTAAGTATTATAAAATAATATAGATATATAACCTCACAAATACACGTTATAGATGCCTACTTCTAAAGTCACACACAGAATTATTCGAGAGCTGCCACCTACCAATAATCACTATTGAAGATGTCGCTCGAAAACTGAAAACAAATGGTCGCAATATGTACCGTATTCGGGAATTAAATCTGCTCGAAAATGAGCTTTAAATTGGAATTCTAGGTATAAAATCCTTCTCAAAATGGAGTCGGATCCTAGAATATAAAAGGCGGCTGGGGCATGTCCCCTAAAGCATAGAGGGGATATTTTTTATCCTGCCATATATTGTCCTATAACTCTGACAATTAAGGGGCGACTTCATAACTTTGATAAATGTGGTCAAGCATCGCCATAACTGACGATCCGTGACTGTGAAATGTAAAATTTTCAGATTACTAATGAGTTTTAACATGGGGGTTTTAACATTGCTGCTATCTGGTAACCCACTAATGGTAAATCGAATCACAATTTTAAGCGGGTGAAGAAAAATGCAATAAAACATTTTTCACACACCATATAACCATCAAAGGGAATTTCGAGCATGTGGAAACAAATGATAAAATAGACCACAGATTGCAGAGTTCTAATATCATCAGGGAGGTATACAAATATATATCTATCTATATATCAGCCTGCTGCCGTTCTTTCATTCCTATTCTAAATAAATGAAATCGCGCCAAAGTTGACAAGATGGTTTACCCTAGAAACTCGTACATCTGCAGATGGGTGCTAAATCAGCTGTCGACCCAAGAATAAAAGACCTATTCGAGATTTCAACATCAGTTTGAAAATAGCTGAACTTTTGCTGAAGGAAATGAAACAATACTAACTTTTGCAGGTCTAATCTAATCTGAGCCAATGTTTGGAATTAGAAAAATAATTCTCTAAATACATAGAGTCTAAGTTTCTGCAAGCCAATATGGCTCACACCTCTGAGTCACAACCACAATACATATATAGTATGTTAAGTGCAGCAGCCAAAGTTTGGTTGACATATGTCCAGTTAGGACGAGCCTGAACTGATAGTTACACTATAAGCGGGGGATCCACTAGGCCTTGCAAAGCCTGCGATGGACATCGCAAATGGATCAACCCATGCGACATAAGCAATACATTTCTAGAAATCAGACTTGATTAATTTTTGGATTGCCACACCACCTGTCCTAGGTGGACCTTATTTATTTTAATTGTTGCGTATCGTGCCATACATTTTCCAGGTATTCAACAGTGGCGCTTCAAGTCGAGTGATTAAATCGCATTTATCATGGTTTGTTGCAGGAAATACAATTTTTAAGTGGATACTCGGCTTTAGTGAGAACTGCTCTAATGCCGCACAGGGACATTTCGTTAACAACAAATTAAAAACTAACACTTTATCCCCGTTTTTGATTACAGGCACCGTGATAACAAAACAATGGAAACTATTAATGGAAACGAAACAGTTTCGAGTAGCTAATTAAATAAACAGATTCACATACGATCTTCCAATGCACTATACTCTAACCATTCTGTCACTTGTATGGGATACATTGTTTAACACGTGTGGTTTATGAATCCCAACAATAATTTAGACCCATAGCTAAAGACTAACCTATGCTATTTAAATTGTAGATGGAAAATGTTTTAGAAGTTCAGGAACAATATTACCATACAAAATTTCTGGTTACATGTAACCATACATGTATCGAGATATAGTCCATAACCAAGTAAATATCTAAGGATTAGATTAAATGTGAGTCATGGAATCAGAAAATGTACAATTCGCCTTCAGCCTCAGATAATTGAATACAGTTCAACATAATCGAGCATACCAACGCAATAGCGAATATACACAGCTGTAACTAGTATTTATCATCTTTAGCATGATTTACTAAACGTGTAGACCTGCCGATTGTGTATTTTCTGATGCCCTGACCCGAAAACTCTTGGTTAAAAATCTATTTCACAGAGGCCAGAATTCGTGGATTGTGCCTATTAAGATTCCATTTAGACAAGGATTGCACCATGAGCCTGACAGATGAGGCATTATTATGTATCTTATTGTGAGTGAATGCACAGCATTCGCATTCAATAAACAGTCGACGAAAAATGTAACCGCCTTTACGAGAATTGTTTTGGAATGAAAACCGAAAGACATTAAAATCAATGACAATAATATGACAGATGTTCACCAACATAGACATAACTCTTAATCTAGAAAATGTAATACAGAATGGACCTTTTTGTTCAAAATTGAGCATATTTTGTTTCTAGAGACTATTTACGTATGGACTGACAAATCATTATCAAGTGCTCGAGTAAATTAATATTTTAAACTCCCGACAACCAAGAATTAGATTTGAAGACAACTGTAGGTGATTTAGCGCTACCGGTTAGAATACGTTTAGTTGATGTAGCTCGTTTTGTAGAGAGAGATTCTGACAACAGATCTATCTATCCAGGCTTGCACGATTTCCTCAATGGTATATCTGCTCCAAGGTTTTCTCTTTACTGCTAGACTCAGTTCAACGAATGATAGTTTGGCGGAGGAGCTGAGGGAAAGGCAGAGGCTGCAAACAAAAAAATATACAAAATGTCAGAATTTTATTTTTAGTTTTAATTTAATCTAAAATCCAAATGTGTGTTAAATTAGATGGCAAGAGTTCACAATTCAACGTTGTAATTTTCGTTTAGCACAAAATAATCCAGAGTCAATAACAATATTATGTGTGCAAACATGGAAATGTACAAATGTAATTTGAGATGTTGATAAGATAATGAGCAAATTCACCTTTATACACTTTTAAAAGATGGTATTATGGATCTAAATAAGAATATAAATTTTCAAGCTTGGGGTGGAAACAGTAATGTTATTAAACATAACTACTAGTGGAAATAAAATAAGCTGGAAATATAAACTATCATGCTGCTACTTATGAAAGGGGGATTTCTGATTTAAATGGCAATCGGTCAGATAGAGCCTTTAATTCACCATGTTATCGCTCTGACTCATTGTCCAGGAACCCATGCGAGAACCTTGGAATGGATGAATGACAACTATACCGAACACGCGCTCACAATTGTGTCGGGGAAAGTCTTCCAAAAGGAATAGGGCAACGTGTTGATAGATGAGTGATGGGAGCTAGTCAATTATTGGTTAGGGATACATGCGAGTAAACTGCTTCCAAACCACCAGCCCCTGGAATTAGTCAACAGATGGGATCGCTTCTGTAAACCGCACAATTTGCAATTATTATATATAATTTATATTGCCTATGTGGGACCTAATATATGCAGTACACTTTGGGCAGCATGAAGCCATAGATATAGAGGCAGGGGTTCGAACGCCAATCTCCCTTAATTAATAAGATACACAAAAAGAGGTTAGAAAGGAGTCAGCCGTTTGATTGGCAACAGTATTTATAACTGGAGGTAGAAAGAAGGAGACTTTATCATGACAGCCTATTAAGAGAGAGGGAAGGGCAGATTGAGAGCCAGTACATCTAAGTTTATATGTTAACTTGTACTGTATACAACTTGTCCCATTCAAAATATGTATACATAATATCCTAGGAAATAAGTTAATCACTATCTGGTCGGTAGGGTGTTGAATCATAAGAAATTCACTAAATAGAGGGAATTAACATGACTAAATATTCTTTGATATATTAAAAAAAAATACAATTTACCCCCGGATTGACAGAACCTAGAAAAATTGAAAGTTTTGGATATTTTTGCTAAGTTTTGTTAATGACGTCTTTTTAGCTTTTCCCTGGGACCCATTTCTCCCAATGGCAAAAGAGAGAAATAACGTACCTATATGTAAACATACCCATGCACCATGCAAAACCTTATCCCAACATTGTAAGAAATATTCCTAACCCGAGTCTAACTTTAGTAGGGTTTGCAATGTAGCAAAATTAACTCCCGTGGGAATTCAATGCTGAAATTGATTTTATTGCATAAATATTTCCGTCAGGGTCCAAGGACTTAGGAAATCATGGGTGCCATTTTTTTTTCAAACTTTTACATGCCACCAGGGGGCGCTTTGTACCCATTTTTTCACATTTTGCACCCTGACATATTCATTATTTGAAATACAGATTTATGTATATTAGATTGATTGAAGTACATACAAAGACCTTTTCAAATCTGTATCATATGATGTAATAGCATAATCAGGTGATTTTCTATGATTTTTCAAATATTTATCATTTTTGTGAAATTCGCATTTAATTGGCATAAACCTCCAAACAGCCACTTCTAACTCAAAAGCACTGCATCTGACAACTAAGTCAATATTAAATGTCTTGTAGAGTGTAAAAAGAGCTTTCATTTGGTATAATTTGACAGTCATTCAATGAAAAACTCTAATTTTTATCAATTTCTTTGAAAAAAAACCTTGTTTCAATATAGTCAGGCAGCTTAAGGCCAGATTTGAGATGGGTGTGGATGTTTGGAATAAAATCACCAAATTTGTTCCATATACTATTCATTTCCTTAGCTTTCAATTTTTGACAGAAGCATTTTAAAAAAAATACATTATGGCCGCCATCTTGGAATTTAAAGGACGCCATCATGTAAAAACCTATATATTCAAATATCTCAGCTTCCAGACAACATAGGCTCATGATCTTGGTGTCAAAACATAGGTTTGCAGGGTCAAAGACCACAACTATACCACTTAGAAAAGTATCAGATTGTATTTATCAATGAAAAAAATGTATACATGACATATTCATTATGGACTACAGCACATGTATGCTGTTTATGCTTGCCCCCTTTCTCACAATGGCAGTGGCATATTTTAGACCAATTTCAACTGGCCTTTCAGCACAACACTTTGCACCATATCCCATTTCATACTTCTGTGACTATAGATAGACTGGTTCTCTGCAGGCTTTACAGATTAAGGGCAAACCGCCAGGAGCATTCTAGCCATCTGTTAAAAAAGATAGAATTGAAAATGGTGCCACTTAGTCAGAAATTCATGCCTTTTTGGCAAATCCATCAGCTCAACTGCACACAACCCTTACACAGCTCTTGCCCCTATTCTACAAAAAGCAGCTTTTGCTATTATGATATTGCATGGAATGAATGAGCTGCACTGTGCTACTGAATTCTCAATAATGTACATATCCCAGTAATTACCTTTGGCCTACCATTCTATAGATACTGTTGACAAGTTTACATGGAACTGTATTCTGACTGGGTTTTGACCTGTGGAGAAGAAAAGATCCTAGAAATATTTGAGGGACTGCACTTAGAGATTGTAAAAGCAAGAGAAGACAAACAGGATCTGGATGGACCCATAAAGTTACAGAACTTATCATGTACAGAAAATAAAGATCATCCATCATCCATCGTTCTTTTATGAGCTGATTAAATAAAAATGTCAGTTCTCTTTCCTTTAATCTCTTCCATTGCTCATTGACAAGACAAAAAAAGCAAGAACAACCTCCACAGGTTACTTCAGAAGGATGTACCTCAGAAATACGTCTGCTTGATATTCTACCCATGTTTAAGCAGAATGATCCCCCTGTATCTATTGATGTTAGCCTTCTTAATGGAGCTGTTTTAATGTATTTGCTCCCTTCTAAAATCACAATAACAATCAATATGATCAGGCCTTTGTCCCAGATGCATAAGACAACTAGGGAACAGGGCTATCTTTTTAAATGACCCATCCAACAAAGGGAACTGTTTGCATGAATTTTACACAAGATCGACCCTAAAACACATCTTCAATTACATATATGGTGACACAACCCTTCTTTGATGAACCTATGTAATCATGGCAGCAACTGCTCATGAGAAAGTAAAGACTAGGGATGCTGATTCTTTTACCAATTGCTCCACCAAATGCCTGTTGCATATTGATGACATAATTATAATGATGTTCCATAATAGGCAAATTCCATCATCTGATCATCCTGTGTCAAATTGTGAACATTGGGTTGCCTTTGGTAAACGCAAGCACTATATCTAGGCATATATCTTCAAATCAATGTTATCTACAAAGATTTCTGTAGAGAAAAATCCCTGCCACTTCCTGTATTTGACCATGTCATTGGGGTGATACCACGTCTACCTTCATTGGAAGAGGCAAGAAGTCACCATGGGAGGCACACCTTTGCTATCAGGATATGACAGATGCAGTCACCAACAGTCCATCCTTACAGAAAGGTAGAGGTCAGTGCTCTACATATCAACCAACTGGAGCACTTATCCAACAAGATAGCGCCAGTGACCATGAACATTGAAAGTTTTTTGACATATTGGTGAAGCCACACTGGAGACACTCATTGCATCCAAGGATCATCTTTTGCAGCATTCTCAGATTGAAGCATGGAGCAAGTGTCAGCAGATTGGACTGCGGCCCCAAGAGTGGAAGTATGGGGCTGGATTACCTAGTTCCTGTATGACAATGTTACTAGCACCCTGCAAAGCTTCCATTGAACTAGACTAATGTTGATGCCAGAGTAAAAGAGTGCTTACTGACCAGTTGAAACTGCATTAAAATTTGCCTTTGCCATGGTGAAAAAAGGAGGCAAGCACATGTATGACATGTGCAGTAGTGTGTGATGAATATAATTTTTTGTATATAGTTTCTGTGTTGATAAGTATAACCTAACCATTTGTACTAAAGGTACAGTTGTATTCTTTGACCTGGTTACATTATGTTTAGAGACCACGATTGAACTTGAGATATTGGTAGATATAGGTTTCTATATGATGGGGATCAGAAAAATCCAGGATGGTGGCCATGATATAATTTGATGCTTTTCTAAATGGTATAGTTGTGTTCATTCATTAATGTTTCGACACCAAGATCATGAGCCTATGTTGTCTGGAAGCTGAGATATTTGAATATATAGGTTTTTACATGATGGCGTCCTTTAAATTCCAAGATGGCGGCCATAATGTATTTTTTTAAAAGCCCTCCTGTAAAAAATTGAAAGCAAAGGCAATGAATAGTATATGGACCAAATTTGGTGATTTTATTCCAAACATCCACACCCATCTCAAATCTGGCCTTAAGCTGCCTGACTGTAAGTGTTGGTATCGAATCAAGATTTTTTTCAAAGAAATTGATAAAAATTAGAGTTTTTCATTGAATGACTGTCAAATTATACCAAATGAAAGCTCTTTTTACACTCTACAAGACATTTAATATTGACTTAGTTGTCAGATGCAGCGCTTTTGAGTTAGAAGTGGCTGTTTGGGGGTTTATGCCAATTAAACGCGAATTTCACAAAAATGATAA
This sequence comes from Sthenelais limicola, assembly GCA_942159475.1. Classification (NCBI taxonomy): domain Eukaryota; kingdom Metazoa; phylum Annelida; class Polychaeta; order Phyllodocida; family Sigalionidae; genus Sthenelais; species Sthenelais limicola. The sequence goes on from OW804100.1 coordinate 42,257,746, forward strand.
ATATTTGAAAAATCATAGAAAATCACCTGATTATGCTATTGCATCATATGATACAGATTTGAAAAGGTCTTTGTATGTACTTTAATCAATCTAATATACATAAATCTGTATTTCAAATAATAAATATGTCAGGGTGCAAAATGTGAAAAAATGGGTACAAAGCGCCCCCTGGTGGCATGTAAAAGTTTGAAAAAAAAATGGCACCCATGATTTCCTAAGTCCTTGGACCCTGACGGAAATATTTATGCAATTAAATCAATTTCAGCATTGAATTCCCACGGGATTACATTTCAAACCCCACTACTTGCTGAAGAGCAAATAATTTAATGTATTAACCGTTAGGTATACACCGTAACATGCACAGGAAAGTTGAAGGTAACTGGTAATTTCTATTTATTTTCATTCAATTTCAAGAAATCTTTCCGAAGGATTGGATTTCTAGGCAAGACATATCATAAGGCAATATGATATTTGAATTCATGGAATCCATGGTAGCAATCGTTCAGTTAAAAACCTTCAATCAACCTAATGGGAATAACTTTTGTTAGGACCTTGAACACACCACAGAACAAGAGAGTTCTGCGGGCGAACTAACACATTGAAATACCTTGATTCGGTGGTATATTATAGGGCACAGGCTCGGGGGGATAAGCTGAGAAGAGAAAGACATGGTGAACAGTTATTTCATATGTCTACAGGCCACCGTGGAAAACCTGATTTTGCAGAAAGGTGTATGTATGTATACCCTTTCCACAACCTTCTTGTTAAATATCCATAAATTGCCATGAAGATGAACAAATACTCTAACAATGGAACTATAAACATAGCATAATATAGTGAGCTTGTGAAGCAAACACATTTATCAGTGCTAATTCCCCTCCGATGGGAATCAAATAATTTGAAGAACATTCCCCCACGAAAATTAAACCTAAAAACATATTTATGGTGAAAATATAAACTCTAGTCTTTGACTGACTAGATCGGTGATGAGAGCAAGATTTATATTCTACAGCTTGAAAACATCTTCTATGCGTATATTAAATACATACACGAAATGTGCCTGTTTCCAAGGACTTTCAACCAGTTTAGACACTCTAAAACTTCGAGAGACTTGCCAGTTCTAAGATAAGATAAGATAAGGTTATTCTTTATTCGTCATAAGGTGTTGCGGACAAAAAGATTGTAGTAATCTCAAAAGAGGTCTTCCAGATCATGCCTTTCTTGTTTTTTCTTCTCTTAGTTACATAATATCTAATTCTACCTACACTACGACTTTCTCTGCGTGTAGATAACACAGTATGTATATATACAATCATGATAGCGAGTAGTCTAAGGAGATCTTAGTTATATTGTTAATACAGTTTGTAATCGAGTTATGTCTCAGAACTAACAATGTAAAATTAGAGTTAAATGAGAAATAGACAAAATAGAAAAAAATTTGTCTCAGTAATAAAGCTACCATCAATGTCAATATCGATAACAACAGTCTCTTTCATAACATTTCCAGAATAGTGATCTTTTGGACATACGATCATAATATGGGGCTCCGCTACTAGATCGCAAAAGCTAGCAACTGCTTGCGATCAGGGCTTGCGAGCGGCGATTCGATCGCAGAAAGATCATCGTCAGTCAATCTCTAGGGCTCCTCAACTTGCTTGAATAGGCTTGCGATTAATCGCTAGTCCTTGCGAGTGGTTTGCTCGCTTCTTGCGATCTAATAATGAAAGAGCCCTTTCAGGACCAAGTTAGTAGATTGTGACACTTACCTGCGCCTGGTGGTGGTGGTGGTGGCTGTGAAGGATAAGGAGCGTTACCAGTGGGGTAGGGTGCTGGGTCGGTATAGAAAGGTGCCCCGCCGCCTATAGGGTTGTCTGGAGAAATAACATAGTATAAAATAAACAATGTAGTATGCAGAGTTGTGGTTGAAACGTTATTGGCTGATTATATATGAATAAACAGAATACAATCAGATATGATACAAAAAGTAAATGAATATAGGATAAAGACATTGTAGAGAACAGAGACAGAGAATATGGGAAGCAGAGATTCAGATATAGTTAGACTAGAGTACAGAGAATACAGAAAGCAGATATTACAGAGTACAGAGGATATAGAATACGGAGAATATAGAATTCAAACATTATACAGAGTACAGAGAATACAGAAGACAAAATATAGAATATAGATATTATAATACATAAAAGAATATCCTCATAATTTGAAATGTTGAGGGACACCTATTCAATGTTGAATATAAATTTGGAAATAGATTTTCAACACCGATCGATATATAACATATATATTTGTGCCATTCATTTTACTTTTGCAGCGTAGCTACCATAGTTCTATTGTTATGTATTTTATTAATTCGGATTCATTTATCGTTCGGTACGACCCAATACACAAATCCATGCACAGTCAAGTAGAACAAGAGACAATGAACTCACTTGGATCATTGGGAGGATAGGCAGGTGGTGGCGCAGGGGGATAGGCCGGTGGTGCCGCGGGCGGAGGGTAAGCCATACCCGCCGGTTGGACGCCATAGTTGGGAGGGTAGTTAGACTGCTGGTCGAATCCTGGCCCAGGCTGCATGTCGAATCCAGGCGGACCAGGTTGAGGTGGAGGATTCTGTGGATATGCTGCCATAGGACCTGTAAGTTGGGAAAATATAGTATTATTTATCAAGATATGTTTTAGAGTCATAACTGTCTGTAAAAGCGCATATCCACTGAGCCGATTATCCCAATGGGGAGAGAAGCAAACAGGGGTTCAGCCAGGCTAGTGGAGATACATGAAATATGAAGGTGGGCTGACTGACGGTCGTCAGCCGGTAGCCTTCCGTCAAGAGTCGGGCCGTTATTCACCTGCCCCTGAGGACATCTGCTCAGTGGATACGGGGCTTAACAGGGTTTTTCTGCAGGTCTGTAGCAATATGCTGCATACATAGATACACAGACTCGATGTGGAGATGTTATCCAAAAGGGTATTGGTATAGAGATCCAGGTTTCTTTCAATTTAATGTTGACTAGAACATGCTCTCCTCTCCTCTCTGACAGTGATTATCCCCAGGAGTGCTATTTCCTAATGTGTAACTAATCTTCATTCGTCTGTTCATAATTGTTTGATATCTACATTGCCTTAGTTTATCTATGTAATGTTGTAACCAGCCACCAAACTCTCATTACAAGTAGATGACTTTCTAAAATGACCAATGTGTATCTCTCTAAATTAATCACTGTTACACAAAGCTGGGCGTATTGGAATAACCCTGTTTACTGGGAGATGTCTTCCCCAGTTGAAATAAAATCTTTAAAAAAAAAATGTTTGTAACTGAATCTATAACGGCCGTATTAATTGCTCATATGATTCATGACATCTATCCTACACAAAACAACTTATTAGTAGTATACTGTATTAATGAAATCAGGGCACAGAGGAAAGGCTTGGACGTTTCCCCCGACCCTAGAACAAACAGGAAGGCACACGGCATTGGCGATTTTATTTCCCGAATGAAGATAGGAAAAGACATAGATCGTAGAAAAGCATCTTTTCTTTTGAACAGATCAAATATTCCCTTTCTATCTCAAAGTAACATCTTTGAACCCATTGTTTCTTTGCTTGATAGAAGTAGGGTTAAGTGTTATTCCACCAAATTTAAGAGCATGGCACACGGACAGATTATGAGAAGAACCGTGGCAACCAAAGAGGTAAACCGAGGGATGTCACAAATAACCCATAACCCAGGAAGAATTAACTTGTAAACTCTAAATTCAAGATTCCATGTCCACTGAGTTGCCATTTTAGAAGTATTTTTCAGAAACTATATGTTAATACACTCATTTCTGACATATTTAATGTATCATTATCATAATAGAAACAAAACTTGCTAAAATGAATAAAATAAAGGGAATGAATATATATATGCGATGTGCATTATCATTGTTTATCAGCATTCCAGACATTCCATTATAAAGCAAAGAATAATTGTGAATGAATCAATTAGTGGATCAATCTACTTCGGTATATCTAACAGCCATTAAATGTTTAGATTCCGTAACAACAGTTGCCTCTTATCGCAGAAACTTTCACAAAATAAGTAAGAAATAATATATTTCTCAAATGATATGAATATTAGAGAAATCTTAATATAAGAAAGAAAACCGATAAACATAGAAGTACATTCGATCAACGCTATCTTCAATCGGATATTTTTTCAACTATTTGGATTTACGTAAAACAAAGACTCCTACTCACTAATAACCCGGGAAAAGAAAATGATCATGCAAATGAAAAGAAGAAGGGGGAGGGGGGATAAATGAGTTATTATTCGTAAGTTTTCTTTAGTGGACATACTTTTGGGATAAATGAAGAATGCATGAAGAAATATATGCATAGAAAAGAGTAAAAGTAACTATCTAACAAATGTTCAAATGAAAACGTTAGCACCTGTCGGCGGTACTTCAGGTAACGGGAGATAGAGGGCACCAGTTGCCATCCAATTGTAGCTAGAAATGATATCAATTGAGCCTGACCATGAAGAGACCGTTAGGAAGGCAAACAACACCACAGTGAGAAATTAAGGGGTAAGTGATCGTACAAGAAGAGGATAGCTGATATAGCATTATAAAAATGTATAATGCCAACGAACTTTAGAGTATTTTAGAAGAGAATTTTACAATGAAATCGGACTGATTATGGAACGAGATATGAGCAGTCAAGTAAAATTTATCGGAAATAGTGATCTTGTTTTTAGAATAAAGATCAGAAAGTATATTTTTTTTCCAAATCCTAAATCAGACATCCTCTTTTGTCTAACAGTAACTGTACACACATCAAAACACGTCTCACCAAATATTAGGAATATATCATTAATTCTATCACACCCATAGAGACACGTAAAACTGGTAACATAACGTTAGAATATATATAACAATACGTATACTGCTATAACTTATGACAATCTTTAACCATATGAATAAAAAGTGCAGTCAATTAAATCCAAGGGTTATATTATGGAAATGTCAGGCGACAATACGGGATCACAGGAGGCATAGAATAAACATTCACCACTAGAGATAACAGAGTAGTCTACGACTCGTCCACTTGGTCGCATGGAACAAGCGATTGCTTGCGATCATGAATGTAGCCACTCTAGATTGGGGTCTGTACACATGTCATCCACTAGGTCGTAAGGCCTTGCGATTGCTTCAGAGCGGCGATTTTCAAAAATACCTATTTAGCCGCTCGCAAGTAATCGCTATAATAGTTCTTTGCGACCTAGTGGGGGTGACATGGAGGCTGTGCTTAGGTTTGAACCCAGATGCACGAGACTGTTATAGGGTCCAACCCTTTTGGTCAAAATGCTCTTTTTTAAAAAAAAAACAACAAAAAAAACAACCCCCAACTAATGAATGTTTTAAGAAGTTGACACATTGACTTCAAACATCAAAAACTTCTATCCAAAGCAAACTTGAACGAGTAAGACCATTTCAAAGTTATGCAACTGATAGTGAGTAAAATTAAAAACAATTACCAATGTGAAAGAGTACACATTCTTTTCGCCTATGCGTATGTATTCAAAGTTTACTTTAAACAATCAAGTTAATTAACTGGCCCTTCAAAAACATTTCTTCCACGAGCGAAACATATGTTTCATCTAATGTATATTTTGTTTCCTCGTGAGAACACTATTTGCCTAGTTGCCCGCTTGGCTACCCAACTTATAATATTATTAAATTGATGGTGAACATATACTCCGGTGAAATGGTCGATTAATTAGGCTTTTTACCCTTCCTCTTGTACATACAGATATATATACAGACATACCTGTTGCAGGAGTGGGAACTGCACCAGCCGTAGCCATCGGGTACATCGGGGCTCCTGCAAATATTTCAGTTCAGTCCGTATTCTTATTATTCTTATTATCATTGATAATAGTCTTTTATTCCAACATTGAGTATGACAATTGGAACCCATAACTACCAGAATTAACATAAATTGAATTATTCTTTACCTTTCTCTTGATATAGTATTGAAAGTGTACTCTTGAGATAGCTCGGCTTAGTGGACTAGGTCCTTTACACATTGTTCGAGAAAAAATTAGATGAGTCGCATGAGTATACCACTGATCACGTGATATACGCAACCCCGCCACCTGAAGTACTTTTGGGAAAAGTCCACAAAATGGATTTCTTTTTTTAGATTAGTAAAGGCCTATATTACTCAATCTCGTCGGTGTCATTCGCTTAGAATGTCGCAAGCGTTGCTACGCAATGCGTGTGGTTCTCCAAGCATCTTGTTAGTTCACCTGTATATATTTGTATCTACGCACAATTAAGGGAAACTTACCGCTTCCTGGTAAAGTATGGAAGTGAAGCACAACATTCATAATTAGAACTATTCCCTGTATCGCCGCATGCAAAGATCTCCATTATAAGACAGTTATAATAATTTTCAGTCGACATTTTGACATTACATCAATCTTCTCACGGAAGAGCCGGACAAATTGCAGTTGACATTTGATATCTAATAAAGCACTGAGAGTAATAAAGGTGTTAAGATGTGAAGCCTTATAGTATGGTATATATTTATAATTAAGTCCTACATTCATTAGAGAGAAGATCAATTCTGCATGTCCCTTTACTATTAAATCCCCTCGAATGAATTTCGTTATGTTTCCGTTTGGGAAATCATTAGAACGACACTAACCTTTGGTGTAAGTGGTTGAAGTACTGAGGATTTGTCCATCCTTAGGTTCCTTCTTGTTACGGCAGCAACAACAGTAGGCACACGTTGCTATGATAGCAACACCTATTAGAACGCCTATGACGACACCAGCAACGCGCCCGGGGCTGTAGATATTGACACATATCAATAAATGGTGTTAAAGTAAGTGTAATGGCCTTGTAATATAATATTAATAATATGTAACAAAATTTGTTAGGGTTTGTTCAACAAAAATCCAAAGCTCTTCATGCAAATCTCAGCAGATTCATAATGCCGTAATATTATATAGGCCCTATCTATATTTCTGCACAATGTTATTGACACGTATATCAATAATTATGATGTCTATAATCGATACACATGAGCATAGATCTATATATGGCAGATTATGGTATCATGAGCAGCTAAGCACTTAAGTCTACAAAAATGCTTTAGGCATTATATTAAGCGATGCTACTCGACCCTCCAGGTGTAAAAAAAATACTTTAGGCATGCAGACAGAAATGTTGTACAACCCTCTTTGTGCATATACATTTCAAGGCTCATCTCAGGATTTTCAAGGCCTATTTCATGAGTATTAAGGTCCTCAAATCAGTATTCAGCTATTCCAGGTTTTGAATTTATATTTCCAAATACAAGGCTTTTCAAAGCTGTTAAGAGCCTGCGGTTAATCTCTTGAAAACTAAATCCATTCTGGAGTAGAATATGTAACATTTATATATGTTCTGGTACGTCACTAATTTATGTATGGCCTCTTCAACAACAAAGCAGCAGTATATTTCATTTTATAATTCATTTTTGTCATAATTTCTCTCGAGTTTTATAACTCGGCGGTCATACATGCAGGTACTCCCATATTATAAAATAAATAGTAGAAATAAATAGATAAATGATCAGTTTCAGATCAGTACATGTACTTTAAATGGGATAATTAGTTCGATATTGTCTTAGAAATTGATTTGAAGATGTATCTCATGTTTCATGGTATCACTCATAGGCTCCCAGCTGTTATGCGTTACTTTTCCTCTTACAGTAAGTTATGTCAATGTCTTGAAGTTGTTATGAAAAGTAAGTTCAATAAATGGTGAAGGAAGACTTCTCCCTACCAGCAACCCTTTCTTGAATAAACTGCCGTTGGGGACAAACTCGTGGTTGATAAGATATGAAATGGACTTAATAGAAGTTCTATTGGTTAATCAAGAATGACCAAAGACCTGAAATACCACCTTTTTGTCAAACTAAATTTGAAACTCAAATACAGGATTATTCAATTCCACATGGACAAAAACTTTCCATGCGAATCTGTTACCATACCATTCATTATATTATCATATGGATGTTGTGATCTAAATGTTGTTCTCATACAAAGAAACAAAATGTGAAACAAGTTGTTTACTCTTTGAACTGTTTAGTTGTTAATTTAACACGTTGTCATTATATTGGCAGGGATGAAAGCGGGGGTCATAGCACAAATACTGAAATATTTCTGGCAAGGGGAAAAAATATTTTGAAGATATCTATCTTTGAAAGTTTCCACGAAATGTGGTAAACGAATTTTGTGAAATGTTTCTGAAAATTTTTGTGTGACAATTCTATGTTGAAAATGATGAAATTTGGGTGGAATTCAACAACTTTTATGTTTAAAAAATACTGATTTCAATAGAAATAATGAACACTTTCAATCATCGCTGTATTAGACCATGACTTTTGAAAACACTAAATATAGAACCCTTGATATTCACCTGTCTCCAAAAGCGCAGCATTTCTCCCTGTTTGTCTCCCCGCAGCAATAAGTGTAATCCTCCGGCTGTGCAGCCATGGGACAAATGAAGTAAGTGTAGTGGGTGCCATTGGACCTGCTGTAGTCATACTTGTTAGTGCATATGGAAGGCTCTGAAAGACAAAATATCAACCCATCACATACACATTAAAACATTAACTTAATCATACTTCTCCAAAATATAATTAGACACAATCAAGGGGTCTCTAGTCGAGAGATTTTCATTTCAAGCCTCCCGCCAGATTGATTGATAACTTTTCATTTCGTCAAATGTCTCGAACGATCGTTAAGGGGAATTATCAGGGTTTTCCTAATATCTCCTTAATGTACAATACAATATTTGTATAATCAGTGATACATTGGTGTTGTCCAATCATGTGGGTTCACTTATTGCATTAATTGAATATCGAATTTTCTTCTGAAGTATAGATAAGATAATTACAAAGTTTACCAAATAATGTATTTATATAATCAACGAGACTATAAACTCGTTGATATAATGCAATAAATTGTACGGCATTTGGTTGTGATATTGTTTTGGAGAACTATAATGTATACTGTCAATGACAAATTAGTAATGCTATAAATTGATATTCCTAACAGAATCTAGTGCTGCTTTAGGTATCAGTGTTGACCTATACATATATATGTCGATGTTGCTAATATTGCTTCATGCAACACAATATATATTATCGGACGAAAATAATGATTTATGATATACGACTTTCCTTCAAGGAATAAATTGATATCAGACTAGCCAATAGTTCACATACATGTACATAATATTTCAAATGTGGTAAAATATACGTGTAATTATAAATCTTGCAAAATATCTTAATCTACTTCTTATGTTTATCTTTTGTCAGTGGGAATATTTTATATAATCTAAAAGTGGTGGGCACTTAAATCTGTGGTAGCTCCTAAGTGACAATCTGGCAAGGAAAGTCAGCAACTTGATCAGCCAAGAAAGTCGCGTGTCCCACAAGTATGTGTTTTCCCCTAATATCCCTTCCTATTTCCTTTGTATCGAGTCTAAACTCTTTTTGAGAGAAAGATTACTTTTAACCGTGGCCCATTTACTTGGGGAAATTTCAGAGTCATGTCTTTGCTTTACCATAATATCTTTATTTCCTTTTCATCGAGTCTAACCTCACTTTTTGAGGGAAAGATTATTTTTTACCGTGGCCCAATTTACTTGGGAAAATTTCAGCATCATTTCTTTCCTTTACGTGAGATATGTTGGTATCATGGACGGAGCTCTTCCATGGTTGACTGCTTAAGTCAAGTTAATTAACTCACACCGGAACAATACCTCACCTATTTCGCAAGTAGTTCTAGCACACCGCAAAATTGAATGAATCAATGTTGTTATGGAAGCATGGGTAATTGGTGCATCTTCGTAATATTATACGTACAACTGCACTCTGTATATATAGAACCTACGTAGCCCTCAAGCTACAGTACTTACGCGAGTATGCAAAAAAGCATATCAATCACACTAAACACTATCTGATATATGTTTGTACATGTATGTTATAATTTTATTGTACAATCACAGTTTACCTCGTATTCACGGAAAAAGGGATAAAGAACGAAGCGATATTGACATTCACTACCATCTGTGATATTACAGGTCTTGTGAATTCTGTTTAGATTTTTCGTTATGTTGTATTTTTAAAAGAATTTTTTATTGAAATACTGTTTCGTTGTGACATATTTCCAAGTACTTAAGTAACCGACAGTAGATCTTGATACCAATTACCAGTTGAACTAGTAAAGCACTTTATACGTTTTAGAAAGCCGTGAATCGAAAGTCTGTGGTAATAGGACCCAATGTTTGATGCCTTGTAAAAAGAGTTCGGATGAATTCATGGCAAATTGAGCGTCTAAGTTTAATGTTCTTACTTCTATGTTGGCCCTATATTGCTAAACAAATACTTGTATACTTGTACTTGTATAGAATTACCAAAGTTTAAATACATCCTATATACAACTTCAACTAAAGTTACTAAAAAGAGGTCATGTTAATACACTATAAACGAGTGAATCCTTCATAGATGACCCTTGGATTAGTGTTGAGATGCCAGTGTTGGTCGTATTCATGGTATTTAACAAACGTACAATAAAAGGGGAACGTTTGAATAGGCGACTAGCATTAATAACTGTCTTACTCTAATGAGAAAAGCGATTCTCAGCAAATGTTATGCTGAAACATACAAAATCTGGCATTAAACTTTTCGGGAGATTTATTACACAATAAAGTAAAAGAAACGTCAGTTCCTCTATGATCCAAGGCCACGGATGAAATATTGTCATTGATTCTAGCTAATTGTAGTGAGAAGGGTGAATCAGGAGAAAGTGTACATGCATGCAGTAAGAAACAGAATCTTCGAAAATTTCAATATCATTTAATAGAACAAAATTCAAGGCCTATAAAATGATTTTCCAGGCCCTTTGACCAAAATGCCAAAATGCCAACTTTCCCAGGCCTTGAATTTATTTTTCCAAATTCATTTTCCAGCTTTTCCATGCCCGCAGAGACCCTGTAGAAATTCACCAGTAGTACTACCCTACAGCACATCCCGGGTACACCCTTCAATACAAACCGATCCATCGCCGAAGACAAACAATGCTTCAACCAACAATATACACATGGGAAATCGGTATTCATGCTTGCTCATCGATTAATGGCATTGCCACAGGACGTGGCTGCTGGTCTATGCTGCTTGGAAAGGCCCAGTTATACCCCATACCACTAAACCGATTATCAAAATGGGGGAAATCGCAGGAGAAACAGGGGGCAGCAGTCATGCCAGTTGGGATAGGACATATGAATTGAGCTGACTACGGAGCGCATGCCGTCTATATTGGATTCATCCAATCGGGCAATTTTTTCCATCCGACAGCCCCGGGGAAAAAATCGTGGAGAAAATCGGTTCAGTGGACACAGGGCTTATAAACCCCACATCCCCTGTCTGTGAAGAGGCAAGCCTTGAGTTACAAGTGCCTGTTGCCAGGGCTTCCAGGACCTGGGGCCAGAGTAAGGCGGGGATGGGGAGATGGTGTGACTAGCTCCACTCACAGTTCTATTGAGCAACATGTGAACCGATCACGAGCAGGTGCTTCTACCCTGCTGTGGGCACGCCACCATTCTAGCACTTTTAGACATGAACATGGATCAAGCAGCAGTATTTTTATCAATTGATTTTCTTTCCAAATTATTTCATGAAGGCAATTTTATTTTTCATGCCAAAGTCATTGAATATTAGTTTGAAGCAAATACCAGCATATAAAAGATATTTATATTTTGCTCCATAGCATTCATGCATTTTTTTACTAGGCCAGTTTTATTCATATATTATACATGTACATGTACGATGATTGATTGCAGATCACTGACGATTCAGGCACATGCTTTAGCTGGTCAAATAATGATGTATATGTATACATGCATACATATGATCAGTAGTTGATTTAATACACACTTTTGCTAGCTTAAGTGCTCTATATTTTGTTCGTATATATACTATATATTTGAATCTTAATCCTAATCCTCTCTACTAGTTAACAGGTGCTTCGCACACCTTAAGGCTCATTACCTACCGTATTACAACAAGGTATCTACACCATTATTGCTCTGCAACCTTATAATAACATGTTTTCCTTTATGTTACACTCGTTATAACATATTGACGAAATGGACAAATATTGTGTCTGCTTACTTTTTATTTAACTATAATAAGAATAATGGTAAAGTCAGAAAACAGGTTTTCCTTTCTTTGGCAAGCTCTAAAGACACTTACCCGAATTAGGATGGGATGTATACATCCTTCTCCGTGAGTAGCTTGTATATCCATAGATGTAACCAGCTGCAGCTGCAGACTTCCAGCCAAAGCCTCCATAGCGTCCACCTCGAATGCTACTGGAGCTGCCTCCACGGCTACCTCCACGGATTCCTCCTCTGCTGCCTCCTCTAGCTCCACCCCCTCTACCTCCACCCCCTCTACCTCCACGGCCAGACACCTCCACTGAAAGATAGACACACTAAAGGTTTAGTTAAAGAAAGTTTTATTCAGCACAAAACATTTGTCATATTTACAATATTTTTAGGAATATCTCAGGAACTGAAAACACGTTTATTTCGGAATAATAATTGGTTTAACAATTGAAATTGACTTAATTTAATTGGTTAGATTTGTGCTCCTGCTTTAATTACATTATTTGGTCAAAAATCCTTTTGTATGCAAGCTTTGGGTAAGGTAAGGATTTCGAGATTGTTCTAGGTGATTATTAGGAAGGGGATGGACCATTTGTTGTTTGCTTTTTGCCTGGTCGATCTATCATACAGCACCTTTATTGTTATCAGCAATCATGAAGGTTACTCAATTAATTTGTTTACCCAAAAGGATATCTATAAAGTCATAAACCTGTGAACCTAAACAACAAAAATGTATCAGTTTAAAAACATATATGAAAATGAACACCCGAACTTGGAGACACAGAAATGGCGAAACTACTGAGTCATGAGAACAAAATATTATTATTGTTAGGATTCTTTATTAATTCATTAACTATATTTAACCATTAACAAAGAGGAGGAGATGCAGTTCTGAGCAATGATCATGCACTCCCGGGAGGCAAGTTTGAAAAGATAGAAACATATTCAGTACAAGTTTATACAATATGAGTTAGGGGGTATAGTGAATGACAGTATTCACTTGTGCAGTCGAGAAATATTTTATCAAAAAGAATAAAGAAGGAATAAGTCATACAAATTTAAGCTCGCCATTGGTGATTGTAAATTTAATATAAGTAAACAAAATAAAATAAATGGCAGTTGTGAATAGAGGAAATGAGGTATGCATCCCATTTTACGAGCATAATGGCACAATGTTCAGATCATTATTTGCTTGTGGACCTAGTGTACACACTACAACAAAAAATCTCCATAAATATTGAGGATAGGAGGACTGAGTGGGGGCGCGGTACTCCATGATCACTATGGCAACTAGAACCCATTATGATGTCATAGGAGGGTCACAGAGCTGTCTAAGAGTTCCGTTAGCATTGCGGATTGACGAGGTCCCACTCTAGTACGTCATGCATTCTTGGCCATATATATCCTAGGGAACTTGTTTAAACAGTCTTTTTATACGCGATCCCTGGAAATTGTGTTTGGATTTTGGATTTTGGATTTTGGATTTTGTTTGGATCTTCCATGTGTGAGTCAAACAGACAGGGTCTGGCTATATCTGTTCATACTAATGACTGTTCTGGGCTCATAGCCCACATAATCCCTCCAAACTGAGGGAACGTCTCTCACTCCTAACCGCAAAATCAAATTTATATCCTATTAGGACCATGGTGGTTGGCCTACTCTGGGCCGGGAGAGCCTATAGCACAGTAGGTGTCCAATCACTGATATGTACCGACCTCATCTGATCTGAGTGGCTCTGAGCCTAGACTGTTTTAGACTGGTTTTATGTTATGCCATTTCTTCAAAGTGTTGATAAGGGCGTAAAGCCACCAATCTCACTCACTCACTCACTCTTTAACTGATCTCTTTTGGATCTCTTTTCTTTGGAAATTGTTGTTAATATTAAGATAATTTATTTCCCCAAAAAATATTATTTTTGCTTAGACCGTGAGACCAGATGTTACTAGGTGTTATAGATCTGTTGATTCGTGTGTACTATTGGGCATACAATAAAGTATTAGTTACATGTCCCTCTAAAGAGTGCCGACATTAGCCCGATGATAGTCAAATAATTCTTTGTTTACTTGTCTCGGGATTGCCACGGACCGGATTGGTACATGTTACATTCCCTGGACATGAGGCTACCAGTGTGTTGGCCGTCATTCAGACCAGTCGGTAACGCCAGTGTTATACTTCTCGCCAATTTGCTCTTTATCAGGTTTCCCTGTCATAGAATTTTCAGAATTTTAGCCTTTGAAAGTGTTAATAAATTGTTATGTGACATCGAGTCATAATATTTGTTATATTTCCATTTATTTTTATTCCATTTTCACAGAGAAATATTAAAGAAAGACATGAACTAATTGATGTAATATCAATCATCCGGAAATATAAGATGCATGCAGTTTCCATATCATAGTGTCGTTCATGGATTTACAAGACAGCATGAAATCGGTTTTTGTATTAACATTCCTGAGAAGGGTCTACCGACCCCATTCGGGTCGACCATACAGCTGCCCTCATGTCATTTTTATCAGCCTTTTCCTCTGTCCAGTTCATATTCAATATATATCAATTGGTGTCAGATTTATTAGTTTGACTGTGTGGTACATGATACTAGTCGCATTTTTTAATATGATATCTATCAGACAGATAGATCAGATCTACTTATAAACAGTTGAACTTTCTGAATTAATTGAAGTATGGGCTTTCAATCGTTTTTGGGGCATAAGTAATAGTATTCAATCGTTGTGGCGTTATGGAGTTAAAACGGAGGAAAATGATAACTTAAAGCAAGAGGTGAGAAGAGGGAAGGGGAGAAGAGGAGTAGGGGGAAGGATGAAGAAGGGGGAGGGTAGTCGTAAAAAAAGTTGAAAGTTGGTCGAAAAAAAGTTGAAAGTTGGTCGTAAAAAAAGTTGAAAGTTTGTCAAAAAAAAGTTGAAAGTTTGTCGGAAAAAAAGTTGAAAGTTGGTTGGAAAAAAAGTTGAAAGTTGAAAGTTTTTTTGAAAAAAAAGTTGAAAGTTGGTCGGAAAAAAAGTTGAAAGTTGAAAGTTTTTTTGAAAAAAAAGTTGAAAGTTGGCCGGAAAAAAGTTGAAAGTTTTTTTGAAAAAAAAGTTGAAAGTTGGTCGGAAAAAAAGTTGAAAGTTGGTCGGAAAAAAAGTTGAAAGTTGGTCGAAAAAAAAAGTTGAAAGTTGGTCGGAAAAAAAGAGTTGAAAGTTGGTCGAAAAAAAAGTTGGTCGTAAAAGTCAGTCGTTCGTAAAAAAAATGAAAGCCTCATGGTTTAATCCAGCTTGTTCTTAAACAACTTTAATAATCATAAAATTCCCTAAATCGAATCATTTATATTTGCTAATAAACATCTAAATATTTAAAACATGATTTATCACATTACTTTTACTTTCAACCATTTCTATAAGATGCAGAAACACCCAAAAAAGTTCCGTTCCGTTTCCTTCATTCAGATTCCATTTGCCATTACTTTTACTTTCAACCATTTCTATAAGATGCAGAAACACCCAAAAAAGTTCCGTTCCGTTTCCTTCATTCAGATTCCATTTGCCATTACTTTTACTTTCAACCAGTTCTATAAGATGCAGAAACACCCAAAAAAGTTCCGTTCCGTTTCCTTCATTCAGATTCCATTTGCCATTACTTTTACTTTCAACCATTTCTATAAGATGCAGAAACACCCAAAAAAATTCCGTTCCATTTCCTTCATTCAGATTCCATTTGCCATTACTTTTACTTTCAACCGGCCGAGCGGAGAGCTGTCAACTGGCTTACGTCACACTGTCTTACACTGTCTTACGTCACAAAAGAGGTGCCGACTCCCAGACTACACTGTCTTACGTCACAAAAGAGGTGCCGACTCCCAGACTTGTCAACATTGCCACGTGCAAAGTAATACCGTCCCTTGGGTTGAGTAAAAAAAGTGACGTCAGAATTCTGGGATTCCCCTTCCTATCATGTCAACATACCTGACAGAACAACGTGTCTCCCCGAATAACTAGCAGGGGAAAAACCAGAAATGAATGGTTAGGGCCCGGGATCTCCGCGGCCTGGGCCTCATATGAGAAAGAAAAATCCCACTTCCAACAGGAATCCGTGTGATTTTCTTTTATATTCAGTCATAAGTTACAATGTTAAATCACCTTGGAAATGATGCGAAATTATATCGCATATGGAGAAACCAATTGCGACATTGATCAAAATAGTGTAATATCGCACTATCGTGCCACAAAGTGATACCTTCCAATGATAAACCATTCGTTCCTCATGATATCAGTCAAGATATCCCTACGACTGGCAATTGGGTTTCTTAAACAACCAAGTAATTTCTTATATATCGTATTTGTATTCTAGTCCATTTAAAACAGCTACATCATCCAGAATTGGGAAGGCTACCTCTGCCTTGGCAGGTCTACCTGGTGCTTCCCAAAATAATTATAGGTTATAATAATTATAGGTTATCACTTAATTCCATGCAATTAATACTCTACCACTCTATGTAATATCCTCGAGATCTGTTCAGAAATTGAGCATTTAAATATTACTGCATCAGAGATATATAATATCAGAAAAGTTAATTACAAAATCCTACGCAAACCAATTCATTGCCAATAATAGCCGTACGTTACGTCTACGGTTATATTTAGATCACCAATGTCCACACTCTCTGCACCCATCTTTGTTCCAGGGAATAAATATAATATGAATGATTAAACAACACTAGATGGAGAGCAACAGGTGCAATTTTATTTTGCTTATTTCATGCCTACAATAGACCTCGATCTCTAACGTTACTCTTCAGGCCGTCGCTTTGATTCACCCCTATTGATTGATTGACACATTTTCTGTTATTGTATCTCAGATTCAGTACAAAAGGTTAAATAACACATCTGGAATTCGTGCCAAGTCTTCCTGTGTATTACATTAAAAAGTTCTATTCTAGAAGTCAGTATAGTAAATGTTAAATAGCACAAGCAAGTAATCGTTATATATAAATATTCATTGAATATTCATTGAGTCTTGTATACGTTGATTCAACACCTGATCTATGATATTATGAATTATTGTATCAGTCGATCTTTGCTTGAAGTATATAAAGTATAAAGTATTTCGGAGCAAGACTTGGGAAGTATAACATTTCAACCCCTTTGAACATTCCTTTAGTGTTAGGTCCTGCCTCAGGATTTAATAAATAACAGGAATTGTTCCGGGTTTTGAAATAATATCAAATAGATTCAGATTCCCCTAATCAAAATGCTGGCATAGAATTACTCATTTCCAATTAAAATACTTTATTGGTTTATGCCAATAAAAATAATGAGATTTTTGTCTCAAAAAAATTAATAAAATATGATAATATTTCTTTAAATATGAGTTATTAGTATTTTTGACATTTCTTCATCTGGCTTTAAGTATCAGCTTTGAGTATACCAGGTTTTAATTTATGTGGACCAAAACTCACAAAGTTATAGAATATTTCATCCTCCTATACCTAACTTCAGAAATGGTCTATTTTCACCAAAAAAAAACTCAAATAACTCTGAATTGTGCAAGATTTGGAACTGCCAACAAGCAAATTCGGATTCTACGGCTCAAAGCGGTCTAGAAGAACCCATCTTTTTGTAGTTCCCTGATATGGGTCACGAAAATGTTTTTTTAGCCACATTTAGGCAGGGCGACTCATGGCCTACTGACACAAAATGTAATACATGTCTGAAAATAATTCGGATCTTCAAGTTCCCTTGTGTTAAAATAAGGTTTATAGTTTGCTCAATATTATAAATACCCACATTATATTCAAGTTTATTTGGGTTTCAAACATTTCTGGTACATTATGGATATTCTAGGTATTTCTCTCTGGTATAGCTCTAAGGAGAATGTTGGGGTAAAGACAAAGGAATGCGACCAGTGACATGAAACGTATCACGAATGTGAAATCTGTCAATAAACGTTTATAAAAAAAAGTGGGTGGGCATTGTTTTAGTGGGTAATACCCAGACAACCTGTCTGGAGAGATAATGTCAATGGGTTGTCTGGTAGGGGTCCTTTGTCTTAGCATTTATTATTTGGGGTTCAGCCCCTGCCGCATACCCTTATTTGGGACAAGCACCAGTATGTAACTTTGAATTTGTCTTTGTTTAATGTATTTCCTGTATTGTGTTAAGATGCATGTTGGGATACACCCACTGTATGATGGGATATCAACATTAAATTGTATGATGGGATAGGGCTGCTCCTTGTATAAAACAGTAAAGCACCCTATCCTCATCAGTCATTGCTTACTGTACATTATGGAATACACTTTATATGCTATAACTCTTGACTTTGACTTCTTCATTTGGACCAGCTAGCCTATAAACAGGGCTCGATATTCTAAGCAGATCTTCAGTGAGATATTATAGAGACATTATCTCACACTTGTACATGTACAATAAAGAGAGAAGTCATGCAGAACCGGACGATATATATATTGTATATATGATATATATATATATATACATAGATCTGATCAGTGAGTCTTATATTATAAGGTATATTGTTTCGAAAAAACGGTCATACGTCAGTGAAAAATTTCCAGGTTTTCCGTCGCATGACATTTTGTATTACATCAGCATTCTTCTTCAAGATAACCGCCAGGGCCAGACTGTATGACCTACTACCTTCTGGGGCATTTATGCTACATTTCCAAATTCCGTCACAATGTCAGGGTTGAAGAAGACCATATTCATTGACTGTGCACATGACGCTATGTGCGGATGAACATCATACTCATAGCATCATTGACTTTGGTAGAGATATATTGCAATAAATTTGGAAATACAGTCACAAAATTAATAGCCTACAGTCTTATTACAGTAACAGGTAACATCAATACACCACATGTATTGGGGACCCCCCGCCCCGCCACCCCGCCCCACTAACACCCACACACCCACAAACAAACACCCCAACACTCACACCCACTTATCTTGGACCCCCATTTTTTTTTCAAATCAAGAGTTGTTATAATAAGGTGAATGAATGTCCTCTAAATTGGTTTCATGCGTTGTCTTGTACCAAGCAGGTATAACTTTATACCGTAGGCCTACAGCCCACTATTTGTACCAATAATATTTTAAAACACTTAGAAATGAAATCAATTTTTTCAGTGCTATGTGTAGGCCTACACTAATAATATATAGTATGAACAGAAATGTCAAATTTGTCTATATGCCTACACACATAACCTACCGGTACGTTTAATATGAAAGAATTGATTTTTCTATTAAATTATGAGTGTCATAGCCATACTACGGCCCATAGCCATAGCACTATAGCAGCCTCTTACATATCGTGTAGGCCTCCTACTGTAGCCATGAATTCACGATTACAATATTTAGCCAAAGACGCAAAGTAATTCTGGTTTGTATTAGCCTACATGTATAAGAGATACCGTATACGAATGTCTGAATGAGTGCCCTAGGGGTAACCGGGTCATACCTACAAGGATCAGCGGTGTTGCGTAAGACTAGCTTCTCAGCTAAAAAAAGGTTAATCACTAAACTAAAGCGAAGGGATTTGCTTCAACCATGCAGCCCAAAGCAAGCCCAGACTAGAGAGAATTTCAGAAAATAAATTTCAGATGATATGAACTGAAGAAAACTGCACCTATACATCTAACAAGAAACCGACAGATACAGGATATGACATTAAGCATACATTAGGTTGACAGGAGAACTTCGCTTTCCACTGACAACTGAGGGGAAGGGCGGAGATCATCGGGTAGAAAATATGGGAATTTCCTCCTAGATCAAGGCACCAAATACATAGTGTAGCTTCTCTTCAGTATTAATAGTTGAGATATATCCTTTCTAATCATAATCCGAGCATCTGTCTATATCAAGTATCTGTGTTGTTAGATAGACGAAGAGACAGAAATGTGTGCCCTGCTGTGTTGGTGTTACTGTTATCGATGGTAAATACCATAACATTAGACTTTTATATCTAGGCCCAGGCCCAGGGCCAAGCCTAAACTGCTTCGAGAATCTATTCTAGAGGGGTCAAAATTGAACGATCGAAGTGACAACATGAAAACACGGTAAATTGTGATGCGATCTAATAGTTTGCCTAGTAAAAGGTGGAAAACTTACCGACAATACATAATAACAAAAGTAATCCGAAAGCTGCTCCCGACAAAACTCTGTACACCGTCGCCATCTTGTACACTTGACCGAGTGAGTTGAAATGACGTCACATGTTGTATTTATAGCTGTATGGGGATATCACCGTGACGTACTTGCGGGGAGTTTCCCCCCTGCACCCAGCTGCTTGTGGGTGCAGTAGAGCTGGTGGGAAGGGGGAGTAGAGGGGATACAAAAGTGGAATTGCGCAAGCTATTCTCAGAAAATATTTTTGGTATATTACCAATAGGCTTCAGTGATGTTAAAGTACAAGTGGGAGGGTCGTCGGGAAGGCTACCTACAAGTTAATGGAAAATTAGGCCAACTCATAAGCTACTAACGTTAGGGCCTATACATAGATTTCACATGACGTCACACGCCTGGCTGGGGAATCTCAGTGGCCGCCATGACCGGGGGCAGCGCTACCCTTGCGTGAATAGCGTGCTTATAAAAACAAAGCTGATAAACGCCACAATGTTGGATACTTTAGTAATGATTTACAAAAGAAAGATTACCTATCATATCAACAAGGGTTATCATGGGTTCATTAAAACTGGTAATGGTTAGAACGGCCGGAAAACAGCATTTTTGAGTCTTGGACATTTAACGTTTACACGGGGTAGCCCACTAAAATGGCGATGCTCTCCTTGGCCCGTGACGTCAGTGAAATCTATGTATACATTGAGGCCTTAATCCGCCTTAATTAAATCGACAATTCGAAATGGCCATTTCTTAGATGGACAACTCAACATGGGCCTTAATAGTCCTTAGCGACAAAACACGTCCATATTACAAAAGATTAAGTGACAAACGACAAGAGAATTTTCTTAGTGACAGACGACGATTGCTGTTTCTTGGTATAGCACAAGACTCAAGAGTAATCAATAACCCCGCCCCCTCAGGCGCCCTATGTAGGCTAGGCTAAATATAGCCTAAATGGAGCCTACGTTGGACGTCACTTGACTGTGTCTCACGTACTGTCTGCGATAAAAAGATAAGTTGATACATTTTCTGATTCGAACCCTTTCTAGGGGTCCTGATCGACAAACTTACATAGCCATTTCTTATGGTCGACAAACGACATAGACCCTTTCTTAGAGGGAAAAATATGAATATGGGTCAAGTGAGTATGATGTCCGCCGTGGTTGGTGCAGGCTACTCCAAACATTTCGCCATACTCAATCGCCCGTTCTATATATTGATTGATTATTGATTGATTATTATTACATGTGAATATAATTATGTTATACTATATATATCCACCCAGTCCCAAAAATAATGGGCCTAATTAATAAATAGCTTATAAAGGCCTAATATAAATCTATTTAATACAGGTAACGTTACTTTTCTAGTATGAATCAGTAATACATGTATATCTGTCAAGTTTACATTGTGTATTCCAGGGGAGAATATTATTTGGTGCAGAAATAGTCAGGTAGATTGGTGCAAGAATTGTTCAAATTGGTATGAAAGCATGAAATTTGGTACAGTGATAGATTTTGGTATGCTGATTAATTTTGGATATTGACCCATTCTGAAATATTGTTCTCTTGGGTTCTGTTGCCATGGTAACATTTTTTTCAGTGAAATTTTGGCCATTCCCTGGAAATACTGAATTCTAACCAATAATTTGATATGGTATACCCACATAAAGTAGTCTATGGAATAGTTCTCTAATTTTTCTAACTATTTCAGCTAATTATATGGTTGCTAGGCTATGTATGGTTGCTTAGCAACTGATAATATACTGAAATTTCTCCAAAATGGCTCATTTTATGTATATTTTATGGGGTAAGGCAATTATTTATGTTCTAAAATATAACATTTATTTAATGATAACATTTTCAGTGATATGCTTCAGCTTTTAGAATTTCCAAGATGGCTGCCAAATGGTTCTAAGATCCAAAATGGCTGATCAAAAGACCCTTCGGGCCCACTTCCTTGTTGACTTGACTTTAGTTTGCAAGCTCATTCATTGTTCATATCAGTATGTACTTCAACCAATTCTGAACATTAGAATAGATCTGAGAACCTGAAATTTGGTACAGAGATACATTTTAATATGATAATTAATTTTTTATATTGACCCATTCTGAAAAGAATTATTCTCTTGGCTTCTGTTGCCATGGTAACATATTTTTAACTAAAATTTCATCAATTTTCCTGGAAAAACTGATTTCTAACAGATAATCATTACCAATAATCCACCAAAATAAAGCAGTTATGCAATAGTTCTCTAAATTAGGTAACTATTTCAGGCAATTACATGGTTGCTAGGCTATTTATGGTTGCTAAGCAACTGAAAATATGCTGAAATTGATCTGAAATGACTCATTTAAAGCATATTTTCTGGGTAAAATCTATTTTTAATGTACTAAAATGTCATATTTCTTTGATAATCACAATTTCGATGATATGCATCAACATTTAGAATTTCCAAGATGGCTGCCAAATGGTTCTAAAGTCCAAAATGGCAGATCGAAAGACCAGTTTTGCCTATTTCCTAGACATGAGCATGTTCATGGTACATTCAATTCAACACATTCTGACCATTGAAGTGACTCTCTTTCCTGTTCTGGACTAGATTCATAAGTAACATCAGTTACAAAAGCTCCTATTTTCAAATTGGAGAGCTAAAAGTAAAAAAAGATCATGATTGGACTATGGCGCTTTGTTTTAGTTCTTGGGGGCATTTTCAAAGCAGTCCTTGAATACTCCCCAATGTGTGTTATTAACTATCTTTGCCACTTTAAAATAGATCTGAGAACCTGAATTTTGGTACATAAATTATATTAAAATAAATTATGGCATATATTATGAAGTTTTTTCTCTCTTGATATAGCTATAAGAGGCTATTGAGGCTATTGAAGGTCTAGCATAGACTATTGCTAGGTAACCATATATCAAACTGGAACAGGGAACTGGGGGAATAACCAGCTGCCTTCCACTGGTGTGTAGGAGCAGTGTTCTCTAATGAGTTGCACATGGACACAGAGAGGTTAACTCCACACTCCCTGATTACCAAATATGTGATGTGGCCTATCCATACTATATTAATTGAGGATTTATGACAATGGACCCTGTACACAAATCCTTGAAAGACTTTTTACTTGCTGCATGTACAGGGCTCTAACTTTCACAGTGGTTTCCATTGGTATCGGGAAAAGTTACCTGGCTATTGGTTTCCCCCAAATCACTTTTTTCAAGGGAGGTGATTTTGAAGATTTTCAACAACCGATTTTGCAGCAGTTACCTTGCTGGGATGATTCAATATCTGTTTTCTTGTTTTGTTGGTGTATGATAATGTGTGGAGGGAAGGCAGGGCAGTCCTCAAGGCCTCCTTAAGTGTATGGGTTTTCTTTTCCCTTTATTGGGAAGGGGGAAGGGGAGGGAGGGCAGAAAGGGGGAGATGGGGAAGGAGGGGGGGAAGGAGTGTGAGGGAGACACTATTTGTTTATTTTCCCCATCCCTGGAGTCTATATTAATAATTGCTAGCAGTGATAGTTACTATTAAATTCCATTTCATTTGATAGGTAGGGGACAGAGAATATGTCATGATTAAAAAAGATGTGCATACTGAGACATTTTTATCTGCAAGTCAGCATGGTGTTGAGGTCACCTCCTTGTACAGGTATGCTCAAAATCCAATATGGGTGCCACCAGGAAGCAAAATGTCCTATTTTAGGTCCTTAGTTCTAGACGGCCGGCATCTATCCGCCTATGTTTACATAGCGTAGCTTGAAAATTGAACGTTTCAAACGATCCCCGATAAATTGGGTCCTTCGTTTCATACTTACGCCCGCGGAGGGATCTATGGTTCTTTCCCGTAAAACTGCGCTATTGTTACGCTCTATCAACATCATTGATAGTAATCTACCACTTGGACAGAAGGAATTGCTTAATACGGCCCTATTTTAAAAACGAACAAAAATTGTGGTTACCGCCTTACATACCGTGTCATGGGGGCTCACAAATAGTACCGATGACCCGTCCGATCGCCCTCCACACTCACTCACCCACCACTGCTACCAGTGGACATGACCAACGCTTGTCAACAGAAGAATCAACAGCTTTGTGGGGAAGGGGGTTGGGTGGAGGCTATAGACGGTCAATTAGACTATAGGAAGAGGTGACAATAATCTTACTAAACTAACCAGCCAAGCAGTTACCATACACAAATTCTTGTGCAGATACTCCCCTGGATCTTAAAAAGGACCTAAATGAAAGCATCTCACAGAGCAAGCACATTTGATTTATTTTTTTGTAAACATCAACCATATAACATTGTTCTTTAGGATGAGCCCATACTGTGACAACTAGAAGGAAGAGTAAATATTGAAGCTAAAATTCCATGTTAGTCAATATAGTAAAGTAAAGTCAGTGGGGAGTATGTTACTCCCAGGATCTAGCTGCACATGGTGGGTTCTCCATGTCCAACAGGGCATAGCAGATCAGTTACAATGAAATAAGTAATTAGTTGCTGGCCTCTATAAGTGGCAAAATAAAAAGGTGGTATTTGATGTTACTAACAATGATTGATCTTTAGAACGTATACCTAAAATGTATGTATTTGATGACTATAAATATTCTACCAATATTGATAGGATTATTTCCCCAAAGGCTGCTTGAAAAGGAAAAACTGCTCACCAAGGGTGGTGAGACTTAGAGTCTCAGCCAGGATTCAAGCGGGAGAAGATTTTCATTTGTCAAAATAAAGGAAATATATTTAGTTTTGTCACTTAGGTACTTCAGTGGAACACAACTGATTTGAATTACCACCTCATCACAACAAAAGATAACCTTGAACTACTCAGCAATAAACCAACTACCCATGCAGGCTTGACCTCATGCCAGTCAGAAAAAGCTAACTCCTGCCTGACAGTCAGTATTTCACAGTCTCAGGACTGTGGATAGTGATCAGTCAGACCTGAAGGTTTGTTTTGAATCAGGAAAACCATACAAATAAATTAAAATCCACCATTTTGCACACATGTATGTTGGGACCTCAACATTGCCTTGAGCCTCCCTTCCTCTATGCATTCTCAGAGTGCAACACACTATTTACAATGTTAAGAGGTGTTTAGAATGTGTCCAAAAAGGGAAATGAAAAATGTTAGGGCGAGGAAGTCGTGGGTCACAGGCGATATTATGGAATTAATGAAAGAAAGAGATAGGTTATTTAGGGCGGCAAAAAAATATAACAATCCAAGTTTATTTGAACAAGCAAAGAAATTACGTAGAAGAGTAAATCATATGGCCAGAAATCTAAAAAATAATTTTATAAGAGAAGAAATCGAACAAAATAAAAATGAGCCTAAAAAATTTTGGAGAAATCTTAACCCCCTATTAAACAGTAAAGGGAAGAATGAAAAAACCGAAGTAATATTAAAGAAAGACGACCAGAACATTGACCCAGAAAAAGTCGCCGATGAGTTTAACGACTTCTTTGCCACAATTGGGAACAACTTAGCAAAAGAAATATCCCCTCCAACCCAAAATGAGACCAGCCTGTACGAACATGAGACTCCAACGAGAACCCAAACAAGCTTTAAATTCAAACCAACCACTACAAAAGAGTTAATAATACTAATAAAAAGCATGCCTTCATCCAAAAGCTCTGGGTATGATAATTTACCCTCTTGGCTGCTGAAAAAAGTATTAATTATACTAGCACAACAGTTGGTTGAAATAATTAACTTAACATATACACAGAGCTTGATTCCACAAGAATGGAAACGTTCCAAGGTAACTCCCCTCTACAAGGCTGGCCCCATAACAGACCCAAGCAATTATAGGCCGGTCTCCTCTATTCCCTTGCCTGCAAAACTATTAGAGAAAACCATGCATAAACAAATTATGTATTACTTAGAAAACAACAACTTGCTATTCAATGGTCAGTATGGATTCAGACAGGGCAGGTCAACGAAAGATGCTTTAATAAGTTATATTATGGATATATATTCCAATATGAACGAAAATAAAGTATCCAGGGCAGCCTACCTCGACTTCAGAAAAGCTTTCGACACAGTAAATCATTCGAGACTCATAGATAAACTAGAAATTATTGGCATAAGAAATAAAGAATTAGATTGGTTTAAAAATTATTTATCACAACGTTTTCAATCAGTGGAAGTGAATAAAACAAAATCGAAACTAAACCCAATAACCTGCGGAGTGCCACAAGGCACAACATTAGGCCCACTTTTATTCACAGTATACATAAACGACATGCCAAAATTCATACATAATTCAAAAATTCAATTATTTGCTGACGACACCATAATATATTCAACGGGCACTGACGTCCTAGAAGCTACAAACCTGCTTCAACAGGATTTAAGTGCCCTAATATTCTGGTGTAAAAGAAACAAAATATCAATAAACTATGGAAAATCAAAAATTCAAACATTTTTCGGAAGGCAAAATATGAGGTCGAGGTGGGCTGAAGGTGAACAACCCCAAATAGATGAAAACATTTTGAATCTCGGTGGCAGTCCAATGGAAGAAGTAGAGATCTATAAATATTTAGGAGTTGACATTGATAGGAGTCTAAAATTTAAAACATCAGTTAACAAGCTGATAAATACCATGAACTATAAATGTTGGCAAATAACTAAACTTAAAGGGAAAATTCCACAAGATACATTATTACTCATATATAAAGTCATGGTATTACCCTTGATCGACCAAACAGATATTTTTCACGATTCCCACACAACAACAGGGACAAACCGACTCCAAATAATTCAAAACAAAATACTTCGGAGAATCTATGGACTTCCATCGAGAGCAAATGTTAACGATTTACATGTAAAGAAGAATCTACTGACTTTAAGACATAGAAGAAGACTTCACGTTTTGCAGGCAGGCCATGCTCTGGCGAGTAACCCAAGGTATATTGATATAAGGAATTTAAACACTAGAAATTTTGCTACAGGCAGAAAGCCATTAAAACAAATTTTTCCTAAAAACGAGCAACTGCGGAAATCGATCCTCCACCGAATTCCCTTTACTTGGAACTCTCTCCAGACCATGGCCCATGGGATACAGGACCCAAAATCATTTAAGGTATTAGCAAAGAAAACCCTGATATGGTCAGACCAATATTTCATAGAATAACACAATGATTATCCATTGACTTGAACATCTTTCTTACGCCTTATTCCGATATATATTACAGATTTGAGGAAACCTTTATATAAGTTCTAGTGCGCCTTTACCAAAATATAAATACTGTAAAAGACATAAAATAATGATATTAGCAGTGGGCCCCTTTCGTCCATGACGACTGGGGTGTTGTACACTGTTAAGATGAAAATGTAAATCAACAGGAAGCGTGCGATCCTCCCTTAAGCCGGAGATATGCCTCCTGAGAGCGATAAGTCGGAAATAAAAGTATCTTAATCTTAATCTTAATCTTAATGCCATAACCCAAGAGTTTCCCAGGGGGTAAGTCATGGTCAGTGGGTTGTTTTGCTGCATATTTAGGGCCTAAAATAAATTATTTTTGTTTCCAGTCACCTCATGGTATAAATTTGGGTTGGTTGGTCAGGAATCCATTTTTATTTTTTTTTATTTTATTTTTGGTAGCAGTGATGGAGACTTATCATATGTATCCAACCTTGCCATGGTGTTAAAAGAGTCATTGCCACATGTGCCAGAATGAATTTGATCAAATTTTACAAGATTCATTTAAATTGATAATTAATTCCATTCAATTGGTGCTAATTAATGCCCTAAAAAATGCTTCAGTCAGTTGCAATGTTTTCAGGTCGGTCAGGGACTGAACATAAAGTTAATTCTATTTTAGGCCTAGTGGTAGTAGCCAACCATAGTCCAACCCTGCCCACCTCCAAAGACATACACCAGCACACACCATGTACATTCAATTCACGGCTCTTGTAGGTGCAGTGATGTCATGTCATATATCTGTATACCCACAGGAAGTATGGGAATTTCAAGTACCAAGAACTTTTTTCTAGTCAGAGTAGAGGTACATATGAGGACATTTTCTGAAACAGTTTTAATGTTCTTTCCAATGGTGGTAATATCTTGGCCTTGTGGGGGGTACTTTTGGAGATGAAAATGAGTCGGAAATGTATGTTCTTCTGACCTGTATACCATATGTGCTGCCAGTCATTTTAAAGAATTCTGTTCCCAGAATTTGATTCCACTTGGGTGCTGTCCGTCTGGCACACTTTATCTCCAGCACTGCAGTGTGTTCATCTTCAGTCAGATCTGGTGTGTGGACTCAGTGAATGATGTAGGAAACCTACAGCTTCCAACCCAGAATACTTGCTAATCAACATGCTAAATCCAGCTGAAAACAATTTTCTGCCAAACCCAAGATTGCAGACCCCAGTGAATGGGATTGGGAATGAAGTGTCAGACCCAAAGAAGTTATACCATATAGGAGAGATCTAACAGATGTCATCCTGGCATACTCACTGATTCCTCACTATCTCCTTATACCCTTATGCTCAATCATAACACCATGTTGAATTGCAAATAAATGGTCACAATATGCACAATACCTATTATTCCCTCTCCATTACCAATCAAATCAATTGGAATTCCATATCAATTCTCCCCAAGTGGTTCCACATGGTGGATTGTACCCATATTTACATTACCATATCCACTAGACTTTAAATCATCACAATTCAGGGAGTTAGACCCGCTGACCCTGCCCCCTTTGTAGACAAATAAAGGATATATGAATTGTATATGCTAGGTGTCTTCAATATTTTAAAAGCAACATTCAATGCAGAAAAATGCCATAGCAACAGTAACCAAGGAACAATATTTGAGTATGGGTCTACTCTTAGAATGACCAAGGTCCTCAGATGTATTTGAACTTAAATTATTTACAACAAACAAACTCACAAACCAAATTCAAGTCAAGAGTGAATCACCTAAATTGTGATTATCAAATAAATTTGTGGGCATGAAAAGTACCAGAAAATATACATAAAATAAGTCATCTCAGATCAATTTCAGAATATTTTCAGTTGCATTGCAAGCCTACATAAGCCTAGGAACCATGGAATTGCCTGAAATAGATACATAAATAATCTATTGCATAGACTACTTTATACGGGTATATTATTACATATTATTTGTTAGAAATCAGTATTTCCGGGGAATGGCCAAAATGTCACTAAACATGTTACTATGGAAACAGAAGCCAAGAGAATATTTTTTTCAGAATGGGTCTATATCAAAAATTAATAAGCATAACAAAATCTACCTCTGTACCAAATTTCAGGCTCTCAGATCTATTTTGATGTTCAGAATTTGTTGTATTACACATATACCATGAATTAGCTTGCAAATCAAAGTCAAGTCAACTAGGAAATAGGCAAAACTGGTAGCTGGTTATTCCCCCAGTTCCCTGTTCCAGTTTGATATATGGTTACCTAGCAATAGTCTATGCTAGACCTTCAATAGCCTCAATAGCCTCTTATAGCTATATCAAGAGAGAAAAAACTTCATAATATATGCCATAATTTATTTTAATATAATTTATGTACCAAAATTCAGGTTCTCAGATCTATTTTAAAGTGGCAAAGATAGTTAATAACACACATTGGGGAGTATTCAAGGACTGCTTTGAAAATGCCCCCAAGAACTAAAACAAAGCGCCATAGTCCAATCATGATCTTTTTTTACTTTTAGCTCTCCAATTTGAAAATAGGAGCTTTTGTAACTGATGTTACTTATGAATCTAGTCCAGAACAGGAAAGAGAGTCACTTCAATGGTCAGAATGTGTTGAATTGAATGTACCATGAACATGCTCATGTCTAGGAAATAGGCAAAACTGGTCTTTCGATCAGCCATTTTGGACTTTAGAATCATTTGGCAGCCATCTTGGGAATTCTAAATGTTGATGCATATCATCGAAATTGTGATTATCAAAGAAATATGACATTTTAGTACATTAAAAATAGATTTTACCCAGAAAATATGCTTAAAATGAGTCATTTCAGATCAATTTCAGCATATTTTCAGTTGCTTAGCAACCATAAATAGCCTAGCAACCATGAAATTGCCTGAAATAGTTACCTAATTTAGAGAACTATTGCATAACTGCTTTATTTTGGTATATTGGTAATGATTATCTGTTAGAAATCAGTTTTTCCAGGAAAATTGATGAAATTTTAGTTAAAAATATGTTACCATGGCAACAGAAGCCAAGAGAATAATTCTTTTCAGAATGGGTCAATATAAAAAATTAATTATCATATTAAAATGTATCTCTGTACCAAATTTCAGGTTCTCAGATCTATTCTAATGTTCAGAATTGGTTGAAGTACATACTGATATGAACAATGAATGAGCTTGCAAACTAAAGTCAAGTCAACTAGGAAGTGGGCCCGAAGGGTCTTTTGATCAGCCATTTTGGATCTTAGAACCATTTGGCAGCCATCTTGGAAATTCTAAAAGCTGAAGCATATCACTGAAAATGTTATCATTAAATAAATATTATATTTTAGAACATAAATAATTGCCTTACCCCATAAAATATACATAAAATGAGCCATTTTGGAGAAATTTCAGTATATTATCAGTTGCTAAGCAACCATACATAGCCTAGCAACCATATAATAAGCTGAAATAGTTAGAAAAATTAGAGAACTATTCCATAGACTACTTTATGTTGGTATACCATATCAAATTATTGGTTAGAATTCAGTATTTCCAGGGAATGGCCAAAATTTCACTGAAAAAATGTTACCATGGCAACAGAACCCAAGAAAACAATATTTCAGAATGGGTCAATATCCAAAATTAATCAGCATACCAAAATCTATCACTGTACCAAATTTCATGCTTTCATACCAATTTGAACAATTCTTGCATTTTTTTGCACCAATCTACCTGACTAAAACCACTTAAACAACTTCTGACCCAATTCATTACAGCTAAATACCATTCTGCGAGCGTACACAAAAGCTAGATAGAATACAGGAACAATGAATATATTATACATCCATTTTATTCCACATACACCTAGAAATGTAAAAGCAGAGAAAGTTTTCATACAATACAATATAATTATTTATAAAAATAGGACTCAAAGGCTATGAACAGCTTCATTCACACATCTTAAATAGGTATATACGTTTATTCATCAAGCGCCCATGTCTTTTCTCTTTTCACCTATCGATCTTATTCATGGTAGTTATGGTCAATTAATTATGGTCACAGTTATAACGGATTAATTAACAGTAGTAGTTATAAGGGGCATATATATAGTCCATAAAAATCAAAAAAACCTTTATTATTATATTTAGATATTGAACCGGTTTCTGATTGGATTGGAAATATTAAATTAGTTTCGGACTGGGTGCTGACTGATAACAAAGTTAGTGCAAGACATACCATTAGGAGAAGGTGAGATGGGGATGGAGTGTTTTTCAAACGGTGATTTTTTTAAACGGTAGCCCCCCCCCCCTCCTACCATGGGGGCCAGGGTGGGTGAAAAAATACTATTTATTATGTAGCGACTCCTATGGGGGTATGGTTATACCGGTAGATATGTAGCGGGTACCTTTAGGCCCGTTATAACTACTACTATTAATTTGACTGCAAGTGACACCCTGACTGTTTAATATTGTGCAAGGAGAACCAAATCTTCAATATTTCCATTCAATTTCACGTGTTCTAATGAGGCTAGTTCCCTGGAAAAGGAATCGTGTTTATATTGTCAAGGAAAGCATAAACATGCATGCAATTTTTCTTAAACTATTTACTACATAATTCCATGTATTTTCATTTTTTTTAAACTCTATTCTGCACGTTTTTGTGTCAATCTTTCGACCTGTTCTAAACATAGTAAAATATATTTTTGTTCGCAGGATTTTTCCCTAAGGTTGAGTAATTTTTGATGTGAAATTGGGCTTGATATTCCAGTGTATTTTGTAGCATTAGAATGCCATCCATTGCAGTCTATATTGAAGACATGACGTGCAAATCTGTCCGAGCCGTGCCATATAGACTTCTCAGGCCTGTGGAAAGAAAATACATATTCTTTTTTAAATATATTTTATTGGCCACAATTTAACAATCAATTATCAATATAGACCTTAAGTGGAAATGTAGTTCTTACAAGATGCACATAGACAGAGTGTTGTGTCAACCAAAATTGATTATGAGAAGAATATTAATCCTATTAATTGTTCATCTTTCGTGATGATACACTGTTTAATTTCTAGCGGTGAGAACAACATATCCAAGGCAAATTTATTACATATTTTGTGGTGAATAAATCTTTTGAGATGATTTACGGTGCACCCACTCTTCACCACAATACATATATACCGTAAGCTTCTAATTCTATAAAATCTAATTTGTGATGGCATATTTATTTTTATATTGGATTTCGTTCATGGTAAACATTAATCCTTTTTCTCCATCTAATTCTGCTTGGTCATACGTTAGAACAAACTCTAACTTAAATTCCACTCACCAGATAGTGTCTGTAAGGACATCGCGTCCAGAGAATGAGTATAAAGGAATGGTTATATCCATCAGGGCTCCTGTACCATTGACTACTGCATTCCAGGAGTCAAAGAGTAATTGTCTCTGCAATTAGTTTAAAAGTGTGTCACTTATCGATGAGATAACATTAACGTGCCAGAAATATCTTACATAAGAAGTCCAGAGCAAACATTGATGCGTAATAGGCTTTAATATCATATGTATGAGTCTATCAGTTGTCCATGGCACCCCAAACAAATTATAAGATAATTGAAAGATGCAAATTGAAGTGGGAAAAGCAAATGAAAAGATGTCTATGATGTACACATGCACAAAATGGACGCATGTTAGATGATACGAGCTACAGTGGTTCTATGTAGAAATTATATTATTAAAGAGATAAACCACTGTCATATGCACTGCTGCAGGCGGGAGTTCAAGGAACTAATGCATGAAAAATAAGGAGTGACTATAATTTTTTCAAACTTTGTCTTGAGAAAGAACATGGTTGGGGGATAACAAAAAGCAAAAAAAATGGATCTCAGCATATATTTTTTTTCATTCTAGAGACCATCAAAGTTTAGTATTTAAGTATGTGGGGAAAATGGATATTTTCTCAGTTTTTCCAAGATTTCAGACAGACAAATAACACTTTTCAGTTGAAATGACTTCTAAACATAGCCACTATACAGGTTTACCCTCATGCATGAAAGAACAGGGTATCAACATATTTTGAAAGATATTATTCAGCATTGAAAATCTTCAATATTCCTGTTTTTAACTCATCAGGATGCAGATTCAGTTGAATAACTTTTTTAAAAAGTCGGTGACCCCCATTTTTTATTGCTTGAAAGGGTAAAGCAATATCTTAGCTATGCCTATAGAGATTTTTAGGGAAAAGTTATTTTCAATTATTTTTTATACTGAAAAAACGAAAAAAATTGTCCTTTTCTCATAGACTTCTATAGTGAACAACCATAAATTCCAGGGCTCCCTGAAATGAAAACTAACTTGGTGACATATTGTTTTTATTGGATTTTTGAATTCACATAACCTTGTTCTTTCACGAGGCAAAGTTTAAAAAAATGTTATTTTCAGTTTTTTTCCAAGTTGAACTGTGGTTTATCTCTTTAATGCATGATACTTCAGATTTTCCCATACAGAATACCTTGGTAATCTATACAAAGGTTTTGTTTGATAGTACCTAATATAAAATTGTAAGAACTTGATATGTGAACAACTTTTATACCTATTTCTTACTCTAAATCCGGGTCACATTGACTCGTCTTTTAGGTGCATCATTTGTGACTCTGTTTTTTACTCTGATAAGCCTGGAAGTTAAGGGATAGTCTCCAAAAGGGAGTCAGCTTGAGCCCTGTAATATTCAGTATCTAAAGCATATCATAAACAATCACAAACAACCTGCCTATCAAACATGTTTAATGGTTATTACATGTGTATATGATCCTTCTCATTAATATGGAAGAAAGGAAAGAAGGAAATATTAGAAACTTATAAGTTTAAGGGATTGGAGTCCTCTCCTGTTCCATTTCCTGTCTCACATAGCGTGGGTAACTTGAATTCCACGCCAATTAAGCCACTCACATAGTGAAGACAAAGGACCAGACCAAAATCACATATTCTTAATTGTGCCCTCTTATTGGACATTTCATTTGGAATGCCACTTCCACTTGGATTTGTGTACAGCTGGATGGTGGAGAGAGTGAGGACGAGTTCCGAAACTGAATTCCTCATCTGGTGAGTAATTTCCTTAGGCATTTAGACTAAAATTTTATTATAGACTTTCAGGTTGAACCACAGTGCTTATATTTACAAGTTTGAGCATTATTTTAGTGGTGTAAACTAAGAGAAAAACTATGCCTGACTGGGGTATGTGTACCAACCATTTTTTTATGGCCCATGTCCAGTCACTGAGTCAGGAATATTAAAATACTGTCATAATTAGTTTGTAAAGTGAATTCAAAATGAGATTCAACAGTGAGAAGTTTAATTTTGTTTATTTTTATTTTAGAGATTCTGACGCTGACAACAATTTTGAGATAGGGACACTAAGTGCCAAGATCATCTTAAAAGTAGCAGCCAAATATGTTTAATATTGTGATTGAAATGTAACAACTGTGGATGTATTGCATCGCATTGAATAAAGCAGTATTTTATTCTTTATAGAAGCTGGTATGAAGAAGTACACCAACAAGAAAATGATGAACCAAAATGATGAAATGATGATTTTCTGAGCATAGATTTAAAAAACTGGGAGTGTGGGAGAGGGGGCCAACATTAACCGCGCAAAAAGGAGTAAAAAAGGTTTGACTCTTTCTAAGCGAGTCAAATTGACTCCTCCTTGAAAGGGAGTAAAAATGACTCCAAAAGGAGTTATTTAGGCGACTTGTGCTGGACTCCTTTCGTTTTCTCTGGGTGGTTATTTGATTCATTCTTCATTGGGATTAATGTACGAGCATATAGTACTATAATAGGAGTAGCTCTGTAGGAGCATTGTGTCATTTTGAGGACTTGACTGATTGCATGAGGCATAGCGGCTCGGATATTGCAACAGAGCTAAGCCTGCATTGATCTAATGATTGGATAGATAAAGACATAGAATATTATTACAACACTGCCTTCGCGAAGATTCAAATCTCAGGGAATCTCTTACTCGACAAGGGACATATATCGGCTGGTGCAAGAGGGCTGGTAGGTAACATATATGTTTAATGAGCTACTTGACGTAATTTATCACCTTATCCGCCTAATTTAGAACCCTATTCAAAATGGCTCACCGATCCACCTCATTGAAACACCTCTGGGACGGCCAGGACCAAGATCAGATGCTACTTACCCCGACAGCTAATGATTTAGTAAACAAAGAAATAGCAAGTAATATGTTAGCTTCAGAAATCAACCAATCTCTATGTAACAATATATATGTTAATGTGTTACACCGGCATGGTCACTGTACCTTTAGATTAACTATAGGAAAGCTACGTATTTGTTGGTACTGGAGAATGGAGTCTATGTTTCTTTGCATTGAGGCAAGGAACGCTCTGTAAACGCCAATCAGACCAATCTCTCGCGCCTCCCTGTTACAGATGACGTCAGCACCATCAACGCCCCCTACATTGCCGTCATATGGAGCGTTAGCTGCGATTAAATGCACCTACAGTAATGAAAGGGAAACCTAGATTAGCGAGATTCAAATCAGATATAATAATGTTGAATCGAGTCACTGTGTGCATTTTCAAAAAGGAAACGGCATGTGCATGGGAAAGCCAACTTTCCAAGCAAGACAAGAGATACGAAGGTAGCGTGAGTAGTACCATGAAAAAGGCTCTTGCTCATGGGGAAAATGGAGTCATAATACTTTGCGAAACATGAGAAACACAGAACAGAACCCAGGACGCCACAAATAAATGTAAAGCACTGAATACAAATTGTTTTGATTGCAACATTCACAATTTTGTAAACATATGAAATGTACTCGTTGTCTAGGCGTGGAATACTTACCACAGGACCAAATGGCAGGTAATGCGGTAAAGCTTCTGTCGAAGACTCTGGTGTTGTTGTGGTTGTTTTTGTGTATGTAGTTGTTCTAGATGATTCAAACTGCAAATAGGGCGATTAGTAGGCAAGGTAAAAAAAAGAATTAAGCTGCGGTTAAGCGGGCTATATCAGTAGAGTTTGCTGGGACATCACCAATGAATGATTTTGCATGTATCACATTGAGAAGCTCATGAAATAAATAATAGAAATGACCAACACATACAATGATGATCGAATAAATACACTGATCAAAGTTGTATAGATGCACATAGGTATCTCATATGCAAAGTAATAACTAAATGTTTAGCAAGGATTGGTAATGTTACAATCGGTTCATAGGAATGTAATATTCAAGGTTGTTCCCAATTTCATTTCTGATCAGATCAGACAAAAGGAAGACACAAAAAAAGCCCACAGAAGAATCCCATTTATATTATCATCATCAAGTGTCAACGGTTGTGTGGGATATACTACCTAGCCTTATCACTAAACTAATTGTAATTGCCAAGTCAATTGACTGTATACAAAATCACAAATATAAGGAAAACATTGTCTGTTCAGCTTGGAATATTTAGCAACCTTCCCATCTATATTTCTATGTGTTCTACTGATACTAAAGCGCACTTAATCCTTCCCATCATGTATAAAGCCATGATGTTGGTAAACGCTTTCTGCATTTTCTTGATAAGAAACAATCTAATTATTTGTAAGTCAGATGTGTGTTGAATCTATTCCATCATTCCCAGTAACTGGTATCCACCGTGGCACATGCAGGTCCCCTATTGTCCTCTATAGTCTAACTAAATAGCTAACGATTTCGACTGGAGTGATGGTACACACAACCAGATGGTGTGGATTAATTTATAATTCCCGGGATTTTTTATCTAACACATACGACGAATACTATAGGGGCTAAATCTGGAGTAGCAAATGGAAGATTTGTATCAAGACATTTCGAGGAAATGTTTTGAATGACTGAGATGCGGAAAAAGGGCTAAGCAATATTCATAAGCATCCACAATTTGCTTTTGAATTTGTCCACATTGTTGAAGTAATGGTTGTTATTTCTCTCCATCTTGATTTGTCCATTGCCTTAGGCTACATCCCATCTTTATTTCAAATTGTTCAAACGCATTTAATAATGATTAAATTTAAATATCTGTTAACACCATATATTTACCACATGGTCGTCAGTCACTATCTTCTCTGCATCTTCTGAAGGGGAGGGTGTTAATCCTCCAAATGCTGGTGCTGATGTGTACGGGGATATCTAAAAGGAGTAGTTATTCCATTATACATTCATGTTTCAAATAAATTGATACCATGATAATTGACCATTGCCATATCCAATATAGCGCTTACATCTGTGAACATGATTAGAACATTTTATGCATTTAGAAATGCTGAGGAATGTTAAAGTAAAATGTTAAATTTTGAAGTCATTAGGTAGAAAATGGTAAATAATTGGTATATCTGAGTATATGGCGGTGATTCAAAACGTCTATTCGGTTATGTTGAATTGTATTTGAACCTCATTTTTCGCGAAGGATTGGTGACGACAAATTAAGTAGCCAACGTTTGCAGATGCCCTGACGGTTATTATTATATATTATGTTCTTTAATTAAAGGGAATCCACCTGTTGCCATTTTAGTTTTAGATCTCAGGGTTTAAGAAAGCTGTTTTCAAGGCTCCCTTATCTGCGATTGACTTATCAAAAATTTGTATTATTATATTCCTTATCATAGTATGTGGCCTACCGTAGGTTGAATGGGTAAATCTTCATCTGGCACAGCATCATCTAGCCCAGGTATAGGTATGAACTCTCCATACTACAACGGGAAAATAATGCCAAATCAATAGATACCAATGTATCCGGTAAATTCGGTAGTGTGATAATGGACTATTGCATTTCGTTCAGAGATTACCCAATATTGTAAGCCAATGAACATATCCTTCCAAAATGTGAAGAAAGAAAGTAGAAAACATATCATATCCCTACCGACACCTGTGTCCAGGAAAATCCCAATTTTATGAATAGTAACTGAGTGTCTATAATGTATACGAGTTTTCCATCTTGGACAAGGTGCAATGCTGCTCGTAGCCCATCTATAGAGTGGAATTTAATAGTCTGCAAAGAGGGAAATATGTATGTTGTTAAATACATATAATCAATATTAATATTTCAATTCTAAAACAATTTAAATTAACCAATCAGTTTCAATTCAATTTATACCATTGAATGATTGAGATCATCATCCAAATGGATGTGTCTTCAATAGGTCTAAGAAGGGGCCATAGAAATGCATTGATCTGGTTAAATTAAAAGATTGTCTACCCAAATAACAGAAGGCAAGGAGTGAGGTTTAATGCCCTCGTTATTATTCGCCCTAATTATTTCATATGAATTTACTAATCCTCCCACACATGTAATCCACATTATTAGTGAAATATTATGTAACCTTATGGATAACCTTAACTATTATTATTGTCTATGTCTGCAGGTAAAGTAAAAGTTCTTCACATAATATGTACAGGTGGTGTTCTTGTGTGTACAGGATTTAACCATTTAATTGGCTTCAAATGTTAAATGCTTCCTACTTACCGCACCGGCACCAAATGAATCTGAATATCCCATCGATCCTCCACGTCCGGGTGGTCCAGGAGGTCCAGGAGGACCTGCTGCACCAACGGACTGCTTCCTTGGTCCAGGATGGCCAGGGAATCCGTGTGCGCCCTGGAGAGATTGCCCTGGAGGTCCCGGAGGACCAGGAGGTCCATTCGGCCCTCTTATAGGCTGACCTGGACGCCCTGGAACTCCCTGTAGTGCAGGGAAAGGTCTTTGTTAAGAAGTAAAACCGAAGGAGATCGATATTTCTTTTGAAGTTTCTAAGATAAATTTCCATAACAGAGAGTGACATAACATAGCGCCCAGAACGCCTAGACATTTTTTAAAAAGATTTTTTCAGAAGTTATTTGTTTTAATACACATTGCTCAATGTATAGCTGCTGTGGCTATCGTTGGAAGACCTGAGTTGTTCAAAATACGAACAACCAATGTTCATTCAGTGAAATAACAATTACAATCAACTACTCATAACAGTAGGTAGCATGATACGTTCGGTATTGAAAGAATTTGTATGTATATTCACATGCACCTGTACAATAAGAAACAAAGTTTGGTATTGAAGTATTCTTTAAGACATGATAAGGAAATCAACCCCCTACTTTGCAAATAAAAGATGGGCTTCAACACCATACTCCGCCTCTGAACACAAGCCATGTAAAATGTTACTTAGTGTTCTCTCATGTTACACATTTGACTAAACATTATTGTTACTTTCTCACTATTATTTCCCATTTATTTAGATTGTTTGTGCTCTGAGATACAAAGTATGCACCCCATGCCCCATTTAGTTACATTGCCAGCTAATTTCCATAAAAGCCATGAGAGTTAATTTTCTTAAAACTTGAAAATGAAAATGTTAGGAAAGCATTGCATGGATAGGTGTATAAAAGAGGCTATGAAATTAAACTATTAATCCTTCGTTGCACCAAATTCCTACTGTAGAAAAGCAAAATAGCAAAATAATGATAATTTTGGAGAAAAACATATCATTAAAACGGAAGAAATACCAACTTTCAATTCTTCCATGCTACAGCGCCAACAATCAAACAAAGTAAGAATTGAAAAACATGGCAGCTTCAAGGCTGCAAATTTCATACGTCACTTCCTGAAACAAAGTATCATCTATGCGAATGTTTCACTTGCCTCTTGACCTTGTTTTCCCTTGACCCCTTGAGGACCAGGAGGTCCCCACAGGAAGGTCACGGAACCATCTTGTACTGGTTTGGTGGGGCCACTCTCACCCTGGCGTCCCTTTACTCCAGGTGATCCTTGATCCCCATGTACTCCACGGGCTCCCTACAAATGAAGGCACTTTAGTTTCACTCTTTGTTCGTATTCTAGACTGGTACTGGTTTCAAAATTCAAAGTGCCATAATAGAAAACTTGTATTGTTTCCTATATTATTCTACATTTAAGAACGCAGAAATGCACCAGGAACCATTCACCAGATGCTCAGAATAATCAAATCTTATCGACTACCTCATCGCCAATGCATCGCCAACGATTTTGTCAACAGTGGCCGAACCGCTTTAAGCAGTCTGGCCACTGTCGACAAAACATAGTTGATGTAAAGACGATGCAAAGACGATGATTTGCTGGCGATGCACATCGATGAGGAGGGTTAAGCGGTCCGGCCACTGTCGACAAAATCGGTGGCGATGCGTTGGCGATGAGGTAGTCGATAAGATTTTTGTGAAATTTACTGCATCGGCCATCGTCTTAGCATCGACTTGTCATCGCTATGCCTTCGGCAATAGCCAGTGATGACTGGCAATGAGTGGGCGATGTAAAAATTGCATTGGTGAGGGTATCGATGAACATCAAACATGTTTGATATTTCCTGCCGATGTGATTTTGCATTGTCAATAGAGGTAACGGCCGTGGCGATGCGTTTAGTGTTTAAACATATATGTGCAATTCCATCATGTGGTCGTCATTTGACCATAAAATTGTCTTTTGCTTATTTGAATGGAAAAGAATGATTGGAGACAATTTTCAATGTTTTTCGTCTTTTAATGTTACCATGCCTTTATTTCTTTTTCAGTCTAAACAAGTGTTGATACCAATATATACCTGCCTTTCCTTTGAAGGCACATTCCGATTCGATTAAAGTACAACCATAGGGATTCACTCATGTTTTAACTTTTAGTTGATATTCATTCCAAAATATAACAATCGAGACTGATGTATACGAAAGTATATTAGTAGCGTATTAGCTTATGACATTCGCCCAAGTAACATAGCAATTAACAGGAAGATCTGTATCGATTAATATATCATCATCATTGGATGTTAATCTATCCTTCGCGTACAACTTAGCAAGACGTTCTTTCAATTCCTCTAGAGAAGTATTACTTGGATCGGACCGTTTCAAAGTCTGGTAGGCAGAAAAGCTACTCAGGAAACCAATGAGGGCAGATAGAGTCATCCTGGTTTTGATATGGCAGTTAGAGTCGCGGGTGAAATCGTCAAAGGGAAGGGTCACATCTGAATATCCATTGTCTATGATGGACGAGCCAGGTTCATTCTGGTATCCTCTAAGCTTGACTTCCTTAAACTCTTCCAATGCTTGGATAGCAGATTCAACATTTAAATGGATCTTGCGTGTATATGAATAAATGGCTAGCACACCACCCGGCTTCAACACGCGCTTGGCTTCTGGGTAGAACATCTCCATATCAAACCAATGAAAGGCAGAAGCCACAGTTATAAGATCAACAGTGGAATCACCGAGAAAAGACAGATCTTCGCATTTTCCCACCTTGAATTCAATACCAGACCTCGGGAAAGATGACAAGGCTTCATTTATCTGAGAAGTACTGATGTCGATGGCCAGAACGCGTTTGAATTTCCTAGCTAAGGGCAAAGTGCTCTGCCCTGTTCCACAACCAAGATCTAGAGCGAAGCCAAACTCAAAATCAGGGCTTTTCTCACAGAACCCATAAATGGTTTCATACACATCATCCTGATAGCTTGGCCTGAATTGCCGGTACAATTTAGAGTGTTCCTCGCTCAAGAACAGTCCTGAAGCATCCTCTCCATTGTTAGACATGTTTCCACTTATATTTTTGCTGTACACTTGGTGAAGGTCGAACTGACGATTGTCAAAACGCTTGGTTTGGTATCCCATAAAACAACGGTTATTAGTGCCTAACAAGTGCACTGTTGTAACATGAACGTTAATATATCAGTCATCCGATGATTGGAAGGTTTACAAAGAGATAAGAGATAAGAGTCATAAAGTGTATGGAATACTGTACATTTATAATTACACTTTAAGACTAGAATGCCAAATACAACTTCATAATGTAGAACCCATAAGATCCAGGTCAGACGTCATCCACTTTGTACTATCAGCAAAGATGGATAAGCTTGGTTTCTTGGGCTAGGTCAGACTTAACGGTTAGAAGAAATGAGAAATTGATTAAAGCTGCATTCCCAGGATTTAAGATCGAGTGGTTCTTCTGGAATTACATTCATATTAGTTCCCAAACTCAATATTATCTATCTCCTTTTCAATGACAAGTAAAATAAATGTCTAAATTCTGTGATTTTATGATCGGGTACACACAGAGATGTGTATATCACATTTCTGTAGATGCACTGAATGGTCACATGTGGCGCCTCTGTGCCACACCAAGCCACATGTTTCTCTCTGTCTGCCAACGAATTTTCTCTGTCAACGCCTATCAGTATGGAACAAGGCTAAGTAGGTCACACCCGTGACCACCAGTACGGGAGGACGAGTATTTCTTCTCAAATATTAAACTCCAACCTTAAGAAAGAAACCTAAACGATTGGAACAAGGTGGGGCAGTGTATTAGTTAGCTTAACAAGCGAAAACTGAGATTTGTATAGGAATTAGCTGGGAATGCAGCTTTAAGCTTAACACCCTATAATACACTGCGAAGGGACCGTTTACCACATCGTATTCAGACTAAACGATGTTGAACATGATTGCATCTTCAACCCCGTTTACAACACATTATTTTGTGATGATGATTTTGCTGCGATTACGATTTTGTCATCACGCCCTGCGGTCCTGTCCACTGTGCTAAACGTTTTGCTTTTAAAGTTAAATGCTTTTAACTGTTGTAGACAGTTTTCAATACATAGCTTCTTAATAAAGTTACGCCAAGATTATGATTTCTCAATATACAATATCAAGTCGTTTGGTTACCATCGAAATGATAAATAAACCAATGTTATATTTAGCAGTCCGAAGCTTGTATGAGGGGGGGGGGTGCAGAATGTTACATATTAAAATTCCCACCTTTAATTAATAATGTTAAACATATTTATCTTTCTTTATTTGACCTCAGTGCAACTTTACATCAGTCTCTATCCAGTCTACATCATGAAACAAACCATTAATTATTAGCATAACTGTCCTTGTGACCAATCATAGACCCAATCAACAAATATAATTTCCTTCAAAACACCCTTCATTCCTCCCTAACCATCATTACTTAATTATTCCTTAATAACGATTGTTCTAAACAAGACTCACCCTCTAACAATCACGGGGATTTCTGGGCACGGTATAACCTCTGTTTAAGAATTCATTTTAACTTTCAAACAGGTGAAAATGATGCCACAACTCCATGAATATGGATGAGCGAAACGGGGCATTCACAAGTGTTAAATGTGTGGCATTGCTGCTATACTAGGATAGTGTAAACCTGACCCATTATCACGAAAGTGGTGCAACCCCCGATTTTTTCCCCTTTATTCGTCAATAACTTGGTCGATTCTGATCTGAAAGAAAAATGAATGACCAGATGCATCCGTCTTTACATGAGCATCAATAGGGTGAAACAGGTGAAAATGATGCCACACCTCCATGAATATGGATGAGCGAAACGGGGCATTCACAAGTGTTAAATGTGTGGCATTGCTGCTATACTAGGATAGTGTAAACGTGACCCATTATCACGAAAGTGGTGCAACCCCCGATTTTTTCCCC
Source organism: Sthenelais limicola (assembly GCA_942159475.1). Lineage (NCBI taxonomy): Eukaryota > Metazoa > Annelida > Polychaeta > Phyllodocida > Sigalionidae > Sthenelais > Sthenelais limicola. The sequence goes on from OW804100.1 coordinate 42,301,752, forward strand.
TTTATTCGTCAATAACTTGGTCGATTCTGATCTGAAAGAAAAATGAATGACCAGATGCATCCGTCTTTACATGAGCATCAATAGGGTGAAACAGGTGAAAATGATGCCACACCTCCATGAATATGGATGAGCGAAACGGGGCATTCACAAGTGTTAAATGTGTGGCATTCACTGAAAAAAAAAGCGTATACACCATGAGTATCTGCGTTGGAAATCAGGTGTATCTCCACTCCCGCTGTGTCAGTATCTCCATGTATCTCCAATTGGCTTTGTGTATCTGCATGTATACAAAGTGCAGTGGTGTATTTGCGTGTATCTGCACATATGAGTATCCTCAATGTATCCTCAAACGAGGGGTATGTGTATGCGCAGTGGTGTATAAACCAATTAATTACTGAATACACATCTAGTGACTAAGGTCGGCTTATATTACATGCATCCAAAGGAGGTTACCATGCAAACTAGATTCTGACTGTCCATGCCCATGTGCATTTTTCTGAGAGGGTTGTTGAGATAGTTTGGGTGGCAAACTAAGGTAGGGTGGTAAACTAGGGTAGGGGTGCATTGCACTATATAGAATTCTGTGTTCCATTGCAAAGTACTTAAGTAATTAATGGAATATGGGTAAGATTTTCAGGAAATATACTATTAGCAGCTGTACACATTTGGTAAATTCTGCTAATTAGTTGCATTGCACTGTATGCAATGAGTACTCTTACGGCCGTCATATATAGCATATCTTAGGACATACTGGTCAGAAATGACTTTTGAAAACGCTGCTGTGTCTGGGATTCGAACCCATGTGCCCCACGTCAACCAAACACACATCTACCAACATGATCAATGTATTATTCGAATGATCTGTCCAGTTGTAGCAATATGTCTCAAATATGTAATGTATTCAGAGAAATGATCTTATTTAAAAAGATGAGATCAGGCCGATTCTACTGATGGTAAATAGTAAGGGCATATAAGAACTATTTCTATATTTCATAATAATTGATGTATTTATGTTTAAAAAAGGTTTGCAATATTTTTGGGCATATACGCAAATACCAGTAAAATAATCGAATCTACTCCATAATTATAGGATGATCTTGGATACATAAGGATATATTTAATACACTGTCTTGAAATCTGGTAGAAATTGCAGAACATTGCAGAAATTAAACAAACAATTCCAACAAATGAATCTGGTTGTGCGATTGCCATACACCAAGTCGGCCCTTGTAATCTGAATGGGCCTTTAATATGCCCTCCCCACACAGATGTGTATACCTACAATATAGTTGGTCCTATGATTATAATTAATCACACTCTCGTCCCCCTCCCGCCCCACCTCATTCTCTCTCTCCGTTTTTCACACTCTCTCTATGTCTATTTTTCATTTACCAACCCCTGCCCCCGCCCCTTTCTTTCTGTTTCAATACACCCATGAGTCTAGCTTTCAAGAGACAAATCATTTATTGCATGATTTAAAAAAAATACACCCTAATATCACGGGCAATGACAGCTATAACAGTTTCTACATTTCTCTCATCCTCTAAGTATTTAATCCCAGATTTTAGTGCAATGATTTTTTTATGGATTATGCATCATGAAACTCTTGGCACATAATGAATAAGTAAAAAAACATTTCCATGTAGTTTTAATTAATTTTCAGAATGTTATTTTCAATATTTTGGTCTGATCGCATGGTAACATAATCATTAATGCATGACTACACAGGAAATTTATTGAAAGAAAACTGGTAAAAATGACAATTTTCCATTTGGAACCATTTCATGAGAACCGGCCATATAGTTCTGTGCGGAATAGTTTGCCATAAATTATATTCTAAACATTAGGATTAGTTTTAAGAGCAGTCAAGTATCCTTAGCCTAATAATCGATTTCATTATGGGTTTTTTTGAAACCTTAAAGTAAAATTGGTGAAATTCTTTAAGTTGTACAGGGAAATAAAAGATCAGATAACCAGTGTAGGTTTCTATAGGACATTGGTTTCATGACATAGTTTGTTTTTTTGGGTATATTGGATACTTCAAGATGCATTTATGTCATCAAATATAATCGATCTAGTTCATTGCCTATTTAAAAGTTTGCTGTCAGTCGGCCGATTTACAACAATCTTTGATTTAAATAAAAAAAATCAGATGGACATATCTTCTATTAATAAGGAATTCGAATTTCCATCAATAATCGGCACATCAGTCATATCATGCAGTATAAACTACTGAAATTTAGGTTTTATTTGAAGTTTAGTTGCTTGACCAATAAGGCAGATTTTAAGGTCTTTACAAAGTGATTGGTATGGTCGGAATACAACCCAAAATTCCGAAATTATATGTGCTTTAGCGTTTCCAAACCCTCCAAAAAGCCGGAGAAAAAGCAGCTTTTAAATGGTTCAAATCTAGAGGCTGGAGATGGGCATTTTAGGACTCCATGAAGCTGAAGCCTCAGACCAAAGGTTGTGGAGTCGGCAGCCCTGAAGTCTACTGAACCACTGGACAGTTTGTGTTTATTCAGTGTGACCCAATTATTTCATGCATGGCTCACTGACTTACACCATCAGCCTCTGTACCTATACTTTTGGCTTTAGTCACGGCTGGCTGAACACTGATGGCAATGCATGTAATCAATGTGATGTGTTACAAAAAAAGGAGTCTAGAAGTCCCAAAAATGCATTAGAGCCTCTGAATGAATGTAGTATTTAACTTTTATTTTTTCAAAGAGAAAATGTATATACATGATTATTCTTTAAGATACATAATTGAGAATAATTTTAAGGACACAGTACCACTAAAGATACACACATACATCATAGCATTGACCATACACCAATGCAGTGTGTATAAACGCAGATACACCATTCAATTGAGGATACACCGGGATACTCCCATTGCAGATACACGGGGATACTCACTACTGCAGATACACGGGGATACTCACTAGTGCAGATACTCATAGTGTAAACGCGATTTTTTTTCCAGTGATTGCTGCTATACTAGGATAGTGTAAACCTGACCCATTATCACGAAAGTGGTGCAACCCCCGATTTTTTCCCCTTTATTCGTCAATATTAACTTGGTGGATTCTGATCTGAAAGAAAAATGAATGACCAGATGCATCCGTCTTTACATGAGCATCAATAAGATATATACTTTTATGTATCCATTATATATATATATGGGAAGAGCGATTTCTACGAAAAGAGGTAGAAATCCATATAAGGAAAAGAGGGGTTTCTTTGTTTCACATGTTCTCGGAATTTGTCATTTTACAAACCATCTTATTCAGCTGTAGAGTTCTGTCCACCCTCTCTGGAGGATTATATGTCGTTTGTGAAGGTATCTGGGGTGAAAATGTGATTTTGAAACCTTTTTTAAATTGCGATCTCTACATCCTATTTATAGCCTGGGAAAGCCCCTGTGAGATACTACGTCATTTCCCACAACCTACGTCCAGGGGGACCTAACTACATGCAGAGGAGTGGAAGAGTGAAGAAGAGGGTGTAAGAATAGGAAAGGGGGGGGGGTATATATATATACATTATGTACACTTTATCAACTGTATTCAAATAATGGGGCTTGGAAAAGCCTAGAATTTGGGCAAATGAATTCCAGGGTTGGAAAACTAACATGTAGGTCAAAGGGCCTGAAATATCCCCATATATTGGCCTTGAATCCTGTTGAAATATGTTAAATGGCCTTGAAATGTTTGGAGATTCCCAGTTTCTTACAGAGGGAAAATACTTGGATGCTCTTAAAATGAATCCTTGAATGGTGAGCGGGCCAAACTAATGCTGTATTTAAGAAAAGTTCCGAACCAAAAACGCTTAAGTTTAACAAATAATATCTGGTAAAGTATTCGTACAAAACGAAAATTCCTTTTGGGTGATTTCAAGATTTAGAACTTTCATCATGATCGATTTTATGTTTGAAATAGGAGAGTGGCATCTCTGAATATTTAAAGCATTGCAAAACAAAAGCTAACCTGTTAGTTATATATATTATTAAAACATATGGGTTAGATTTTCAGAAAATGTAAAAGTGGCAGCTCTACACATTTAGGAAATTCTCCTAAATTAACCTGAAAAAATGAAGAATACCAGGTATATCTGAGTATATTTGGTATCGCATTGATTTAAAGTATCAGTTCTGTTATGTTAAACTGCATTTTGAAGCTCAGTTTGGTAGTAAATCAGGGTTATTTGAGAGGATTGGTGAAGGTGAATTGTACATTTTCTGAAGATCTGACCCATATATGTTCTTTAAAATACAATACGATAAAATAAAATACAATACCTATTTTTGAAAATCCTGGATCCGCCCCTGGGGAGGGAAAGAAGAGGGGGGAAGAGAGAAGGGAGAGGATGTAGGGGAAGGGAGAGAGGGGTGGGAGAGAGCGGAGAGAGAGAGGGGAGGGAGAGAGGGGAAAGAGAGAAAGCGGGGAGGGGGAGCATGAAGAAGAGGGGAGGGAGAGGGGGGAAATCAGAGAAAAACAGGTATGAAAAACAGAGAAGAGGGGGAGGAAAGAGAGGGAGGGGGGAAGTATGGGGAGAGAGGGTGACCGTCCTACATGCAGAGGAGTGGGAGAGTGAAGAAGGGGTGTAGGAATAGGAGAGGGGGAGGGAAAGAAGAGGGGGAAGAGAGAAGGGAGAGGATATAGGGGAAGGGAGAGAAGGGAGGGAGAGAAAGCGGGAAGGGGGAGCATGAGGAAAAGGGGAGGGAGAGGGGGAAAATCGGAGATGGGGTTGGGAGAGAAAAACAGGTATGAAAGTCAGAGAAGAGAGGGGGGGAAAAGAGGGAGAGGGCGAAGTGTGGGGAGAGAGGGTGACCGTCTGGGGGACGGATACTCTGCTAGTCTATAATATGGATAGGCCATTTTAGCATTATTTTTGGAAAATTTGTCATTCATGCCATTATCCGATCCAAGATCGTGACGTTTTCATGCAGTAGAGTCATATATGATGTGTCACAGGAAAATGAGTCACAAGTCACAAAAGTGATATCATTCAAAGTGGATTAAATCATCAGATTTCTTTATTGGAATATTCACAGTTTCGGGGTGCTTAGTGCTATTGATCACATCAATATCTGTATCAAATTCCAGGACAGTGTATTATCCTTCAATTTCTAAGATCATCCTATGGATTATATTTAGCTACTCTATTGGTAATATCCCATCCAGAAATATTGCTAACTTTTTTCCAAACCTGAACACATGAATACATCAAACATAAAATATGGAAACATATTTTAGATTTCCTTAATGTTTTCATTGCTATAATCCACTGGATCATATCTTTTCAATAATTATTATATCTCAAAATCCATTTTATACAACTTGTCAAAATGTCTGTGCTTCGAGGGGGACGGACGTGCTTTCAGAGAGTGGTAACGATACAACAAAAAACAAGTCATTATGAGGGTTATCCGTAGAGGAGAAACCCTGGAATAAGCTATAAGAGAAGTGCGGGTGATACCGATCGATACGTGGGACAAAAACAGTGAGTTGAATTGGTGCAATTTCTGGCCAGAATATTGAATTTTGTGTATGAAAATCGATCGAGAATGGCTGAAAACAGTCAATTTTTTTAGTCGCTGGTCGCGGAGGCCGGCAACAAAGCGTTCACGCCCGCCGCTAATCCAAGATTATACAGCAAACCAGTGTTTGAGGCCCCATGTGTACCTCCCTTCAAAGAACATGAATTGTATAGCATTGCGGATTACAGCCTAGACGACGATTCGCCCAGCCCTGAGCAATTAAAATCTTCAATTCGCATGGCACATGAAAATACTGAATGTCAAGGTGGTAAAATTCAACATCTGATTTGCAATGACTGGGATATGAGAAGAGAAATGAGAAATCTTAGAGAGGATCTCAATAAAGTAATACTTGAGAAGAAATGTCTGGAGAAGAAAGTAGTAGAAATGGACATAGATCGCAGAAGATGTAACTTGATACTATCGGGTGTAAACGAATACAAACTAGAGAATACGGTTGAATCAGCACATTATGTTTTGCAACAACTAGACAAAAGGCTATCAGTCAATGACATAATTTCAGCAAAGAGAATCCCAATGAGAACAAAAGGAACTAGACAAATATTAGTGAAGTTGAGAGACGCGAGTAAAAGAGACTACATCTTTAACAGACGGAGAGGCCTGAAAGATACGAAAGATTGTTTCTCAGTGTTCATTAATGCAGATCTGCCAGAAAGTGTTATTGAAACCAAGAACAATTTGAGATGTATCCAGGCGCATGTTAGTAGTATTGGAAAGAATGAGGTAGGCAAAATTATCAAAGATACCATTACCATCAATGGAATCACATATGAACATGATCAACTAGGAAATCTGCCAGAGGGATTAACCCTTGGTGACGCCAAAACAGTAGAGAACAATCACGGAATATACTTTCAATCCAAATATAGTCCGCTCAGTAACTTTTATAAATGCAAAATCATGGTTAGAGGCGAGGAATATCACAGTGTGGAACAAGCCTATCAATTCTGCCGAGCGAATGTACTTGGAGATAGAGACAGGGCGTCCCAGATATTCAATTGTTATGAGGCTAAAGAAGCTAAACGAATCGGTGGACAGATCGAATCTACTGACAAATGGGACAAAGTGAAGGTCGATGTCATGAGGGCAATTCTAAATGAGAAATTTGAGCAAAATGAAGAGCTACAGGTCTATTTAGTTAGAACTGGACCGGTGCGGCTAAATGAGGCGACAAATGACAAATTCTGGGCAGCCGGGTGTCGATTGGGATCAGCATTGATGGAAGAAAAATCTCACAAAGGAGCAACAGAAACGAAACGGACCGAACCACTAGTAACTCGCCCCGTAGAAGGCATTATGTAAGAGGTGGACAGAGGAATGACAATAGGAGAGAGAGAACACCAAGATCAAATGAAACTGACCACACGAGCATGATTACTGACCAATCAGGAACAAACATGATGGGACAGCCGATTCGAAATACTGAAGTCAAATCAAAAGACGAGTTGGAGAACAGATTTCAGCCAGAGTGGAGGAGAGGAGCCCGTGCTGATCAGATCATAGACAGAACTCAGCAAAATAGGAACAGATCGCCCTCGGTTAAGCGGCCACATAGTGGATCGACAAGTGAAGAAGAGAAACATGTGAGTAAAATACGAGATAAAAGTTAAATCCCCCTATATTCTGAGAAAGCTGACACGAATGTGTATAAATCATGGCGTTCAAACATGACACCTCTGTGTAAAACAAGCGATAATGTAACAGTAATATCTCCTCCCGCCAGGATCACACCGACTATTGATAATGGAAATGTTCCTCAAAGCAATATTTTTGAAAACCTAAGATCCGACCCGTTAAGCGGCTTTGAGAAAGAAAATTCCAGTATATGCGCAGATGAAATGGAGTGCAATTGAAAATTGTTATATTCCCTTTGAACACATGGATTCATGATGGTAATTTCAATTATGTTTGCAGACGAAGAATCAGAAAGGTTTAGAGGATGAACATTGAAAAGCTTACGTTAGTCCTCTCCGACTCTAGAGGGAGACACTTGATAGATCACCTAGGAAACAACCCCAATATTGCAACCTACTCGTACCCAGGCTGGGGAATTGTAGAGTTGGCATATAAAGCAAAAGAGATCTTCCCTGAGCTAATTCCTTCAAATATAGTGCTGATTGGAGGCATATGCGATTTCTGTCGTAAAAACCATGTCACGAAAGAAATTAGTCTAGCAGAGGAAACCGAGGGCATGTTAGCGAGATTGATGTTTGATAAATATACGGAGGCATTATCAGTACTGGAGAGAGAACAAAGAATATCATATATAACACTGGGTGGATTGATCGGAATGGAACTCAATCGTGCGAACCAACTTGAAGGTATTTCTGAAAAGCAGAATATGATCAACAACGCAGTGATGACTATCAATGAAGATATACGCATGATGAATGAAAAACGGGGTATACGACACATCTATCTGCAGACCAGAGTGCACAGATATCAGCGTGGTAAACCTCGTCATTATTTGAACAAGGTACCCGATGGTATACACGTAGACGATTCAATTGTGAAAGAGTGGGCTAAACAAATTCTAAATTACCATGATGACCCGATCACCAAATTCCAGTAGATATCATATTGCATTATTATTTTTGATCAGATTCCTCGCTGCCAGACGGCAGGATTTCATCTCATAAATAGCACAATGATTCGATTGAAGAACATAACAACAACAAAAGAGCCATGTGAACCCGTTCATGCACGGCCGAGTGATGTAACACAGACAATTGTTTTCTCAACACCTCAATACGCTGAATATGTTGTTTACTGGGGAGTGCGCTCAAAGCGCCCCTCGACGAAGAATCAAAAGGATAATAGTGTGCCTATAGATATACTTAGAACTATATGACTTTCTGTCAAATCGGTCCCAGTAAGCGCTGGCTGCGCTTACAATAAGCCAGTCACCCACTTGATAGGTTATATAGTGTGTAGAACAAATCTATCGCAACATGCCTCGCTCTTGGTCTTTTTCATTGCCTTCTATAAGTAAATTTGCATTGCTCCCATTTCAACGTGACGTCTGCGCTTACAATAAGCCATGCGAACGGTATATTATGCTTCGATCTGCCGACTATCATAATGATTATTGCTATTATTGTTGTATTATATGTTTCATTTAGAGTTGTATTATTTGTGAGATAATTTATGGATGGCGCTTACAATAAGCCAATCCCCGTATAAAACTATGTATTATGTATTGGAAGATGATAGAGAATGAAGCGCTTACAATAAGCCTTTCAATATAGGATTTGTCTTAACCAACGTGACATACTGACCACACTGACTATGGCCCTCAAAAACTGGACTGATATCACTAAAAAGAACGGTTTTAAAATTCTGCATTTGAACATTAGATCAATAGTACAGAAAAAAGACTCAATACATTTCGACATATTAGAAAATAACCCAGAGGTTTTATGCCTATCTGAAACTTGGTTAAAATCGACTGTGGCGACAGAATACATATCTCATGACAACTATAACTGCATTAGAACAGATAGAGATACTGATAAACATGGAGGAGGACTATGTACATTTATTAGGAAAGATTTAGACATAGACGAAATTACATTGGATACTGAAAGAAACAAGAATATAGAAATTCAAGCGATGATTGTTAAGAAAGAGAACATGAAAAGGAAATTAATCTTGTGTGTTTATAGACCACCGGCATGTAACATATCAGAGGGACTAAGCGAACTATCAGACATATTAGAAGAAATTATAGCCAATAAGCTAGCAAACAAGAGTAATTATGACACGATTATAGTAGGGGACTTCAACATCGATCTGATGGAGAAAACCGATAGGAAGTATATATTATTAGACCGGTTTAGTAAAAAGCACAGTCTAGAGATAAGAATGGACAATGTTACTAGATACGGATTGCATAAAAACTCTATATTAGATTTCTATATGGTAAATATTAAGATTAACTACAGCTATGGTACGATTGAATATAATATATCAGATCACCAGGGGATATACTTAAATATTAAATCAGAGAGAGAGATACGACAAGGAACAGAATTTACAGGAAGAGATTTTAAGAATTATATGCAAGTGTAGTGAATTGTGGTTCCTGCTAATTAGTACCGCACTAACTAACGAACATATCACTAACTCAGGTTCTTGGTCCTTGCCAGCTATCAACCTTTATTACCATACACCAGCTCTGGAGGCCTGTACTGAGGGAGTACTGAACCTCACCAACACTAGCCCCACAGGGACTAGTCCATACATTATACATAACACAAATAGGGTGTCACAACACCATATGGTATACATATAAGTTACACACTGAACATACATAACAGGGCAATACAGTAGTAATCAGCAATACAAGCAACAGTGCATAAGATAGACATCTATGGGTCTAGAGAGAGAGTATAATACAAGCACTGTCCTGCACCCCACCTGGTGGAATAGACTGTCACTGCACGAAGCACAGCTGTATATAGGAGCCAGGTAGCACAAAGGCTTGTAAGAACTGGCCTTTGTACCACAATGCTCCCCTTCCTTAATGTTTTAGGAGGGTACAACCGTACAAGGCACAAAGTGACTCACAATAAGGTTGAACAATGAAAATATATAAGTGATATGACAGTAAAGTATACAGTAGAAAGACAGTAAAATCAGGAATCCATGCTGGATAATGCATATAAAGACATAAGCATACAATGCATATACAATACATGGTTGAGAAAAAATTCTCAATATAATCATAGGTGATAGAATATGCTGAGAAACATACAACATACGTGTCAGAGTCTATATAGTAGACAATATATCAGCTGCACACCAGTCCATGTATATGAAGTAATAGAAAGTCCAGCAACATCCTGTTGAAATGCAATGAAGTAGTAGTAGACTGTCTATTGAAGAATCCATGAAAATAGAAGACTCCATGATATTGTAGCACTGAAGTAGTATACTGTCCAATCACTGTTCGACATGAGATAAAATCCACCATAATATACATCATAGGGTTGCAGGAACAAGGACCAAGACCGCATCTGTCCGGGTAGTCAACCGGGGTAGCTAGACGCTGGGGTACTAGCACTCCCACGCCGCCGTCGGAATGCAACCAATTTCTACTACCTGCTCATTCCGGCTACAGCTGCTTCCCCAGATGGATTAGTCGCTGCACCAAATTCCCAATTTCTATCATGGAAAATCCAGTTTCAACTCAATGCTCATACTCTGTTAGAGATATTTGCAACTACACCAATGTGACCCGAGCAGCCACTTACTACCATCTAAGCTATAGCAATCGAGACATGCACTCATGTAGCTGTTCCTATCTTCTCTGCCGATAGGTCTATACATGCAAGGAAGAATGAATCACGTTGTACGCCGGACAAGTGAAAATCCCAATATCCATAACCAGAAGGGTCCACGTATAGGGTTTTCAATTGATATAATCAGCACAACGCAGCATAATCATACTGAATTACACCAATGAAAAAATACCAGTACTTCTCGTTGTGTCTTTTTTTCATTTCCAATGTCTGTAACACCATTTCACCAGTTTTGCCCATAAACACTCTGAACTCCGGCTGAGTTCTGTACTAGCCAAAGTGAGTAGCCAAATTTTCCGGTTCCATGCAAAGCCTGGAAAAAATTCTTTTACTCGAGCAGTCCACAGTACACAATACCAGATCACACAACTTCCATCAGGAGATCCAGCAGAACCAACTCACACTGCCTGCAGTGCACGCCATCCCAATTCCAATTCATCCGATTCAAAGGAATATTCATTCATCATCTGGATTATCAAAACCTGTTTGACCCTATTCCATCTGATTTCATTTCACAGAATATAATCCTTCACCATCAAACCACAAGTCAATACCTGTATAAATTGCTGTATACGTCTTCACGCACAGTACTTAATACTGACTCGCTTTGCATAGGCTTATATACAATGGCATGTTCACCTTTCCTCCATAGTGAATTCACCAGATCAATCTGAATTGTACTCATCCATACCAAGTATACTGGAGTCCTATAACCTTGGCAACTTGCATATGTCGCACCACCAAACATTCACAATAACCAACCATTGACAGAACGATCTGTGCTTCCAAGACCCTCGGAGCTTTCCCATCGGGCGTCCCCTAGCCATCCGAGGAACACCTCCTGCTCATCGCAAGTTGGCTTTGATCTTGCACCACCATTTTTAATACCACTCCAAACAACAAGCACATTACATGACATTCCATCCAGGTCAACCCACTGCCATGCCAACGATACCTGACATCCCAGGGCTCTCTGACCCTGTTACCATGCCAACCAGGGAAGTCAACCTGCTGCCATTATCAATGATACCTGACAATCCAGGGCTGTCTGACCCTGCTGCCATAACATCCCAATTAGCCAACTACTTGAAAGAATGTAACTGGGATAATTTATATTCCTGTTCAGATATTGACGAAGCATGGAATACGGTAGTAGAACAGCTGAAGGAAGGGGCAAACAGACTTGCACCAAGAAGAAAATATAAATTTAAAGTAGAGAGACCTTCATAGTATGACGATAACCTAGTACAATTAGCTAGAGAAAGGAAATTAGCATATAGGAAGGCAAATAGATCCAAAAACTTGACTGACCTGAGCATCGCCAGACGATCTCGTAATGAGTTTAATAAAAGCCTGAAGCAAGCTAAGCAGCGATTCTACAGAAACCTATTAGAGGTTAATAAAACTGATGGAAAGAAATTCTGGAGAATTGTCTCAGAAATACAAGGGAAAAAAAATACCAGTATTACTAGCTTATATAATAAGGACGGAGAAATCTTAAAAGGGACAGAACTAGCAAATCATACTAATGCATTCTTTTGCGAGATAGGTGAAAAGATACAAAATGAAATACCTCATATTGAAAATAATATAATACGGGAAAATTACAATAGACCTCTAGAACTGGAAGAGATACATGAAGAAGAGGTATCAAAATTAATAAGAAAAATAGACATCAGCAAACCCTCCGGCTGTATAGATCTCAATAGCAGATTGTATAGAGATGGACTAATAGCAGTAACGAAACAATTAACCTATATATTTAATATCTCGCTTAGGAAAGGCACCTTCCCGCTAGAGTGGAAGAGAAGCTTATGTAAAGCCATCCCGAAGAAGGAACTGCCCAGAACGGTGGAGGAAGTAAGACCGATTACCCTGGTACATACCATAGGTAAAATACTGGAAAAATTAGTTACGCCAAGGATACAGGCACACTGCCTAGAAAACGATATTCTATGTAGAAATCAATATGGTTACCTGCCCGAAAGGGGAACAGCAGACGCACTGACAGCTCTGTTAAAACCACTAAATGAAGCTTTAAATAACCAGGAGTTAGTACTAGCAATATTCATCGATTTTAGTAAGGCCTTTAATAGTGTGAATCACAATATTTTAATAGAAAAAATGGAAAAATGCGGTATTGGAGGAGATTACTTAAAATGGGTTAAATCATACCTAGACAATCGGACGCAAAGAGTACAGGTAGGAGAGAACATTTCAGTGGAACTAGACATAGGATGCGGGGTACCGCAGGGGTCAGTATTAGGACCATTAATGTATCTGATTTACGCTAATGACATTAAAAATCTTAAAATGAAGAGTAATTGCATATTATATGCAGACGATACCGTTTTATACCTCAAAGGAACAGATTTGAACACGCTGGAAACAAGATTGGAGGAGGACATGACACTATTCTATGAGTGGTCAGTTGCGAATAAAATAAAAATAAATATTAAGAAGACGAAAAGTATGCTATTCACCCGGAAGAATATAGAAAGATCACCCAAAGTGCGAATTAATAATATAGCCTTAGAAAACGTTGATAACTATGAATACTTAGGAATAAATCTGGATAAGAAACTTAATATGTTGAAACAAGTAGGTTTGTTGCATAAGAATCTAAACTATCGCATACACCAACTGAGTATTATGAGGCCCTATCTGACGGAACATGCGGCAATATTGATGCTGAAGACATATATATTATCCATATTGGATTATAGCCTGATTTTCCTAACGCCGGTATGTAAAACAAAATTGAAGAAAATACAACAATTGCAGAATAGAGCAATCAGAACAGCTCTGAAAGCAGATGTCAACATGTCTCGTGTTGAAATGCATAAAAAATGCAAGATTCTGTCAGTCACAAATAGACTAGAATTATTACTAATAAAAATGGGTAAGAAACAGAGCCAAAAAATAGAAAACATAGAACAGCCAGGAGTCACAAATAGAGCCACCAGACGGCATGATGGCATAATACTAAAACAGTTTTTGCCCAGAACTGAATGTGACAAAAAATCTCTAGCTTATCAAATATCCAGCAACTGGAATAAACTAAATAGTAACATAAGAAATCTAGACGACAATGGGTTAAAGTCTCATTTAAAATATAGTTTATTATTAAGCCAACGCGACCATGGCCACTTTGACTAAGACAACCACGTGTCGGTAAAAATTTCACCCGCCCCCTCGACAAAACATTGACGATGACGATGACAGACTAATCACATTTTATTGTATAAAAATTGTACATTGTTTTTATTTGATAGGAAAGAAGACTGTACATCACATTTATAACAATATTTGATTATATAGAAGAAAGAACAGTAAATAAGGCAGGTGGTCATAAAATCGCCTCGCCGCGAGACCATGAACTTGTATGTACTGTCGGATAAAAAATAAATAAAAAAACAACAACAAAAAACAAAACTTGTGACTCATTTTCCTAAAACACATCACATTAATCAAGAGAAAAAACGTTGCACAATGAACACAGCCAAGTATTTAAATTAGGAAAGATTTGGAAATTTTGTTGTCAAGTAATTCTCGAAGCTAAGCGTTTTAAACTTTAGGTGGAAAATATAATTCAATTTGACTAATATTTGACGTTTTTTCCACTGATTATCTGCTGATTATCAGGATCCAATGGTGATATATGAGTCTCCAAACCTATGGTTATGAAATCAGACTATTTAGAGAAAATATATTTGTAGTGGGTCTGCCTGATAACAGTATGACAACGCTGTCATACTAATACAACCAACCTAACGGCAGTGGGGGGCATCTCTACCAGTGTCGGGAACGATAGCAGTCCCGGGATCCGGTCTTCGCTTAACATTAACTCGGGCCGCAGAACGAGATACTTCTGTTGTTCAATTAAGCTCTTACACTATTCGCTTGTAATTGCATGAAATTTCTATGACTTATTGGCCCAAAACCAAAACGTTGGAAGTTCAGCGCCCCCTAGCGGCCATTAAGCTACTCATCTGGAATGTGTATCATAGCAGAATTAATAGCCCTTGACCCACTCTACATTTTGACATTGTTAGAATTTGTCCCCTGTTATGGTACTGAAGACCCCCCCCCCCCCCCCCGCAGGCCCATGGACTACTATTCATGCCATGAATTGTATTCATCTATATCAATTCAATTGGATTTGTTTCTATAATAATTATATATCATAAGTTAGATAGCGATTATTTGGGTATTTCTCCTGATTTGATAGTACTTAAATAAAAAAAATATACATCATAGATACACAATGGTTTATATATATGCGATTTGATTAATACATGTACTGCGCATGCGTGAATATGAGTCAATCAAACATACATTCATTTGTCTTAACTAACATGAACCAATATCATGTAATAGTAATAAAGGACCGCAAATAAGACAATACATCCAACTAATGGTACATGTGATCATATTAGCATGATAATCTTAGACCAATAGCCCGGTCTGTTGGTTGCGCCCAATCAGACCATGTGTCTTTAGACCATGTGACCATGAGGCTATTGGCTTAATTGGGTGTGACCCAGTTACTCACGGTCCACCTAGTGTGTGACCTTGGGATTACTGTCCTTGTATGAATCTAATCATGAATATTCATAAGCATATTGCTTATACGATAATATATTCAACATTATAATATACAGTATACATAATATTACATTATACCTTTATCATAATTACGTGAACAATACTGATCGTGACAGTATATGGGCAGTATATGGGCATGGGTCAATAACCTGTCACCCTAGCCACTGCCATTATCAAAGCTGCACTCTCAGTTCACATGGATCAAGAATGTACACGTACTATTTGTATTTCCGTTATACAGATACATTTCTTCGGGAAAAGGAACAAAGATATACATTTCAGAGTATAATCAAACCTTCTGGATTCCCAGGTCTCCCAAGTCTCTCTTGAAGATTCGAATGTTTTTTGTTACATCATGTCAATTAAATAGCACGATTTATCAGATGTATTGATTTCATCTATATAAAATATAAATATGTACATATAGTCCAGTCGATTAGCCAAACAATTGTGCACTTTTTCATGAAAGTATGAAATTTGGCATAGGGGTACTTTTTGATGTGCGGATCATTTTTAGCTATAGACCCAATCTGGAATTTTGTTTCCTTGGTCATGGTTGCTATAGAAACATTCTAAAAAGGAATTTGGCAATTATAGTTTCATCAGCCCCGTTTTTTGCAGGGATAGTAAGTTTTGAAGATTGATTTCTATACAGAATTCGACACTCTTTCATTTGGAATGGGTCTAACATCTTGGAAATGTGCGACTTGGTCACCATGGCAACCAAATAAAAAAATGGAATGTTTTGGGTACAAAATGAGAAATATTCTGTTTTTATTATCATGTTGCATATCAAAACAAAGCATTCTTAAAGAGCAATTGAACTATGCCCATAGATTCATTCTAAGAATGTTCTGGTAACCATGGCAACCATATAACCTATAAAAATGAGTCAGTATGGGTCAGATATACTCTTTGATTTTGCTTATAAGTCATGGGTACAACAATGATTGAATATATATTCTGGATAGCCTAGCTCCTTAGCTTCAATTTGATATATAGAAATCTTCATTGGTTGTCATTGGTTGTCATAGTTACTGAGGTATCACTCCACAAACATGGACTCAATATCATGTCTACTACCCTTGTATTGGCCCTTGTATAGACTTCCAGGTCAGAGTAGCCTATCCCTGGGTATGACCATAAGACCTGCCTGCCTATATGTTGGATGTAGACCTATTACGTGTGATCTCTCTTCAAATGTTAATGATCTGCTCTACTTTGGATATTTCTTACGGGCAGTCATTACACAGAATAATGAAGAGTTGGTTTGATTTTTTAAAATCGTATTAATCACATGATATGGTACATAGATATGAGCCCTTACTGCTCACGTATTCATTTGTAACCTTTGCAAATTATATTGGTTCATGTTAATTAAACTAATCAATTTCCTAGTAGGAAACAGACAGTTACTGCTATAAAAGAGAAATAAATTACAGATGTAGCAACAATAAACTAAGGTTAATTTTAATACTACCTTTCATAGAAAAAGGGATGATTTTCAGTCACAGGAATCTCCTGACCAAAAGGTATATATTATAGCAGCCCAATATTTCTGAGCTTAATTGGTGGAAAATAGGAAAATCACTAATAGATATATGGAGGAAGAACTCACAGCCCGTCCTTTTGCCCCTGTAGCTCCATCCTCGCCCACAGGACCCGGTGCCCCAACACTTCCCGTCGTTCCTGGACGTCCAGGAGACCCTGGCCTTCCAGGAAATCCTGTGTCGCCCTTCTGACCTGATGCAGGTAAAATAATTCCTTTAATCAATTCCATTACAATGGGAAATCAAACAAGGGAAACATCAACATTTAACATGACAACTTGTATCTAGTTTTTATTAGTATAGTTGTGAAAAGTCGTTATTCACGACGACTTTACCCCCTATTATTGGCAATAGAATCTGTTATTCAACATGTCTTGGGGGGGTGGGTCCTAAGGGAAAACACCTAGGAGAATGGTCACGAGGGAAAGTCCTAGGGGGAAATTCCAGGTGGGAAACCTCGGTGGAAATCTTGTATGGGTGGGGGGAAATGTCAAGGGAGAGAAATCCTGTCAGCACAGAGGATGCTGTATCTACATGTATATAGATTCTGTCACTAACCTTGTAGTCCAGGTAGACCCGGTGATCCTGGATATCCCATCTCACCTGGTGACCCACTCTCTCCGCCTCTGCCCTGAAGATTATGAAAGAAATATCAGTGAACACTCTGACCACTTTAAGAGAAAGGTACTCTGGAATGTACAAGTTTATAAACTGGAAAACCTATGTATATGTGTAGAAGCATATAAAACACACATGCTTGCACATACATACATACATACATACATACATACATACATACATACATACCGGTACCTTCTTATGAAATAGGTTCTTAGAAATTAGTTGTGTTGCTAAATGTTTAGCTAGAACAGATGAGTACTAACTTCCCTCCTCCCCTTCTAACTTCCCTCCTTCATTTCCACAAAACACTTTTGACCACAAACAAAACTTCTTGCCTGTAGCCCCTATACATATCAGTCTAAATCCATAGGATATTTTCTATTCTCACCTTGTCTCCCCTCGATCCAGGGTATGCATCTAAGAACCCAGGAATATACGTGTCCTCCCCGACCTGTCCAACTATTCCAGCATCTCCTTTAACACCTTGGATGTGGATTCCTGTTCGTCCGTCTGGTCCAGGTGGACCTCTTAGTCCTTCAATGCCCTTAAAAGCAATCAAGGGAGAAATTACATGTTTTCTGAGATTTGAATTGTTTTTCTACCATTTAAAGAGATAAACCACTGTCATATGCACTGCTGCAGGCGGGAGTTCAAGGAACTAATGCATGAAAAATAAGGACTGACAATAATTTTTTCAAACTTTGTTTTGAGAAAGAACATGGTTGGGGGATAACAAAAAGCAAAAAAAAATGGATCTCAGCATATTTTTTTTTCATTCTAGAGACCATCGAAGTTTAGTATTTAAGTATGTGGGGAAAATGGATATTTTCTCAGTTTTTTCAAGATTTCAGACAGACAAATAATACTTTTCAGTTGAAATGACTTCTAAACATAGCCACTATACAGGTTTACCCTCATGCATGAAAGAACAGGGTATCAACATATTTTGAAAGATATTATTCTGCATTGAAAATCTTCAATATTCCTGTTTTTAACTCATCTGGATGCAGATTCAGTTGAATAACTTTTTTAAAAATTCGGTGACCCCCATTTTTTATTGCTTGAGAGGGTAAAGCAATATGTTAGCTATGCCTATAGAGATTTTTAGGAAAAAGTTATTTTCAATTACTTTTTTATACTGAAAAAACGGAAAAAAATTGTCCTTTTCTCATAGACTTCTATAGTGAACAACCATAAATTTCAGGGCTCCCTGAAATGAAAACTAACCCGGTGACATATTGTTTTTATTGGCTTTTTGAATTCACATAACCTTGTTCTTTCATGAGGCAAAATTAAACAAAATGTTATTTTCAGTTTTTTTCCCAGTTGAACTGTGGTTTATCTCTTTAATCATCATACAACATAATTATCGGTTTATGAGAACAGATCTCGACATTAATTCAACTCATCATGAATGCTCATCTAATCCCAAATATCTCCATGTCGACAACTGAGTGCAAATAAATAAATAAAAAAATATTTATTGAAAAAAAGTCTCTGATTGGTATTCGTGAAAATGGGGCTCACAGCCAACACTAGACAACACCTCAATGCAGAGGCATAGATCCCTGTGATATCTGGCATGATGTTCAGTCTTATTAATTGCAACTGTGTACGATAAGGAACTAGGAAACCCTTACTAATATCGGGTACACATACAGTTAGTCCTGGCGGTCCCGTGTTTCCAACTTCTCCTGCTGGACCACGCACACCTGGAGGTCCAGGTCTTCCTCTTTTTCCTTCATCCCCAGCATCTCCTTTCGCTCCCTAGAAATACAGTCAAATCAAATTAAATTGGGCTTTTTTACAAGATAATTGCTTTAATGATTAAAGGGAATGACTCGGAAATATTAGATATTTCTAAGACATGTATTTTATGTTATATGACATGTATGCTTTTGTATTCATTTTAAATCGGTGCATGTCATTCACCATACCATGAACACGAGTAGGAATTCAGGTAATATTACGTTGTCCCTCATATTCACTTGTTACAAAAATTTATTTATACCATACCATGATGACTACTGTATTTTATTATTGTCTAGTGTGACTGAATTATAACATATGAGTTCATGTGTTTAAAAATGATTCAATCGAGTCTCGGAGGAACACACTGATGGGTATATCTACATTGGGTTCATTTTGACACATCAATAGATACGGCCCCAGGCAATAATTGAGTTAATTACATACTTTATGGCCGATACAATGGTGACATGCTCTGCTGGGTAGACCGGTCTCTCCCTTCTCGCCATTTTCTCCCTGGAATATACAAGTCCAGCTGAGACAACAAACCAATGAAATACAATAGAATTCACTAACACACAACATCCATTATTACCATATCTGTTTTCTCAAGTTAACCGACGAGTGCATTTTTTTAGGGTATTCAGTTTCATTCAATATTGATAACATTTCCTTATTCCTTATAAATTTCCTTATTTACTACACAGTTTTACTCTTCTGAATTTACCAAAGATTATATTTTCCTCGTGATATACCCTGAATCTGTTGCATAAAGCTAATGCTGCTCAGTAAACAAAAAAAGACTTGAAGATGTTATTGTCAGAATTGAAAGTATTGATTAATCAGTTGTGGTGTGATGATGGATTACGTAGGGTGAATATAACTACTTGTTCTTTGGATATGATAATTAACGTATTAATTCATACTCAGGGACACCAGTTAGTTTTTTGCAATTGTGGAAAGTAAAATCTTTTAAGTATAAGCCTATTGATAAGGCCTTTAATGCTAGTATGTTAGCAAAGATTGAAAGAAGCAACGGTATAATAGAAATAGGGTTTCTTACTGTCTAAAAAAGTAGTAAAAACTAAGTTTTTCAATGGGTTATAAGTATATCATTGTTCCAATCTGTTTGAACATGATAGGCATGAGATGATAAATGTATTTGTCAATGTACTAAGAAGTTAATTATCTGAGTGGATGCGCAACAAAATAATAAATATCCGAAGCATTTTGGGACATAGGATAGAGACCCTAAAAATGAGAAAATAAATCGTAAAATAAAATGTATATAAAGAAAGTAAACATGTAGAAGTATGTATCAGAATTACTGACATGCTATCATGGTTTATTTTAAATGTTGCAAGGGTGGTGCGTTGCTAAATGTCTCGTCGTGAGGGTTCTTTCAGGTGGGAGTTCTATGCTAGAGTACCATTACCTGACTTAATAAGACTCATCTTATTGTCGAAAAACTCACCACTCTAAAAATAACATCTGCTGGATTCTAAAGCATTGTGTTGTGTGCAAGAAAAAAACAGCGAAAAAAACATGAAACAGAAAAGAGGAAATGAGCCAGACAATCATTCAGACACTGCAATAATTTTAGTGTCCATTTATAAATGTATGTATACATCTTATAAGGTAATTTCGTTTCATAAATGTACAACTATCTTATGGTTCAAAACAACACCAATCGTGGGGGAAAGAGTTCTTGCAAATATATGTATTCCTCTCCTACCTCAATTGCTCCTCTGACAGTACCGTCGCGGTCACGATAGGCGATGACTGGTTTGCCTGGAGGTCCTGGAGCACCTAACAATCCTTTATCTCCAGCTAAGCCCTGTAAGATTATGCATACAATACAGTGTATATTTGTAAAGTTGTAAAGTAAGGATCAACATGGCGTCTTCCACTGGATTACAAGAAGGAAGCGATTGCCATTTTCAGATGGATCGCAGCGACCCGCACATGCGCAAGCAATCTGAGGTCACCTTCTGCGATCATCTCTTTGCAAATGGCGATACAATCGCATTTAAGTATCAAATCATCTTCATGTTGATATTTTGATTTGTTAATATATTGTCGATCGCATACATGAACGTCTAGTCACGCCAAGGATCAGAATGAAAAAATAAAGTAAAAGATTAAACGAGGGATATTGGATTGGAACAACGAATTTCTCTTTCCAGTCATTTATATCTCGAACGGATTAAACCACTGCATATTTTTAGAATTATATGGTAGTATACTAACATTATGAGAAGGGGAAGGGAAATTTCACCATCTTCAAATGTTTTTAAAAGCCAGATATGTGACAATTTAAGGTGTTTAAGACGACAGTATATAATGAATATATATTAATATTAATATAATTAATATATGAAAACCTGGCTCCTCTTAAGTTTAATACAATTTTCAATAACGGACGTACATGAACGGTGTAGCCCATGAGTCTAAAATACAAACCAAACATATATAATATAGATTATCACAGTTAGCAAACTTGGTATTGGGCGATTGTTTACGTCGGAAATATAAAAAGCTGCGCAATATTTCCTAAAATACATACTAGCCTAGTTATGTTTGGTGTAAGAATCGAAGTATTTTTAACATTCCTTATTTTTTAATGAAATTGATAGACATTATAACACTATTGTAAAACCATTATAATGCAAGTTTCATGATTTTACCTGAAGTCCAATTGGTCCAGGTTCTCCTTTTAAACCTGACTTGCCTATTGGTCCTGGCCAGCCGGGCTCTCCATCAAATCCCACAATTCCTTTCTCTCCAGGTGTTCCCCAGAAGCCTTGAGGTCCCTAGGGAACATATCAGATTATGAAAACAATATGTTTCCTATTGGCGTAATGAATGGAAGCAATCAGTATGTAGAATATAACACAGAATTCCATAAATATAAGTGTTCCATTGAGTCCCATAATTGCAATTCAAATGAGGCCGACCTATAGATATCGACGCAGAAACGAATTGGCCTATTATTCACATTGGTTCAAGAAATAGACATAAGCAAAGAGATAAGCTGCTTTCATGCAACTGTCAAATTCTTAACCATTCTGTCATGTTAATTTCACATTTATACCGCCCTCTCTTTCCAAATAAAGTTTGACTGACTATAAACACTCCCACTCAGTTTGAGTGGTTGACTCAACCACTCAAACTGAGTGGTTGAGTGGGAATCATTTCAAAGGTTTACCTTGGTATTCCTCGAGTTTCGAGCATTATATGGATTTGGCTGTCCCTTGACCTGCACTCTTTGGACTACTAAATAGGCCTACACATAATAACAATATTTTATTTGTTTGATAAGTTGAACAAAAAGGAGATGTCCCTCTTGAATTTAATCCAGGACTTCCAGAACATACCTAAATAATGCCCTCAACCTGAGAAATACTTAAATAGATGTAACCTTTGTAACTTAGACAACGGACAGACTTAAATCACAGTCACAACGAGAATGAAATTTCAAGTACCGGATTGCCCTTTTGTCCTACAATCCTGGTTCCGCCTGGCAGGACGGGAGATGAAGGACCAGGAGGTCCTGGTGGTCCAAGTAATCCAGGTTCTCCTGGTGTCCCATACATCGTCTGTCCTGGATCTCCCTGCAAAAGGACAAAATTATTGAGATTTTGCTATTATATGGCATTGTTTAGTGGATTTATATTTAATAATTAATTGAAATCACATTGGATTATATTAACAAGATTGACTTTGACCGTTGAAATTGAAAGACTTAATTGTGATGTTTGAAAATAATCAATAACAAATATCTTATGTCATTTTAATTAAATAGTTTAGATTATATAATATTTCTTAATGCTGCAAATAACAAATCTATACATAATGAGCGATAATGGGGAGCTAGCCTTTGCTCCTCGTGGGCCAGGTGGCGCTATGAGACCACGTTCACCAGGCTCGCCAGGTAGCGCTGGGGTGCCAGGGTCGCCAGGTTGACCGTATGAGCCCTCAGGTCCTTGGAAACCCTTGAGAACAAATTCAATATCTTAAGCACAATTGTGATAATGTAAGAGAGAAAACTATTCTAAATAAACATTTCTTCCCAAACTATTAGATTTGCCTCACATCTTTAAACGGCTTTTCATTAAACATGTTTCATTGACTCATTATTACACGCAATAGTCAATTATACAGCACTTTTGTTCTTTCTCTGTTTACATTCAATTTTGCACAATATATGAATTATATACGCACGAAAATACTCAATGCATTGAAATGTGCCTTTATATGTCAGTATAATTATAGTCTTATTGTCCAAAGGAGAATTTGAGAAGATTACCCTATCTCCAGGATCGCCAGGAAATCCTCGGGGTCCAATATCTCCTTTCTGGCCTTGCCACCCTGAAGGTCCCAGAGGGCCTGGGGGCCCTGGGGGCCCTGGTCGACCAGAAGGACCTCTTAAGCCGGGTATTAAGAATTCAATTCCAGCGTCCTGGAAGAAGAAGGAAGTGAATAATATGTTTGATATGAATATAAATATGAATATAAAGGAAAGATTGGTGACAGAAAGGGCAGCTGTGTATAAGTCTATACTTATTGATAGTTTTAATGTGACTCAGTAGTGATTATGTAACGGGCTGCGCGGCAACGCCTAGGGTGAGTAGCAGGTTACAACTTTTGCCGTTTTTCACGCACCAGTGAATGTGTATTCAATACACATAGCAGGGCATATATGCATTATGCACACAAAGTATGTATACAAATAAGTCTTAATATTAATATTCCAGCCTGAAAATTGATGCTGATTTTTGGTGGGTGAGTTTGTATCTATGGTAGCTGCATCCATATTAAATTTCAATAAGATTTATGCAGTCATTTTTGTATCAAGCAAATATTTATCAAGAATTTTCTCATTTTTAGCTAATTTTCTCATAATTAAGTTTTAATATAAAAAATTCAGCCTGGAAATTCATGCTGATTTTTTGTGTGAGAGTTAGTAACTATGATAGCTGCATCCATATCGAAGTTCATTGAGATTTATGAAGCCATTTTTGTTCAATTCAAACATTTATCAGGAATTTAATTATTTTCTCATTTTTTCTCATAAATAAGCTGTAATATAGAAATATCTAGCCTGGAAAGCCATCCTGATTTTTTGTCTATGAGTTAGCAAATACTGTATCTACATTCCTATTAAATTTAAAAAATATTCATCAAACAGTTTTTTTTTAAAACGCTGATTGTCATCAGCCAGAGTCAATTTTGCTAGTGCCCCATACTGCCACTAGGGGGCTTCCAGGGGGCTAACTCAGGACCTGAGGAAAAAAACATTATCTGATGATAAGTATATATATGTTGAAGGTCTGGGTGAAATTTGATGTCTGAATTCATGTCAGAACCATTGTAAACGAATTATGTTAATAAATCACTCAAATGTAGTAAAATTACTCAAATATGATTTATTATTTCTATCTCCATACCGCTATAGCATGAAAACTAGCCTGGTGACCTATATTTTTTTCCCACTCAATAATGATTATTTCATGTCAAGTATCATTGGTAAAAATTTTAGAAAAATTCATCAATAATCAAAATCACTACCAGTTGAGTCACCTTAAGCACTGCTTTAGCCACTGCCTTGAACAGTCCAGGGGCTTTATAACCAAAGACAGAGACTAAACATATTAATTACCTCAATTTCGGGCCTGCTGTTGCACTGTTTGTGCATAATCCCTCACCTCGGGATTATACACCAAACAGTGCAACAGTAGCTATATGCCCTCAATGTCGGTTATTAATCCTTTAACAGTGCCCTGGGAGAACTTAAGTTGCCCTGCTGAGACTGAGAGGGGTTTTATAGATGGTTTAAATTGTCAACAAATAGACTAAACTGATTAATAACCTCCGTCTTGAACAGGTGTTTGATAAGAGTAAGGTATACCTACCCGTCTGTATCTGGAGGTTGCTGGGGGGCCAGGAAGGCCAGGAAGGCCGGGTTCTCCTACAGGGCCCTGGGCACCGTCTGCACCATCACTGCCAGCCTCACCCGCCTCTCCCTTCAGCCCTGCAGCGCCATCTACACCAGGCTTTCCCTGTCAGCACCAAGATGGAGTCAGATTATTTGGACAGTTAATACATACAATATGTACTCTTTTATTGATCTTTTTTCAAGGTTTGGATAGCCACAGGTTTACAATTGGTCAATATTATCTGTTTCTATGATTAGAATTTATAGTTGAAAAGAAAGGACCAAATAGAAGATTGTCATTTTTGTATAATTGAAAATTTATCATTTGAGTAGAAAGAACGAAAATAAAAAAATAATAAACGTAAATATTTATTTGTTCAAAATTATATTTATATAGGCCTATATATCCATATTATTTCACGGCTTGATTGTTGCTATAGTTGAGACACATATGAATTGAATTGAATTAAAAGATCCGGAGTGAAAGTAACGGTTTGTATTTCTCTACAAAACCGAGGCAGGTTGTATCTATTTACATATAAAATGCTATAATTCATATCTAAATGTGCGGTTCGTGTACAGAAACATGAAGACAGGCCGAATCTACAATGCTCTGCCTATATACAATTATTCTTTCCTGCGGCCATTTTTATTTTGGTGTCAACCTCGATATATGCTAGATGTATATGAAACAATTTTGTCATTTTATAGCATTACACACCAGCGGTAACCGAATCGACAGTACACCTCATGAAAATTATTATTTTGCGGCCATTTTTAATTTCGTGTGGACCTAAAAATCTATTATCTTTGTTCTGTTATTCCATAGCACTGTAATGATTTTAAGCTAGTCAGTCTGACGCAGTTCGAAGTCTTGAAGGACACGTATACATGTATTTTTAAGACCAGGATTCTGATTGAGTGATTGGTTGATTCGTTTTCTCATTGCAAAAGGGAAAGACACTCTGTTTGCTTTCAGAATCTATTTTCCCTCACATATCCTTCGTAAAGGTCCATCCCCATTACCACGACCAGCCGGCCAATACTTGCCGGCTGTAATACATTAACATTGTGTTTTCTGCCGTGCGGCAGCCGTACACCAATCGGCCGTGGTAACGTGAATGGGCCTTCATATCTACCTTCCCTCAATATGTCACCCTTCTCTTACCTTCTCTCCGTAAGGACCGGACCTGCCACGGAGGCCCGGCAGTCCTATGAGGCCACTTTGTCCCTATCAACGTTAAGTGTTAGAATCCAACACATCATTAAACAAAGCGTGGCTACTGTGACAACAAAAAGCTAATTAATATCGCAAGGCAAAATTTAAAAATAAAGTTTCTCAGCTTCCAGGGCCTGGTCTTTTTTGTTTTTCCTTTCTTTTACTCCAAGTTTTATCTTTTGGTTTGCACTATTTTCATTTCACTTCATACTGTTATTGTTTATTTTGATTTGATTTTTAATCGTTATATTTATTTACAGGTGAATAAAGACCAGTCCCTTTTAGTTGAAAATGAACCAAGGCATTAATAATAGTAAAACAAAGTAAGGGCAAAGTAAGCAAAAATATTCTATTCTAATATTCTATTTATGTAACTGATGAATGCAGTGTAGGATTTTACAGGAAGAATCTAACTCTAACAAAGACATATTCATGACATGTATGTATAGGTTTGCAATGTTGTCAGTTATTTTGATTAGAAAAGTCATCCAAGGGTTAAAATTATGATGTTTAAAACTATTTACATCTTTAGTTATGTTAAGTTAATTGTCTATGAAGTCAGTTGATAAGTGAATGCAGCATAGAATCAATGTCCTATATAGTTAATAAATAGGCTGAGTAAACCTTTGTGCGTTGTACATTGGTCTAAATTCATGAACCTGTAATGTAATGTGACATTTTCTAGATCTGATAATCACATCCCTTTAAGGCGCCTTTTTTGTATTCCGAATTTTTTTGGCTCAGCCTATTTAATAAACTATTTCATGAAATTAATGTATTTCTATATTATGTATTATTCAAGTAGTAATTTGGTATAAATGTTTGGTTAGTTCACGCTCCATGCTTTTCTAAAAGAATCCCCAACCCAACTTATATTATAATTATATGTTAGCCATTATTAACATTTTAGTCTAGTCGGGTCTTTTGCCCCTCCAACTCTGTCCCAGGGAGACCATTAAACTGCTACTGTTTGCCAACAATTGCACGCGCTCTGGGCCTTCAGTAAACTGTGATATTTCATGATTCATATTTCCCACGCATGTGCGCCATTTGTGGTATATTATCATGTCCCCTCTCTATCCATAATATCCTTCCAGATGTGGGATATTACGATACTGCATTCTCAAAACCCGTTTGATTCCATTTATCGCAATGTGGAATCAGTTGTTTATAATTAATCTTACCAGTGTTACACTGCTGAGAAGGAAGATAGAGGTCCATACCTCACACCTACCTTGTCGCCTTTCTCACCAACAGAGCCTGGAAGACCCGGCGGACCTGGAGAACCTGGGATGCCAGGAGGTACGTCAGTAATCACCGTTGTGGGACCTGCATGATAATGGAGTACTTGATCATTGTTTGCTCTTCTTTTTTAAAATACTCATTTGGATAAACATAATACTGATCGGTGTCGATATTTGCAAAACTAACAAATCAATCAGATTTATATTATTCAACCGTTTTAAAAATAACACACGATTACATTGTTACATTGTTATTGCAAAATACATTAAACGCAAAGGAAACATAAAAGTCGCAGGTTCTAACCAACAATATGCCAGTAAGCCATGTATGTAAGAATGTAAGAAGAAGCTATAGCAACCACTCTAGGCTACACCTACAGAACCAGCTTATAAAAATTATGATTTTAGTTCGCGATTTTTCAAACGTGGTATACTTTGTCCAATTGAAGTCCCTTTTTGTTCTTTTAACAAATGTTATTGGACAACATTTACAAAAGTGACACGTTTCATTTGACCATCTGCACAAATAATAATTGACCCTGTTATAGGTGTGTATTTTCACTACACAATACTTATAAATACAACTCGTTGTGTCTGGGTGTCAAATCATGTCTAAATGCATTACAACACCTCACCCCTATATAGGTATAGTTTTGCACAGGATTCTTTTAGAGGGAAGGGGGGAAGGGGGAAAGGGGGAGGCCAGCTACTTTGGTCATTAAAGGGTCATTAAGCACCGCCTACCTGATATGGCCTGGCTTGGAGGGGAGAGGGTTAAAGCTAAGACAGTAGGAACTGTCCTAATTGGGTCGAGGAAGCCGAGCCGAGGCCATTGCCCAGCTTTCTTTTATGAGGATGTTAACCAATTAACCGGAACTAATCGAATACCTTCTTCCACACATCAACATCAAAGAAAAATCGCCGTTCTAAAATTATCCTGCCATAAACTATAGTAACTTCACATGTATACCTGGTATTCCTGGGCGGCCTGGTTTACCCGGATAGCCTCTTGTACCTGCAGGACCTGGACGTCCGGGTGCACCTGGCGGCCCTCTAGAATTCAGCGCCAATAAAGGATTTTTTGCATATATATTTTTGCTTGAAGGAAAACTGGACACATCGCCGGAACCCTCGTCCCCAATACTGGAGACTTCCGATGGTCCTGGACGTCCGGGAAGTCCTGGGTAAGATTCGCCCTTGAAATGTCAAATATTGGAAATAATCTTAAAATATATTATAAGGCAAAGAGATTCAGGAGTGTGACGCAAATGCATCATACTTTCTGTCGCCAACACCGACGAAAAGTGAAATGGAAAATTAGCTTTGGTAAAGAGGCGAAATAACAATAATGATACATTGTTGACACACCATTTTTAGGTATTATCAATTAGGAAAATAAATAGTGGATATTGTTTAATTCATCGGGTAAAGTAAGTAATGTGGAGTGTGCAAACCCTATCTCCTATTCATACTTTTTGACCTTTAACCCCGTTGCGCCCTGCAGGTCCTGCAGGTCCTCGTGCCCCACGAATGACCGCTAAATCACCATCAAGAGTACCGGGGTAAATCCTGTATGGAGGATCACCTGGCACTCCCTGGAAAACAGGAAAACACCCTTGTGTAGAGTATGTGATGATACGGAATTAAAGTTGCTTGTGGGATATAAAATCAAATATTAAAAACGTATAAAGTTGGTCTTCCTTCAATGCGTAAGAACAACGGTCGTCGATTGAGCCCCCATACGAAATAAATTGTATACACAATCAATATTTAGCCGATTCTTAGCTAGTATTCTTGTTCTTCTTTCATGTAGGCCTACTTCAACCTTTGCATAACATGGAAATGAATACTTTCCACGTTCAAGATTCAAGGTTCAACGTTTCAATGCCCTCACATACTGGTACATTATGGTTTATACGTTATATGTTATATACATTTTTTTAAACATTTAGGCCTAAAGGGGGAACTATACGGAGGATTACATTACACGGGTTAGGTAGCCTACCGTACAGTGTATTTACCTTCCTACCATCCCCTATGCATAATTATAGTTTTTCAAATTTTAATTTAATATTGATTGCACAGGGGGGGGGGGGGGGGCTACCTGATATCCCTTGTAACCTTTCTCTCCTTCCTCTCCCGGAGACCCTCGAACGAGAGGTTCTTCTGGTTGTAACTCCTCTTCTGGCCACCACGCGGCGCCATCGTCTTCCTCAATGATGGAAGCATGTTGGAACGCCTGTCCAGGCGGTTTAAACTCTAGGAATTCCTCATCTTGCAACTCTTTATCTGTAAGGATAATGGCGATTGACCATAAGTACGGAGTTAGTAATATTATTATAGTTAATTTATGTTCTAATATGAATCAATAACAGAAAAATAATAATAATGGCGGATCTTTGATAAGGGATTAGTTAGTATACCTGCTCGTTAGTGTTTATATTATAGGCCTACCACATGCAGAACGATGAGTATTTCCAGAGACATGAGTATTACATCTTGGGAATGGAGTTCGTTTATACTGTTTCTAATTGAACAGACTCTTTCAGATATTGCATCAATAAAAAGTGCTTCTAAAGATGCAAAAGTGTATGTCAGTGTATGATTCGAGATGTGTTCGTTGTTAGAAATAATTATTAAACATTGCAACCAGCTGCAGCCTAAACATATGAGCATACTGAACATCCATCAATTCAATCAGATCTTGTTCTATCAAATTAAGAATGGCGCATACCATATTCTCTTATAATATCTAGTTATGGAAATAACTAGAATGGAAAAGTGACTGTTTCCAAACGCGTTTACAAATATACCGATTGGAGTTAGCATGAACCCTTGCATATGTTTGACATGTCTAAGGGCGTTCACAGTACAGTGTGGGAGAGACTATACTTCGTTTCATCCAACTTGATAATGTTTAGCTATATATCATATATATGTAATCCAACTCTGAAGAGCAAACGGTGAAAGGACACATAGTGCTTCTGCTATGTCTTCCACGGCCTGACACTAATTTAAAGCATGTATTTCAATCGGATGGTCATCAAGTTAGGGAATCCTATAATATTAAACATATTACATGATATCGGATTGCTGTCGGATTCTGTTCCGCTTAGCCCTAAATATCATACAAAAAAATTAATATACATTTTTATAGATATTATAACGATACTGGGTACCTAGCTAGCTGACTTTTATGCCTCTCATTTCTCATCGGTTCTGATGGAATTTCAGCGTTACCAAGTTATATGGAGTGGGTGGTGACTGGAAGGTATGGGTGTTCTGGGGTCGTAGATCATCCACCAGCCATGCCATCACTCCACACGTTGGCCCTAGTATGTCTACAATGACCAGTATCCTGCAACTCTGAACTTCTCACACCCTAAAGACTGCAAACTAATTACCATCAATAGTGAAATATGCCCCTCCCTGACATTTTTCAATTAATTATATCTAGAAAGCTGCGTGTGAAGTTTCCTTAGAGAATGGCTGTGTTGTTGCAATTGTTTAAGGATGTATCTTAGATTTACCTGATATGATATTTCCATATCCCTAAAAGGGTATATTATGAGCATGAATTTTAACAATAAAAGGGTCGAAATATGATATGGAAAGGTGGCATCTCATTCATGTATATACCTATGTATGCCTTCTATATATGATGTCAATTCAATTCCTCTGACTCTGAACAGAACGAAACATGGTTATCATTTGTGTATGGTCTAGAAGGCCATGGGATGTCTGGTATAACGTTAGCCGTTCTCTAATGTAAACACAGCTATCAAGTCATATTTGACAAAACAGTGTGTCAGTCTCAATTGCTGAAATGAACTCCGCAGTCTTTAGTACCATTTATAATTTTGACCGAATCTGACACGAATCAGCTTCTTATCCTTCGACGTGTCTGCACTATCGTGCCTGTATTATTTCTTTTCTGGTGAAAAAGCTCACAAAGGAGGCAAAGCCTATATAACATGATGAAATCGTGATTGAGACAGCAATATAACTGGCCTCCTGTGAGATGAAAGGCAAAATTGGTCCTCCTACTCGTGGGTACTTAATGATAATATGAAAATAGGAAGGTATTCTTTTTTGAGGGAGAATGCATGGTGTATTCGTTGGGGAGACTGAACACTTTTGATGCAAGTTGTGGAAAATAGTGCAACATTGTTCTTTGGTTCATTCACTCACAGTGACCTGTTCGTTCACTAAGTAGGGGGTGCATGCCTGCTCACATGTTAGTCAGTTTTTCATGTGACTGGAGCATGTCACAGACTTATTACCATATGTCTATTAAAGACAATGAACGCCATTATTCCAGACACCGCATATGTCCATTCTACTCACATGGTCCTCCTTCGCTAGATTCCTATTTCTTGGAAATCTTGAAAAAATATCTGAATGAGAATAATTGTTCTTTCATTCATAAAAGGCTCCGCGCTAAGAGACACTCTCCTTTCATATCTGAGAGGTAAGTAGCTTGAGTTTTAACATAATATCTACTGTTATACACGACAGGCATTTTTCGAAACTGCCCTCCACCTACCTTTCCTTTCCTTGGACGGCTTAGTTCTAGGTAAGGTGGACAATTCATCATATTTCAGAGGTCAAGCACACATATCCCTATAACTAAGACCATGTCTTGCCTAGCACATGAGGTTTATGGCTTACAGCCTCTACTGCCACTTAAGTCAGATCCTAGAGCCCACCTAGTTTTTGTTTCATGTAAAACTGGTTCGTTCTCTCCTTTCATCCTCGTATACAAGTGGCGATCGAGCAATTCAAAGGCTTTTTTCTATTAAACATTACTGAAGAGAAATTTCGAAATTAGAAAATTTGGAGTAAGACGTTGGCACGTTTGGCAAAAGAGGGCGATATCCACTGAACCAAGCAAGGAAATAAAAACAATTTAATAGGCACGACTTTTATTCAAAATAAAAGATTATTTTCGGTGTTTAATGGGTCCATCAATTGGATGGCTTCTCATAAAACGCGCCATTCTCATACAGGCTCATACCCCATACAGAGTCAAAATCAGATCTACTCTGGAGGAAACGTCCAAATACTGACCACCTCTCCCCTAAACCTTCAATATTTCAATGAAGGACCGATGTTAACATATATATTCAGTTCTTGATTTGCCTCGGTAACATAGCAATGATCTTCATATCAAGAAATATTCTGTCAATACCTTGGGTCAGATTTCCTAATCTCTGACCGAGTTGGGGCGACCTCAGATGTGCAATCTGGACTAATTCTGTCATCACTACCTATTTCCCTGCATTGCAATATTGGCGTTTGGCATGTAGGCCTACCTTTGAGTTCATCATCAGACCTCAAAACCTGTACACAATAGGCCTACAGAAGAATTAAAGAGAATTAAATATGCTACAGAGAATAATAGAATGCGTTATTTCCACCCAGGTACAGTGATGGATAGAGCTATGCAGTGCACCTCGATCATCGCACTGGCCGGTAAACATGTACAGGGTAAATTGCCAATCGCCAGCTAGCAATACTCGTGATAATATTTACATGCAGCCGTCGCACGCCGACCATAAACATGGAAAACAAATGTTTATGTATGCATCTACCTGGGGCCTTCACTTGACCTCTTCAGGTGAGTTTATATCCCACCCAGCGTACCGCTATATACCATTGATATCAGCCATGTACCCGCCGGACATGTATAGTAGCCCAAGTGTATGACTTCCAGTTCCATGGAGGTCTGGCTAGTGGGCTGAGGGTTGTTAGTATCTGGGGTGAAGAATGATATACCCACTACTCTATTAATGGGGCAACTGTCAAGTCAGACTTGTCACAGGGTAACTTATAATTACAGCAAAGAAAGCCAGATTAAACGAATCTCCATGAAGGCTAATTCCGATGGGCCTTCTCACATTCTACAAACACCAAGTAGTTTACCCCCGATGCAAAATTAGGAGAAGAAAGGATCGTATATTACAAGGCGGATCTTAGTGCCAGCTAGGCAATACCAGAAATGAAAATTGGAAAATCAACATCCTATATAGCAGATGGCGAATGTATTATATAATATAATAAAAAAGAAATACACAACTCTGCCTTGTATTCTGGACCTTGGACATTAATCTATGTAGCGCCTCTATAGGGTGGACTGAATTAAATGAAATCATTCAGGTGAGACGCATAAAGTATTTCGGCCGAATATAAAGGAGTCAGGTGTGAGTTAAAATTACGTGAAATGCACCTGGCACTATGGCATTGCAATGGGGATATCTACTCGAGGAGGCTAATGTGGAAATTTCCTCTATATAGCAACCTAACCTCTTCCTCGATATCTAGAAGGAACTTTCTCGTTGCGTGTATTTACATCGTGAACGTATGTAAACCTGGAAACCTTGTTTAGCTATTTTAAGGTTTAATCTTCAGTTAATGCAACTTGCATAGGACGTCAGTCAAAATAAAGTGTGAAAGAGCCAAAGGGAATCGTGAGATACGTCTTGCAGGGGAGCCAGAAACAGAATGAGAGCTGTTAGAGTGATTAGCGAGAAACAAAAAAGAGGAATTATTGAAGAAGGACAGTGAGTTCTTTTGCTTAGGTTACACGTCTACCCTGGGAGCGAGCAGGTGCAACAATAGTTTGTATAAACACAGACAGCCAGCGGACCACTGAGCTACTTCTCACATAAATCATCTTAGTTAACTTGCCCTCCCTCTCCCCGCCTCTCTCTCCCCATCGACAACCCCTTCCTATAGCTGAGTATTCCTCTACCACAAGAGCAGCAGACATGAATCCTGTATAATGATTGTAGAAGGTTGGGGGGGGGGGGATAAAAGGACCCGACTTGTCCGTTGACTTAAATCCTAAGAAAATGAATCCAATTTTTACAGGGCAATCCTATGATTGTTATACAGCTATCTATGATGTATACGACTTATCAGTAGTTTTATTCATTTTGCATAGGATTCACAATTCTAGCTATAACATCCTTACTTCACTTTCAACCCCATGGGCCCACCTAATGATCATAAGAGGAGCTTAGGGGGTGGTAAAGACACGGATAAGGTGTTGGAAGAAACCTCCCATGTTGTATGTGTATATATATCCATGAGAAAAACTTACCAAAGGAGAGAGGGTATCTTCATAATGAAATAAGATGTATAAAATAGAACGGCGATTAGCGTCGAATAGAAGACACACTCTGAGGTCACTCCAACTTGAATTATACAAAGCCACAGTACGGAAACTATACTATGTTTTGCTGGTTTCTCTAAAAACAATTGAACACTTATAATGTATCATTTTCCTAGCTCTCCCTCTCCATTATTTGCCTTGACGAGTGGTTGCTATTGTGTGCATCCTCTGAGAGAAACAGGATAAGGACGACGAGGCTGTACCCCTATGATCGATACAGGGAAGTATAGACAGGGATAATCATTATGAGAGGTTCCTGCAACTGCTGCCGAAGATTTTTTTATTTAATATACCAGTTTTGTCAACTTTGAAAATAGTCCGTTTTAAGCCATGAAGATTTTTGCAAAGCGACAATGTGTATTCCAAATTTAGTTGTATGTATTCACAACTGCATGAGTTCTTGTAGAATATGGCAGTAACATGAATATGTATGAGTATGATACGTGTTGGTATCTCCTATGTTGCAAATCATTTTTCTAATGAAACTAGTAATTGCTGGTCGTATCCAAGCAACGGACATGACAGTGATCCTATATCAATAATTATACCTGCATTGCACTGTTGCATTTGCATCTCTTATCGCAGTTGAATTATTAGCGAAGAAAATCTCCATTTTCCTAAGAAATATTAATTAGTAAATGTGTATATTGTACTATAATCTACATAGATGTATGCATTATAATTTCATTTCCACCGTGATACAATTGCAATTCACAATTCAACAAATTGTGGCTAGAGATGGAATCAGCCTTCTGCACAGTATTGCAGGTCTTCCAGGAGGTCCTAGGATACGTATAGCTTGACTAGTATACCAGAGGCTTAAGGAGGTGATAAAACAGTGTATGTAGGTGAATTTCTATGCTTTCCTCCAAATAGCTTCCTCTTTATATCATTGCATATAGGAGATACCGCAATCTAATCAAAGAAACATGTAAGAGATTATGGAAATCAGATAATATCATTATTCATCCCTATCCCATCATGCAACTGGCCTTTTTATGAATACAGGGTTTGAACTGCAATATTTATTAGAATACATCTGTCTACATATTTGACGATCACGGAGTCGAAGCAAAGCAGGTGTGTTCTGTACACAGAACATGCACAACTAGATTGTTATTTTGTACCTGCCATGTTTATCCTCTAGACAAAAACTACTGTCTGAACCTTGAATTTGCTATCCTACGCTGTTTTCAAGAAAAAAATTAAGTGGGCATATCTTATGGCAATCCGGATTCCTATCCTGGGCTCCTCTTGTTAGTGATATTCTAATTTCACTATGAATGGAAGCAGGTGGTGTCAGAACTATGACATGACATCAGTTTTAGTATAATATTATTATACAAAAAGGTCCAGTTAACCACTAAGAGGGTACATTTCAAACCAGTACCTCAAATCTGTACCTACATTTAATGACAATATTTATAATCAGCGTTTAATTCTGCATTACACTATAAACCCCATAGTATATCATTCATGCACGGACTTATAGATGTAAGTCCGTGGTTCATGTGATCCTAGTTTGATTTTGATCCTGCAAAATATCTGGTGCAGAGAGGTGAGACATCGCCTGAATTTAGTTCTTCAAGGTGAACTTCTTTTTCTTCTTTCCTTTGGGACATAATCCATAGGGGAAATATGGGCTTTATTTCTTTGTGTATTTTTATAAACAGACGTGCCATATTGGTTTCTGATTCAGCTAGACGACCGGATGTTTTTAGTGCAGACACCTGGCGGGTGCGTTTAAAACAGACGCCTTTATGTTATGGAGTGTGCTGTCTAGCTTTCACTGAAGAAATATTTTTAGTATAAAATGTGTTTAAATGAAACTTTGATACTACCATCACGTTTGTTTTACCAACGACTTTTAGATGAACTCTTTGGTTTTACTAAATATTATACACTGAAAGGAAAAACTGCTCTTACGAATTCCACGAGGAAAAAAGGTTTTGATGATTTAGTATACTCCCAGTACCTCATCGCTTTCTCGCTATAGATCATCTATTTTTGGTTTAGTTTACATTTTGGTTTGATTATGAGGGCTAGACCTATAGAGTAGCAAGAGGATAGATCACAGGAGGTTTAAGAAGCGTACCAGATGAGATGATGAAATGTTATCAAGTATGACTGATTGCGTTGCTACAGAAAGTAAGGCAGATATGAAAAATACTGGGTTGTTAGGTCTCCGGCAACGAGTGAGCTTGGCAAATAGAAAAACGCCAAAAAGTCGTATATTGCTGAGGTTGTCTGCTTGACTTGCTGCGAGACTGGGTGGGAAATTCCGTAGTAAAACAGACGGGGAAACTCTGTATGTAATATACACGCTGACATGTGCGTGAAAGAGGTGAATAAGAAAATTGGACTAGTTTCAATGTGTTAATAGGGAAATGAAAGTTGTATGTTCTTGGAGACGACCTTGCGGGTGGTCATTCCAGTACTATAGCATATTTATCACGATTCTCAACGGCGATATAATGTTTATAAACATATAATATAATTTTATATGGTGGTTTTTTTAATAATGGGAGATGAATTCATATCAAATTTTGTTCAATTTAGTGTTAGGCTATATATTATTATGTATATATGTTATAGGACAATAAATCATATAAAGAAAGGTTTAATATCCAACTGTTTTAATTTACACATTACATTAATTATATATTCCTTACATTCGGCGTTATTAACACTCTGTAAAAATAATGTTAACTGTTCACTTGATCTAGATTTCCCATCAAATTTTCTGCCGCCTACTTTAACGTTATCCATCGAAATAATTATACATAGAATGATCGAGAGTCATAAATTTAGGAACTAGTTTCAACATTATCTTCCAAAATTGCAGATTGCTTGTTTTAAAGTGAAAAACGTACCTTTTCTAGAAATCTATAGCTTAGTATGAGCTCTCATATTTTTTTCCTATGTTAAAAAAATTTGTTTAAAAACTGTTAGTGAACCGGGTTAGTAAACCACTGATGTCTGGGCGTGGGAGGCTTTAGGCGATTGGGTAAAAAGCTAACTTTTGCTGGGAAGCCTGAGGAAAGAGCATTTCGTAAGAAGTTAACTTTTGCTATTCGCCTGATTAAATGCCCCTGTCTCCCCGCTCCCTCGTATGCCTTACTTGTTATGTCAGGGGTGTTTCCCTCCAGGTGTTGACATTGACCTGGGCATGACCTGAACACTAGGCAGCCATAAGTCAATGCTTAATGACCTCTCCGTTTCCATGTCAACAGAATGTAAACAACATGTCGCCTTGCTGTCACGTCTGCACAAATACCGTCTCTGATCATGCTTTGTATTAAAGTGGCTCTTTTGAAGAGGTCTGCAATGCATGGTGCAGACTTAATATTTGACATGCAAAACTGGAATCGAGAGATTCAGTCAATACGTTGATTATCCTTAAGACATTCCCCTTGCATTTTTGGTAGGAAAGTTACCTTTATTCTGTAAGGCACACTACCACAAGGCCTATAGATCATCTTCAGTGTGTATGGTTGAACCACAAATTTGATCAAAGAGACTCCTACAGGTCGGTGTCCTCTGCGTTTAACGTTACAATAATTAAACAAATGCTCCCATATTAGGCCTATATTGTATTTAGAATAGCTAAAAGTTCATTACCCGTGTCAAGATTAAAATTCTATATTTACACGGTGACTTCAATGGTTTCGGTTGAACAGAGACTCCCCTGGATCCACAATTGTGGGTATAAGCCGGGGTATATAAAGCATAATACGCAAAATATATCAACCATGAAACTCGCGTGGTTCGGGTGAATTGAAATAATAACAGACATGTGTATGTTTCGCCAGTGTCTGTTCCGCTGTTCAAAAGGTGCAATATACCATTCCATTTGTTTCATTTGAGACGGTGTGTCTGTCCGCAAACGATCTCATGCCCTTCCTTGTTTATTTCTCAGGACATTTCATTCCTCATAATGTTCAGCTGGCACCGCTTGAAAACTAATCGTACAGCATTGCGCGGTACTTATACTGTCACCGCTAGACCGACATGACATCGATCATTCAAGTAGTTGGCCACGTGATTCCATACGTACGTGGGTCTGAGCGATGACGTTAAAGATGGTGGCGCTATAGGGGTGGTGGGGATTGTGTAGGTCAGTGTGATACAGGTATAGATATATGGTACTTCATCTCAGTTCTTCCTTCAGGTTCCTTGCCTGCCTTATAAGTTATATTGTTGGGAATTAAATATTGCCTTGATCGACATCCCCCATGCAATATGTTGCTTTCTATGTCGTATGGAGTGGGGATATATTAGTATGGCTATGTTTGCACTGACAACGGTTCTAACTCATTATTTCTTGGGATGTTGACATAATACTTTTTTTATTTAATCGGAGAACCGATTTTGAGGGTTTTTTTTAAAAAAAATATACAAAACTGCACAATCAGCTGGCAGTTCTGCATTGTTTCGTGCAGTAGGAGACACATAGGCTATAAACCTAATTTACTTCAACTGAGTTTAGATGAAACCGACATAATTATTACTGATATTTGGGTTTCTTCTGTATCCAAAGAAGGGTATGTGAGTAGGAGGGGTTTGAAGTCGACTGACGGGGGTCGGGATGGGGGTTGCAGTCAGCTGACAAATGGAAAAACGGCCTGACTGATGGATTCATCCCAATCTTGACCGAGGCCCTCACAGTCCAAATCCATAACCTCAGATCAGATAAGAATGGTATGTCTTTATTAATGGTATTACTTTGCTAATCGGTTTCCTGACCTAGGACTAGGCATTCTAATGGGAATATAATGACATTTTGCGGCCTTAATGGAACCATAATGGCACTTTGCGGTTTGAGGCGAGAGGCTTTCCCTCCGTTTGAAGGGACTCTCTCAACTTTGGACCTAGACTGCTCGGCTGACGTCTGACAGCTACTTTTACACTCCCCCAACCCCACCCCCAGTCGACACGTACATAATCGCCTCAGTGGATATAGGGTCTTATCGAGGCAGTGCATTAAAGCATTTGTGGTCAGATTCCCCACAATTGGAGACCAACAACTGTTTGTTATTAAAGGATGTAATTTGAGAATCATTGTTGTTTTTTGTCACGCTATCATGCACTCTTGGTTTTTCGTTACACTTTTCACCATCAGGACGCCGATTACCAGGCCCACAACAGCATTAATAACCATTGCCATATATCACCACAGGAAGTCGACCACCCAGTCCCGAAGGAATGCTGGGATACATGGGAAAACCTGAAGGAAAGCTTAACCGAGACCTGTTTTTTTTAATCTCCTCAGGACATTAACATGAGGCAGTGCAATTTTATATGTACCTTTCAATTAATCGTAAAAGGTCAGATCTGTTTTTAGGTGACTAGTTCTGAAAGTGGGAATCATTCCGCACGTGCGTGCACGATGTTTCAGAACTGCTTCGTAAATCACGGGCTCGAATAAAGATTGTATAACATGGAAACATTTTCGAGACATACGCGTTCTCTGTTCCAATTTCCCCACATGTCTGAGCACTATAATCTGTCATCGAACTTTTCTTCATAACAGTCCATGCCCAAAGATGAGAGAGTCCCTTAAACGGAGGGAAAGCCTCTCGCCTCAAACCGCAAAGTGCCATTATAATTCCATTAATCCCACAAAATGTCATTAGAACGCATAGTCCTAGGCCAGGAAACCGAATAGTAAAGTAGGCGTCCAATCACTGACATACCATTCTTATCTGATCTGAGGATTTGGACCTAGACTGATAAATTATCATTTTCGATTGGAAAGTAATTAAATATTCAAAACCGAAAAGAATAGTGTATGTATCCATAAGTACTTATAAAAATCATACTTTAATGGTCCTAACTAACATACAAAGGCTATAACCAAATGCATTGATATATTGACCACAATTTCTGGCCAACTTTGAACATGATTTATAACTGTACACCGGTCTCGAGAAATTTAATATTCACACTTGTCATACCTTATCAATTTCTATCATTTCACAGGCAACACTTCTGATCTATGTCCTCAGAAGTAGACATGGACCACATGCTGAGTATTTATGCGCCGAATAAAGAATCAGAAGTCCTCATCCATGCACACGAAACTGGGCAACATGGGGTCATATAATAGAGATTTGTCAAGAATTGCTAGCCATATATCAAAATTACTGGACTTGTGCTTGCTCCCTCCCAAAGCCCCACCTTGTACACGACCCATATTATTATGGTAGACTGGTCACAACACTATACACGCGAGTCGTGCCGACGCTCTATGAACCAACTGTTTTTAACCGTCGGACAGCTGTCGTCGCAGAATGGGTTTCAAGGATGAGAGAGTGGGCGGATGAAGGTAAAACCAGAAGTGTTACAAAGTTTGCCTCCCAGGTTTCTGTGTTGATCTTATCAACGAGAACAAATGCAGTTGGTTATACTTAATTCGGTGGATTTTTATCATATTGATGCAATGCAGGTTGCAGTGGATCCTGTTTTGGATATTTCAATATTAAATGGATGCCCCTGAAAGCCCCGTGTCCACTGTCGCGAATTTATGAAGGGGATGGGGGAGGAGGGGAAGAGACAGTCAGCTGATGATTGGATGGATC
The DNA here is from genome assembly GCA_942159475.1 of Sthenelais limicola. Classification (NCBI taxonomy): domain Eukaryota; kingdom Metazoa; phylum Annelida; class Polychaeta; order Phyllodocida; family Sigalionidae; genus Sthenelais; species Sthenelais limicola. Next base: position 42,343,308 of record OW804100.1, read on the forward strand.
CAATCTTGACGGGGAGCACTCGGCTGACGCCAGTCAGCTACCTTTATCTTTCTCCACTGGCCTGACTGCCCTCTGTTTATCTTGGACTGCCACCTCCCCCACCCCCACCCCCACCCCACAACAACCCCCACACTCACACCCCGCTACCCCACACACCTACATACAACAATATAATCAGCTCAGTGAACATGGGACTTAAGCTTCAAACGTAAAGAATACCATGGAGATGAGTGTCTGAGCGTCCTAAAGGGCTGGCTTTTATTTGGACCTAAATGCATTTTATAATGCTGTGGGTTCGAATCCTAAAGTGGCATTGAATCTTAAGTTCAATTGTCATACAATTATAACCCCATTTTGGGTTGTTTCATGCATTGCCAAAAGTTACAATAGGCAGGTAAACTGCCCTCAAATGGAAACAATATGAGTTTGGTAACGTTTAACGGTATACATTGATCCCTGCTTGCCTTTGCATTGTATAATCCTTCATTTTGTTTAGTTATTCAACCTAGATGTACATTTCTGGAATTTCTCCAGACCAAAGGGAAGAGCCGCAGGCAGTTTCCATAGGAACAAGTTGTTGAAACCAATAGATGTTGAACTCCCAAATAGTGTCCATTCGACACTGCAGGTCTATGAAGTGTATACATCTAATTTTACACCTTATCTCCCATATCCCCACCTCATCACCGTTTAAGCAAATATTCTATCCCAACCTTTCACCTCCAAACGTCTAAGGTCGCACAAACCATCACGACCTTGGCCCTTCTCCGGTGACCCTAGACCAAAGACAAGGTCAAGCTCACGGATCAAACAAACTCACGGAAGTTGGCGCGTTGAAAGCGTCACCATGGCAGCACGAGGACGGACGCCTCGATCGGCTAGACTACACTTTCTATAAAAACTAGTTGGAGGGAAGCAACTCGGAACTAAATAAAGGATGCGTGTGAGGTTGAGTTAGGAAATGGTCAGCCTGCTTAGACAAAATGGACATTGGTTATGAGATTGAACAATTGGTTTCCATACCCTTTTGCCACCCAATTTGCCTCCTGCTGAACCGAGATTGAAAATAATTGAGTTCTTTCAGTGGATAAACTTCCTTGGATGCAGCGAGTAAAAGTATCTGATTGGTTTATGTCCAGGGAAAAGTATCCTAATACTTATTTCTGTAAAAGCTGAAGGCGAAGTGTGTAAATAACTGTTGAATCGCTTGATTCTTCACAGTACCTTATTTCACACAGGCCCATCTATCCTTGGCTTGGCACATTTTTTTCATCAGATGTGCGTTTTTGTTATACATCAGTGGGTTTCAGACGGGGTGGATACTAAATCAGGCTTCGCGAGTTCCTAAAACTTATTTATAACATTTGAACGAGATAGTTCCCTTTTTGTGACCAATCTAAATATTGCGGAGCTTTTAAACTTTAACAAAGTCGCCATAATTATCTTAATTAGATTAGGGTGAAAAGACTTTAACAGTCATCATAGGTGGAAGGTATAGCCCCAAATATCTCATTGTCCTTAAACCTCTGTAAAATTACCTTTACAAAGGTAGGATATCGTCTTACTATAACATGTCTAAAATAACAGAGAGTAACAAGATCTCTATCATGCACAAGGAACCAGAGATACACATCTTTGTTTGCATTCACTTCCGACCTTGCTTGTCTGTTGCTGAGTAGGAGGTGTAACTACCTTTGGCATGCTTGAACCTCTTCATCTTTTTTAATCTGCTTCACTGATATTTTGCCAAAGAAATTTCAGTCTTTCCTTAGAAATATGATGAAAAACATTAACAGACGGCTTTCGCTCGGCAATGTGTTTCCTCTCTAAACCCAAATCCCCTTCTGTGGTTGGGAAACAGAACGCATGTGACTATGCCTTAAGTCAGACGCGTTTTCCTTTTCCTACAAACATAGAGAGTATTTTCCAAAAATATTTTGGGTCCAAGAAAAAGTTGGCGTCTGTGTTGATCTGTTTAAAGGGCTCCTCTTTTTGCACTCTTCAATCTGAGTCAGATGGAATGGGAACACATTATTATATCAAGGTTTTGCCATGTTTAAACAATTCGATTTTAACATTTTCATCAATTCATGCTAATTCAAACAGACTTATTTCCAAGTTGGTCCAGTTTTATCCTGCTGCCTTTAAATGTGTATAACATAGGGAAAATGGGTTCCAATTCCTCGGTACTCTTCAAATCAATTAAATTCAAAGAACTCAAATATCTATTTGAGACTCCGCCCAAAATGGTTCTAAATTTCTGAAAGTATAACATTCCAGGTTTTCCAATAACATACCAACTTAACCCTAGAGATTAGTTGCATTCGATTAAATGTATTCTATTAATATTCAATCTCTTATTAAACAACGATCAGAATTTAATTGCAATTAATTGAAAAGTGGGTTAAAAGGAACTTAAATATCTGTATCCCTGTATAGTCGAAAATGGATAATTCATCTCAATTTTTTAATCAAATTTTCATTCATCACATCTATTCAATTTCTATTCCTTTTGTATGTGCTTTCGCATCTTTCTTTTGGTTCTACAATCCGGTACCCTGGAAGATTACACGTTGATAATAATTTGTATATCTAAATCCTTTAGGAATGAAACACAAGAAATGTGGATGACATAAAAGAAAGTGTCTGTTAAACTAAACATTACATCTAGAAGTGACATTTTGAAAAAGAGGGAACATTTGAATCGAGTTTATAGTTCTTATATAGTTCGTGGTCCGCCCACGAGATCTGTGGAGAACACGATATCCGTTACACATTTACAGCTAGTTTCTGCTTTGTTCTGCTTCGGCACATTTCATGTCCATGTAATATTGCAGACACCTTCCTCCTTTGCTCTGTTCTTACTCCTGCCTAAAAGCATGGGGTGCAAGAATAAAAGGGAGTGTGACTTGTCAAAGTTTCCTCTGTGTATCTGCCATGTGTTAGACCATAAGCTCGTTCTGGTCTGGGTTTAAAACGGTATCTGGTAAAGACCGAGCCCAGGAAAAGTATGACCGACAATAAAAACCAGCGGTGACAGACACGCTTAAGGTCTGTACCTCAAGGAACGGACACCTCGCCATTTCTTTTAAGTTATTTTTGCAAACAATGCAATAAAAACAAGCACGTGTTAGTTACAACATGAACCTGTATGACACGGACATGCTTTTAGAAATAATGCATGGCGCAAACTGAGATTCTTTCACAAGGGGAACTCTGGCCAATGCTTCTAGCATTCAGCAGGCTTCGGTTAGCGATTTCAGAGTACCTAAAGAAGCTATCACCGAGGTTTGGTTTGGAGGAAATCCAAACAAATAATTATGCGAGCCCAGGGATCAGAATTGACAGTTACTGATCTCGTTACACCGGGGAGCACCCCATGTGGGCGCAATGATTTATGTTAGATATTTCCTGTGTATACATAATGTGGGTATAAAATGATATTTAAAAACCTCTAATCTGGGCTTGGATAACTAGAGTATCACTATCAGTATCCGAGAATGTGCAAGATTTCACAGTCATACTCTGCAAATCTACCCGAAATCGTTGCTTTGTTGCACAAAATAATATATTTGATGAATTTATAAATACTTTCCATACATCATACACAATATTCAAGATGTAACTGCTAAATGGTCACACCAGTGTGTATATACAAAAAACTTGTATGAAACCCTGTAATAAATAATAGAAGTAGGATGATAATATTATTATCATTATTATTATGTTTGATAATTCCAATGCAGAAACTGTTTCCCTCGAAAATATGATAATTAAGTACAGTATGTCTATATAAGGGCATTCCGAATCTATTCATGAGGGGGACAAAAATGGAATGGGCTGATGAATACAAGTGGTACATGGACGAAGGACAGAACACTCTCTGTTCTCACTACCCCACTACTTAGCTGTTACTCCCACTCAATCCTTGGCCACTTTTCATCCGGTGTTACCATCACTTCCCTCCTCATGGTAATCATGTGTACCTCCTTAATTCAAGAACCTCATCTTTCCGAATGATTCGTCCAATCAAGCTAGCGGGATGTTATATTCACTGTGCCTATACAGGGGCCTCTGTTTGCAATACACGCAATGCTTGTTTTATCTTCCTACAGTAGAATAGCAAAGTAAGGACAAATAGCTAAGCAAGGAATATTTCAGGTAATGATTTCTTATGAAACAGGTCCCAAGATCTGTCTGGAATCTTTATATTTAAGTAAATAGCCTACCTTCGCATAACTATTGATAATTGGTAGAAAGGCACATGTATATAATATTCTTGGGACATAGACAGGAAGACCAGACAACTAGTAGGGACCGAATCCCATAATTATCCCCCTTATTTCATATGTACTGAGGTGAAATAAAAATATACTAGAAGCCCCCCGTGTATCACGGGTAGGAATTATAAAATGTAGTTTCCAGGGGTGTCCTGTCTCTCCCCTTCTTTAAAATAGATATATAGGTAAAGCCAATATCCAGGTAACCTCACTTGAGATCCATATAAGCCATCCCGAAAGTAAGAGCCCTGTACATATACAGTGACCCTTTCAAGGGTTTGTGCACAGAATTCAATGTCGTGCATGACAAATAATTAGTGTGGATAATAATAATATGAAACCTGACCCTATCAATAATGTCCACATCGAAAATAAACGCTACAGACATGCTAGTTAGTAGACACCAAAAACAAATCGACAAAAATAGGGAATTCTGAATAAGAAAAGAGGGGGAATCTCGACGATAACAAAAAATATAAGAATAATGATAATAATGACAGTGACAATAATAATGTTACGATCATCATATTGATAAAAAGTTATAAAGAGTCTTGCACCATACCAATGCAGCCAACCCGTTGATATACATATTGTAGGGATTATACGGTTCAAACCTACCAGCAAGATTCCTGTAGATCTTGGAAGTGCTACCAGGCGTCTCTGTTCCTGCATCAGGTATCAAAACAATGGCGACTGCTGTAACCAAGATCCACCTGTAACCATGGCAACAAATGTAAACACAATGCCTTGTCTTGGCAACAGACACACCTAAACAAGGTGTCATATGCAATACAAATACTTATCAAAAGGTATTGAAAAACTAAGAAAGGTCATGTGTCCGAGAGGTGCGTATGAAAATCGAGAATTCGAGAAATTGCTGTTATACCGGCTGAGCATCCAACATTTTATCTCACTAATTTCAATTGAGATATATGGATTAGAATTCGATATGAAGATTTCTAATATACTGTTACTCTCCTTTTTTTTAAATGAAAACTGGCAACGAAACAGTGCAATTTCGTTAATTATATGAAATAGGAATTTGTGTCTTATTTAGTATTTAGATGTCGTAGATACAGAGTAATTTATGTACGGTATATAATTTGCCCCTGTGTAGAAATGTTGCCAGCAAACTGATATGAATATCAAGGAAATGTTATCATCATGACAAAATAAGGTTCTCTTTTCGTCTAGTTAAAATTGTCTTAGCAGAGAATAATATGGAGTGGCGCTTTCCGTTACCATTAATTAAATTGTAAATGATGAATGGAAAATTATATACTCTTTCATTGACTACCTAATTCATTACACAGACTGATGATGGATAAACCGCAAAAAGGCATTGCTTGCTGCCTTTTATTCGTACCTGTAAATTTGCCAGTACATGTTGGTTCATCTATGTGTCTGGGCGTTCAGTGAGCGCTCCACGCGGTGGTGGAGTGTTGGAATACTGAGGGTTATTTAGACGGGAATGATTTCTTCTCCTGATGTGACAACTTCTACACACAGCAGCAAGTAAAACAAGCACCACTGCTTCTATCTTCGCCCTCCTCCACTCCAACACACACAATGAGTAACATTTAGATAAATAAATACTTTTTCTCAGATACCAGCGCACGTAAATCTCTGACAGGACCTGTTAAAAGTTTTTCCTTTTTCTTATCCAGACATGATTTTCACACCGCAGACAGTCTTCTTCTCTACTCCCAAATTCAAACGGATTATCGTACTGTAAAGTCTTAGCTTTTCAAATTCCCTATTAAGACATATAATCCTGATTTGAATAATTCCATCAACTTATTTCCATGATATATAAATGTCATTCATGACATGTGAATCTTCTCTCTGACCTAGGTTAGGTAATTTATTCTGTGAGTACTCCAGATGATCCCACCTTGTTTCTAATCCTCTTCTATACTACGTACAGGCAACACAGAGATGATCCAGGTGTATAAATCCAAGGTACTACCACAGGTAAAGTATGGCCATGGAGGCTGGGTTTAGATCCCAACTGCTGACAAGGCGGTACATCAGTCCTCCTGGTGAAGATGCTGTCCATCCATGTCTTGAATAGTAGTAGCCTGGAGGTATAGGGGAGTATAGTGAATGCTGGAACAGGAGCTGCTATAGAGAGGGGTAGGAGGTACTGGAGGAAGTCGTGGAGGGGTGGCTGAAGGAACTCGGGTGCCATGAGGTACTCAGGCAGTGGTTCCAACGGCCGACACAAGGGTGAGCACGTGGTCAGGCTGAGACGCTCTCTGTCTAGGGCTCTTGAGGCCTTAAGTCGACAGATCGACATGACCTTTTCTTAGATGGTCAAATGGACATGGGCAATGCAGTGACAATTGACAAAGACACTTTCTTGGCCTGACAAATCGACATATAGTCCTTGGCGACAAACATTCGTCCTTATTACACAAAAATCACGTTTCTTAGTGACAAACGACAATTGCTGTTTGTTGGTAGTGACAAGAGAAATCAAGACACCCCCCCCCCCTCCCCCGCTGTCTCTTCCACACATTCACAAGAGCTTGTATTTTATTTAGAATGTTGGGCAGATCCCTTCAATACCGTACGGTAGTACATATGGATAATATTGACTAAACCTACACTTTGTGTGTTCCTCTTCATAGGGCTCCAAGTCCACCTGCGGGTATATATATCAGAAATACGAACACCATAAGGATAAAATGATCCACTTTGGTGTGTTGCTCCTTTCCGCCTGTCTCAGGGGTGCCACCTGTAGTATCGTGGGGTAACTACGAACTTAAGGTGGGACCATATTGCGGATTTGAGGGTTATGTATCAGATTAATCAAAACCTAGAACCGAGACCTTTTGTTGAATCAGTGTAGCATGATGCTGGTTACTTTTGGAACGTTTATATACCACTCCCTTTTCCTTACCTTTTCTGGCTTCAATGTAGATATTATATGCATTAACAATATATAAAATTAGGGGACATCGATAGAAAATATTATTACAAGGGCATGACCAGCATAGACATGGACACGGGTACAGTATAGTTTTATGCTCCAAATGAAGACTGAATACAAAATACATGCGGGAGAATTCGAACTCAAACTATTGCATTGCTCTATCCTGACATATAGCCCTCATATCATATATATTAGCTAATACCTCAATCAGCCAGACACTGACATTTTTATAAGTGATAAATTCACTCAGGTTATGATCAGCCACACCCTTGGCGTCCACTTCCAATCTGGAAGTTTATTTGTGTAATCAGCTGCACAAATAATTCAATCATGGAATTTATTAGGAGAACTCTCAGCAGGGAATCGTCCGCGGATGCAGAAAAGGGGAAAGCAGACTCTGAACAGGGGCATCAATTGTCCCTGGTACAGGAGGCATTGTTCATAGAACACGGGTGGAAAACAACACCAGGCCAGGATGGCATGCGGCAAATGGATCATGTTGATGGCGAATCGGAGAGAAATTCAGCAGAGGATCGGGAAGGTTTTCTGTGGAATTGTGAAGTTAGTTCAGTTGTATAATATATAATATAGCATCCTCCCATAATACACTACCTGGAATATCACAATTTAAGCGTTTCTGTTGGACAAAGATACCTAATTACTAATCGAAACAGGGATACATTTGTATTTTCACTAGTAGTATACAATAGGTATGGCTCTGCTGTCGCCTAGTTGCACTGGTGCTTTGTATATTGCAAATGCAAATGAATTTCCCCCTTGCATATTCCATGCATATAATATTATATCATGGGATTAATGTAAAACACTAGACTGAACAATTGCAGGTCGTACAGCTCAATTATTATGGTTAATAACTGGGATATTACATTATAATACTCAATTCTGGGCAATGATATTGCCATGAATAAATGAACCCCCAATGACTTATAAATGATCGAAATACATATTACAATGCACAGAACATCAAATTTTAGTTCTCCCGAACGTCGGAAATGGTATTATACGTAGTTCAGTGTTCCCCTCTAAGTTTGGCTGTGGTCATAAAGTTACGGTCATCCCATCGCTGACACAAATTCACGATTTGTTATGTAGTGACTTCATTGGATCCATTTGCTGAAATGCCCCATTCCTTTTATCATTATTACTAGGTGGACGATGGCGATGATGTCTTCATTCACTATGCCAAGATGAAGAGGGCATATTTAAACTTTTTTCACATGTACCCAGAAAGCCTTGAAGCTAATGGTACAGGTTCAAACATCGAGAATGTAAGTGTTATGTCATAATATTGAATATTGAGGACAGGAAAATAACAGAATGTGTTATGGGAGAATACATCACAAGTCGAAAAAATGATATTTTTCAATGTGATTTATTCATGTGATCTCTTTGTTGGCATATTCTGATTCTTGGAGGGTTAAGTGCTGTTAGTCGCATAAATACATGTATCAAATTTCAAGACTGTGTATTAAATATATCCTTGCGTTGCGAACGTCATTCTATGGAGTACATTTATGGAGTTACTTTACTGGTAATTGCCCACCTAGAAATATTGCAAACTTTTTTCAAACATGAAAATATCAAAATCTAATTAAATCTTATTTCTGTCTTTGTTGTCAAACTGACTTAGTTTGGTTTACCGAATATCTAAGGAATTTCAGGTTCAAAGAGAGACAGACTTCAGTTCAGATACAATTTCTCAGGACAGCCTTTCAGAGAAGTACCAGGACCTACTGGCGCTGATGCTCCTTTCCAGCGAAATAGTGAGAATATTCTACATTTATAATAAAAAGGTTTAATGCATTGAACTAATGGGAATGGGGAAGTAACTATAAAACAAACTTTGTAGACAAACATATTTGACACAAGCTTTTTATTTTTCATCAAGAACATTTGATATGTATGTTCTTATTGCCAACGCTCTCAACAACAATAGACAAATGAAATTTAACATAAAGAAACCTAAATATCGATATTTTTGTTCATTGACTTGCTAGAACCAACTTGCTTGTCAATGATCATATTACAATTATTTTCCAGACAAAATCTGATCCTAGAGTGATGTCGATGAAGGATGAATTAATAGGCATGGAAGATTTCCAGGCTTTCGACCAAAAACTAGCATATGAGTAATAATACAACAATTACTTGTACTATCCATAGAACATTAAAATTTAATGTCCATCTCATGCTGTAGAACAAGATTTGAATACAACAGATTGAAAGAATGCCTGAGATACATGTACATTTCAAGCAAAATGACTACCTTAATAATAAACTAGTGAAATAAATAAAGAGATAAATCTTAATAAAAGATATGACATCTAAAATCCTAAAATTTCATATTTCAATATTTCAGCATCAGAAGAAAAAACAATGAAAATGCCAAAGTAATGATAGTAGCACACGACCTATACAGCCAACGACCCATCACCAAGCTTGGGACGGCGGGATTCCTGTACCCGGCTCTCCATACATCCATCCTATTTGGCGAGGATGAAATCACCGAGCTTCTCATTCTGCTCGGAGGTGAAGCTCTCGTCACTGGGGACACACAGACTGGGACACACATCACACCTTTACAAAAGGCTTTGCGCTGCGGTAAATTCTCAGTTATCAACCAGCTGATATCTGCTTTTGCATCTAAAGATAAACTCCAGAAATACATCAACCAGCCAGATCCAGAACCTTTGTACGAACTACCATTGGGTTCTATATTGTGGTCTGTAATTGGGAGTAAAAATGTGAGTTGGAGCCAGATTAATGATGTCTTTATCTGCCTTGTTAAGCATGGTGCTGACTTGGCCATGTGCACAGGAGACGAGGGTAACAGCCTCCTCCATATGCTAGTCAAAGTATCGTTGAAACATCCAAACCTTCGCAACAACTACAGAAACTTCCTCAAGACCACTTTCATGGAGGCTGCCACGGTCTGGTGGCTTCAAAATAATCCAAAAGATGAAAACGCTCAGGTCAAGAGTCTCATATTCCTCCTCTCCGTGACTAACAAGAAGGGTTACACACCCATAACCTTGGCTGCGAAACTGGTCTCTCCTCTTTACATTGACATTGTCTGGTGGAAGAAAGTGATGCGTTTTACTGACCACAAAACTACAGGATTAGGCTCGGTAGACACGTTTGATGTGACTGATATAACAAGTATTGGTTCAACAGGTGCCTACCATGTACAGTCAGCAATGCATGTTCTTGCCCACAACAATTTAAACTGGAATGATGCTGATCTGCAATGCGATATACTCGAAACTGAACCCCTGAAAACACTATTAGACAGAAAATGGCAGAAGTACCAAATAGTTTTCTATGGCTGGGCTTTATTCCATATTTTGTATATGGCACTTTATACAGGAATGACGCTCGGTATTAGAAATGACATTCGCAAAACTGATCCCAGTTTAGACTGTGGAAATTGCACCAATTCCACAATGAACTCCGCAGATAAAGACAAAAGTGACACTTTGTGGTTTGCCATGTTATTAATAGTTCCTACCATTTATCTCTTATCCGAACTGGGTGATATTGTGATGAACAATCCATATCTTCTCTGGAGCACATCAATCGCTGGAAACCTCGTATACAGGGTTGTGAGCACCGGATTCTCAATATTTGCGATTGGCTGGTTCATTCTACATATTAATGAAAGTGAAAATGAGGACGTCGTCCTTGGCCTTAGCCTACTTCTGGGTTGGATCTTTTGTGTGTTTTTCACTCGCACCATCGATTATCCTCGCAAAACAAATCAAATAGGGGTATTCTCCGTGATGGTCCAGAGAATGCTGTTCCATGACGTCCTTCCATTTATGCTCGTATCCTTAGCTATCATGTTGTCCTTCGCGACTGCTATCCAAGCAACATTCCCACCTTTGTCAAACGACCGAGTTTCCTTCTCGGATACATTTTACAACATGCTCAAGCTATTTTCTGGCCTTGACGAACCCATGGATGAAAAGTCGTCGAGGGTTAAGGACTTTGCAAAGGCCCTCCTCTCTATATATGGTATAATAATCGCTGTCCTCATGCTTAACCTATTGATCGCCACCATGAACAAGTCATATGAAAGAATTAGTGACTCAAAGCTAAACCTGGTTGTGAGACAGAAGCTGGCCATAATATTGCTGTTGGAGAGGAGATGTCTACCACTGGGAATTTCAATACAAAAGGCTGCTGGAGTGGAGGAGCATTGCGAACCCTACAGCAGTACAGGTGTTAGCGCTCATTACCCGAGACTCTATCTCAGCGTAGTTAGAAATCATTTTAAGTGGTGATTCATCATTGGAACATATTTCACAAAATAACCTCAGGACAAGTGTTTGTGATGTGTTTAGTAGTGGGGGTTCGGATCCATACGGTTATGTGTAGACAATAGGTGTAATTGGGTGTAAATTTATGTACTTGGGTAGCATTTAATACTGTAGGCCTAGATTTTTGCATCATGATAATATTTCACAAATATGATATGACAGTGCCAATTGTAACTGTTATCACACTACAGTCTAGTCTTAAAGCCTCTCAGATCAAATAAGAAGGATATGTTAGCAATTGGACGCCTACTGCGCTATTGGCTGTCCTGGCCCTGGAGTAGACGTCCTAATGGGATTAAAATGACATGTTGCGGTTTGGAGCGAGAGGCTTTCCCTCAGTTTGGAGGGACTCTCTCAACTCTGAGCCTAGTCTGACTAGTCTTTATGATTGTTCATCCCAGCTTAAGGTACATTAATCTTTTTAGTCAACTATTTTAAGTATATGATTACATGTGTATATTACAACAACTCGTAAAAACGTTTATTTTACCTTCATAAATTACAATACTCACTCCCACCCTAACTATTATACAATTTTCGATTTGCTGATGTCATTGTTTCAGAAAATATTCTGAGAAGGTTACTTGTTATTTCATCAGTAACAATTGTTTCGTATATATTTTAACTTGCTCCTTTTTCGAGTATAGTGTTCTCTGGGTTTGAAATCGGTGGAACATTATTTTTTTTTTTTTTTTTTTGACGATTTTATTTTGACAGCTTCTCCAGCGTTGGACGCGAGAACAGGCGTCTTACAAAACGTACAAGGTTTTCGTCCTGCTGCTGTAATGCAGTCCAGGCTCAACGCGTGTCAGATCAGATAAGAATGGAATGTCAGTGATTGGACGCCTACTGCGCTAATGGGTTTTCTGGCCCAGGAGTAGGCGTGCGAATGGGATTATAATTTTGCCGTCCTACTGGGATTAGAATGTGATTTTGCAGTTTGGAGCGAGAGGCTTTCCCCTCAATATGAAGAGACTCCCTCAACTTTGATCCTAGACTGAATGGAAGATATTTTGTAATTCTTACTGAAGTTAGCTTTCAAAGAATTCTCCCATTAGATGAAGGAGTTTTGTGTCTATTTCTACCCAACCTTTATAATTATGAAGCAGCTCAATACTCATTCATACGAGCACAAACTTGTGGTAGACAGATAGTTGTTGGGTTTAATTACTATACATGTATATATATATATATATATATATATGTGTGTGTGTGTGTGTGTATAGATCTACATTAATGTCACATATGATCTATTTCAATTATACCCACTCTTCCCTTTTAAGCCTATCCTTAAATTGAATTCTTTTTAAAATATAAAAAAAAAATAAAGTGCTTTCAAAGTTCATCCTTGCTTCCCTTCCTTCCCAGAAGGATTTTGTTCAGTAGGGAAGTGAATTTATCTTCATCCTCAATGAGCCTGCGAACCCTAGCGGCGAGATTAATCCGGTGCAGCAGCTCCAGGTCCTCCAGTAGATTGACCTCTGGGAGGAAGTGGTGACGGAGAGTACCTTCATCCAGGGCATCCGCAAGGTATGACATCATATCTGGAAGTGAAGAAAATGAAGTAATTATATTTTCAAAAATATGGATATGTATACATTTATGTCCCATGGTCGGGCCTGGGTTTGCTTTATTTTTGCCTGATAGTATTCTTTTGTAATATTCATGCATATTATGAGGAATGCTAATTTAACCATGTGAAATATTGATATCTTGTATATCCCATGTGTCCTTTTTGTACTACGATGTATAAGTTATTAATACAATTTAATAATCATTTCAATATGTATATACATCAATACCTGTTTAATTATTCATAGTTTAAGGTTTATAATTATATATGCCGCATATATAATTAAATCAACATTTGTATATTATATATAAAAAGAAGTATATAATATATAAGACCTGCTGAAGACAAACTGAAGGAATGTCCTCCGTCACCTCGCGGTTTCTTCTGTTTAAGTATATAAAAACTGCAGATATTGAGTTCTGATGTTCCTTTTTAAATCTTACCGAAAAATCGAACACCTAAATTCTTGATATCCCATTCTAACTCTGGTTGTTCGGTTTGTAGATTGAAAATTGATGTTTTGAGCCAGTAGGAAACGATAGCATTGAGGCCTGGTTCATGATCCCGCATTACCTTCAGTGTGGAAACATGTGAAAAATATCAATAAGATCATATTTTAAATGATTCCTGTTTATGTATAGAAGACTTTTATGTATAGACAGGTTTCATTCCTTAATAAATGTCTGTGTTTGTTTTTTTTATCTAAATTCATGAATTATAACGGTTGGCACATATAGTATTAATGATATGAAATTAAACATCACTATCATAATTAACTCACATGTGAAACTTTTAAGTATTCGTTATGATTTGTGTTTTCCACTGTTTAATTTAGCGGACATTGGTGTGGAAGCGCCATTATTTATTTCCTAAGCCATGTCGATTCTCTGCAGTTTATTTACCTAAGTAATAATTATAGAGAAATGGGTAAATGATCATCCCAGGATCGAGTGCTCATGTAGGTCAGCTCATGTAGGTCAGGGTGTCCTTAGGGTGTCCCCGTAAGACATTCACTTCTAATTGGATTAATTGCGTAGGCATCGAGCTTCAGCTCTAGGCCTGGTCATTACTGCTGCCACCTGTGAGCAACTCACTCAACTACTCATACACTTCCGCTCTCTTATCCCTTACTCTTCCTCACTCTCGCGTCATCCACAGCACGCGCAACACCTATCTTCCTCTCTCCCGTCTTTTTGTTCCCACCTCTTCCCGCCCTTCTTTCTTTCTTTCTCTCACTTCGCTCGGGCTGTATTTCTATTCTAATCTAATTATTCAAATTTTAATTACCTTAATTACTCTGTAATTAAAACTTCATCATAAATATAATTAATTTTAATTTCAATAAAAATCAATTCTCCAAGCCACGTCTTCCCTCCTTTGTTCACAGATAACGCAGTCATGACTGATAATTTCCCCCATTTCTCTATACTACTAACCCATTTCAGACCCACCTTGAATATACGGATGCATTGTTTTCGGCACTTATCACCATGGTCGATATCCCTCAGTCGGTCCTTTTCTAAAAGACCAAATGACCTTCTCCAGCTTTTCCCATCAGATTCATCGCCTTTGAATGGCTTGGCTACATAGTAAATTCCATCTTTGGCCTTGGTCTGATCGCCCAGTTGGTACGCAGGTACCATATCCACTGTGTAAAGAATCTCCCTCGATACTCGATTGGTATAGACATCCATCTGAATGGCTGGGCCGTGCTGCCGAAGCTTTATTCTCTCTGAATAATAATTTTAAAAAACTGCGTTTAAATCTATGTGTACTACTTTTACTATGTGCATCTCATGAAATAACGTATTATAGAGTGAGATTGGCCATATGCCTACATACCACTAAGTGATGGACGCATCACCCACCTCTGAACCACCAGTACGTTCTGAAAAGCCCCCAAAACGGCTTTAAAATGTTCCTTTTTAGACTATTAAAGGCATACAAATCAGTTAAAGATGCATTACCAGCTGTGGAAGATCCTGAAATAAAATGACTATCCTTGAGATAAACACCCTAAACCTATCATATGTCCTGGACAAACGATTTAAATGAAGAAAAACTGATTAAAACTAACAAATTCGGTATCGGTTTTTGCTCTGCTTACCACTGCATCAGTGGCCTGTAAATGCCCATTCAAGACAAGAGGGGTAGTGGGGAACCCCTAGTCATATATATATATATATATATATATATATGTGTGTGTGCGCAGGGTCTATTTTTATATAGTTTGGCTCCAAAGAAGCAATGTTTATAAAGATAGGCTTTACAGTTCACAATAGGCAATCAAGGTATTGGTCACATTCAGAAACAAACAAACATACCCATAAGTTGGGTTTATGCTTCATTGACTGAGCAATGAATCACCAGTAGGGACATAATTATAGGCATATATAAATGACTATGGTCTGGCGATTGGCACTTAAAATTCAATCAATAAGTCCAATACTTAACTAGACACTATAAGGGCCTGTTGTATAAGCTAAGGAGAGCCATATTCCTATGGCAATAACTTCCTACAATAAAAATCAACAAGAGATAAATAAAGCTACTAGGGGCCCAGGCTAAAGTAGCTTCTCCAGGTGGGAAAATCGCCCTACCTGAGGTTAAGCCTCTAGCTTGTCTAGCCTAATATTATGAAATATGGCCTTATGAACCCTACATGATTCCAGTATAATATTTCCAATTCCATAATTAAAGTACAAATCATTTCATTACATTATACAACAGGCCCTGCTGGAACAACAAAACTAACAAATATATCTGTTTGAAATGTGGAATGGAATTCCACAAAACGTCACCCTATGCTAATGAGGCCAACTGATATCATTACCATTATATTGCACCCTCATTTCCAATATATGACGTATGCTAACAAGAGGGAAATCCCTCTGAAATATCTGGTTGAGAGACCATCCAATGTCCTTCCAATCGGTGCGCACCAAATGAATAATGGGCCACTTCTTTGGCTAATTACATGCTTTTAATGGGCTCGGAATTCTTAGATATTCAGGGACATGTTTGGGTTTGTCACTTGGTGTATGTGGCAAAAGGAAAAAATGCGCAGATTTGCGCATGCATAGCTGGTAATGCATTTTTAAGTATATAGCTCTTTGTTTCACTCCCTTTACGTCCATGATACACATGCTCCTCCAACCAATTCGTTAAAGCTGCCCTCCCTAGTAATAATATTGAATAGTTCTGTTGAATCATTCAGATTAGTTCCCAAACTCAATTTTATCGATCTCTCACTCAATGAAAAGTTCAGTAAATGTCTAAATTCCCTAATTTTCAATCATGGACAAATGCATGGCATGGCGGGAGAAGCATAGATAAAACCTTTCCTGGACTAGTTTTGTAGATGCCTTTTTTAGACGGCAGCTGGCAGCACTGTAACAGTCACCATTGTAGGGACGAAATATCAGGGAGGGCAGCTTTAACCTGTATGTAATTTAGAAAGTGAATAAATTACTCGGCACTGTTTATCGAGGAAGTATTCCTTGAATTGAACATATCAGCACCTAAGAATGTACAAAAAGGAGACATAAATCTGAAAGGGGACTTTCAGGTCTTCCTGTATGTTCCTGGACTAGACTATTGAACCCACATTAAGATAAGAGAAATTAAAGAATGAGAACAAGAAAGAGAACTACAGGTTCTTAAATATTTCTTAGATATGGATTCAGTCTGGATTCTGCCTGTGAGATTACACACTCAAATTCCAGGTATCTTGAGGAAGAAAATCACTGAGGGAACAAAAGGTGTTTTTCATACAAGACTATGTTGATCCTAATTGAATAATACAACTATATTGATAACAATTTTACACAGACAAATGTCTGGGCTGTATTCAATTCAATTCAATTCAATTCAGAAATTCTTTATTGCATGATGTTATTTACAACTGGTCGTTCAAGTCTGACATAGAGATTATGTAATGATATTTTTTGTATATCTAAGATGAATGAAAATATAAAGTTTTCCCAATGTTGCTAGAAACAAAAAAGGTTTTTTCCTTTTTAAATTCCTGATATTAGCTTAAGCATCAACACTGAAGTTTGATACATCCTTTCATCATAGAGCTAGACAATTTCTATGATTTCATCTTAATATTCTGTTCTAAAATTTGCCTAAGGTGGATCTGTATCAGATATGTTACATGAGTTATACATCAGTAAAAAAGATAAATTCTAAGGGAAACCTGTCACAGACAATTCCTCCGGTTGTACCCTAGGAAAACTTACTGACATTCAACCACAAAAAGCTCACCTTTGTATTCCGGCATGTCGTTAAGTGCTTTCCTAAGTGTTCCGAAGAAATGAGAGGTGGCTCTGGTTGGTTCCAGGCATTCAGGGGCATGTGGAATGTGAGAGAATGCTTGGAGGTTAGTGACTGCCCTCAGCTTTGCCCAGCCTGGCCGGATGATTTCATCCTTCAAATTCTCTCCACCAGGCAGCACTACCATCACATCGAATTCCATGTCTGTTGACCCTACCTTAATGCCCTCATAAGAACTGCCCACATATTCGAACCTGAATGAGGTATAGAATGACAAAGCCTTGTCACACATACTTGTAACGCAGAAAATATCAATACACGTTTATAGTATATCAAACACACACATATATATTATATTTGTCTGTTACACGAGTATTATATATTATTATATCATATTAACACACATATTGGTAAAATAGGACGAGGCGCTATCACGTTCCATTCACTATTTCACATAGAAGTTACTATAACTACATACATGTACACACCCAGAACACACAGGCCTAGGCCTATACCTGTACAATGTACATACATACATCAAAAATACCACAAAAAGAGATGTGTTTATATGCGTCCGTTCTTCCAACATGCATGCACATTACACAGAGTGGTCGAGTATTTTGATACATCGAAGGTGAAACCCAATGCACAAAATCAATGAACTTTGCAATGAAATTTACCTTAGAGCATTCCCATATTTTTTAAGTTGACTCCGTAGTTCTAACATCACCTTCTCATGGACAGTTTGAGCTGATGCGATGGCCGATCTGGGAAAAGCCGCTTTCGCCTGGTGAAACCCAATGAGAAGTTTCTGTGTAGACTTGGCATTGTGCCAATCATCAATGCAAATTCCGATACCTATACCTAAGGACAAAGTTTCAACGATCAGTGGAGATTCAGCTGTTATGGAGACAGCTAACGGCAGCGGAATCAGCAATTTAGTTAACATTTTCAACTTTCTGTACAAATACCTCATGACTGAAATGATCTATAGGCTATAGTCGTGGACAAGCAACCGATAGCAGTATTTTACGAATAGTATACCACACTATGGCACGACCAGTATAAAAACAACGATAGTTTGGAGTTGTTGTCCCAGTTCACGTCTATAAACGACGATAATATAGATACCGGTATATAAATCCAAGTCCAAAGTCCAAAGTCAAAACACACTGAGGCCCATACCTTGCAGGTATATCAGAAGAGATAGAGCTGTGTAGATGTATTTTGCAGGCATTTTCTCCGGGATGATTTGTAATAAAGATAATTTCCTACAATAAATGAGAACAAACACTTCTCGAGGACGGATCGAGATTGTAGATTGAAACAGCGAGACTCTATAGTCTCGTTTCCACAAGTATAGGCCTACTATTTCTGAAGCGTACTATAACTGAACCCTGGCACAGCTTCGATCCCGCCACCTCGTCTAAGCACTAGCGCAATATTCTCAGTATAAGTTTTCATTAATAATCACATCAAGATATGTAAAAAAAAAAGTACATAATATAGATCAGAAAAGCATGGATTTTGTCAAAAGTAATGGGAGATAAAGTAGTAAATGACCCTAAAATCCATCACCAGCGTAGTGCCAAATAACATGGCAGACCCTATATGTAATTATTACCGTATCTATAATTACGCTAATAGCAGAAGTTGAATTAATACGCTCATACATCGTGTTTTTTAAGATATGAACTACGCTGATAGTAATGGATCCTATCCGCTTCATTTCTACAGAGGCTATACACCATATTGTACCATAAAATGCAAAAGCAAAATAATCATTTCCTTTCCAGTGCATATACTGGAACTTTGTAATAGATCTAATCCTGTAAAATACAGTCATTTAGTGTGTGTGTGTGTGGGGGGGGGGGGTTATCAGTGAAACGTATACGATTACGCTGATATAGGTGCTGCCACATGCACAGTGATATAGGCGTCAGTTTCGATAACACCCACTTGAGAACTATGTGAACTAAATGAAGAGAACTAATCGTGATGGAATTCAAATTTCACGTTAGGTCTTTGATATAGCATTTATATATTGTGCCTGCTGATATGAGCTAAAGAGACAAGGGCTCCGTTGAAATAGAAATTAAAGCGTTTACTCTCTTATCCCACAAATCAATTTAAAAACTATACACGGACAGGAAAATTCCATCCAGGTCTTAGTGCCAAAGTTTGCGACATTATATCATGGAAATGTTCTTACAATTTATATGTTACATTACATGTTTCAATTTCTTTTATTCTTTCGCCATAATTCACGGACATGGGACAACACTTCAAAACACGATTGGTCTCAATCTAAAATACATAGCAAAAAGCAACCATCTACAACCACTAAAAGCATATATATACATGGCAGGAAATGTTATTTAAAACTGCATTCTCAGCTATTTCGACAAACGAAATCTTGCCGAATTTACTCCTATTATGATTTATAGGACTGAGTCTATCAATATTGCGATGCTATTATATCAATATACAAGAATTTGAAGTTGAATAGTTTTAGAGAACGGAGAGGATTCCGACGGGTCCTCCAAATACAAATGAAGATGTTTGAGAAGTCCTGTAGCAAAAACAACCTCCAAATTGTTGGACAAATGATTAAACGTGGATAAAAAGTGCAAGATTCTTAAATCTATACCAGACTAAAAACATTAAAAACATTCTTTTTTTTCATTAAGAAATAATAGTCGTTGAAAATAGAAAACTGATGATATTAAAATTGAGACGATTCAAATTGCTTCGGTACTGTATTGCCATTTTCACAAATTATCGTGATGGAATTTAAATTTCCCAAACAAGACCTATTACTTCTCCATTCCAAAATATCCCATGATTAAAACAATTCAACATCATTTTAAAGTTTTGTTTGTCTACCTATTGGACATCTGCTATTACGCCGTGGCAATACTTTAACTGTAAATAAAGACGATCGATTTATCAAAAAGATCCCTCCAACACTTTGTTCAGGTTATTATTCAGTGCTAATGTCTAATGCTATGTTTGGAAGTGTGATATGTTCACCTGGAACACTCGGACAATATATACAAAAACAAAAATAATCAATGATTCCTAGGGGCAGCTATGGATGTCCTCGCATGTGAATACACAGTTAATTATCGAGTAATATGGAAAACTAATACAGGTGTAAATTCCTCTATTCAGTATAAATTAGGAAACATGTTACAGTTCTTCAGTTTCATTTCCAAATCATTTGGATCATCGTTGAACTAATTTGAATACAACCATGAAGTGGGCCATAATTTGCAGCATTCTCTGCTCAGCCTGGCTGGTAAGTTTACTTATAATATTTATATTTTCTTGAAAAGTTTAAACTACGGTACATTGCCCTTTACATTTTGTTGTCATTGTAACTCATTTTTAGTGATGGTGAGGATTGAGTTATCACAAATTATTCATGCTGTCACAAAATATTATTGGCAGAAACACCCTTAGAGTTGATTTGTATGAATACAGTGCTTTTTAATGCAAGAACAAAATTGGTCATTTATTCATTTTCTGCAATGATTGACATGTACATTGTATAAACTATATACCATGGAACATCAAATGAAATAGAGTTCCTATGGACTTCCACGTGTGATATAAATCCTTAGATTTAAATCATGAACTTGAAAAATGTTAATAATTTGTTGTAGGGTTTGGAAGCCAGGACACTTGTTATGCATACCACACCACCCATGCACACAACAACACCTGACATGGACGACTGCTATATTTATGGCTCTCGCTCAGAGTTTACCACACCACCACCCCTAACAACGACACCAGATGTTGCTGATGAACACTCCACACCTCCCACAACAACACCACCCATGTCCACAACAACACCCAGTCTAATCGTTGACCCCGTATGGACAACACCCATGCCTCCAACATCCATGCCCACATCATGGTCTGGTCTAATCGTTGACCCCAAATCAACACCCATGCCTCCAACAACCATGCCCCCAACATCCATGCCCACAACAACACCCATGCCTACCCCGATTTATGACGAATACTATGATATTCATGGCCACGATTCTACAACCAAACTCCCAACAACAACACCCATGCACACAACACCTTCATTCATAGCATGCGGATCTAGGCAAGTTCAGTTTTGGTAGTGCTTTCCTTTAGTTCTCATATGCTCAGGTCACTCTTCTCTTGCTCACTTGTACCCCGGCCCTTTTTTCCCACCCCCAACCACGTTCCGCTCTCTTACCCCATCCCCCCCCCCCCCCACAATCTCCTTTATACAGATTATGATACCACTGACTTACTATTCAAGTCAGGTGGTTCATCGTCTTGCCCCGCACCCACAGTTTATCTGGGTGTATATATACGTTAACTTTATAGTTAATATAAAACTTATCTGAGTTAAAAATCCTAATATTTTAGCCCTTAATTATTAGGCCTAAAAAACAAAAAACTTAGAAGCCATAGAATTAATTGTTGATATATGCAGTCGCCTCATGTAAGGCAAGAAATTTCTATCCATATAAATTAAAGCCTGGTTAAATTTATTTTAGTATTACCCTCGACGTATGTGCTGCAAAACTGTTTGTATTCACTAAAAGTTTATATATGAAAGTTATATTGTACAAAACTTAAAATGCTTCCGATTAGAGCTAATGAAAACCTACATGGTAGGATTGACACTACACTGATCTATTGTATATACCTCAAAGACAACATAACACGTTTATCTATATATCTATCTATATCTAGCACACTTTTAAAGAGTATAGTTATTTCTTCTTTGTGTTGTCTAGAAACCTTCAAGATTTTGTAAAAACTGGTCATTGATTATGGTTATTTTTACTTTTATTCAGTTCTGGATGGACGGTATAAAAACGAGGATCCCGAATGATTAATGCGACCATCTCACAAAGGGAAATTCCTACATGGTGCACTGGCCTATTGTTTGGTTAAACCTGAATTCTAAGCTATGGACTCTAAGAAAAATAAATTCATTGCATAAACTAGATATCGTCAGTTTTCATTCTTTTCTTGTGTCAATAAAACAGTGTTTGCATTGCACAAATTATTCTACCAAGCATGGTATACATGTGCACTGTTTACCAGATAAATATATACTGTGCTAGTATTATTGGCTGTCTCGCTACGATTAAGTCCAAGACCTATATTATTACTTATTGGATGATGGCTATAAATCTTTATTTGACACCTCTGTTCGGTGTCAAATCGATCTCGACGTCGGGTCTAATCGCACTCCACCCCTTCGGGGTGTCGTGCGATTCTCCGTCTCGATCGATTTGACACCTCCATCGGGCTATTAGATGTATTTATTGGTCACTGTGTTAGCAGTCTTGGGGCTATAACCACTTTAGGTAGGGACTAAAAGGGTTAATAACCCCCATTTCGGCCTGTTGGTGTTCGTCTCAGGATTATGCATCAAACAATAAGCACCTCAATGTCGATCACGATCCTTTAATATTGTAAGCGAATTATTTAGACCCAACAATATGTAGTTGTGAAGAGCTGAATATAGAAGGTAAAATAATATGTTGCAATAATAATATAGGGATATGTGAAAAGAAGATCCACATTGTGGAGCCAATATCAAACGTAACCAGATAATACGCGCAGACGAACAGAAATATTCACCTTGTATTAGCTCGGCCATAAACAAGTGAGCGCAATACGAACGTGATGTAAGTAGTATATGGAAATTGGTTGTTCAGTTTAAACACACAATTATGTGTAGTAGTACACACCTTTCAAGACTTTCAATCAAGACATCTCATTCTACTATGTCCAATCCGGGTATCAATGAGATACGTGTACTTGTAAGCAGAGTAGATGGGCAACGCATGATAACAGTTGAAAATCAAAGTACATCTATAGCCAGGCTTGGCCATAATATATAGTATAGATTTATTTCACTTCGACTTGGTAGCTATATAGATCAGAATAACTCTTTAGACTACAACTGTAATTAATAATTACCATGTCATTGAAAGACTTTCGATTGACATCATAATAGGGCAAGTGACCAGACTTTCGATCTTTGAGTCTAATTTCTGCGAATGATTAGTCAGAAGGTCTAACAGGTTGATTAATAAATTAATCACTCATAATGAGTTAGCTGGTGAAACTCGGTTAATGAACAACAAAAGCAGTGGTGCAGGATTTCAGCTAAGAGCAAAGAGGCCCTCCTTTATTGTGCTGGCCTTTTATATCATTTTGATAATCGTTAATATTCAAAATCGTAATGAGCATACAAGGTGATAGGTGGACATGAATCGCCCAATGAGCCTTAAATTGGCTATATAATATGGTTATATATATGATTATATATAAACACACAGTATCAAAGTTTTAGCTTTTACACTTTAACTTTGACGCCATCAAGAATTCAAATGAGGTTAAACCTCAAACGTATCACTCTTAAACAGGATTATCGTTTCCTAACAGCCAATACAGTCTGTAAGCTTATCTTTTGTTTTAATTGTTAATTCTATGAAATAAAGTCTATATTAAATACCCCGAAACAAGTAGTTACACAATTGGTTTTGGTAAGAGCTTTTAATTAATATCCTGAATGGATAGCTGTACATACAAGCCATTCAAAAACATATATCACTAATTGGTTATCCTGGGGGCTGCGATGATGTTTGTGCTGTTGATGGAGGAGCTTGTGAATCGCCGTGCTGTCTCGCACCTAGAGAAGGTAAATGAAATGATATTTTGTTTAATTCTTTATTCAGGCGACAGCCATATACGATTGCATCAAAGTAACATTTAGAGAATATGGTATGACCTCCAGAACACTCTGACAGTGGTCTTCCTCTGGCACCTGACGCCTGAGATTCAGACGTACCTAAATTAAGTAGGGTAGGTTATCCACTATACGTCAAGTGGTCCCGTCAAGTGGTCCCGTCATTACCCCACGTTAACGGATGTTTTGAGACTTTACGTACGGCATTTACGGGACCAATGATCGACGTAGAGTATCCACTGTATGTAGGGTTGGAGACTACGTCATGGTATATAAGACAAGTAGGAGACTAGTCAAGCAATGTGGCAATACGTTTTTCTTCATTTTGCATCAAAGCCTTGACGTGGCCTTTACGGCGTCAATGTTATCGACTGTACCTACTGTACGTGAAACGGTCCCATAATGTGGCTCCCATTAACCCCTTGACGGGAGGCACTTTACGGATAGTGGATATTGGCCTTAAGAGTGGCAAGAAAAACAGAAAACCATATTCATACAATCCAAAAACAAGTATAGTATAGGCAATCAATCTACCCTATTATCAATTTATTCCAAAAGAATATTTTCACCGCACGCAACTTTAAATGTATTAGAATATTGTCAACAAGTAGTTTAAACCATCCACAATAGATTTTTAT
Source organism: Sthenelais limicola (assembly GCA_942159475.1). Lineage (NCBI taxonomy): Eukaryota > Metazoa > Annelida > Polychaeta > Phyllodocida > Sigalionidae > Sthenelais > Sthenelais limicola. Next base: position 42,368,115 of record OW804100.1, read on the forward strand.
TAATTGCCTGATGACAAATAAAATAAGTAAGAAGTTGGATATTTCCAGCTCCGTCCACAGTGGTGGGTGTTGTTGGGTTGGAGTTACAGATTTCATTTAAGCTCAGTGAGCAGTATTCCTTGATGGGGGCTACAACATCGCTACCAATTTCAAATCACAGAGAAAAGCGTTGAGCCAAGATAGGGTGATCTCCCCATACCCAAGTGAACAGAAAGGTATACCTGATTTTAATCTTGATTGAACACCATACATGTATATTCAAGTTACCTCATTCCAAAATAACCCCAACTGTCATTCATAGCCATCGATTTCTGATGGCTTGCATTTATTTAACTTGCACTCAAATATCTTTTAACCCACATATCTCATAAAATTGAACGTGTACTTATATAGAACTGTGGTAGTATAATATCATCTGTAGAATTGGGCAGATAAATTCCACTAGAGGTGAAAATGGCGAGAAGGGCCAATTTATACTTTTGTTCTTACCGTATAACTCTTGGATCATTGCAATATCGTCAGCATGAAGGGAAAGGTTTGGATCATATTTAGTATACGTTGGTGCCATTACAGCCTCCATATCAGTGGAATGATCCAGGCCTAGTGAATGTCCTATCTCATGGACTGCTATCTGGTAGAGGTTAAGTCCTTAGAGAATAAAAAAAGAGCTGCGAGGTAACAAAGAGTCTGAATAGTCGATGCAAATTAAACGTATCATGCAGAACGAAATCGATTTTCTGAAGGTTTATTAGATTGTGCAGTTTAATTTCGGTGATTACATTAAGGTCAACTCTGTGGGATGGATCAAGAACTGTAATGGCGATTAAGCACATGGCAGTTTGCCTGATCCGGAGACGACTTCTGACTTAAAATTAGTCAGTCAGTCCGTCAATTATAGTGAGTGGATATAAAACATAATATCATCCCATGAATGTATATAGTTTCCAGTAACTGTGTGATACATATGTTTGTGGTGTATAAATCAAATAATTTAATATTTCGTATAACCACCATCGAATAATTTGATACTTCATATACTCATGCAGCTGCAATTCTGACATGGTATGTATACCGTCTATGACAATAAAACACCTTTATCTTATATGATACAATCAGTCTTCGTCTTATTTCGTTTGGAGCAACAAGCACTGCATTTCGCATCATATTCTTATGAACTTGCATAACTAGACAATAATTATTGTTCATAATCTTGTATATCTTTTGTTCATTAGAGTATACCAGTAACACTAGGATATTCTTTCTCTGGATAATAATTAATAATAGTAAAAGAAATAATTGCCACCAGAGTCCACTTAGGACTACAGTTACTAACCCTCAGTAGTACCGTCAGTAAAAACCTCATCCTCGTCGAAGTGAACATGTCCAAGATCTGGATAAAATGCATGCGCATGCACCCCACCCGGTCCATCAAAGGGTGTCTCCATGTAGGGTGGAACCTTCACCACGGAGGAATGGTCACCACTTAGAAACATAAGGGATATATCTTCTGTTTCCCCTGATACAGGTTCAATCTCAGTGAAGGTAATATCAGCTGATTCCTGCCACACCTGTAAATGTACGTTGAAGTACATAGATTGTAATATACATGTTTGCCAGCACCAGAGTCTATATATATATAAGGTATATATAATCATATAAGGTATTGGTTTTGTTTTATTCTGTAGTAAACAGGCCCTGTTCACAGAGCCTTTTAGAACAGATCATATCATGAAAGGTTACACTTAGAAAACAGTGTAGGAATGTATTACTGTAAAGAACTCAATCCGTATCTTATTATACGGAAAATGTTACATGTGTTGGTAGTCAAACTTTATTGTTCAGATCGAGTGATAATGTAGTAAAATTAGAGATAGAGAGACATAACTGTACTTATGTCATGGTAAGCAAGCACGGCATGAACTGGAAGAACTCTAATTTGAGAAGTGCATAACCTTTATGTCAACTTTACACCGATTATGGCAAATAAAGAATCATCTTATCTTATATTATGCATGCATGTAAGTATCATTATTACTAACTTCGATTTAATTTCGGGACATTCTGTCATGAATATTTACTTGTATTTTTAAGGGGTCATTCAAAAATTATGTAACGCTCGAGGGGGGGGGGGTGTCAGACGGTCCCATACTATAACATTGTGGGGCGTAATGCAGGAGGGGGGTGTAAATTTTGAGGCAAAAAAGCGTTACGTAATTCTCGTGACAGAGTACCTTAGATAACAATAGCAATTACAATATCAAACTCACATTGAAGGCTCTCCGAATGATTTGCCTTGTCTTCACCAGTCCAAAGCTTCTGTGGCCAAAATGTACAGCGTAGGTCAAGTTATTGTGAGGCCAGCGAGGTAATATGTCTACAACTGAAAGACATCTTAACTATTATTATAACTATTAAAATATTTTTTGCAACTGACATACACTCACATGATCACAACATGAATTTTATCAAATGTATAATAAATGAAATCTATTAAACCGATTAATAATGATTGGGTGATGATTCATTTCTACTTTTTATCTCAATTACCGTCAACATTCAAGTATCAGTAAAACCTGAACTATTATGTTCATGGCATTTTACAATAAACCTATTTTGTTTTACATGTTATTTAACAGAATGTTCTTTTTTTTTTAAGCAGAACTATCTTTTGAAAATATGTACATAGATAGGATTCGGTCCAGTCACTCTTGTCCTTGGCTCCACCACACTGGCCTAGTTCACATACATCTTCGGAACTTAACAACTGGGAAGCCTTTTCATTTCCACTTGACGCCGAACCCTGAAATAAAGTTATTACACTGACTTACGCAATCTGATACATTCCATCCAGAGTATATTTATCAAAGTTAGAATATAGAGAACGTACGTGGGTGAAAACCCTTGAGAAGTCGGCAGGTTGAACCCAACTGAACTCATCATTAACAAATATATTATAACGTAGAACGTACTTAAACTTGTACGTAGAAACTATTCTGGAGGGCTTTAGTAGAATATGCATTGGACGGTTCATGCCTGATTTGAAATACCCAACAATTCAACAATACATAGTTCACTTCGGTACATGCCCTCCATTATAAAATACACAAATCGACTTACCCTAATTTCCAAGGGAGCGCATTGATAATATAAGACACACAGAGATTGGAGCACAAGCAAGGTATACACGACATGGCACCCTCTCATGTCCCCTTGAATCCCTTGAAATATAGAAACATTCCGCTATCATAAACTATAAATACTGTCAGATGATCTCTTCCAAAATGTTATTATGGCTGATCTTCCACATATACCAATCCCTCCATGTAGCCTACTATATATCAGAAGACAGCGACTGGGAGAGTGCAGGTACGGATTTTGCACTGTCCATATTTGTTTAGAGGGAGCTTGGCATACATTCCATGCGTTAGCGGCTGTGACCATCTTCTCAAAATCTTAATGTTGTGAATATGGCAATAATTTGTCTACGATTTCTACGAGCCTTCAAGAGAATATCTATTATAAAATAACATGTATGTGAGTGTGCTCGGTCTCTTAAATGTCAATTGTCATGAATAACCATGCATCAGGGTGACGGTACAATAGAATACAATTTTTATATAGCGCCTTATATGCAGACACTTATTCAATTTTGTCCACAGTCCCACTCTCCTCCCCTTCCTTATAAATACACTTTCGTTCTTTCTCTCTCCATAGATTGTGTCCTTTCCCCTTCTTTTTAATCCCCTTCTCCTCTTTCTCTCAATTTATATATTCTAAATATAATTCCCCTAGCGGGTTATTACAGAGTTAGAACACACGGTGTAGCCCCGCCCACATGCATTACGTTTTCTATGACCGTAGCTGAAGGCCAAGATCACAGAAAACAAGTATTAAGTAAACAGTTGATCTGTTCAACTTTACAATTAGTGTGAAATAATGTAACTACTTGGCGTTTCCAAGGGAAACGTTTTTCGGGCGCACAAGATTGTGTATTAAATATATCTATACACTTTGAAGCTCATCTTATAGAGTATATTTAGCCACTTTACTAGTAATTATCCATTCAGAGATTAGTTTTAGAATTGGCATGATCTCATCTTTTCAGATATGCTTATATCTCAAAATTTATTTTTTGCGACTTGTGGCTCATTTCTCTGTGACACATCACATATACTGTCTTATACAGAGTTTCTGAAGTCAGTAAAAGGTCTGTTAAAGTAATTATGATTTTGGGGTTTTCAGGACATTAAAAGTAAGAAATTTTGTATGTGCATCTCTCTAATACCCCTTTCACACTACACCTCTCAAAGCGCTTTGAAGCACTTTGAAGCACTTCCTCGATGTCGGTTCTATTCACACTGCACTCTAAAGCGCTTCCAAACTGAATCCAAAGTGAAGTGAAGTGGTTTCTACAATCCACCTACTTGAGGTGAATTATATAAACCGCTTCGCTTCACTTCGCTTCGCTTTCTCAGTGCTAATTCTGCTAGTGTGAATGGAACCAAAGCGAAGCAAAGTGTTTTCTGACGTCATCGATCTTATAAACACATAGGAACGTGTACAGTGACCATGCTTGTAGTCTGAATAGAACCGACTTAGTAAAAGTGCTTCGAAGCGCTTTCTGAGTACAGTCTGCATGGTGTGAATTATATAAACCAGTTCGCAACGATTCACTACGCTTCGCTTCGGTTGTGTAGTGTGAAAGGGGTATTAAATTAGTAGAATGCACTAAAACAGCATGCACTTAGAGTGAGAGAGAGAAAGAGAGAAAGAGAGATGGGGGTAATGGGTGAAAGGCTAGGGAGGGAGGGAGGGAGGGAGGGAGGGACAGAGCTGGAAGGCAATGGAGGGATAGAGCCACAGCAGTGGGCAACCAACCATGACTGGGTGAGGGACAGGCCTGGTTTGTCTTATTATGTAATAACCAGAGGGGGGCAGGGAGTATGTGCCAGAGTGAAGTGGTGTATGGTGGAGGTGAGAAATGGGTGGTACATGGGTGCAGTAAACATGCAAACTGATCAGACAGATGATTTCACACTGATTGTTACCCTATCTGATCAATGATTTAATCAGTGATTGGCATAATTGGGGTCGACACCAATATTTTGAGGATTTCATCCCTGAAAATAAAAACAATGCATAAGGGTGAAGCTAGACCGTGTGTTAATACCACCGACTACTATTGTTCTCCACTGATCTCTGTTCTGTGCATCTCCTTGCAGTTGTCTGGTGAGATAGTATAGTCATTTGGTGATGAGATTCCATAATGTGATTATATACAAAGCTATAGGCTACCAATGAGACAATGCGGTATTTGGATTCATTGTTCCTTCCCTCCCAATGGGAGCTAAACCCAAACAAACAAACCATCCTGCTCTCCGCAGATGAAATGTTGTCCAGGGTTGTCCATAAAAATGTACCTTGAATATTCATGGAGGGTGCATGATATTAAGGCAGGCCATTTTACACTAGCATGTTGCAAGAGGGGTTGTAAACGCACGAACGGATTTTTACAGAGCGGTAAATACCGGTATTTCCCAATTTTAGGAATTCATAACACTGATCTTTCTTACTAATTATACCACCCGATAACCGTCCTCTTCGATGGAGGATAATTCTGTTTCATTCGATCTTTGATCAGATATAATTTTTCAAGGAATTCGTACAAAAATATATCTGGCTATTGTCAGTGTCACGTGTCATAACCCCTGTGTCCTTGAATACATTAGTGGGAATGTAACTGCCCCAGTAGTCCGTCTGTTCGTCCTTGGCCTACCCTGACGTACCCATCTATAAATATATCCTTTTGCTTGCATCGTTATGACCCTTGAAGAGATTTAGAGGGGGTTAAGTGTGATTGCAATCCACTGCATAAATATGTAGTATTAGCTCTTACCTCTAGGATAGGCCAAACCTTTGGAAACGACACACTATGTCATGTCAGCCTGTAACAAATCGGGGGTAATTGTAAAACGGTAGTCTATCATATTACGAACAAAAACTTTATTCTTACATTAAAGTAATATGTAAACCGAAACTCTATTGCGCATAATCGCATTATAAAATATTACCATTTTATGTTCCCATAGACGATATGAAATAAATGTTGTTTTTGGTCAGCACTTTTAAGACACATACTAAGCGTGCAAACGAGTAATCGATGGATATTTTATTATTATGAATACGGTTAGCATCCAAGTGGTGCTATTACATTTCATCCACGAAAACAAACGTAGCTCTGTATGCTGAATTTAACTATGTTTCTTATTAGATTGTACGCATATATATAATGTTACATATTTTATCTGTCAGAACCCTATCTGCGGCAATCGCGTTCTTATGATGATGATGATAGATGATGATGATGATAGATGATGATGATACTTATAAATTTAACAACAACAACAACACAAATTTGGTATAAAATTCCCGTAGCCGACCTAGTCACCTCTGTCTCCCGAACCCTCCCACCTCAGGACATAATTAAAGGTAAGGTGTTCAGGAGGGTGGGACGGTGCATTTTGGGGGTGGGTGTGTGGGGGTGGTCTGTAGGGTTGGGTTTGTCAGGAAGTACCCGCCCCCATCAGCACCACTGTCCTAAAGGTCCTTCTCTAACTAGGGTTGCACCAGTATGCACCGAGAGGTTACCAAAGCAACAATCTAAAATGGCGTCCGAGGTAGGTTTTTATGCTTCATATCCTGAAACATTCGTAATTGTGTGACAACAATTGAACATATCCAAATCAACCTTATTTTTCTGACCTTTTAATTGCTAAGTAACTTTTCACGCCAAATATATTACCCAGGTGAGATTTCTTCCAGGTTCAATGCAATGGTATCTATCGCCATATACCTTGCGCTCCAATGTCAAAACAATTTTATTAAAATAGTTATGAATCTAAAATCATCTCGGATTATCGCGTTCTGTGATGTTGATTCTGTCAGGTTCCATAAGATAAAATAAGATAAGAAGTTTGTTATTTGTCATACGCTCCCTGATATGTGAAAACCAGAAAGAAAACCAGTAAATTGCACATAAGAACTGCAAGCGTGCTCTCTGTCATGAAGTTCCCCAAACAGGATTGTTTACGACCTCAGTGCTACCATGCATGATATCTCTGAACGGAAGCTAATGACACTAATAATTATTTTCGAATAATGAAGCACTTAATTTGTTTCATAGTGTAATGTAGCGCGGGTTAAATAATTGGTGTGCAACCATGAATATATGTATGAGCCAAACCCTTATCCTAATCCAAACAGGGCACCTTTATTGGATGGTGTTGACCACACACCCCACGCTATTAACTAATGTTAACTATTAACTTGTTATATAAAGCCGGTGATTTTTCTAGATGTGTCCCATCCGTTGATGAAAGTAATTGATTTGTATCACGTTTTGTCACCTTGAAATAATTCAGGGCGTTTGGAAGCTTAGACAGATAATCGCAAATTAAAAGTGTGTTGTTTTTTCACATTTATTTTTGCAAATAACGAACGTAAAATTAACATTCTTTTATTATCAAATCATTTTATTAATTCAGGTCCAAATAGTAATATGTAGGGAAACATGAACAAGATATAGCACAATATAAGGTATACTGTTGTGAAAAACAGAAGTCGTCATGGGTCAGGAGACGACACGACATGATATGTCCACTGGTTCTATAAATACCTTCTCCCCCTCCTTACCTGTGGCACTAATTATAGTAACACTAACACACACCCCCCCCCCCCCGCCTATACCTATACATCCAAGCCTTTAGAAACGCTTCACGAATGAGAGATTTTATCCTTGAAGGGGTCCTCAGATCTATGCCCTGCTTCATTTACCCACTCTGACCCCAGACATAGGGAAAATATACGACGCCGTTTTAGTGAATAGCCAAAAATAGCGGAGTAGCTTTAGCACAACATATCAGTACGATATGACAAGGGCGTAAAAACAATGACTCCCATCCTTAACTTTTAAAGGAAGTGGAAGGAAAGTTCTTCTCCTATAAACCTACATTAATGGGAGGTAAATTGTTTATTATTCTGTTGGGATCAGACTCTTGGATTCCAGGTTGGCAAAAGTTATATATATATGGGTCAGATGATATAGTTTTGATTCAGGGATGACTTGCCTGTCATTCTATGTTGAGCCTGCGAAACAATATTTAAATCCCATGCATACTCTCAATGCATTAATTACACAATCTATTATAGATTAATAATAAAAGGGGGATGCGACTGGGAATACACGCATATAGTTCATATACTAACTTTCATGCTCCAAACTTTCAACAAAGAACCTTAAACAAACATAATATGCCACTCTACCCTGCTGCTGGTGAATATAGAAAGGTGATGTAGCAAAGGATTATATGGTCGGTGATGCAAATAGATTCTTGAGAAGGAATGCTATTGTCTGTTTTACGTTTGACTTAATACCTCTATTTGGAACGCAGAGAACGATCCACCCATGCTCTTGGACCCCACTATGCCTGGGTCTCATCTGGTTGATTTCTACAAAGAACAACGAACAATAATTATAGCTTCGGAAATTACAGAAATGACTTAGGCCAGTGGTTTATTTTAGTATAATTGAGAGAAAGCTAGGCCGACATTGTAGTTTCAAGAGATCAAAGTGTTTTACCCCCGATCTGGTCTGGTCGCTTGGTCCATGATCTCACAGAGGGTTGGGAAGACACCCTTAACTAGTAGTTCCGTCATTGTAATCCATAGGGGTTTTTCGTTATACCCCAGGAGGCATTTATAAATTGCACCGTGCCGACACCTATCGCCTTAATTCAAATTACGTGCATATAATATAAGACGATGGGAGTACCGTATGTTCTGCTGATATATCGGGTTTTCTTTGATTTCTCGGCTGGTGTAAATTGTAATACGCATGAAATAACTAATAAATATGAAGTTCTATTGATACTGACTGTTTCTATACAATTGTAATACGCGTGAAATAAGCTAATAAATATGAAGTTCTATTGATACTGACTGTTTCTATATATACTGTTGAAAAGTAAAACTGTTTGTAATTTGTTCATGTAATTTCAATTAATAAAATGTGAATACATGATCATATATAGTACATCTTTAATGCGCTTTTCTTCTAACTGGGGTTTACAGATCCATCTGAGAGAGTTTTTATCTGATCCCAGTGTTATATTTCTAACAAATTATGTAATACATTAGGGAGACGGGTAAGGTGAGCCATTTTTTTCATGCAAAGTATGGAGGGTATAAATATATGATAGAAAAATTAAATATAATGGAGATAGAACTTATTATGGTGGTGATTGTTTGGTTAACATTTTATATGAATTCCTTCAATAGGTTATATGCAAATTGCAAAGAAATATTTTTGTACTTCCTATGTCTGGGGTAAGTTGAGCAGTGTATTCGGGTAAGTTGTATTGGGCATTTGGGGTAAGCCATGGCTCAACGTACCCCAGGATCAGTGGCTCATCTTACCCCAAGTGGACTTCAGTTATTCAAGAACAAAAATGGCAAGGAAGATCTGCACCAAAGAAAATAACGTTGTGCTCTAAATAGAGACAAATAAACTAGTTGTCAATACATCATATATGTAATTCATGAGAATCTTAAAAGGGAAATCATGAGAAACGAACATGATAGGTGAAAATCCAGAAGTTGCCTGTAACTGCTAATGGAGTTGTGCAATTCACGATATCACATGCAGAGAAGTAAGGCATAGCAATATGGTTAACACCCAATGGAAGACCTAACTAAACAATGGTTTACTTAGATAGCTGGACAACCCTACTGTATAACATCTTCAGCGATAAAAGAATCCTTGAATTGAATTGACTAGATGGTGTCACGTTCGCATAACATAATTATTGCATACTTATTAGAACTACCCCATGGTTCAACTTACCCCATGGCTCAATTTACACCGGCCTCCCCCTACTGCAACAGAGACAACTATATGATACATAATACAAGGTAGTGCTCTTGCCACAGGTATATCTATACAACCACATTCGATGTTTCTATTGCTTAAGTGAAACGTTATCCGTTAGAACTCTCTCGGTCACCTACATGTTGAGATATGTGTACGCCTACATTGCTTGCTGAAACTATTTAACTTATAATAACAGTGTGTGCTATGTTTGGGTTCTATGTTCTTCGCTAAAAGAACCACCCTTTCTCTTATATTTAACACAACACAGGGTTGGTTCAAAAGGAGTTTATTAAAACTCATCTACAAATTATGCGCATGCCAATGACATGTACATGTATATATATAGCAATGTACATGTATATATATAGCAATGTAATTAGCAATACAATACAAATAGAATAATGACATAACAATAGCAATTATCGAAATATCAGCAAATAGTTCAGTTCATTAGATGTAAACATAACTGGGTGACGCCCCCTTGACCCCCTCTCGCCCTCAGAGAGGGATAAGCACAGGAGAGTGGATGGGGTGGAGGTGGACCGCTGCTGCTGCTGACCCTGGAGTGATGCTCCTCCTAGGGTTGGGACACATGAGCACCCCTGGTGGTGCCCATGTGGGCTAAATGAGTTTTACGTTCCACAAAACTTCCTTTAACACAACACGGGGTTGGTTCAAAAGGAGTTTATTAAAACTCATCTACAAATTATGCGCATGCCAATGAAGGCTAGTACAGCAAGGTACATATATATAGTGATGTAATTAGCAATGCAATACAAATAGAATAATGACATAACAATAGCAATTATCGAAATATCAGCAAATAGTTCAGTTCATTAGATGTAAACATAACCGGGTGACGCCCCCTTGACCCCAAGACCCTTGTTGTAGTGTAATGACCTAAGGGAGGGCATCAGCCATAGTCTTGACTGCTTGGAAACGATCATTAGTGTCAGGTGCTAAATAAATTTGGAAAATGTCCGATTTCCATGAGCTGAGCAATTTTATAGTTTCGGCTCTGAGGCCACACTTGTGGGACCAACTGGCCCCGCCCCTTCTGAAACTGTGAGCAGAGAAATTGTTGACATCCCTGACCTTGCCAACCAAGGCCTGTCTGACTCTAGTAATATACTCACTAGCTGCCAGCGGTCTGATCCCTGCTCCCTGTGTGTAACAGAAGGCAGGCGCATCCTCAGGTACAGTGGGTGTTCCTCTCAACACGGTGTAAATAGCTCTGATGGGGAAGAGGGCATGGCCCCTAATCCTGGGGAGAGTGACTACATGATCTGCCTCTCCAAATTGGTTATTTTTTGCCCAATTTAGTTTAACGAGAATCCCTTCCTTCACAAAGTTAAAGTCGCTTCTCTTCAGATGGCCGACTTGTGGCACATTTTCTTGATCAAGAAATACATTTGACTTCCTTAGAAGTCCAAAAAACATAAACAAACACGCTGCCCAGATTACTGTATCCTTTTGATAAACAGGGGATAAGAAGCCTTGTATCCAATGCAGGTGTTGAGGAGTGATTTGATCTTTGTGTGTCACAGTTGCCCCAATCGACCTCTTAACTCCTTTCAACGTTGCCCTAATATGGTAATCATCCTTGAGTGGGTTAGGTAATCCCATTTCCTCATGTTTGATCCTAACAATATTCAGGTACTGTTTGATACTGTTGAACGCTAGCCTGCATGCCAGCCACGCAATATACAGACAAATAGTATGGGAGGACGCTGGCACTGGTTGCTTGCCAATCAGGCATAAGAACTTCAGGTATGCCCTGCAGTGTGTGCTGTACGCACGTCGGGTGTTGGGTGCCCAGGCCTGATCTTGTTATTCCTGTACTTCCACCTGAAGTTCTTCCTCCATGGTTTGGGTTCACACTCTCAATGGCTGCGTGCATCCTGTCTACTCCCCCAGGTTCTTCCAGGCGCGAAATCGCATCAGCTATGGTGTTGAACCAACCGGGGGTAATGAATTGCCCTTATCCGGAAATTGTATATCATAGATAGATGGTAAATATGTTTCAGGGCTTTATTAATGTCCTCATCTGGACCTCTGCCTTTATTAATCATGCCAACGGCGCCCTTGAATCACAGTGCACCATCACATTCTGGTCACACCAGCGGGGCCCAAAGATAGCAGCCGCTGGCTCCAGTGTTAATACCTCTTTATAATTAATATTTTTGTCCTTCATACCAGGCCACTGGTCCCAACACACATAAAACCATTCCCCAAGGTGGTAGGCTCCTCCACCAGTGAGGCATGCATCAATCGTTACAGGGGTGTAGCATCGCCGATCTGCAATGGGCAACGAGCCGTTGAACCGACTCAGCTGGTTTATCCACCAGAGCAGATCTGCCTTTATCGCGTAATTAATCCTGCAACGATGCCAAGGGTTAGATAAGGTGCGTATCCTCTCATACAAACTGCGTACATAAAATTTCCCACCATGGATAACGCGCCGAGCCCAATTAATCTTTCCAGCCAGGCGCTGAAGGGCTCGCTTTGAAATGTTCCTCTTGCTTAATGTCTCCCTCATCAGTGAAATCAAGTCCAGCTTATTGTCCTCTGGCAGGCCCAGGCACATGGTCTGGCTATTTGATTGAATTCCCAGAAAGGTGATTTCCTTGACAGGGCCAATAACTCTATCATAGCTGATTGCAAAACCAAGCTCTCTGCAGAGCTTAATTAAAGTGTTCAATGCGTCCTGGCATTCTTTGTGTGTTTTCCCAAAGCAGAGGAAATCATCACAGAACACCACAATATGAGGGTAGCCTCATTCTGCCATCATACGTCGCACTGCTTGAGTAAGTGTATCAAAAATACCAGGTGACAGTCTAGCCCCAAATGGGAGGCGTGAGTCGTGAAGATAGGTGAGTGTAGAATCGCCCTGGAATGTCCAACTAAGCCCCAATACATGGTGATCATCGGGTGTACTTTGACTGACCTGTAGGCGCTCTGAAGGTCCATCTTAGCCATCCAACAACCCTCAGTGATCATCTCCAATGCCTCGTCAAATGATTGATATTTAAAAGGCTCCCATGTAGCAAGGTCGTTGACAGCACTACCCAGCGATCGACTACAATCATGAATAAGTCATACCTTATTGGAGCCAGGCTTTGGTATAGCTCCCAGGGCTGAGGTAATCATCCTAGGCTCATCCACACAAACATATCTCCTGTTTTCCACCTCCGTTCTGATCTGTTTCTCTACCATAGCCACAGATTGCTCCTGCGTGCAGGAGAGATAGTCGTCCATAAAAGCATTATCAGGTGTTGTGGTTGTGTTCGTAATCCTGAAACCATATCTCACACCATTAAGAATAAACTCCCTGTGGCAATCGTCGGGGTTGAGGTGCTTCTCCCAACCCTCTGATATGAGAGTTCCTTCAGCGTTTATTACTCCCCGTTTTTTGACTCCTTGATCTTGGTGTGTGTATATGCAAGAGTCACCATAATGACACCCCTCCTGTGTCTGGAATAATTTACACACCTCTTTCTTCTTGTCCTGGCTTGTTGGTCTACCTTTGTGGCAGTCAGTGCCCTTCTCCTTTACTGGAGCTTTCCTGGAGGGAAGCACTGAGGAGGCTAGAGCACCCACAGGTGTTCCCCAGTGGAAATCATATTGTGCCTGCAATTCTCTGTATCGTGTTTCGTAATCCAGAATGGAGGCCCACTCATAATGCTCCAGGTACTCAAAGATCGACACTGTGTAGGAGTGGTAATACTCCACATCTGTATGCGCAAGGTCCCCCGTCGCCAGAAGCTGATGAAGCAGTCGGAGATTTGCAGCACCCCACTCAGCTAGGGTGATATAGGCTGTTGCGTTTTGTCTGGCTTGATTGAGAAAACTCCCTCCTTGCCTTCCACCAAGGCCATCCTCTCCTTGCGCTTGCTGCTAGTCTGAGTGATACCTTTTTGGGAACAAAGCTCACTATCTTAAGAGCCTTTTTCTTCACTGCCCTCAGGGTGAGATTCATGCGTGGATCTGAGAGGAACATAGCCCCACCTGTGGCAGGTAGTGGGCGCACAGTCTTTTCACTCCCAGCTGCTCCTGCTGGTTTCTTGTCTTCTAGCAAGTCGTCTAATTCCTCCTCCAGAGCCTGATCCTCCTCTTTCTTTTCTCCCTGATGCTCAGTCTTCTCAGCATCTTTGGTGTCATTGTCACCTGGAAGAGCAGGTGTACCGGCCCAGGTACTACCTGGGCCGGTATGTGCGGATTTAACAACTTCCTGAGTCCATCTCTCAATGCGATGTTTTGCCCCAAGGTGAGGCCAAAGGTAGCCATATCTCCTTCTGTCAATTGGACCAAGACAGTTTGGGTGTTACAATCGCTGGTTTTTGATTATCAATACTGGCTACCACTAGGTTTGTCTCTCGTGCCCAGTTGTCAAAGATGAAAGCCATTTTGCTCATGCTGCGGTAGTACTGGACGTCTGATCACTGCTGCTGCTGACCCTGGAGTGACGCTCCCTCCTAGGGTTGGGACACATGAGTGCCCCTGGCGGTGCCCATGTGGACTAAATGAGTTTTATGTTCCACAAAACTTCCTATATTTTTAGTGTGTCTGTGGCATGACGTCATAAAAAAAAATCCCGTCAATGTGCAACCAGTTCTACATCACATCCCAGATATGGAACTCGCCGGTTACATGGGGCACATATATGAAAAAATCCACCATTTGGTTGTCATTTGGCCCTAAAATCGTCTTTTGCATATTTGAATGGAAAAAACGATTAGAGACATTTTTCAATAGTTTTATCGTATCTACCCGCCCAAAATACATCAGAAATACCTCTATTTACATAGATTTTCCTAAGAATTTAGGCATGGGGGTAAAAAAAACTGGATTTTAGGGCCTTAGAAATGAAGATCCCTAAAGATTTTGCCTCTAAATACTGAAACATAACTTACATATATAGGCCAACCTTCATGAATAACCAATACAGCTATTCATTCAAGTCAACTTAAAAAGAAGTCGAAGGGGAATAATATTATATATATTTGTGTATATATTCCAAACATAATCAGTCATATAAGTGTATGTGATATATAGGCAGAGAGTCAATGACCTGTCACCCTTACCGCTGCCAGTATCAGTATCAGTACCTTTCCTTACTTCATATACTAATATTATATCAATGTTATCATATATATTATTGGTACATAGCCAACATACAAAACTAGTAACCGGACACTAATGAATGCACAACTAAGCCTACCCTGGCAGCATTTCCCATTGAAGAATACCAGTTGAGCAACGGGAGCAAGTATGAAGTTTTTACGTAAACATCGCATGCTGTATGAACAGCAACAATGAGGGTGATGGTGACGTATTCTGTGTGATATTTAGGCGTATGCCGGCTTCAAAGTCGAAGGTGTCCTGTTTGGTCGCTGTGCCTGTCTGGCCTGTGTCCAACGGAAAGTATTCCTTATTAGAGCCACTGCTATGGCTGTCATTGTTGAAGATATAAGGAGGTGAAATAACAAGTTATAAGTTTATTAAGTTAATCAATCATTTAATGAACTATTTTTCTGTTTAACTTTATAATCAGTTGAAGTTAATGTATATTGTGCGTTTCCAAAGGAAACGAATTCTACGGTCAACTATTTGTGCGCAATGGCTAGATTATGAATATCAGACGTACTGTAATCTGAAATGCCTCAAATGTCTGTATTAGAAGAACACAGGAGTGGAAGTAAAATTCCGAGCTTGTCTCTCTCCAAGACTTGAAACCCAGAAATCCCAAAGGGTGTAGTAGGTGTAGATCACTCAGATTCAGTCATGGGTGGTCCTCTCTAAATGGGTTCCTCTCAAAACCTATACAGTGGCCTTAAGTGGCGACTTGTCAATCAAACCAAGATAGCCAATAGAATACAACAAATGTCAACCAATAGGATGTCACACTGGCCTTCAGGGATTTACTGCAGAGATGGTAGAAGGTTGTCAATCAAGCAGTCTTTGCATAAGTGCAAAGTTAGTAGTGTTGGCGTGAATTACATCACACAGAGATGGGCATCCAGATATCCTCCCAGATAAGTGTCCACACTCCTCACACCAATCCTCAACCAACACCTCAAAATGTATCACATGAACTTGCTACTCAGGATGATTGACAGAATGGTACCCAATTCACTAACATTCATTAAAAAAATACTGTAGAATGTAAAAACATGATGTATTCGGGGGCAGACAACTATCATTAGGCTACTCCCAATAATTTATCAATAGGCCTATACCCCCCCACACACTCAGGGCTAAAAAGTGTATGCTCTTCTGTTCCAGCCTTTGAAAAGTACCCCCTTTCCGCGAATTTTCAAGGCATTTTACCCCCCCCCTTTTTGTGGCAAAACGCGGAAAATCGGATGCTAAAAAAGACCCCTTTTTATGATTTCAAGGAATCTTGCTTAACATGATACCCATTTTACCTCCGCTCTTTTTGTGGCATAACGCGGAAAACTTTATGCCAAAAAGTACCCCTTTTTATGATTTCATATCTCAGCAAATTAACATATTTAACTTTAAACATGTATAAGTGGGACCCTTATTGAAGCTAAGGTATCTCCAAAGCACATTTAAAATAATTAGCAATATTATTAGAAACATGCCATGAGTATGCCTATACCGTGTGTATGCCATTTTTTTTGTACAAGTTTATTTATTCAGGAAAGTTTACATTATTATAGCACGCTCATCCGTGGATGAATTTTCGTTGTGCCCTGAGAATACAAAATATATTTAAACATATATTGAGAGAGGGCATGATCAATATTACAACCATTCTGAGTTATTATGATTACAATTATAATACACTTCGAAATAATGAGATGAATGAAAGAAAGATGTGTTCCAGTCTCTTCTCCTCTTCTCTCCTCTTCTCCTCTTTAATGACATTATTTAAACCACTTCTAATGCAATGAGTCGATCTAGAAATTTTTTGAAAGTGCCAAGTTCATATATCACTCTTTAAGCTTCAAATACGTTTCCAACCAAAATATCGAATAAAGATGCTAGGACATTAACATACTTTGAAGTAATTAAAGGGGATTTCCGACTACTATATATTTGGTCGAATCCTACGAAAGTGGTGCACTTTTGGCAAATCTTGATAGCCCAGAATCGTTTTTATTTCTCATTTATTCTATAGTCTAAGTCCTTGACCTTCCATGTTCAAAATAATATTCACTAAACCCTAACATTGGAAAAGATGTGAGAATTTCCCTGAAAAAAAATATATTATGCGTAATGCTACGAAACGACCAGTGATGTGGCTTTTAAACCTTAAATCAGCCATTTTTTTTTTTTGGACAAATTTTATTCAGGTAGTTAGTTGTGGCATGTGCCATAGCAGTTTAACACGGCTCGGGCTATTCCCGGTATTCCGCCGCGTCCTGAATTTTCGCTATTTCATGCATAACATTTTAATATGTTTATTTAATATGTGTTGGCTAACGTTCTATTGTCTTTTATATTGAAAACAAGTGGTTTAATCAAATAAATACGGAAGCCGAGCCTGCTCACACACTAAAAAAAAAATTAACAAAAAAACAAAACAAAAAAAATTAAAAAAAATATTTTTTCATACACAAATTTTTTTGTGTTAAATGTTCAAATAAAAAAAGTTTCAAGGTTTCAAACAAATTAAGAATTTTGTGAATGGAAAAGAAGTTTTCTTTCAAGGCAACAAGAATTAAATGTAAAAGAAAAACTTTGAAACAAAAACATATTTGAATATAACTATAATTATGACTATTGTTTCATTCACAAAAACTTTTACACAAATAGTTTTTTTTGTTAAATGTTTGAATAGAAAAAAGTTTGAAAGGTTTCAAAATAATTAAGAAAGTATAAAAGTTTGTGCAAGACTTGTGTTTTTTAAATGTTAAAATAAAATCTACACTAACAAAATTTCTTTAAAACTTAGAAAAAAAAAGTTTGAAAGTGTTATAATGGATGTAACATAAAGGATGACGAAGTAATGAAGTTTAAAGAAGTATTTATTCCTGGTACAGGTATATAATATGATGGTATAACCTAGTCTGTGTGTCGAAGTACTGGCATCTTAAGGGTTCTCTACCAATATGTTATAATGGATGTAACATAAAGGATGACGAAGTAATGAAGTTTAAAGAAGTATTTATTCCTGGTACAGGTATATAATATGATGGTATAACCTAGTTGGAATCCGGCAGGTAACTGCCTAATTAGTGGGTCAACCCAGGTTATATAAGGGGGAGGCTTACCTACCTGGTAAGCCTCTCCACCTCATGGAGGCGACCCAACCAATGACAGGTAAGCATTATTCAGTATCGAGGTAGGCTCCATACAGGTAGGAGCTACGTTGAAGGTATAGGCATATGGCCATTAATCATTAAAATTTTAGGTACATAAATATATTATGACACAATGAGGTATAACAAAAGGTTAATAAAATATTAAGTAAGTATAAAAGTTATATGCAAGACAACAAGAACAACAAATTAAATGCAAAAAAATTGGAACAAAAACATAAATGATGTGTTTCAGGAAAATGAGTCACCCCTAAAGTCTGTGTTAGACAGGCCGGGAGGGAGAGAGACAGGCTGGGAGGGAGAGAGACAGGCTGGGAGGGAGAGAGACAAGAGAGACAGGGAGGGAGGGAGGGAGACAGGCTGGGAGGGTGAGAGACAGGCTGGGAGGAAGAGAGACAGGCTGGGAGGGAGAGAGACATGCAGGCCGGGAGGGAGAGAGACAGCCCAGGCCAGGAGGGAGAGAGACAGCCCAGGAGGGAGAGAGACAGGAGAGAGACAGGCCAGGAGGGAGGGAGACAGGCTGGGAGGGAGAGTGACAGGCTGGGAGGGAGAGAGACAGGGAGGGATAAAGAGAACGAGGAAGGGATGAAGAGAGACAGGGAGGGAGAGACAGGGAGGGAGAGACAGGGAGAGAGACAGTATAAGAGAAAGACAGGCAGGGAGATAGACAGAGAGAACGCATCCGGCCAGGGTTAGAGAGAGACAGGCTGGGAGGGAAAGGGTAAGATAGAGACAGCTTTGGTCCCCCTTTGTGCCCCCTTTATGGCCCCTTTGGTACCCCCTTTGGCAATGGGAGGGAGGGGAGGTATCTGAACGCATCCACTCGGTCTTCACAAACATGCATGTGGTATGTAAAGGGCTGGTTCCATTGGTACGGATACGGCAAAATTTGCTCACATTAAATTATAATCTACAATTATACAGTCATGGTTCCATGGGTGCGTATTGTTGCGCGCGTAGCTTCAGATTTTTGTGCTATTGGACGGTACTTCGGGACCAGGGTGAATATATTTAGCTAGTAGTTGTATACATTCTGGGGTAGTCGGGGCTCTGTGTCTTGATCCTCATTATGTTCCATACAGTGCAATATTAATAGATAGGCGGCTATATTTCATAGAGAGTCATTGTCGTAATTGTATTGGTGTAGTAGCATTTACTTGTCATGTCGAGTTTAGCGGTCTAGAGGGTTCCAGTATGAACAACACAACACGAAGAGTTTTAGTACGCCACTACTTGTATATTGTATCGTATCCTGTACATAGATGCTAGGTTGATAATCCCCCCCCCCCCCCCCCCCCAGTGTTGTATATAGAGAGCTTATCCTGAGAGATCTTATGGAGAGTCCTTCCTATATGATAATGTTCCCCGTATATATACCCAGATGATGAGTGTCGGGTCCCTATTGGTGGGCCCTTACCCTATAATAACTCCCTTCCCTCTAGCCCCTCCCATTCCCTGGCGCGTGCCTTAGTCAAAGTCAAATATCCTACCCTACTACCCATCCCTACTGCCCCCTCGTGTTAACCACGGTTACTACAGTATCTGTACACGTCAACAGGTCCGGCTCCGAATCTGGTAAAACCGATCGCTCCATGTAGCGATTGGGTTCGTATCCGTACCCCATTCGTATGGGGAATTACTATTTGTGATGTCATTTCTAGGGGTTTTTCCTCTGACCTCCCTCTTCTCAGACGGTTTTGTGATTTTGTGATTTTGTTTACATTCTGTGAATGAAGGCAGGACTTTAAATTTATTTTCCTTGGAAGATTTCTTAATTATTAACTAAATCATTAAGCATGAACGATATCATTATATTAATTGCCATATA
The DNA here is from genome assembly GCA_942159475.1 of Sthenelais limicola. Classification (NCBI taxonomy): domain Eukaryota; kingdom Metazoa; phylum Annelida; class Polychaeta; order Phyllodocida; family Sigalionidae; genus Sthenelais; species Sthenelais limicola. The sequence continues at coordinate 42,388,162 of OW804100.1, forward strand.
CTGTACAAGAGTATTTAAATCTAGATTTTAAAAAACACCTATTAGAAAGGCGGCAACTTTGTAATTATTGTAGGAGAATGCTCATGTACAAAGATTGGTAAAGAACAATTATAAAGAGGTGTCTGCTACCCCCCCCCCCCCCCTCCTTGCTGAAACAAGTTGCATAGACGATTACCTTTAATGGTTATTGAATTGTTTGATTACCTGATTATGACTATGATTCATTGATTGTATATGTATACCACTATGCCTTCTGTATAGAGAATTGAGACTATTGTATATATAGATAGGCATGCAGCCTAGGTCAAGGTTATGCTTCAATAACATATATAAGTTGATCCCCGAATGTTTAATATTACATAAGAAAAAAATGGTTATTCCATTATAACCGTATTGTCAGTCACTATCACTTCATGAGTGTTAAAACAAGTCATACTACTCACTACGACAAATAGACTATGATATGAATAGTCTGTATTATCTTTCATTACATTTATCATTAATATCTCTCCATCTACTTTATAACTTATTTCATATGGTGTGATAAAAGATACTAGAATTAAAGACTTGTACATTAAAAGATTTCTCACTAAGAAACGAATTGCAGTTACAGGAGAGGGGAGAGAGAGTTGAGGAGAGGGGAGGTTTCTGAACGCATCCGGCCACGATGCTCTGACTTGGTAAACAGTCCCCTCTCTTTCTCCCTGCCTCGCCTCTCCACAGACCCCCTATACCAGCGAGTGTATGTCCGGGTATGGACTATCTCCCTGCCCTTCCCTCTGCCTGCCTCCCTCCCCTCCCTACGTGTATTTTTAAAAACAATTTCAGCAGATATTTCTTTTTAATACACATGAATAATTTGTTTCTTATATGAAAATAAAAAGATTGTGGTTTATGAAATAAAAAAGAATCTACACATATGCAGAATCTCGTGGAACAACGCACGTTTGTTGCAGCAAAAAAATATTTGTTATGCAAGTATCTACCTTGCAAATCTCGCATATTATCATGAGATTTCACGAGATCCCTTTATTGTTAACATTCATGCTCCATTTTTCATGTACACAATAATGTAACCTCTAATTTTCCTCAGGTATGTACAACCAGATGTTTACAGATTAAAAAAATCTAAGCTTATATCTTATATATTTTACTTTGACCTGTGAGTGAGTTGCTAGGTCAGCTCAACACACTAGGGGTACCCGCTCTCTATGTCCCTCCCTCCCTTGACACTGTCACCACACTGGATGTCCGTTTCGCGCTGCACGTACATCCTATTTGAATAGCCCAATCAATGCTGCCGAAACATTTCCTTAGATATCTCCGTTTCTAGATCATCTATTACAGTGCACGATCCCACACACCTTTAGTACCCCAACATATCGTCCTGATTACAACATAATAATACTCATAGCTGTTTGTCAAGTTAGAGAAAACGCCTGTATTCTATTGTAGTGGGATGTACGTGCAGGTTTTAGAGGGTGTCCGTGCTACAGAATTTGTAGAACGGACACCTATGAATTTTGTTTTTGAAGGCATTGTGACAAACTAACGTAGATTTACAGCATGTATTATACACCAATACTAAGCTTAGGCCATACAATGTGCCTCCTATAGTTGGGAAAGACTACCATGCTCGAAATCTGGAGAAACAAAGTGAAATAAGTTACCAATGGAACTTAGCATCTGCTATCGTTTTGATGTACGCGCAGCGCGAAACGGACATCCAGTGTGGTGACAGTGCTTGAGAGGTGCTTTTGTTTATGTCACCAGTGACTAGTGTATGGACTCTCAGGCAGAGCGAGGGTCTAGGTTCATGGACTACCTCCCTCCCCTCTCTGCCCTCGTTTCATGTAGTTTGGGTGTACCGTATAACCTCCAATAAAAGCCTGGGGCGGCTATTAAATCAAACCCCCTCTTACCCGGCATTTATTAGAGCCCCTGGCGTTTATTAGAATCCCGGCGCCTATTAACAAGTGGTCTAAACTCATATAATATTATATGCTTACGACTTAACCTAACTGCTAGTCATAATAAATAATTATATAGAATAACTTTCCCATTCTTTAGCCCCTAAATTGGGAGGATAATAAATAGGTGTGTCTATTTAATTAGGAGATAAATAAATGGCTCAGAACCCAGGCGTGTGTTTATGTTTAACAACATTAAATGTTTAGCCATTATATTGATCAATATATTGACATTAACAAGTAGTGCTTTTTACATAGTTTCATAATCCTATGAATATTTTGGGGTAGTAGCTAAAAGATCATTCAAATGCCAGCTTGATGAGTCAGTCTTGGGTTTGTCCGCAGAGAACTATCAGCAGGGGGAAGTTTCCTCCACCCTAAAACCCTAACACAAACATGTATCAATTAGTCCCCGAATGCAAGTGGTGTCAGTATCAATTAGCAGGTGGTCCACTCATCTTTAAACTTTTTTTTAAATTGTGAAATATACTAACTAAATCGTTTTTGGAAGTATTCTCCTAGCCATAAGAACTATTCTCATCTTTATTTCATCAATGTGTGACGACTATGAGGAAAGATATTAAAGCTTTGTATTTGTGATGTGACTGAGTGGGTGGATTCTTATAAGGGAGAGAGAGAGGCTGGGTATTAAGAGAGGGAGACAAGATGATGAAACACATGGTTTTGGTTAGGTGTGACAGTGCACTCGGCCATGGTGCTGTAATGGCCTGTTATACATAATAATACATTTGCCGAATGGTATTACATAATCGGCCCGTCAGAGCCGGCAAATATCGGTTGGGACCTACAGTGGAGTAGGGAAGTTAAATGCATCGTCATGATCAATGGTACATAACAATTCAAATACAGAAAAGGTAATCAAAAAGATGTATCAATGATAATGGTAATCAAGGAGATGTAATAATTGATACACTGTCCAATCCTGATGATGAGTCTCTAACTTTTAAGGAACGTTAAAATGAATAATAACCGGGATTCCAATAGTGGCCGGGGATCTAGTTACCGCCGGGGTATCAGTGATATTTGTTTGTTGATAGTTGCCGGGATTCTAATAAGAGCCAGACCTGTGTATGTGGTAGTCCTTATGGGGATGGTGGGGGTGGGAATGGTCATTTGACTCCCTGTGATGATAAGCTTATCTCCTGGTGCACTACCATTGAAGATTAATGAGACATGTGTGAACTGTGGTGTAAAACATCTGACCCACAACTGCATTGTTTTAAGTTTTATTCATTTTAACGGCTCCAAGTCTGTCTCTCTCCCTCCTAGTCCCTGTAACACAGACTTAAGGGGCGACTCATTTTCCTGAAACACATCACTTATGTTTTCGTTTCCAATTTTATGGAACAGGCTCGTTTTTTTTCATTTAATTTGTTGTTCTTGTCTTGTACATAAACTTTTATACTTTCCTAATTTTTTTTAAACCTTTCAAACTTTTTTTTTATTCTTACATTACATTTTTTTGGTAAATATTTTAGTCTAATTTTTTTTGTAACATTTTTTTTTGTAACGTAACAATTTTTTTTGTAGCAACAATTTTTTTTTGTGACAAAAATTTTTTTTAATTACTTTTTTTAGTGTGTGAGCAGGCTCGGCTTCCGTAAATATATGACATCTAACGAAGCTTCTATTCATAACTGTTCATTCCATTTTTTAATTCATGAAAACAAATAAAATATCTGGAAGCATTTTCATTCTAACCATATGTAATGACCCGGTTGTATGTAGAGGAGGAGAGTTTGGTATAACATAAAAGACAAGAGCCTTAATATTATTACTCTGATTTATTAAGCAGCTTTGGATGGTACACATGAAATATAGAAGTCACACGAAGTGGTGTCTAAACACAGTTCACACAGTGTTAAATAATAGAGACACAGTAAATACTAGAAGCATACAGTAAATATATTGGATAAGATGTAATGTTGAGAACAGGTCCACCTAGTGGAAACCATGAACAACCCTAGGCTGTAATATGAGCCGTTGTAGTATATAAAGAGTGGTGTTTGGCACAGGCAACACTACACTCCCCCCTACCGGGTTAAAAAGAAATTCATAAGATTTCTTTACAAATTCATACATAATCCAAATATATTAATGTAGGTATGACAAACAAGAAGATATAATAAAGGGGACCAGCTTGAAGTATTTGTAGCGGACAACAAGAACAGAAATAACATATTCTGAGATAATATAATATAATAAGAAGAACTCTGCTTCCCTCATAAGAAAAACGATAATTATTTTTAGAATCACAGATAAACCTCGGCACAAACGTGTACCATGTTTTCTAGCCTCGTTAAGGCACAAACACTGGAATATAATGATAACTAAAAAACAAGATTAAATCGCTTCGGAAATATTATATTAATATTATATTGGTCGTAATATCATCTTGCCACGTGAACATCATCCAGTCGCTAATGGATCTGCTGTTTCTTATAAGCGCCCACGAATAATCTGCTGCTTCTTACATCAAGGATAGGAGGCCAAGGTACCATCACTGTTCCAGAGAAGAGTAGAGATAAAACAGATAATATATTCCCACAAAATAGTGGATATAGACATAAGAATCCAAGAAGGTATAACCATGATACCCAAATAATCACCATTTCAGGCAAATTGTAATCCTAAATAAAAAGGTATTTCGAGCGTCGGTATCATATTTAGAAAAGAATATTTTACCCACAATATTTTGCATAATAAAAGCAATAATTAATCATACATTAACTTCACGTCCTATCATAAGATCCATTTGAGTCATGAATTCAAGATTAGGTGATTTAGATGGACTGGCAAAATCCTCAGGTTTCTTTAAAGAAAGCAGATCATTTACCAATTCAGTTGCAACGGAAGCTGCCGCATCTTGATGACCTTGCCGAGGTATAACACCGGGAACAGACCCAGATATGGTCTCTTCAACTGACATAGCCACCTCCACTCGCTTGGATGTGTCGGGGGCCTTACTTGCTGCCGCACTAGGCAACTTCGGTTGGGTCGAAGGAGGGTTTGACCTTGTCGACGATGTTCCCTGAGACGAAACAGATGAACTTGAAGGCGTTTTATCACGCGAATCTCGTCGTTCCGTTTTCTTACTAGTACCAGGACTTGGGACAGTAACACTGCTCATCTTCACATTTAGCAACGCCCTAGTTTTCAAATTTTTCTCGCGTAAAATGTGTAAGGCAGAACTAGTAGAAGTTAATTTCCGAGGACTTGTACAAGTTTTCAGAGCAGATAACTCTGCTTTTACTTTCGCCAGTTCACTTACAAGTTGCTGGTTTTCATTCTCCAGGTCCATGACCCTCACTTGAAGTTGATCATTCAGGCTGGTAGTTTCCTCCAGCGCCTCTACCAAGGATTCGACTTCCTCTTGACTCTTCATGATTTTAGATACCTCTCCCAAAGGTTTTACCATTTCCGCCATAGCTACTATGTACTGCTTCTGAATTCTTCCCATCTCTTCATTATGGCGATATTTCTCTTCGTCTAGGCTAGCACCATAAGTATAGGTAGCCTGATGGTAGATCTGATGATAGTTATTCAAACAATCCTCCTCAACATGTACCGAAGGGGCAAGCTGAGAAGAAGAGGTTGCAGAACACGAATTTGCAGAAGACCAGGCATTTGTTGCCGGCAAAGGAGCATCACATAGCTTTGGCTTCTTTACAACAGAGGTAGAACGAGGAGTTCCAGAGGCCACACCTTGATACCTTTCATGTTCAGCCGCATCATACATTGTCTTCCACATAAACCTGGTCACAGCCAAACTATAGTGAAAAGTTGGGTTAGCCTGAACGACACGATTTTTACTGGATAGACCTTCCATATACTGCCTTGCCAGATTATCTGACAATCTGTGCCTATCTACCTTACATGTGAGATGAGTAAACATTTCTCCCCTCCTATCAACAATCTTTTGACACAGATTGTCTGGGCATTCCCAGCCGAAGGTTAAAGGAGTATGTACCTCACACATATGACGGATAAAAGATAATTTGGTCATAAATTTCTTCACACCGTTTGGACACAAGGTTTTCGACCTACAACATGTGAAGGGACACCTCATCCCCGTAGTATAAATTGAGAGAGACATTTTTAACTTTAAATCCTGATCCTCTCTAACTGACAGGCCTTTCTCAGGCAAAGTCTTACACGGATCGCATAATTTAGGGAAATATGATTCGTATAATCCCATCTGTTCATCATCATTTGACTCTTGAATGTCAATACAACCATCAGACTCACTTGTTAATACAGGTTGAATCGAATAATCATCTTTAGGCGACCAGTTCCTCAGCAATCTTTGCATCATTTTATAACGCCTAGACAAACCATCGCCTCTAGTTTCTTTGTAGGAACTATCTTCCCTTCTTCTGCTTTGTCGGCCAGTATCCCTATTGGAAGCTGATGATGAATTACTTCTCCTTTCGGAGGTATTGTCATTGTTAGTAACCTCATAAGAGGCATTTTTGTCAGTATTGTTAGTATTTGCCTGTGAAACAGACATATTCGGGTTGGCGTTAGCCATTTTGTCAGAACTCTTGTTTATTCTGGATGCCTACAAATAAACAAGAAAAATTATCACCAACTTAAACAGTCAAAAAACAGCAACAATCGACAGGAAAATAAAGCTTATAAACAACGTTATACAGCATATAAATCCTAAAAATCATTCATGTTGTTCTTTCCCCATAGGGCTCAATACTGTTTGAGTTGTACAGCGCTTCCTCCGACGTCCGCGCCCTTAGATATACCGAGTAAAGATCGAACCGTGTTGTATTTTCCCCATAGAGCGCAATGCTGTACGACTCATACACTGCTTACTCCGACGTCCCCGCTTTGGAGATATAGTAACAGACCAAAGCGGCACGTTGGGGAACCCATAGAATTCCCTTGGCGCGAGCCAAAACACACGGTGCCCCAAAAGCACGGTTGTACGTTCTAACTTTCAAGGTATAATCATATAACTTTACATATATTCCCCGCGCATTGAAACTACGCTTTCCAATGCTTCCTGGCATTCATTCACAGCAATATAGCATGATATATTCTCAGTCTATTTAGTCAAGAAAACAATAACAAATGGCAGCTACTCATCAGTACCGTAGTATGACCTATATAATGAAATATACACGATGCCCCGCGTGTATGCCAAGTGTGTATAGCCAAATCACCCATACCGGTGTCGGCAAACATTGAAGTAATACAGGCTATAACCTCTATCATTTTTCATGAAATACATAATTTAGAGACTGGAACAACAAGTAAACAATATATCCTAAGATTAGTATTTAACTTACAGTTCGTCCAGATAAAATTCATGGAGATATACAAGCACGCTCCAACTGATGTGTAGCCTTCGAGCAGGAGTAGCCTTCTGCCTGGGATATATGAATACCCAGAAACCTCCGCTCAGGGCTATGACATATCCAATCTTAGTGTGATTACCATATTTAACTATTGTTTTGTTTATAACAATTCCATTGGTCAATAATGTAATGAGTATGCTGAGTCAACAAGGCTTAATCCAACTCGTTATAGAGCGGTCTGTAGTAACAGAGCCTAACAAGGCAAATCACACATTCAAATATTAAAAAAAACAAATTATCCGTCCGTACAGGGGTCTGTGACGATCCTTACGCTTCTCAGATCAATCAACAGAGACTTCTCGTTGTGTTTTTACTATAACTTCTCATCGACATCGAATTCCCAATATAACTTCCACCATGGGAGAACAATTACTACCAGACCTAAGCAATGATTACTATAACCAAGCTATAGGCATGATGAATAGCGATCAGAAATTTTTATTTCCCTTTTTCCTCCACCTCTCTTCTTAGGAATTATTTCCTCACTTTGCCCTTGTACAGGGTTAATTTTAACTTTTAATTTCCCATGTGAGATAGAATGTTTCTTACCTTTGCCACGAGGTTTCGCAATTTTCTTTTTCTCGATTCCCTTGGCCTTAGGCGGTTTCTTGGGAGGTCTGCCTCTTTTCCTGGCTTGATCAGGTTTTAGACTAGAAATATAATCCATAATTTCCTGGCCAGGAGATACCTTTCCTCCATCTACCTTTATAACATCTCGACCTACCTCACGTAGGTTTTCAACTTCAGGAGAATTTTGAAGATTAACTGTAGATCTCAATCCGTCCTTGGACGTAGGATCTACAGCTGTCTTTAAATAATCACCATTCCATCGAACTTCTCCTCTTGATGTTGATAGGAGGTATGTATGATAGTTTATTTTACTAATAATTTTGTAGAAAATTCATCGAATTGTCCACCACCTTCTGAGCATGTTTTACCATAAGAATTAACTAATCTTTAGATAGCCTTTCTTCTATTGGTAGCAATGTCAGGAACAGAGCCCCAATATTTTAGATTCCTCGTCTTAACACTGTCAACAGGAACTAAAATTTCCTCTCCCTGCTCAGAAGGTACTCTAGGTCCCCCAAAATCTTTTGGTTGAAGACCCAGTTTACTGCATTCGATCATTAAATGATCGACACGTCCCAAAGGTAATCGGTAAACATTTTCATAGACTGACAGAGCCAGAGTTCTTATATATACCCTATCTGCTGCTGTGTATGATTCAATTGTCCAGCCATTGTCGATTCCCAGCCTAACAATATCCTCTAGTGAGAGCATATCTGCCCAAGCGGGATTAGTAGAGTGGCTGCTAGCCTTTTCACTGAAAACAGATCCAGCAACAGATCTGACCTTGGTAGCGCCCGCAGGCTTTGTTGATCGACGATCGCGACGTTCCATATTAACACCGGCGTCGATTTCTTTTCTCCCAATCATATCTTCCCGATCTCGTTTATGATCAGGGTCCGCTTGGTAAGTACCTCTATCCATACTTGTTAATGAAGAATATCCAGCAAATCGTCGATCAGGGCCGACAGGCAATTTAAAACGACTGACAGAGTCGTCAAAATCGATGCTGGTTTCTGAATCAGCAGGATAGGCATTTAAAGCAAAGAATTGCTCATTATATACTCGTAAATTCTCCTCACTAAGAGTGAGAATAGTTAAATGTCCATCTGTAGACATATGAATGATCGGTTCCTAGGAAGGAAAATTGTCTTACTCCTCTATTGGTCACGGCACCAAAATGTAATGACCCGGTTGTATGTAGAGGAGGAGAGTTTGGTATAACATAAAAGACAAGAGCCTTAATATTATTACTCTGATTTATTAAGCAGCTTTGGATGGTACACATGAAATATAGAAGTCACACGAAGTGGTGTCTAAACACAGTTCACACAGTGTTAAATAATAGAGACACAGTAAATACTAGAAGTATACAGTAAATATATTGGATAAGATGTAATGTTGAGAACAGGTCCACCTAGTGGAAACCATGAACAACCCTAGGCTGTAATATGAGCCGTTGTAGTATATAAAGAGTGGTGTTTGGCACAGGCAACACTACACATATATGTTATCTTTGTTTTGCATTATTTTATATATGGATTCTTTTCTTACGCTTTAATATAATCATAAATGTCTGGAAATATGCTTTCATTTGGTGCATTGTTTGTCGAAACCAACCCAGTAGATTTGATAATAGCAATAAATGAAAAATCGTTTCGTAGCATTATGCATGGGTGAATCATATCTTTAGCACTCTAAATTCTATACTATAAAGCTTTAAATGATTAAAATAGATTGCTGGTATATTTATTCATTGGATTATATTGATAGTCGATGCTAAATATCAACATATATATGTGTAAATTTCATTATATTTTTGTCTTTCCTTCTCTCCAGGCCCCAATAATTACAAATCGAAATTGACAATTATCTTTATGAATCCAACAAAAACCCAAATATATATAAATGCATTACAAAATATCTTATCTATTAAAAGGTACATTGTTTGGATGGATATTGCTTCCGGAAAAAATCGATCAGAAATGTTAAATTGTGTCAAAATAGGCCACAATGTATGCATTTTGTAGCATTATGCCGTTTCGTAGCATTACGCCGTTTCGTAGCATTACTCATCCAGGTTAGTATTTTAGATAAAAGTGGTATCTCACTATCAATTTTTGAAAAATATTTGTTATCTTAATCTTAAAATGGTGTTTGATTCATGAGCTTTATATAGTTGAAATATTTTTCACCAATATATATAAGCCAAGAACAATCACAGGTCGTTTCGTAGCCATTATGAACTAGGAACACAGAACTTAAATTGATATGTTTTATTCATGTTGTGGGGAATAAACATTTTATATTCACGAGTTGATGATTTGGTCAATCAATGTCTGATGGTATATTTCTTGGAAATGTCAATATTCAGGAACTGTCAATATTCAGGTATCTGGTATCCAGAGTCATTTAGATGATCCAAACCGAGGTTGATCTCGGCTAGGGCGCGATGGACCGAGGTAGTATTATGAGGTGGAGGAACCAGATAGGAGCTCACGGCATCCGAGCGCCACATACCGTGATTCTTGACATCCTGGATATTTGCCCCCTTCTCATGGAAGACAAATTGGGCACCGCCTCGCCTGAGGCCGTGAAGAGAATGGGATGAGGGATCAGCGCCTGCCTGCAGAAGAAGAAGGCCCCACTACTTGGAGATGTATGACGACGTCATCGGGTTTCCATCATTGTAGGAGAAGAGGGGGCCTCTTATTCTCCTAGCAGACATGGCCTGAAGATGATTAAGGAAGGCAGCTCTGGGGCAGAAGATGCTTCCTGGTATGGCCTTGAGAGAGATGTTGGTGGGGGTGGAAGAGTACTGCATCGATTTTGACCATTTCAATGCAACAGTGATACTGTGTGGGTGAATAGTGATGTCACTGTATGTAAGCTGACGTGAAGGATCATATTCTGAGAGGGTTCTCGGGAAAATGTTGGATTGACGGAGAAACCCCTCGAACATGAGTATGACTGCTAGGGTAATCTGGGTCAAGTATTGGTGATGCTGAGCAGCAAGCAGGCATGTTTTGACGAGAGCAGGTGATGCAGGCGCCTTTGGCGCTGGGACATGTAGAATGGTTAGCTGGACTCCCCTGAGTGCATTAGAAACACAACGGTGGCTGAACGGAGTATGATCGAGGCCCGAGTTCTTATAGAAGGTCCTCAGATGGCGAAGAGCATTGGCTATGGTGCCCGGGATGGAGCCATTAAGGACGAGGTACTCCACGTACCAGCAGACATGACGGGCCTCAACCTTGCAGTAGTCCAGGTCCATGTGAGTGCAGAATGACAGAAAGAGAGCAGCCGCCGACAGCCTATTCTTCACAGTGCCGGGACGATGAGCTGCTGTCTGCCTCTGTTGCGCTGCCGCAGCTAGCCTTGCAGCTGTTTTGCCTAGTAGAGATGGGAGACAGAAAACACACTCTCATTAACTTGGCGAGGCACAAGATTATTTCGTTCAATTAAATCAATAGCACGTTGTTGATGGAGGGCTGATAGAGGGGCTCTAGAGAGGGTATCAGGTATGTCCATGTATTTTCCTGGTACATGGATGTATTTTAGGGAGACCTGGTACTCAGCGGCAACAAACCAAAGGGCCCTGGCACATGCTGCCAAGGTAGAGTCTTTTGCACGACCCCCTTTAAATGTCTCCACAGTAGCAGTGTTGTCACAATGGACCACCAGCATCCCTCCCTTGTCAGCCTGAGATATGAATGTTCTAACAGCCGCAACACAATTGATGGCCTCTAAATGGTTGATAGACCTTCCTTGTTTGTCGTGATCAGTGAACACATATGTATAGCAAAACTGCCCGTCGGTGGCACCAGCTCCGACCAGGCATGTATCTGCCCATATTTGTCGAACTACAATGGCCTTAGGAATGATAGACTTTCCATTGTACCTGGGGAGGAAGGTTGTAAACCAGTTGAGATCCTTTTTGACATAGTTGTTAATAAAGATCCTACCTCCCTTAGCAGCACGAAGTGAGGCAAGCATTCGATGCATGAAAAGACGTGCTGGGTGTACCACCTTTCCAAGGTGTGCTATTCTACCAATGAGTTGTTGCATTTCTTTAGTCGATATGGAGGGGCGAAGCTCAGTCGCTGCCAAACTGTTGTAAATCTCGATGAGCTTGTCCCTCTTTATTGATATTTGGTTCGCCACCGTGTCAAACTCTACCCCGAGCCAAGTGACGAGGAACGATGGAGGTTGGAGCTTCTTTTCTGCCACCGTGAGACCTAGCCTTTTGAACATGTCCAATGCTATATTGTAATGAGCATTGAGTGAAGGGAGATCAGGGGCAATGAGAAGTAGGTCATCGAGATACATCAAAGGCACAGCCCCTCTCTGGCACAATGCTCGTACCAGGAAGGTTGCAACTCTTTGCATAACCAGTGACGAGATTCTAGCACCAAAAGGAAGCGACATATCGAAGTAGAATTTTCTCCTGTGGCAAATGTGCCCTGCAAGGGCCAGTCTAGTGGACATACTGAGAAATGTCGGTATGCCCTTTTGAGATCAATTACTGCCATGGCGACAGGGGAGGCTCCTGTGCCTCTAATACTGTCGATGGCCATATTAATTGTAGGTAGGTTGTGGTGAGCTACAGTGTTATTAAACCTATTTTTCAAAATAAATTTATTCACTCCCCCATCAGGGTAGGATAGGTCCACAATGATGCGTCGAGATCCGTCCGACTTCGGACGTGTCATGAGTGGGCTCACCTTAGTCCATGGGCGAAACAGGGGTTCACTAAATGGGCCAGCAAGTGCCCCAAGCTGAGATTCGACTAACACATAATTATCAATACTATCCTGGAAGCTCTTAGCTGAGGGATGATTGTCACTATACTCGGTGTCACTGATAGGACCACCGGTGTATTGCATGGGGAATCTGTATTTAATGCCTTGCAACACCATAACATCATCTGGGTGCGCGGTTGCGAGGGCCTTCCATGCTGTTACACATAAGGAGGAAGGAATGGGTATCTTGGCCCCTCTCCAGTTAGGGAGCCCCACCTCCTTGACACGATTATATATATTTCTGAGATCACATGATACCCTATCAGATGGAGACGGCCAGTTATTATATTGATCGAATGATTTATTTTGGCCCACCTCCGCTTCAGATGCACCAACTGGGTCATAACACTCATCGATAATAGGGGGTTCATCGTCAATACATATTTTCACATCACTGATTTTATGAGAATCACATTTGTCAGAGCTGGCTGTGGCACAGCAAGAGAAATCATGGAAGCTTACCAGTTCCGATGTCGTTGACACATCTCGTACTGATGGGGGTGAGGCGTCGAGGCCTGCCTCCGCTGATTTTCCATTAAATTCTTGAAGATAGGGAGTCCTATGCGATTGGGATTGGTGTCGATCGACACATTCATCGACACTGTCACATTTGTAGCGTTGAAATTGTTCTGATTTCTGATTAATTTCACCAAAACCACCTGCAGAGGTGGAGATTTCACTACCGATGACGCCATCTTGGCTAGAAGACAGAACATCGCTGTGCGCATGAGCGCTATGTTTGTTTACATCTGCTGACAGAACTGGGTCAGCTTGGATAGCACGAGGAGAACTAGGATATGTAACGAGAACACGTTCTGAAGTATAAACACGACTTTTGCCTACACAATTATGATTATCGAGTAAGCTAACACATGAGGTGGGTCCTCCCAGCCTCGCTTTAACTAGTTTTTTGATGACTGATAACTTCCATGATTCTCTGAGGCAGTGGTAGAAGCAGTATCACTCGATTTAGATTTAGACCACTGCTGCTTCTTAAAGCCTGATTTATCCTGGCCCTCCTTCGGGGCAGCATTCCTGCGATTATTGCATGCTTTTGATGTATGGTTGAGCTCACGATTTTTTGTGGCGTAGAAGCAAAAGCCACAACAATGCACCATCGTGAGTACACCTTCCGAATGAGCAAATTGGCTATCACACTCATCATTATTAAACTTGGGGCAAGGTACGTGGACTCCTGCCTTGTTAGAGGGCTTCCTTGGGAGCCAGCTTAACCTAGTATGGTGTTGTTGTATTTCAGTATCATCAGCCCAGGAGAGAGATTTGTCGAGGATGTAGTCCATGACCGTCTGGGACCACACACGTGGGCCGTCCCAGCCATGGGACGAGGTATCCTGAGCAAGCTGGGAGATATGAATAGCAAGTGCCAGCTCTTTGGACCCAGGGGTAAGATATGCCGATAACATTTTTGCCATCCCACAAGTATATTCAGCAAAAGAAAGATCACGCTTCTCTTCTTTCACCTTTGCAGCCATGTCTGGGGGAAGGGAAGTCTCGGGAGTAATAAACTTTCGTGACTTCTTACCTCTTTGGAGTTCCCATGCTAGATTACTGTCTTGCAAGTGCCTTTGATATGCTATCGTTGTGCTTATAAAGCCTCTTCAAGTGAGCTGGGGCAGGCATGTCGTCTGAAGACGATGATGAAGATCTGTCTGCATTTTCCCTGAATGGATGGCGGGCCTCAGCTGGTGTCTTGAATTTCCTTTTCCTTCTCTTTTTCTTAGGAAGAGGATTGATGAACTCATCCGAGCTCGAGACTGAAGAGGACGAGCCGTCCGATGAAGAAGTGGAGGAGGAGTCAACAGGCGCCCACCTCACCTTCTTGCGCCGTCTTATCGGAGGAGCGAAGGCCTCGTGCTCATCAGTGCGGGAGGACACGGTAGCAATGGCGTGAGGACGAGAACTACTAGTAGTCGCCTGTGGCTGGCCACACCCAAACTCCGTCATTGTATCCCTCCTAACTGACTTACACAAGGACTTGATGTATCGTTCCATCTTAAGAAGCTTCTTGGAAGGGGCTTTCTTAGATCCTTTAGCCTTCTTCTTCTTCATTCGGATGACGCGCTTTTTCGCGCCACCAGCCTGTTGCTGGCCTGCACGAGGCGGTGATAGCGGTTTATCCTGCTCGACATCCAACAATAGCTCCGGATTTCTTCCTGTCTACCTCCTTGTCCCGATGACTCTTGGCTGAACAGGTTTAGCCTTCCTGCGACCAGTCTTTGCCCGAGCCATCTTGGTGTAAATGTGGACTTGAGGGAGGGAATGCCTTGATATAATAGGCAAAACCCTGAAGAAAAATCTAAGTCCGACTGTCTGTGGACGTGGAGGATTTAAGAGGACGTGTTAACGTCAAGGCGATGACGACACGGGACGTAGAGAGAAATTAACATTCCGTTCCCGCCACAATCATCACGATCAACACCGAACAATTATGCATATCCTAGATAGTTTTTCAATGATTGTGAATACAAGTTTGTAAATTCACAATTTCCTTCTTTTTTTAGTGTTGAAAAACACATAATATGATATAGCTTCAATGAAGCTAGGTAAGAATATAATTCAATGATTATTAATTTTAATGCAAGGCATTCAAAATGGCCGTTTCGTAGCATTACTCATTGGGCTGACAAAATACTGTATTTTTAGAGGGATTATGCCTCATTATGATTAGTATTTCCTATAAATATTTCTGACCTTTATCCTAAAATGATGTACAATTTAGGGGCTTTATAGAGTGAAAATATTTTTTACTAATATATATAAGCTATGAACAATCACAGGTCGTTTCGTAGCATTACGATTTGCCCATTTCCCCATACTTTTGGAAAAATTGTGAATAAAAGTGGAACAAATCAAAATCTCTGTAATTTTTATAGGGGTGACAAATAAATAACATTCTGGAGCTTCAATGAATTTGGGTGAAATGAAGTTCAAGGGTGTTTTAATAATAGTTGCAAGCCATTTAAAGTGGTTGTTTCGTAGCATTACGCTATTTAGAAATAATTCTAATGTGAAATTTAAGGGCTTGAAAATGCTTCGGATTTTATTGTTGATATACGATTTTAAAGAGCTAGTGCTAGACTATCATTTGAGTCTAATGAGTATTGTTTAAAAACTGAAATGAAATAACAAATGAGATTAAAAAGAAAAAGCTAAAAATGCACCACTTTCGTGGTATTGGACCATTTAATCATGTACTAGATACCTATACCAAAGAGATAATCTGTGGTTTGTTACTTATACATACCAATGTTATTGTATGCTATGTCTTTTATTGTATGCTATGTTTTTTATTTCACATCAATCGGGACATAAGGCTTACGCCATGATTCACTTCATGCTAAAAATAAGAAGTAAGCACCTGAGTATGTGTTATTCAATATAACAATTTGTTAATGTTACTCTTAAGTGACGATTATCACAAATACTATGTACTTTATACATATGTTTAATCTTTCTGACCCACCTGGAAGACCTGTGTCACAGAGGGTACCAGCCATATTTCTGTATGATGTTTTATAGAAATAAAAACGACTATATATGCATATCGTGTGTATGCCTAGGATGAAAGATAAATTCGCATTGAAAATAAATATCTAGTTTGTGTACTTAACAGAAAATTATATCACATATATTAATATATTGTTGAATATTGCCTTGACGCGGAGATTCTGTCATAATTATATGCTTTTCTGTGCCACAAAGTGAGTACAAAATACCCCCTTTTCCAGCATTTCGCGGACTTCACTTGCAAAAATACCCCTCTCTTTCAGGATTTCGCGGAGTTCAGCTGCAAATTGGCACCCTTATTTATGATTTCGCGCTCCGTGTTTGGTCGTGAAAAATGACCCCTTTCTCCGCGAAATTGGGAACAGAAGAGCGTACACTTTTTAGCCCTGAGTGGGCGGGTGGGGGGGGGGGCCTATAGAACTGCTCGTGCAAGGGGGTAACAGGTATGCTCATACATTTAACACTTTATTGCTCTCTAAACTGTTTTAGTAGGAAATAATAAGATATCTGGACATCTGGATATTCAACCAAATGTTATTCATGAATGTATTTTAGGATTATCTTTCATCCCTGATTCTATAATCTATTTTGTAATCGCTCCTGCAGTGAATAATTAAAAAAATAAACTACCTCATAAATTATCACACCAAAGCTAGCACTAACCATCATAGATTATGTTTGAGTGGAAAAGTCTAGAAAGAGGAGGTTGTTCTTAGAAGGAATATAATGAGAGGTTAGTTTGCAAGTGGTTATCAGTTTCCACTCTGAGCTAACCTAGGAATTGATATATTAGTCGCTGAGCAAACTCACTACAGTATCATAGATATTATTTTCCAAACGAATTTTTTTTCTTGCCAACAAAAAACTGGTTTTTCCTAATAGCATTTCAATAATAGTATGAAAACTGTTGAGTTTAGCCCTTTACAATTATAAAATGAATTAAAGAACCATAAAAAAATGTCTCATTTGACACCATTCTCAAACAAATTTCATCAGATACATATTCATAGAGATCAATTTTTTCTAGATGACTCATATTGAAGGAGACTTGAGTAACGTTGTAAAAGAAATTCAGGTTTATTATAAGCACATAAAAATCAGGATCAGGTACAGTTAGATAGGAAGTGTGGACTTAAATCGAACTGACGAATAACAAGCTAATTGTCAAGAATGAAACAACATGAGGATTAATTGTGACATATACATCGTGGGGTCAGAACCAAAGGGGCAATAACGTATTTAATCATTTCCATTGAAAAAGCGCCATATCCACCGTGGATTTTTTCAAGCGTTGCCATAATATATAAGTCATTCATTATTACCTGTTAAACTAGACTAGAAACCCTTTCATATTTGTGTAAGAGTGTCCCTGCCTTCATATGAAGAGATGATAATTATCTTATCGAACACGTCTCACAATTTGTTAATTTAGACACAGTACATTATACAAAACTTGTGTCAGATATTACACATTATATATTCTTACTCAATGATTTTCTAGGTGCTTCCTTCTATATAACTGGTTTAATGCCTTCAAAAAACTCGTTTTATCACACAGAAACCGAACCTCGTTTTTTTTCATCTAGAGTTTTAGAATTTAGAAAAGGCATTACTGAGTTGTAGTTTGATGTTTACATCCCTTTTAATAACATCATTCGATCTTGTTGTGTACCTGACGCTTGGAAATTATGCCCAGTGAAACTGTTGTCAAAACAGTGTAATACATAAGTTGTTGACAACGTGCGTGCTATTACTCTCATGCCCATCACTAGCAATATTGTGGAAAATGTTATTTATAACCGATTGTATGATTATCTTGAAAACTCCAATTTTTTCATGAGCACTCAGTATGGTTTTAGAAAACAACGCACAATGATAGATGCAGTGGATGATCTGCAGGAGATTCTGTTAAATTGTATTGAAGACGGTTATAATGTATAGTCGTTGATGAGTTGGCACACATAAAAACAAGAAAATTAGCTCTATAGTGGCTGCTCTTATTTTGGTTGTTGATGCAAAGATGATGCAGACACCGATTACCCTCCTCTTCGTCACTAATTCCATTGTCAATGCATCAACACGATTTTGTCGACAGTGGCCACACCACTTATGAGTGCAAAACAATTGAGTTGGTAGTGCACATTGCTTCATTTTGCTCTAAATTATCCATTACTTCTTGCCGGCAAGGGACCAGCAATTCTAAGAATTGTGAAAATGGTTGCTATGTAAAGGGTTTCAATGCTAAAGTGACAGGCGTGGTGGGAGAAAGAGACAGAGTAAAGTCTTTCTTGTTGTTTCTGTATGTTATATTGATTTCAATTGGCAATATTTCAGTATTTGCATTTTTCTAAAATTAATAAAAATTTTCTTTAATTGTAAAAATATATCCAGCAGACTTTCTGGCCTGACCTTTTATAACATACCTTCCTGCTATGTGGTCATGATATTATAACTTGTATAGGCCTCATGCCAGAACGAGTTTGGGATATATATGTTTTTAATCAGGGGAACCTTCCAGGAAAAGGGACAGGTCTTCGCCAGAATCGTATAGGTGGGCTGGGGACAACCTTTCTGATGCTCAAAGCAGCTCTAACAATGGAGCACAGACGAAATATGACTACATAACTAAGACAGAGCAGCAACAGCATTGCTGGTAAAAGGACAATCATTGCTTTGTCAAATTCATTTCTTGGAAAACCTGTTGCACCATCTGCACCATCTGCACCATCTGCTCCATCTGCTCCTGCTGGACCTGTGGCACCCTGTGCTCCATCTGCTCCTGCTGGACCTGTGGAACCCTGTGCTCCATCTGCTCCTGCTGGACCTGTGGCACCCTGTGCTCCATCTACTCCATCTGCTCCATCTGCTCCTGCTGGACCTGTGGCACCCTGTGCTCCATCTGCTCCATCTACTCCATCTGCTCCTGCTGGACCTGTGGCACCGTGTGCTCCATCTGCTCCATCTACTCCATCTGCTCCTGCTTCTCCTGCTGCACCCTGTGCTCCATCTACTCCCTTCACTCCTGCTGGACCTGTTGCACCTTGTGCTCCATCTACACCGTCTGCTCCTGGTGCTCCTGTTGCACCCTTTGCTCCATTCGCTCCCGTTGGACCTGTTGCACCCTTGGCTCCTGTTTCCCCTGTTGCTCCATTCACTCCTGTTGGACCTGTTGCACCCTGTGCTCCTGTTCCACCCGTTGCTCCCTGTGCTCCTGTTCCACCCGTTGCTCCCTGTGCTCCTGTTCCACCCGTTGCTCCCTGTGCTCCTGTTCCACCCGTTGCTCCCTGTGCTCCTGTTCCACCCGTTGCACCTTGTGCTCCATCTACACCGTCTGCTCCTGTTGCTCCTGTTGCACCCTTTGCTCCATTCGCTCCATTTGGACCTGTTGCACCCTTGGCTCCTGTTTCCCCTGTTGCTCCATTCACTCCTGTTGGACCTGTTGCACCCTGTGCTCCTGGTCCACCCGTTGCACCCTGTGCTCCTGGTCCACCCGTTGCACCCTGTGCTCCTGGTCCACCCGTTGCACCCTGTGCTCCTGTTCCACCCGTTGCACCCTGTGCTCCTGTTCCACCCGTTGCACCCTGTGCTCCTGTTCCACCCGTTGCACCCTGTGCTCCTGTTCCACCCGTTGCACCCTGTGCTCCTGTTCCACCCGTTGCACCCTGTGCTCCTGTTCCACCCGTTGCACCCTGTGCTCCTGTTCCACCCGTTGCACCCTGTGCTCCTGTTCCACCCGTTGCACCCTGTGCTCCTGTTCCACCCGTTGCACCCTGTGCTCCTGTTCCACCCGTTGCACCCTGTGCTCCTGTTCCACCCGTTGCACCTGTTGCTCCTGGTTCACCTGTTGCTCCTGTTTCACCTGTTGCACCCTGTGCTCCTGTTTCACCTGTTGCACCTGTTGCACCTGTTGCTCCTGTTTCACCTGTTGCACCCTGTGCTCCTGTTGCTCCTGTTGCTCCTGTTTCACCTGTTGCACCTGTTGCTCCTGTTTCACCTTTTGCACCTGTTGCTCCTGTTCCACCCGTTGCACCCTGTGCTCCTGTTCCACCCGTTGCACCCTGTGCTCCTGTTCCACCCGTTGCACCCTGTGCTCCTGTTCCACCCGTTGCACCCTGTGCTCCTGTTCCACCCGTTGCACCCTGTGCTCCTGTTCCACCCGTTGCACCCTGTGCTCCTGTTCCACCCGTTGCACCCTGTGCTCCTGTTCCACCCGTTGCACCCTGTGCTCCTGTTCCACCCGTTGCACCCTGTGCTCCTGTTCCACCCGTTGCACCCTGTGCTCCTGTTCCACCCGTTGCACCCTGTGCTCCTGTTCCACCCGTTGCACCCTGTGCTCCTGTTCCACCCGTTGCACCCTGTGCTCCTGTTCCACCCGTTGCACCCTGTGCTCCTGTTCCACCCGTTGCACCCTGTGCTCCTGTTCCACCCGTTGCACCCTGTGCTCCTGTTCCACCCGTTGCACCCTGTGCTCCTGTTCCACCCGTTGCACCCTGTGCTCCTGTTCCACCCGTTGCACCCTGTGCTCCTGTTCCACCCGTTGCACCCTGTGCTCCTGTTCCACCCGTTGCACCCTGTGCTCCTGTTCCACCTGTTGCTCCTGTTTCACCCGTTGCTCCTGGTTCACCCGTTGCTCCTGTTGCTCCTGGTTCACCTGTTGCTCCTGTTTCACCCATTACTCCTGTTGCACCCTGTGCTCCTGTTTCACCCGTTGCACCCTGTGCTCCTGTTGCACCTGTTGCTCCTGTTTCTCCCTGTGCACCTGTTGCACCTGTTGCACCCTGTGCTCCTGTTTCACCTGTTGCTCCTGTTTCACCTGTTGCACCCTGTGCTCCTGTTTCACCTGTTGCACCCTGTGCTCCTGTTTCACCTGTTGCTCCTGGTTCACCTGTTGCTCCTGGTTCACCCGTTGCTCCTGTTGCTCCTGGTTCACCTGTTGCTCCTGTTTCACCTGTTGCACCCTGTGCTCCTGTTTCACCTGTTGCACCCTGTGCTCCTGTTGCACCTGTTGCTCCTGTTTCACCTGTTGCACCTGTTGCTCCTGTTTCCCCTGTTGCACCCTGTTCACCTGTTTCACCTGTTGCACCCGTTGCTCCTGTTTCACCCATTGCTCCTGTTTCACCAGTTGCTCCTGTTTCACCTGTTGCGCCCTGTGCTCCTGTTTCACCTGTTGCTCCTGTTTCACCTGTTGCTCCTGGTTCACCTGTTGCTCCTGGTTCACCCGTTGCTCCTGTTGCTCCTGGTTCACCTGTTGCTCCTGTTTCACCTGTTGCACCCTGTGCTCCTGTTTCACCTGTTGCACCTGTTGCACCTGTTGCTCCTGTTTCACCTGTTGCACCCTGTGCTCCTGTTGCTCCTGTTGCTCCTGTTTCACCTGTTGCACCTGTTGCTCCTGTTTCACCTTTTGCACCTGTTGCTCCTGTTTTACCTGTTGCACCCGTTGCTCCTGTTTCACCTGTTGCACCTGTTGCACCTGTTGCTCCTGTTTCACCTGTTGCACCTGTTGCTCCTGTTTCCCCTGTTGCTCCTGTTTCACCTGTTGCACCTGTTGCACCTAGCTGTAGAATAGGCCATATGTTATAGTGTATATCTATAAGATTGCCTAGCAATTCCCAGTCTTCTGGGCCTAGATCCGGTTGTCCTAGCACATGTCCCAGCATAATAACAGCAGATAAAATGCAGATCCCAGGTGTCAGCTTCATTCTCTGAAAGGCAAAGTCTTGATATAACTAAATTATATGAATATAGTGTATTTCAGTCAATGGAGTATTTATCTGCACTACCCGCATAATACCCTGGTTTGGATAATCTCAACTTGAGGTGGAGTGCACTATAAAGTAGGGTATCCACTATATAAATCCAACACTTATTTCTATTGAGGGGGATTGAGTAATTTCCTATGGCAATGATTTTAATTTTACAAAATGGACGAAATATCATAGTGAAATTCTAAATTTCTAAAGAAAAGTAATGAAGAACTATTTATGTTTCAAAATAGAGTGCATTTTCCCCAAACCATATTTTATAATGCATTAATGCAAGCCTCGCCCCTATCAGGGGAATGTATAAATGCATGCCACACCCCACTTATGGGAATGCATTTATGCATTCTACGCCCCTAAAGGGTTAGCTGCTAGGACATGCTGGTGATCATGAGCCTTGAGGAAAAGCATAATCGATCGGACTAATATGTAAAATAGTTCCATGAAGTGGTCCCGTGAATACCCCTTTTGAGGCTTTACGTAAGTTATTTAAGGGACCATAGACGTAGGGTATCCATTCTACGTAGGACTGGAGGTTAATTCTCTGAGTTGGCTCTGCTTTGATTTTTCCGCCCAGAATATGTTTTTTCACATGTCCTGTCCTATGTCGTTCTATTTGTATCTATTATACCCCATATATGAGCAATTCCACCAATCCAGGGCCAGGGCGGAAAAATTTATTTTTTCAAAATTGCTTCTATTGTTTTAATTTTTTTTGTACATTCAAGGGTGGTCTCCACTGGCTGCGTAAGCTCTGCAGTAAGCCTTGCGATGGTTTGTGCTGGTTCTGTAGGTGGAGAGGAATGACGACGTCCTTGCCTACATGATCAGTGAACCATGTAGGGAGGACCTCGCCACTTGTCACCAACAAAGCACCATCACAAGGCTTACTGCAGAGCTTACCGTAGAGCTTACCGCAGCCATTGGAGACCACACTTTACTAGATATATTGTTGCTAATATCTACGAAATAGGGAACGTTAATTATGAATATTGTGGTCATAGTAGCTTGGCAGATTCTGTAACCTGAATTCTGATGGTAAGGATTCAAGGGGAACCTACGTATTTCGATATAAATGAGGAAATGAATTAGAAATAAATAAAAATTTGTGAACATAATGCTTTAAATTACAGTGTACTTGATATATCTAGACATAAGGGTCATAATGCTTTTAGTTTGTGAAAATATTCCAACTAGAAGAAAAGTTACAGCCAAATAACCATTCACTAATTGTAATGGTAATGGAAGAAGCACAGGTCACAGGTCATTGACCCTCTGCCCATATACCATATATGTAACCCATTATATTTAGAATATCCGATATATATAACATTCATTCCCCCTCATTCATGCTCTCCTTTCTTGTTTAGGTTTTTTTTTTTTTATGCAATTCAAGGCCAATAGAATATTTAATTTTATATAGAAAAGAAAAGACGCGAAATCCACCATGGATGTTTACACACGTTGCCTAGTAAAATTACTCGTTACACCATAAGAACACTCTCATGACTACGTTCGAAAATACTAATATGAACATTACTATTACAAAGCACGTTATCATTCAGGGTATATCAACTTAGAAGAACAATATTACATTGAATACATCGATACGCACAAAAGCAAGGCGCGTGGCATCCCTTGGGATGCTAGTACAAAATCATATCATAGACACTAGTATTCAAACTAAACTAACTCGTATCTTAGTAGTTTTCCCTTCGGAATCATGCCGACTGTTGTCACAGTATCAAGTTAAACTACATTACATGGCTCACATAACATCACATTAGTATAGGTCATCGTATAGAAGCAGGTAATTACCTACATTATTTACAATCCTTCGTTATACTTTCTCCACATATCAATTTTCAACTCTCTGACAAAGGTGGTCTTGTCCCTTTGCAGTCTTAAAGGCATTGGTAGTTTGTTCCATAGTATCTTGCTCTTATATGAAACACTACCTCTCATGCAGTTTTTCTTAGCTCGTGTAATTTTAATCATGCCTGGTTCTCTATTTCTAAGAGGGAACAGGTCGTTTTCCAGAATTTCATATCTGTCTATTCTGTCGAAAAGGAGTTTTAACGCGGCAATTTCCGATCTCTTTTCGAGGGGCAGAATTTTTGATAACTCTACTAACTCCGCATTTGTTGTTTCGCCACCATAAGCAAGACGAAGAGCTTTCTGCCATACTCGTTGGATTCTATTTTTTAGACATTTTCCTGCACTAAGGAGTTGAAAGTTGGCAAATTCAAGGATCGGTAGGATATACGTTTTGACCAGCCTAGCACATATGTCTGGGGTCATGTATTTCCTTGTCTCCTGAGGTCAGCAATTTTCCAATTAGCCGAGTTTATTTGGTTTTCTAGGTGGGACTTTGTCGATAAGTCGTCTGTGATAACCGTGCCCAGGTATTTAAAATTCCGCTCTAGCACTAGGATTTTACCTAGGCAATTTAGGTCTTGAAAATTCTTTGCCAATCTTGGGTTTCCGAAAATTTGATCGAAGGTTTTATTTGCATTTGCTTGTAATTTGTTTGTTTGGCACCATTCCAGATATTTGTTTATTGATGACTGAGCGTCCCTATGCAACAATTCAATATTGTCTCCTTGCAACAGAACGACTGCATCATCCGCAAAGAGAAAGATTTTCCCCGGGAAATTCACAGAACCAAGATCGTTAATGAATATATTAAACAATAAAGGGCCCAACAGGGAGCCCTGAGGGACTCCACTGTTGACCCCCATCATGTTTGAGTTCAGGTTACCACTCTTGACAAATTGTTTACGATCGTGTAAGAAATTCTCAATCAAAGCAATCAAAATTGGCCCTAAACCAATAGCTCTCAATTTGTCTAGTAGCAACACGTGGTTCACCGAGTTGAATGCTTTACATATATCAAAATATATGGCCACCACATTTTTCTTTACCTCCAAATTCTCTATGATAGTTTCCTGTACATCAAACAGCACGTCAGAAGTGGATATACCTTTACGAAAACCATACTGATTTTGGTAGAAAAAATTGGATTCCTCTAGAAATTCACACACTTTGTCATAGATCAGTTTTTCTAGAACCTTACTTGTCATGGGCACCAGCGTAATAGCTCTCAGATTATTAACATCTTTGGTGTCACCCTTTTTCAACACAACCGGAGCGTTTTTCCAGGTAGAAGGAAGGATACCCCTTGCTATGATGATATTCAGAAAAGTAGTGAAAAAAGGAACACATACACTAAGAGCAGTCTTCAACAACCTGGAGTCAAGTTCTACAAAACCAGAGCTCTTATTGACGTCTAACTTCTTTACCACGTTTTCGACCTCATGATCAGTCACATTTGGTTCAATATTGAAAACAACATTATTGTTTGCAACCGCAGGGTTCGGTGCAATGGCAAGATTGTTTAATCCAATTTGTGCGAAAAAACTATTCGCATAGTTTATAGCATCTAGACCTGTTTTCAAACCTTCGGGAGAATTAAAAGTGTCTAAAGAGACATTTGAATCTACACATTTCGGGTCGTAAATTTCCTTCAGGGCCTACCAGAATTTTTTCGGGGAGTTACTTAAGGCATTGATTTTATTTGTCAAGAAACATTTTTTCTATTCAGTAATCTAACGCTTTAGCTCTGCACGTTTTACTTTTGCTGCTATCCAGTCAACTCTCAGATTGGAAGTCTTAGCAAGTATAAATGCATTTTTCTTTTCAACAAGTTTCTCCTGTACCTCATCATCCATATATTCTTGGTGAGAGTGTCTAATTCTGATTCGTTTGTATTTGAAAGTGGAGTTACTACAATCAATCACACCTTGGAAAAATCTTGACCATGTGTGGTCACAGTTGTCAATATCTAACTCAACACCTTCCAACTTGTCTACAACTTTCTCTTTGAACGTCTCAATTTTGTGTCTTAAACCTGTTCTAACCCATTTGTATTTTCTGATAAGAAGACGTGTACATTTTGACCCAAATTCAGATAACACAGCATAATGGTCCGAGATATTGGTTTCAAGCACACTCCCTGAGACAGTTGGTACATTAGAGAAAACAACATCAATACATGTAGAACTTGTCATGGTAACACGCATAGGAGAGTCAATTTTACACGCCATGGAAAAATTTCTCATCACATTCAATAATCTGGTTCTATTTCTGTTCCTGGTATCGTTCAAAAGATCTATATTCAGATCGCCGCAAACTAGGATTTTCTTCTTATGAGAAGTCAGGGTTCTTAATACATGTTCAAGGTGCTCAAAAAAGACAGTGGGATTATTTGCAGGTGGGCGGTATACGTTCACCAGTACAAACTTCCCGAACATTCCTACTTTGATCTCAGCACATTGACATTCAATAGATTCATTCATTGCATTCAAACCCTCATACCTCAACAAGTCGTACCTCACATCTTTGCGTATATACAGCGCCAGTCCACCACCCCTCTTATTTACACCGCTTTCTCTATCAAGCCTACACAATTTATAGTTGGGGTGAGCAAGATGGACATCATTATCCCATTGGTCTAGCCAAGTTTCATTCATAGCTAACACATGTAGGTTGTTACCTAAGTATTCAGTATGGACCTCCTCTAGTGCCCTGCGAAGACTCCGGCAGTTCTGACTTACCACTGTTGGACCCCTACACTGACTAATGATTTCAGCCATCTCTCTCTATAGTGTAATATCATGCGTAGACAGAAACACCCATGCCCGTTTGTCCCTGACAACACCTTTACCATATCGATGTTGTACTACTCTGAGCATATTTACAACACAAACCGAACGAAAATACATACATAATTCGCATACAGCACATTCTAGACTAAAAAACAAATAATAAAATCAAGTAACTAACTGAGATAGAAGTCTAGCAGAATTGATAACCACAAGAAATCCCTCAACATAGTTGCGCGACTTCGCCTCCAACCACCATGGTCCACCATTTTGGCGGCCTTGACCTTGCACGAGTCACATCGTTAATTTTCAACCTTTATTAGGAAACATAAACTAGGCGGTCATAATCTTTCCAAAAACATTCAGAGATATTGTAACCAACTACATATGTATCTTTACTTATACACAGTATATTAGTAAGAACTAGGACCAGAACCAGAAGTAATCACCTTTACGAAAACAGTACCTTTGCTCGGCAGCAACATGGCCGACACGGAGCACGCTCGTGTTAACGACCAAATTGACAAATGCAAAAAGTGATCAAAATAATCCCAGGAGGATTTATAAGCAACTGAAATGACAGTCCTACTGTAATATTGGTATGTCTCTGTTGGAATTATATATTAGACTACACCTCTAGCTCGCTGTCATTCTTGTCAGAATGATTCTCTTCTTCTGACGCGCTATGACCGTCTATGGGTTTCTCTTGTGTTGTCTTTGTAGATGAGAGAAATTCCATATCTTCTTCAAGGATACGACTAAGTTCATGGATAGCAGCATAAAGCCTGGACCTCTCCCGTCTGGGTTTACTTTTACCCTGCTTTATTCCACCCTCCGACTGAGCCATTCCTTTACTCAGAAGGATTTCGTCTTGGGTGGGCGTGGCCTGGACAGTTACAACATGTGTTCCAGGATCGTTCTTCTTCTTTTGAGTCAACGTACCAGCTGTGACTTGTGGATTTATACCGCCTGCTGTTGATGTCGATGCCAACGGATCCGTAGACTTATTCACTAGGTGAGTGGCAACAGTATTTTGATTTTGTGGTGCTGACTTATTCTGGGGAGGGGTTTCCTTGACTTGAGCTTGGGAGGCCCGTTTACTCGTAGCGAGGTCACGTCGAACCTCGGCCAGGATTTTCCCCAACATGTTTTGACCTTTTATTTGACCCTCGTTTAGTTTCTTGTCTCCTAGGGAGCAGCCTGCCCCCCAGAAGGTGTCTCTAGTCGCTTCTATTAACGTCAGAGAGCCTGTCGAGATAAGTTTACAGCCAAGTTCATGATTTTGGGTGAACTTAGCTGTTACCAATTCCTTCATTAGCTTGACAATACGTTTCTTCCATGCATCACCAAATTCTATCCAGTCCCCTAGGGCCTTAATTTCGTAAGGGTCCCTGGTTTTGAGAATTTCAGCAGCTGTATCTTCCTGTTTACGGAAGACTGCTTTCTCAAATTGAAAGCATTGTTCCACAGAGTCAAAGTCATTATTATCGTAGTGTATTCTGATCGGAAAGAAGTTGCTTAAGTAGGCAAATTGGCTTTGAAACGCCAGTCCGCCTTTCACTTCCACGATTTTAATGGCCTCTGGACGGTATTGTGGTGGCAAACAGACCAACTGATCCTTTGAGTAGATGGTTCCGTCAATCTGGACTCTATCACCTTTGGCCTTAGTGGTATCTTCATCAGCGCCCTGTGCACGGGCATTTTTGGCCAGGATTCTCATCAAGTTTCGGCGTTGCCGTCCTTCTCTTGTGGTATATTCGTGTACGTTGTATTCAGAACTATTAGGCCAGTATCTCACATCGAAGTTAGGGTTGTCAAAAGGGAATTTAGTATACAGAATCTCGTCACGAACACTTTTCCTGAGGAATTTGACTACCAGAGGTGGAGACCATTTTGATTTCCTGCCTCTAGCTATCTCCCAGTAAGCCTGGTTGATGTCAAATATGTCAGACTCAGGGGCCAGAATATTGACCAGATCCCGAGCTACAACTCGGGCTCTTTCATCTGTACGATCAAGGTTTTCAAAGACAAGATGATGCTCCATACATTGCATTTTAATAGCATCAACTTCCTCTACAACTTTGGCTAATTTTGTGGCGTTATATTGGGATTCTCTTTCATTTACATCAACCCTAGCTTCGAGGGTATTCAACTCGTTTCTTTTTGATTTTTCATTACGATCATAACTTCGAAATTTCTCTTCTAATTTAGAAATTCTGTCTTTTAGTTCATTGTTCAGGACTTTTTCTTGTTCAATCCTTAAATCACAATCCTTTTTTTCTTTAGCTCTCAAGTTTAACAGGGCCTTAAGCATGTCAGTTTTAGTTTCATCTCGAATGTTCAAGTTAGTTACACTGTCATATAGGTCCTCAATGTCTTCCTCAATGTCCATACCTGCTGTGGTCAAATCATCAACCAACGGTTTACATGCACACATATTTCCAACATTTTTCCCTTTTATTGGCGAGACATGTGTACGGTGATCAAGTGCTCTCCTCTTACGATTGCTGACCGAAGCGGTTGGCGTTCTGACTCTCCTCCCTTCACTGTCTATTTCAGCGTCCGCCATTGTTGACATTCGCAACATACTCCAATATCGCTCAGAAGAGTTTCTCTCTCGGTAATCGTCTCTTTGGTGGTAGATTACGACCAAATATACTTGTAATCCTTATCACCAAGGTTAGTTTCAATTGTAACCAGCAGTAGAAAGTTCAAATTCTTTTGTAGTCTCCAGTAATTGTAAGGACTCACGGGCACGGTGTGTTTATGTGGCGTTCGAGCTTGGCGCCATTTTCATATTTATTTATTTATAAATTGGTTTCAAACAAATGCAATGAAGGTAGGGTTTAAAGGCAAATTATCCTACCACAAGTCAGTATTCAGCAATAAGGACAGTGATCAATCGTCCAGAGTCAGTCAGAAGTGGCCACAGCTGTTGCTATGTATATACACTGTCAGTAGGCACATGACAGCAAGCACTTACTATGGTAGCTAAAAATAAACTTCACTGTACCGGGCATTTTCTCCTATTTTCGCTCACAGATGCAAAAAGTCTCAGAAAGGCACTTTAAATCATCCAATATCACAGTTTGTATAGTCTGTTAGTATCCCCTTATCGATAGTTCCATCTGTGTGAAGTTTCGTAGCCTCAGGCCTCTGTAATCACCGTGAAATGGATAAAAAACACTCCCGTGTAATGTGCGGCTATAGCAGTGGCTGGCGTGCCCGTCGTTCACATATTGTGACTCAAGTATTTCATCAATTGTTTATGAAAGTAAATATAAGTTCTGTTTAAGTATTTAGAGGCAAAGTTATTAGGAAAACAACTGGAAAAAATAGTTTCCACCCCCAACCCCAAACCCTCCAGACCCCCGTCCCCTCTAGAAGAGAAGTGACTGACCTGCCCTCTGTGAGGGCGGATAAGCCCACTTCCAAAATTCCTTATGTCGCCCAATCAACCAGTGTCCACTCCCCATTATTAGACTACTGGGATTTCTGGCCCTGTTTTCAATGTTTTCCCATATAAGTGGCAAGCTGTAATTCATCTAAAAGAAACTTGACTTAGTTAGCTACTCTTTTGTCTGGAAAAACTACTGCATTCATGGTCCAGCAATGCTGTTTTGAAAACATTCATGCACCCTCTACCTGTTGTCACTCACTCCCGCCATGTTTACATAGCTTCAACCACCTCACACACTACCCTTACTAGCCACTGCCACCATTACATAACACCCGCGCTCACAGGCTTGTTGACAACATGTAGGCTATTTATAGGGCGGGTGGCCGAGCCTACTCAGCATGTTGGTGGTGTGTAGGCTACGGTATTTAACACTAAATTAAATGGATATTGTAGGTAGGAGGGATAGAGAAAGGGGGGTGGATGCGACGATCCTTTATTTAAAAATATAAAAACAATCTAAAAGCATTCAGATCTGGTGAAATATAACCAATTTACTTCCCACAAATAAATGTCTTGCTGCGGGAATTCTCTGGACTCCCAACACGGTGAAATGGTCCCCTTCTAGATGCATCGGCACTGTGGCATTTATGCCTGCATATTACCTAATCGTTTGGACGCACTTCACCCACCTGGGGGCTATAGTCTAGAAAATTCATCTTGATCACCCAATGAGGTTGTGGTAGCAAAATCTCCGTGCGGTGGCGCTACAGGCGGGCCTGCCGGAAGCGCGAAACAGCTGAGCTTCCATAGCACAGTCAATAGTAAACAAACCACGGGACCCACCCATCGAGTAGGATTGGCATCGGCAATAGATTTGTTTAAAATGAGCTCTAAATATGCATCCTGGACGATTGTATTACTCAAAGCGGAGCTAAGGAATAGGAAAGTCCGTGTGTCAGGAAAAAAGAAAGATCTGAGTGTAAAATGCTTCTATACAAGTTCTTAGCCTACACAAGTTCAGAGTGCGTATTAGTCTATTACTGTGTCTCAGACCCGAACTCGGAAAACTAGAGTAGTTAAGTGCATGCTATCTAAACACACTTTCTTGAAAAAGATCTGTCTAGAAATAACAAAACATTCTATTGACAATCTATTATTGAATATAGACCGACTTTAGCTTGATAGCTTTCAATGAGAATTGACTATTAACACTTGACTGACACCTCTGTGCAGCACACTTTGAAACACTTTGTAATGTGCGCCGAAATCAGGGAGGGCTGGGTGTATTACTGTGTACATGGTCGATTCTCATGAAACGGTTCCAAATAGGTATTTTGGGTAAGGTCATTGAAATGAATGAAATTGCTAGTATAGGTGCCCCCTACTCTTCTATACCCTGAAACTGCGTTTCTTAAGTACCGTTAATGCTCTAATTTCCTAAATATTCACCGTAGGTAGGTAAAAGTGGGTATGTATTTGTTCAGAATATAGAGTCTGATAAGATAGAAACATAAGGTTTATAAGGTACTAGCAAAGTACAAAGTCACCCTCTCTCCAAACACTTCCCCCTCTCCCTCTTTTCCCTCCCCCTCTTCTCTGACTTTCATACCTGTTTTTCTCTCCCAACCCCATCTCAGATTCCCCCCCCCTCTCCCTCCCTTCTTCCTCATGCTCCCCCTCCCCGCTTTCTCCCCCTCTTCTCTCTCCCTTCCCCTACATCCTCTCCCTCCTCTCTTCCCCCCGCCCACTTCTTTCCCTCCCCCTCCCCCTTTCCTATTCTTATACACCCTCTCTCTCTTCCCTACATCCTCTCCCTCCCTTCTTTTCCCTCCCCTTTTCTTTCCCTCCCCCTTCCCATTCTCTCTTGTGGTTACATTTGTCTGCCAGCCCATTACAGTCACACGTCAAACAATTACCCCTGTTAATCAGATTCCAGTAGTAGCCATCCCGACAGTTCTGACATTGACTTCTGTTATACTCAGGTATTAAGTTATATCCATGTTAATTACTTGCTTTTACTTCCACCCTTATGTATGTATTATATATAACGCAATGAGATATAGGATTAAGATTAAGATTAAAATTGAAATACTTTTATTTTCGAACATCTCACTGTCAGAAAACATGACTCCAGCTAAGGGAGGTTTGCAAGTTTTCTGTTAATTACATTGATGATTAACAGTGTACAATTCTACAGTTGTCATGGACGAAGGTAGTTCACTGTTATTTACATTGAGATTTGTCTCTTACATTAATAGGTTAAGTGTAAAGCGCATTAAGTCTTTTTATAAACATTTTCTCAGAAATAGTAATTCTTTCTTTTGTTAAACACAGTCATTCTAGAGCCTTTGGATGTGTACTGTTTTTACTCAATGAAATATTGGTCTGACCATATAAGAGAAAAGATATGTTTCAGGAAAGAGAGATTTTGCATGAATATGTTTATCCTATAGTAACTGTTCTATAAATACTATCACTTTCACAAATAGAATACCCCCATGCACCCTCTCCCTCCCCTCTTCTTCACCCTCCCACTCCTTTGCATTTAGTTAGGTCCCCCTGGACGTAGGTTGTGGGAAATGACGTAGTATCTCACACAGTCTTTCCCAGGCTATAAATAGAGTGTGGTTATCCCAATTTAAAAAAGGCTTCAAAATCACATTTCCACCCCAAATACCTTCACCAATCACATACGACGACATCCAGAGAGGGGGGAGAGACCTCTAAAGATGAGTGAAGTTGTTTGTAATACAGCAACTTCCGAGAACATTCCGGACAAAGGTGGAAATACCAATCTCAAACCAACTTGGAACAAGGTAGATATCAAAATTCGAAGTGAATGTGATAAGAAAATTAGTTATCAATTTTCGAAGTGGATGTGATAAGAAATTATATAATTATGACTTATAATATTCAAATCTAATTAATACCCAAATGTCCCAAACGGACAAATACCCCCTGAATTAAGACCAGTTTCGTCCTACCCAGCCTGAGGTGAGCCTGTGATGTCAATAGAATTGAATCCACATCAACAGAAAAGCTAGAAGTGTGTTCACATAGTGAGTGTGAAGGTGTGACAAGCCAGGTCTAGGAACTATACATTATATTATATTTATATGGTATCGTATTGTACATATTGACCATAGTGATTTCTTTTTTGGCTATTGAATTAAGCTAATAGTTATTTCGAAAAACAAAACTGGACGAGAAGTCGCCAAGTGGCCATGCCATGCATAAAAACCTCAGCTCAGCAATTCGACCCAAGCTCATTGGCCAGCACCTATTACGCAAATCTGCAAATAATTTCCAAAAATCCCTACGTTCCCATATGTACACACACTTCAAACCTGTCCCAGTCTCAAGCTTATTGATTTTAAGAGACATTTCAGCAAAAAATTTTAGGTCTTACTCGTATAATTACGCAGTTCCAGCATTACATGCTTATGCCTATGTATCTCTGTTTCTCCTCGTTGCCGACATTACTCGGCTCACGCTCGGCCACATTCGGTGAGCTTCGTGTAATGACGTCATAGGCGCGGGGATTCCCCACCGGAACCCTACCCAGAACGAGGCCCATGTAATGACGTCATAGCAGCGGGGAATCGCCGTATCATGTGCATTCATGATCGGCGATGATTAAAGCTAAGAAACGAAACGATTTGGAAGGCGTCGGGAGACGCCATAGGAGGGAGGTGGGCGGGATGGTGGGCAATGTCAATGTACAAATAATTCAATGTTTAGTAAAGTAAATAGCCCAAGACTTCTCCTGTTGTGACAATATCCTTCCGATTCCTGGTGCCACACATACTCTAGACGCATAAACAGGGCGTATTGGTAACCTATGTAGGCCTAAACAATGTTACCAGTGTGCCACTTTCGGCAGGGGCGCTCGGAGCGCCACCCTGCGGAATGTGTGGGCTACCACAACCCCATTACTTATGTTTTCGCATTCCAAGGGAGAAAAGAACTACGGATTTGTCATCCTTATCATGTATGCCAGCCAAAACGTCTGAGACAATAGGGTCTTTACTGAACTTTAAATGCACATACCCTCACTTTCCAAGGCATATCTATCTATCCAAGTTCCGAGGCCATGCCAGCATGCTCCATCACTCTCGCACGTTGAAATACACTCGGCCGTACTCGTGTAAGTTTCAGGTACACTCAGAGTAATGGTTTCTCACTCTCTCACCAGTAGCGCCACTGTATGATGTGCAAAACATAGGCGATGGTTTTGCACATGGATTTAACACTAAAATTCAATGATTTTGGAGGATGGTGGGCTGGATGGTGGATGGTGGGTCGGATGGTGGGCAAAGCCAACCTACAAAAACACTCCATATTTAGGAAAGTAAATAGCCCAAGACTTCCCCCCTGTTGTGACGATACTCTGGTGCCACATACCTCTAGACCCCCATTACATACTGTGTTATGCTTTTGGCTTCTATCCCTAGTAGTTAAGAAACTTTTTTCTATGTATTCATGTGTCATAAATCATGGAAAATAATATTACTAATTATGGTTTGATTTCAGGTTCTCCATATATTCCAAAAACAATTTAGACATTTATTACGGCGACAGGACCTTCCCATTAAATGCACCTTATATCATTGCATCAAGAAATTAATCGGCAGGTTAACCAAAGTGATTTTTTAATCATAACAACATAATATTTCAGAATAGTGATTTTTTTTCATGATATAACTGGTTGCATTTTTTAAACGATGGTTCGGATATGACAATCTTCGTTTTTTTATGTTTGTTTTGACACGGAAATAAGCAATTTCTTGGCCTCATGATTAAAAAAATATAACAAAAACGTCATAGGATACTTTCCCCTGGAGATTTTTCAAGTGAAAGACCAAGAAAAATAATCTCAGATAAGCATCTTAGCCTCTGGATGAGCTGTTGTTTTTCAGCCCAAATGATGCATTTTTGGTGGAATTGCTCATGTATATGTTTTGTCTTAAATTGGCACTCCCTCATCGAACACTGACCTAGTACAAACAACACATCTATTTTATCTAGTCTATGTATACATGTTTCCGTCTAAAAGAATCATTATGTATTATAGTCACCATTTTATTGTGAATATAATAATTAATTCGTTTGTGGTGTATTTCCTGCGCCTTTGATGAGAATGATTAAATTTTATGGAATCTTTTCATCCCTATTGTTTTGGTCTTCAAAATGCGCTTCGGGATTCCTCACACGTACCCAAATGCTTTGATATTGAGGGAGCGATATAGAAATGGGAAATGGAGATATGGAGAGAAAATAATTATTGTTGTAATTATTCCCACATCCGTGATATGAATACAAGAGTTCCCTAAAGTCCTCAACACACTTGACCGAATTCAAAGAAAATACCAATTCATTGTTCACACACCACCAAATGTATCTACGAATCTAGTCACAAATTCACTTCCGAACAGCAATTGCCAACATGTACATGACCTGGACAAAACACTCGGCAGATATATTATTTTATAAATATTATTTTTCAAATAAATTGGGGGGTTTCAAAGGAATTCAAGCAAGGGCGATCGAATCAAGGGCTAATTGAGTGAATTCCACGGAAAACTAGAAATAATGATAAATAGATAATAAATAAATAATAAATAAATAATAATAGATCTCTTGACCTATTTTGGGTAAAATGATGTGTTATAAATGAAACCTAAATTTGTCGTCCTCAAATGGTTACCTCATCAAGGGGGACTTCGTTTACATGTGTGTTTCTGTATTTATATACCTCTGACATATATGAAAATAATCATAAGAGATCATAATCAATATTAGATCATAAGTATTTTATCATTATCGTCATCATGACAGTGCTTTTTGGATAAAACAAGTTTCCAAATCTGATAGTGGTGAGTGTAAAGCGAATGAATGATTTCTGTGCCACACAAACACTTTACGGGCATCTACCGTAAAAATAATAAAAGCATTTCCACACTTTTTACTTCCAAATAGCTCTAAGTAAAAGTTATTACAGTTATTACCTTGGTGCTGTATGCATCCACTAACATATAGATAAGCATGCCATATGAATGAAAAACGTGTTAAACCTAGCAAACGTTTATGAACTGAAACCTCCGAATCCCACTTTACCTCATCATTATAAGTAGGTGTAGGCACAGTGGTGTGGGGCACCTTAGAGGCTCCGAAACTCAGACCACTAAACATAATAAGAGTGAAAGTTCAAGGAGGAGACCGAATTTAAAGAGAAGAAAGAGGATACAGTGAGGCAGAGAGATATTGCAAGAAAGAGAGGGAGAGGGAGAGATATATTGTACTTAAGTGACTTATCGTAAACACCCTCTTTGTAGCACGGGTAAGACGTGTTAGGTAATAGATTGTAGACATGTCTATTTGTTCACTTCTATAAAAAATTGTAACGCATGAAAAAAAATCGTATGATATGTATATGTTGTTATACATATATTTGTATTTGTATTAAAACATGTGGCCAATGAAAACATTTAAAAAAAAAGATGTATTGAGAAAAGGAGGGAGAGGAAAGTTAGAATGAGGTGAGAGAGAGCGCAAAGAGGGAGAGGTGAGAAGAGAGGGAGGAATTGATGTTAGAAGGGACGAGAGGGCAAGGAGAGACAAAACTAAAAGAAAGACCTAGGGCATAAGTAAAAGGAAAGATCAAAGAACAATTGGTTCTTACCAGGGATTATTTCCTATAGTAGATACAATATAGAGACAGTGTTTTCCACGTTTCGTCGGTGCAACCCACCTAGCAGAAGTATGATTAATTGGCAATCCTTGTGGATGTCGTTTTCCTGCGTATCTGATTGTGTTGATTGCCAACTCTAGACCTGTCCCTTAAGATTGGGACCTCGCATAAAACACATTTTTTGTTGTTGACTGTCGATTATGACTCTCAATGACGAAACTCAATGTTAAATTATATTTAGGATAGCAGGAGTCTATAATATAATAAGAATACCTTACGAATAGGTCTGTGTTAACAAAATAGAGTTGATTGCTTGGTATTAATGGTAAACTTAATTTAATATGAAAATGTAATACCCAATGGTCTGCGTGTGAGAGCACGACGCGATCCTATTGATAATTATGTCTCCTGTTTTTAAACAAAAATTATTTTTAGTAAAATGTTTCTGATTCAGACATGAAACGTATGGAATACTATATATATGTATATGTATTGAATAAATATATTAGCTCAAGGTATATCTGATATGTTTTCTTTTGTCTAGATGTATAAATGACTTAGCACAACACCATCAGATCAGATCATTATGGTAGTGATACCAATAAGAGTGAATGTTACTTTAAACTTCAATTTTTCCTCTATACTTAGTCTTTTCTTCAACGAATTTCAATGTTAATTAAATAGAATTCAGGCTATTCTGGGAATATCTGTACTATATGTATGGAATAAAATGTTTTCAAATCAAATCAAATCATTCTTTAGATATGAATTTTCATTGCACATGTAAATTGCACATGTAAACTCTTAAAACCTTCATCGAGTGAACAAATCAGGTGAGACAACTTTTAGTTTTAGTCTCTAACTTAGCGTGCATATCTATAGCCTGGGGTTGAGAAAAAGGAACTCTTACATAAAATGCTTTCCCTGATATAAGAGCTCTGAGATTGATGAACGCATAGGTGGTCCACAATTCCACCATTGGGGAGAATTCGGTGAAATCAAATATTATTAAATAAATATTATATTTCTATATTAGAACAGAAATGCTGTTTTCACCATGCTTTCCCACAAGGGCTCTGTATTAACATACTAAAAATGTAGAAAATTTATGGTTGGGAAATAGGGGAAAATAGTCATTTTCCAAAATGGCTGCCATGGGGTAAGCGACCAACAAAAAATCAATGTAACTGTTGATTAAAACATAGCAAATCAATGAATTTGGTGTCTATGATGGGGTTTTTAGGTATGGACAACACACTGGGGATATTTAAAATCATGTTAGATATTTCCTAATAACCAATATGTATGTATGTATGTACTATTTTTATTTCCGTAAACATGTACAATCATCGGAAAAAGGAATAAAGTTATACAGTATTAGAGTATAACAAAACTTTCAGGAAATCCAGGTCTTCCAAGTCTTCCTATTCTTTGGAAGCTATATTGAAATCTCAGTTCTTATAAACTTTTTCGATAGTAAGATTTTGTTTTTACATTACTAGAATATTTGATATGGGCACATGCCATATACTATATGGGAACTGGTTATAAAGCAGTTCAAGATAAAACAATTAGCTGTATAAGCTACAGAAACACTTATATACAATCATTCATGTTCATAATTTTCATTGAATTATTCCATGTCAATTACTAATTATGTTTGAGAGAAAAATTACAATCTCTCTATCCATATTAACTAAGAGTTAAACTAATCTTACCTATTATTACATGTAACCCTTATACACATTTCATATTACATATTACATATAGATTTGCGTAGGTATTTTTATACACATAGGGTAATAAAGCAGTAAGTATTAGTACGATATAGTGAAATCACATATCACTTTGAAAGATTACATTTCCTCCACAACATAAGTGAGGGGTTATACGCCTCTGTGTCTGTATTTATTTATTTATTTAAATATTTTTATTTAGCCAAGCGTCATGTGATACACAATATTCTCAGTCAAAGCTAATGGAAAAAAAGAAAAAAAGAAAGAAATTACCAGTACAGTTATACAAATCGAGCAGGTCAACAAAAGTGTATTACTGAGATTTACAATCAGAAATAAAGAAAAAAGAAAAACAAATTATCTTAAAAACCTACAAAGAAGTTAAGATCAAGTGCAGAATGAGGAGCATCGTCATACTACATCAGAAATAGACATACGGGCGTCAACATACTCATTATCAAGACAATCCATGAAAAGAAAGATTTATCAGTATAATAATAGTTACAACGTTCCATAATCACCCATGTGAGGGTAAACGCACCAACTAGCAAGGCACAAATGAAAAGCACAAATCACAAATCAAAAACAACCAAGTACAAGCACAGTGAGACCAGAATTACAAGTCGGGACAATTCCCCAGGCCAAGAAGAGCACCAGGAAGAGCCCAAACCCCATTAAGATTATGTTCATCGTCGTTAAACAGTTTTTGCAGCAACCCAATCAGACAAATTTTAAATTTATCAGGGTCATTCTGAACTTTTATTCGAGGGGGTAGGGTATTCCAAATGATTTTCACCTTTCCAAATAGGCTCCTCCTTATACTCTCCTTGGCCCAGCCATCCACCTCAACACGAGCAGGATCTCTTAATATGTAGGGTCCCCTTATCTCTGTCAACAAACTTTTAGACACAAAGAATAAATTCATGAACCTCCCCAACCTTCTATAACACAGGGGCAGTAATTTCGCAGACTTGTGAAGAGCCACATTACCAACCCTACAGGCACCCCGTCTGGTCCGAGGGCAGTTAATAATTCTGAGAGCATTATTCTGAACTAACTGGAACCTCCTTAAGTTTTGTTGGTTGGCCAGGTCAATTAGTATGCCACCATACTCTAGCGTTGGTAATATAAAGGACTTGTAAATCAAGAGAGCTATATCTCTAGGTACAAAATGTCTAATCAAACACAGGCGCCTACAGAGAAGATTCGCTCTATTACAAGCTGAGCTAATGTGATTTACCATACTCAGGCGGCAATCTAGGGTGTAACCAAGATATTTAAAGTTGTCCACCTTTACTATAGATTGACCATTAATATATATGCACTCATTAGGATAGGTTATTTTTTTCCTGCCACCAAAAATCTGCATTCTCGTCTTCGACTCATTTACAGTTAGGCCATTCAGACGGACCCACTGACCAAAACTAGTCACATCTAGCTGGACTTGCCTTAGGTGGTCAAGTGTGCAGTATGGATGTAAAAGTGCACAATCATCCGCGTACATAATAACCTTGCTACCAATATTCATCTGACATAGATCATTCATATAAATGATGAAGAAAAAAGGCCCAAGGATGCTTCCTTGGGCAACACCAGCACTAAGCCCTCTGCTGCCCGAAATAAAATCACCAATCCTCATCACCTGTTCTCGGCCTGTTGAATAAGTTCTAATCAATTCAAGGAGCAAATCATCATAACCCAACCCTTTTAGTTTATGCAGTAGGATATCAATATTGATGGAATTGAACGCTTTTGACAAATCAAAATAAACAGCGACTGTGTCAACCCCTGAATCCTTATTTTTTAGAACCGATAAGACAAAATCATAAATGGCTGAGTCAGTGCTCTTGCCGCTCCGAAAACCATGCTGGCAATCAGTAAAGTAATTGATATTATCTATGTGGCTAGCGAGTCTTTTCAGCAGTAGTCTCTCCAAGATTTTACCCATAATCGGTGAGATCGATATGGGCCTCATATCTCCTATCTTCCTAGAGTTAGCTTTCTTAGGAACTAAGTTACAAATAGCCCGTTTCCAAGAGGTTGGGAAGCTACCTGAATTTTTTATCATATTCAACAAATGAACAAATTCCTCCAGACAAGACAGTAGGGCTAGTTTCAGAAACTTGGTGTTAATATCTAAAATGCCACATGACTTTGTACAATCAATATCATTCAATAAACTCTCGACCTCATTTGCATCAATTTCGTCTCCCCAAGAAAACTTTGGGAATTGCCTAGCAACGACTGGTAGGTTCTCAACACACGATTTTGGCTGGATATCACAGTAGAAGTTGTTAGCATATTCTGCGGCATCTAACCCATATACCTTTCGATCGTCTGAAGTAATTAGGTAATCAAACGCAGTATTCTTAGATTTACCAGTTCCAAATAAATTACCAATTTTCTCCCAGAATTTTTTATCGGATCTGTTGAATCTATTACACATATCCAGTAGAGCATTTCTCTTCAATTCAATTACCTTAGACTTGACCTCCAACCTAAGCGACTTGGCTAGGTGCCAATCTTCAGGGCGTCTGAATTTAATCGCCTTCTTAAATACCCGTTTCTTCTTCCGAACCAACCTAGTGAGATCATAGTCATGTATGATATTATCATTACGTACAGTATATTGTCTTAGAGGGTAAAGTTTATCCTGTAAAACTCTAAACTCCACGATCATTCTATCACATAAGCCATTGATATTGGTAGTATTCCACAGACCAGGAGTTACATCAGTCAGTCCCTGTCTAATATCATCAGAACACATTTTTGAGACTGGCCGGGCTAAAAAGGTGGTTTTCCCCCTGGCTTCCCTAGTAGCATGTCGTTTTTTCATTAATATATAGACGGGTCGGTGATCGCTAATATTTTCATCGATTGCACCTGATTTATATACAATTTTACTATTTGTGGCGATAATGTCAATCAGTGTGGACCCTTCCAAAGTAATTCTTGTGGGTACTGAAATGTGTTGGATAAGACTGCTAGATTGAAACCAAGAGGTTAACCTCCTACAGTATGCATCATTTTTATTCATATTGATGTTTACGTCACCACCAATCACCCTATCCGCTCTAGAGTAACTACACTGACCATAGATTCTATGGTTATCGCATAGGAAATTAAGGAAACCATTCTTAGAACCAGCCGGTGGGCGATAGAGTGAGGTGATAAGGAGTTTCTTGTAATTACCCGGCTTGATAGCACAAGTTAAGGCTTCTACATTCACATCGTTGCAGCACATATCACGTACAACGTCACAGTTAAACTCTGATTTATAGTACATTATTACTCCACCACCCCTCATGCTCCTAGATCGATCCTGTCTTGCAAAGCAATAAC
This sequence comes from Sthenelais limicola, assembly GCA_942159475.1. Taxonomy (NCBI): domain Eukaryota; kingdom Metazoa; phylum Annelida; class Polychaeta; order Phyllodocida; family Sigalionidae; genus Sthenelais; species Sthenelais limicola. The sequence goes on from OW804100.1 coordinate 42,430,014, forward strand.
CATTCACATGGAGCATATTGTCAGTAACCACGGGGCTCAGCCATGTTTCCACAAAGACCACTACATCATACAGTCCATTTAGATATTCCATACATATATAATCAAATTTATTATAGAGACTACAGACATTGAGAAATAGTATCTTCAAACCGCTGCTAGTTGATACGTCAATGTTGCTGTCAACTGACAGCATCAGAAAAACACCTGGTCATTCTACGCCCAACATAAAAACAATGAAAAAGGCTACAATACGCCATATCGCTGCAGGCTACTCGCATTTGCAGAGTCTACAGAGAAAGATTAATTGATTCAACCATTTAGGCCCATCAGGGGGCATTCACCAATCTACAACAGAGACAAGACAAGTTCATTACATACCATTCCCGAGCATGCCGTTGTTGTTGTCCGCCATTTTGAAAAGCGTCACTGACCAGTTCACGACCATCATTAGGTAATACGAATACAAATTGGGGTTATGCGAAATAATTACTCAGGTAACTGTAACAGGCCAACTGACAGATTTGGCACGAGAAAGTCCCAGAATAACATGTATATAATCCCAAATTACAGAGTCGAGACCATGTCGTAAAGGATTAGATTTTACGACTTCAAGTACCCCTTTACGCTTACAAAATGGCCACCATCGTCCACATGTGAAGACGAGATAGACAAGTCAAATCAATAACAGCATAGAAAGACAACATTTACGGGCAGAGATCAAGTCATATAAGGTGAAGTTTATAGGAAAAAAGATACGCAGCACTATGTGTCCATGGGTTCGTTCACTGAGTCACACAGCTCTTCACTAATTGGTTCTGAGTCCAGTGCAACGAGTGCTTTCCGTCGAATCGCTCGACTAGTCTCAAGCTTAGCCCGACCGGACTCACTCGAGTTTAGCATTGATTCCATCAAAAGGGACCCTCCACCCGATCTCTCCAGTCGTGGCAGATTTTCTGAGGCAACCATAGTTTTCTCAGTGTCGTCGACATCAGTCGTTGAAAGTGGAGCGTACATGTTGGCCACGGGAAGGGGAGCAGCGGGCGGCGAAGTCACTACGTTGCCTGTCTTTGCTGGTACAAGGAATCCATCTACGTCTGGTCGGGATATGACCCTCGTGGTCCTTCTATTTCTCTTAGAGGACAGGGATGCGAATCTATCATCAAGCAAGGCAGTATTTATCTCTCTACGAACAGTCATCAGGATTTCTCCAAGCTTATTCTGTCCAGTCCACTCATCTTTGTCTAGGTCGGAATGCCCGAGGTGACAGCCAGCTCCCCACTTTTTGTTATTAGTGGCCTCGATGAGACGGACCACACCTGTATCCACAAGTCTCCTAGCAAGTGAGAGATTCTGGTAGAATTTACATTGGATTATATCAAGCATAACAGACTCTTCAGTGTTCTTCCAGGATAGCTTGGATGCTTGTGAGCCTTCCACCCTATCACCCCAACCCTTGATCTCACGGGGATCGGAGTTATTGAGGATGGATCTGGCTACTTCCTTTTTGCCATATGTGATACACTTACTGTATTGAAACGCTTGTTCAGAGCTAGTGAAAAAGTCTCCCAGATAATAAAATTCACATGGATAGAAGTTACTAAGGAAGGCCCCCTCACTTTGGAAGGCCAGACCATTCTTCACTGGGACAATTTTAATTTTCTCTACAGAATATTTAGGATCCAGTGTGTGGAGGTTCCTAGAGTTGTATAGGACGCCAGAGATTTGCACTCTATCGCCCTTAGGCCTTGTAGTGTTAACGGCAGCACCCTTGGAGTCGCCAGTTTTAGCCAGGAGTCGCATAGTGGTCTTTTTCTGCTTTGTCTCGACAGTATCATGGTCTCGGAAGTACATATACTTCTTATTCAGCCACATGGTGAGTGGAAACAGTGCATCGTCAGAGAAGGGTTCATTCATCCTCACAAGATCATCTTTCAAGCTTTTATGTACCAGACGAATTACTATAGGACTCGGACCCCTTTTGTAGCTAGGAGACACCTCACGGTACGCCATGTCCACTATGCCATCCCATATTCTTGGAAACAGCGTCTTGATCACTTTCTTAGCCAGGAGTAGAGTGTTCTCACCTTTATTGAAATGACAACCTTCAAGGACTAAATAACATTCTCGGTGTTGTTGACGAATAATTTCTTGGTCATCTTTAACCTTCTGTAACTTGCTAGTTACATAGAACCTTTTGCGACTCTGGGCTTCAATCTGCTGATCTACATAGGCCCGTGTCTCATCTGCTTGTGACTGGACCTGAAGTAAGTCAGATTTTACCAACATTTTAGATTTCAAGTCTGCAACTGTACTTTTAAGTTCCCTTTGATTGATCAATAATTGCTGGATGAGCTTCTTGTGTTGATCACTGCTACCGCTGATAGTGTTCATACGATCAAAGACAAGCACTAAGTCATCATCTTGACATTGTACTTGTGCAGCAATGTTACCAACATCATCCTCTAATTTATCCACTATGTTCCTATTTCTCTTAGAATTTATGTCACTAGTTATAGGGGAGATTTCACCTGGCCCACGCTTGCCAGATCTAGGTGTACTAATCGCCTCAGGTTTACCGATCGTACCGTCCTGGGTTTCCATAGTGGTGTTGCGCAATCAGTAAGGCTTGGGTAGCAGTAGCCCCTATTATCGCTCAGTGCGATCACAACAGGGCAAGAATTCGCCGATAAAGTCTGAATTATATGGTTTAGAGTCCAAAAAAACTTACAGTTAGACAAAGCGGTAATAGTTCCTATAGATTTCCTATTGGATTGGTTGATAGTCTCCCTGATCGACCCAGGTTGATCAATAATCATAGGTTTCAGCTGGAGCTATGTTGGAGCACGTCCTCCATTTTGAATTCCCGACCGGTATTCATCAATCACATTGATTAAACTTTATACAATCTATATTGACTTCTGTTTCCAACAAATTCATCATGATATGTTGTTGAAAATATAAGTTTTAAATTCTTTTATATCTTGAATTGATTTTCCTTTTAAAGATAACTCATTCCATAACATTGGAATTTGGTAAATCAGCGATTTTTTCACCCTTTCACTATGTGGTTGAGGTACTTTTAATAATTTCCCATTCTTATGGGACCTCAGGTTTAAATTATTTAAATCAACAAAAACATCCTGATTACTTAACTCAAAGGCCATATGTAGAGCATGATGCTTCCTTCTTATAGCCAGATATTCTAAGTTAAGTTCGTCATGTTTATTATCAACATTCTCTCTTTTATCCAGGCAAAAAGCTACTCTAATAAAAGAGTTTTGTATTGTTTGAAGCTTATTGAGTATTGCAATAGGAGCCACATTATATATGCAGTCTCCAAAGTCCATTAAAGGTCTTACAGCTACCTTATAAAGTGTCATAATATTATTCGGGGAGAGAGCCTTTTGTATTTTCTTTATAGCTTTCAGTCTGTTGGAGGCTTGACAGATTTTTTGATTTAAATGATCTTTAAAAGTTAGGCTATTATCAATAACCAAACCAAGATATGTGTAAGATCCTGTATAATTCATGACTTCAGTTCCAAGTTTAAATGTATGTTTATTGGAAGTATCTTCTTTCTTAGGAGGAAGTATTTCTAGGATATTACTTTTCTCTATATTTATAGAGATTTTATTTTTCCTACACCATAGGCTTACTTTCTTTAAATCATTTTGTAAATCTTCATTTACCTTTTGCCTGGAGGAGTGAGATGTATAAAGCACAGTGTCATCAGCAAAATGCTGGATGCTAACATTAGAAACAACTGTCGACAAATCATTAATATACAGAAGGAACATTAAAGGTCCTAGACCTGTTCCTTGAGGAACACCTCGCGTCACTTTTCTCAAACCAGAAGTAACATTATTTATATTTACTGCTTGATATCTATTTCTAAGATAATCTTCAAACCATAAAATGGTATCCTTGCTTAAGTTAAAAGACGTTAGTTTATGTAAAAGAATCTCATGGTCAACAGTGTCAAATGCTTTCCTGAAATCCAGGAAAGCCAGTACTGTCTTTTCTTTTTTGTTAATGCTATTATATATTTGATGAAAAAGTCTATGGTGGGCTTGATTTATCGAGTGCTCAGATCTAAACCCAAATTGATATTCATATAATAAGTTCTTAGATTCAATAAAGTTATATAGTTGGTTGTGAATTGCTTTTTCAAGAATTTTTGCTGGAAGTTTTATTAAGCTTATTGGTCGATAATTTGATGGGTTATTCTTTGATCCTTTCTTATAAAGAGGAATTATAGTAGCAGTTTTAAAATCATTAGGTATTTCCTTCTGGTTTAAGGTGAGATTACATAAGTATGTGAATTGATCCGCCAGCTCAAATAAACAGGGTTTGAGGATTCTGGTCGGAAGAAAAGGTATTCCTGATGCTTTGCTGATTTTTGATTTTCTTATATAGTCAGATATTTCCTGAGTACTAAATTCATCGAAGGAGAAAAGCTCATCATTATTATTTATCCCATTAGATTTTGGGAGAGATTCCATTTCATTGATATCCAATTGTAAAATATTTCTAGCTAACTTATCACCTATTTCAGAGAAAAATTTATTTTGCATTTCGGCTGCGTCCAGACCAGTTTTTAAAACATTGTTCTCATCTATGAGACTGATAACCTGTTTGGATTTTACTTTGTCTGGTGCCAAGAAAGGCTTTATAGTGTCCCAGAAATGTTTACTATCCCCTGGGTTCTTTGTTAACTCCTCTCTAAGGTGGTTCGATTTTAGCATTTGAATTTTGGAATTCATCTGGTTTCTTATCTTTTTGGCTAGATTCCAGTCATCTATTTTGTTTGTTTTTCTAGCAAGTTTAAATGCTTCATCTCTCTCCTTCGATAAATTCACCAAATCCTTGGTATACCAGTGGGGCCTCTCTTTTACCTTTTTAAACTTCTTTTTTGGACACATTCGATCCAAAAAATGGGTTATTTTGGTTAGCATAAATTCCCAGCAAAAATTAACATCCCTAGATTCATAGAATTTCGACCAGTCTTCATTTCTCAGTATTTCTTTGAGAATTTTGATATCTAAGGAAGCCCAGTTCCTAGCGGTGAAAGAAGAAAATGTATATTTATTTCTGTCTTTCTTGTTGATAACAAATACAGGAAAATGGTCACTTGTATTATTGTTAATCGAGCCAGCGTGGGCAATAGATTTGGAATTAGTATATATTTGGTCTATAGTGGATGTTGATTTCTTGCTTATTCTCGTCGGGACATTTATCATTTGAGAGAGGCCAAATTGTTTAATGAAGTCGATTTGAGTTGCATCGTGGGCTATATTAAAATCACCAGTTAGATATACATCCTTTGATAATTTAATTTGCTCAAGAATATTTTTCAGTAGTTTTAAACCTTCAACGATACTTGATTGAGGTGGCCTATAAACATTGATCAAAGTTATTGTTTTTTCTTGATGTCTTTTGCACTCAAATATTTGAGCCTCAAGAAGTGGGTTAAAAATATTTAATTTCTCATATCCAAGATGGCTGCCACCGAAAATATACATGACATAATGACAATACTGACATTTTTGGAAAAGATCAAAACCATTGATGGAAACAAGGTAAACAACCAATTTTGGTGCCTATATATATATTATGGGGTTTTCAGGTATGCCCAATTCTGTGATAAAATTTAACAAGAAATTTTGGCTGTGACCAAGGAGAAAACGGTTTCCCCCGACTAATTCCACAGCCATCATGCGCGGGAACAAGCGTGGTCAAGTAGGGCTACAGCGCGCGTTGCTAACGTTGTGTAGGCTAAATTAGAACACGTCACGATGACCTGTTCAATATTGCGTCCTGTACGGCATAGCCGTAGGCCTATTGACTACTACGGTAGCCTACACTTTCCCCACCTTCCTAGTTTGTCACAGCATCAATAATAGTGGTATATAAATATGGTTCATGCCAAATGCAAGCTTAGACATTTCTCTTTCCGATGGTGTATAAGGTTAGGGAATTATTTTATATATTAATGCCCAGAAAAAACATCGCTCCAGCGATGTATGGCAGTCTGACTGAGTCACTTTTGCTCGCAGAACAGAAAACATTGGTTTGAGGATAATTGTTAGTTATACTAGTTTGAAGCTATTTGTTGCTACGAGATTTATTTAGCAACATAATTTAGCAACAAAAGTAGATATTTACTTTCTTCCGCATTGAGGGAAAATGTACTGTTATCATTAAACAATAATTTTCAGCATTTCCCTGCCCTGTGGCTGTGCTACTTGACAGCACGGGATTGACTCCACTGACAAAAATCCAATCGTCGTGTAAGATATTTTGGAAGGTCTAACAGTAGGCCTAAAGTTTTCCCCTTATCTTCCTTATTTAAATACAAGTGTTGATAAAACTACATATTTGGGGGTAGAAAATCATGCCCGTTCTTAATTTCAACAACTTGGCAATGTATTTCGAGTAGAAATAGTGATTTTTATCAATTTGCGGGAGCGTAAAATCACCGCGATGTGTACGCAAGTGGGTCGGAAATTCAGGTGGGAAGAGGCGGGGTCGGGTTTTCCTTATAAGGGGGCGACGCGGACGCGCAAAGAACAGGCGGCAAAAAGTGGAACCTATATAAGGTTTCCCAGTACAAGCGCCTTCGGCGCTCGTACCGCCTTTGGCGGGGAAACCTTAAAAAATGTGTTAGACATTGCCTGAAAACTCATATCCAAGATGGCCCCCATTGAAAATCTGACAATATTGGAAAAGTTTAAAACTTTGGATAGAAACATGGTATAAAGACCAATTTTGTGGGCTATTATCAGGATTTTAGGTATGCTTCAACAAAGTGGTGACATTTAAAATCATGTTAAACATTGCCTGACATATTTCCAAGATGGCCACCCCAGAAATTCAGGCAACTACAAAATCTCTTAGGACCTTCCATTTGGTGACCTTGATCTTGGCTTTGGTCAAAATATCTTTTGCAGTTGGGTTAAATCCTGAGAAAGGTATAATGGTGGAACACTTCAATGCAACTGCATGAATCACCCCAGAGATATGGAGATTTTAATGCCATCTCAGCAGGATTTTAGTGACTGGTCTTTGACCTTTGACCCCATTCTAAGAGAATGGTGCAGGCTGGGAGTTCAAGGTGGGCTTCACGACAACATCAATTACGGGGACCATGCCCACACCATTGGTATACCAGTCATCAGCACAACACGACGTCCTTGACAATTCTGAAATATTATAGGAACATGGCAGTTCACAAACAACAGCACGGTCCATAGGATCCATGACAATATCATCAGAAATTGGTACAACAGTATCAGTAAGAGGTACAACAGAATCGTTCAACACATGATTATTAGCAGCACACAAATGAACACACGGTCTATCAGTCCAATCGTTAACGAGACCAGACTCGGCAAAAGTAGTCTCCCAGACACAATCCTTGCAGTCAGTAGAGCTTAGAGAAGCAGCTACCGTAGAGGTAGGCATTAGTTCCTTCAAGTGAGTAGGAGAATTCAACGGACAAGGTGTACAATTCGCAGAGCCAGAGGAAAACACATAATCATAATCACAGTCGGTGGACAGTTCCGGGTAAACAACGCCATCTTGGCATGAAGACTCACGTGAAGTCTCATCTGAAATCTCGCTGGAAATATGACGTCACGACTGGGGTTTCCCTGTTGTTGTTTTGGTGGGGCAAGACTTCGATGGGTGATCCCCTCTGCAGTTACGACAGGAGTGAAGCAAGCCACAGTTCCCCTCACAACTCCTATAATTCCATAGGAAACAAAGCTCAGCAGGAAACCAAGCCGGCGCTTGACGATTCTTGCCCTTTTTGGCATTCTGAGTAGAGGCTTGGGGTTTGTTGGCGTTCACAGTGGTAGAATCGTAAGCACGAGTGAAGGCAAAGGCGGAAGCCATGGGATATCCCAGGGTGAACGTAGTGACGTCACCCTCAGTCACCGCATCCACCATGATTCGATCGTATTTAACATACGCTTCGTCTGAGTAAACAGAGCCACAAGAATGTCTAGCAACAAATGTGAGATGACTTAAATAAGCCTTGGCTTCCTCATTCTTCCCCTCATCCAGCAAGTACCGCAAGACCCGTGACATCCCAAACATTAACTCATTAAATGACATCTTAGAAAAGGCAATACTCTTCATAGCCATACCTTTCTCCAAATGGAGGGCATAGTATTCGGGACGATACAGAAGAGCTTTCTCCCTTTTGTCAATGGCCGGGTCCATAGAAGTAGTAAGACGGTTGATAGCTGTAATCACACCGTCCGATAGAAGAGGGCCTTGAGGGCCTTGAGGACCGCCCGGCTGTTGTTGGATCAAACCGGTCTGACCACCGCCCTGGGAGCTGTTCCATGCCAAGGTTAGAGCCGCCATAGAGGTAGATAAATTCTGTATAGACTCCTGTTGTTGAGCGATGCCCACAACCGGCCAAACAGTTTCTGTAAACCGGGGTAGGGGTAGCGGTAGCCATTCCAAAGCTCGGATGTATGAGGATAAAGATTCACAAGAATTACAGGTGTAAGCGTGCGTAATGGCGAAAGCAGCAATGGTACCTGGGAGAGAGATTTGACACTGACGCTAGGGGGCCTGGCATGGTGGTGGTTGCAGGTGATGAATAAGCCTGATATAACCACTAGGTGGGGTATATCAATGCAGATAATTGATTGAACATTGTTTTCATGACATCTGCAATAAAATTTTATTTTTTTTACATTTCCTTTATTTTCACTTTCTTATTATTCTCTCTTTTTCTCTTATTTTATTTCCAATTTCCAGGTCTTCTTTCGATCCTCACGTTTCTTGCTCTCCTTTTCTTGTTTGTTATCTAGCTCTTCTCATATTTCACTCTTCTCATATTTCACTTTCTCTGTGTCGGTTCTCTCTTCCTTCATACATATGTGACTGTAGTGGGTCCATTTCAGTTTGAGACATGCTTGCCAGTTGCCAGCCTTCATGATCGCTATCACAGCCCCAGGTCAGTGGGTGGTCACCCATCCCTGGCCTGTGGTTATCCTGATTAATCAGGCCCAGAAACACTGACAGCTGTGGAGGTTGTGACTTAAGTGACTATGTGTGGGGTGTCAGAGCCTTCCCTCAAAGTAGCACTTGTATAAAAAGTGACCCTCGACCTGGTGGACAGTCTCCCCAATTAAGCTTATGGCCAGCACTCTCCCCTAGGTTGGAAGCAGCTGTGGTATAGTCCTTGCTGATCATGGGATTCGATACCACAACCTCCCAATCTAGAGTCCAACGCTCTACCACCTGAGCTATGGAGGTCGGCATCTGCAATGAAATTTGTTATGTCATTCTTAGCTGTTGATATTGGATTGTAGGAAGGTTCATAAGCAGGTATTAGCCTCACATTTTTTTCAGATTTTCTTCCATTTGAAGTTCCATTTAGTGATTGTGACCTTGCTCAAGGTCAGATATTTTGAATTATTTGAAGGACCTCTAGAAGCAAAATTGTGGAGAATTTCAGTGCAATTACATAAATAACCCCAGAGATATGGAGATGTTTATGTCTTTTCAGTAGAATTTTAGTGACTGGTCAAACTTTGACCTTTGACCCCATTCTAAGAGAAGAAGGTGCATGCTGGGTATATTACATTGATGAGGTATTGTTTCCATGACATCTGCAATTTGTTATAAAAATCATACCTATCTCTGCATTTTGGATTGCAGGAAGGGTCATAGGCAGGTATTGACCTCTGATTTTGTTCATATTTTCTCCCATTTGACGTTCCATTTTGTGACCTTGACCTTGCTCAACGGTGAATATTTTGAAATATTTTAAGGACCTCTAAGAGTAGAACAATTGTGGAGAATTTCAATGCAATTACATGAATAACCCCAGAGATAAGGAGACTTTTATGCCATTTCAGAGGGATTTTGTGACAGGTCAATCATTGACCTTTGACCCCATTCTAAGAGAATGGTGCATGCCGGGAATACTAAATTCAGAGAGTGAGGTTGCCATGATATTTTCAATAGAAATAACCTGATTGGGCATTTTTACCTTTGTAACTGGGATGGAAGGAGGAGCTGGAACCAGGGTCATACCTTATTTTCTTGCTGAATTTGGATGTTTCACCTTGATTATATGACCTTAGCCAAGGTCAAATATATTTTGGCAAATGAATGACCTACATTGGGAGTATACGCATATGTATTATGAAAGAAATCGTGAATAAAGCTCAATAGTTGCAGAGGGTAACACTCATTTTCCAGCTGGTACTCTATGATGCATCTCCCTTGACCTTTGACCTCTTTCCAGTAGAACAATGCATGCTGAGACATGCCATGTCATGGCAACTTGCTAATATTAGTTGCCATGACAACTGCTCGCTGGAACATTGAAAATCCCCTGCTAGCTCCTTGTATTTAGCTGGTGAAATAAATTGGAAGATGGCCATATCCTAAATTTCCACTAATTTTTGTAGTTTCACATTCCATTTAGTGACCTTGTCCTTGACCTCAAATGCATAACAACAGTGTAAATGTCTCCATAGAAGGTAACACCATACCAAGAATAAATCTAATCGCTGCATATTTCACTGTAAAGAATGGATTCCTTAATGAATCCTATGCTGTGCGTACCCCCATATAAATAAATACAACTGCATGGGCTGTCCTCAATACAATGGTTCAGGGTTTAGGTTCTTTTATTAAATCAAAACATACCTGCATTATAGAAATATCCCTAAAAACTATTACAACCATGTAATGATTCTAATGTATCCTGGTGAAGCCACATGACAGCAAAACAATGCTGTACATAGTGGTACAACTAGATAGAACTAACCTAGTTTCTCCACTTTCGCTCGTCCTCCATGAGTCGGAAGGCATAGTAATCCATGAGGTGAAGCCAAGTGGATTGCGGAGCCTGGAAACAGGACTTGGAGAGACGAGCGAAAGGGGAGGAACACGGTTGGTTTGAGATTTATTTCACTTCTGCCCACTAGATGTATTAGATTTGTAATGTTTCCTACCATTGATATGATCGAAAGATTATTAAAATTATGTTAATTTTGAATGCCGCGATTATTAACTACTTTGTTTTGAGTGAAGGTGTTTGTCGTTTATGTAACCATCCATGCGCGACGTCTTATTCACTCAAAACACAGCTTTGAGGATGTGAGAACGATAGAGGTGAAATGAGAATAATGTAGCGGCACGAGGTTATTCTTTTAATGTAAGAGATTAATCTCCTGCACCATTATACTGGAAATAATCGATGAAATCAAATTTCTTAACATCATAATGACCATCCAAATTCTAACAGAAATGAACTTCTGTCACCTAACACTCAAATAAATGATATTTTGACATTATCGCATACGAGAGACTAAGAGGAAGACATGGCTGTTTTGGATGTATTTTGTATTTTTAGCTTTGTATGTAAATGGTGAGTAAATTGAGTTGTGAGTGAGTTGAGTGAGACAGGGGAGCGGGTGCGATATGTTTTTATAGGGGGTAGTGGGCAGGTGAGTGAACAGGTCGAGGTGAATGGATAGTGGGTCCCTCTTGCGATAATGAAGCAGCCTAACACCTTTGTGTGATGCCAGCAAAATTATTTTAAATCCTAGTAATCGATATCACAATAATAATTATAAGTAGTATTTTTCCAACTGTGATCTCCAGTGTTAATTTTGACCAGTCCGCCGTTTTCCGCGAATATCCTTCCCAAATTTTCAGCTTGTGCCCGGGGGCCCAGGGCAACCATATCTATATTATATATCATATAAATTAAACTGCATTTCCGGGAATTTTGAAAGGGTTGCTAATTTTGAGGCAAATTCTCCCCAATGGTCCCTTTGTCTCTACGTTTGTTGGTCTCATTTGTAACTCACATGGGCAACGACCTTTTGTGAGCCCACTCAGGAATTCAGAGCAAATTCAGCTCAAATCCATTATCTAAAATTAGCAGATCCTGCATTGTAAAAATCAATTATTGTCATAATCACTCACCTATCCACATTTCAGGACTGGACAGCTATAGTACTAGTATTATCTAGTAGATCCATCATGAGCATTCTGTGGTTAACCTAGTATATGGTCTTAGGTTCAGGTTGGGTACATAAACACAGTGAATAGGACGTTCAGAGTGCATACAAACCAGTGGGTATAAGAGTGATTAAGATCAGACTGATTATATATATGCTAGTTAAATATTATATATGTATATGGGGGGGGGGGGGTACACTGATACATAGTAATTATATTTATGGTATGAATATAACAGTATGTTCATCAGAAAGTCACGAAGGCAGGATATTAAAAGTGTTGGGCCTGCTCTTCATGAACTCGATGAAAATAAAAATGTTATGATAACACTTCCTATACAGATAGGTATAAAGAATCTAAAACATGGCACTATTGGTCGAGAATTCATGAGAAACAGAGGAAATACTTTTACATCTCTGTATATGTATGTATGTATATTCAATTAAACTACAGTTCTAAGATGTGATCAAGGAAATAAATAATGGAGAAAAGGATTGTGGGTCAATTTAGCTGGGAATGCAGCTTTGACATGCATACATGTACACAACTTCAATGAAAATTTCAAACATATAATTTTCCCTTGCAGGAATTCATGAATGCAACTCTGGAGCGCATGTCTGTGCTTGAGGCCAGCTACACCAGTCTGGCATCAAACGCTGATGGATTCTTTCTTCTCATCAACGCAATCATCATTTATTGTAAGAGATCATTTCTGAATTACATTGTGATAGTTCTTGAGACAATATAGAATCTGTTTCGCATTTCTCAGGATACTAGGGTATGAATAAGATAAGTTGTATTCATAATTACCTGGGGATTATTCCAGTTCATCAAATGTGCAGACAACTAACATCTTTAATTGCTTCCTTTCTAAATTCCAGTTATGCAAGCGGGATTCGCCTTTCTCGAATGTGGTGCCGTTAGAGCTAAGAATGCAACAAATATCTTGATCAAGAACACTCTAGATTCATGTAAGATACTTAAATGGAATACACCGCCATTTCTCAGTTTTCAAATTTAAATTATTATCAAATTTAAATTATGTATTGACATCTGCTGTTTTCTGTATAATCGGGGTAATGTGAAAAATGAATTGTCCAACTTGCCTTGTAAAAAGCCTGTTGTCGTTGATCAGTATTTATAAGTGTCTTGTAATCTAATCAAACTCTTAGTATCTGTACTACATTCCAGTCATTGGAGGAGTGGTTTACTGGCTTGTAGGATGGGCGTTTGCTTTCGGAGCCGGCAACTTCTTTATGGGACATTCGTAAGTAGTCAGTCCAAAGAATTTGGTTTAAGCAATAGACTTCTTTTCACTCTTCTTGAGTTTTATCAATTAACAATTATAGATGATGTCAGAAAAGTGAAATGTTGATATGCATGTGCAGTTTCCATATTGTGGAGAATTCTGACATATCCAATCTATAGAGGACTTGCATGCATACATGTCTTGAATCAGGACCCGCATGGATTTATGGGAGATGAATGTCAGAGTAAAGGTTATTGAAATAATTCCATAATCAACAGGGATCCAACATGAATATACGTAGATGCTCCCAAAGTCCCATGCAGTATACACCATACAAAAACACAAGTCACTGCCAATATACATTTTGATTAAATAGATCATTTAAACGGGCAAGAATATTTGTGGACACATTTACCTATTTTTTTCACAAAGTGTGGCTAAATATTTGAATGTTTGATATCAACTGAATCCCAACCAGCATGCAATGTAAAAGACATGATAACACACAAAATCTGGTTATACGATAATCATAATTATATTGGATTAAAAATCATCTTTATGAGTAGAATTTTGTATCATTACACAGGCAAGTCTGAGTATAATATTTTATTTTAATTAACATTAGTATACATGCGGAATATTGTGGTAACCTTGGCGTAATATAATTGACGCATGGTGTGTATATGACCCACATATTCAATATTCATCTAGAAATAAATGCCAGTGAGCTAGACGAATCGTGGCCCGTGCAAAAACCATTTTCGCCAAAAATAAACATAAGCTTACGACCGCCACCCATGCCTCTATAACAGAGAACCTATATATATCTCCAAACCCTATCCAGCAGACTTTTCTCCCTTAATTCGATCTTAGACTCCCTAATTTTTTCACCAATCGAAAGGGAATTGCATCAATAACTACATGTGTGAGTTTAAAAGAAATCCAAGTCCCAGAGGTGAAGATATCAGTGAAATTAAAAAATAAAATGACTCGAAAATGAGACAAAATGTAAAATGGCTGACTGCTCTGTGATTTGAACCCCCAATTTGCTGATTGGGAGTCCAGCATCTTACCCCTAGACTATAGACTGGTTGTATGGAAATATATACACTTGACATATGCGACCCATTGATGTATCACAATTTAGCTTTACTTTAATCCGCCATTCTCCTCATGGTGAATGAGGAGAATGGGAACAATACATTATCTATGAAGTTCCCTGTGTTGGCCGCAGGCGATTTAAGGATTCAAATTATCATAAAAGTATATATATCTTGCATCTGCAATATATTTCAATAATATGCCAATGGAGGGCTTCTTGCACTGCACGCTTCTCTGGACTTAGCTAAAGCACAGAAACCCTCACATTTCAGGAGTTGGGCCACACATGACCTGACCTCAACAGACATGCCTCTGGTGTTCTTCCACTATACATTCGCTGTGACCGCCTCCACCATTGTCTCTGGTGCTGTAGCTGAACGCTGCAACTTCACTGCTTACATCATCTACAGTATCATATTCACAGGTATAGCATCTATGTTGGTTGGACATTATACATGAACGTGTAGAATGAAAGTGATCAGATTATATGGGGTGAAGGAAAATGGGGTAAAGGAGAGAAGGGGAGGAGAGTTGTTACATTGTGGGACTTTTATAATAAATAACCTGATTATTTAGGTTCTATGCTTATTTTTACGGGACATCAATTATATGAAAATATAAAAGTAGATCTATTCTGTGAGCTTCAGAGCTAGGAAAATTCATTTTTAACTTTATAAGATCTTATATTAGTATTGCCGGTATAGCAATAGTGCTCCCAATACAAAATATATGGGCCCAATGAAATGAATAATAAATGGAAATTGGGAATTAATCTTAAGCTTATGATGATTATAATAGATAACCAATATTTAATGGAAGTCGGAAATAAATCTTAAGCATACGATTGAAATAAATATAAACTATAAATTAAGGATTCTTATAGGTTATACCCAATGATGTAAATTATCCCCAAATGGTACAGAACAATTTTTAAGACTGATTTCTTCTGAGAATCAGTGTAAAATGAATACATGTACCATTTACCTGCCAATCATTGGAGAGGAGGGTCTTTTCGCCTAAACTGCGAAAAATTATATTCATGAAATAACTTGGAAATTATTTATTTTCCAGCTTTTATGTATCCCGTTGTGAGTCACTGGGCCTGGTCTGGAGAAGGCTGGCTTGCTCAGGGATTGACATACACAGTTGGAAATGCGACAGAAACAGTTTCATACCAAGTAAGTCAGCTGAGTCTATTCCTATATTCAAAATACACGAACCTTCACAAATAACGCTGTCAATCTATACATATAATGTGTAGAAGATTACTACATTTTGTTATAATGACCTGTCTCTGTGACAGTTGTCTTCAGTATCTTAATGGAAATGTTGTAGACCGATAGAAGAATTTTTTTTTTGCAGAACCTGTTGTTCATTTAAAAGAAATTGATCGATGAATCATATTTATCCGTAGAGTCTTTTGAATATCTTTTGACATTGTTTATATGAATGTACTGTTTTCTCTGGAAGGATTTTGCTGGTAGTGGTGTCGTTCATGTGGTGGGAGGTACTGCTGGTTTCTTAGGAGCTCTTCTCCTAGGTCCACGAAGTGGAAGATTTGCAAACTACGATTCAAACGAGGAGGAAATTAGAGGACATTCCATCCCTGTACGTACTTCAGTGAAGATACCGAAGATTTGGTTCTATCAATTAACATTTGCTACAAATGTATCTATAAGCAATCTGGTATATTTTATATCATTTTATTCCAGGATGTTGTTGTGCATATTAGTTCATAAATATGTTAAATTCAAAAGGAAACATGGACATTTTAACAGCCTACGTTTATTCATTTGTGATATATCAATCTGTTACTTAAGTTGGTTTTTACAAGTAAGTGAACACAGCAAAAAGAGTAAAATGATTGAAATCATGCAAGAATGGGCCTAACCAAGTTGTATTTGGGGAATTGGTCTGTTTGATAACTAATGGACAGAATTTGGTCATTTTAATATCGATGAATATAGAATTATAATAACGGTTAATAGTGAGTTATTTTGGGTTTGCAAAACTCTAATGGGGTAGGGCGATCCTCATCTAGATCTGCTACCCTGTGTAATGGTCCCACCTAAAGAGTCGCTAAACCCCAAAATATTATGAGCAAATCAACTTCTTTGCTACTATTCAAATGTAACGGCGCCAGTCATGGCACAACCTAACATCTTTTTTACCAATAGAAAGGAGGGAAAAAGTAGTTTAACACATTTTAGAGTTGCAATATCAAGAACCCTTTTGCCTGCCCAGATGGGTTTGAGGAAGATGTTTTATTTCTTTTAGATGTTGTACATTATTTGGCGATGTTGTGATGCCTTCTTCAGGGATTGTCTATATACCTATAAATTCGTGAGGGATATTATTAATGTGTAAGATTGAAATTAGACCGTTGTCCAGGATACGATGTCTTGGTTACCATGTCACGAATATCATTTTTCCTTATATGGATAATCTTCTGGGCTTTACTCATTCAGGTAGCTGTAGTTTTGTATCGGGTGGGTGTTTTGGGGTGGAATAAACGGCGTTGTGTTTTATAGGTAGTTTATCACGAGGTGTGAAGAGTGGAGTCTAGTTCTAAATGAGTTTTTTTACCATAGAATGTTAATAGCTGGAAAAGTGTAACACTCCATTCACTGTCATAAGGTGGCCAAATCCTGAAATGAACATGCAATGTACATGATACACAAGTCGGTAGAGATATGGTGTACAATACAGGAGCCATCTTGTGATGTCACACAGGGCCCTCATTGCCCTCTTGTGCTCTTTTAACCTAACCTTTCTCAATTGGGGTGGCTATAAGTCAGCCATAAATGGAGGTACAAAATTGGGACTTGGGTGTTGTACTTATGGATCCATAACGTTTGTTGTCCAAAAAGTGACCATTGACCCCTTTAGTGACCCTTTGACTTTTACTTCAACTACATCATATGCCATTTCCCTTTCTTACAGATGGCTGCTATGGGTGGATACATCCTTTTCTTTGGCTTCTTTGCCTTCAATGGAGGTTCACAAGCTTCCATCTCACAACCTGGGGATGTGGGTGCTGTTGGGGGCGCCATCTTTAACACCATCATTTCTGGGGCGTTTGGTGCCGTAGTGACTGTCATCGGCAGAGTTATCACAAATTACTTTGGAGAACACCATGGAGAGTTTAAGTGGAGTTTGCTCAGCACAATCAATGGTGGACTGGCTGGGATGGTAAGAATAAGATTCTTAATAATTCGGGTGTAATTTCCAGGTGTGTTCTGACATCACACCTGGCAACGAGTGCACCAGTCTATGACGTCATAGGCCGTAGCGAGGCGAAAGAGACCGTCGCCAGGTGAGAGTTCCTTCTCTCATTACATGGTAGCAGTACCGAAGGGAGCAGAGGTGTTTAGCTTCGTCGCATATAAAAAAAAAGAATAAGATTCTTCGAATTATTCTGTGTTTACTAATGACGATTCATTTGTTTTTGACAAATATACGAATAGACGCCTTCTCCTTTTCAATCATTAAGAAATTGACTTTACTGTAAGTTTATATTTCCTAAATATACCTCTTCAGAAGCTATCAATTAACCCTAGTTTCCTGTACCCTAAATCTATGGGGCGTTCAAAATAACAGCTTGGCCGGGCCATTTGGCAAGTAAAAATCGTGGCGGACAAGCCGTTTTGGCCACAAGCTTGCTCGCCAAGCTATAATTACAAAAAGATTCTGGGGGTATATTTTCAGCAGAAATCTTTAAATTCCCATTTTTGATTCCCATTGTTTTCAAAACATTAACGATTATGAAAAACTCTTCAAATATTATCCACCTTTTCTTTCATTTCTTCCACATTAATTATTTTTTTCATATCAATATTATATCAACTTCGGTTATGACCAACTGTATGCATACATGTCTTCATGTTACAGACAAACATTTTTTCTTTATCAAAATTAATGGTTACCCTAAAATCCTGGCGAAACTATCGATTATTCATTATTCCTCAACATTTATGACAATTATTAAACTTGAATTAATAATTAAAATTAGGCCTACTGCAGCTTCGAAAGTCTTTGCCCATTGTTTCGGGGAGGGGAGGGGGGAAGTCCCCCCCCCCCCCCCCCCCCCAAGAAAAAAAATCTTTTGAACAAATACTCTTTAAATAGTGCATTTAGTTGAATGAATATAGTTTTTAGTTCCTGTATTTTAAGGATGTTTTACAAAATCAATCTACAGAACCGGCCAGTTCTAAGTTTAAACATTAACCATCAGATATGCCTTCCAAGGCCTTGAAAAATCAAATTAAAATACATGTACTGAGATCCATATTTTTTTAAACTTCCGAAAAATTGAATATGACACTGAATACCTTTTCTCAGGGCAACCAGGAATTTTGGCGGGCAGCCTGATTTTGTCAGTGGGCCTAGCTTGCCTATTTTTATTCTTTATTTCGACCACTGATATATGAACCGCAATATATCTGTGAATATTTCCTAAAGAACAGCCATGCTTTGGTAAGGGTGCATATTAGTATTAAATAAACACTATTTGCCCACATGCAGGTGGCCATCTGTGCTGGGTGTAATGCGATGATGCCATGGGCTGCAGCATGCACAGGTGCCGTGGCAGGACTATCATATCAACTCGTCTCCTGGAGTCTCATCAAGTGGGAGGTCGACGATCCTCTTGATGCTGTTGCTGGTATGTTTCTCCATTTTTTAATATTGCCTGAACCCCTATACTAGGGTAGCTCATCCTCTTGTATTTAAAGTAATATCTCAAATATTTTTTTAAAATATTAACACGATAAAGAGTAATCCATAGGTCTCCAGCCGGCGCCACTGTCTATATATTAGTACAGTACACGTGTACGTTTCATCTTATAATAGTACCCATTCTAAATATCTTCTTTACGCTTATGATGCATAAAGTATAAAAACAGTGTGTCCTTTATTATTCCAATACATCCATTAAAGACTTCACTACCAATATGAAAATTGACAAATCTTCTTCAGTGGTGCAAGTCAAATCGCTTCTTAATTAATACTTCTGAAACTAATGCTAATTAACTATAATTCTAAGATATCATGACTGTTAAATGATCTTGTGTTTTATACTGTATTGTATATAACCTCTCTAACGCAGGGCAAAACTCGGGAAGTGATTTTTCCTAGCCTCATACTATGATAACTGTCGACCATCTTCTTTGAGTAAACTGGGGTAATTTCAAACCCCTACCCTGGTGGAAAATGCCTACCCAGTATGAACAAAATCAATAAAAAAAAAAGAATTTAGTGGTCTGATAACGCATGCTTCTTGGGTCCAATAAAGTGGCAAACACTTTATGATTACTGATTATGAACAGACATCACAACAGCCCCCACTGTACATTGGTATTCACAGAATCAATTAAATAATTGGATTGCCCCTTCCACCTGGGTGCGGCCATACTGCTGACCTGTACAACCTACGATCTGATCAACTATAATTTCCAGTTGACTGAGACTCACAAACTTAATACAAGACAACATAAACCTGAATATAGAAATCACTAACATTTCCTTCGCCACTATTATACCGATATACAACCATTATATTATTTTTTGTGTGTGTTTGTTTGAATAGTTTATTCTGCGCAAAACATCATGCCGCATGGGTATCATTCTCAGTTACACAGATTTGCTCCGAAAAATATCATTATTTATTAGACACGCATTGCTCTGAAAACAATGTATCTAGAGTGATTTACGCATAGTGCGTATTTCACTAGTGATTTACGTAGGGTTGTCATGGCAACCAATCTGGTTTTTTACTAAGATTACCGGTAAAATTCAAAATTTATGACTCGATTTTTTTTTCTATTTTTATGATTAAAAACATGTATAATAAATTTGTTAACTAACTCGTTGGTTTCAGTCGCTTAGAATATTGCACTTGTTGCTACGCAACTCGTGCAATATTCACGCTCCTTCAACCAACTTGTTAGTTAACCTGTATATAAACATAATAACTATACAAATTAGAGAGTTATATTTATATTTGTGTAGCAAGAATTAGAGTTAACTACTCATGACCGAACGTGAACAACTACTAGTACATAAGATTTTTACAAGGACTTCCTTAACTGATAGGGTATGAATTCTATGTAAGTTAAGGTAAACATACATAATATGTATTACAAGGACAATAAGTCGGGTTGCGAGCACTTGACTGGTTTTACAATACAAAAAATAATAATTAGATAATTAATTTTAAAATATTTTATTTTTTAAAATATGCATCACAGATTGACATTGCTGAGGCATGTGGAAGTCAGGGATACTAACGATTTAGGCACATCTTTTCTTCATGCATTCACTTCTATTAAAACGGACGTCTTTACATTGAAAACATCCTTAAAGGGGAACCCTGGACTGCGTATAATACCATTTCAGACGTTGGGAAAAACTACAATTTCATGTTCTGTACATTCTAATATGTAATTCGATCATTTATAAGTCATTGGAGAGTGATTTCTTCATGTTCTAACTGGCTATTATCCGGTATGCTGGCGGGAACAATATTCCCAGCATGCTATGCGAAAATGACGTCATCAGAGCACTAGCATACTTCCGTCTCTTGTTAGCCTAAGCATAGAACTATAATCAATTAGGAGTTGAAGGCTACCAATTCGAGCAAAGAATGAAATCCATGAAGTCTTTCCTTTGCCAGAAGTTTGGGTGTTACACCCATATGCCTCGCAGATAGGCATCAATGAAAACAAGAGTTGTAGCCAATTGAGACAAACCCAAACACTCTCAACCTTAGGCCATAGAACTATAACCCATGGGTTATAGTTCTATGGCACTGTTTACTATTTATTGTCACACTCATTAGACCGTGACCACGCACTGACCACAGACCGGTAATGTACAGGCCCGTATTAGTGTCATACATGGGGCAATATGGCAGCACTCAGGAGAGGGTTTGGAGAGAGCGGGAAAGAAATTAGTTGATTGATTATGGCAATACAAGTGCACAGAAACCAGTATTATAATGTGGGTTCCCAGTTATCATCCATGATTGAGCTATATGACCTGTGATTGTTCCAGCCCAGTGTTTTACTTTAAGATAATCTTAGGTTGCATTGAATCATTCACTACAATGTACAGGATATAATTTCAAACCCTTTTCTCAACGTCTGAAAAGAGAATACTCTCGGCACTTTACTTTAACATAGCTATGGATGCTCCATGTTACATTGCACAGAGTAATAGCTATAGAGAAGATTAAAATGGGAAACATAATACACCAGAACTTGTAGGCCTATCTAGTATTACTGATCTGCATTATTCTGTTCATATAACCTACCATCAACTTCCTTTTTTCAGTCCACTTCGGTGCTGGATTCTGGGGAGTGATTGCTATTTGTCTTTTTGATGTTGACAAGGGAGCTTTCATTAACCCATCTATAACGTCATGCTATGTAAGTTATTTATATTTCATACATTACATTGCCTACCGAAAGAACTTCTACGATGTTACCCTTGTGTGATAATAGTAGCTAAAATTAACTTCAGTTCCCATGATCTGAAAATAGATTCCAAATTCCATGCATGTGACAGACGTCAGATGATCATGGTGAAGATCTGTGTATATTTAATATATTGTGCATCAATATTTCTAATATCCATATTGTGATAAGCGTCCTGTGGGATGTTCTGACAGATTTTTGTGGCCTGTGATATTCGATAGGCATACGACAAAAGGTAAAGACTTCATATTTTTAAAATGACTCCTTCAGTTCCTGGCCATTAACCTTGCTGGTGCTGCCGCTATCATCGCTTGGACTTCCATAGTCAGCGGAGGAGTGTTCACACTGTTGAAGATATTTGGAATTCTCAGAGTCAGTGCGGAGCTTGAGAAAAAAGGTAAGAGAACTGTACATTATCCCCTACACACAAGTAAGTGATGAATCTGCCTGAGCAATATCATTATTATCATTTGTCTGCATTCATGTAACATGTATCATATGATGTCATGTATGCACATGATTGCATACATGTATGTTTGGAGACCGTTCCTCTTATTTAATGTGAAATGGCGCCGGTCATTTTATAGATAAATGAATAGCTAGTGTAGATCTATTGGTTCAATTGGAGGCCACAGCTGAGGATGAATATCCCACAGTTACTGACTGTATGTCTTGTGTATAATTCATAATATTATTTTAACATATGTTAATGTACAAATGATATTTAACTTGCCTCGAGCTTTTATTATCCTATTTATTATTGGTTTATTATCCGAGCTCCCCTTGCATCATCTGACCCTAGACCTTTCTATCTGATGAAACTACCTTTGGTTTTTGGTAATAATTTTAATCTATATTTATGTGGACAACAATGTAATTTGTGAGTGTGGGGTTAATATTTTGATTTCATGATGCTTCGCTTTCACAGGACTTGACATTGAGGAGCACGGGGAGGCAGCCTATCCAGTGAGCGCTTACAAGGATGAACGACTTCTTGATCATTTGAAGGAACTCTTTGAAGAAATAGCATTCCCAGATGAGGCCAAGAAGAAGAAGAGGACAAAACGCGAAGCAATTGGTTAGTATTGATGACTAAGGACAATTCTAGTATCCCATGTTGTACTCTGTAGGATCTAATCAGCTTCCATGGATCAATATTCTTTTAATGATTTATATTATTCTGTCCTTGCAATATCACAAATCGTGAGCAATTCCATCGCACATTCAGAGAAAATCATAAATAAATTATAAACCACCTCTTTTATCACAATAATGGAGACACTGCCTGTCAGTTTATATACAATATCGTTCAGTAAAAGCACTGTAAGAATATGACAATTGTAGTTTGTAATAATACTATTGATAAAGGCAATATGATTATTATCAGCCATATTTGATACTCATTCATTTTAAGACGAATCCTTCTAATTTCACTTATCTTGATTAAACATATAACTAATACTTAAAATCAAATCTATTTTCAGCTTCAACACTGGCACAATTTAAGGATAATAATCTAGTGATGGTAAATGGGGCTTTGATGATGACAAAAGAGAGTAAAGACAATTCATCGAAAGACTCAATTTCCACAAAGATTTGATTCATCAAACTGCCCACTTTAAACTTTATACGCGAGCGAGTGAGACAAAAACCCAACGGTATTCTGATTCATGCAGCACCAAATATTTTTTTCCAACATTTGGCGAATATTTAATCGCATTTCATTACAAAGAAATAAAACTAAATGACTGGTGTTGAACGATAAACTTATTTCAAGATTTATTTGTAGTCATTTGCTAATGCTCTTCTGATTGAGTTCAGAAGCAAACAACCCTACAGTATCCTGTATGAAAAGAAATATATATTGTGATCGTATCTCAAACTCAGCAAACCACACAGTGTTCATATTCTGACCAGTGTTGCTTTTTAAAATGCGTCGATGATTCCCTTCAAAGTCAGTTATTTCGACAATAGTCATTAATCCAGAATTGTAACATAATGATCAAATTTTTTGACATAATGCACTTTCATATGGACTGACGAAATTGTCGGATACAATCAAGCAGATTTTAGCATGGTTCAATGAATATATGATCGATCAATTAGGTTTTCTCTATCCAAGAACGATTGTAGAAACGTAATTACGAGAATTTACTAACTTGATCTATGTTCAGTGAAGTAGATTCGTGATTATTATTAAGTATAGATACGTTATTCTTCCTGTCTTGTTTTACAAAATAAACATCAACATGATTTTGATTGTAAATAAAACTTAATTCAAGGTTTGGTGATTGCGTAGATGTGTAGATAACGAGGTTGGGATGAGTTGATCACATTTTCAAAATAACATATATCATTACCTATCCAAAGAAGGTTGAGGACAGAAGTATTTCCCATGATATTATTCTAGAGTTTATTTGCACATTATTATCTTACACTTTCTTCTGTAGCAACAATGAAAGTGTCAAATCAGTATGGTCCAGAAAGCCACATTCCTCGAGCGGGGAAATATAAATATCCATCTACAGGTATCTTATCCAACTTATCTGTTTGTGAAGATAATATATGTGATAGACGTAGAGGGTATCTTATTTCCCATCTTGATTTCACGCGCACTTTGTTCCATTATATAACATAACATAATATTACATAAGGTTACATAACTTTACACCTTTGCACCAAGCTCTATCACGATATTTCGGAATATAGCAAGACTACTATATCATTGAGCAAAATTGCGTTCTCATTGCGGGTGGACGTTGCCAAACCTGACACACTATATCGGATACATGGCACCTTTTATATTAGTCATTGCTTGAAGTTTGATAATGAAAAAAGTATTATACATGTATTTGCACTACAACAGCTTGCAATGTTCTTATGGTCATGCTCAATGTAAATATATCACACAAGCTTATTTAGAGTTTATTAAAAGGAATATTGATTCCCTTAATAAAATTACAATTGCAGGTTCGGGTTTTTTAATTTACAGGGGCAATTTTTCTTATGAACCCCAGTGTTTCTTTGCCAATGTACGGTACTTCCCGAAAGGTTGCTGAGAAAATAACTTATCACTGCGGGTACTACTGAGTGCAATGTATACACAGTCCTATCCAGACACCCACATTCCTCGATTCCACATCCATCGATAAGCTTAACCACAAGGCTAAGACTACGGCTAAAGTGTTAATGACCCCCTGAGACTCAGGGGTCCAAATCTTCCTTCTGAACCTGACTGTACAAGCAGAATACTGTGCTCTTGAATAAACATGTTATATGTACTTAATAAAGTACTATTATATCTATCCATGTTATGCTTTAGAATATTCTAGGATTTTTCACCACTACAAAACGATAACAACCACCTGGAAAATCGGGATGTCTGGAGCATGGAACTGTTGAAAAAGTTATAGGCAGTGTGTATGTTTTATTAGTTTAAAATCAAAAGGCATGAATGGTGCTATATTATACAACCACACCATTGGTCCGTAACTCCATGTATAATGTTATGTGTATGTATCTGTACTCAAAATGCAGATGATGTGCTTCCAACAATTAATTATGTTCAGGTTTAAACTGATGATAATCTGGTTTTATTCATTGAGATCCACAGTATTTATACAAATTCCATTATATGTATCCAATGAAAAGCATATATAATTATAATCGGAGCATGCACGCTCGTTATTTAATATAATATAACTATTATCATTATACACGCATTATTCTGAAAACAACGTATCTAGAGTGAGTAATGTGGGGTTTCCATCGCAACCAATCTGTTTTTTTTATATTATCGCTGAAATTCAAATTTATGACTCGATTTCTTTCTATTTTCATGATTGAAAGCATATAATAGATCTGTCAACTAACTCGTTGGTTTTGGTTGCTTAAAATATTGCACTCATTGCACCAATAAGATGTAATAGGACACAATTCACCACCGGTGGGGGGGGGGGGGGGGGGTCGCTGTATGCAACCAATCAAGACTAGTGTCATTCAATAATAACTTAGAGTAATCTAAGATAATATGTATCAATCAGCCAATTGAGCAATATGACATTTCTGGCCTGGTGGTGCACTGATGGTGTATAATCCCGAGGCAAAAGTTATTATTATCAATATGCATCCTTAGCTAAGAGCGAGAATAGTTCTCTTCAATAATCAATGATCTATTTAGAATATATTTTAATTTTCAATGACGCTTATGAAGTTTACTAGACGAAAAGTCGCCAAGTGGCAATGCCATGCATAAAAACCTCAGCTCAGCAATTCGACCCAAGCTCATTGGCCAACACCTATTGCGCAAATCTGCAAATAATTTCCAAAAATCCCTACGTTCCCATATGTACACACACTTCAAACCTGTCCCAGTCTCAAGCTTATTGATTATAAGAGACATTTCACCCAAGATTTTAAGCTCTTACTCATATAATTACGCAGTTCCAGCATTACATGCTTACGCCTATGTATCTCTGTTTCGGATCGTTGCCGACATTACTCGGCTCACTGTCACACGCTCGGCCACACTCGGTGAGCTTCATGTAATGACGTCATAGGCGCGGGGATTCCCCACCGGAACCCTACCCAGAACGAGGCCCATGTAATGACGTCATAGCAGCGGGGAATCGCCGTATCATGTGCATGCATGATCGGCGATGATTAAAGCTAAAAAACGAAACGATTTGGAAGGCGTCGGGAGACGCCATAGGAGGGAGGTGGGTGGGATGGTGGGCAATGTCAATGTACAAATAATTCCATGTTTAGTAAAGTAAATAGCCCAAGACTTCTCCTGTTGTGACGATATCCTGCCGATTCCTGGTGCCACATATACTCTAGACAAAAATAACCAACGAGAATATACTGGGAAATTTGAATATACAGTTCTACAAGAACGAGACTGATATAACTATTACATAATGTTACGTAATGCTGCATCCCCCTGGTGGACAGTGGGGCAGGCTAGCAGCAAAAACTCATCACTGGTAGCTATTGATAGAGAACTGCCAAAGCTTACCAACAAATAAGTGCACATCCTAGATGCAGACATAGCTAGACAGGACATCCAATATCCGGGTTCGTATAAGGAGGGGGGCAACCACAGAAATGTAGTTGGTCAGACCAGGTCATTGCAGACTTCACATTACTTGGCGGAGTTAGTTCAGAGTTCAGAGAGTAAAAAAATCTTTAGAACTTTGACTCAGTTTGAGAAAAGTCATTGTGAGTGGGTTTTGGGGGTTTTAAACGTGGTTGATATGAGATAGATAGATGGAATGCACTGAGTGGTTGTTCTGAATTAGCATATCAGACACACAAGCAGTGTAAATGTACAGAGTGGGAAAGCCATGAGTGAAGATGCATACTGTAAACCATTGTAATTTACGCTATTTACTCTCTCTCATTAGGCCAATTAGACCCCGTTTTCAACCTTAATTATAACATAGAGGCTTATTTATTACTTTACCCCTAAACCTACTCCTTTGTCCAGGGAGTAGGCGGCTGCTAGTTGGCGCCTTGCGAATGTAATTTTAGACATGTTTAGGCCATTTTTGTATTATTGTTGGCACAGGTTAAAGCATTATATGGATATTTGGTTTCTCCTGCCTTTCCCATCACCACAAATCATCAAACCCACCCTCTGTCCCTGTCGCGTAGAATGACATAGCATCTACGCGACCAAGAGATAAAAAAAATAATCCTGTGTGACCCGGATGAGCCTCAAACTTGCCACCATCTACTCTGTAGGTGAACGTTATACCACCTGAGCTATGGGCCATGGTCGGGACTGGATGGCATCATTCTAGTATAATTCTAGTATTCAAATATATGCTATTCCAACCGATCCAAGCCTACACATCTTGGTCTGTTCAACTGCTTGGCTCGGAATGAAATGCATCGTCGGTTTTAAAAAACAAAATATACATCAGAACCATTCCTTTTCATTCCGATGTCGCTTATAACTTGTCACAACTGCTCGTAATGTCTGCTCGGCTCCATCGGTGCCCCTTCGGTTTATTTTTAAATGTAGCCGATAGGCCTACCTCCTACTGGCAACATCTGAGAATGAGATCGTTGTAGGCCTAGGCCTAGGGGCCTATGTCTTATTCCACATGTGGTGTGAATTTCAACGTAGGCCTAGCCTAGGCCAGTGCAATTATGTGTTAGGCCTGCCTATGAGTATTAGGCTACATTTATAAGTTAGTATAGTTTTACATGCTGCTGGGCATTCCCAGTAAGGAGGACCCATATTACATCCTCAATTATATCTTGCTTCTGGCCAGATTTTACATATACAGTAATAAGCTGTTCAAAGACAATAGCCTAAGCTATGCGTTTTCAAATTCCTGCATGAATTGAAGTTCAGACTCAAAACTGTGATGGATAGCTCCAGATTTAATGTCACCTTTAAAAGAAACTGGAGAAAGTGGGAACCTTTTTTCGACTCACTCTAACATCATTGTATCCGCCCCTTGATAGGCCAGCTCTGGAAACGAGTAAATGTCATGTTCCAAATATTAACGATTAAAAAGAGCTGAGCCAATGTGCCACGTCAGCTTTATACGCTGTATCTAGTCTAGTGGCCCGTGATGCCAACCTTTTTTAACACTACCTTTCTTTTGTATAAAGAAAAGAGGGAAAGAAAACTTTTGCTCCTATGTATTTTATTGATTCGTAATTTCATATCTTCTTTGTTTTATGTACTTGTGATGATGAAATGTGATTACCCAGAGTCCTCTATAATATGTAGGCCTTGTTAATTTTTTTTCCCTGCTATAACAACGTAAAAATGTCTTTAAAACCGATAAGCTTGGATGACGCGAGAAGGGATCTGATTGTAAAAACGTGTTATAGGTGGGATTTTTTAGGAATGTACAATGGAACGTCCGGTATGGGACGTGCAGGGCAAGAAATTGGCCTAAGAAAATTATAGAAATAATCTTTATAAACTACTTGGCCATCTTCCTATATGTCTAAGGATTCTATAGATATCAATTATACTTGCTAATGACCACCATGTCAGTTTATATAAAAGTTTGAACGGAATAACTTTATTTCCTGGAACATCCGGTATGAAAAATCTATACCTTATCATATGAATGAGAATAAAACAAGGCGTATAGATCACAGAAACTCATAATTAGATTTGCAATATAAACAAAACCTTTATCAATCATCTGCATGAATCATGGGTTCCTATTGACAGCCATTATTATGTGGCACGTCATCAAATCCAACTACCATTAACATCTTTTTAATCGAATTTTGTACTGATTCTGAACACATTTTTCTTTGTATTCTTGCAAGGATGTCAGTGCCCTGAAATATTAGAGAGCATGCTAATTAAAAACTTAGATATGTGTAGAGCATGTTCACTGTATTTTACCACCTCATTACCACACAATATATCCCAGGAGTGTCATTGAAAAACGTTCTATACCGGACGTTCCATACCGGACGTTCCGTACTGGACGTTCTAAAAATGATTGACAAATAAGCTCATATTTGTGGAAGGTAAATCATATATATGAAAATATTCTTTTGTAACAAACTACAAAACAAGAAAATAAAATTGTTTCTCCCCAAATGGGTAAAACCACTAAGGCGAAAATTATTTGAAACCTATAAATTAATCAAAGGGGACTGACTCTCACTAAGACCTGTACTCTTTTTTCGAATGCCCCTAGTATATAATTAATTTATATGGCTCAGGAAGAAAATCCTTATATAAAAAACAAAAAAACTTAAAAACTTAACAATCTTTATGACCGCCCTATATCCCCAGCTAAATGGTGGAAAAAGGGAAAAGAGTTAACACCTAAATAAAGTACCTGATGAGGCCCAACAGCCAAAACCGTTTGAATATATCTATTTCCACAAAAGAGAGAGAAAAAACAATTTTCCCCTCCTCCAAAACAAGACTCCAAAGCCTTGTTACAAAATATTATATTCCCCTCCTCCTCCCCCACACCCCATATATCTCCCTTACACCCCCTCTAGTCCCCCCATTTTCACCCCACCCCTCCATTCTCATCCAAAATAGGAATGAGAACTATGCAAGTCTAGCCCTACCTGCACAGAGGTGGGACAAACACTCCCAGGGCAGACGGAAATAGACCCAGTGACCAAGACCTGGATTCCACACTGGACAAAGGATTTCAACATTTGGCGGGAATCTGGACACACATAAATACAGCCCAGATCCCACCTACAGGCATTCAACGGTCATAAAGGTTTAGGTGAATACTGCCGTGTCTACCTACTATAAACTACAAAACATACCTAGGTATACATTGCTATGAAGGGGATTGGATTCCGGTCGGTAAAGAATCAGAGAAAACGCTTCGGAGCATAGCTCCACAAGTTTATCCTTTTTTTTCAGATCCGGAGGACTGCAGAATTTTCGCTTTAAGCGAGAAAGCTTCGTAAACACCCAAAAGAGCTTGAGAAGATTGATAAATCATCTGACATTAAGGATTTACGAAATAGAGACACTTTTTGTATCTTCCCGCTCACTGGAGGAACAAAAAACCGCCATCTTGAATTATCGCTCATCGGAGTCGCTGAAAAGACTGCCAGTGTTTTCATCAAGAACTCAGGAGCAACTCGCAAATGAACTAAAAAACTTTACTGGAAACCCATCATAGGATTTCTCTTCACCCCAACAGAACTGGAATTATTTATCAACCTTTTGTGTACACAAGAGACTTATTTAACACCATCGATCAGTAGACACTGGAGGAACCTCACATGGTAGCCATCTTGGATAGCACACGAGAGCAGACCTACGGCAACGTCAATGCTGGATCACGTACTCTGCCTGCACAAAGTGAAACGCCACACATCCAGGAAAATATTTTAAAAGGAAAAAGTTCTAACTAAACTGTCTATTCTGAACACTGTCGTAATCATACAGAAATAGTTAATGAGAAATCGTCGATTCGATTCAGGTCTCCAATAATAACACCAGGTGGCGTGCAAAACTACATCCTCGCCTCAAGGACTGCGCGTGTATCTCACTAGGTGGGGTAACGGCGCTTTCACCAGGCGTATACAGCAACGTGAAATCGAAACAACGAAAACACAAACAGGATAGCAAAGAAACGTTTAACATCTTATTCCTCCGGGAATAAAAATCGAAAGACAATTCTAGCTAAGTAACCCAGAATAAAATCACTAGATATACCCACGAATATGAACTATTGACTTTTAAAGTCTAAAGGTCTGATCGAAATACGGTAACCGGAAGTATATGTCCGCCATCTTACCGGAATAAGTAAAAAAGGCAAAACACAAGTAAAACTCGATACTTAAGCATACAACCCAGGCCAGATCAACCAGGTGCAACGCGCAGCTGGTTCTCCCGCGCGACATGACTACCAATGCTGAAAGTGCCGAAGACATATCGGACGAAGCCTTTGCGAGAATAGTAGAAAGAAGGAAAAAAAGAGTACATAGCGAATCTCCAGAGCCAAAATCAGCGGAAAAAAAGGTAATGGCAGGGAGAGGAAAGAGTCGTGTCCCAAAACAAACAAAAAAAATCCCAATGAGAGCCCATAAGGATCCACCTAAGTACAATCTCTAGGGTGACGTTGGTCAAATGCTACAAGACCTCGCCGACACTAACCAAAGAAGCTTCAACCAACTATATGATGCCTTGAAGGATATGGAGCTAATAAAGGAGGTGGTGAATGACACAGCTGTGAATATGGACGATGTTTTAGAAGGGAACATTGTCAGAGACAAAGAAATGGAGAACATCAAGAAAGAAATGAAAGAATACAAGGAAGACATCAAAATTCTAAAACAAAAACAAGGCGATAAGAAAGACATATGCTACATAGAAAAGAAAAGACTGGAAATACTGAAAGACGAACAGTTAGTCAGAGATGAGATGGCCAAACTGGAAAAAAATCTAGTGTTTGTCGGAATAAAGTCGACAGAACATGAGACGGATGCAGATTCTCTCAACATTATTTTAAACATCACGCAAAATCTCCTCATCCTCCCAACCATTAAGATCAAACGCGCCTATAGAGTGAACACCTTCAGAGACTGTCCCATAAAGGTAGAGTTTCACCAAACAAAAGATGCCATAGAAGTATACGAGGCAAGATTGAAGCTTAAACAACACGAACCAGAGAAAGGCAAAATCTTCATAAAGAAGGACATCCCTTACTTCATGAGGCAGAGGACTGCCAGAGCTAAAATATTAGTCGACGCTGCCTTAAAAGCTGGTTTCACGAAAGCCAAAGTCAGTAGAGGAAGTGTCTATGTGGATCGCTGGTACAGACATAATGAACTTTCAGCTGTGCCATCGCCTGTACGTCTGTCTCAACTAACCAAAAGAGAGAATAATGAGATAGTGGCTTTCTTCACCGAAAACAATCCACTATCCAATCATTATTATGCCCCATTCCGAGCCGATGGATATGAGTTTGACAACGTCGAACAGTTTCTTTATTATAAAAGAGCAAAGGTAGGTCAGGATGCTGACAAAACCAGAATGGCACTCTCCACATACAACCCCAAAGATGCAAAAGCCTTCATGGGATCCATCACAGGTTTCAAAGGCGAGTGGGAGAAACATAGGAAGGAATTCATCATGTCCGCCCTGAGAGCCAAAGTTAGAGATAATCTTGAAGTCAAAGATTACCTACTGTACACTGGAACCAAGGAAATCGCTGAGGCTTCGCCCAAAGACAAGGTATGGGGGGTAGGCATTCCCCTTGACGACCCAGAAATCTACAACATGGCTGCTTGGCCCCCAAATGGTAATCTCTTGGGGAAATCGTGGATGGCCATAAGGGAAGAGCTGACGAAAAACGACCAATCCCACGACGAATCTGACGAAGATGAAGATGAAGAAGAGCAAATGGATGATGAAACGTCAGGCTCTGAAGCATAGAACGTCAACATAGAAGAAGTTATGAATCAGTAAAGAAAACAGAAACAGTCATGGAGAACAATCCTGATAATATAAAAGAAACATTAAATTACATATCTTTCAATACAAGTGGTCTAGGTGGCAATATCAGAAGAAAAGCCATTTTCGACTTGTTCAAAAAAGAAGAAAATGCAGTGATAGCACTGCAGGAGACCCACTCTTGTATAGATTCGGAAAATTTTTGGAAAATGCAATGGCATGGTAATCATACATGTCTCACGGCACCTCTGCTGCCAGAGGGGTGATGTTGTTGGTTTCTAGTAAAATTAAAAAATATGTAACTGAAAATAAAGAAGATGTAAACGGTAGATGGCAATACATTGTTCTCAACGTTGAAGGTAAATTAACCACGGTTTTCAACTTGTATGCCCCTACAGCGGATAATGTCAAAAATCAAAGCATCTTCTTGAAAGAAATAATTAATATTGTAAGTGAGATAATCACAGACGAATTGGTTATAATGGGTGACCAAAACGCAGACATTGTTTTTAAACCTCATCTGAAATCAAGTATTCAAGTACAAGATTTCATTGATGACCTAGACTTATGTGACTCGATATATGCAAAAAATGGTGGTAATCCACCAAAAACATGGTTTAGAAACTCAAATGAGTCTAGACTCGATTACATTTTATTGTCAAACAATATGATGAACTCTGTTGTAAAATGCGCTTCCGAATCATTTCCTCTATCAGATCACAAAATTATTAGGATTTCTTCTGCTTTCCTAGCTGAAACGAGAGGTAAAGGTTTCTGTAAATTTAATTCTAAGCTGCTCGAAGATGAAAACTTTATAGCAAATGTCGAATTCTTAGCCTTTCAAAAAACTGATGGGAATATCTCACCTATTATTAGATGGGAACTGTTTAAAATGAAGGTGAGACAGGCAGCTATCAAAAGAAGCAAAGATAAAGCTTATGCCAGAAAAAATATAAATAATACACACCAGCAAATTATTAATGACCTGGACAAAAAAAGTATTCTGACTGAGGAAGAAATGGAAACTAGAAAAACTTCTCTAAAAATTTTGGAGAAAATAGAACTAGACAAAGCCCACAGCGCCTTGGTACGATC
The DNA here is from genome assembly GCA_942159475.1 of Sthenelais limicola. Lineage (NCBI taxonomy): Eukaryota > Metazoa > Annelida > Polychaeta > Phyllodocida > Sigalionidae > Sthenelais > Sthenelais limicola. Next base: position 42,463,861 of record OW804100.1, read on the forward strand.
CAGAGCAAAATGGGCAGTGGAAGGGGAACGTCCAACAAAATTCTTTTGCTCGCTAGAAAAGTATAATGCTGAGAAAAAAGTTATAAATCAATTATGTGTCGATGGAAAAATGGTAAAAGGTACCAAAAGAATTCTACATGAGGGTGAAAAATTCTATAAAAACCTTTATGATAAGGTAGAAATAGACCAAGAATGTAAAATGGATTTTCTATCTAGAAACAACTTCTTTAAATTAGATGAAATCGATATTGATATTATATCTCAACCTGTTGAGTACGAAGAAGTAACTAAAATCGTCAAAAATGATCTAAAAAATAATAAGTCCCCAGGTTGCGATGGCTTCACCGCTGAATTTTATAAATTCTTTTGGTACGCCATACACAATATTTTTATGTCAATGTTCGCTTTTTGTCTTGAAACAGGGAAAATGTGTGACAGCCAGAGTAGAGGCCTAATCTGTGTTATACCTAAAAAGGATTCAGATATTACTTATTTAAGTAACTGGAGACCTATTACCCTGTTAAACATGGATTATAAAATTATCTCGAAAGTTATATCTAAAAGACTGGAATTCTACTTACATGACATGATAGGAGAAGATCAGTTTGGATTTATTAAAAATAGAAATATCGGAATAGTCGTCAGAAAAATAGATGATACGATTTCTTTCTTGGAAAAGAATCATCTTCAGGGTTTAGTGGTATCGTTCGACTTCACCAAAGCTTACGATTCCGTGAGTTGGGAGTTTTTGGACGGTGCCTTTAAATCGTATAACATTAATGAGAAATATAGAAGCTGGATCAAAATGCTATTACATAATTCAAAAGCTACCTTTTATAACAATGGCCACATCTCGGAATGGTTTAATATCAAGCGTGGAGTAAAACAAGGGGATCCCATCTCCTCTATTATGTTCACAATAGCTGTTGAAATGTTAGCTATAAGCATAAGAGAAAATAGTGAAATTGAAGGCATCCACTTTGGTGAATATGAATCTAAAATAACACAATTTGCCGATGATCTAACAATTTCTGTACCAAATGAAATATCCTTAGTAAAAGCCATTAGAATGATAGAAAATTTCTATCTCGCTTCTGGATTAAAACTTAATCCCAAGAAGACCAAAGGCTTCAACGTGGGGAACATTACTCTGACTAATAGAGATGTATTAAATTTTTCATGGGAAAATCAAATAAAAATACTGGGTATAACCCTCCTATCTCCGAGAAACGAGAAAAAAATTGTAAAGGAGAACACCAGTGCACTTATTCTTAAAATGAAAAATGTATTAAGACAATGGTCTAGAAGATCGTTGACTATGAAGGGGAGAATACTGGTAGTGAATGTTTTTATACTTCCCCTATTTCAGTATACTCTCGCCTGTGTCCCTATACCTGTTAAGACACAGAAAGAAATCGATGTAATAATAATGAACTTTATATGGAAAGGCCCTTCCAACAAAATCAGCACCGATTTCCTTGTACGGAAAATCGAAAATGGTGGCTTAGGCCTAAGAAATATAAAAGAAATAGTCGAAACGAACCGACTGAAATGGATTCAGCTGTTACTGGAATACAAAAACTCTAATAATTTTAGAGCAGTTGAGGCAGATGCTGGTAGAAATGTTGAAAGCATTATATTATCAAGATACAAATCCATATCTGTACTAAATCATTTCTATAAAGAGGTATTTGATGTATGGAATAGATACTACTATAATGTTAAACCAGAGAATACTTCTGACATTTTAAAAGAGAGAATATGGTTCAATCGTCTTATTAAATTCATAATTCAATTTATAATAGTTTTTGGTGACTTGCTGAATGAGAAAAAACAATTTATGTCAATCTTGGATCTAAAAAAACTGTATAATGTCGACTCTCTACTCTCCTGGAGAAGGGACCTTTTATCTTCAATCCCTACCGATTGGTGGAAAAAAATCAAAAATGAATATGATGTACCATCTGACGATTCGATTAACATTAAGATTAACAAGGTAACCGTCAATGTAAGATCGGCCAGTGCAAAAATAATATATAATGCATTGGTAACAAAGAGAAAGCCAAAAACAGAAAAACTAAATGGCTGGAAAGATATTTTGATGTTTTCTGATGAACAAATGATGAATATTGAGTGGAGCAAAATTTTTCTTCACCCCTATAAATGCACATCCGAAACAAGATTGCAAAATTTGCAATATAGGGTAATACACAGAACTATTACATGTAATGAATTCCTGAAAAACAAAAAAATCAGAGATGAAAACACATGTTCCTTTTGCAACAAAAGGGATGATGTTAGACATTTTCTGGTCGATTGCCCCAAGACCAAAAGGCTATGGGAAGATATGATAAGATGTGTATGCTCTATGGGTCATCTGAACTCATCGAAAAATGGAAAACCAATCTTTCATATTACAAATAATGATGTACAATTCAAAGCTGAGAGTATCCTCTTTGGTGTGGAGCCTTGTGGCATAACAGAAAAAATTGTTAACTGGATAATATTGCAAGTCAAAGCTTTCGTCCACAGACAAAAACTCTTCTATAATGGTGAACTTACTTTTAAACACCTGATTGCAGAATTAGACAGTAGATGTAGATCAGTTTTATATCAAAACAAAATATCTAATACCTCAAGTGAATGGAAAAACGCATGGAGAATTTTACATGCCGACCTAAGTAGCTTAACAGATTAGACCTCAATTCTAATGGAATATAGCCTTTATTATCGATTTAAAAAATATAAAAATGTGTATATGATTTAATCTTCACACAATGTTATCATCAAGATGAGTATGTATTTCATAATTTTCATTTTGTTAAGGTCTACGCTGAGGAACGAAATGGGTTCGATGTATTTTTATGTGTTATCGGCCCGGAGAGAACAAGTTTTGTTGATATATTGAATAAAGCTGTTTAAAAAAACTACAAAACAGATCTAGGTGTGCATAGCTATGGAGATAAGAGATTTGATAGTCCTGTTATCTCCCAAGAATCTTGTATACGGGACGTTCCATACCGGACATTCCACACCGGACATTCCCCAAAATTATTAGAACAATATGTAAAATCATCTTCAATGAATATAAATCATATATAGGTCAATATTCTTTTGTAACAAACTACAAAACATAACTACTGTTATGCATAGTTAAGGAGATATTGATGGAGTGTATGGCATTTTCAGTGGAGCATTGGTCTCCCGCTTACAGGTGGCCTCCTTGATGATCCAAGCTTCTCACCCCATGATTTCCTTCTTTTTCTCCCTCTATTCTTATTGACTCTAACTATATTGTTTTATTGGACTGTCTGCCATCTTATAGACGAGATTCTTTGTCAAAAATATTGATAAAATCAATAGAAATAAAATAGAATGAAATTAAATAGTGAAATTCAAGGTGTACCTAAAAATGGTTAAAAAAATAATTCTCAGAAATAAATTTTGACCACCTCACAATTTAGGGAATATATAGGAGTATCCTCAGGTATAATATTATTGAGATTGAAATATTATTTCTGGTATTTTTAAGTAAAATTCATGGTTGGAGAACGTCCGGTATACAATTAACTGGAAAGTACCACATGAAATAACAGTTGAAACTAATTGTCTTATATATAAACACATACAACAGTCACCAATGATGACTAAACAAACCATAAAAAGAGAGTTTGAGCATGTAAATAAAGCATAAATATCTATTTTAACAAAATTGAAGGAACATATCCGGTATATAGGAACGTCAGATCAATTATGGTTTTAGTTATATTTAGAGCAATGATAATAGTTTTGAAATAGTTTTAACCATTAATAACTATACTTTTATCCCAAGACAACATTTTTTTAACCAAATGAAACTTAAATATGGTTACAAATGATAGCAAATTGGATTAACAGAACAAATATTCTAGAAACAGAACGTCCGGTATTTGACTTAAGTTACCAGAGGATAAAAAAACACTCTAAATCAACCAAACATTCCATGAATACATTTCAATCATTTTAACATCATATTAAGTCAGATTGGAGCCTGAGTCAAGAAAGAGACATTATTTATGAAGTTCCACAGAAATGGTGTTTGAGCTCATACCGGACGTTCTCATCCCTACTTTTGAGAGGGAAAAGTTAAATATTCAATATTTGACTTCATTCAGGAAGTCATACTTTGGTCAGCACATTCACAACTACTGTGACCAACATAATAACTCCATAATCTAGCCATGGCTCTATGAATTAAGACTATTATTGATTCCTTCAGCCAACTAGTAAAATTACATTCAAAACTAAAATATGTTTACATCAATTTCATCTTGGAAAAAAGGAAATGAGATGAGATTAACACTGCACATCTACTTCAATCATTACTTTAGCTGTTCCGACTATACCAGAAGCAAACAGACAAAGCATGCCTGCCACAGTAGAGTGATGAAGTGGGAAAACCCTATTTAGTTTCTTCATACCGGACATTCCCAATGTATACCGGACGTTCCAACTATTATTTAACAAAGAATATCTCCAGTTAAAATGATCATTCATTACTAATTTCAGGTGTATAGATATAAGGCATGCTCTGGAGTACTTAGTTCGAAAATCAAATAATTCTGGTTAAAGATGGATGAAACAGACCCAAACAAAAAGTAGTGTTGATTTGGAACATCAATTTCATCTTGGAAAAAAGGAAATGAGATGAGATTAACACTGCACCATCTACTTCAATCATTACTTTAGCTGTTCCAACTATACCAGAAGCAAACAGACAAAGCATGCCTGCCACAGTAGAGTGATGAAGTGGGAAACCCTATTTAGTTTCTTCATACCGGACGTTCCCAATTTATACCGGACGTTCCAACTATTATTTAACAGAGAATATCTCCAGTTAAAATGATCATTCATTACTAATTTCAGGTGTATAGATATAAGGCATGCTCTGGAGTACTTAGTTCGAAAATCAAATAATTCTGGTTAAAGATGGATGAAACAGACCCAAACAAAAAGTAGTGTTGATTTGGAACGTCCAGTATGAAAAAAGTATAAAATTTGTGGTTCAAAACCATTCAGCCACTGACTCAAAAAATATGTATCTAAGCATAAAAACTCTATTTGACCAACATCCTATATATGTTAGGGATCAATTCTATGGATTTAGATCAAACCTAACTACCCTCTTTTTTATGAATATAATAACAATAATTTATCATACCGGACGTTCCTGGAGGGCTAAAACCAGTGTGACATGTGAGTTTAATACTGTCAGATATACATTAAAACATAAAAGAAAGCAAAAGAAAGCAGAAACATGTAGGAAAATGGTTGAGGAACAAAGAGCAGTGATTCGATTTGGTGTTATTTATTTAGTTTGATCACAGACACACAACAAGTGTGAAAAAATGGTGTATTTTTTACTAAAAAAAAGTTATTTTTTACATTTAAGGCATTTTGTGCAATTAGCATTAAAGAAAATCATGCATTTTCTGACAGCCCAACATGTCTTCTTTCAGATGGTAGCAAAGCCATACTGGTATCACTATTTTCAAGCATATAGTGGCCAGTATAACGTTTAAAAAACAGAAATTCAGCAATTGTAGGGCCTACATTCCTAAACAAATCTTACCCTTATCGATCCTTGGATGGCAGTTGTGTTGACATAGGCCTATTGAATAAACATCCGATGTTGAACAAAAAAAAAGTTAGTAGGGTAGGGTGGGGCAAAGCACCCACTCTAAGCAAAATGTGGCCTAGGCTATCTCTTGAATAGTTTGAATTACAGCAACACTGGTTAAACCTAAATATAAACTGTCACCTATGCTCCCCATATATTCTAATCTAAAGTTGTCTTAATGTGTTGTATTGTCAAAATTTAGAAAAAAAGGAAAATAGTCAAGATGGGCGTTTTGCCCCCAGGGTGGGGCATATTGCCCTTTGGTTGGGGCAAAACGCCCATTATGGGTAGGCGTTTTGCCTCAGTCAGCTCTTCATGCCATTTGTGAACATCATGTAGGCCTATAAAATAACACATTCTAAGTTAATGATAAGAGAGGAAAGGGAAAAGTTGTTATGTGGGAAGCCTTTTATTCCCCAAATATGTCAGAAATAATTATTTGTAGCCTAGGCCTATAACATTTCTGGAATTCATTTTTTTCAATAGGGAAAGCACTGGGGCATTGGTAGGCCTACTTTGTGAACAAATTTCCCCTTAGCTACATTATGATGATTTACCGCTCATGGACTACCGGTACCGGTATCTGCTAAATGACAAGTTAACATCCATAGTTACAGATAAATGTTGGGTTATGGGAGGTCGAAGTAGGCTAGGCCTAGGCCTATATGGTGCCCATTCTCCAAACCTCTAATTTTACTAAATGGATGGCAAAATTTGAAATTGGCCATGTATAGCAGCTGGCATAACATTCATTCTTCTCTCCCAACTTAAGACATAGGCTAGATCCCACTAGGGGGAAGCACTTAATGATGCAAAGGTTAGGCCTACATGAAAAAATCAAAAAGATTTTTCTATTTTAAGGGTGGGCGTTTTGCCCCACCTGGGCGCTTTGCCCCACCCTACCCTATAGGCCTAGGCTAGAATAGGGCTAGACTATGATTATCATAACTTCAAGCATGGTATCTCTGCCAACTAGCGCACAACACTACCAATAATCTCCTCTTCCTGTGAAGGCAGTCCCAATCCTCCTCACACCTCCATATTTTGTCTCCTTCAATTTTTACCGTGACTGGCGTGATCCGGCGTGATCGGCCGCACCAAGCGACTCTGTCTGCTCGGTGGCTATGACTGAGCTGAGCGCCACAACAGTGCAGTGACCGCTTGGAAAACCATAGTCACGGTGTCGGAAGCCAAGGCGAGTGGACGCTTTGGTACCCGCATGTTTATCTGGTAAGTTCTGCTTCCTTATCTTTATGTATTAACCTTAAAACCTGCCGAATCGTTAGTTTACATTGTAGCTTAAAATAACCTGAGCATCTTTGTTTGGTCTCTCTGCGAATATTGTCGCTATTTTGACTCATCTGCGACGATGAGCGATAATAGGAGGTGGACATCACCCTTGTTTACGGACTCCATGACTCGATCGGATAATGATCGCGTGCATTCCAGTACCTTCGTTAATGATGTTTACCTTGCCATTATTGCAAACCCATCACAGGACTTGTGGTCATTAGACCTTCAGAACTAGGGAACAAGGTGATGGTTTCTTTAAGATGCTTGGAATATTGAAAAATGGTTATAAATTACAGTGATCGACACTCTACTCGACGTCGGACTGAGCTGATTTAACCCTGGGTGTGGGCGCCCGTACTCAGCGGTGCTTCCTCGGGCCAACTCGATCTCACGGCTTGTACCAAGTCGGCCATCGGCCTCGGTGGTGATCGAAATCATGCAGGTTTATTATTATGGAAAGAAATGCCTTCAGAAGTGCAATGCTAGAGCCCAGATGGGTTGAAAAAAATGGAATAGAGCTAGTAATGGGCCTATATTTTGATCAAAATATGCCCCCCCCCCCCCACACCCACACACCCACACACAGTAGGCCTACACACCCACACACAGTAGGCCTACACGCCGACTGAGTTATCAAAGGCCGGCCATGTTGTTGTTGTTGTTGAGACTTTTATTAGCCAGGCGGCAATGTCGATGGGTCTAAGCTCCCAGCTTCGGGAGGGTTTCAAGCCCTATCGGACACTACATGAATTATATTTGTAGGGGTAAACAATACTCCATGGCGTCGACGACACACAGGAGGCCCCTACTTATGTGTATAGCTGCCTATGGCTAAAGAACCATTGCTAATATTTGAAAAGAGCAGGGTATCATATCCCGTTAGCATGTTTCCTCTCTCGCCCTGATGGGACCAAATATACGAAAAGTATGCTGTCAAAACAGGGCGTAAAGCAACCAATTCTTTTTTAAAGCCGCAATTCCTATGTTATTTACGCAATTATATTCAGATTCGATCCCCGCCCTTGATATAACACTTCAAAGTGTTGATTAGGGCGTAAAGCCACCAATCTCACTCACTCACTGAGATTCGATCCCAAAACTAATTATCAGGGGTCTTCCGGCAAGGCTGGGCAGGGTACTTAATTAAATATCTAAACTTGAGAATTTTGGCTGGGAACGCAGCTTGAACTGAGACCATGTACCGTAATGCACATCTCATTACCATTCTGCATCTGTATGCTCCAGTTTCCTCCACTCTATGGCAGGCCTACAGTAGCTGTAGAAATCTGTTGCCTACAGCCGTAGTGCAATTAGTGTGATTAGATTAATCCACATATAAACATTAGCCATGTCAGTCTGTGGTGTAAGTCTGCTACCACAGAAAACTTTGTCACTGCAGTAAATGCGAATAACTGTGAATGTCAGCGAGCTTACAGATTTGGGTCACCAGTTTTTATCACGCATGAACCAAGCTATGCAATACATGCATCCCGGGATACAGAGTTAGCTCTTCATAGACAAAAGGGAGGTAGGAAAAGTGCAACCAGATCTTCACCTCTACACAAGCTCAGTTCCGGCATGCTTGGCCTTTAAAATTACATATACATGGGTAGGAAACAGATCTTTCTGATTATGAAGATTACTTAGTTTTATTTGATGGGTAAATGGTATAATCGCTGGGAATGTTGACTAGGCTGATTGGCTTCACCGTAGTGATTAGTAGGCCTACTCGATGATAAGCTCTAAACTCAGACTGCACATCAGACCGGAAATATACATGTATGTTGGTCTTGGACGGAAGTACACGGTAGTCTTTTCCTATGGTACCTCTTTTACTGCTGAGGATTACAATCTCAGAATGATCATGGATACAATCTCGGGATGCTCTTATTAGGAGGCCATGATTGAATGACTTTCATTCCCGGTCACTGGACCATCAAAGAAAAATTCGCTACTGCCATCAACCAGACTATGGCATTGTATATTATTTAAAATTTAGACAAGTATTTCTGTGAGTTCGACAAGAGTTTACTTGTGTATTTATATTGTCTAACTGCAGTAGGAAGAGCTCAACCACACCGCATGGATAGCTGCTGCTGTAGTTGGAATGACATACAGCAAATATCTCTGATGGTCATGTGGGAGAGATGGCATGCCATAAATTATAAAATCCTCATTAATGAAAAGAACAGCTGGAATGTCTAGGGGCTCAGGGTTAAAGGTATACGCGTGTGTCCACGCCCACGCCACCTAGCGGCTCCTATTTTTCTTTGAAATATTTCGTTATCATGATAAGTTGAGATGTATTTGTGCACGATTTCCAATATCTACAGGGTTTATTTTCATTACAGCACTTTTGAGTCATGTTTTTAAGATTCATTTGTATTGGTTATGCTTATGTTTATTGGTTATTTTATACTTCAAATGACCATAACTTTTTTTTAACCCCGTCAACGTATAGTTTTTTTTTGGTAAATCAGTAGCATGATACACCAAATATATGTGTAGAAAGTTTTGATGAAAAGTCACCGATCAATTTTTTTATATATAGTGAAACGTGAAAAAAACCACATTTTTCCATAGACTTTAATGCTAAAGCACTGTTATTTTCAGGCAGCTGTAGAAAAAAAAATAAGTCGTTGAGATATACTTTTTTTTTCATTTCTTGCTTTCTTATGTGAGTCAGGAATGATCCCTGAACGTTTCATGAAAAAGTCACCGACCAATCTTTTTTCCATTGAACACCCGCGTATACCTTTAACAACTCTTATCAATCCATTATTACCTTAGGCTTTACCATAATTATGTGTACCAAAACATATAGAACTTGTTGCTTGTACCTATGAGTGGTAAATAAAAGGGTTAAAGATCCGAGGTCCAGCCAACTGCCAAACCACATTCCTCGATTACCCCAACGGCATGGCCTTCAGATGGGTGATGGTTGGATTACGAAAACATACATTGATTTGGTTGCCTAATTCAGTTGATACAAACTAACAGTGTGAGTGGGATAGTGATGAAAAAGAAACTCAGGTTGATGTATTCGTAATATAACTACAATATTAAATTTCCACCGTGCAACACTAATTCACTGTGCAATACTAACTTAGCACCGGTACTCCATTCTGCAGTGGAGAGATGACCCACTTAGCTGAGTGCTGCTTCCCTGCATGAGAACTCCAACCGCAGTAAACATACATCGAGCAGGACTACCCATACTATGTGTGGCTGTGTGGCTGTGTGCATGTGTTACTGTATCTGACACTGCATGTTTACATAAAGCCTGAGGTTAAATAGTGAAAAGGAGATTATAGAAGATATGCCAGTGGATGATCTTTTTTTTAGTCAATATTTGGGCCAGGTTAGGGCTTTTTCTGGGTATAGATTATAACGTACTGGAAAAATAATAACAGACCGGTAACCGCCTTTGTGAACCGTTTTGAATGAAGTCATAGAAGGAAAAATAGGTGGGAGGAGAAGGACGATGTGCAGGAGTACGAGAATGAGAAGAAGAGGATGAGGTGGGGAAGGAGGAGGATGAGCATGATGGAGGAATATAGGAGGAGGATCGAGATGGAGAAGGGACCATAAGTAAGTCTGTGCCGTACATATATACCGTGTCACACACAAGCCTCCTCAGTGAGGGTTAAGTCCATGAACAAGAATACAATAACCAACTATGATAACATTATGAAGCTTCTGATGAAATATTTTGAATATAATTATGGCAACTATGACAGTTAGGCCTAAAATAAAATTATCTTTGTTTCCGGTCACCTGATGGTAAACAATTTTGGGTCGGTAGGTCGGTTTATTTTTTATTTAATTTTTTCTAGTAATGTCACAATTGTTTTAGATAGCAAGCAAACATCGTTATGGGACCCAAAATATTGGTATTTTACTTTTTTTATCATATTTTTTATTTTATTTTAATTTAATTTTTCAAATGCCTTAAAAACACTTGAGTATGTGGCAATTTGGCGCTGGGGTTGAGTATGCTTTTTCAGTGGAAATGCATTAAGTTCTATATTTGAATTACTGCCGCATCTTGAATTACCGCCGGGTATAAATTTCTTGAGTTAATAAGTGCCGGGGGGTGGTAATTCAAGGAAATACCACATGATGTCACAGCAGTGGCCGCGGCTCGCCATGTTCTGTGTCAATCCTTGTGAACGTTACCCCCGGCATGTGTGCTCCAAGACTCGAAAAAGGCTGTTGGTCGTTTTCTCCTCCACAAGTTTTAGGGAATGTAATATAAAGTATGCTGATTAGGTTAGATAGTCATTTTTTAGTGTCATAATGGGAAAATAAGTATAATAGTCATCTTTTAACCCTTGAAACCGAAAAGCCTGTCAATTACCACTCTGTGTAGCTCCACAATATGGCTACCAGGGGAGTTAGCCACTGACTAGGGTGACGTCATGTGAATACTATGTATATACTATGTCTTACCAAACATGTCTAACCCCTTTCATCCACCCATCCACCTACTCTATTCATCTCACCCCTTCACCCATAAAACCTCTATGAATTATGTACCCATAATGTCTTCAAACACTCCTTAGTTCAATATGTCTGTTTATGTTTATGTCTGTTCAATATTTCAGGGTTTTACCTGAGCCACTTAAATTCTTAACTTAAACTCTTGACATTATGCCAGTATATTACTTGAATAAATATTTGTTTTTTTAAAAAAATGGGAAAGTGCCTGACCTTGAATGAATGCCTGGTACAATGTGCCCTGACCTAATTAGCTCTGGAGGGGTGTGGGGGCAGTCATTCAAAACAATATTCTACTCAAATGAAACCTGTTCAAACAAAGCACCTTAGAAGCTTTACTTTCTCTTTAACCCATTCAAGGCAGGGGACATGGGATTGGGATTTAAAAACACTTTAAGAATATTTTCTTCACATAATATGTGTCATATGTACATCATATTTAATAGATGTGAACAATTATTGATCATATTTCTCCATAATGACTAGAATCTGGTATATAAATTCCCAATAATGGGTCCCAAATTGGGTGTCATATGGGGGCAACTTTGCTCCAAATTCACTTTCCTGCATTTACATACGTTATTTATGACGTCATCATTGTTGTCTCCATAACTACCTACCTATAAAAATAATTTGAATGTGTTAGTTTATAGATTTTTCAAATTTCAGGAAAATTGGTTCATTTTTTATTAAGTTATGCCCCCTTCTACCAATATCAAACAGTAATACCTTGAGGCATTCACCCGCCGCCAATGAGTTAATTAGGAGAATATTGTGTAACGGTTTATTAGGTTCCCTGATTCAGCATTTTTTTTTTTTTTTTTTTTTTTTTTTTTCATTGAGTCCAATTCCATTGTGCGGTACAACAGTAATCTCATGGAAACCCAGTCGAAAATTATGCTGACATTGTATGTACATTTTTACCATTTTAACAGTTTAACTTTAACATAGGCTTTCAAAGGAAAATAACAATATATTTAGCCCAGAAGATAGAAATATATTTCATTATACATCGTTTTACACAAATAATATATTTTTGTTTTTTTGCCTCTGCCAGAAGCTACACGAAGAATAAAAACAACGGCGAGTGATCAATATTCTACTTTCATTAATATAATTCTTTTTCGTATGCAAGGACATTTTCAATTTATTTATACACATATCAACCATACCAGTCATTGTTATTTTTGAGGTAGGTTTTGATAGCTGGCCATTCTTGTTGCCTAACATAACCAGGTAAATTATTCCAAATCCTTGGACCTCTCACATGGGGAGATTTATTTACGAGTTCAAGGGCAGGTCTAATAGCTCTGATTACTGGTCCAGCATTTTGTCGCGTGTTTCTGGGAACAAATTGGATATTAACATCTTCAAGCTGTTTTTTTAACATAATTCCCATTAGGGCAATGTCATACCTCTTTTTTAGTGGTTCTATGCCACATATTCGACTTAGGATTACCTTGTCCCTATGATCATTTTGATAGACACCTGGGCTCGCGCTAGGATCTTTTTCCCTTTAGCCACTGTGGCGAAATTCCAAAGAAATATTATCGCCACACTGATTTTCTTTTCGCCACAAAGAAACCATAATGAAAATGTATGTTTATGTATAAATGAGACTAACTCTTATGAATCTGCAGTGCCCCCCCCAAAAAAATGAGCAAGTAGCAGCCATGTTTTACTTGCCCAACATTATTTTCACTTGCCCAAATTCATTTCCAGAATTATGATTGATATTACACCGGTCTGTATGTGACTTGTTTTTAAAAAGTCTTATCTCTTTTCTAAATTTTGTATTTCATAAATTGAAATTAGTATGTGTAGTTAAACTTCAACTTTGATTATATTGTGCAGACTGTCTATTTGATCTGCATATTGCCCATATCCCATAACCTTTATAACAGTATTATTTTCTCTACATGAAAGGTATCACGTAAATTGTGAAATTGTAAGGAAATAAAAATCTGTTTAAAAAAATGAGATCAAGCCGATTGAAATGATAATAAACAATAGGACATCTAATAAGTTTAAGCTTGTATTTATAAGTGACTAAACTAGGGGGGAAAGGACTAAACAGGTCACTACAGGCAATTATGATATTAATCCTTTTCACATCAAATAAAATATTACATTGGAGGTGATATACATGTGAAAGGAGCGGACGTCTTTTCGGGAACACTGCAATGGAGTCTTGACTTATAATTAATTAATTAAAACTCATAGAATGTTTCACCTTTAATTGCATTTTACAGTTTGCATATTTTATATGCATATGGCCTCATATCACCCCCATTTAAGTCCCAAATCCTAGCTCCGAACTCCCAAAATCAACAAAGATATTAACTGTTTACTACATCCACCATCATTGAAAAGATATACAACCAAGTACCAATTAGATGTTAGAGATTTTCTATATGTATACTCGTGCAATCATGATTTCTTATGAGCCCTGATCAGTCACATGGTATTGGCCATAGAACAGAAACGAGATGAAAGCAATGAAATTATTGAAAATATAATTTTATCAGAGATATTTTGTTTTCGCCACTGTGGCTAAGCCCAAATATTCAAATTGAAATTTCTTGCGCCAAACTGATTTTCCTTTCGCCATTGGCGATGTGGCGAATGGCTAGCGCGAGCCCAGGACACGTTTGATTGCTCTGTAAATTAGTTGTTGTAATTTCTCTCTAAGATGAGCATTTGAGAGCGACAAGAATTCAGCTTCCACTAATGGCTGGGGTAGTATACTACCATCCATTGCTAATATAAAACACACTAACAAGCACTACTAGCAAATACCCGTGCTATGCACAGGATTTGCTAGTGGGACAGTGGGCCCCACATCCTCATCTCTCCTTGTTCCCTCTCCAACCATCTTTCTCTTTCAAGTTGTCTCTATAACTTAGTATCTGTATTACAATCATACCAAAAATGGAACCCTGTTTAGATTCTTTTTCTGTGTGGTCGGGTAAATCTCTGATTTTAACTGTTCTGATTTCACCCGCCAACTTAGCGGGCAAAGAAAAAAAATTTGATTTCACACACTGTACAGAGTGCTGAAGACTGAGGCAAAGAAAGAAAGGGTGAGAGAGACAGAGAGAGAGACAGAGAGAGAGAGAGAGACAGATCAGATAGACAGAGACACAGCTGAGATGCATTCTGTCACCTGCCGATCTCGGCCCCCCCATCAATCTCTCACCCGCCGATCTAATCTCCCGCCGATCTCATCACCCACCGATCTCATCACCCATGATCTCTCACCTGCTGATCTCATCCCCCGCCGATCTCACCCCCTGCCAATCTCACACCCACTAACAAAATCGGGAGTAAAGTGTAGAAAACCACATTTTAAAAAGTGTCCATGCTATGACACCTATGACCTATGAGGAGACTGTACTGACCTATATACACACACAATATGCAAGTCGCCTCGTTCTGGTGTAGGGGATTGTTTTCAGGCACTGATGGGGACCCTGGATGGGGGTGTTCAATTTCAACCCATTTCGAACCCATTTATAACCCTGATGTCTTCCAAAAGTGTTAATGAAACATAGCGGAATGGCTCCGTATCATTTTTGGCAATGTGCATCTGAAATATATCGGATATCTGGCCAGCGGTTTCTGACAAGATAGGGGTTTTCCAGCTTGAAACGCTATTTTATTAATATTTAGATACCCCACTCATTGCGAGAATTAACAATGGATCATTGATGTGTTCTGTGCCACTAATAGCTGACCTTTGATGACCCAGTTAGCAAGCAATGGGAGGAGATATTAGAACATTTGCACAACCAGTTCAAACCAGTCATGGGGTTCCAACCAGTCACATGCCTTGGTTCAAAGCCAGCAACTCAAACCACTGTGCCACTACTCCCCACAAGATGTGGACCTACTTGATTATTGATTGCTTCTACCTAATGTTGGCAGGGTTGAAAAAATCCTGCGTCCTGGTTGTCCGCGCCACTTATGACAACCAAAAATGCCTCATTTGTTCTTCATTTGCTTCTTATTCATTCTTTATATTACTCATTGTGCCTTATTTGTAGACCGTATTGATCAAATATAACCATATTAGTTTCACCAACATTCCATGATAGGGATTCCATTTGATTGTACACAATGGATACCATCACACACTGGACTTAAATGTCCATTTACTATATTTATACACCCTGTCCAGCCTCTGAAGAACCTAAACCCCAATGCTAGCATATACCGGTACTCTAGGTTTTACAGAGGCTGGACAGAGTGTATAAGCGAATATGGCATTGGCGTAATTTTGACAAAACTATAAATTATTTCATGAGGGATTGGGGCAACCATTAGATTGTTGACCTAATGGTTGATTGTTACTCCTATTCAAATGTAAATACTGTGTCCAGTAGGGCTTGAAATCCTCCCTACACTGGGAGTTAGACATAATAAAAGTAACCCGCATGTATGAAAACTGACCTACTATATGATTATTAAATTGAGACTAGAGCAAGTCTAGTGCAGCACCGGACCCACCAATGTGTTAGAGCAAGCAGCACTCACATTTCTACATGGATCCATAGTGGCGGGAGCTGTAGGGTTAACACTACTTGAATATGGTGTATAGTATTCGCTGACTAGTAAAGCAAAGTCTAGTACCTAGTGTTTTGGGTTTATTCTCAATTCTTTTTTCTATGAATATCACTAACATTGAACATATATAACATTGAATATATATATAGTTCTGATCTGATTGGTTTTTGGCGCCTTGCGTAGTTGCATTATAGAAGAGCTATATTTTTATGCGATATTCCTAGTTCAACACTAAGCATCAGGATACTCATATTATCTGACGTTTACCATTAGTGGAGTGCAATATGTAATGACTAAGCATATGTGTACCATTAATAAGTAGGCGCCTATTTTTAGATTGCCTTTCTTCCATCGTATGCATTACCTATGGGTGAGCAGAATCTTTTTGGTTTCCCTTTTTACCTTTAGATTCTTTGTTGGGAATTAGAATGAAAAACCAAAGGTTTATATTTCAATTTTCTGGACACATAATAAATAGTGAATGGAACTCGGCCCTAGTGATTGAATATTTATCACACTTGATTCTCGGTAGTAGCACTCCGTCTACCGCTGTGTACTGCAGAGAATCCTAGTGTGATAAATATACTATTACCACCATAGTTGTTGCATATATGTATTTCTAACATCCTATGTTCATAGTTCAATTAGACTTTCTGACTTGCTGTGGCATGGGAATTGAGGTCAGAATGTATCAGAATATCTATCTAGGTCATTCAGGTTATAATAGCTAATGCTTTAATAGATAATGAAGCCCATCTAGCCTTTACTTAAACATTCTAAGACAAACAAAATCTTCGACTTAAAAGTATTTGGTCTAGGCTTAAAATTGTAACACTTTAGCATGAAGGCTCATCATACCAGTGCGGTGTGACAATTATATACAGACGAGTAAGGGCTAGTTGTGCATAGGGAGAGTAAGCATTTCTGCCTCAGTCCTCCACTAATTATGCATAGTGGTCACATGACTGTACTACTGAGACCCCTCTCTTGGGCAATGGAATCAGAGGGAACACACCACCTGTAGGAATATTACATATAGTTTTTATATAGTGCATATTTTGCCACCCCACTCTGATACTAAACTAGAAAAAGAATCTGCTATGTTTGGTATAAGAGTGATACAAAATGTAGTATTGGTGTATGTTGTATCAGGTTTGTTTTGAATAACACATGTGTACTGCGCACTCTGGGAACAGTCCCTATCAGTATACTGCAGTGTGTGTTCTAGTGCTGCAGAGCAGCAGTCGGCTAAGTAGGTCACTACCTTGTGAAGAATGAAGCACCGGTGGTGTGACTAACCGGTTGTGGCTTGTGCTTGCTGTTTCCCCTTGTGCTTATAACAACTTGTTCTGCTATGATGGAGAACATGTAATCAACAAATACTACCAAAGTCACCAAAAGATTTCGCCGCCACAAAGGGGGCCACAAATATATCTTCAGGTGAGTCCCTGCACACTCCCTTATTTAATAGGGCGCGCATGTGTCATGGCGGCAGTGAGGGATATAGAATAATTGAGGTGCGCACTTTTACCTTGCACTTCCACCCGAAGTTGACCGAAAATATAGACATAAATATCCATCATGTCGACCTATTTGTCTCTATTCCCTAACGCAAGCTCTGTAATCACAAAGACAAATAAACAACATCTTATCTTATCTTATCTTATCTTATCTCCCCATTATCGGTTCAACGGTTCTGGTGGTGATACTGTGAACGTATTTATTTTTGTGCAGATAAATTTTCGTGCACTAAGTACTTTTGACACCTTTAGCGCGGATTTAAATTCACGCAGCAAGGAAGTCTCTCACCTCTCACACACGATAAATAGAGGTCATTTTTATTTTAATTTCTTCATCTACTCATATTTCCATATATATCTCCCAGGGATCGTAGTAAGGGCTTTCATTTTGCTGTGGACGAGTACCATTGCCGGTGCACTCGTCCACAATTACGAATACCAACACAGGGCAAGATAAAAGATTGTGACTGGCCCAAACTTGACTGATTTATTTCCATTATATCTCAATGCCATCAACATAAGATTGATGCATTAATTTTCGAAATACAGGTAGCATGCATGGAACCACTCATCTCTTCCATCAGTATCATTTTCAAACATATGAATAACAATTTTTGAAATAGATAAATTCAAGTTCTGGAGAATGGGCATTTTGGTCGATTAGTCTGAAAAATTATTATAGGCCTGGAATCTGGTCTCAATTTCTTACTGTACACTTCCCCTGACCATATCTCACACCTTCACTGAGTAAGTAACCAAGTAAAAGTTGGAAAACTGTGACTGAGGAACGCTAAAAAATATCTTTGATATCTTTTCAATATTTGTGGGTGACGTAAACAGTTAATATCTACATTGATTTTGGTAATTTCAAAGCTAAGATTTCTGGTGTATATAGTTGTTGAGGAAATGTACATTTCAATTTTACAGACTACTCTGTAATTAAAACGAAACCTTGCAGTTTAATTAATCATTTAACTACAAGTCAGACTCCCATTGAAGTAGGTGGTTGAACATATTTTCAGTAATTTCTTCATTGATTTTGGGAGATCAGAGCTGCCATTGTAATATCACTACATTTCTTTTATTTCAAATTAATTTGTCTTTAATTAATTTGTCATTTGAATGTGACCAAAGAAGGTCCTAGGCTACTAGGGCTAGTGACAATGAGTTAGAGGGGAGAACAAAATTGATTTACTCAAAAAGTACATGACTTAAGGAGAAATACGTTTTTGTTTGCAAATACTAAATGCGTCCATAGGGCTCGAAAAAACCTATGTTTAGTTGCCCGGAGCAACTAAAAAATGTCTGGGCAAGTAAAATTTAATGTTAGTTGCCCGATTGGGCAAGTGAAAATCTCTACGGCGCCGATTTCACACCCCTGTTGTGATGTCTAATTACAATGTAACAAGATACATACAGATCAGTGTAATTTCGTTTATAATTCTGCAAATAAATTTGGGCAAGTGAAAAATGATGTTGGGCAAGTAAATCTTGGCTGCCACTTGCCCAATGATCAATGACCAATGCCAATTTGATCAATTTTGGATAGGTTGTGGACGAGTGGTGAGTGGGTGTGGACGAGTACCTCCACCAGTCCACTCGTCCACAATACTAGTACTGACCCAAGGCTTACTACGACCCCTGATCTCCCGGTCTCAATTTGAGGTTGATGTGAATACAATGCTAAAAAAATCCCAATTTATATGAGCTAAAAGGCAAAGCCCCCTTGCTCTGGAGAATCATCCTGGGTCCATATTTGTGACGTCATGTGTGGGATAACAAAGTTTGTCTCCCAAACAGTAATCTCACTAATCAATAACATATAGGGGTCAAGACCTGCTTCAACTCACTCCCCTCCCTCTTTAAGAGGAATACAGAGGGATGTTGTGGTTTCACCCCCTCTGAGCCCAGCTCCAGGGCCAGACCAACAGCTGTTGTTTATATTGGTATGCTTTGAACAGCCAACTGACCACTGGAGATGAGAGGTTTGGTCATGTGGCACCATGCAGAGGTGTCACATAATTGTGGTTAGTCCCAAATAAGATAGAATTCCATATGTTCAGAACTGGCTTGAGAGTGGTCAGTAAATAACTTTTTCTTTACCCTAGAAATCATGTCTACAATTCGTTTATGAATAATCCATTCATATGAGTAAGCTACACTTGTGTTTACTGTACTGTAGGTATTAGCAATAAAAACATGGGGGCTTTCCTTGGAAAATAAAGGGTTTTCCTATCCTTAGTGGCCTTTCAGTGTGTATAGCACTGGGCCCATGCAGGAGCACTGTACAACTACCTCACATGACATCACAAACTACCGTGTTTTGCCTGGATGCAGCTCAACTGGCACCCTGCTGTGATTATTCTCCCTCACCGCTTCAACCAGCTTTTTTTATATTAAAATATTGAATAAACTTTTAAGTTGTAAGAGGAACTTCCATCACATCAATAGGCAAGAACCGAAACGCTCTCTTTATATTATATTAGATCGAAATGTAACAGCTGGTACTGATTTCATACAGGCACCGGGGCCTATCTGAGGGTGGGTGGGGCACTGACCACAGCAGTAGGTATGCACCCGCTTACACACAGTGAGGGTCCATGCATCATGCACTCAACCTGCACCTACACACAACATTTGTTCTATTATTTGTTTTCCATAATTATTAAAGGAACATTAAGTAAGATGAAGATAGGGCATGGTATTGTCTCATAATTATATCCTTAAGTTTCGTGGCAATATTAAATGTTTTTCTGTCTCTAAAACTACATTTAATGAAGGGCCCTCTCTGGGTCCATTGGAACCTGCACCCTCATAATGTAAACACAGGTGGCTTGACCCCTCTACCGGTCAAAATTTCCCTACCCCAGTCTACCAGTCAGCCTATCCCATTCCGAATCTTGTCTATTGGAACTAATAGAAAGTGGAAAGTGGTCCTCATCATGAGTGATACCCTTTAACCTCCCTATTTCTCTCAAGGATGGATAAATCCCAATATTTTTTCATTCTTGGACGTCTTATCTGAAAGATGCCTATTATTCAGTTAACATACCATGGAGATAAACTAAACTTACATGCGCTAAGTAGTTTAATACAATTTTGCATGGGGAAATGTTGCAGGTGACAGGGGTCGAAATAAGCCTTGGGTCAGTACTTGTATTGTGGACAAGTGGACTGATGGAGGTACTCGTCCACTACTACTCAGCACTCAGCCACCACCTATCGAAGATTGTAGAAGTGAAATTAAAATAACAAGGAGGTGGTGGGGGGGGGGGGGGTGGGGGGGGGCATATTCATCCTGGGGAAATAGCTTCAATAGGAATGAATCTATTCTCAAAATAATGTTCAATGCAAATATTGTTTTCATTACAAAGTGACAACACTGCTGCCTATTTTAGTCTGGGATTGACTATAGACTCCATACACTATGTAACACTGATTTTGTTAAAATCATAATTTTGTTCTAAACCATCTTGACGCAAATGATATGAGAACATTGAATATTATTGGCAATGTTCATATTGTAGGAACTTTGAAGGCCAGGCACGAAAAATACTGCATCGTTATAATTTCCATGACAGTTTCAGACATGGCGAAAACTTTAGAACTTTCACCGGACAGTCGGACCGGTGAAAAGGAACTTTCATCGGTCCTACAAAGGTTTCACTGGTCCTCCAAAATTTTCTCTAACGTTTCATACAAATTTTTCACCGGACAATCGAACCGGAGAAGCTTTACTTTCACCGGTCCGACTTGTCTTTCAACGGTCAAGGACCGCGGTCCGGCAGGTTTCGCCATGTCTGCAGTTTAGTCCAAGTGTTTCATTTCATGTTCCCCAAAAAGAAGAAAGGGTATAGTTAGTGGGAGCAACGATACTAGAGGGAAGAGGTCTAACTGAAGGGGCCTATATGGGGGCCCCTGGGTCGAGCTTGTTATTGATTCTGATCACCCATTAGATGCTAACACCTTATTTAAGCTATTATAATACACATGTCCAAGTAATGAATATTCTTTTACTAGATCAGAACATTATATAATTCACAATATTCATGAGAATTTGAGACCTTAAGATCTGAGTCATATTGGTCCTATGAGAAGGGGAACATACCATTTAAATGCTAAAGACAAGGGGATTCACATCAAATCATTAACAGCTAGATATCCTAAGCAACCTGGCCACAACCAGGGCCAAAATTAACCCTGTTTTCTTGTAAGTTTATGTGGGTCAGGGGCTTCTATGGGAGTTTCACAAAATGAGAGCTGAAAACAAGATCGGGACTAAAGGACACCCGCCTGGCCTGTGGTTTTGTGTTGTGTGGCACTGGAGGACTCTGATGTGGGCCTTGTGGTTAGATAAATTATACCCGATAAGGTATACTCTGTGCCTTAGAAGTTTAAGGCTATGGACCTGGTCCTCTTTCCTTCCAGTCTCGGTGGGAGGTGGGAGAGAGTGAACAAGATATTGTATAATCGCTGACTGGGAAAGGTGACTTGGGTGATTCGCTTCACATTAGTTATTAGTACTCAGTGATAGGCTCCAAACTCAGAATACACATCAGACCGGAAATATACATGTATGTTGATCTTGGACAGAAGTCTGAAGTATTCCTATAGTACCTCTTTTACTGCTAAGGATACAATCTCGGGATGATCGTATCAGGAGACCATGATTGAATGACTTTCATTCCTGGCCACTGGACCATCAAAGAAAACTGCCATCAACCAGTACCCAGACTGGTATTATATAATTATTTAATATTTAGGCAAGTATTTCTGTGAGTTCTACAAGAGTTTACTTGTGTATTTATAGTGTTTAACTGCAGTAGGAATAGCTCAACCACACAACATGGGTAGCAGGGCCCACCAAATCGGGTGCCCGGGAGAACCAAATTATCAGTCTGGGCATGTTATGTCGCATGTTCTCGGAATTGTTTATTTTATCTGTAGAGCTGAGGTCTGTCCTTCCTCCCCGGAGGTCGTCGTATGTGGTTTGTGGAGGTATCTGGGGTGAAAATGTGATTTTGAAGCCTTTTTTTTAAATTGCGATCTCTACACTCTATTTATAGCCTGGGAAAGCCCCTGTGAGATACTACGTCATTTCCCACAACCTACGTCCAGGGGGACCTAACTATATGAGTAATTCTCCCAATAGGGCATCATTTGGTTTTCCAGCCAAGGGTATCTACAACCAGTATTTAGGATGACCAGACATAATTATAACCATTACATTTGGATTCGTTGACAAAAATAAGGCTGTGGGAACCCCACTTTCAAAGTTCTTATGCCAGAATCTTGCCATTATTGCGGGGAGCATGTGGAAGAGGGGAGGGAGAGAGGGGGCTAATGGAGATTGGGTTGGGAGAGAAACACAGGTATGAAAGTCAGAGAAGAGGAGAGGAGGAAGTATGGGGAGAGAGGGTGACCATCCTACATGCAGAGGATTGGGAGAGTGAAGAAGAGGGTATAGGAATAGGAGAGGGGGAGGGGGAGGGACAGAAGAGAGGATGTAGGGGAAGGGAGAGAGGGGAGGGGAGAGGGGGGGAAATCGGAGATGGGGTTGGGAGAGAAAAACAGGTATGAAAGTCAGAGAAGAGGGGGAAGGAAAAGAGGGGGAGGGGAGGGGGAAGTGTGGGGAGAGAGGGGGACCGTCCAGAGGATGGGTACTTTGCTAGTGCTATAATAAGAGGTTTGCACAGGTTTGCCCCACCATACCTGACCTCAAGGCATACCATGAAGAACCCTTTTTTTCATACTCGGGAATGGAGCACCCAGCACAGCCAAATAACAGTCAGTGACCGAGCGCTTGTTTGTTCATTCTCTCTTCCCAACACAAACTGCTGTTGCATTATTGAGCGGAGCTCTCTCAGCCTCGGTTAGACTCCCCCAAAACCCCCGCAAAAGGCCCCTTTATACAAATACTGAATAGAGCTATGTACAAACCCCTGTTTTGCACCTTTTGGCATTTTCACCCCCTTTCCCCCAACCGATTTGTTTCATTTTTTGACTGGAGTCCTAGAACATTAACTTTGTTAGAGTATGGTCGGAGATAAATTTTGAGTTTATTTCTTTAAATAGGATTTATCTAATGTCGACAAAAAGTGTTGGTCAAGGTTCATCTTTACCCCTCTCAAAGGGGTTAGGTTAATTGGCATGTAATTGCTTGGGTTGATAACTCCACTAGGGTGAGATAAGCCAGCTGACTGAGCTAGGGCCAGCACCTTAGCCTAGGCAGCGCCCCCATATGGGCCTCTTTCCTCTTAGGCGGTGGGTGGTGGTCGTGGCTGTGTAGTGTTATCACAGACAAAGTCATTAAGATAATCAACTTCAGTTTGGGCAACTGAAAAATAATGTAGGACAAGTAAATCTCAGCTGCTACTTGCCCAAGTGTAGTTGGTATGTGTATCTATTGCTGTATTTCAATAAGGGCCAGTGCAAGGATGACTTGAAAAAATAAGCCCCAAGGCACTTTATCGGTGAAATACAGTATTGACTGAAATCTGAATTGTGTCTTTGATAGAAAACATCACCACCGAAATGTTTATTTCAATGAAAACTGATTGTAAATTGGCCCACAGAAAGCACAACAAACTATGTCTGTTAGTGTCTTGTCTGCCCTCCCCTTGCTACCTGCCAATTTATCTGGTTGCCTAGGTAACAAAGACAATTAGCAGGAGTCTGGCCTAACCTCAGCTGAGCTAGCCACTCTGCATCAAATGCAGCTGTGGGGAGAGTGGTCAGTATTGTCTGACTGCACCATAGAACTAGAGACACCTCTGGGTCGGTTTCGAGTGACACACTGAGGGAGGCTCTTGGTGGACAGGAAAACGCCAACACCCATGCGCCATCCACCAGTCACCCGAATGCAAGTTGGTGCACTGAGAGTCACCGAGCGGATATCATAACATTGGAGGCATGACATGTGTCCCATATTTAAGATGTGTCATGACCACGATCACATTTAATATTGAAAATATACTTAAAAGACATGATTTGGTACAATATTAATGTAAGATTCATGTTATATTCTGGTCCAGATAACTCATGTATTGAGCGATAATATATCCCCGCCGAGTTGTTGTTGTGAAGTGCGCATGCGTGACAAGTTCACCAGCGCTCCCCAGCCAACCCACCCGAGTGGTCTCTCGGTGCACCAGCGGGTGCACTGGAACATGTTCGCTTGCTCACCTAGAGGCACCTAGTGCACTAGGTGTTTCACTCGAAACCGACCCTGGGTGGGGAGCTATGGCAGGTGTTAACACCTCCACTCCCCACACCTCGATGCAATTTTGTACAAGTATGTAATAATCTACATATCTGATTATAAATGATCTGATATGTAGATTATCAGATAATCAGATTATCAATAAGGCTTGAAAACTTGTGAATAAAAACCAAATCGATTACCTAGGGTTTCTTCCTACCTGACACAACCAGAAGACTAACTGGCTACATTGATAAACAACGATAACCTAACTACCTTGATACATGATTATAAATCAAGTTTTCAGTATTTCTACTGAAATCAGTGTTTTTAAGAACTTATGAGAATTGTATCTCAAATCGCTCAGATGTGCGGTTGCCCACAAAAGTGGTAGCCCAGCACTTAAATATGGTTGCCCAGGATTTTTTGTTAAAAGATAAGAAACTTTAAACCAAGGAAACAGAGAAACCCAGAACACAGAAAGAATGTTGGCAGACATTGCAGGCACAGACATAACTTGATATGATTTCATGAAACCAAAACATAACCTGGATGTCTCTTTGTAGTTGCTTTTGTAGTTGTATGCACAAACCGGGCAACCTCATGTTTTTATAGTTGCCCAAATTGATATTTTGGTTGTCCTGGGTGGCGGGTCCCACAATTTGGTGAACCTTGATTGTCAAAATTTCCACCAAATTCCATAATTTTAACCTAATATTTAAAAATTCTGAGGACAAAGATAACTGCCATTCACAGACACTAATGTACCTGTACATAGCAAAACTGATGTGCTGTTGGCACACATGGCATTTCTCCTTCCCAGAAATATTTCAGTATTTTTGCCATGACCCCACTTTCATCCCTGATAAATGAATCATAATATATCATATGCATAATTTATTGTATATACATGATAAACTACAAAACTAGCGTCAAACTGATGTATCAAGGATAATAAAATTAACAAATATAACTCAAAACAGCTGTAATAGAAACATACATAAGATACATCTAAACTTATAAAAAGGAGATATCTATAGCAAAGAAAGGAGATGCTAGATGGCATGTGTGTTGATACCTGTGAATACCTTATATTGTTATTGATGTGGCATTGAGGAAAATTATGTTAAATATACTTTTATATTTTATTTTTCAGGTTTCCCTTGAGACATAGTCATCAAACGGGTATGTCCAAAAGAGGAAAAGAGCTTCATCTATGCAAGCAATAATATCCACCCCACATAGGTTAAAATTGTGAACCTTAAAACATGGCTGCAAGTGTGGACACCAGACAGCCCTTGGAGGCCCATGACGACAATAGTCAGCCTCAGAAGACAGATGATGGTCTAATCCTGGACGCGCACACCTGTCCCTTCTGTCAGCTTATCATCGCCAATGCTGACCAACTGCAGCAGCACATCTCAGAGCATCTCAAGAATGTTTCCCAACGCAAGATCATCAATCACATCAAGAGACGAGCGTCTACAGTGACTTGTGAGCTCTGTGGAAGCATCCACAACAATCTGCAAATATTGGAAAGACACATGAAGAATGTCCATGGTGCGGATGTGCCAAAATGTAGTATCTGTTCTAAGATATATGCTAACCAGAAGGAGCTGATCAAGCACATGAATCAGCACGATCCTGAGGTTAAGATGAATTGTGAGATTTGTCATATCAAATTTGAGAATGCCAGTCAGCTAACACCGCATCTCGTTGAACATTTGGGGCCCACATCTAAGAAATGTCCCATATGCTTTAATGTGTATGGTTCCAATCACACTGTGAGGAAACACATGCGTATACACAGTGGTGAGAGGCCATTTCATTGTGGCATATGTCAGATGTACTTTTTCCAAGAATGGGATGTGGCCCGGCATGTCCTCACCAAGAGCCACATGAATAAGAAAGGTGAGCTTATCAGTCAAGGCCTGCCTGCCCCTGAGCCTAAGGTCCATTCTCATCTTATGATTACGGCCAAGTATGCATATTTCCGAACATTAACAAAATCTTCAAGTCAGAAAGCTGGTGACATTAAGCGGAAGGCTTGTAATATATCAAACCATGCAGGGTTACCTCCTAAAGTTGCTAAGAATAAAACATCCAATCCAGAAATGTCCAATCCAGGTATGTCCAAACCAGACATGTCAAACCAAGGCATGTCCAAGCCAGGCATGTCACATCCTGTCAGTAGGAAAAAAAACAAAAGAAACAAGGATGGTCCATCATTTAAAACTAAAATAAAAACAAGTAGACATCAAGTTGTGAAGGAGAGAGCCAAGAGAAACACTAAACAGATTAATTATGCTAACTTGGAGCGGGGTAGTAGTGATGAGGATTTGGTAGAGGATATGCCACGAAATAGGGTGATGCCTTCCAATAGAGTGAAACCTCCGCACTTCCCATGTAACAGAGCACAGATAGAAATGGATGTTGATGAATCACCTGCGGGGATCATCCCTTCAGTTGGAGATGCCACCATAAGGGCTCAGCCCAACACTCCTCTGGAGTTAACCTGTGAGTCTGTGATTGACCAAAAACCTCAGTGGACAGATATCCATTCCTCTGTTGCTCCTGAGTGTAATGGGATGCTTGGTAATCAAACACATCCCTGGATTAAAGGCGAAACCACTCCTGAGTATATTGTAAAGAACACAGCCCACCTACATGTACCATCTGTGGGTGCCCCAAACATTATGGCTTCCCAAGTGATCAAATCCAAAGGACACATTGGGCCCTTGACTGTGTCCTCACAGCCTATGTCTAGTGGTCACCTTAAGAACCTCCTATCTAAGGAGCCAAGTATGAATATCAATGGCATTCCTAGCTTCAGCACAAACGGTGCAATGCCCAATTCCAGTCAAAATCCACTTCCTGCAGTGTCTCATTTTAGTCCTAATCCAATCAAACTTGTACCAACATTTATTCCAGTGTCTCAGGGCCCACCTATGAAAAAGAGACCTAGTCAGAAGCCTGAGGTTTTTGTTCCATTAAAATGTCAAAGCTTAGTCCTGCCTCAACCAGGTACTCCTTTATCCCCAAGACCAAGTTTTTCTTTCATGCCCCAAGATAAAAGGGAGGTTGTTACTCCTGTCAGTACAGCAGCCATTGTCTCACCTCCTGCATTAATTATAACAGAAGCTCGTAGCCTTGCTCCTGTCCCCCATGTGCCCCGGAGGAACTGGGAAGACGATGTTTCTTTGCCCTCACAACAAACTGTAACTGTAACACTAGAACCAGACACTTGCATCCAATCACAAGGTCTTTACACTCCCCAGAACAAGACAGAAGAAATTTTGAAAAGGGAGACTGGCCTGGATATTAGAAATGCCATCACAATAGACAGCGACTCAGAGGACGAGTGTTTAAAACCAACTGAAATAACTGATGCAGTCAAAGTTGAGCATATCAAAGAGGAGGAATCTGATGATGAATTCAGCGATGATAGCATTGATATTAAACCTAATGTTGATGTTATTGTGAATGTTATAGATGATTCCCATTTGGCTACAGACCCTGATGTGGCTACAGTTATAGATGATTCCCTTTTGGCTAAACCTGACAACTCTAAACGAAAGGTCTATCAAAAATCACAAAAGAATATTTGTTACAGACCAATTAATCTCAGTTCAGATGAAGAAGATAATGTAAAGACCAAAGAGATACCAGCTGACTCAAGAACCTCCCAGGTTGTTACCATCGATAGTGACAGTGAAGCAGAGTTAGTAAAACCAGATGTCAAAGGTGACATGGAAAAACATTCACAATCTGCTGGAGACAAAGACCAGTTTGTCAAAGAAGAGCCAGGCTTAGAAGGCAAGGATGTTCCTGTGTGTATCCCTGCCGAAGCTGCCAATGTGTATATGTGTGTAGAATGTGGTATGGACTTCAGTTCTCCAAGCGCCCTTGACCAGCATATGCTTATCCATGAAGAGGAGGAGGAGGAGGAGGATCCTTCAGCTCTGGTTATACTTCAAGAGGATGGCAGTTCTGCAGCCTATATGTGTGTAACATGTTGTAAGATGTTCACAACTAAAGCCAGCCTGGAATCACATAAATCTGACTGTGAGGCTTAGTTTAGATTTACTAGGGTTTACTAAATGTCTCTACTGTCCTAACAATGCAATTAAACCGTTTTTAACGTGTCAATAGTAAGGTATGCAGCTTGATTTTAGTGGCTAACTGAGCTTAGAAGGTATACTGTATATCACTGAATACTGTACTTAAGTTATTTAAAAGGTATTTTCTCAAAACAACTCTTTCTTTCACGGACCATATTAGAAATGTTCAGGTATAACTCATTTTTGTATATCCTACAAGTATGTTTGCACAATATATCAGTGAAATACATGTTTAAAACTTTATTTCATTGCAACAATTGAATGGGAAAATGTGACCAGGACAAAGTGTGTACTATCTATTAATTCAGAGCCCTGTGTTTCAACTATCAGTGCTTGTACACCTTGGGGTCTACTTAATTGAGCAACAGAACAAACATGAAATCTTTCTGGGCAACTGAAATTTCAAGAATGTGTACGAAAACACTGATTTACATGTCTGTCCAATCTATATCACTTGAACAAGTTGCCTAAAAGATGCCCACAGGTTTTCTAGTGCAAAACATCTGTTCAAAAATGTTACCCTCTAGGTATCTTTGTTGGGTAAGCAATGACTTGGAAATTGTTTGTTTGCCCCCTGCACATTTTATTTTTCTACTAGGTGGACCTGAAAATTCCACGTCCATATGGGACTTATGACCACACTTGTGCCATCTTGTGGTCTGATCCTATTCAGGGTGGAGCTGCACATAGCTTGTATAAAGTAACAGCTGGAAACACCTGTCTCTTGGCAGACAGTGTAGCCCCCTTGTTTTTATGGAAATACACTAATAATAATGTCTCTAAGAGCTATGTAAGCAAGTGTGTTGGATTATGTTAAATATGTGCTATTTTTAAAGTTATAGCTAATTATGATGCATTATTCATTTCCAAACCTCAGCCTCTTTCCTGAAGGCTTGATTCAAAGTAGACCCTTGATTGGTGTTTATCGTGATCGTGAATTATAGTTGAGTGAAAGTGAATGCAAATTGTTTATTGTGGTTTTAATATTGAAGTGTTACTCGATGGGTATGACTTGTAACCGACTTTAAATGCTGTACACCTGAAGAAGTTTACAAAAATAAAGTGAGGGTAGAAGCATATACCAGATTTAACCCGATTATACCAAAATTCGTTTTACTTCTGACACACATAACTTGCCCAGTAACATATTTTCTTGCACACCAATGCCTGACAATTCTTATGTAATGTGTAAACAACCTGTCATTCGGTTCTATGTATTTTCTCAAATATATTTTAGATATTGATGGCAAAACAAATTCGTGCCAATAGTACACAAACTTGCATACGTCTGTTTCTGCTCATTGGGTGATTGTAAAATGGAAGGTAGTGAATATTTAAGTGGAAGCAAGTTACGTGAAAATGTGTTTCTACTGGCCTGTTATGGGCGAGATCAGTAAGTGAAATTTGATTACGATCTCAAGAGAGCATTGATGTTTATATTAAGTTATTGTTAGTGGTACCATTGGGTGTTGTCAAGGAAATGAATGTTTGGAAATGTTGACGTACAATTTTGGTTAATGTTGATATCCTTTATCTTTAGGGTGTAAGTTATAATCCGTCTGTGATATCAGACGGCTATATTCACTGGCCAGTACGGTTTTATCATATAAAAATGTACCCTGAAAAGAGGAAATGCATATTGTGTGGATCATCTATACTTGATCATCGCATTGTTTAAACATACAATATTGCCCTGTCTCTTGAATGATGACGAGGATCATTAGATTATGATTGAATCAATAAATCATTAGAGATTTGATCTGCAACAATCAAATTTAGTGTTGATGAAGATTTGTTTTACTTTCAAGATGCCTATGTTTGGTAAGGATTAGTGACCAATATTTATGACCTGTTGCTGCATAATTGGTGCACCAGCAGGCCAGAAATAGAGGTTATCAATCCCTTTAGTTTCCGATTAAGGTGATTGTAGTCCCTGGACCATTCAATGTGGAGACTAACTTTCCGTAATTTACCCATATTAAAAAGGTAGGAGAAAGTCCTATTATATCATGGACTACTCAGTTGAATTCTGAGTAACTACGTTCTGTCTTTATGATACAACTGGATTAAAATATGTATGCATGCTATTCATTTTTAGTAATTCTTTAGTTGTTAGAAATGCACTCTTGTTCTCACTTGGTATTTATAGTTTCCATTATATACATGTATTTGGAATAACGTAGAAGAATGGTCTATTTTGCCTTATATGTTGCGTTTCATGTGTTGTTGATCATGTGTTGGACTGGGGTCTATAGTTTCACATACAGGCCCTGCATGGAGAACATTCGAGACTCCCAACATAAAAACCCAGGATCTTGTTGTAAATCCTGACCGGACGGATTGCATAATTATTCATTGAACATTTTACTTTTTAGTTGGTGATATTTTCAGATCTTGGTTCATTTCAGCTCCATATTATGTTTTTCGTACATTTCTTTGTCAAACTGACTGACTTAAGATTTGACTGCTTACTTTCAAGGCCTTAGTCTTTTGCTATCATATATTAGAGGTGAGGGATCAATGGCTTATTGTTCATTCTAGCCTAACACTTTGGTGCCCTATCACACAGAATTCTAGCCAAAAACGTAAGTAAAAAAAATATCCTCACTGATTTGTGTACAAGATGTCATGTTAATACATGTATTTGTAATGTCATAGTGTGGACTCAAATGTAACGTATGGTTTGTTTTATGATGTAATTTCCACTGTAAAACATGTATTTATACCTCTGTATGCAAATTATAATGTTAGCATGTTGAGACTTCAAAATTGATGGATAAATCTCATAATTATGAGATGAGAAACTGGGACATATATATTTAATTGTTCCAGCCTTGTGTATATATGCTATTATTCCAGCAGGGTAAAGTGTTACATACCTATGATGTAACAGTATGTATTTATAAGTGGGTGGTGTGAACAGTTATTGTAATTGAACGCATTAAATCCCATAACTATGTTGTAGGATAAGGATTCACTCAAGGCCGCAGCTATCAGGAAAATTCTGGTAACACCCCTATTACTGGTTATATAGTGCCCTATGAGCATGCCTACTGTCTACTTCCTGTTGTAAACAAATTGCAGGTGGTTCGAAGTTCGGATAAGAACATGTTACGGTCATGAAGTTTTTGTAACGATCTACGAGATTTTAATTGTCCATTTTCATATAAAATTGACTAGGCAATCGACGCATTAAATTATCATGAGTATTCCTTGAAGATAAAGTAATTTCTTGGCTTGGCATTTGTTAGCGCATGGCCCAGATGTTCACAATACGACTCCCCGCCGGCATGGTAGGAACCGCCACCATAGTGAAAAGCCTTACAAGCAATATTGCCAACCTTGAAGAATTAAATGGCAAAATACTTTTATATTTATTCATCGAGTAGGATCCTGCAAGTTTATATAAAGGTTCTTGGGAAGGTATGGTTTGAGATAGATGACGGTATGTTACCATATATTCATTGGGTTTCCTGTAAAAACACATGAACGTCAAACTACCCGTTGGAATCTAGACTGATGGATGAACCTATCTTAGTATCTATAATATTGATAGTGTCATCGACAATGCCTAGTGTTAAAATATCACCAAATAAAGGACATTTTCAAAATATTTATATTAGTTTTGTTATTCTAGTATTGTCTTAATTTAGATAGAAATATGAAAATTGGTATGCGAATCAAGTTGAAAATCATGCACTTTTGAGATTTGATCCTTTGAAATCTATTTTTTAAAATCGTGGCCTCGATATAAGTTAATCTATTTGTGTAACTTGTATTGAAATGCTTATCTCACGTCAAAATTATCATTATTTCATCTAAGGTACAACAAAGTACATCCGTTTATCCTTTTAATAACAATTCATTCTTAGCCCCTTGTTCCTGAAACACTAATCCCACATGCTCCATAATTTGGGGTCAACTGTCTTATCCTCCCAGACAGAGCGTGACTCCCCTGAGCAAATCCTGTTGGGGATGGACGAGTCCCGCAGTCCAAGGCAACTGAACCATTTGGAGAACATACAGGTTCTTGTCCTCGCAGCAGACTTGTCCAGTACTACTCTGTATGTAGGCCAGGCCCCGCCCGAGAGGAACCTCGTGGGTCGGCCTACAGACATAAAGACAAGTACAGGAACAGTGGTCCTCCTCCCTCCCCTTGACATTCATCACCTTGCCTCAAAGTAATCAGTAATCGAACTGATCGGCGTGCGAGACAGACAGTGAAGAGAGGTCAAACTCTGGTGCCACTAAGGGGCGCCCGACTTTAAAACCTAGCCTATTTTCGCATGGCCATGGGGAGAAAAGGTGAGGGGTCCATGATTCATATTGTGAGAATTCATGGGGTGATGGCTGATAAAATCCAGATATACTGACAACCCCGACCCTTTTTTTACAGCCATTTCATTTGCCAAACAAACCCCCACTCTATTAGGCCCCTTCCTTTAAAATTAAGAAATAATGTTATCAAAATTGTCACATTATTATAAATATAATCTGTATAGCCCCCATATCTGCAGGCTGCTCATAAGCGCTTAAATTAAGTAAGATTATGGGTGGGAGAAATGAAAATAATTAAATAAAATTTAAGACAACTTGCAGTAATATATTGTAAAATGTATGAAGAATAAATAGGTTTATGAATCTTTGAATAATACTTAGATCACTCGAGAGTAATATAAGCCCCAAGATTATCAGTGCTCCTGAGATGGTCGGGGAGTGTTCCATATAAGCAAAGAGCTAGCTAGAGCTGCAGTCACAAAGGATCTTCCTCCCAAAGCTTTTAATGTAAAAGTTGGTTCAACCAGAAGATCTTTAGACCAACGAGAATATTCTCGTTTTTAGACCTAGTGGCGTTTCCTGCAGACAGGTGTGAGCAGGGCCGCCCTACATTGGTGTAGCTACACGTAGACTAGCCCTCGTCCCTAAGACTGCTGTTTAAAAATTGCGGGGCCCTGGTGCAGGTCTAGTAGGCCTACTCCCCATTCATCGACTCGCTTAGATATTCCAAGCTATTCCAGTCACGGGGGTAGTGACTCTATCTAATAAGTAGTGATTCAAATCTTAGAGTAATATTCTCCTCGTAGTTCTAATATATATGACAGATTTAAATTTTCTGATTTTTTTTTTTAAAAAAAACCATCTGAGAACATCCATGGTGGATAGAACGTTTTTCTTATTTGTGAATCTTTGATTCGTCGTTTATTAAATATACTTGGCCTTTCAAATGTAATACAATCAATTAAATCAAAGACTTAAGCCAGTCTAGTGTAGCCGCAATGAGGCGTGCTGCGGTGACCTGCACATGGTGGGGGCGAGCTTATCAGGCGTCACAGATAATGTCACACACCACTTCCTTCACACCCACCCCCACCCACCACTAGACAGGCGGGGTGACAGCAGATCCATGCCAGGCACCACCCCACCCCAGATGTACTCACTCATTGGAAAGAACTCATCTGTCCGAACATGGAACAGCTTAGACTAGCCCTCGTCTCATAAGACTGCAGTTGTGTATAGAGCCCTAGTGCAAGTCTAGGCACTCCCCATTCATGGACTTCCTCAGTCAAGTGAGTAGTGACTCAATTTAATTTTGATTTTAATTGAACTTTTGTTTATAAAAAAAACGAAAATATTATAGACTTAATTAAGCACGTCTAGGAACAGCCTTCCAGATTTTATTCATTGTCAGGCACATCTTTTTACCTACCGTATTTCCCCGTTTATAAGCTGGGGGCGGGGGGGGGGGGGTAAATAAATTCTTATGGTGAAATAAGCATAATCCTTACCCCGAATATTTGAAATTAATATAAGCCCGGCTTATAAACGGGGAAATACGGTATCTTAATCAATGACACTGAGCTGAAGACTTTGGCTAACTAAAAACTAAAGACCCCGGGCCCCCACTTAAGGGTCAAATGTATACTTGACTTAACTTCCGGCATTTAAAAACAACCCCCTTAAGGCTTTAGCTCCCTTTAAATGTGAAGTTCCCAGACATTTTACCCGCCCCCAGGCAAATGCCTTTTAAACTGAGTCTGAAAGACACAGCCCCCGATTATGGTTTTTGCTGACTCATTATTATTATCATCATTATTGTTGTAACTTCCAGGCATTTGGTTATCGCTTACCTTATCTATTATTAAACATTTTGACTTTTTGTATAAGTAAATCAGCTTGAACTAAAAATAATGTTGTATTGCATAATGTCCAATGCTGAATAAAATATTTAAAACAAAGAAACCTCAGCTACAAATTTATCCATCATTTCATCAATACCTAAATTGTAGAAACAAGTAATTCGTTCCACAGCTTACAGGGTAGGGAATTCCTTTTCGGGAACCGGGATTGGGGCCTATTTTAGGTCGGGATTCGCATAGAAGGGCCTACGGGATTCTAGTGGGTCTGTGGAGAGACTAACGGGATTCGGAAAAGGGATTCAGAGCCAGATTTAATTTTTCCAGGAAGGGATTGCAAATAGAAAAACGGGAATGCAAATTGAAAACCTGCGGGATTCGGGAAATGGGGCTTATAACAAATGGGAAACGGGATTCAAGAGGTGGTCTTCCCGATTCTTCTTTAGTCTCACTCTTTGGTATGATTATCTCATACGACACCTTGACGGCTTGAGATAATATTAGGTCATTACGGACAGATATACAGGGATAACGTACTATCAAATTGAAAAGATCTGTAAATTTAACATTGATCTGAAATCAGAAATTATACATGGATCAAGGAATGGAAAAATAATTTGGCTAAATAATATTCATGGATGTTAACGACCTTTCCAAACGTGCCTATTTTATTTGGAATCATTTCGACAGCATGTATTCCTATAGGGTATGAAGAGTTATGAAGTAACCGCCTCCAATCAAACCAGTCAGCAGAAACCCTCAATATGGTTGGGAGGGTCGTCACGTGCATTGAATAAATCATGCGTTTGTCAAATGTGCACCTTTATTGCGTCAACAAAATTATCCCTGATTAATCAATCCACTTACTTCTCAGTATCTTGAGTTTGGCACACTTGTGTCTTGATGTGGCAAACATCATAATGCATTTGAATAGATTTGAGTAGCAGTCTACTAGAACCTATTTTTGCGAACATGGCTGACGACCCTTCACTGGCCATTTCCAAATCCTAAGCCTGTAGTTCTTCCTTACAACACCAGGTGAAATGTGACAGCACCTGTCAGTCACCTTTCTTAACTTCTCAACATGGAAAGCTATGGAACTTAACACGATGGTTCTAAGCAACAAAATTGGTACGTGGCTTACACTAACCATACAAGTTAGGTTTCATTTAGATGGAAAAAGTACCTATTATCGATGTATCCCGATGTGTAATACTAATTTTGTACAGACCATATCCACACTTAAATGCTTCAGAATCATATTTGGTCGATTCTTAGTACTGATACTGCTCCCGCCAATGATTACTTCGACCCTTTGACAGATGTCATCTCTTTTGGTACAACAAGAGCATGTAATATGCCCGGTAATATGTATAGAAATACATTACATGTTATCGTACTGTTATGTGTAGGAGTTTGTACTGCAGAGCCTGTATTCTCGTTTCACGAGTCACCTTATCAGCGAGAGAAACATTGTTCCTTCCATACAACCTGGTCAAACTCTTGGTCGTTTAGCTTTAAAAGTCCCTGCCAAGCATTCAATTTCTCTTAATCGGGTGGTTTTCTTTTTTAAATAAGTGCGAAATTAATCTTTTTCGCTGCTATCCTCCAAAATGGCATTTGTTTCTGTTCCTAGGCCTATATCTATTTCTGCAGAGCCTTGTCTAGCATACACAGAGACTTTTTCACAATTTCTAACCATTTTGCAAGAGGTGAAATTGAACGAGGTATTGCAGTAATAATTGCTGTAATATTTGTTTGCTGTTAAGACATAATTATTGTTTGGTTTGATATAAAAACATTTGTATTCAATGAAGGGCACATGCGTTACCAAGATTATTCATGTTTTCGTCTGCAGCCCTTGCACCGCACCTTCTAGTTCAATATTGTATGTAGAGTAACTTTGCATCTGGTTGAAACATCTACTGATCAAAGTGGGCGAGTGGACCTTTTTCATTGGCGTTGAGTCTTTATTCTTTTTCCCTCTTCTTTATTCATTAAAGGCCAATATAATAGTTTGCCTTTGATCATTACCCGTTCTCGGTGATTTCATTGATTTCACAGTTTTGAAATGCTATCATACCGGTATTTAGAAATTTCATACAGCTATACCACGATGATGCAGTAATACTAATAAGTCCACATTGTGTGTAGATGTACATTATTATAGTACATCTAGATAATGGGTATTTTTTTAATGTCATTAAACTAGCTTAAACTGAAATGAAAATGTAAACTTGTGTTCGTTCCTCACATGCTGTCCATCTAAGCCCTGACAACTCTGTGTATCTTAGATATGAAAATTGTTCCCGCTTGAAAATAAAAATATTTATTTCATTTTCATATTATTCTGAAGATTAATGCAATCGCTTTCGAATGGTGTATAGGGAAAAATATATACAGGACAAAATGAGAATCAGTGAAGGAAAAACACCGGGTAATGAAATTAACAGGAACAGTAAAATGTTGATGTACAGAGGACAGAAAAAAACTTCCGCATTTGGGAAATCAGAGTTTTAGATTTGTTAGGAATATTTATTGAATATATTTTGTTTATGTTTCAAGACTCGTAGATGTCCATCTTTCAAGAATTATTTATTGGATGATTGTGGCCGTCACATCAGGCTGGCTTCTGCACGTCCATTCTCTCCCTCATATAGGCAGTCTAGGCCCAAAGTTGAGAGAGTCCCTTCAAACGAAGAGCAAGCCTCTCGCCTCAGACCGCAAAGTGCCATAATAATTCGATTAAGGCCGCAAAATGTCATTATATTCCAATTAAAACGTAAAGTCCTAGGCCAGGAAACGGATTAGCAAAGTAGGCGTCTAATCACTGACATACCATTCTTGTCTAATCTGAGGGTTTGGACCCAGAGTGTAGGTATCTAGTTTTAAATATCAAAGTGAAATATCTCTATAGTTTATGCTCCATGAATAGCATGAATTAATGAACACACATTTCCATGTATTTTTCGGAATGATATAATAGATATTGGTTTAAAGGGCTATTTTGACCATATCCTATAGCTTTCATTTTCCTAATATTAATCGTAGGTATATAACAGTGGTGATACCTATATTCGTTCAGAGTATAGTGCTTGAAACATTAATCATAAATTATGTCTTGACAGGAAATATCCGTTGGACAGGAATAACCCTAAAAATGTCATTTTTCTTTATTTGGAACTGTTTCGTGAGAATCGACCATAATTATATACCTAACATATTTAATATACCTGATAAATGTATTCTCACTCATCCCACCATGACCATGTCATCCCGAGGCATGCACTGAAATACCAGATCTCGATCTGATGTACCTCCTATCTGTATCTACTAGTCATTTACAAATAAAGAATATATTATTATTAAGCAGCATACCACGAAGCAGTTCATGGAATGAACTCAATGATTGCATATCCTTACATGCACAGGGGAGCTTTGGAACCGAACTGAATCAACACAATATATATACAATTTTGTTCAAATAATACTGTCTGAATAGCAGATATTTATGCATTAGTTTATACGATGCCCAGTTTGTTTTTATCATATATTTTTATAGTAAAATTCAATTATATTCTTTGCTCTCAGGCTTGATACGCCTGTCTGTTGTGAACATCCTGGATATATCCCTGATTCTTGTTATCATTCCTGAATGGTATTGCACGATGTACAGTTAACCAAGCTCTTTAGTTCATACTAGAACTGACATCGTTGCTCAAGGAGGCCCTTGAGGAGGTCTTCCCGGCGGATAACACGTGGCATCTTAAACTGAGGGCTTTGGAAGCCTCCCCACAATGTATGTTTCAGAATATCAAATGAACCACTTTTCACCTGTAGATAGAAGGAAGAGAAAGGCGCAATATTTTAAATATGACAAGTGTTAAGTAGGCCTATGTCTAAGATTATAATGATAGTGATAATAGCAGTATTCAATGGACATCGTGTAAATACACCAGTAATGACTGTGTAAATAAGTAATTGAAATTATTAAGTGTGAATTGAATATAGGGGAAATTCATACCTGAACCACCTTGAGGGGTCCGATACTGCCCTTTTCCCTGTAGATGTCATACGGTGAATGGTTGTTTCGTATGCAGGTATCCATCTAGAATTGCAAGTCATGTCAGTGTGTTAAAGGAAAGGGTGCGGGAAAAAAGAGACTATTTTATGTTGTATTAGGCTATACTTTCTATTTGTTTCTCATAATAACGTGACATTTTACTGTTCCCGTTAATATTGTTACCCGGTATTGTTAACAGCTTCATTTGCTACTTGAACGATGTTTATTGCCACGTTGATGTAATGGTGATGTAATTGGTAATTGGCAAGTGTGTAGCAGGTGCGCGAGGCACCTGTTGAAAATGCTATCATAAAATCTATGAAATGTTCAGATGATATAGTTCAGTTCTTCTTCACATGTAAACCTACCAGGTCTTTATGGGAAAAATTGTTTGATCTCATAGAGATAGGGTTGTCTGAATGGTAATATAGGAGGAAACAAAATACTACAAAGAGGAACCAATGGCTGCTTTGAAATAAAAAAAAATAGATATAATATTTGGCTTCAACCACAAAGGTATAAACGTCAAAATTATAAACTGGTCTATCCTCATCGCCAAAGCCTTTATACATAGACACAGATTGTTCCATGAAGGCAATCTTGACTGGGAAAATCTCTGCTATGAAATCGGAACCAAAATCTCGACTATCCTAAATTACAGCAGATTCACCTCAGTAGCTATAAAGAAGAGACTTCTGCGTGGAAAAATTCCATGCGGATATCACCACCCTAATTGAACAAAACAAATATTTGACTCAGGCAAAGGTTAATCAAGGTTCATCGTTCGTGAAGATCAACTTTTGTGTCATATTGTGCTTTTTGTCTAATAAACGGTGTATGGAGAAATAAACATCCGCTGTTTAAAAACAAAAAAGACCCCTTATCACAACACTGCAATGAGTGAAAAAAATCATCTTGACAACTCCACTCATTCTTCAGCAATTTGCAAGATATTTCACACAAACTGGTGTGAAATCAGATGGTGCCAGAAAAGATCCATATCAATGATTGACATACATATATATACGTCAATTTTCTGATCCAGCTTTCCTAGTTATTATCCAGAATTTACCAAAAGTCGGAAACATGTCTAAAAAATGAGTAGGCCTATGTCTTTGGCTGAACCATGTGCAAATACATTAATAGCCAAAGACAATAAACATCCCCAATAGTTTACAAAGGAATCAAAATCCCTCCCCATCCCAGTGATGCAGAACTATTCGCTGTGTCTTCAATACTGTTTACCACTTACTGTTTCTGTCTGCTCATCTAGGAGTTGATACTCCTCGTCATCCTTCATCATCACTTCCATGAAGAAAACATAATGAGCCTTTTCACTCCTTTCACCTGTTTCAAGACATTATGTATCCATGAATGGTCAACATTCATATGAGAAAATAAAATGTATTGTAATCCTAAACAAGTTACCCCATCCCCATGGAAATATAGTGTGAATGTTGGAATCGACAGATAAACAAGAGAAATGAACACCTGTAATGCCTTCCAAAACATGGCTTTCAGTGGCAGTGTAGGCGACGATTGTTGTCCCATCTGGAAGAGTGCTACTACAGGCATCGACTGCATCATTGATAAAGGACTCAGGAGTTCTTTCAAATGCTAGATTCAAACGTTGTCCTATCCTAGAGAAAAGATTGCAGATCAGGGCTCAATTCATCAAGGCCTTGTATTTGAAAATCGGCAATTGACATTAGCTTCTATTATGATCGCCAAAATGATGTTGCCGTTTCCTATGATTGACAAATGAACATAGGTAGCTAGTAATAAATGACTATAAAATGACCATAAATGACTATA
The DNA here is from genome assembly GCA_942159475.1 of Sthenelais limicola. Classification (NCBI taxonomy): domain Eukaryota; kingdom Metazoa; phylum Annelida; class Polychaeta; order Phyllodocida; family Sigalionidae; genus Sthenelais; species Sthenelais limicola. The sequence goes on from OW804100.1 coordinate 42,504,733, forward strand.
AAACAATATTGGGACCCCCCCCCCCCCATTAGTATTATATATAGGATTTTGCTTTTGCAAGAATGGATTAGGAAATATATATGACAATATATGAAAATACATTGATATATAGATGACTATACATTAGTTCTAAGTTCTAAGTAAAAAAACGACTGGAAAAGACTTAAGACTGGAAAACGGCATAATGGTTATGGGACTTAACATGTGTCTATAGATAATGACATTTCCTTACAGGCCCCACAGCATGGTTGCGATTATATACTGACTGGGGTTGGAGGCCAATGTTGGCAAATCTCAAAAATGATCTAGGGCCAAAGAAAAAGGAGGATTCTAATCCTTTTAGAGTATTTTTGGCCAGCCGAAATTACCCTCATTTTATTCAATTAAACGTTTTAGTTTTGGATCAGTGTTTAAACTGGATCAATCATATTGCAACTCCAATTTCGTATGAGACTATTGTGTATCTCTACATTGAATACCAAGGGCAGATCCCACTACACACAGGTACAAAAGCCTAGAAAACATGATCACTTACCTGTAGCAAAATTCATACTCAGGCAAATCATTGAAAAAGCCAACAACTTTTATTATGTCGCCCATTCTATAACGATACAGGCCATTATATGTTGTTACCACCAATTCATAACATTCTCCAACTTTAACCTGAAAATTCATTGTACATGTAGTTCAAATGTGCACTAATCAAACTAAACAGATTTCCAGTGACCAATGTGCCTAGATACTTCCCCATAAAAGAGAGGAGAGGCTGGAGAAAACAGGAAGGTCACATACGTCCAGGAAGTGCGCTCAAAATAATGTATATATTCAAGACACATGTATATATATGCTCACCTGGACTTACAGTTATATTTTTTCCTTGTTACTTTTTTTCATAATATAGATCCTACTGTAAGCTTTCTTACCATGCATGGTTTTTGTTATATCTATCACCACTGATGAAGGGCCCAACCCGATCCGAAACATGTAAGGTCGAGTAATCTTCAAATAAATCAACAACTTCAAATAAAATCAGATGGACTTGTGTTTAATTGAGAATTTTGTTACTTACTCACCAATCTAGAATTTTGTTATATCTTCCAAAGAGAATTCTGATTAGAAAATCATGAAAATAAAAGCAAGTTTATAAAAGTGTAAATAATTATTGGGTACGGTACTTTTTAAAAAATAAACATTTTAAATGGGATTTTCTTTGCTTGGAGAAATGTCACACCATTGCGGTTGTGTTTCTTGATGAAAGAAATGTTGGAACCAATGGTTTGGAACTTTAATTATTTGTTTGGCCATATTTGTCATCGCTAAAATAGCCCGAAATCATGGGGTACCTACGTCAGCTACTATCTCTATATTGATTTTAATAAGAATGAACTCACACATTCAGCTTATAGTGATAGGTCTAAATACTTCTAAAACTTGTCACTAGTTGAAAATAGTTGACGAATCAACCTCTCCATATTTCCATAATATATCAAAGGCCCATGAAAAATAACTATGGAAAAAACCTACTGGTGCCTACATCAGATTTCGATGATAACATGTTTTCATGCTTTTCACATCAGTTCTAGTCCACTAGGTATGTCAGTGGGTACAGAACCTATAATCAAGAGTTTCTGCATGTACAATACCGATCAAACAAACAGAATAACAACGTATAATACTATCAAAGTGTAATTTTATGCATGCAGGGTTGAAGAAGGGAAGATAGAACACTTAAGGATGAAAAAATAAATCCCCCCCGACCAAGTTATCTCAACAATGTAATAACAAATGTCTGTAAGCTACAAATTCTGGGGAGAAATGGAAATCCATTAATGTGGGCTATATGAGTGAATGAATGAATGAATGAATGAAAGAATATGGAATGAAATATAATAAAAATTTGAAAAGATTGAAAGTCACCCCGACATATGTACCATGTTACTTATAAGGGGTACCTGCGTCATGGTAAATTCATCACCCAGTTATCAACTTATATATTACATAATCCAGCTGGTCTGAATGGCCAATTTATATTATCAGTTCATATCATATGATGCATTAAGGAGCAAATGAAAATTATTAAGAGCCTTTCATTTATCTCAGAAACAATTGATAGAACATCATGTTTTGAGATCTTAAAAATTATGAAGTTGACATCGTAGAAATTCTTTTAAAAATACAGCAGGAAAAGAATACCGCATACCTTACTTTTCAGGTCTCTATGGCATGACTTCTTTAGCTTCTGGTGCAATGGGCCCGGAGGAATCAGAAACAGTCATATAATATACCAGTACCCTTTTATTTAAAAAAAAACAAAAAAACATAGAGAAGGGGATTTAAATAAAAGTCAATCCTCCAAAGTTAGCAGTCCTCCAAAGTAACCACTAGTTCTGCCCTGAGTAAACCTGTCAGTAAACAAAAATATCAATGGATAATGTACCTGATCAATGAACACCGTTCTTGGCTGGTCCTTATCCACCTCGTCTGCAGGTATGAATTCATTGAAAGCAGTCTGAGGCATGAAGCGATATACTTCCCGAGATGGATTGCTATAGCTGAAATCATGATTCATGCCAAACCAGGCTTCTGTGGCAGCGTGTATCATTGACTTGGTATTAATCCCTCTGAAATAGCTTGCTTCCAGAATTTTAGCACAATGCGCAAAACCACCAGTTCTGCCCTGAGTAAGGGCTCTCAGTTTAGGCCAGAGCCGTCTGGCAAGATCCATCTCACCTTTGGCCAATTCTTTCCTAACTGCAGCAGCTCTTTCAGGTTTTGGGGTCAGGAACTTGGAAAGCTCCTCTCGGATGGATGCATCTTTGATGGGACAGTCATCGCTGAACCGTCCCTTGGCTATGTCATTGGCAATCATGTCTGTGTGGCGCTCGATAAATTTGAAAAGGCTGAACATAAGATTTGATGAAAATCCATCAATGTAGTCCAATTCTTCATCTGCTAGGGCAAAGACGGCCTGTGCATAGTAGGACTCATCCTCCTGGGTCAATTTGAGTGCAGCACTTGGATAGACAGATTCAGCAGGTAACATCAATGTTTTGCCACTGTATGGGCCCATTCGAATTCCTGCCTCAGTTTTCCTCTCCGGAGCTGGTAGTTGGAAATATAAATGTCTTCCAAGATTGTATCCTGCTCGAGCTGCATCTCTGATGTATGCAGAAAAGAAAAGGATGACATTGAACATTTCTAATTTATCAGTTATAGCATATTTTTTGTTCTTTCCAGTTGTACCTGACGTAAGAGCGACATAAGTAATTTTGTCCTTTGTGAGGAGGTTATTCTCCCCCTTAGCACCCCTCTCCATGTATTCAGCATATTGATCATAGTTTGTCAATGGATGTCTATGGCGAAATTCCTCTCTTGATTTAATGCTGTGGAAGCCCCATGTTTTCCCATACTCTGTCTCCTTTTGCCAGTTCAATATTCGAAATAGTAGCTGCTCATCTGCCTGTTCAAAGGGATTGATAATATTGTTGTACAAGAGACTGAGAAGTTAGAAAGAGTACTTGTAATTGTAAGCAGGAGAGCAGTATAGGTGCCTTCAAGGTGCCTTCCCAAGTGTTAATATTACAGGCTTCTTTGGCATTTACATCCAGACTAGTCCCAGAATTTATGATCTACAGAAGTGGGATAGAAGTAAACATTGAGATTTGTATAGGGCACACCTGGGAATGCACCTTTAACTCAAACCAAATTATTCATTTACTTGCCCTGGGTGGGGCGGGGGGGGGGGGGGATGTGTAAAAAGTTGTTTAATCAAATAGCAAGTGTTCTTACTTTTCCAGCGTTTTGAGTACGTTTCACATAGAGTGGATAGAGAAGAGTGCCGAGAGTTTTACTGATGACATATACGATGTACTGAGAGAAGAGTGTCCTCCAGGTGTGGTTGTCAGAAGGCTTCAGACTGCGCATATGCAGAGACATTAATGCCCCTAGTAACCCGATGACACTAGTGGCACCTGTCAGGGAAAACGAGAAACTTATTATTCATCCGCAGAGGAATACAGACGCTTACTTAAAGATTGTAATATTTTAAAAATAAAGAAAAAAAGATTGTAATATTAAGAGGTGTACCCAATTTATTGATTTTGATGTTTGGTTTGTTTTTACATATTTACTTATACAGAAACTCTCTGACTATCAATGAACAGTAATTTTAGTCTAAGGATCGAAGGCCATAATAATTATAGTAACTGGTGTTGATTAAGGCAGCAAATAATGCACCTATAGTAAAAGGTTGTGTTGATTGGTGACATCTATAGGGGTCCATTTGTTGGCATTATTGAAGATTCATTCTACAGCCGAATTCAAAATGGCTGCCTAAAATATCAGTAAAATAACTTCTAGTCAGAAAAAGATGGGAGGCTTGTTATTGGGAAGCTAATGAATTAAATACAAGATATTAGGCACCTCCTATTCTTTCACTAGGGGGGGGGCTAAAGTTCATTTTAGAACAATTTCCTCTGTATAATATTAGGTATTGCAGTTATTATTCATTCTGTTACATACACTTATTTTAATGATTCTGGGCTCAGGTTTGATGTAGGCCTATATATGTACTAGGATAGAATGAGTTGACACTTGTTATCTTGCTTTTGAAAACTGCCCATATAGCCAAGAAGAGAGTGGGGGGTTTGGGGGTATTTTTCTTTTTTTTTTGAGGAGGGGGGGGTAATTGGGGGTTGGGAGCGAGGTGGTACAGGGTATGTGGAAGGGGGCGTTTATGTGTCTCAATTGTGTTTAATTGATTCGCATTGGTTATTATTAGCCAATGGGGCTGCATGGTCTTCGATCACCGGGCCTACTAATCCTATATAAACTCATTCATCCATTCACTAACCCTCATTCTTTCACTCGCTGCGCTCGGGGCAATACATTGGCATACACAGCGCACACACCTACGCCGCTTCACCACTACACCCCACCACCCTCTACCTGGGATACCTGTCACACCACGCGGTCCCTTGACACCTCAGTGTGACTAGGAGTCATACATACAAAAGCTATTGCCCGCAAAGGCCACCGGCAATTATTGTAAGTAGAAACCTTTACACAATCTTAGCCATGGCAAATCGTGGGTCCACCCAGTCCGAGGGGGATGCAGTCGATATTGAACCTGTTGATGTAAAGAAGTTAACTAATAAGGAGCGACTAGCTAGGCTAGAAGACAATATAGAGACAATGGCTAAGGCAATGGCCGTTCTGGCAAAGCAGAATAACGATAAAAAGGAGGACTCTGTTAACAATTCAAAAACTTCCTCTCCTATTCGACCTTCAGGCACTGTGAAACAAAACTTATTCGAGAACTATGAAATTAGCGACATTGTAGATAAAGACACTTCTCGCCAAAATCATTTTGATAACATGTCCTTCCTTAAGACCCAGGGAAATGCAAACCGGGCAGACGCTTTGCTACGTGCCCTACACCCTTCACTAGGCAAGACCACCGGTAAAGAAACATACGACCCTTACCTTCATAAAATCTCCCGCTACCCTATGCCTCGCCATTTTCTCCCAAATGATCTCCAAAAAGGGGTTAAAAAACGTGATAGCCACGACGACTTGACACTTCCAGAGTTTTTAATTGGTTTCACCAGAATGATTCGTAAGGAAAAGATTACAAACCCCACAGTAGTAGCTATGATTGGTCATTTGGGACAATTAGGGGAGGACCTTACTCGATTTGACTGGGAGCATATGCGTACATGGTCTAACACAATCTTGCACGATATCGGGCAGGAGAACTATGATTGGCGGGATTCCTCAAGGATCTCATCTGAGAGGACCAGGGCAAACGTTATAGCTTCTATGAACTCTTCGCATAATGATTCGAGGCCATAGCCACGGGCCACCCAGACGACAGAATAGTGCTAGATGGGATTACATACGGATTCCCACTCCAATATACAGGCCCGGTCTTGGACCGACCGAACAAATCCGCCCACAGCTCCGGTAAACAATTCACCGCAGCCATAGACAAATATATTGAAACAGAAACAGTAAACAATGCAATGCTAGGCCCATTCGAAGACGGCCCATTCAAATGGTATAACGTCTCCCCTATCATGACAAGACCAAAGTCAGACCCTAGTAAAAAACGCATAATCATAGATCTATCATACCCGCCAGGAAACAATGTAAATGACTATGTCGCTAAAAACTCAATGTTTGGAAATATACATGACCACACTCTCCCTACTATCCCCGAGGCAGTGGATACCATTAGAGGCATGGGCTTCCAATGTACCCTGGCTACAATTGACATCCAGCGAGCATACAGGAATATTCCTACATGCCCGCTGGACTATCCGCTTCTTGCTATATCACACAGAGGCAAGATATACATTGATAAAGCAATGCCATTCGGCTCGCGTAACAGTTCGCTCTATATGCAAAAGATAGCAAACTTTGTAGTTCGGGCATTAAAACAAAAGGGCATACACGCGTATATGTTTCTTGATGATATGCTAATAATACACCAGTCAGAACAGGACCCCCACGCTCAATTTGCCCAGACACTCTCACTATTTCGCAATTTGGGTCTCCCAATAGCATATGAAAAGATACAAGCCCACCCCCAAGAGTAACATACCTGGGAATAAACATCGACTTGTCAAAAAGGGAACTCTCAATCCCTCACAAGAAGGTACAGGAATTTCTCGCTCTCATCAGGTGGGCTATTCGCCAAGAAACACTAACTCTAGTCCAAATTCAATCAATAGTGGGAAAAATAAATCACTTGGGAAAATGCGTTTCACTGGCACGTCTATTCATGTCTAGGATCCTTGAAACCCTTAGGCAAAATTACACCAACCACACCGTCCCGGTTACAAAACCACTTGTGGCCGACTTGAAGTGGTTCATTCGTTTTCTGGTGACTTATAATTGCAAATCAATCATACACACCAGCCCACCCGTCAAATCAATCGTGGCCGACTCCTGCCTCACAGGCGGGGGCGCCTCCGACATGACAAACTACTATGAATTGGTGTATCCACACAAGATTGCTGCGAGCTACCACATATCCATTCTCGAATGTTTAAATTGCTTAGTCGCTCTCAGAATGTTTGTGTCTGAGAAGGACAGGAATACTACAATTGAACTGTGCTGTGACAATTCCGCAATGATTCACACCCTGAGGGTGGGGCGAGCACGCGACCCCGTTCTGTGTGCAATAGCAAGGGCTGTGTGGTGGATACAGGCCAAATACAACTTGCATATTGTATACACTCACGTCCCTGGCTTTGAAATGATCTTAGCCGATGCTCTCTCTCGGGCACATACATCCCAAGAATATAGAGCCACAGCAGATGAACTTATAACTAAGCATAAAATCAAAAAACTTACACCTCCTGTCTATGTGACTAATTTCAAGCAATTTTTTTTTTTTGAACAGATTTATTTATTCAGGTAAAATTTTTACAAAGATTATAGCACGCTCATCCGAGGATGAATTTTCGTTGTGCCCTGAGTTACCATTAGTTTAACATATATATTGAGAGAGAGCACGAAAGATAATACAGAATTTCTAATTTACGACAGATACAATTATATTATATTACAAAACAATGAGAAGATGATGGTGAGATGAATGATGAGATGATAATATACTCCAGTCTAGTTATATAATTACATTTAGAATTTTGAGGTGTGAGAGGGTGCCTATGATTTTTGGACTTATAGCAACCACTCAAATAATCAATTATGATGTATTTTGGAACATTGAATTTACACAATACAATAGAGGATACACGTATTATTAAGGTAGTACCTATAATAATAATAATACAAAGGGTAATACAATATGATACTTGACACAAGGATTTTTAGACGAACATATAGTATCACGGCGGGGTAGCAACAATCTACATTATTATACATAGAGAGCTTCAAAGAGCTATGACCAGCTGGTAAGTTATTCATTTATATAACATATGTATAGTGCGAGAATATATACAATCAGGGGTGCACGACCAGGTAATGGTATAATGAGATCATACGGGTCATACCGGCCCAGGAATTGGGGCCTGGAGGGCAAAGATGTGCCTTTTTAGCGATAATTTAAACCTTATAGGGTCACCGATCAACCTAAGGTATGCTGGTAATCTATTCCATGTATTAGTGACTGAATTAAATAAGCTTTTAGAATCTTTGGAGGTGCGTGAAATAAAACTTGACAGCACTGGGGCTTCTGCTTGCCTAGTATATCTGGCCGGTATTGTGCCCTTATTATTTACGTATACTTCCATATGTCCCAATTTCGATAGATTAAATGTCATTCTGTTTATAATATTCATGGTTTTACACGTTTGGAGAAGTACCAAGTTTGGGGTGTAATAATCACAGCACATAGCTATCCTGAGAGCACGATTTTGTAGTTTCTGAAGCTTCGTTATCATTGTTTGACTTAAGGGTGTTAGGCAGAAAAGGCAGTAATCAAATATAGAGAGTATTTTCGATTTTACAATTATTATTGCTGCCTCTCTGGTCATATTACATCTGATCTTTCTAAAGATAAAAATTTTGCTGTTTATCTGTTTAATAAGGCTGTTGTACTGTAGTTTCATGGATAATGATTGATCGATAGTAAGACCTAGATAATCATATTTCTCAACAATGTCAATTTTTTCAGTATTCAACATAATATCTTGACGAGGCTCTCTTAGAATATTAGCAGTCCCGAAAAGCATGACCTTAGTCTTCTTGACATTCATTAACAGTTTGTTTGAGCAACACCACTTATAGAATATAGAAAGATCTGAGTTAATATTAATTGTACAAGCATTGGCATCCTGACCTGAGACATAAAGAATAGTATCGTCAGCATATTGTATTACCTTACATGACATATTGATATATTTTAGGTCATTAACGTAAATCAAGAACATTATGGGCCCTAAAATAGACCCCTGTGGTACCCCATACTCAATAGTTTTTTCATTAGATACATAATCATTTAATTTCACACACTGTTTTCTTCCTGTTAAATATGATTTAAACCAGTTAACAATACTTGTAGGTAAACCTATGTCATACATTTTTTCTATCATAATACTATGAACAACCGAGTCGAATGCCTTACTAAAGTCGACATATACAGCAGCCGAGAAGTGCTTCGAGTGTGCTGCAATATTTAGATCTGATAAATATTTATAAAGTGCTTCTGTGGTAGAGTGCCCTGCCTGGAAGCCTAATTGGGTAGGGCTAAGGATATTATTATTAGATAAGTATTCTACTAGGTTATTCACTACAATGCGTTCTAGGATTTTTCCGCCAACGTGGGTTAGTGATATTGGCCTAACATCGCTGGGAGTTTTAGGTAAACTAATTTTAGCAATAGGGCGTACAATAGCTGACTTCCAAGCTGTGGGAAAGGTACATGAGGTCATCGATATCTTATATAAATGAAGCATCTGTTTCTTTAATATACAAAAAGCATCTTTATATACACGACTGTTGATATGTGTACAACCGGAACTCTTTTTTGTATCGATATCTTGTATTAATTTTCTTACATCAGGTTCAGATATATCAAAATCAGTCCAATCATTGTAAACTATTTCGTGTATTCTATCACGGATAGGAGTGTTGCCCAGTTTGACATTTATATTACTACCAACGGCACAGAAGTTGACAGTTGACAGTTCAAGCTTTTCTACCTTTATATTATCTATTTCCAAACTGGTAATATCATTCCTGGGTACTCCATCTATATCCTTAACAACATCCCAGAACTTCCTAGAATCTTTTCTATGGGTGTACAACAGCTGTTTATAGTAGTCAGACTTTGCTTGACAGATAGACCTATTACATAAGTTTCTAGCCGCACGTGCTGCTTTCAGATCATCAGGATTTTTTGTCCTGTTCGCCTTTTTATATAGTTTGTCTCTTTGCTTACCCAGTTCAATTAATGCAGCAGTATAGTATGGAGGGTTAATTCTTTTAGGTTTAAATATTTTATAAGGTGCAAGCCTATCCACACACTCGGATATTCTATCGTATATAATTGACCAACAATCGTTGGGGTTATTGCCAAGAAAGTACTCATTCCAGTTATAATTAAGTAATAAATTACTAAGTGACTCAAAGCTGTGATTCTTAAAATCTCTACCCCTAATCTGTGTTTTTATATTATTTATCGGTATCTTTTTCAAAACCAAGTACGTCGGCTGATGGTCTGACAATGAGTAATCAATAGTACCGTCGTAGTAGTCAGTCTTGCAGCTCACCAGGAATAAATCAATAATAGAATTTCTTTGGAGACCAAATCTGGTTACATTTTTAGATATGACATGCAAGTTCTTGTCATCACAATAACTTAGTAGGGCTTTAGACTTCGCATCTTTTAAACTAACATCGATATTCATATCACCACAAATGATTATATTGGACTGGGGTGACCCAATCTGTCTTTTAATAATATCTAAATCTTCTATAAATGACTGGACATTTCCATTCGGTGGGCGGTAACATATCAGGATAAAATAGTTAGGTGTATTCTTCCGTTTGATTGAAATACATAAAATTTCGCTATTTTCATTCGATACATTTACGTCTGAGTTATGTAAAATTGAGTAGTCCTGACGAATATAGCAACAAATGCCTCCACCTCTACATCCTCTAACTCTGTCTAGTCTAATACATGTGTAGCCTTTCATCGCTATTAAATGGTCACTAATATCAGATTTTAACCACGATTCAGTTAGAGCTATAACATCTAAGTCCTTTGATAATACATCATTACGTATTAGGTCAATCTTAGGTAACAATGATCTTATATTATATTGTATTATTTTTAGACCCTTGCGTTTACTCAAGTCGGACCAGTTTTTAATAGTATCATTCGTCATTACTGGGATTTATGCAGCAAAATATCAGTCCTTTTAAGTAGTATGAACGCGGCAGATAGTATTTGTAGTCAAATGTCCGATAGCACACAGCAACAGAAATTATTGTTAAAGTCACCCAATAACACGGAGAAGTAAGCCTTCCCAGGTCGCTCAACGACTGCTGTTCTGGCTTACTCTCCGTGAAAATCAGGACTCCTTTTATGTAATATAGTAGTGGCAGGTAGTAATTGTAGTCAAATGTCAGGAAGCACATAGAGACTAAGATTAGTGATAGAGTATCCCAATACCATGGAGAAGCAAGCCTTCCCAGGTCGCTCAACGACTGCTGTTCTGGCTTACTCTCCATGGTAGTCAGGACTCTGGTCATAGGCCTCAATTTGGTGGGCCCAGTCTTTCTTCACAAGCTCACTCAAATGTAATCCATCGGGTAATCGGGCGTAATAGTGACGGTATTTCGTTTTGCCTCTAATATGAATCTTATTTAGCAGGAATAGATGCCGAATGCTCCTGGTTGTATTGAGAGAAGATAGCCGGTTATTTATACTCATGATCGCACTATTAATGAGGTCTTGTTTGTCAGAGCGCCCCGGCAAATGGTTAGCAGCGTTTAGGTTTATACCTATTAGACCGTCCAGGGTCAGTTTGGTTACTGGAAGTATTACTGACAGGATTTCAAGCGCCCCACGATAGTCATTCATCATCATATCCACTAATGCACTTTCAGTAGACTTAGCAAGGGAAATAACTCTTGTTTTCCGGTTTTTAACACAAAAGTTACAGATGCCGCCAGCTAGTATCATGTTCGCAGGATGGTACCTATGGTATAGATCAATAGCATGATATGCTAGCGCATCAAGTCGGGCACCACTGTAAACATAACACCTAATATCAGCCGTCGGTGAGAGATAGGCCTCCAGACCCCTCCCCCTGGAGTCAGTCAACACAATAGTACTTATCTGCTTATCCATTGTCCTAGCAAGATCCCAGGGGCCCAAAGAACTGCGCCGCTTTTTCCTTCTCAGCCGCAGAGGTATAGGAGTCTGTGTTGTATATTGCTTCTGTACGAATAAAGTCCTCTGTTAGCTTGTCGGCCAAATCCGAAGGTTTTGACTCAACTGGGGTAGACTGACCTTTTCCGCCGGCAATTCTAAATGGACTACTAGATCTCTTGTTTGCGCTCGTAATACTGTCGCCGCTGAGCCCCCTTTTCCTGCGTAGCGAGTCAGCTCTTTGCCTCTGTGCCTCGGGGTCAGAATTCAGTGTGTCAGTGGACCTAGTGCGACCGTCCTTGGAGTTCCGCCTTGGTGGTGGGACAGGGGTGGGGGTATGGGCAATTGTAGCTCCACTATTATCCGTCCCAGTTGGTTGATCTTTAGTGTTAGCTCCTCCCTCCGCACCTGTCAGCTTGGGCTTTGCTTCAACAACCTTGTGTTTCAATCAGGGGGAGTAGCTAATTGAGGGCAAGATTGGTTTCCCCGCTTCATTGGTGATGTCGATTTTCCCCTTTTCTGTTGGAGTACCAGCCAACCAGTGTTTGCGGTACATTTGCAATATCTTGCCAATAATATTGCCGCCTGTGTGCTGTGCCGTAGTAATTTTCGGTGATCGGAGTGACGTGCCACACGCCCAAAAAGGGCAGTTTGTGGCCTCATAGAGTGATTTCCCATCTGTATCAAGCAGTTTTTGCTTCAGTTCCCTATTTTGGTCGAATTTGGCTTCTATTAAGACTCTCATGACCGCTACTTTCGATGTATCCCATTCATCCGTCGATTTGGTTAGGTGGGACAACTCTTTTGCTGCCTTTGCGGTCCTGGAGTTTAATATGTCTTTAGCCACGTCGGGGCGCTTTAAGGCATTAGCACGCGCAAACTGGTATGCCTGCTCAACCGATGTAAAATGCAGGCCATTAATATCCAGAGAGCAAGGATAGAAGTTACTCAAGTAACTGTGCGCTGACTGAAAATAAATTGCACCCTCAATCTCCTTGGTCTTCGCATCCGACAGACGATACCCTTCTTTCAATGTTTCAAGCTCATTGAATCGATAATTTAGGCCGTCAATCTTTACTGAGTCCTTAATAATTGGACCAACATCTTTGCATCCTAATTCTCTGGCATTTTTCTGAACAGCGGCCAGCATCTCTTTCCTTTCAAGCACGGTTTGTGGCAAATCGGTGTTAATAAAAACATTTCTGAAGCCAGCTGTGTCCTTTAACTTGGATCTCTTTTTGTAGACAGTGTTGCGTGCCACTTCATTTGAGAACTGAACCAACAGTTTTCTGATACCATTCTGGTATTTCTTTATTCTTTTTACCTGGGCGAAGTCATGTCTTGAGGATCGGTTGTCTAAAGCAAAACATACGTTTAAAGCTAGCTGGGCGCAGTCTTCATTTCTTTTCTCTGGTATACCGGAGAAAATCAAGTTCATTCTACGCCTATCAATCTCAGATTCGAGCGCCAAGCTTTCCATATCGTCGTATTGTTTTGTCAAGCGCGCATTTTCGCGCTCTAAGTGGCAGATTACCCGGTGCGCAGTCTGGCTTTGTGTCACTAGTTGGTCGATCTTGTTTTTTAGGGTTACAATATCGGCTTGTGAATACTCAAGCGATACACGTAAGTCCTCAACAGTTGTAGTTTCAGAATTAATCTTGTATTTACCCTCGCCATGCCATTTGTAGTAGGCAATGTCGTCAATGTCGGCTTTGTTTGTCATGGTAATCCTATTGTGCCTGGCTGCCTCTGGTATAGGATTAGCGAACAAGGCTTCGGCGGTCTCGTTAGAGATGTATCCCTCCTCGTCGTCCATATTCAAATGAATGTACGAAATCACAAACTAAATGTCCAAAATACACAATATTCCAAATAGTAAGTCCAAAAATCACCCTCCCACAAGGTGCTTCACGGTGAGTTTGGTGATGTGGTGAAATATGAAGTGGTGATGCGGTGATTTATAGCAAGAAAACACTTGAAATGTTAGAGCGGTGAGGCATGCGTCTTCACACCTCGGCGTCTCTCTCTCTATTATTTAACAGATTCGGGACTCGACTCATATTTCAGGGCAGCTGAGAGCCGGATGACCCAAGCATATCGCCCGGGTACCATCAAGAACCACAGATACATCCTCAGACTCTACGTGGGCATGGCCACACAATTTCGTCAAAACTACCACAACCCATCGGTGCAACTGGTCGCGGCTTTCATCGAGCAGGCAGCTCGTTCGGCCCGCACCGCGATGGGTGTAGCATCACTTGTCTCATCACTAAAGGCTATCTTACAAAGGCTTGACATTCCAACAGGGGCCTTTCAATCGCGCCAGGTCCAACTATTATTGAGATCTATATCCATAAACAAGAGGACCCCGGCAGTCCAGAGGCCTCCTATTACACCTCAGGACCTTAGGCGCATTCTACAGGTGCTTCATTTCAACCCATACTACTACCAATACGCGGTTGCTTTCCTCCTGCTATTTACTACAAATATGCGCCAGTCAAATATAGCCCCAAGAACTCAGAGACAACTTGACACCACAAGACAGGTGACTACAGACGACCTGACTATCAACAAGGAGTCTATAGTCATAAATATTAAATGGTCAAAAGCCCAACAGACTGTCGCCAACCAAGCCTCTTTGACCATTCCTCGGGCAGCCGACAAGCAGCTGTGTGTAGTCTACCATCTCTCAAGGTTATACAAGATATCCCCGCCCTCCCCAAACGCCCTCCTCCTCCGCTTTAGAGACAAAACTCCAATGACTACGCAACACCTAGTCTCCATATGGAAAAAGGCGGTGGCTTCAGCTGGCATTGATCCCACCACCACGTTACACTCTCTAAGGAGGGGGGGCAGCCTTTACCTACAAGAAAAAGGCGTGGATATTCCAGACATTGCAAAGCACGGTGGCTGGAAAAGTGGAGCCATCTTTCGTTATGCGAGAAACCCCTCCACTATCTCTACACTCCAGGCACTAAAGTCCCTCTCATGAACTACAAGCCTTGCCTTTGGCTTAAAACTACACATCTGCTTCAAACATCAAATTGCCATTGTCAATCACGCTGCCATGTTTATCGCTGATTACCTCTTAACTTAATCATCAATTTACAATTGTCTTATCACTTTTATCAATGATCAATCAAACAAATATATTGATCTCTTATCTTCTTATTATACATCAAAGTTTATTTATCATCCATGTATTTACCAATTCATTCATCATATTTAATTAATATTATAAATAAACTTTTATTCTCCAACCCGGTGTCGGTCTTAGTCCATGTGATTCGCATTGGTTATTATTAGCCAATGGGGCTGCATGGTCTTCGATCACCGGGCCTACTAATCCTATATAAACTCATTCATCCATTCACTAACCCTCATTCTTTCACTCGCTCCCACCCACCACATCCCTTTTTCTTAACTTTCAATTTATATACTTTCAGCTGTCCTCAACTCCATCGAGCGACACCTCCTCCAAGCAGCTTAAAACTACACATCTGCTTCAAACATCAAATTGCCATTGTCAATCACACTGCCATGTTTATCGCTGATTACCTCTTAACTTAATCATCAATTTACAATTGTCTTATCACTTTTATCAATGATCAATCAAACAAATATATTTATCTCTTATCTTCTTATTATACATCAAAGTTTATTTATCATCCATGTATTTACCAATTCATTCATCATATTTAATAAATATTATAAATAAACTTTTATTCTCCAACCCGGTGTCCGTCTTAGTCCGTGGTGTGTGTTTTCCTATTTCCTCATGTTATGATAACAGTTATGAATCAATTGACAGCTTAATATGTATATTGCTTGATGTGGAACCTTGTCAACTCACCTGCCGGAATGATGGCCCACTTGCTACCGTTTGTTTTCTTCAATCTCAAACACAACCACAGACCTAAGGCTGAAATAAGTGACATATTCACTGAGCTCAGCAGAAGCCTGTTTTCCTGTCTTCTCCCCATCTTGAACTCTGAATTTTGTAAAACTCCAGGCAGTGAGGCAGGGATTGTTCTTAACGTCCCGAGCGGGACAACGTACGTCCTTGGAAGTTCAGGTTTTCAAGTAGACGGTAGCCTACATGGGCATAAACCTGATCTCCACAGCTATTTAGTACGAATACATATAGGCATGATCTAGTTTAGTTCAAATTTGGGTCGGAGTACATATATGTGTGCTCACGTGGCTAAGTGGGATGCCATGTAGTGATCGACAAGAGGGGCAATATTCCCATGCACACAATCTTGACGTGGGACAGAATGGCCAGGCCATTGACCTTTAACCCCTCCTCCAAAGCTCTCCAAAAGACCGATAGCTTCTAAACCCAGCGATATTGCTTTATAATCACAGAATAACGGGTATTGGAGCCTGCTTATCAACCTCTTACCTGATTATTATCCATGACTACGTAGAACTTTTAGTCCAGTCAATCTATGATTAGACCTAAAACAAATTGCAAAAGAATTTCTTTTTGCAGGAATCTCTTCCTTATACCTCCCTTATTAGTACCAAATAAAGTTTTCCGCTCTAGCCGCGGAGGTAGTTTCTAAAATCGCCACTAGGTGGCCCGACTTTTACGTTTTTGTGTATAACTCTATAAATATTCCTTTCACAGCATAGGTCATATTAGATAAATAAAACTAGACAACATTTCTGATTTTTTGAGTTATTGTATAGGTCGATATCATTATTCATCACAAAGATATGCTAATTTCAATATAATGGAAAAATATAGGATTAGGCAATTACCAACATTCAAACCTAAAATTTATAAAGAAAACATTATCTAAGATCTTAGCTTATATTAAAACATTTGTTAAGCATAATGTTTGCTTTCATTAGTAATAACTGGCATTATTTTAGCAATAATATTCAATTTTTTATGAATTTATGACTGATAAAATGTAAAAACCTTTTTTTTTGACATTAAGCTGAAAGTAGCTTAAATTCAGTTTTCAGATTTTGTATGCATTATTTACCCAGCGCATGCCATGTTCTACATTGCTTATCCGTATTAAGTTCCACAACACATATTGCTATAGGCCTAGATCAGTTAACACTCAATATTATTGATGTCTGTTCATCACCCTAAAATGTAGCATATACTTACAATATGCGAAGTAGCTGCATATTCGATGTCATGTCTGAACCATATCATTTTATATCACTTAATGGTTAAGCATTCCAATTTTATGTTCTTTTTTTATGTTTCTGATATGCAATGTTTTAGTGGAGTCCCTTTATTCCTGATCTAAGGTCAGCTCCAAGTTCATACCTTACTATCAACCCCCTTATTAAGAAATCTTACAAGCAAGACTTCAGAATTATTTTTCAAAATAGAAACATAATAAAGTACCATTCCCGTAATTCTTTAACGCGTTACTTTACACAAAACGGTCTTGCCTTCATGTAATCCACCTTTTTAGAAAATCCAATAAAGTTCAGTCGGGGAAAGAAGACAGGTGTAATAATATTGGGGCCACCCGCTAACCATAGGTATGTAAGGTTATTGCGTAAATCTCCTTTTGTCCTTTTCGGTGTATTATTTATCTTTCCGGGGATTTCTTAAAGCAGGAACGAAGGGCCGGTACCAATATAGTGTTAATCGCCCTGAGATATGGTGGATTTGTTGATAAATATTGAATGAAGTCTGTTATTAAAAAAATAATATTGGGGCCTATTTTGTGCGGTACAGATTTTGGTTTTCAGTTCTGTGGCCATCTTGCCTCAGGAAATAAATCAATCCTTGGATTTGTATACTCATTTTCTGATTATGATTATCAATGTTATTATAAAACAGGCATAAATTTTAAAGTTACATTTACATTTCACTCTAGAAAAACTCTAGGTTCTGTGCACCTATTGAGCTTTTTCGCGACGCTGCTATGCTCCTGTTCCGCTAGAACTGTAGAAGTTCAGAAAATAATATTCGACCCACTGACACAGTGCTATATATACAGATTATATATACATGCACATCTATTTGATATTTACGTTATAAAATGACATTAGAGTAGGGTCTACTTGTTTAAAAAGAATGAATAGTAAGAAATCATCTTTGGATTGTTTTATTCAGGGTTGCCCGATTATTTATTTGAAAAAAAAGACAGCTATTTGGTTGTCTAATTACAGCAACATCCTGCTAATTATAAGTTTGTTACCTGGCTGGCTATCTTGATGTTGCTTACAAAAGCACAAGAGGGTCAACTGTCCCAAGAGTCATAAGATCAACAAAGGATATCTCCATTAGTTAACATACTAACCATGTTTTATGGGGTTCGACGGACATTTTCTATACATGTATATACTCTCTCTCCATAGGTAGGTTTTTCAAAGACAAATTTATGACAAACTATGCCACAGAAAGCAGTCCGAGGATTGCCACACGCCCATGCCACATAAGTATCTGCTCTAACCAGCTAACTTTAGAGACACCAAAACACAGAAAGAAAAAAAAATGTTACAGTATACCTTCATATTTAACGCCCTGCCTCCTACAGCACTAAACCCAATTTACCTTCATTTTAACGCATTGCCCCCTATAAATCCCAATATGCCCTCATTCTTGACGCCCTGCCTTCTATAACAAAGACAATATAAAACACGTTAAAAATCAGATTTCCGATGCTCCAAAACAACTAAATGCATGCTGGATTTTGATAAATGTCTCCGAATATGTGCAATGTGATGTGCATATGATCCCCGGTTTGTTATTTTTATTTTTTTTGCTTTGCTCTCTCACATTGTTGTTATGAAAATCATGGCCCTGTTTCTTGGAAACATTTTTGAATAACACACACAACTAGAACTGGCATATTGTCCTTGGAGGAGCCCCTTGTAGAGCAAGAGCATTGCACAATATTCTTAACATGATGCGTGTAATTATATATATATATAAGGTTAGAATAATGATGATGTAACACATCAATGGTTGTATGTTCAACATTATCAAATGCATTCCAAATACATTAGACCAAATAAAATCAACAAATCATCATAAACATACGATCATCTATGCTATGTATGTTCTAGATTTATGACTGGCTGTTAAATTATTTCATCAATACAATTGTCTCATTTTTCGTACCTACTGGCCAGATATATTTCAAATATTCAAGAATCTATTAATTTGCGTACTAATAACCTGAAAAAAGGAGCAAACCTAGTGTTGTTAGTAATTCATTCAATAAAAAAAGCATTGGATCACCAACAATCAGCTATATTTGCCCGTTTTTCTTTAATATTTGGATCGTAGTAATTAATTTCCTTCCTTCCTTCTAATCCAAGACTCTATGGAACTTGGTGTCATCGTTGAAATTGACAGGTACACAAGAGAAATGAACACCTGTAATGCCTTCCAAGGCTTGGATTTTAGGGGCGGTGTAGTTGCCCCTGCTGGTAGACTGCTAATACCGGCATCAACTACATCATTGATAATGGACTCAAATGCTTGATTCAATCGCTGATGTAGCCTCCCAAGTCGACAGACTAGATATGTACATGTATGGTCAGCTGTTGGCAAGGTATAAAAACCACCACACCCATGCATTATCTGACCACTTGTGGAACCAAACCTAGGGAACATAATCACTTACCTGCATACTCAGGCAAATTATTGAAAAAATCCATCAACCTTTATTATGTCGCCCATTCAATAATACAGTAAATTATGATTTAATACAAAGTATAGTATTTCTCTATTACTAATAGGACATAAAGGTTGCCTACATGATAGATAATTAGTATAAATGATATTATCAATTATGAAATTTTCTGACGCCAGTAGTTAAATCGTCATTCAAAACTGAGAAATTTTATTGTATATTTCTTTTATCTCAGTATATTTCTATTTTTATCTATTTTACATTGTGTTTCGTCGTTTAATAAATAAACGAACCAATTGGCGTCATAATGCACAAACAAGCATCAGTAAGTCATTTTCTCTTTATTGCACTAACCGGTATTATGTACATAATACATAGGACAGTATATATATATATATATAATATAGTATACAGCTAAATTACTGATCCGCGCTCAAGTCAGAAAATTCAACAAAAATAATATATTTGAATACAAGAACCTTACATTCATGATTTTCAATTTAGTCTTCTTCAGTCTTCAGAAAAGATTTTAAAAAGTCTTCAGAAAAATAGTCTTCAGAACTGCATCACTCTTCACAAAAGATTCAGTCCTCTGAAATAACATGCGTTACATGATCCTAAAATATCCAAATTCTTAGGAATAAAACTTAAAGGTATGTAGGGTCTAGTCAACATTTGATGATGCTTGACATCTAATATAACAATATACCAACAAATACTTGCTTCACTTCATAATAAACTAAAGCATTAGCTTTTATTTTGGGTTGTTTAACCTGTTTGTGGATGTTATTTTTTTAAAGCCATACATATCAGCATTTCACGAAGGCAATGAATGACCTTGAAATCAAAATTGTTTGGGGAGGAGAGCTATTTAGGGTTTATTTTAGGGTCATCTGGAAAACCTAGCTTTAGAGGATGCTTTACCCTGTTTCGATGCGATAAATTATGTATGCAATTGTAGCATCATCATATGTATGAAATGTATTGGAATAAAAATGTCATATGTATATTGACTTGGTTCGTGTTTGATTTGATTCAGCTGATTGGAGCAAGCAGGAAAATGGTTGCGCAAAAGGAAAAGCTGGGAGGTATACAATTGGATCTTGAGATCAATACCGTTTTAATTAAGAGCGACCTATGAAGTGTACTTTACTCGTTAGTAAAGCGCCACGCACACATTCACGAATTCTGAATTTGTACAAAAACGTGACCAATTCTTGAAAATGTTTGACCCCCACATAGATGATCTCAGGTGGTTTTGTAAAGAAGTGTATAAATTATGGCATGCCTATATTAATTGGTCATGTCTTTTTAAATCGTGTCTACTTGGTCCACACATTCACGAATTCGTGCATACAGACTGGCTACGATTTGGGTTTTAATTAAACTATAAGTATTGCTACATTTTGTTGAGAGATGGACCATTAGTGCTACGCACGATTTTCTGAAGCTTGCACCGAGTTTCATTGACTAGTTCAGGTTCTTGGGACACCGTAGCTGAATAATGTCCTTTTTACTGTAATGAAGTAAACACTTCTTAAATTCCTTTCCCGTTTCTGAGTGGGGCTGACCTGACTTAATTAAGGGGAGATATTAAAACAAGATTTCTTTTCAATTAGAATTTTATAACTCCTTTTTGTGGCTTCCTGTATTTGTGTCCACAGGGAAAATATCAAGTATCAATATGATATAATGTACGAAAATGAAATATTAAGTATGATATCCTAGATCCATTATCCTCTGTTCTTTAAACAAAATCACTTTTTTGTGTTAAAACTTCATCTTCAGGGAAGGAATGTTTATGGAATGTCAGGTGTGGATGAGAAGTATGTCACAAACCAGTGGTGACAAGTATAACTATCAATATAGTAGCAAAATGCCTAGGGCGAATAGGATTTCCCGAAATGGTAGCGACCCTTCGATGAATATTTACGCAAAAAAGAGCGCAAAAAATACGCCTCTATATCGGTTGCAAACTTGTACACTATTGTACAAATCATATCCTATAGTATTATTATATAACATAATGCGTGAAGGCACATTAGATTTCGAATGGTCCTCTTCCTATATAGGGAATACACTTTTTAAATGTATTGTCATGGATCCTTTAAAGAGTTGACGGCAGCACATCTCATACTCTCATATAATCAGCCCTGTTTACCATCTCGCATAACTCGCACCGTAACAACCACGATCCTGGAAGAGATTTCACATAAATGTAACCGTTTATTTTTAACCGTGTCTTTTAAAGTGTCGTTGGAAGGCCGATAAGGCATAAATAATAGGTTCCTTTCCGAGTCACACCAGCTGAAAAGTAGATAAGGAGGCTACACAAAGAAAGTTTTTTTTTTATAATAATGGCATCTGAGGCCTTCGGCATGAAATGGATTTTGCCACTATGTTAAACCGAAGAAAACCATTTCCTTGAGGTCCAAAAGAGATGATTTATGGATATAATGAATGCATTATATTAAGATCATTTAATCAAAAGGAAAGTACAAGATCTTAAATTGTTTTCCGGTCAGGAATATTGCGTGGCTGCTTGACGTCCGGCGGCAAAACCGCTTATGTCACACATAAGCAAATGCGATGCACCGAAACACAACGAACGCCGCACAATAACGAGAGGGCGATTTCTGCAGTATGGGTTCATAGGCTGCTCGGCCATTCTCGCACTTATTTTCCAACAAACGTAGGGATCCATCAGCATGAATAGCCAGCAAAATAATCAACCTATACTTATGTAAAGTCAGTTTAAGCGAAATGCACACAAGTAAATGACAATCTTCGTTCAAGTTATGTTAACGTATGGGGATTCCACATCGGCCGATCGAAACACTCAACTCACAGCGTGAGGAGTACGTAATGTAACGTCCCGCTTTACATACCTTCCCACACACCACCACTGAGCGCTCTTTCCGGTCAGACACTTCCGCCTTGCACAACCAAAACAACTAGGATTATCACATGCATGTATTGCTGTCATATTCCAGGTAGAAACTCCGCGATTATTCCTTTAAAAAGCTAACGAAATCTAGATTCTTCTGCTAAAATCGTAGTCTGCTGGTCGTTGGGTTGGTTGAACCCATACGGCCTGAGCAGACAACTCAGAGCAAAACATCTGCAGACGAAAATGTCCGAAGCTCTGCCTTCAAGGCTTCGGCAAGTGGCATGGTGGGAGGGAGGCTATACTGCCGTTTTTGTGACGATCCTTTATCCTGCTAAATATAAAAACAATAATAGGCGTAAATATTCTACTAAACTAACCAGCCAAGCATTTACCATACACAAATTCTCGCGCGGTTACTCTCCTGGACTCTATAGTTGACGTTGGACTCTATAGTCAAGAGGTTTATACAGCCGGAGTTTCGGATATTCGAATCCCATTTATAAGCGACTTGCCAAAGTGTCATTTTACCCCCCCCCCCCCCCCCCCCAACTGGCTCATTAAATGGCGGTCATATGTATAGCTGCCTACCGTATATATAATAATAATTATATGGCTATAAGCATGTAAAAGAAGCATTGCTAATTATCACAAATAGTATAGGGTATCGCATCCCGTTAGCGTGTTTCCTCTTTTGCCTTAATATATATGATTAAATATACTCCCACCACAACAATAGTTTAGATTGTAAGGTCACTAGAACCCGATTGATGCAGCCTGTTACACAATGTTTGGTCTATAGTTGATAAAGAGATGAAATAGAGATCAATAATATGGATAAAAAATTACATATATATCTTCTACTCACCATATTGCATAAAGTAAGAATACGATACCACATATAAGACCTGTTATGGAATCGATCTGCCATATTCTATGATTAGATTGGTATATGCTGTAGCCAATCAACGTCGAGGATGCGAGAATCAGGCCAATGATGGTGTTGAAAGCTGGAACAACAGATAGGATATTGCATAATTAGGACATAATACATAAGTACACATATATATCATATATTCATACGTACATACATGTACAATGTCATACATACATACATACATACATATACATACACAGCACTCGATAATGGGATCGATTACCCAGAGCTCAGATATAATTTATTGATACTAATTTAGATCCATATCGTGAGTCGATAGTAACCCCTGGGAAAGTTGTCGAATAGATTAGACTAGTACAATATTAACGCTAAGTAGCTATCTGAAATCTAATGTTTTTGATACAATGTGTTCTACTTCACTTTCAATGATGTAATGAATAGACGTGGGTATCCAATACCTCACTGTAACCATGGAGATGTCCATTGTGACATCATAATATGGGTGCTCTTGTGTACGAAAAGTGTTTTCATGCATACAACCCATGTCAAGTATTTTGATTCATTGTTTATAGAGCTTAAATATCGATCTTAAATTGATTACCAAGAACTAAAAAGTGGGGACTTTTTTGTCAGGTAAACAAGGGGCTGATCACTCCTTCCATTGTTTGTTTACACTGTTTGGCACAGCAAAAAAAAAGATCAGGCAGCCTCCCAATCATAAACAATAGTATAATACATACCATCAGTCAGAAGCGCTTTACTTTCGAGTTTATAGGCAAGGTAGATCTTACAAAGAACCAACGTGATGCACGCGGCGACATCTATCAAGGAACCCCAGTATAACCAGGCACTCTATCAAGCACAAAAATACAGACATTCAGCATACAGCGTCATCTATAGATAGTCACATGTATAGGCATGTAACGGAGGAAACCGCCGGAAAATGTACAATTCGCCTTCACCAATCCTCTCAAATAATCCAAATTGAAGACAAAAGTGATCGAGGTTCAAAATACAGTTCAACATAAACAAACAGATTGTTTGAATCAAGGCAATATCAAATATATTCAGATATAGCCTACCTATAGTATTTACCATTTTTCTAATTTAGCAGAATTTACTAAATGTGTAGATCTGATGATTGTACATTTTCTGAAGATCTGACTCATACGTGATTGGGAGATTTAATACTTTGACCAGCCTAAGTATTTCTTTCTAAGATCATTCCATTTAATAAATTGACAATAACAAAATCATGAACGAGTAAAATCAGTATTGGAGACAAGTTTACATTAAGGTCGTAAACGCTTAATAAGTTCAAATATAATGTATTACAATATAATATAATAATTTGTATGTGTCTGCGAGACTTTTTATATAAAAAGTCCTACCTCAGGCATTGTTCTGAAAGGACAAGTATCTCAGAAAAACTCACCTCTGAAGGCTTAAAATGATGGAGGAGAGAGTAGATGGACTGTCCAGTCACTATTATACTCGACACAACAAAGAAGGCCCCAAGCACTAAACAAGCTCTAAAATAAAAATAGTGTTATGATAACGATCTAATAAATCAAATCACGAACCAATGCTGAAACGAATTGAAATTTTTTCATAAATTCCTCGGGGAAAATTTTCATTTTTCTTAAGGTACAAATCAATTCCACATACTATAAAAACATTGCACAATTAAAATTGTTTTTCTGCACCAGAGAAGATTTTTTCGGCTAGATTATTTACTGTCACTGGAATACATTAAAAAGATCTCAAAATCTCAAAATAATGTAAAGAAACTATCTTTGATGATTATGTATATAGCTATAAGGATTATATATAGACATTCCTGTCGGAATTAAAATATTTTCCCTATACATGTGTTTCAACGGTTGACAACTTACATGCATTCTTTTTTGGTGGAATACAGGTTGCCACCTTCACCTGAAAATCTCCATATGACCACCACCGATGACATACAGTCGAGAATGGCATTGAACTGTGAAATACAAAAGTATAAGTTGCAAATAATGGTTTCCCTACAACTCCACCGATTGTATCTATGCTTAGACGTATTAGAATAACACATTCATGAATGATACGTGTATACGCAATTTTGCACATAATTATAATGATACATGATGAATATGTGGCTCGTCCGCTTGATCTAATATCTAGTAATAAATAGACATGCAGGGAGAGGGAATGGCCTTGAAACATCCAAAATAGAGGGTTTTATTTACCATAAAAATGAATAAATGTAATCAGAATAAAGAAAAAATTCAGATTCGTGCAGCTCGGGCGAGTGGGCGTTAGAGAATGGAGTGTTTAGGGTGTGTGGAAGGCGTGGGCATTGTGACGTTGGAGGAATATACAAGTGGGCGTCATAATGGGAGTCGAGGGGGGCGTGGTTCCCAGGTAGCTTCCGTTGCCAATACACGGTGAGGGTTCACCTGCACTAATAATGAGTGACTTTGATATACAATGGCGCCATTTGCCTAATTTCTACACTTGATGGAAACAAAAGAAAGGGTCTTAGGATGCACGTAACAATATGATGGAGGGTCAGGATCAGGTAAAACGTATACATTTCTCTGTACCCATGCAATCACAATAAAAGCCTCTTAATATCAGGTAAACGTCTTATTTGCTAGAATGTTTATGCATTTCAGACCGTGCGTTGTGCCCAAGATATCCATGTTTTAGTATTATTCTTAGTCATTCAAATGATGGTTTAATGATTAATAATTCCCATGTCAATGATTAAACCATCTGCAGAACATCATTAGCAAATATTTTTTTGGCCCATCCCACGCTCGTTGTTTGGTCAACACGATTAAAACACCAAAGTCTCTCATTAAAAATTCGGGTTATGTCTAATGGCTACAGTGCATGCATTCTATACACGTTTCCTCTCGGTATTTAATTTTTAAAAACACTTACGGCGAATGCAAATGCAGCAGAACTTTCATCAAGGACAGCTCCAACTGGAAATATTATACATTACAATATATTAAGTCCAACTCTTGACCAAACGTAAATACGTAGATTTCCATGCCCCCGTACCTAATGCAAGTTTCTACCAAATTAATTCGTATAAAATTCACCGAAAATTTCTATTTATCATACAAAACAAGAGAAGTGCGTTAGAAGTTGAGGATGTAGTGAATGAGTCAAAATCTAATTTCCTATCCATCAACTTAGTTGTGCATTCAACGATATAATTCCTGTTCTGATATATTTCAGTTGGAAAAACTGCATTTAAAGCTGCGCCCCAGTTAACCTCGATCAAAAACTAAGATTTTCTTTTTTTCCGTTCTTTTTCTACCCATCTGAAAGTTATCCTACCAAAATCTTTTTTTTTTTTTAGAAATTTTATTTGCGAAACCATTTCAGACAACTGATATTCTCATGTTCACTGAAAAACTTAAAACACGTCGAAAACCATTCAATACAACAGAATTTGGAACATAGTTAATTAATAATTTGCACTATCATAAGAGAGCGAAAAATTAATTTTACACAAACTATAGGCAGGTCATGCCTTTACATGAAGGTACAACCGTACAACACCCAACTTTTTGTTGTTGTTGCTGTGATTCATCTTTTAAGAAATAGTTGAAAAAGACGCGTTAAAATTAAAAATATATCGAAACAACCTATTCACTATTCACTATTGATATCGATGTACAAACATGTACAACCACATGTAGACCGGTATGGAACGTTGTATCAACCACTATCAATAGAACAATAATCAGTCCCAGCTGTGTATCCTGTCATTGTACATCAGTTTCAATCTTGAATATCGTTATTGATTTCCATATGACAGAATGCAGTAGAACTCCATAGAGCGAAAAAAGGTGCATTTGGCGAACTTAAGGGTATTGTGAGGAAATGCATCTGCAAGTCTGGTCTATTCTATTTTGATTTGTAATGTCCAAATGCATTGAGGAGTCTGCAGGGGTGAAGTGGTCCGAAATTGTTCAATTCGTTGTGGTCAATCCTCCCAAATAACCCAAATTTAACACAAGAATGGGTTAAAAATATAGTTCAACATCATCGAACATGTTTTCTTAATCAACGCCAAAAGAGATATATTCAGGTATATTAATATTGATCATTTTCAGCCTAATTTAGCAGAATTGACTAAATCTGTATAGCGCTGCTGATCGTACATATTCAAATGACCTGCCCATAGTATGTATTCGTTGGCAAAATTGTGATAAATCACACAGCAATTTTAATCATATTTCACAGTATATTTTGTCAAATATAATTTTTAGTCTCTCACCTATATGATACAGAAAAGAAAATCATTTATTAACGTATGTTACATCTAAAGGGCCTAGTCCACTATTAAAGCCGATTCTCCTGCTATTCTCACAAAATTTAGTGCATAAAAGTCCTCTGCGGCGCAAAATCGCATGAGAATCGGCTTAGTGGACTAGGCCCTTTAGTCTTTCATATTAAATGTCGTGGATCAACAGTGCACATTTAAATGTATTCTAGATCTAAATCCTCCACATATCAACAGGAATTTAAACAATCCTCCAACCGCTCACCACACGCCATTGTCTGTCAGTGTTTTTTGTAATATTTTGATCCAAGTTAAAAGGTCATCTTACCGAATGTGATTGCCCCCAGTATGAGTAAAACAACCGCTGAAATCCCTGAAACAATTAGGACTAGTGTTCTCAGACGTACAGCAGTGGAAAGGCTGACTCGTCGATGCCGCTTGTTCACCAAAGCCGCTGCAAAGAAGAAGTATCAATTTTGACGCCGAAAAATGTGTGTTAAAGAGATAAACCACAGTTCAACAGGGGAAAGAACGGAAAAACTTTGTTTAAACTTTGCCTCGTCAAAGAACGTGGTTAAGTGAATCCAAAAAGCCAATAAAAACAAAATGTCACCGGGTTAGTTTTCATTTCAGGGAGTCCTGAAATTTATCCTTGTTCACTATAGAAGTCTATGGGAAAAGGAACATTTTTCCCGTTTATTCCAGTATAAAAAAACGAAAATAACTTTTTCCTAAAAGTCTGTATATACATAGCTAACATATATTGCTTTACCCTTACAAACAATAAAAACGGGGGTCACCAGCTTTTTTAAAAAGTTATTTGGTTGAATTCGCATCTCGATGAGTTAAAAACGGGAATATTGAAGATTTTCAGAGCTAAATAATAAGGTTCACAATCACCAGGCGGCGCCAGGGGGATTGTCGTGCATTGACGAGGCGTGCGCTCCTCTCCCTCACCGCTCTGGTCACTTGACTGTTTGCTCGCTCCTAGCTGGCTCGTGAAAATTTTTATTCCGTGCAATTCACTTCAAATTCCATACGTACGAACTTCTCCTATACCAAACAAGGATGGGAAAAGACGGCAAGCTTAAGGCTAAGGCTACTAACACTGAAGGGAAATCAAAACGAACAGCCCAGAAGCCGACAGTTGAAGATGAAAACGTGGAATTAGACGCCACAGATCTACCAGGCAAAGATGGCGGCCATGACGAACAGGTCGCCACTGGCTCGGGCCTCACGGCAGATGAGATTGCATCGAACCAAGAGGCCGAGAGACTCAAACAGAACCAAGGAGAAAGAACTCCAAGGAAAGCCTTGCCACCTAGGACGGCAAGAAAACCCTCAATAGTGGATTTGGGCCCAGAGGACGACGACGAGTTCGAATCTGAGACTGACGCATCCGGGGACATTCGCACCGGTGAGTCTACCTCGGAGGAGAGCGAGTCGGAGACCCGCCATTACAAGATGGCCGCGCCCACGAGTAAACAATCCAAGACCCGGAAGTCTAACTATAAAGTAGCAAAGGCAGGTAAACGAACTCTTAAAAAAGCAAAGAAGCCTAGAATTAATGTGAGAAGTGAAGTGCAACCAAATCCAATGGACATGTTTAGTTTAATGGTGAGCAAGATGTGTGAGACAGCTGTCGAGGCCGCGAAAGCCGCGTCAGGGCCGGTTCAACCACGGAGGGAGGCGAGATGCCGAGCTCCACCGTCCAAGGCCAAGCGACCGAGGCAGCATGTCGAACAAATCTTAACTCACATTGGTGAAGAGACTGAACACAGTGAGGATTGTATGCAATCAGAGACCTCCGAGTCAGAACAATCGGAGGATACAGTAGTGAAACAACAGGACTCTAAAAAGAAAAAGAAAAAGACTGTGCACAAAACTGGAAGAGAGGAGTACTGCTATACACAGAGTAGATCGAGGAAGGCAAAGTGCAAATCCTGTAAAGAGGACGATAGCCCCCTACACCACAGGAACCCAGTGTTTTCATATGATACCAGACAACCAGCAGACACGGAGTCAGACTCGTCGGAGGACTCCCTCCCTTCGCCCAGACAGCTCAGTCGGACACACAGACACGCCAAGACAGTGAGGAGAGCAATCGACCACCAGTACACATCGACGGTTAGTCACAGAGGTAGGCAAACATATATCTCGCCTGAGACATCATTGCCCCCAGATATGTCAATTAAAATCAAAAAGGATAAAAGAGACTTGACAATGCCAGAGTACATGTGCGGATTCACCAGGTTCATTATGTCCAATGTTAGGCAATATTCTACAGTATGGTACATGCTTAACCACCTCTCGCAAGTGGCAGAGGATACAGCTGTCAGGGAATGGGGCCCCGCCCACACATGGACCCGGTCATGTTTTGACATGGTCCTTGATGGCTACCTAGATTGGAAGGACGAACACACATTCAAGGAATATAGGTCGAAAGTAGCATGGTTTCCTCAGAGCCTGACAAACAGCGACAAAACAGCGAGGGTACCCTGTCACGCCTATAACTTCGATGAGTGCAAACACAAATCGGAACACACAGAGGGCAATGTCACATTCTTCCACGCATGTGGGTATTGCTTCTATGCCATCAAGATGCGGGAGAACGCCCATACAGTCAGGGACTGTAATAATAAGAAGAACGTCCAGGCAAAACTACATGGCGGAGATGCTCAGACGCATAGGCCACGCAACAACAACTATGGCAATACAAAGAAACAAGAGGCCACAAAAAACGTGTAAGCTCCTGCGCCCCGACCCAAAATAGTACCATTGGTGAGTACAGTGAAACTTCTAATGACTCCACCAGCAAAAAGAAATTTTCTCCATACGATGTAATGTGCCACGCCCACATATCAAAACAAAACAAACAAAATGGCAGCCCCCATGGTGCAGCCATCTTGAATAGTGACCCCATACGGGACCAAGCAATTGAGCAACGCAGCACGCAAGCTCATAAGGGCAAGGATCAATTACAATGTACTGCATTCGAAAATACTGATACACAAGATGTAAATGCTGGTGAATTTAGTGAGATTGTTTTGGGTGAGGATAGCAGGAGTGATGATGAAAATAGTCACTCACGCGGTGACCACACGCGAGTGACAGTGAACAATGACAGTGACACAAATGATAATCCTTCTCACATTGAATTGCAGATGGACACTTGCCAACAAGAGATGCCAGAATTCATGTTGAGAATAGAATACCCCGACATACATAGAGACCCGGAGGACGATGATATGTCGGAGGGGGACGGCGAGGTGGACCCTCATGCCTCACTGGAGGAGGCTGAAACCCACCAAGACGACCAAACCCCGAATAAAGCCTTCAATAACTACTCCAGATGGCCTTATCCCGACATCAACTTAGAAGATAAAATGGCGCACATATATGAGAAAGTCAGGACATATAACAGCCCCAACTGGAAAGGCGCGAGAATCAAAATACCTTCCTCTCTTAATGCCAAAAAGTGGAAGGAAATAGCAACAGGCCACAAGTCAGATGACATCGTCATATATGGGACTCAATACGGATTCCCCCTCCAATATACGGGAGGCCCTATCTACAACGCCCAACAAGTGGAAAATCACACATCGGCGGAACAGCACATGGCCCACGTAAGGGAATACGTTGAAAAAGAGCTAAAGTACACAGCCATATCAGGCCCCTATACCAAGCCTCCCTTTACTCCGTGGTGCGTGACGAGTCCTCTCATGACACGCCCCAAACAAGACCCATCAGAAAGGAGGATAATAGTAGACTACTCTTTTCCAGACGGGGGAATAAACCAGTTCATACAGAAGAACAGATATGACGCGCAACCAGCATACCACACACTTCCCACAGTCACAGACGCGGTGCAAATCATCAATGCTATGGGGGGAGCACCCTACATGGCGGTGATAGACCTTAAGAGGGCATACAGGCATTTCCCTGTATGTCCTCTTGACTGGCCTTTGACGGGAATTATGGTGGATGACCGATATTACATAGACAGGGCTCTCCCCTTCGGGGCGCGCGCATCTGCATTTGTGATGCAGACTGTGGCAGACTATCTGGTCAGACACATTACTAATAATGGCATCATTGCAAGAATGTACCTGGATGACTTGACGAACGGTGGCAAAACGCTTATTTCAATAAGCAAATGCTATTCACCTAAACATTGCGAACGCCACGCCATAACTGTACAGCGATTATTAGAGAGGGGGCCCCGGGTCTGCAAAAGCTTTCTCGCACTCATTTTCCTACAAACGTATCCATCCAGGCACATCAATAGCCAGCAAAATAACAAAGCTATACTTGAGTTAAGTCAGTTTAACCGAAATGCACACAAGTAAATGACAATCTTCGTTCAAATTACGTTAACACTAGCGTGAATGGGGACTGCATATCGGCCGATCGACCGACCGTGAAAGTTGGGCCACATGACTGAAATGTATGGGAAATGATACGTAAGGCTTCTCATAGTGTATTGAGCACGCTCCTTCCGGTCAGACACTTCCGTCTTTGCAACTAACAACAAACAACTAGCCTAGGATTATCACGTGCATGTATTGCTGTCATATTCCATGTAGAAACTCCGCGATTATTCCATTAAAAAGGTAACGAAATATAGATTCTTCTCCTGAAGTCTAAAATCTGCAGGGGTTTTATGGCATTGCCATAAAGACGCCTGCAGACCAAGCAAAACACCGAGTCAACTCGTTCCCAGTGGCCAAGTTTAGCCGGGTCCCCCGGCTCTGCAGTCGCCGAAAACATAATTTTAAAAGCTTTGATCAACGATACCAACAACGATATAACAAATACAGCGGCCGGAAAATATTCTACTAAACTAACCAGCCAAGCAGTTACCATACACCTACACAACACAAATTCTCGCGCGGATACTTTCTAGATAATATTAGGCCGGAACAAACCAACAGTCCAACGAGCTGTGGCATTCACAGAGAACCTATTCATGGAACTGGGCCTGAAAGTTGCTACCAACAAGACCCAACAACCTAGCAACAAAGTAAAGTGGTTAGGGATAGAGATCGACACCAAACTGAACCTTCTCACGATCCCTGAAGCAAAGCTGCTTGACACCTTACACTGCCTGGCATACATTAATAACAAGCACCAAGCTACAACGAAGCAACTTCAAAGGGTTACGGGCAAGATTGCACACATCGCAAAGGCAGTCATCCCCGCCCGCCTGTACATGCAAAGGATGTTGGCAGCCATGCGGGCAGCAAAGGGAGGACAAGTCTTCATAACAAGAGCAGTCCGCGCGGACATTAGATGGTTCCACAAGTTCATGAAAACATTTAATGGCAAGGTAATAATACCAACAAGCAATGTGAAACTCAGAATATGGGCGGACGCTTGCCTACAAGGAGGCGGTGCGTCAGACGGGACAAGAGCATATACCCACACCTTCTCGGTAGACGAGAGAGAAGGTAGATCTATCAACCACCTAGAGGCAGTGAACTGTTTAGCTGCGGCCCGCCTCTTTGCCAACGAGGACCACAAGGGAGCCCAAATTGAAATATTCTGTGATAACACGGCAGCAGTCCACGCATTTAGAGGTGGAAAGCCTCGAGATGACACATTGGCGGCCTGCGCACGTGCTCTCTGGTTCTTGTCAATGCAACGCCAAACCACTTTCATATTCACACATATGCCCGGGGCGATGATGATCACAGCCGACGCCTTGTCAAGGGCCTGTCTCTCTGACACTCATAATGAAAAATCAAATGAAATTATTGCGCAATCCAACCTTGAACTTGTTAGAACTAACCATGCTCTTTATGATATCTCTCAATTTTACTAGGCCGCACCTCAAGACTGGCCCAAGCCGCCTACAATAGACAAATCGCGGCACATAGACCAGGAACGAGAAGCAATCGCACCTCAGCTGTGGTCAACCTGCTAGCGTTCTGCGAGGCCTTGAAGCTGGACTATCGCAACCTTGAGGCGGACCACATCTGTTGGTACATTGAGTACACAGCGAAGGCAGGCCTAACTCCCCCGACAATAAGAAATAAACTGGGAAGCATAAGAACATTCTACAAGATGTCTGGGCTGGAGGATAAACTCCTCTACCACCCAAAAGTCAACTTTGCCATGCGGGGCTTGGAGCTCCAGATACGACACGTACCCTCGCAGAAGTCCCCGCTAACTCCGGCTTTGATACAGAGAATCATAGAAGCGACCTATATCTTGGAGCGACCCACGCTGATGAGACTGGCCATACTTCTTATGTACCTCGCAATGCTCCGCCAGAGTAATCTCTTCCCACACTCAAAAGCCTCATATGACAGCACAAGGCAACTAACGAGGTCGGACCTCGTGATCTCACCGTCAGGGATAACTGTCAAGATTAAATGGTCCAAGACACTCCAGTCTTCCAAGTCACACACACAAGTAGCCATCCCGGCTCTCTCCAATAAAGTTCTGTGTCCAGTCAGAGCTCTACAACGGTACGACAAACTATACGGTCCCTTCACTAAGAAGCAACCCCTGTTTGTGACCAGCTCCGGCGCACCAGTCACGATATCATTAGCCCGTAGGCTATGGTCTCGTCTCCTGACTCATGTCGACCTGGATCCTGCTATCTACAGTATGCACAGCCTTAGACGGGGCTGCGCCTCTCATCTATATAATGAGTCTCAAGTCCCGCTTCACCAAATAATGCAACATGGTACCTGGGCCTCCGCGGCCGTACAGGCATATATAAAACCCTCTGCGCCACATCTTTCAGAGGTCCACAAGGCCCTCAAGGACCTATAAGGTCCCCTGGCATTATAACTATTTATCTTCTCAAACCAGCCTGTGATCTCAAAGACTTATACATATATACCTGCTTTTATTCAACTTATACCTCCGCATCAGTCATAAACGTGCAATCAAGAACTGACCCTCATACTCTACATGAAAAGACTGAAAGCAGCTTTTACCCACATCATATACTGAATAAAGTATTCTTTTATAAATTTGTGTTCGCCTCAGTTAATGAGGTTCACAATCACCAGGCGGCGCCAGGGGGATTGTCGTGCATTGACGAGGCGTGCGCTCCTCTCCCTCACCGCTCTGGTCACTTGACTGTTTGCTCGCTCCTAGCTGGCTCGTGAAAATTTTTATTCCCTCCCACCGCCCTAACAAAAATATACTTACCTCCAAGGGCTTATAACTATTTATCTTCTCAAACCAGCCTGTGATCTCAAAGACTTATACATATATACCTGCTTTTATTCAACTTATACCTCCGCATCAGTCATAAACGTGCAATCAAGAACTGACCCTCATACTCTACATGAAAAGACTGAAAGCAGCTTTTACCCACATCATATACTGAATAAAGTATTCTTTTATAAATTTGTGTTCGCCTCAGTTAATGTCTTTCAAATTACGTTGATACCCTGTCCTTTCATGGATGAGGGCAAACCTGTATGATAGCTATGTTTAGAAGAATTTTCAACAGAAAAATGTCATTCATCCGACAATATTAATCTAATATAAAAAATATCTATATCTATAAACATTCGAAGATGTTCTATTGCCAGGTGCCTATTAGAGCTTTGATATTGGAGTGATTCAAGCTATATGTAGAATGATCTATGTCGAATATTTTTCCCTAAATTTCTTTTATTCTCTCAGGTTGTGCTATTCAATATCGTTAGTATGGTGTGGACCTCATGTCTAGGTTCTCTAGCTCCGCCTCTCTGGTGGAAGTCCTTTACATCAGATAGGCTTTATAGGAATCTTGGGGGCAATAAAGCTTCTGTCGTGACTCCCACTGAGGATAGACTATGTGGTGCTCTAATGGGGGAGGGGACCCTCCACTGAGGATTGAATTTGTGGTGCTCCAATGGGGTGGCATTGGGGGGGGGGCTTCACTGAGGATAGACTGGAGAATTTAATTTGAGGATAGACTCTGTGGTGCTCCAATAAAAGAATTGGTGTTGACTAATAGGCACCGAGGACTATGCAATTCTAAATGTTTGAATGCTACGTTTATTGGTTATACCCTAGTTATAAATGTATTGTGATTTCTCATTTCTCAATTTTGTATCTTTTTTCGATGAATTTAAACTACTTAGGCCTATGCCTTTGTTATCAGATAAGAAAGGTAACTACATTTGTAATGCATATCTGACTAAAAGAATAAATCAAATCAAAATATCCAATGATTAAATTCTTGGTCAATGATCGTGCTGGGAATTAATCTGGGACCATGTGGAACCAGTGAGGGGAAGGCAATTTCACTATTTCTTTCTATATTCCAATTGAGATATTAGGTGGGGAAAGTTAGACAATATTCTTTCTTGATTTAAAAAGAATTATATTTATTTATGTTTTTATTTGCACCACCACTCCGCAATAGTGTTCTATAGGTGCAGATCTACTGGGATCGAAGTCTTTGATTTCATATTTAATCATCAGTTATACACAGCATTACACACCTATATAACAGTTAAGGTCCATTCACATTACAAGGGCCGATTGGTGTACGGCTGCCGCACGGCAAAATGTTAAAGTATTACAGCCGGCAAGAATCGGCCGGCTGGTCGTGGTAATGGGAATGGACCTTTTCACAGGTTACACTGAGAAAGTAGATGCGAACACATACTTACTCATTAAACAATTTACGGGGGCTCAATAGGCAATTACTGAACAACAAAACAAAGCTATACAAGGGATTCAGTTATTGTTATTCCTCAGATTTGGTGTTCTTCCCCAACCCAAATAAAAACATTCTTACCTTCCTCTGAGTCAATGGGTTCAGCATTGGATGAAATCGTGTTCAGCTCGACATCTGGAGGAGTACTTTCAGCGGGAGTTTCTGTAAATGAATTAGATCTTGAAGTAGAATCTTCCCACAAATTAATAATCAATAGGATATTGGTTTTTTAAATAAATTTTATTTTACTTATATTTGTACATGCAGACAGTCAGAGAACCTTGCCTATGTGTACAATATTTCTACTAAATTAGAATATGATTCTTCATGACAGTACGTACTCTATTATATCAATAGTATTGCATTTCCCCCTTTCCTTGATACAGAATCACAAGAATCGTCTATGGCATGTTATCACTGTTGGCTCGCAGTTTCTTTAAATATTGCCCTATTAAATAGTGGTATGATCTACTATACCCTACACCCTAGAAACTTGGAACACCTGATTCCTATGAATTACCTGTTTGGGTCTCCATACTTGGTATAAGTCTAACCAGTCTTCTTCCCACCTCATCCACAAACGTCGTCCATCTTTTCCTCGTTGATTTGCCAAGTGTGCTATATGAATTGTTTGAGCAATATCCAAAACTATATGTTCAGCCTCTACGTTATTATACGCAGGGCATAAGTAGTATGTACTTTTATGAATATGCACATAATATATGCTATATATCATATCACACGTCAGGGAAATGAGAGGAAAGGTGCACGGAGGGGGGAGACCGAGAGAAGGGAAGGTACAAAAGACTTGAGTCATCAATTGTCGGTCCGGAAAGGCGGGCAGCGTGAGGCATATTGCATTTAAATCAGGTTATTTTTGTATGCCTGGATATTGTTACACTGTTGGGTTGCTCGTGACACATAATGAAGTATTACAAAGTTAATAGCAAAAATCTATTCTGGGGATGGTCAATTTATCATGATAATTTTCTCAGTGAAATGAAGCAGCTTGTTGTGGAATAATGAGTGCATAATAGCCCCGCATACGCGTTGCTGAAGATAAAGACTAATATAATCATGCGTGGCCTTTTATGAATTTTGAATGAACTTTAAAATATATTTATGGGATATACAGGAGCATACAATACAATGAGAATTTAAGAGTAAGTGTCACATCATGAAAAGCATGTTTGGTATATATAATTATTATCTCTTGGTTTTTGCAGAATTGTTTCCCATCACCATCTTATACAGCAATGACTAACCTTAAATCGTCAACCTTGGTCCCTGAATCTAAAGACTATTGCACCTTATCAACTTAACCATATTTAAGTATGGATATGGCGAAGGATCAATTGGTTAAGTTAAGCACCACGTTCACTACATGTCCAGTTCATTAAGGAAGGACGAAACCCATGTTATTTCTATATAATTATTTTACTTTATGCCAGGGATCTTGAAACCGTTTTCAGTTAATATGTCTTAACAGAAACGATTTCTTTACTACACATATAGATGTATGACTATTCAGTATCCACCCTACCCAGAGTTTTGCTTACCTATACTTTACTCCTGTCAAAATTGAATAGCAATTATACCACACATTATACGAGAGAAATTGAAATAGGCAGCGATTGAGTCTCTTTTAACTAATGGGTACATCATGTATCTATACATTCAAAAGTATTATATGGCTAAATTTGATTATTTACTGATACTGATTTGGGCGCATTCCATGTCACATACAGGCGATGCAAGGCGGCAGTATAGTTCAGTAATAGACAATAAGTATTATTAATATTGCACCAGCTGCCTTATTTAGCCTTTGTGCTGAACACCACAGGGCCACATCACAACTTTGACATTAGTCAGTCAAGGTTCTCTAGAACTAAATACATCACACTCCAAATCTTCCTCGCAACCATAAGATACTACCAATAAATATTTCAAACATCAACATTTAATTCATCAAATAGTTTCGAGTTGGTCCAGCGAACCAGGTCAATGACCACGCAATGGTGTTATATCACGTGTGGGAGGAGTAATCCACCAAGGGACTTAATATTTGACATGCCGACATATCCCATTGATAGTACGTGTGATTTGCTCAATAGAATAAAGAGGAAGTATTGTACCAATCGTTCCCACATTTGACCTATACCCTAATTACTTTCACACGTGTCTCCTTCATTCATGTATAATCATTTTGAGTATATTATACATGAATTCTATTAATTTGGCTATTCAAAATAAGCGTGACTTCTGAACAACTTTATCATATGTCCATGCTACGTGGAGTGCAATAAATACTCATATAATATTATATTTATAATTATATAATTACTATATTTCGCATGTACCATCTGAGTTCTTTTTTTATTTAGCTTTTAGATGATACTTTATTTTGATTCAGAATCAAAATCAAAGGTTTATATTTCAATATTCCTCTTTGCCAGGGCCAGTTGATAAATAGTAAGTGGAAAGAGGTGCTATAGCAGAACTTTAAATATAAATTTCTATTACGCTCGGTTTCTCCTCTATATGTAATACAATTATTGTACTTGACAATATTAACCCACATATTAATTGCCCTGGAACAAAAACCTATCCCTTGTTCTCGAGGGTCCAAGAGTTCCAAACGTCTCATTGGAACATTTCCAGTCGTATTTGTCAAGGCTGGCGATGCGCTATAAAGCATAGTGCCATGGAGTACTACCATTTGCATACGGTAATATTACCCAGTAAGAGTATAATAGGTATAATATATTGATTTCCATCTCCATACTATTAATTCAATTTATCCCCTAATGAATAGAATTTACGATTGAAAATTGATTAGTTAAGTAAGTCCTCCTTGTACCAGAAAGCAGGTACAATTTGTATTTCCATGTCCCTATATTGGGTTATTGAAATCTTCTTTTTTCGATATGCCTATGATGCTCTAAAAATATCGGTTAATTCTTTTCACCCTTCATCATAATCTAATTCCATCTATTAGATGGCTTCAAAAGTATGTTTTACCGCATATGAAATGATCACCAATTATTATTCTCTCCCCCCTAAAATGGTTGATTTGATATCACACACGGTACAATGTACAATTTGGTAATGAGCTAGAACAACAATATACCCAGGTTAACTTACCTTTCATTCAGGTCTCTCGACTAATCCACACAAAACACAAGTCCAGATCCTAAGCACTTGAGATCGCAAGTTAACTTGGTTTATTCGTTCTCCTATCCGAATAAGGTTAGGTTTCACTTGTGTCAAATGTGCATTATCCTGATGCCAGAAGGAATTGGAGGTCTTCTTTTCGCTTCCAGCACACTGACAACACAGACTAGAACGGAGATGTTGGCATCATCTATCAACGATTCCTTCTCTTTCTATACATCTCTTCTCCTCCGCATCAGACCGCCTCCGCTTGTATTATTATAGATGAATGTGCACATGTGTTGTCCAGTGTGCCGCTAACGAATGCGTCCGTGCGCAACCAGTCGGCCTTGTATACATGTACATGTATATAACAAGGATATTTAGCATATCAATGCTTCTATTACACATAATGCCTATTGTGCCGTTGCGCAAAGTCTGTTAGAACGTGTTACAGCTAACCATTTCATTTTCACATAATATTGACATCTGCATATGGTAAGAATTAACATTACTCGGTTTCAAATTGTTTATTTGGGGTTTTATTCTACCGGACATGTATATAAGGTTATTCATGGCAGTCATCCAAGCGTGTTCCTGTTCGTGTATTGACTTATACGTATAATCACGAAACACATAATTATATTCTATAAGTTTTAAAATTGCGAGGCAACTATAATATGGAATTCAAGTATTCCTCAATTACATTTTTCTCATTATAGCCATTATTGCAATATTCATTGTGATAATCCAACATTTATATACACATTTATGATGATAGAATTGAGAAATTAAATGATTATAAGTGCTCACCTCGGGAGCATAGGATTATGCAATCTTCATGCAATTAATTATTCCACCTTTAAAGACCCGTCCATAGAGAACGTCCATAGAGAACGTGGACCATTGCTATAAATTTAAGTGTCGCTTGATAGCGCCTAAAAATCATATGAAATGTTCACTGTCTCTTTACCTACCAGAACTAGTCCATTTCAAGCGTGTCATGATGGTTCATCAGCAACCAGCTGAGGCAACACACACTAGTCTATATAAAAACAACCTGTGACTCCGATATGAAAGCACACAAATCGATACCTTATTTACTAATCTTCAAGCAATTATGTGATGGAATGATGGAGATTGGGTTCTAAATGTATTAAGATTATTGTCCCCTGGGCATAGGGTTGAAACTATGGAGGTGTATAATTGAAGCTCTTTAAAAAAAATAAGAACCAGGCAGTAAATGCTTATTTTATTACATTTTTAAACCCTTGAGGAGATGCCAAAAATTACTTTGATCCGTTTCGGAGAGGCTGGCATGTTGGCTACATTAGAGCAAATTGGTCTTACAGTTCTTATATATTTCTAGTAAGGTTTCTTCTTTATTTTGATTAATTCATAGCTCTTTTAAATCTGGGCGATATATTTGATTTGGGGCATTTATAGATGTTTCATTCTCAGAAGTAGAAGCACATACAGGAATCCATTCCAAGCAATCCTGTTGGACAGTATAGAGTTAGCGTGATCGCAACATCCTTATACAAAATGGTACAGCATGCATGGTGATGCCAGTCGTCTCAAGTTCTCATTCAGGACCGGATCTGCACCCCGTTCAAACAAATCCATCCGATAGGAATATATAGAAGGCCTTCGACTAATTTGAAGTCTTATCAATGAACCTCATTCGTTTCCATGTAACAATTGCTATCGTGCTCTAGTGTTTTGATAAATCAGCTGCTGGATTGTTGACTTTTCCTGAATTCAGAAGTTCGTTTGTAATATCATTTAATTTCCAGTAGTGGCTTTGAGTTAGGGTTCACTGGTGTTATGATTCCAGACACCCACCCACATCCATTTTTATTTATTTATTTTCACTTCTTCCTTTGGCAAGAGCGTTGGAACGTTGTCCAACATGCAATGATAATAATAATCTTTTACTTCCTCAATATTACATTTTTGTGGGAAAAGGGACCGATTTCTGCACACAGTGGAGTGTAGACATTAATTGATGGGCATGTTCATCTAGTGTATTGTGTTAAACTTTTATACGTCCAATCTACTGAGGACTAAGTAGCAAGTGGATATAAGATGGAGGTTTTGTGACTCCCTAATTTGGTTTCGTTATTCTGATATATACACCTTTGATGACTAGTTATACGTTTATATATAAAGTTAAATACATAGCGGTTTCTTTTGATTTTATACTCCATAATGATCAATTTGATTTTTCTTATTCATTAAATTTGTATTCGCGGTTTACAATCAGCTTTGGTTTGATATAGTTTCACTAAGTGGGAGTGTGGGTCTATTTCATTGCTTTGTGGTCACATGAAATAGCACCGTATGTATGATTGATATATATGATTTTTTCCCTTTTGTGTGTATTCCCTTATTTCTCTCGGTAGCTTGATTGATCGAATCAAAGATGTTCTAGTTGTTTCTGAGGTTGGTTTCAGAACTCTCAGTTTCTTACCTGACGCAAGGCTGGGAAGATTAACCCTCTTTCTATCTATATTATATGGAAAGCCATTTATAATAAATATACATAACTCCAATCCGCAAAAATGTACTAGGATAATTCCTGTTCAGTATTTACACTGCGTCAGGCTAGTATCCTAACCCGTTACGGCCGGGTTACAGTTTTGCCCGGCTGATCAGCAATTTAGGTCTCTTACCTCACATGTGGGCCAGGAGCCTGGTCTGCAATCTTCATTCCTGAATAGACTATGTTTAAAATAAGAGACATTACTGTAGTAAATTAAATGAAATAAGCCTTAGTAATGCCAGCGATATGTTATTAACATAGATAAATTTATAATATCGGCTGAACAGGAAATAAAATTCCCATTCTGCAGCCTTTTCCTATAGCTATTCTTATGATTCAGTATTGCTCATCAGCATTCTAATCTTCCCATTTTAGAGTAATAGAGTTATATGGCTTTCCATTATATCATCCCAACAAGAAATGGAAAATC
Organism: Sthenelais limicola; assembly: GCA_942159475.1. Lineage (NCBI taxonomy): Eukaryota > Metazoa > Annelida > Polychaeta > Phyllodocida > Sigalionidae > Sthenelais > Sthenelais limicola. The sequence continues at coordinate 42,547,084 of OW804100.1, forward strand.
TGTTTTCTATACAGCATATCTTATCTCGGGTAAATAATAATGTCAACCTGTGTTGTTTAACTATATGCTAAGTATGCATGTATCACGTATATATCTTAGGCATATATTTAATATGCACATATGTACATATGCAATATGTACATTGCACATGTTTTTTGGTCTTTGGTACAAATGCTTGTTTTACTGAACATAATACGCGCATTCATAACCGTTCTTATTGACAACCCTTTATTGCAAATGCAATGATATAAATGTTACGAGCCATTTCGGTTACGGTAAAGGTTTGTTAAATTCCAGGTTGATGAGCTGTTGTGAAGTCCAAGACGGGAATTTTCATGACAACAGTTATGAAATGTTATGATCATAGTGCTACTTCATAAGATATGTGTCCTTGTTTTAGCCATAGTTGACGATCTTCTCACAATGCAAGTCATTATACAGTGGACTATGTGTCGCTGCTACCCTTAATTCTACATCTTGATGAAGCTTTTGCACTTCGATTTTAACAAAGTTCATGGAGACTTTTCCAAAAGAATCCAGAAATGAAAATATATATAAAGTAAGTGACTAATGATTTTTCAATTAAAAACAGACTCGTCTGTGATAAAATTACTAGATATATTATAGGACACGTTTTGCAAACTTACCAATGGTGATATTGGAAAACTAGTAAAATGGCATACACGTTTCTTCTCATTAACACAAAGGGGATTCAAGGAATAAACGTTACTCTAAAGGTACGATTCCACTGGCTCGCTTGTATATGTGCTCATGGCTCGCTCTTGCTGCGCTTGTTTATGGAGTGCTTGTCAGTCGCTCTTCATCCGCTAATATTTTGAGCGCAATACAAGCGCAGAGCGATTCTACTGAGATTCTACAGTTGCGCTTGTTTCCTATATTAAATCAATGGTAAATGCGTTTGTGCGCTCTTACTGCGCTCTTCGTCTGCTAGTTTAACAGGTAGAAAGAGCGCTGTGTAGTTGCACTCAAATCAAACACGTCAGATATTAGCGCAACGTCCTGTGCTCTTCTAAAGAAGCGCACATAGCCACTTTTTAGAGCGTACATAGAGCGCAGTAACCGATTCTATTAGACCGCTCTGGTTTCGCTCAACCTTCGCTTGTTATGCGCTCAAGACAATAAAAAAGAGCGGGCCATGAGCGGTCCAAAAGAGCGAGCCAGTGGAAACGCAGCCTAAGGCTGCGTTTCCACTGGCTCGCTCTTTTGGACCGCTCATGGCCCGCTCTTTTTTATTGTCTTGAGCGCATAACAAGCGACAATTGAGCGAAACCAGAGCGATCTAATGGAATCGGTTCTTGCGCTCTATATACGCTCTAAAAAGTGCCTATTAGCGCTTCTTTAGAAGAGCGCAGGACGTTGCGCTCATATCTGCCGTGTTTGATTTGAGCGCAGCAACACAAGGCTCTTTCTACCTGTTAAAGAAGCGGACCAAGAGCGCAGTGAGAGCGCACCAACAGTCTAGCCATTGATTTCATAAGGAAACAAGCAGAAGCAGTAGAATCGCCCTGCGCTTGTATTGCGCTAAATATAAAAGCGGATGAAGAGCAAATGAAATGCACACTATAAATAAGCGAGGCAAGAGCGAGCCCTAAGCGCAGGTACAAGAGATCCAGTGGAATCGCACCTTTAGGTGTTTCCTATATGAAATCAATAGCAAATGAGTTTGTGCGCTCTCACTGCGCTCTTAGTCCGCTTCTTAAACAGGTAGAAAGAGCGTTGTGTTGCTGCGCTCATATCAAACACAACAGATATGAGCACAACGTCCTGCGCTCTCCCAAAGAAGCGCACAGAAGAGCGTATAGAAAGCGTAATTACCGAATTTATTAGACCGCTCTGGTTTCGCTCTCACTTCGCTTGTTAGGCGCTCTGGGAAAATAAAAGAGCGGATGAAGAGCGGGCCAAAAGAGCGAGCCAGTGGAACCGCAGCCTAACTCTAGAAAGGACATTAAGCTTTTAATTAATTTTGACCGAGTGGGAGATTTTTTACTTCGTCCTTTTCTTAGGTTTTCATTCATATGCCTTGGGATTAAATGGTCGTTTCCTATACTATATGTAAGAGAAAAACGCAACTCCGTCGAAAAATATTTATGTCGAATTTCATTTTATTAATGTCAATGAAGCCTCATCCGTACACAGCAAATTGTGTCTTTTGACCACCCTCATGTTCCAGGAACTTTTGTCTATACCAAAAATAAGAAATGACCACATCTTCAAAACAGATACTTCTTTTCATTTATATCTCACCTTCTTTCTTACATCACAATGCTTGGGAAATCTTGACATTAAAATCACCTAGTTTGTTTTAGAGGTTTTTTTTACCATAAATAATCTATAAAAACCCGAAATATCCCCTTAACCCATATCAATACTTTTCATTTAAGTTTAATGTTAATTTCCTATGGTAAAATAACGATAGTAAATTTTTTATGAAACAACTTAGAGTAGAGTTACTTGCCTATATACAAACATATAGTCAGGGAAATCTCTTTTACATGTATATACATATCAAATATGCACCAGGGAATGAGGAATTAATTGTCAAATATACAAATTTCAACAGTAATAATTGAATCTGTAGAGCGACTATGAAATTCGTGCGATATTAACAAAATTAGCAATACCATCCAGTACTTAAAGTGCTGATTTCTTCCAAGAAAGATTGAGAATCAACTATTGAAATAGCACGTCCTAGGTCCCACGATGGGCCAACCGTATGGGGCATAAAGAATAATCGATAGCATAAGCAATCATGTTGCAAACTCAAACCTGTTTGAACAAATTTGATGAATATTGGGGTAGTTGTTACTTTGAACTGACTAGTGGGGATCCTACCTTTAAACGCTACACAAAATCCATTTGGTAGACCTGAAAAAACAACCACCATTCACAATGTCTTAATGTTACCAATTCGGTCTTAAATCGACAATTCGAACTTGGAACTGGTAGTGAAGGAGCGGTTGATGAGATAAAACTGCTTCCAATATTTGCCTAACTTTCTGTGTTTTCTATGCGGAAACTTTAATGAATAATGTAACCTTTCTATGATTGTTTCCATCTGGTAGATATGATTATATTAGATGTGGGTAATCACAGAACATCAGCAATTCAGGGCTTTTATTAGGACGGTCAGTGATAGATTTCTTTTCTAAGGCAACCAGTGATTGGCCGGAATGTACCGACTGTCAGAGAATCAGTACTGTAACTGACTAGTAACATACAGTCAGTACTTGAGCGAGTGAATATAAGAAAGGAAATTAGGATGACTCGATCATAATTAGTATGATTATGTTCTAAATCAACTGGTAGTGGAAAAGACCAGGGTCTGGCTATTATTGTTGAATCTGAAAAATTGAGACGGTCAGAAGAACAGAAGAATCAAGTGAAATAAGGTCGAAATCGAAGATTTGGCAAAAATTAATCTTTTCATGAGATCTCATAAACATGAGAAAAAATATACTCGTACCACGATAGGATATATTCAGGACACTTATTAGGAGAAAGCTAGCTTTGCTTCTCGAAAATTAACTCACTTCTTTTATAAATCATATTCAGAATTTTGCCCATTAGATTGATTTCATTTTGGTGTAGGACATCCTATTGGTATTGTCAATATGGGACACATCCTATATCCCTTTACAGCATTGGAGGGAACGGATATATGTATACAAGTTTGTTTTAGAATGTATTCCTATATACCATAACGCGTATTCATCACTTTTTCTAGTCTTGAATTACTGTTCAACAGAAAGAATAAGATTTAAAGCACAGGCAGTGACTTCCTTCCCCAAAATGGTAATGGAAAACAAGGGCCATGTCAGAACATTATCACATAATTAATTGTACATCTCGACCTTCCACAGCATGGGTCCTTATATATTGGCTTGTTAACAAATCTATAATACAACAACCCAACTTATAAATAACAAATAAATCATCATAAGAGGGGCACGAGATGATGACCACATAATGATATTGTACCTATCTTTCACTATACGGGGCTCACAATATTTACATTGCATACTTTGATACATATTTTCGACATAGCGTTATCACCGAATAAGATGGACAGATATCGACTGTGAAATCTGCATTTCCTTCAATTCCAGCCTGCTGGGTATATATACAATAATAACACCATTTATATTTAATTTGTACAATACTATAATTTCATTACCCCTTAAAAAAAGGAAAGACTTCCCTGGCAAATAACCATTCTTTAATCTTCCCAAGTGTCATGGGGCACTGGGTTAATGATAACGCGTTTTAGGGGTATGGATTCAAGTTATCTTAAACGAGCACATTTTCTACAAACGTTTATAAATATCGCCAGTTGCAAAACTCATTCCAGTTCAAACCAGGAAGTATTTATTAAGCACAACGCGAGAAACCCTTGGATAAACGACAACCGAACCTAGTCCAGAATATGAGACGGAATACATGGAGAGAATAAGGAAACTTTGGAGGATCGTAAGGGCCACCAAAATACAGGGGGAAAATCAACTCTTCACTTCACACGATATTTTTTAAAAACATTCGTGATGCAGCCGATACATCTACCTTGATGAACCTCCGTTTGGTAATACAGCAGTATCTTATGTATTCTTATCATTATTACTATCACTTGATTATGGTAACACGTCTGTATCTAATACCTAGAAATTCTTTTCGTAAGTCAAACCTATACACCGACTCGTAAACCTTGACTCTCTTTACACGTCAAACGATACTAATGTCACAAAGTGTACCTACTTAATTCCTTTTTAAAGGAAGGGATTGGGATACAGCGGGGGTTCCAAACATTGGCTTCAGAAGCAGTTGCTCAGGGTTCATATCCACTATGGCTATACATGTGTATGTCCAACAGCGCACTGCCAATCCTTATCCCTGCCCTTGCTTCGACCCCAGCACTTAACTTAATAGAGCATAAGGACGTGGTCCACTGCGGCGATTTTACAAGCGTTTTTTCACCGCCTGCTCCCTGCGGTATCTACCAATATCACTTCAATGGATACAATAAATGTAAAAGCGAATGGTCAGGTACGCTACAGAATCGATTTGTATTTCGCCTCTGAAATGTTGCTACTTGTGTGGACCATGTAGTTTATGCAACAAAACAACGGACCAACCATTTTTTAACAAGTCAAACTTTCCCCATTACTTAAATACAAAGGTCCATGGAAAGAAACTTTATAGTTTGAAAATACTCAAACGTAGACGAGATAGATGATCAACATTATGTTGAGCCAATTTATCATCTAAATATTCATAGACTGTTTGGTCGGGGTTAACTTTTGAAGTATCAAAGTAGTCAGGGGATAATGATAATTTAATTGAATAATACTGTGAGAAAACATGATGTAGACCAACAATCTGTGACATTAGTATTGTATCTGTGACGCTAAATACATTTCGTCCTATTTGCAGAGAGACTTTTACTATACATACGAACATTTTCTTTCTTCATACTTAATATGTACTCATATTACATCTGGCAAAACAGACCCTGTACCGTTACACTGGTGTGAAATTCCTCCGATCTATTTTTGATAGATATCAGAATCTGACACTTTCTCTATATCACATTCTTACAAGCAAGGGTTAAGCCCCGTATCCACTGAGCCAAGTATCTCTGGGGCGCTGACAGGTGGAATGATGGCCTGAGGATTGGATTCATCCAATCTTGACGGGAGGCACTCGACTGACAGCTGAGTCCACTATCTTCCATGCATTGCCCTCTGTTTCTACTCGGACTAGCCTCCGTTAACATAATCTGCTCGGTGGACATGGGGCATTAATGATCTGTTATATATAGTCTCAACAATAAACATTGAACCCTTCTTTCAAGTCTACACCTTCCTAAACCTTCCCTACGTCTAGCCACTCTCCATTTCAAACAACCTTAAGCACTCTCTGAACATTCCATTAGTTTGCTTAGAATAAGTTTAGACTTTAAAAAATTGAATTGAAAACTGGAAGAAAAAAATGTATAATTTTGTACATTTTCCACATCTCTATGATTAAACACTTTTGTCGTTACCTCCCAAAATAATTGAAATTTTCTGAAAACCACACGTTCCTGAAGACATTTAAATGAAGCAATGAATAAAGTAATCAGGAAATAATTAATACCATGCACGGGAAATATCAGAACAGTAGGACAAACATAATTGTGGAAGAAGAGATAGAAAAGGAAAGCGAGCTAGAGAGAGATGCGGGGTTGGGGAGAAGAGAGAGAGAGAGCGAAGAGAGAGAGAGAGAGAGAGAGAGAGAGAGAGAGAGAGAAAAGAGAGAGACAGACAGAGAGAGACAGAGCGAACGAGAACCTTTATACAAATTATACTAACAAAAGATAGTTGGCAGTGGAAATTCCTCACAAAACAACAGACAGATAAAAGAATTGACCACTCTAAGTCCTTCCTATTTGAAAATAAGAGGTTAAATTGATTTAGTGTTTAATCACAGGAACACGGTGAGGAATGAAGAGCTGTTGCTTTTGTTGGTATACTATAGAAACGTCAGCAGTTATAATCTTTATTATCCAGTAGTTCAAATAACCAGTTATATACATCACCTCCTCATCTCACTTAACTCATTTTCTAATGAGTGAATACCATTATATGAAGATCTCCGACCAGGCAAGTGATGATAACTCCATTCTTTGGTAAATAATTCCAAAACCTAGTACAGGGTTCATTGCAGCCCAACTATTTCATTAATTTCTCCAATGAAACTCATGAAATAAATAGCCTTGCACAGAGAAGATTAATGATATACCCCCCATGGAATCCTAAACGGATCACTGGCATTTTATTTAAAGTTATCTTCAGTTCCAGGGAGATTTCCAAATAGTGTATTTTGTCCCTATTTTCGGTGACCGTCACCCACATCGGATTGTCATGTTGCATTTGGAAAGCAAGTACAGAGAAGCATAGGTTTGAGTGAGACTGGCCGGAACTGTCTCCTCCTGATGAAACCACGTTCATCCTGTCAAAGAACAACTCTGTCCGACTAAGGTCCTCTCATTTAAGTCAAAATCCTCAAGAGGCGCATGGGAGAGATATGTCTGGAGAATATTTTATATATCTCTCGACACCACACAATTCCTTCCTCCTTCCACAGAATTTTCTATTTGTTTCTGTATAGTTTCTCAATATACTATTCAAACTCTGAAAGACATGGATTTCTTCTTGATACTGAGGTTTTTTCTTCGTGGATTTCTCGAAGTATGGACTGTGGCATGAATATCCTGGCTGACCGGAAGTACAGAGTTCATGCCACATTTCCGGTTTGCCCTGGTAACAAACTGGAGAACCATTACCTGGTTTGGTTTGGCTTTGGAAGCTTCACTTTCTTTCAATTGGAACCTTGAAAAGCAGTTTGGTTAGAGATAATAAAATTGTCTTTATGATTTTAAATGCCACTGTTTTGGAGGCATTATATTGTTCCATGCTATGACCCCTCTTTACAGAACATGTGATTATTTAAAAGGTGTGTAGCCATGGGTCTTTCTGAAGGGTTCTTCTTGAAGCACTTTTTAAGAAAGTCTACTGTATCGTCTCGAGTATCATGAGGAAGTGTATAACTTGGATATTCACTTGTAGCTATTTTAAATATGGCCGCCATGGTCTCAAACTCGCCCCACGGAGGTTTTCCTGTCAACATTTCAACAACCGTACATCCTATGCTCCTGTAAAAAAAGAGATTGGAAATTCAGTTCAACATTCCAGAGTTGCTGTGTATCAAACACTAATATTGGACTACAAGTAGGGGGATGCATGTAAAAATAGGTTAAATAGGGGAAAACTTATGGGAAAAAGGAATAGGTTTGTGTGTAGCCGAAGCAGTTGCACTAAAAGAAATTAATATCAGACATACATTTTATTTTCTAAATAAGATGACAGTCCATTTCAGATTCTACATTTTGCCCCAAGAACTCATTTCATACAATCCATAATATTTTAGGATTTTAAGTAGATTTTTTTTTTTTTTAAAACATATTTTATTTCGAAGACAATTCCATACAGGTTATGGTACGTTTCAGGTAGTTTATTTAACGAGAGTAAATGTGTATGAAGTTCAGTATTGTTGGTTTATTAGACTATACACACGCTGCTTTTTATATAAATATTAAAGTATCATCACAAATTTCCAATTTTACGCGATAGAAAATCCATCCTAAATAAGGAATGTGACATAATGATAGCAATAACATAAGGCATTCGCTAAAATACAATGTTGTGTGAGATGTAAGATTACACTTGATCCGGCGATGACATACTAATTAAGAGTGGGATAAGAATTGATCTTATGCATGACAGGAAAATGTTTAGGATAGGCAATCAGTAATCTAGAAATTCCCTTTAATACAGATCAACTGTTACCCAGTTGGGAACTTGGATATGCATATATATGGCTGGCTATTATAGGAGGAGGCCATAAGTACGGTACTTACCAGATATCTGCTTTCCTTCCGTAGCCTTCTCCATTAATGACTTCAGGTGCCATCCAGTACGGCGTACCCGTAACGGTTTTGACACAAACCGTCCTCCGTCCTCCCACCGTGTTATGGATAGATTGCACTCTCTTAGAGGCTCCGAAATCTCCTAACTTCACATTACCAGATGTGTCGCGGAGGACGTTTGCACCTGAGGATATGATAAAAAGATGTGGCATAGAATCGTCACCAAAGTATCAATTATGTCGATTTTTAGCTCATTAAAAAGTTATTTAAAAGGTGGGCATGAGCTGACAGACCTAGTTACCTTTCCAAACTCCCCCTTGTGTTTATTTGGAGATTCAAATAAAAACATTATCATTAAATCATCAAGATTTTGAGCCCTCGTTATTAGAAAGCATCTATAATCAAAACTATTTTATAGATACGGATTAAAGTCGTGCTCTCAAGAGATTTCCAAAAACTATGATAAATAAGACTTAGGATCGCCCACTTAAAAGCAGAAGTTGACTATTTATCATATACAGGCTCTAAAATCAATTACAAAACAAATTACAGAAGAAATTATTTATATCGCATAATCATAAAATAAGAGGACAATAAATTTCAGTTTAGCTTGGTGATAATGCATTTGACTAATCACAATTAACCAAGAACAATTCAATTTTCATGCAGTGTTAAGGGCCTTATCCACCAAGCCGATTCTCAGGCAATTCTCACAGAATTTAGTGGAAATGAGTCCTCTGCGGCGCAAAATCGCATGAGAATCGGTTTAGTGGACTAGGCCCTTTATAAAGGATTTGAAGTTTACATTTGATATCCCGATGCACAATCATGTGCTCGTGTAGGTAGGCCAGACCCTGGAGGACCTGCCACGTGTATTTGCGCGCTACAGGCTCTTTAATGGGCCCGTACGTCACCAGTTCATCCTTCACAGAACACTGCAACAAAAATGTATTAATTCATGATGAAGATTATAATGATGAATAATAATTCTTTTGTCATACACTTTTATGATGGAACGCGGGCGTTATCTGAGAGACACGCTTGACTGCGCTTTTGTCAAAATATACCATATTTCTTACTGTACTTAGGCAAAAATAAGGTATTCTCTTATATTGTTTTATCTTAAGATTGGATTTTAAGGATGGAAAAGGAACATTGATGAGCCTCATGGCATCAAAAAATGGAACCCAATTGACTGTTCATACCCTATAGCCGTCTGAGCAAGATTATTGTCAATTATCCGAAAGATCAATAGCAACAAAAACTAAAGTGCTAAATAACTGACCCAGGAAGTAGAGAAGAAGAAATTCAAGCGTGGAGAAGGGCATACTTCTCTTATACTCTGCCAAGATACTCACACCATAAGTAAACTAAGTTAACTTTCTGATTATGACTGAATAGTGTCACAGTACGTGTATGTTATGTTTGAATTGGACAACTTACACCAGGCATGTATTCCATGAAAATAGATAGTGCCACTTCATCCTCGTGACAACCGTAATATTGGACTATCCGCTCATGGGAGATATTCTTCAGCAGTTGAATTTCCCATTCTAAAGCTTTCACCTCCTAGAAATAGATAAGATATACGTTTGATACACAACTATGTAAACAGCGACAACACACATGTATACGTATTATTTGCATGTCTATTATATAAAACATACACACACATGTTGTACAGACGATAAACAAAAGAGAACGCCACATTGGTATGATTAACCCATTGACATTATCAATTTGGACAACATCAAGATTATGTGAGAGGACTGTGGACATTGTTCATGATTAAAGCAAAGAAACCAAAAGAAAATTATATGGCCATGATAAGCATAAACGACCGTGGATCCCTGTATAAAAGTATGTAACAATGACGAAGGTAAAGAATAAGTTTTTGCTGCATAAAATGTATTATATATGGTGGGGAAAATTAGGACTAAAATCGGCACATTAATAAGTATCGGGAATACACCGAGTTTTACATACACCATTTACTGCACGTAGTGTTCAGTTTCAGAGAATCAAGTACGTGCGATTAATAGAGACACCAAGCATTAATAATATAATCTGTATTATATCTAAAATCTAACATTTGGAACATCTGTTACAGAGAACAATACTTGTAATTCACAATGAGATATCGTATTTACCATACATACCTTAGAGGTTTCGACTGTTTTGAATTTTAGCTCCACCTGTTTTACTGCCAGTTCCCTGCCTGTGTCAGCGTCGTAACATAGGAAGACTTGACCGAATGCTCCAGCTCCCAGTATCTTACCCTTCTTCCAATTCGTGGGAGCATGACCTAAGAGAAGAGAATTGGTTGGTTGATTAATTGTAACACAGAAGGCTTGGGTTGGTAATACTTCACTCAGATGACCTTCAATTAAGTAATTTGACATGCGATCCCCATGAAACCAGAATGTGGATTGTTTGGCAATCTAGATGTAATATGTACATAAAGATAATAGAATGAGGTGACGGTAATCGAAGAACTATCCTAGGGACAATCATTGTCATGTCATGCGAGGGGCGTTAAATATATACTATGGAACCTGAACAGTGGAACCTCTCTAAAAAAAAGACCACCCTTGGGACTGAATGATTTTCGGTCTGATAGCGAGGTGGTCTCATTAGAGGGCTCTAAATCTAATAAGAGGGAATAATTCGGGACTGGGAAAACTGGTCTTAAATAATAGAGGGGTGGTCTCTATAATGAGGTGGTCTTTATGTGAGGTTCCACTGTATTTGCTCGCGTTATAATGTGCTCGCTATATAGGCACAAACTGTACTAATCAGGGGATTCACTCTGACTCACTACACTTACGTTTCTGAGATTTCAGCTGTGCAAGTCCCTTGACATACTGGTCTAAGTCTTTGTGTCCGTCAGGGGACTCATAATCAATGCCTCCAAGTCCACTACTAGAACTGCTGGTTGAGAGGGATTGCTCACTGCCCGCAGAAGGACTAAAGCTCTGCAGGGCGTTGGCAGGGAAGTTGTCCCTCCGGCTACTCGACCGTGGATAGGTAAATCGCCCTGTGGGAGATAAGGAAGAAATATAATAAGGAAGAATAAGAGTAAGAGATAAGAAAGAAATAAGATAAGGAAGAAATTAGATTCGTCTTGAGATGAATGTAAGAAGCAAATCGTCATTAAAATTGAATTTTTATAATGCTTTCTGGAAGTGTGTCCCTTATTATGATAAGGAATTAAACTTATACATAAATTTATCTACTTATTCTGAAATCACATTTACCTCAATGCCATAAGCATTCGTTCGACTACGAAAGCAAAAGGAAAATGGCAACAGTAGTGTAAACAACTAAGAATATCTAACAATTAATTAATGACTAATAATACCTTGTGGTTCAGGTTGTTGCCGACATCTCATCGGGTATGTACCATTTGTTTGGTCTGCCGAAGGCTTCTGTCTTGGATATGTACCACTTCGTATCCGCTCCCCTGCAAATGGCAATATCAAATTTATACTATATTCTACTCTCTAAGCCTACATATTCCCTAATCCCCCCCCCCTATTATGTTCAATCATATCAAGAGAAAAATCAAGATCCACGATCCAGAATTATAATGCACTATATGGATTAGGGCGTCAAAATGTACAACTGGCAGCTCTATAGGCCTACATTAATAAATTATATAGCATTATTCCTTTGATAGTTCTCAGAGTCAGTATTTTCCTTTAAAATCTTAAATATTTCTCACAACATTATTTACAATTTCTCTTTCAAGTCATAAACTATAGTAAAATTGTTGATATTGATTTTTAACAATTGCGGTTAATCATGTTTGTACACACCTGAACCGTTATAACTAGTGTCATAGTCGAGCGCTGAGTCCGATATCATACTTCGTTGTGAACCAACTCGCGGTCTGCAATTAGATCAAATTTGTCAATATATTTCATTGCAATCAGTCAGCCCAACCCAATACAGCTTAAGATTATCTGCGCGGTAATATACAGTAAGGTGACGAGACCTTAAACAGTTTCTCCTACTGCTAATTGTCTAAGCACCCCCATCACAGACATGGGAATTTTCTTAGATCTTAGACTATTGCTTTGTCTTACAATTGAAGCAATATACATTTGAAATAGAAGTACACATAAAAGGATCTGAGAGTTTACGTAAAGTTGTGCGGATATCTGATGATAACACTATCTGTTACTGTACACACATAAAAGAAAATGTAAGATCAATTATTTCCAATCATGCCACAGATCTTACAAAAATAGAGAATTACATATTAGATATTGGTGTGCGTTTCACTACACGAATAGCTAAACATGGAACAATACAAAAGGACAACAAGACTACAAGAGAACATTCTATTTGAATTGGAGAAAAGGGGGCTTGAAAATTATTATTTTAAACAGATATAATATATTCTGTGTCCATTGCGGTATGGAAATAAATAGAAAAGATATATAATAATTATGTGTTATCTGACACTTTTATCAATACTAAAGTCTAGTGCAGTTACCATCTGCATTGATGCATTGGCATATTTAGAGCTAAATTGGTTTATGCAAAGTGTCAGTTGAAACTAAAGGACTATGAATTTAAGATTTCCATTCTCACAAAACACATTTTCAGACAAAACTAAAAGAATATGGTACCTAATATTTTACAAAAGCGAATTCAAATATTTCTACAACTATCTCTTATAATATTGTATAATTTATTGCATTCATGAAAGTCAACTCTTACACCACCCATTGAATACGAAAACACACAAAAAATCTAAACTATTTTAATCATCTTAGCTGAAATCAGGTCGTTATGATCTCCCTGGTGAAATTTATTTGAAAAAACTTTCTGAAAGTTTGCGGAAAATTAACATTCTGGTCGAGAGGTAATGAACAAGTTGGAATGATAAAGAAAAAATCTGTAGGTTACACTTAAGAGTATAGCTATAAGTAAACATAAAGAGCAGGACCAGGGAAAAACTAATAAAGCTGTGTACAGGGAACACTGATATGGTGCTGCCATCTATGGCTTAAATAAGGACTACCTTTGCTGCCCCGACCAAGTGTGTGGTAGACCGTAAAAACAAAATTCACTTTCACTGAAAACGAACCAGAGAGGACTTAACATAAGACACAATATCCTTAACCATTAGCTTCAATTCTTTTCACAAGAGACAAAAGTGAAGTTGAAACGAAGGGAAAATATTTGTTGGACGTAGAAAGAATTGAGAAGGACAACTCCTAGTCGAGATTGTAAATGGATTGTGTAACGTTTAATATCTTAGATTATAAGTCTTGCTTGGAGAAAATGTTTTGACATAGGCTAATGACAGGAGAACAGGATATTCTTACTAGCTCTTACTGTAATCGAATTTGAAGGTAGGATAGAGAGATATGGTAATATTAATCCAAAATTTGGAACGATTGTACTGTCAATGTGATATATTTTGTTTTGATTCCATGTAGATGTCATGTGATTACCAATCGTGGTACTTTTTCATTTAGATTTAAGATTTTCTTTGAAAACAAAAAAGACAGGCTTAGAGTGATGGATCAGAATAATTTACAATAGGACCTGAGATGATGTTATAAAATAAATGGATCGTCTTCAGACGATCGAAAATGAATATACCTGTGTGGACATGACACTAATATTTCCCCAAAGGTGAATGATAAAATAAAACAAGAAGCTCAGAATATAAAATATGGTGTCTGGACATTTCACATGTAAGCCCCATGTGCATCTCTGCGTAACTGTAGTTTATTCACAGTGGAAGCGTTAGATACTGTTTTATTGGGATAATATCAAAGGAGGAGTTGTATCAATTTAGATCTTTGAATTAACTTATAGAGTAGGTTTGAAGTGACCCTGGGATGTAAGACTGACTTGAGATAGAAGGTGTTCGAACCCACAACGTCCGTAATATATAATATTGTCTTTCGTTCATCTTAGTTACCAAGTGCTGCTGTCTTGCCTTGATTCCCCAATCATTGCAAATCATGATCACACACTGTGTAGTCATCATTTTTATTTTTATTGCGGCAGCAACACAATTCTAAATGATTTGGAACATGCATAGATCTACATTCAGTCTTATGAGGGCCAAGTTTTGATTTAAAATAAACTAGCTCCCAAACGGGACACCAAGATCGATTTCGTCATGGGAATTCCATTCCTTGAGAAGAAATTGATAAGATTCCGATACTACTCCCTCTGATCTATCCCCAGCAACGTATACCAGCATCAAACAAGACACAGACGGACACAGATACGTTTTCTTCTTTCTCAGCAATATCTATGAGACAGCATGTGTTAAAACACTGCTTTTTGCCTAGTGAAACATCTAACACCTTGGTATACTTACTGTGTGGAATAATAACTGCTGTCTAAAGATGTCCTACTTCCATTTAACGAACTCCCTTGACTACCAGACTGAAAATAGATTAACACGGATTAGTTCATACAGCCATTACAATGTACATGTAGTTTAGATGCTGGGGTTTTAGATTTAGACGCACATGGACTAGTCTTATTTTAGCTATAATATATCGTATTTTTATTCAGACATAAATTAAGTAAATCAGAAAAGGAAAAGAACCCTCAGTAAACTGGTCTTCCGGCCCTCCCTTAGAAATGTAAGTACATAGCTATACATAATATTAAGGTGTGAAATAACAATATCAAGCGGTGAGAGTGTTTCATTCAATCAAATAATTTAAGTATAAAGTTTAAAGGTTTGGTGAGGATGTGTTTTCACCATTTTAGTTACTTGTAAAATTTATATGTGATCCCTAAACAATCAAAGATGTTCAATAGTAGCAAAACAACAATTATAAATAGTTTAAAGAGAGAGACAGAGAGAGAGGGGGAGAAAGAGAGATTGGGGAGAGAGGGAGAGGAGAGAGAGTGGGTAAAGAGACGAGAGAGAGGGGTAATGGGAGGCGAGGGATACAAAGACAGATACAGACTGAGAGTGACTAGGGAAGAGAGCTACTTACTTTTCTGAGACCATGGTCTTCATCTTCTGGGATAAACTGTCCTTCTCCCTCGCAGGAAAGTCGCGAGGAACTTTTCGAAATTTGCCGCTCGTCCGCCATGACGGATCCGGGCGGCGGGGAGTAGCGATCACTGGCGGGGTAACGTTGTTGCTGCTGTTGTATACTTTTATTGTTAGAGCCAAGCACCGAACCTTTACCCCGAATCTGCAACTATATAAAATAAAAGCAATTTGTTTACTATATATAACCTGACCCCACGTCACCTGGGTTAAAATGAACCTCACCACGACAATTCTACCATTCTAGATATATATATGTGATCCCCAAACCATTAACAAAGTTTGGGATATTAACAAAGTTTGGGATATTCTCGTCATTTCCAAATTTTAAAAAATAAGATGATTGGAAAGGGGTTTGATATCCCAATATTTGGACATTTAACCAGGATTATGAATTTATCATAGTTACGCGAAATGTATGTCATTCTTGATATTTTGTAGAGGAAAAAACACAAGGAAATGCTATTATTGAATTGAAAAATTGAATTGAATTGAAACTAGATGAAGGCAAATATAACAAAAGATCAGTAGATCATTTCCACATGGACGCATGCATGTTGGCAGGAGCTATAGTATAGGGTTAACGCTCGATCCTTACAGAGGGGTGTCAACATCATTGGAGTTTTAGTCAATTCTTGCTGTAATGGGACCTATATAAGAAGGTCTCAAACTTCTACGTTGCAAATATCGTTATGGAGTAAATGTAGGCTACCCAGTATAACTAGCCCTTAATTATTCCTTCCACCTGGGACAATGGAGATGGCTACTCGGTCTAGAGTTTAGAGTAAATGGTATCTGATATAATTATGGCATGACATCCATACGACACCTTATGATACTTTATGTGTCGATAAATACCTCCTAATGAAAGGGTACCTTTGCATAAAGCAGAAGACCCCACACCATGCGTGAGAACTTGTGAAAGTTATAATTCTTAAATAAGTATTGTACGTAGCTGCGATGTTTTATGCACAACAAAAGACAGGAGAGATGAAAGCTTACCGTAGTTTGCTGCATATTGTGTTGGAAGAGCTCGCCTAGTTTGCCTGGTGGTTGTTGAGGGGACGCAGGTTCGCCCCCTGCCGTTAAACTCAGCCGTAAACTCCTCATCTTCTCATTCCTGTCCACCAGCTTCACAGCACTTACCAGGTCCTCCTGTGTCTCAATTGGCACATATATCTGAAAAGTAATCAAGACAATCTCAGGAACACATTTAAGCATCGAGAGCCCGTTTTGTATTTGTATTTGTATTTAAACGGTTTATTAATCAATATCGATTTCAATCAGAAGGCATTTCTCTGGCAGCTTGGGAGGTTTTCAAGCCTTCTCTAATTTTCTTACAGTTTTGATACCACTTTCGTCAATAACTGGAAGTGGCTTAAGCCTCTAGGGCAATTTGAGAATTTCATTTACAGTGGTAAACAGTTAAATATCAGCATACAGTACATATTTTGAGTGCTGGTTTCACTCTAAAGAAGTTTTAATATTAAATGGTTAACATGTGTTTTTTCCCGCCTACTTCAATCAATAAAGTCGTCAGTATTCCAGATATTTTAAATTCCCAGACATTCGAAAGCATCCCAGTAAAAAGCTAGTGCATGGAAGTCAAGACCTTTTTTTAGCTTTTTCTCTTTAGATTTGTATCCAAAGCATCATGTTCATACACATGCAATCCCCATCGAGGTTGCCAATTCTTGTAAAACACTCGAAAGTAATAGTAGGATGAGGCGCGATGCGACTCGAATATATATAGTTCAACAAAAGGAATCCAATACATAAGCTATAGAAACCCTGTTTCTTTTTTTTAAAAGGGGGCGGAAATTGTATGCTAGGGCAAATACATACTTCGGCTGGGAAATATAAACTACTTCAAGAGACAATCTAGATACACCCACCCAACCACCATCAACTGCTGATCGAGTGGCCAAGGGAAATTCATTTAACCCCAGTAAAACTCCCTTATTACATAGAGTTTGACATAACAAACCGCTTAGACATGAGGGATAAATATTATGACAAATGAGTAGAATGGAATAGGAAAATACCTAACATAATACCCCTCACAATACCAGTCTATTGAGATCCCCCACTGTCCACAGCCGCAGTCAATGGGGACAGCTCAGGGCAAACATGACTTAGGCCGAGCCAAGGAAAGCGCTTTAAAACCCTGGGTATTTTCAAGTCATTTCCATTCCCTATCTCGTCTTTGTGAGAGGAATTTATTGAGACGGTTTGTAGCTATAGGTTTGAGCTGGGTAAATACACCCCCTGGTAGGGAGGGTGAGTATGTATACTGGTAGACATGCTTTTCATCTAGTTTCTTTTTGTGGGAGACACGTTTATAGGGCTAAAGATGTAATATCCTCTCGGATATGCGTGACGCCACAGAAAAGCCACAGATCATCTTTCCCACAACAACTTTAATATATTCCCATTGTTCGATTCCCATCATAAATGTCAGTAGACACGCAATAAATAGTTGTGTTTATTTTCAATTACATATTTTATTTCTCCCCACCAATGGTTTATGAAGCACACCTGAAAGACTTCCAATACGATTTGTTTCATTTTTTGATAGATGATATGCAATTTTAAAATTTATTATTTTTTATGGCGTTACAATGTTGATTTTCGGCGTTATTGGCCATTATTGTCAAAAGCTATTCCATATAAATCGATTTCAATTCCAACGCCGCCATCTACTATAGGCAAATTCTTTGGTTACTCATCCATTATTAAATCTTAGTAGGAACACTATATATTATAACCGATTTCCTAGTACCATCGGTGACGCCTGACCATGAAAAACGATCCAAAAGTATTAAGAGCTGTATGTACCAGAAGGACGGGAATGACAAAAATTGCCAGTGTTAACCCCCATCCGTTTTGGTGATAAGTTTCTAAAACAAATTGGCGAATTTGACAAATGGCAAATTTAACAGATTTACCCTAATGCTGGGGTTTTCTTTGCGACTTTCCTTTGCGACCGTCTTGATGCTGCTTGCGATTAAAGGGTTGCTAAAGTAGTGGAGTTGCAGAGGCGCAACATCTTCTGTGACCGCTCGTCAGCCACAAGAATATTTCTTTAAAATTAGATATTACCGCAGTCTAAGGGCGATTTGGGCTCTGTATAACTGTGGTGGAAGCAGATAGAAGCACGTGTCGCAAGGAAACCGCCGCAAAGGTGCGCCACAGCAATCGCAACAGCTACAAGATCTAGCACTTGAGCGATATAACAGACTGGTCATAGTAATACTAGGTTAATAAAGGTATGTTACTCACCTCCCCATTTGCAAGGGTATAGTGCATCTTGAGCTCCCGACCGTAATACTCTTTTATTTTACCCATCAGGTTTTTCAATGTTACTGGTCGAGATACATGAAGAACTCTGGAAAACAATTTGAGCAAAAGGTCCTTTATACCATCAAGGTAAACACAACTATATCCAGGTATCAACTCCAGTTTACCACAATGACTCGGCAACAAGGCCCGTCCGAAGATCTTGGATTTTTACAAGTTATTTTATATAATTATGGAAATTACGTTTTCCTACCAGGGTATTATGTTTGATTGGCAAGTACTGTAGATGACGTAGGAATTCGCTGTGTTGTCTGACAGAAAGCGAACACTGACTGAATGGCGAATATCTTGAAAAATACAACTGAATAAAATAGTAGCTCACCTGCATTCATTTAAGTAACAACATTTGACCTTAAGTTCGTTCTGAAATTACAAAAAAAAGAACAGAAAATAAGTAATGCATCAAAGAACATTGAAATTAGCATAATTAAATTGTAATCATCGTTGATGAAAAAACCATCAGGTATGAAGGTTCTTGTCCATATAAAATATGGAGTTATTTTACCTGCTTTTTGAGAAAATTCTATTTTGACACATGATAAAAAAACATGTTCCGCTTTTTTTACTTCGCTTAAATTAGGGACATTAAAATGCAATTATGTTACGAGTCAAAGAAATGATACTGCAAAACACGTATTCAGGTGTTGGGTACATATTTAATGTTACACAGAAGCGGAATAGATGCAATTCTCAGCAATTGTCCCCAGGGTGTGAACCTATCTTTAGTTCAGGCCTCAATAGTAATCAAAATGACACATTCTCTATGTTTATGGACAACTCAGCAGAGCCGCACCAGAGAATGACTAAAGGACATGTCATAGAGTGAGAAAATTAAATCCAGGACGCTGCCCACATCTCATACACATGCCCACCCCCTGCCTGAGAATGGCATGCAGTACAAAATTGCTGGCTGAGCGAAAATATGTAACGAGCGCAATTTTGTAACAATAAATTAAATTGGTATCTGAAAAAAAATACACAGGAAACGTGAACAGAAGGACATGAGCACCATACGTGGCACTTATTGCGTCGGTAGTATGTTTAAACAAGGATATACTATATAAAGTTCCACATTAAATCAAAAAAAAATATTGTTATTGCGTTATTATTGCTATGTTGTTGGGAAGATCAGCTATAGCCAATCCCGTTTATTTCAAATGGTGATCATATGTGTTCACCACAAAGTTCACGGAGAGCAAGACAAAAAGAATCGGCATTTATAAAAAAAAATGTACAGAATCGAAAAAGTTTGAGGAACGGGGCTCAAGAACCATCTGTTCGGTTTCATTCACTCTATGCTCGTTGGTTTCATACAGTCGTCCTGGGCCCTTCTTCCTTTTCTCCTTTTGTGTACAAAAAGCTTTACTGGCATTGGTACTATATCCTAATATAACCAGTGTGGTAATTGCACATCAAACACTATAAGATGGCCAACAGACCTGTGTAGAGTCTAGGGTAAGACAATTTTTTATAAGAATACTTTCTAGAACTAAAAATCATGATATAATATATTGTCTTACTGTACTCAACATCAAACAGGACTCACATTAATAAGTCCTTGAACTAGGAAACACTATTTATTGGCATTGAAGGAATAAAAAGCAAGGGAATTATACTTGACTAAGGGAAAACGCAGAACAGAGATTTATAGCTCGTCTGTGATCATGTTTAGTAATCAGCCACATAATATATAGCTGCAGCTGACATGACACATGTCTTCACATGTCCTCGCTGATGGCCAAGGCTGCACAAAGTATTTTTCACGAAAGCCCTCTGACCTACGCCAATAAATATTCCAATTTTAGACGAAGAAAGAATGAGATGAGGAAGAATGAAAAAAGAGTTGAATAAAATGTGTGAATAAAAAAACAAAAAAAACATGCATCATATATTTTTTTTTAAATAAAAAAAAGCAATTTTCTTGTAATATGAAACAAACCAAATAGCCCGATTCTGAGGCCGACGGTTTATTATGAACATGGCCTTTCTTTACTCAAACAAAGGACTATCTATAAGTAACAAAACGTCTACGCTGGTTGTGGACCTAGGCCTAATTACACGATCCTATTAAGTCCTTTTGATCGAAGGGTAGAAGCCATATATTTTAAAATAACTTTAAGTGCTACCAGCACGGCTCGGCATTGTCGGCATAGATAGTACCAGAGACATTCCATAACGATTACGAAATTAGAAGATCGAGATTTAGGGGGATATTTCCATTAGACAAATAAAAGGCATGGGAACGACCCGCATGCTCATTCAAAATAAAGAAGAATTTTATAAGTATTTCAAAATTATTTTTTTATTGATGAATCAGTTCTGCATAGACCCTACAATGGCCATTATCGAGCGTGACAGGCGAGGGAACAGTTGATGATTTTAAAGACATTGAAGACAATCCAAACGCATGCTCCTATGGGGCTCCTGGTTGAGTCATGATAGCCAGTGGTCATTCTATATACATATACCAGCAGTGGTCCCCCTATATTGTCTCATTCAAAATCCATTTCCATCATTTTCGTACAGGTCCTCTTATTGCCCTGACAAATGAAAAAGTATCTGTGCAATGACGAATATGAATGTGAAATGAATGGCATCAGCCAGAGCTGCCAGTAAAATGACGGCATGGTCAACTTTAGTGGTCTCCAACTCTTTTTTGAGCGCGGCAAGATATGCTTTTTGTATGTTAATCTATGGGATATGACTTCAAACAAAGGTGTAGCAAATCTAAACAAAATCGGACTGGTCATTTTATTTTAATTCAGTAAAATGTGAAAAAATATTACATTTGCCCATAGACTCCTATAATAAACAACCGGGTTTTTTCAAGTGACTCTAGTAAATAATTAATGGGGTAACATAACTTGTTTTCATTAATGTGTTTCTTCCGTAGTAAAGAATAATCGCTGAAAGTTTTATGGCAATTGTACTGGTCAATTTGTTCTTATTAAGTCGCGTGTCCACTAAACTGCTTTTCTCACTAGGGGCAAGTGGCATATCGACTGATGGGGAAAAGATCTGACGATTGGATTAGTCCAATACTGATCGCAGGCTTTGCAGTCAGTCAGCTATCTTTCATCTATGTATGTATGTGGCCAGTTTCTCCTCAGACTGTCAGACTGTCGACATAATCGGCTCAATGGACAGGACCTTTTTCCCTACCATAGACGTTGAGTTAGTGTGGACTAGCGCGAACAAAACCACAAGAAGGAGGCACTAACCAGTGACTGTAGCCAACACATTTGTAATAGGGTAATATTAGGAGAGGTAATTCCCTCCCAGTCCATGTATAAATTCAAGCAGTTTGTAGCCTACACTATTCTATTCGCTTTCAAGTTAAGGGACAAAGTAGTTCAAAAGCCCTCCGTGACAACACAATTTTCCGTCTTCTATTACAAAAATAAAATTATTGATAATATAGATTATAATTCTAATAAAGGAGAAAATCTAGAAGACTGAGGATACATACAGCATGTGTGCCCGAGGAGGAGCGTTGTGTGCCGCTACCGCTACTGCCAGTACGGCGCTGCCTGTTAGAATTCTTGCCCAGGTTCGAGAGATCTTTCTTGATTGACTGCAGTACATCGTCTATGTCTGCATTCTCTATAAAAATAAAATAGAAAGAACCACGTAAGTTTTCACATTTAATGTTTTTTAAAAAACGATTATCGTTGAGTATAGGGCGGTTTGAATAAAGATAAAGTAATTAGCATTTTGTGTTATTCAATATTATTAGAACAAACCATGCATGAATATAATTTAATTATTGTCCACCATTTTAAATTTTGCATTTTGGGGTGGTACCTGTGATTCTTCGCCTCTTATTTGCTTGAATGTATGCATGTATAATAATGTAACATGTATACATATGCATATAAATGTAGCCTATAGATATATTATACACAGGTATGTATGTATGTGTATACATGTGCGCATGTATCTATTTATTGTACATATGGATGGATGGATGGAATACATTTGTATTTTGTGTACGTATAAACGCATAGATCTATGTACATATATGCACACATGCATAATTTGTACTCACAGATATGTGTATAACACATTCACATTCATATATATATCAACACAACTATCGTACCCACATTTAGTAATAATGAACAATACCTCACATACTAATCCTTCATAATGCTACTACCTCATATCAATGTCTCGGATATATATATCTTATAATTGCTCATACAAAATACAAAATAAAGGTAGCAAAAAGACTTGGCTCAAAGATGAGTAAGCGTCTGAATTCATCCTTTATACTGGGTATATACCAGCTGTTACAGCTGAGTAAGCCAAATTCTCTTTCAGCAGGTCATTGCAAGTCCATCTGTCTCACTGACCGTCATCCAACTACAAACTGACCTCATGTTGACCACTCCCGGGAAAACATTACACCAGGGTAAAGCTCCATATACCACAGTGCTCAATGAAGCCCATTGCATAATAAATCGAAACTAAATGGTTATTAGATTACGATTATAATTTCTTTTCACCTTAATGTTCTCACTCTAATGATCGGAGACGTGTGGCATGAGTCTAGGCCAGACTTGAGAGAGTCCCTCCAAACTGGGGGAAACCTCTCAGTCCAAACCGCAAAATCCCATTATAATTCCATTAGGACGCCTACTCCCGGGCCAGGACACACATAAGCAGAGCAGGCGTCCAATCACTGAATACCATTCTTATCTGATCTGAGAGGTTGTAAACTTAAACTGGCATAATATATTCTGGCCAGTCATAAGTATTTATGTTCACGAATCATGGGTTTTTATAGCTATGCCGCATGCAACATGTTACGAAAAGTTTATATATGACCACGACGATTAATTATTCAATTTCCTTGATTTACCAGAGAGTGATTAAGTAGAACTCCACGCAAGTCGAACCTATACGTAAACGTATCCGTATCGATAATATACAAATATACGTGAAAGGAAAGAAATTCAGCAAAACATGGCGGAAAAACGTAACATAACATATCAAGCAATATGTTTCATCTCACAATTTATTTGTAATACATAAAAATACGACCTAAGTCACAAAAAAGATACGGATACGGTTACATAATTGAGATAGGTTTGCTTGCGGAACCTCCTCATTTAGACAAATAGTTGTGTTAAGTAGGAAACCATAACGGTTTGTGTAAATAATAAAGCATATTTATTCAGGACTGTGTCGAAAAATTCACCTTATAGATCTCCCAATACACTCTACACTATCTCACCCTACCTCGGAGACATCTATTCATATCAGCATGAAAACAATTCTTTGAATGTTTATACTACTTTTACGCGACGGTTAAATGATTTTGTGGTCAATAATTCCTTTCTATTTTTTGTTGAATTGTTACATCAAAATAATATTTCGAATGTATGGTAACATTTATATTCATCTTTATACATTGCGCTATTAACTGAATGAAGACATGGATGGGTTTTCATTCGGATCTGGTCCGAGCCCATAGCACATTAAGAGCAACTGCAGCCATCTGATCCCCCTAAAAGCCCAAGAAATGCTGGGAAGCAAATTTATCTATATTTTCTCAACCTGCTACAAGTGTTTACTGTAATCCAACTGCTGCATTAAACAAAATGTGAAAACAGGGAAATAGCGCTATTTCCCTGGTGAAAAGATGTGTGCAACCACAGATTGGCTCTAGCGTCTCTTGCTTTAGGGACCCATGTTCCATTTATATTTAACCTCCAACCATCTAAATGGTTGGGATATTTCAGCAATGAATAACAATACAGACATTCTCTAATGCTCCCAACATGTAGGCGCTTCAAATTAAGTGACACTGAAAATCACGTTCCAATTACGATGTCGAATTATGAATCGACACCTGCAAATTGTTCAATTGGACCTTAGAGTAATATTACTCTGAAATTGGACAAAGTCACGAAAAATATTTAAATAGCTAAGTGTTAAGAAAGTATAGTACTCCGCTACCGTTCAGGATAACGACCCATACTTCTTTGTTAACAGATGGAAGGGGTGATAATAGCTATTATATGGTATGTTTAGGACGACAGTACGTGAGCACTGAGAGGTACTTGGGTTTAGGTGATACATGACTTGCAGCGTCATTATACTATAGCTGTATATTACATCTATATAAAAAGGGAGAAGGGGTTATTTAAGGAGAAGTAAGGTTATTTAAGTAAATAAGGAGAGAGATAGAGAGAGAATCAAAATCATAATTGATGGGGGGAGGGGGGGATGATGAAAGAAAGAAATTTAGAAAGGTCAGAAAAAGAATGACGTACACAACTGCGTCTAGATGGACAGAGTCTTAAAAAGGTTTCCTTGTGAAATTGTTTAAACTGTAGAAGCCCAGAGGGCAGGCTAACCGAAATAAAAATTTACGTTCTCAAAAAAAACCCAGAAACGCCGAGAATTGCCTGAACAAAATATTAAATTTTTCAAATCAAGAAGTCTTTGACCATTGCGTGTAGCTTAAAATGTTGTGCTAGCAACTATCGATTATCAATCCCTAGGTGGACAGCAAATATTCGTATTAATTAGTCAAATGTTCTTACGAGCTCTGTGCTCCAATAATTGTTCTTCTCGGCGCGTTACGGTGCGCAAGAGCGAGAGCGCACCCCAAAACGAAAGGCCAGAAAATCATGAATTTTTAAAAATACATTCCGCCATTTGATATAGGCAATCTATCATTCATGCAAATTGTATGTATATATCGGGTACTTGGAAACCATGATGCAGTCACACTTTCAAAGGTGCGAATGATTAATAAACCACTGCGTAACCCAGCCACCAATAACATTAAATTCTTCTAGTCAAATATTATATGTATAGCTCTCTGGAACATTAACCTTCTACAGTCTAGGCCCAAAGTTGAGAGAGTCCCTTCAAACGGAGGGAAAGCCTCTCGCCTCAAACCGCAAAGTGCCGTTATAATTCCATTAAGACCGCAAAATGGCATTATTTTCCCATTAAAACGCCGAGTCCTAGGCCAGGAAACCGATTAGCGAAGTAGGCGTCTAATCACTGACATACCTTTCTTATCTGATGTGAGGGTTTGGACCTAGAGTGTCTACTATGGACAAGGGCAATTTAGGGACAAAACCGGACCGGAGACCCCTAACTCCGTAATAGGTGTCATGCAGCGAGTTACCAGCAGCACCCTAACAGTGTTTTAAAGAACTCTTTAACATCATGGGCATTTCTAAATCATCATCCCACTCTATATTCGCAAATATACCATACAGAGAATCAGATGATGTTATAATTGTTTGGGTGCTTACATTTACCTTGTGTTAACTATATATCAAATTTATAGTAGGCCTAAATCCGGGAGGACATCCCTGAACATGACAAGTTCTTCACGCATGCTAGTTACACTCACAACCCTAAATACCTGGATACAAGCAAATTGCCATGACATTAGTATGATGTATCATATGTGGTCTGTAACCATGTCCTATATATGCACCCCACCAGGACACAATCACACATCAGGGTTACACAACTAGGGGGAGGGGTAGAACTCTAGGGGTACAACCAGGGCCAGGGAGTTGAATGTAAAGGGAGACCATCACCTTTTAGGTTTGCTAATTTATTGGTCATGATTTGCATTCAACTCTTCGCCCCAGTAAGAAATACCTCATTCAAAAGGCTTCATTTTGATTTATCATGGGCAATAGTACACTAGGCGATAGCTTTGAATAACACAACATGCCGTAATTCAGTATACTGGAGACAATGCGATAGATCCATATATAACATATCCTCTTTGTGTATCTGTATTGTATCTGACGGGAGGCAAACTCTATAATCTTTAGGTTAGGGCCTGATAACCCTCACTCTAATCTACCTCCGAGGTACAACAGAAATACCCTAATTAACACCAAGCAGGGGATCCACCTCCAGCATATTTCTGCACTGGTGCATGAGCAAAACCAATTTCAGTGTGGGGTGTATTTATAACTAGATCTATGCCTTTCCCCCAGGCGTGTGGTCTGATAAGAACATGACAAGGGCTTCCATGAGCCCTGTAATTATTCCTAACTATTTTTCGGGACCACAAATAGGTTTCCACTTGTTGACACAAGTCTGGGCTACAATTATCATTCATATTGTGTACACCGTATTATAAATTAAAATAGAATAAGCTCAAAAATATTTCAGTAAAATGACAGAGCAATACACATTATGTGATTGTGTTCATATGTTAGACAGTAAATATTACTGACCGCATTAATAAAGG
This sequence comes from Sthenelais limicola, assembly GCA_942159475.1. Classification (NCBI taxonomy): domain Eukaryota; kingdom Metazoa; phylum Annelida; class Polychaeta; order Phyllodocida; family Sigalionidae; genus Sthenelais; species Sthenelais limicola. The sequence goes on from OW804100.1 coordinate 42,574,213, forward strand.
ATTTAGTATTCCAATTAAAATAAAAATGCAGACATAGACTGTCAGAACGATGGCTGGAACTGAATAATTAATATGGCAGGTACATAGTTCTACCAACCAGAGTCAAATTTAATGTTAATAAATATGACTCGTTGGTTCTATGGATAGCGAGGGAGCTATCCCAATGTCCAAGAATGTGGGCACTAACCACACCAATGTATTGGCTGGTATATTGCATGTTTACGCATCTAATATGGAGTTAGAAGGCTGTGGAGAGGAGGGAGGAGACTTATGGCATCAGATAGTGGACGAGAGACCCCTAAATTCCTATAGGATGGATTATTATAAAAGTATACCCTCGGTAAACCTGTATAAATGTCTAGGAAACCATGGCTTATAAAGTTGTCTTAGAAACCGGGCGAATATTGCACTGCCCATGTGCAACTATCTCAGTAGTGTATATATACATACCGTATACGAGGCCGCTCCATTGGTCAGATTCATTATCATCCTCAATATTCAGGAATAAACATCTGTTCTGCACTGAGTGTTTTATCAATCGGCATCTTCACTCATTTCTAACTTCGCTCACACTACTTAGCTTACCCCCAGCTCTTCAGAAGGACTTACACTTGTTCATAAATATGACATGATCAGCCACCACCAGATCACCTATTATACGATCATGACTATGAGTATGAGGTTTACGACGGCAACACTATACTGTTTGTAGAACTATTATATACACATATTAAAGATCCATTGCTTATATTACATTACATAATAAATATGGGGACTCATTCTGACTACCAGTGTTCTAACTGTTACACGCCGCACCAACCTCGGCGGACATCATACTTTCTACGTTTTCCTCTGGGATGAAAAGATAAAGGTGTATTTTATACCAACACATGGAATTAGTGCAATTACCACGGCTTTGACCAATTTTCACGTAGAGGGAAAAAGTGACCTTTAATAGTCGAACAGAGTTGAATTCTAGGAATTGCTAGGGAAGAAACTGATGAATGGTGACATAAAGTAATATGCTCTACTTATTTCATCGAATCGCTAGATAAGAAACTGTAAGAAACTGCATGGACATGAAGTTGGATCATGCCAGAAAGGGACCATCTAGTTTGGGCTCCAAGATGCCAATGTTGGGGGTATTATAGATCAGTCTTGCATGAACCGAAGACACGTCAGAACACCTCCTATATGTGTGTCAGACTTTTTCAACAGTAAATAAAAGTTGTAATTCTGTCACTATATTCCTATTCCATACAATGAAGTGCATTTGGAGTTATAGATAAACGGCATATAACATGTAAAAACATAAACACTAAAATCCTGTCAGGAAATTAGTCAAGAAAACAAACGATATATATTGTTCACTTAGGATTCTATCAAGAAAATTTTAGAATTTTGAGAGACTTACCCGTTAGGCAGTAAGTTGAATTAAAATTATGATATTTTCGAGGCAACTCGAGGGGTTGCAGGGAATACATGAGAACCGACGCTGACGCGTCACATGACATCAGGCTTTCGATTTAGCTGGAAATTTTTTTGGGGGGTATCCAGATAGAATTTTGAGTACTTACCCATAACCGTATGGCAGATTTTTAAGTTGATTATGAATACTGGGCTGGGATCAGGGAGGGCATGTATTCATAATTTTAATTCAACTTACTGCCTAACAGGTAAGTCTCTCAAAATTCTAAAATATTTTCTCGCCAACTCTCTAGGGGTTGGCTGAGAATACATGAGAACTTCAGAGCACCAGAAATTTTTCAGCGCTCAGAGAGACCACACATAAAACCATTAAGCGAGTGTAATATACTTACATATGGAGCAGGCTTAGCGCCTGGTCGCATCATCTAGGAGAGCCTCTGCCACTCTGTGGGTTTGTTTCTCCTCAATGCTCTTGTGGTAATGTTTTGCGAAAGAGTCCTCGCAATGCCAACCGGCGTTTTTCATGATAAGATAATTGAGTTGAACTCCACATCTTGATGCCGCTGACGCAGAGGCGCCACGCGTGGAATGAGATTTATACTTAGATATGTTAATCCCTGACATCCTTAAGACTTCCAAGGTCCAACGTGCTAACGTGTCCCTTGAAATAGGTCCATAAGGTCTTATATAACTCACTAGTAATTGACCTTTGCCTTTTCTTTCCGGGCCTGTCCGGATAAGATAGGCTTTAACAGCTCTTACAATACACAACTTTGGCTCTTTTGAATAGTCTCTCAAAATCACAGAGTCCAAAGGGTCGCCGACCCTGTTGTGTTTGAGGAGTTTCTTCATTTTAAAGGTAATAAAATGTTTGTTTGAGTCCAAACCTTCCAATTGGAGATTTATTATAGTCTGACCCCGTTGCGACGTCACAAGAAGCAACAATACTGCTACCTTAAAGGACAGCAGTTTCATAGACAGTCTATCATTATAGGGCCATGAGAGAAACAAGTCAAATACCTTGTTCACGTCCCAAAAGGAGGAATAGCGCGGCTGAGGAGGGTTCCTCTCATAAGCCACTTTCACTATTAAACAAACGACTCTCTGTTGCCCTACAGGCTTATCCTTGAACTCAGGCAAGATATGTCCTAATGCCGACCGGGCCGAGTTTATCGCTCCATGGCCACAGCCTTGTTCAGTCAGTATACGAAGAAATTTACAAACCTCTGGGACAGAGGGGTTTAATAGGCGAACTTTATGTTCTACACAAAAAAGGGCCCACTTTCGGATATAAGTAGTGTATAGCCTCTTGGTGGATGGACGCCATGCGTCCATTATTAATAGGATGGTCTTTGGGTCGTAGCCTTGCCTTTTGAGCACCTCCATTACAAAAGGAATGCCTCCAGGGGGCTTTTTGAGAAGTCTTCCGCGTTGTGGGGGCTTCCATGCGCTATTAGGTTGTTTGGCGCTCTTCTGAATTGCAACCTGTCCCGAGCATGTTTCCTTGCTAGGGTTGTCCAGGGTTGAGTCACCCAAGCCGGCATTATTAGCACTGATGATATGTGCTCGTCCAATAACCATCTCAGGACTTTCCCCATCAGGCTGAAAGGAGGGAAACAATAAATCAGGTTAGCGTTGAAATTCCAATCCATTGAGAATGCATCTACCTGCCAGGCCTCAGGTTCGGGTCTCCAGGAAACAAAAGTCTCACATTTGTTATTAATCCTAGATGCAAACAGGTCAATTTCCGGAACGCCCCATTTTTTGCAGATCTTTGCAAAATGTTTATCGCTCAATTCCCACTCTATATCATCCGAGAAATGTCTAGAGGCTGTGTCCGCCCTGACATTATCTACACCTGGGATGTGTGCTATGGAGATCCAAATGTTTCTAAACTCGCACCAGTTCCAAATGTCATATGCTAAAGCGTTACATCTGTTGGATCTTACTCCACCCATATTTTTTACATAAGCCAGTGCAGTAGTGTTATCAGTTAACACTCTTACGTGGCAGTCTGTCTCAGGGACTAGACTCCTAAGGCCATGAAAAATCGCTTTAATTTCCAGGACATTTATATGGTCATCCCATTCGTCGGGTAGCCATCTCCCTCCCGCTGAATTTGGGTCTCTATAAGCTTCCCAACCTGCTAGTGAAGCATCAGTCTCAATTTCTATTGAGGGAGGAGGGGTGTTAATAACTTTCCTCGCTAGAGGGAAAGTATTCCTCCAGTACAAAATGTCTTGTACTCCCCTCCAAGAAATAGTCATCGACTTGTCAAAGTTACCTTTGATCTCAGCTAGTGCATAATTTTTATCACATTCTAACCATTTGATATGGGCTTGCCCGTATTGAATGGCTGGAGTATAGGCTATCATAAGTCCTACTATCCCCGCTACTTCCCTTATAGAGGGTCTGGACTTGTTCAGAACATCGGAAGTCGCTCTTAGGAATTTATCAATTTTTCCCTGAGTCGGCTCCACAGTCATTTGCTCTGAGTCCAAGAGGAAACCTAAAAATAGCAATTTTTTGGTTGGGACTTTTACCGACTTCGTTTGGTTTATTACAAAACCTAGTTGGCCTAACAGATTTTCCAAGGCAATGAGAGTGTTCTCACACTCCTCAAAAGAATCTGACATAGCAAACGAATCGTCTAGGTACGCAAAACATTGGTGTCCTTGTTGCCTCAAGGAGGCAAACACCACGGTCATAATTTTCGTAAAAATTAGAGGGGCACAGGTAAGCCCGTTGGGCATACCCTGGAATTGATATAATCTGTCTTCCCAGTAAAATCTAAAGAATTTACCAAAGTCAGGGTGGACGCCTACTGAAAAGTAAGCGTCCTTCAGATCAATAGACCCCATGTAACAGTCTTTACACATCATAGAAAGGGCGGTGCCTAAATGGCTCATCTTAAAATGAACATATTTTACACATTTATTGAGTAGTGTAAGGTCTAGGATTACCCTAAATGTTCCATTTTGTTTTGGTCTGAGGAATACATTAGAAATATATTCCCCTCGTTCAGGGTGTACTTCCCTAACGATACCCTTATCCAAAAACTTTAGTACTGCCTGGGACATAGCTACATGTTCATGAGGTAACATTCTGAAAGGATGTGGGACCCATTTTTGTTCTGGCTGTATTTCAAAATCTATTGTAATACCCTTGACCATACCCAGGACCCATCGGTCCGAGGTAATCAGTCGCCAATTATGTAAACAATTAGCTATGTTACCCGCAGTAAACTTCTCTTCCTGAAAGGTTGAATCAAAGTTTGTGGGGCTCACCTGTCGAGTTACTACTTTTTCTGGGAGCCCTTCTTCTGAAAATCCGACCCAGAAGATGGCGTATCCGCTTTTTTATCGTCAGCCTTTTGATTGTTCTGTGACTGCCACTTAGAGTTGGAGTTGGCATTTCTGCCTCCCCTGCCTCCGCCTCTACCAGCACCACCGCCTCTAGGTTTCCCTCTTCCTCCTCGTTTAGAGTTGGGTTGACCCTTGGCGTTCCCTTCAACCCCTTTGTGGATCGCGGCCAAGCCCACTTCCATGTGTTTGCAGAAGTTATCTCTCTGAAACACTTCCAGTCCACTTATATCGGACTCTAAGGCTGGGGCGCAAGACACAGGCACATTTTCCGGAGGCGGGTACTTTTTGTAAGCCTCATCCATGTCTTGTATCTTGAACTTTTGGGCTAACTTAAGTCCATACAGTCTCTTGATATAAGAGTGAGCTTTAGGTCCTAGTGCCTGCTCTGCCTCTTTTTCTTCCAACTGCGCTTTTATGGCGTCTGCTAGAGCGCCAGAAAACACTTCCTCCTCCTCCTCTTCCTCTTCTTCCTCCAACTCCTCCTCACCCTCCTCATACACCTGTTCCTCCACTAGCTGTGGTGAAGGCGACTTGGTGGGAAGGGGTTTTCCTTGAGCTGCTTGAGCTTTGACCGGAGTTTTCTGAGCAGAAGTGGATGCAGCGGCCGCTGCCTGAGCCGCCTGACCCTGCACCTGTGGGTACTGGTGTGGCGGCGGAGGTGGGGGAGGGGGGTTTGGTTGCCATGACCACCCCGGGTACTGCTGGTGTGCAGGAGGATGAGGGGGAGGGTTAAAGCCTCCTCCTTGTCCGTAATTAGGTTGGAACTGGTTGTAACCGCCTGAGTAGCCATTTTGATTCTGGCTCGTGAAACCGTAATTTCCTCCATGCTGGCTGTTGAAATTGCCCATCGATCCTTGGTTACTTTGAAAACCTTGGAAACCACTCTGATGATGTTGGTTCTGAGCGAAACCTTGGTTTTGGGACGACTGGTTGAAGTTATACCTGTCGTTCCTCTCAAAATCGTCAAAACAATGACCGATACCAAGGAGGCCGGTAGCTATAGGACCGTCCGAATTCGAACCTTTTGAGGGGTTTGAATCTTTCGGGGATGATGCGGAAATAGTTCCAGTATCCATGTCCAAGCAGGAGTTTGCTTCTTGTAAAGATGCAATGGTTGAACTCATTCCCCTAAAAAAGGAAAGAACGAGAAAAACAGCTTTAATAGGAGCGTTCAGTCAAAGACAAGGAGGAAGCGTGGTACACAGGCCCATGCATCCTCCAGTACATTCAACAAGTGGTCGGGGACGAACCCAGCTAACAACCACCGTTCCAAAAGCAACTAAACTTCAGAAAAACAAGTTTTCCTTAAGTCTAGATATGCACTACTATTCCACCAACGAAATAGTCGTGTTAAAAATTTGAAAAAATTCAAAGGAGTGACTAAAGTGTACTAAAATACTTACACTCGGTACGAAGCACGTGTGATGGTCACGATGAGCGAAGCGTCTACTGATGTCACGTGATGCGTCCGCGTGGGTTCTCATGTATTCTCAGCCAACCCCTAGAGAGTTGGCGAGAAAATACTAACGATATATATAATTGTTCACTTCTAAAAACGGTCCTAAAAAGGACGAATTTCTGGGAGCCTAATGAAGACCAACAGGGCATTAGCAGGTTTTTTTAAATCAAGACTAATTATGAATGTGTGTGATTGTATCTGTTTAATTGACTCTGTGTACATAACTTGGACGGGAAAAAGCGCTTGACGGCACGTTTCCTCCCTATCTGTCATACAACAAGCAGAGTGGAAATGTTCCATTGGCGCGTATTGCGGTTGAGGTGCGTTCTGCGACTGGAGTTGCGAGAATCCCTCCAAACCGAGGGAAAGCCTCTCGCTCCAAACCGCAAAATGCCATTAGAAATGGCCTACTCCTGGACCGGGAAAGCCAATAGCACAGTAGGCCATTTTTCTCTGGTCGGAGAGGCTGCATGTGAGTCTAGACTGAGTAGGGTTATCTTGATGTTCAACTTCATCGAGGATTACCTATTCTCATGGTGTAAAGGATCGAAGCCGCTGCTTCGAGGACATGCATTGGAATTGAGAAATTATAAATCCGGCTTTCTAAGATATGTAGATAACCAAAGAGGTACATAATAGTTTCACCCGAAACTGGTTACTCTGCTTAATGCTTTTTGCATATCCATGTTTTTCCTTCCTTTCTAACTAATGTCTAACCACTAATTGCTGCTCTAATCTTAGCTCTATATAAATCATAACTAATTACACATGAAAATGACACCTGCAAGCTATGACTTATGTCTTTACCCATCTTTGCTGTTTAAATGATCTTCATCTTATCATCTTATCTTAAATGTATCCTTTTTGTCTGTTTATCCATTTATCTTAAAACGCCCTTGACATGGTTTTGACTCGTGCTAAGTGCGGCGAACTGTTACCTCTCTATAATTATATTTTGTCTGAGACTTACTTGTAAGTTGAAGTTTAATCTACAATTATTATGTCGAGGACATTATTGATTTTTAGAAGCACATGTCCCAAGACCGTGATCAACAGTTTGAACAGGGCTGCGCAGGTTCGAAGACACTGCTCTGAGGACATGCAATGTGGTAGAGATTATCATAACTCAGGCTTTCTGAGATATGTAGATAATCAAAAAGGTACATGAAAATTCAAAGAAACTGGTTACTCAGTTTTGTTCTTTTTGGCCATCCATGAAGAAGAAGAAGGCTCTCAGAGTAGAAGGAGACAGAGTCCACACTTCGAGTTTTATGGCTTACTCCCTGCTGAGTCCTGGCCCAAAGATGAGCCAGAACACCTGTGGTGCAGGAGGGCTTTGTGCACCATGATGGTCACCGCCAAAGCCACCGCCGATGCCCACCCCTCTCCAGAACCTCATGACCTAATTGCTGGATATTAATTATTGGTACATGATTAATACAAACTATCATTCATACACATTGCACTCTTCCAGAATTATATTCCCCATATTGCAAGCATGATTTTGGTATTCAATTTATCTCTCTACTATACTTACAAATCCAGAAAGTATCCGCACAAGGTATTTATTTGTAGGAAGTAAATGGGTTATATTTCAACGCTTTTAGATTGTTTTTATTTTAAATTTCCGACGAATTACCCTCCACCCACCCGTCGCTTCACCCCACGTCCCACCCGGGCCTCGGCGCTGTTTATTCAGTCAATAAACAGCGCTATCCATTTCGAATCCCATTTGCCGGTTACGTTGATTAGAGTGAACGTGACTTCCGGCTCGTACGGAACGGAACAAGGGATCGAAATGGTCAACGCGATAATGGCGTGGATGTAGCTGTGTTGGTTGAGTGTGGAGGTTGAAACGAAAACCAATTGTGGAATTGTGAGTACCTGAATCGACAATCTAAGTACGCTAGGCTGTAGGCAACAACCTAAACTAAGTATTCCATGCATCAATAGACATTCTCAGCGGGGAAATTATTGAATGCAGGCAGAGAAGTAACCACATGGAGTAAGAGGAAATTCGTTGGACACTAGTAGTCTGTGCACCGTTCGAAATTGTAAATAGAGTCATTCTGACTTCTTCCAAGGAAGAAGCGGGGGTGCCGACCGTCAAGTTACAGTTAAATTTCTTTGGAACACTTATTTGAAAGAACTTTTTCTTTTCAAGATTTTTATATTTCCTAATCCGTCCTAATTATTGGGATTTGAGTATGTGATTCTTGAGAAATGTAGCTTTCCTGTGGTATATGTGGTTAAGGTGTCGCACAATGTCGCATGGGGAAAAAATGCAGGTAAAAATGATGAATTTTGTGTAGTTGGTACTTGATATCTCCACTTGTACTGCATGTATTTGAACCGGGGAAAGATAGTTTTTCTGCTCTTAACTAAGCACTTGATATCGTATTGAAATAATCCTGATATTGGTATCAAAAACTCAAAACTTTAAAAATCTTTTTAAAATTGTAATTAGCTATAGTATAGGCAAAAGGAGGTAGTAAAGGTACATCCAACGCTACTACTCCACACATCATGACACATGCTCACTTCTACCCTTACGGCCGCTGGAGTGCGGCATTTTCCCCATTGTGATTAACAATTGTTGATCCTACACCAATAACTTAGGAATTATATATTTGCTGGGGTAGAAAATACTGGTCTTTCTGATTCTGAACTTCGTTTAATTGTATTTGAAAAGGAAATTTTGTATGGATATTTTTCATAAATAATTAAATGATTCATATATACTTCATGTCTTAGTCAACCACTCAGAATGACACGATTTACATCCAAAACACAGTAACCAGAGGAAAATAAAATGCGTACAAAAAGGTGAGAAAATTGATCGCAGAACTTTAACAGAGTTTAAACATCGGGGGGAAAAACCGTTTCGCTTCGAATGTAGGAGACCATCACTTCATGCCCTAAAACATGTTGACATTTGCTATGGACATTCAATTTATCAAAAATTGCATTAATAACAAGACCAAAGAAAAATATTCAAGGTAATTAATCTCCCCCATGTTTATGACCCCGCCTTTTTACCTAGACAGGCACGTAGTACAGAAATGAAATTTTGGAAACTAAAACGGCATTGAAGTGGAGAAATATTTGGACGCTCTTTAAATGTATCTTATTAATGATAGTATTATGAGTAATTGTACCTTTAGACTGTTAATAGGTGAGTTAAATTATTTCAAGCCTCCAGGTATATATTCATTAGGGGTATCATTGATATAATTTAATTGAAGTGTTGATAATGTATTTGGGATGTGTTTATAATGAATTATTTGTTCATCATATGGATACTGCTTTAGCCTGATGATTTATAAGAACTTATTTTCTTTGCATTTATTTCCATAGCATTTAAAGTCACTAGGATTCCCCGCCTTTAGGAAGAAATGCAAAGGGAAACTTCTATTGTGTCGAAATACTCTGTGTGAACTTCTAACATAATTGTTTTTCAACAGCAATGAGTGAATTTTGCTTTTCCACAATACACATACAACTCTTGGTTAATGGGATAATTATAATTCACTTTGCTCCTACATACACAATAATATTATACATTATGATATACACATTATTGTGTTTTTAGGTTTACGTTTGATTGAATACACTTCTGACGACAATAGCATTTTCAGGTATCCATTGCCATAACAAATACAACCAAATTAATTCGGTATATAAAATAGTGTATTTATTTGAGGGAATGGGGTGATAGGTTTCAGAAAAACGTCCTTGTTTCAAAGAGGACAAAGCAATCCGATGCTACCTAATTAAATTTAAGAGGGAATATTATAAATGGTCTCGCTCTCGTGTAAGAGTTGGGTAATACAAGTTATATTGTACAGAGAGCTACTTTCATCTGACAAGTATGATGATGGATCAGCGCTTTCCATTCCATATCTTTGACTTGAGACTGCCCAGGGGCAAGGGTAGATAATCGTCACTGTGTAGATGAAAATAGATTCAGAGAGCTTATACTGTTATATAATATCTCCCTTATTTTTTTAATTAAAACATAAACCCTAAGGGTTTGGATTAATTCATCAGATAATGATTACTAATTTCGTACGTAACAATAATAATAATTTTGGGCATTGTTTCTTATAATTTTGGTATAAAAGAAAGACATTCTTCCACGCAAAGTTTCTTAAACTAAAGGGCACCATTCCAACGTAACAATAATAATAATTTTGGGCATTGTTTCTTATAATTTTGGTATAAAAGAAAGACATTCTCCCACGCAAAGTTTCTTAAACTAAAGGGCACCATTCCAACCTCTGCCATGAAAAACCTCTGCCTGTCCCTCCCACTGCTTTTCAGGGGAAGATTAAAATGTGTGGAAGCAGGTAGATAAGGTGCTGGTTGATACGACTAGAGACACCCCTGGGGCATACAAATAACCCTGTAGAATATTACAAACAGCCATTTATACAGAGATCTGCATTCGGAAAACAATGCTAAGATTCTATTTTAAAATTTTAAGAGACCTACCTGATAAGAAGTAAGTTGAATTAAAATTAGGATTTTTATTTCATTAAGACAATGCAGTGCAAAGCATATATACCCGTGCATCTAATCTATGCTTGTCTATACTGATGCGAGGGCACAACAGGCAATGTGTTCAACTGTGTGGCAATCTGGCATAATCCAAAAAGAGACTAACATCCAATACGTTCAGTTTTTAAGTACGCTTTTTTCGACCTCCCACCCCTAGCCCAACACACACACACCGAATCCGCTTTGCACTTATCTATAGAGAACTAAGAAAACAACAGCCTAATTGATAAGAGTATTATAAATACAGATGTTTATGATACTTTTTACCGTGGTATATGGTGTCTACCTCTTAGTATTATTATATACTGCACACACAGGAATGTTAACGCAAAATTGCAACACCTAATCCTCGCCACCTCCATTAAAATCAATATATTAGGATACTTGATATTCTAATAGCTAGCAGCAGAGGCGGGACATGTCGAAATACTGTAACATAATTATAAGTATATAGTAAATGTCGAAATGTAAGATCATAATGTATATAAATGATAGGCGAGTGAGGAAATTACCATCTTCTGTACCGGGCTTCAGTGACTCCCTCCCTAGCTGGAGGGGGTAGTACAAAAGAGTACTAATAGGGTGGATACGTTCTGGATAGAAGCCTTCTCCATCCGAAACGCTCCAGTGAATCCTGACCTGATCTTTGACCTATTGACCCGAGCAGTTTAAGAGACCTTTGAGCAAGGTTATCAGGAAGGTGAAGCTAATGGGCGAAAGTCTTATCTTCTGATCATAATAACTTAACAAACATGATAATTTTCACTTGAAATGCGTGAAGGTTGTTTGAGTATGCGTGATAGGCTACATACGAGATAAAGACCTGAGACAAGAGGGCTATAACATGTTAACAAACGGGAGGTAACCAGTGGGAAACTTCACATGAAGTAGACTATAATAATAGGGCCTTTTCTCAGAGTTATAGCACCAAGTCCCTCAGCCCTTCTCAATGGACACATGAAGCTGAGGCCTCACTTGATTCCTCAGTCGAGGCTGTAATGACTCTAACATGATAGATTTTAATTTCTTTTATTTGAAATTTCGTTTCTTAAACAAACAAAAATCAAAGACTTACAGATTGTAACACAAGTCTACTACACAGGAAATGGTTAGCCAGCAACTTCTGGATTTAAATCGACGAGAATTGTTTGATTGTTTTATAACAAAAAAGCAATTTATTATCAAACTAGTCAACTAACCTAATTGCGTACTCTTACCACAGTTAGACAATACTAACTATTTTCTACCAAGGAAAGGTATGTCATGACTCATTATATCCTGGAAAAAGAGGGAAATTGCGGTAAATTCAACAATTGCAAGGCAATTGGATAAATTCCTCTCAACACGGTTCAAACTTAAACATAGGCAAAAGATAAGATTGGCGGTGATTGCTCACAGAAATAAATGACTATTGCCTCTAGCTTGACAGCCTAGAATAAAACGAGGACCCATTCCTAGTCGCTTCGTGGCGATTTTAACAATGCTTTCTATTCATTAGAAAGAAATAGCAAGGTGTTCTTAGGCATGCTATCTCACAATTCGATCCTTAAGGCCTTCCCATACATTCTCCAAAGGAAACGTTTTTTATGAATCAGCACTGAAGATTTTGTCTCTCACCGTGACAGTTCAAAACACAAATCTTTCCCTCAAGAATATGTTCCACCGTAAGGTTTAGTCAATATTTGCGTATGGGGTAAATCAGTCACTTAGGTAAAATGAATTGCACAGAACTTTCCCACGGTCTCTCTCATAAAGGCAGTGAATGAATATCAGTTATAGTTTCAGTAGCTGATTAAGTGACATTACTAGCTCTTCCTTCCATTCTACCTGGGATTGTATAGAGATGGATACTGTCTATATTTAAATATATAATACATGCATTAACTTATGTATAAAAATGTACATGTATACATGTATGTGTATACATGTATACCATGCATGCATCATGTGCACACATGTATCATATATGTTTAGTATTTTACATGTATTGAATTGTATTAAACTTTTATTGAGGACCCAAAAAGGACATAGCTCTGTGAGTTTCCGAATTACAGTTTTTATATTTTAAAGTTTTTTTTTATTTTTAAGCTTCCAAGAACTGGAAAAAAAAGTAAATTTCGTAGCAATAGTTATTTTAAACTAGAGAAACGTACCTTGTAAGTTTTTCCTTGTTAGGAATGCTGTGTGTGTGTCGGGAGGGGGGAGCTGACCACATTCTGTACATTGAGTACATTTAGCGGTTTTGCGTCTATAGCCCAGACAAAATGCTTGTAATCTATAGTAGTTCCTTGTTATATAATATTATGTTGTTCAATTAATTCATAATTTATCATAATTACTCGAATTTAATGATACAGTAAATTCACCTGTTCTGATTGCATAACTTAAGCATTTGTATTATGTATTATCACCAAGGAATCTTTTGTTCCTATGTTATGCCATACTAATATGTGCGATTCTCGGCTACTCGAGTCTTAATAATATCTCAATATTGATAAATGATAATTATCCCAATTTCGTTTCATACATAAATATTGCTACTTGATATAATTGTTGTAGGGTCAATTTGTGCCATACATGTTTGTATTTACCGGGTATATGATACATAGAAAATGTGTGCCTGCTGCCTACGTGCGGAAACAGGAAAAAAGACACAACAAGAGCCACAACTTCATAAGAAGTGTAAGGCACTTCTAAATATAGCCATATTCCAATCACAGAACAATCTGGCCCGACTACCCTGTATAATCCATAGCAGTGGTGTGGCATATTTGATAGGTCAACATAAAGCCTCGTATATTTTGGACTATATTTCTGTCTGCTCTTGACGCTGTGTTATGTAGACATTTCTCGAGCATATGTCAAAAACTTACATGGGCTCTCTTTACTTGACCCTTGACCAGACATGGCATTGTAGAAAATATATTTGAATATAATTGCGCCGTTTCCTTCTCCGTTCCTAGCTATATGCATGTATAAGCAAAACAAATGTAACTATGTTTCAGATTGTATTATATGGAGCATATAACATTAAAGCAAATTGCATACAAACAGTAGGAAAGACATGCTCATTTATAAACATCATCAGCTTACATTGATATGGATGTTGAATGTTTGTCAGCCCGACGTTTCCTCTAGCAGTGCCAAACTGCATTACATGCTGTGCGAGCCATGTGTCTCAATACTCAGCTATAATACTGTCACCCCGTCGACGTTTTGGCTATCTAAAACCACAATAAAGTAAATACTACTGTACACTATTTCTCCATACTTGACTAGGGGAGGGTGGGGAGACTTGGGATTATTTCAGTTGTCAGTGCACATCTTTTGGAGAGATTAAAAAACCTTAATAGTATCGTTGCCCGTACTGGAACTCGTTATAATCGTAATCCTTGCTCCTGTTAATATCATTATCTGTAGACCCATTGATTTTACTGTAAAGAAGTAACGATACGATAATATATCTAATACATCGTATCGTATCGTAATCGTTATAATTGACGATAACGATAAAATGCCCTCGTTAGCTTCTCAAGATAACGAGCAAGGCACCCGCCAGGACATGGGCAACAATGAACGTGTTGCCCAACATGAGTTGATCCTTGTCAGCAGACAGGTAAGTCGTGGGAGAAGCAGGAAGAGATCCATGTTTGCAACATGAGTATTTCCAATAATGTTTATAATCTGTAGGCAATAAATACATAGAGAGAATAGAACGAGGTGCTAATAATTGAATACTTTTGGACGAGATTGCGATGAAATTGTTATTGTCAGTAAACGATAAATATAGTATTTATTGCACCGCTCATATGGCATGATCATAATATTATAATAAAGGGTATATTTAGATTCAATGAATGCAAAATTTGATAAAGTATAGCATTTGCAAATGGTCAACATGAGGGCCACTGCAGTATGAGTCCGTTCCGTTTTTCGGCACCCCAAACTGGGGGGCAATTAAAACTGGTGCCATATATGACCAGAGCGCCGGCTGCTCCAGTCACTCCAGGCGACGGTCCTAAACCACAGACATGCACATGCTCCATGAGGCTCTCTATGAGGGACTAGACAGGCAAAATACCTAATTTGAATAACTGATGGGATCTATTATTCTGAGTGTGATATATAACTTCTGGGACTGGCTTAATACTTCTTAAGAGGATGAAATTATCTTTTGTATTTTACACATTTATAAACAATACTTGAAATGTACTTGTGTCTGTTATTCTGCATCCTTGCAAAGGCCCTGCATGTATAGTGAAACTTCAGTAGCCCCAGTCACTATTACTCTACCCTCTTGTGGTATGTTTTATGATGTTGCTGACAGATACACGGCGATCAAGCGCGACCAAGTTGGGCATGGGACATGCAGATGCTATCTATACACAACGGAACGGACTCTCACTGACTGGCTAAGACCTTTCCGACAGACAGAAAAGATATTGAATTCCTCAAATTAATTTTAAAATATGGGGCAAATATCATAGTTGGGCAACTAATTTGCATTATAAACATTATACATGGCAAAATAGAAAAAATGTCCAAGTAGAAGATATTCTACCAGATAGTGAACAAAGATATTATATGTAGGCCTACATATCCCTTACGTCTACTTAATCATATCGATTTTTTTCTCAAGACGTTTTTGGACTAAGAGAAGGACTTGCGAGGGATGAAAGGACGGTACACGATAAACACTAGCAGGAAAGCCTACTTCACAAACTAAACCACAGACATGTAAACTAAAATCTTATTTCCGGCTCTACAAGGGCTCCATGACATATATTACCATCCTCCGATAATGTGTCCTCGCCCAACGTTTTGCAAACAGATGAGGGGAAATCTTGAATATTCCACACTTATACTGCTCCGCAAGCATTACTTTTTTTAAAGACTATATTTAAACTGGGTGTACATTATACCCGGGTGAGATGGCTTTTTTCAAATACCCCAGCCATTAGGCTACGCAAATAATAAATGAAAATAAATAGTACAGTCAGTTTTGTAATGGTTCTTTCATACTGATCCACTGTACAGAAATGCCGTAATGTACAATATTAAACCCTGCCCACACACAGTCGATTTGCCCCCCGATTTAGGACTCCCGATGAATCTTAGGATTTCATTTCCAATCCTGTTATTTCAAAAACATAAATCAGGATTTGAAATGAAATCATAGGACACATCGGGAGACCTAAATCGGGGGCAATCGGGGGGGGGGCAAATCGGCTGTGTGTTGGCAGGGTTTTAATGCGATGTTGATTATTCCATATCAGAGAGTTTATTGAAACTAGGAAACAAAATTCTACACATGAGTAAAATAATTCAAGTTGTCCAAGTATGTTTTACCGTATTTAACTGCACAGCACAACATACGAGCTCTATGCATCTTTTTGGCAGTCAGTGTTTAATATTCTTCCAGATGCCCTTTAATTAAGGCCCCCTACAGAGTTTGATTTGTAGTTTAGAATTCTATTCAGTTACAACAGTTTGTAAAATACAATTAATATCTTCAGTCCAAGCTAAGAAAATGATGACATCGCTGTATTACAGAAGTAATAGATCGTAAACAGCCATACAATACATTATATTCTAAACCGATATAAAATAGAATACATGTATTAAGATTGTACTACATCACTGGAGAACCTGAAACATGACGTTCAGGCCTCAAGTTTGGTTTGGAATTTCTCTCGCTTAAAACAGTTGCAGATCGGTGAAAAGAAAAATCTCAAGATACAATTATTTATTACAAGATAGACTTGTTTCGCATTCGTTATATACTTATTATTGTTAACTATTGACGTTTTTTTTTGTTTTAAAAAAAATTCTCTGACCCCCACCCCCACCCCCTACTTGTCAGCTTTTTTCGGAATCACACCAATATATTGGTTGCCTTGGGATAATTTAGTTCATTCATATTCATACATATAGTACCATTCAACCACACAGAGACGACATATTGTATAAGAAAGAAGACAACGTGTGATAGATATATTTGTTTACAAGCACAAAGTCTCCACAGTACTATCATATGTACACCCCATAACTAGACATAATCGCCATACATCCTTTATTTATTCCAAGATGGCTTTTTCGTCTAAAACACATGCATCTCACATTCACAATACTCTGGTACGGACTGAGCAGGTTTTCTGTCACTCATCCCCACGTCGGTACGCTATCCTTCTCCCGAAAAAATAAACAAGAAACAAACAAAAATAGCTCAGCCTAAAAACAGGTGTTAGAACATGAGTCCTGGTGTGTCCCAGCAGAAATCTCCACCTGTTTCCTATGGCCTCACAGCTCTCTCTAAAAATTCGCAAGCCACAAAAAGAATTGGGTGAAAGAATAAGGTCTGCAATGAACCTCGACAGATGTTGGAATTTCATCGAATGCACCGGCGTACCATTTATCTGACGAATTTTAAAATGTATCACGAGGGGGATCTCGAATTTAAACATTTAAACACGAGATAAATGATCAATTGGAAGAACAATATTATCTTTTGTTCGCTACTGGACTTGCTATAGTATACAATAAACAAAAGCAATTATATAGAAATTTAGGAACGCTATGACAAAGGTAGGAGAGTGATAAGGGATGTTATATTTCCAAAGAATCTCTTTTTATGGCACTCTATTATGAATCTCTAAGAAGATATTTCTGAGGTTTAAGGGAGTGTTGATATAGGTTCTCACTCTCGGTTCAACGTTCGTCATGCTTCAAAGCTTTAGTAAAACGACCTTTCCACTTCAATAAACTGGATATAAACCATTTAATGGATCAATCTCTTATCCATTTATCATGGTATAAATGAACGTGGGTTCGGGGTTGAACAATTTAGCTTATGATTAAGGTCAACTCATATATGTAAATGAAATTACGATGTGCTAACAGCTATGACATCCAATGATTATTGAATCCTTCCGTTGGAGCTTAGACTAAAATAAATCCATTTTAGTCAAAGGTTAGGGCAATCTTTTGGCAGTTGGTTGAGAATCTGAAACTTTAGTGGCGTGCAAGGGAGAATAAGATTGTAACCTAAACACCCCAATTCGGAACAAAAATAATAATTTTCACAGCGCAATGGTGGGCTTAAATATCAGCCAGACATTTCAAAAACAACATAATTATAGTATACCGTAACCCCTAACCTGAACTACAGGTGCTTCTTTGTATTTTGTCATTGAAACAGTTGCCCTAGAATTTGTGAGATAAAATGTCTTAAAAATACGGATCTATATATAAAGAGTGATCACCAACGAGCAAAATGTGTTTGACAATGAATACACCCATGTAACCTACCCCCTAACGAGGGATGGGGTGAGTTATTTCCAGTGACAGGTGTTGAGGGATGGTAATACACTGATCTGTCATCATATATGTCTTCAGTCACGCAACGCCATATACCCAATCCTTAAACACCCCAAAACACACGCCAATCACTCTGGTACATGTAGCCTATACCTCCTCCTCCCCTTCACTATAGACACAGTCCCTTTCTGCAGTATATTCCACAGAACCTGATAGGTGAATGGCCGACACTGAAGACAAGAAGAGGGCTCTGGTTGTTGATGATATCATTCCCAGGTCCTTATTCCTGTCCGAAGTAGAGGTCATTAATTCGTTTAGTGCATTTCAGGACGAATTCAAGCCTCTATTAAGCATGTATTAATTGTGACCGGGAAAACCCCTCCTGGGCAACTATACCTGTCCCAGGGCACTAGTTCGTGGCTTTAGAAGACAACCATATAATGATGATAATGCACATGTCAATGCCCACACCCAACCCCCACTCCGCACCCCCAGGGTATAGGGGTATTTTATTCACCCTGGGCATTTGGGGAAATATGGTGACCCCCCCCCCCCCTCTCCCGGCAAGAAATCTGTGTAAATCCCCGACCCCACGGGGCAGCTTATTCGCATTATTTTTGTAAATAAAAAATATATAAACCCTGAAGGACATTCCCCAACCCTGGGCAACCTCTTGATACTTCGGTAAACTAAGAGAAATCCCCGCTGGGTGGTGGCATATTTTCTCATACATCCCCCAGGGTTGGTATGGAGTTGCGATTGTACTTGTCTCCTGTTTCTTCCTTTAATTATGAAGCAGAAACCTCGCCAATGTAACCTCACCAAGCGCCAATGCTTTGCATTGGCTTTGCTTTGGCCTTGCCTTCTCAAGTTATATGGAATGAGCTGTATCTATACGAACTCCATCGTATTTTCTAATGTACTAGCTGTACCGACATTTCTAACTCCCTCTCTATAACTGGGTCTGGCGTTGTCAGAAACCCTCAAAACAGACTTCATTTTTGTCGCCATATCTAACTCGCCCTGCCACGCTGCTATAAGATTTACCTCACCCCTCCCTCAACCACTGATGTCTTTTCAACTCCTTCCACTGACAGACAGCATGATGAGAGGCAGGCAAAAAACTACAGCGAAAAAATAGGTGAACAAGTATTTATACTAGTTCACCTATTTTTTGAAGGAGCCATTGTACAGCACCGATTGTACAGAAACAGTGATTAGTCTGGGGATTCATCACATCGTAATCACTTTCATTCACATTCATTGATGCTCGTCCTTTGGTTATGAAATGGAGGCTAAACTACCATGTATCCTATAATTGATCTGTCCATTTATATCACACTCACATTCAATTAGTTTGGCAGCCGGGGACAAAGCAGCACAATGTCTTTATATTCAAGCTCCCCTTCTAATCCACAAACCTTTCAATCAGCAAATATACTCAGAAAGTGTATGCTATATACCCTTCACAAACTGCTATAATTATATCACTTATGACAATTAGCAATATTAGCAATACGAATGATGAGAGGGTGGATAACTCATTAAGCAGGGTGGACTATAGGGAATGACCCTGATTGCAATATCGAGCAGAACATATGGTACACTTAAGGCGGTGATATATGGGGGAGTGATATGATATCATCCAATTAATCATTTATATATGATATAGAAGCTTGTATTATGTAATACAACTATATTAGTTCAGTGAACCACTGACTCCTCTATGTCTATGCAATCTGTAGAACACCAGCAGGTCATTCAGTACACGTTTCCAGCTTCCCATCAAGCTATGCTAAAAGAATCATATATAGTTTTTGGATCACTGCATAGTCATAGACGTGCCTCCCAAAAATATCCAGCGTTGATCGGATGTGATTTCCCAAACAGATTGTGATGAATTACTTTAACAGAAATTTTACGCACTTCTTGTACTTCAGGGGGGGACAGTTATATATAGATATGAGAATTTGGAGGAGGCAAAGACACAAGGTAATCTTTAAAATGTTTCAATTGTCCCACACTTGTATTTTACATTAATTGGAGATAAGAATCGGATAGATTCGGAGGCACAATGGCAACCTTTGATAACGATTATATCATTATAAGCTATATTTCCAACATATATAGGCTATATTATAATAATTCGCCCTTACATAATATCAACCTACTTAGTCTCACTCTGTTTCTTCAATCCCCTTTAACCGTTTTCCCGCACGCCTTCTTGTCATATTTTTGCACGACCACAAGCTATCGCTCTCCATTTGTCTCCCTCACATTTTTCATTAATGAAAGTTAACATGTTGCACCCATCAAGGAAACACCAAACAGTCTGGATCTCATTTCCAGGCTCTTGGGAATAACCTGCCTTCTTACGTTCTCTATGGCAAAAACTGACCCAGTTTGCCTTGGCAACACACAGAGTGATCTAGCTACTACATACCACGAGACGGATGGCTGTCAGATGCCAACATTTACTTAAATTGACACACAAATGAATTCTTTTCTGGGGTGCTTGCGGTAGGTTGTTGCACGCATTAATAACTTATAGAATTTGCGAATGTGTATTAAGAGAGTTTCTATATCCAAAAGAAAATTGGTACAATAATAAATTGATATCCATACTAGAAATTAATGATTTAACCATGATCACCCTTTAAAGCTTTCCGTTGCATCCTCTTGAACTAATGGTGATGGGAAAGATAATTTATTTATCTACAATTCAAAAAGTCTGTGCCCCTTTATTTGTTTGGCACGATGTATATGGCAGCCTATGTAATATATGGGAATCATTTAGCAAATCGACCTGAGAAGGCGTATCATATCAATCATATTATGGCTTTAATAATGAAAGATGATAATAATAGAAAGAGCAAAATGTGTACCAGGAATTCAGGCCAACGTTACCCGACTGCAAATATACAGGAGAGAAAGACATACCAAACCAGCAACGAATGCAGGCATAATTATTATTGATAGTGAATTTCCGAATACTGTTACAGGAACACATCATATTGCTTTATATGCTCTCATTTTAAGTATTTAATATTATTGGGGAGATTATCAGCCTTTATGGAGTGTCCAAAAATCCTAAAATATTCAACATTTTAATTGTATTCAAAATATAATACAATTTAAACAGCAAAGAGCCATTATAATTCCATTAGGACCGCAACATGTCATTATAATCCCATTAGGAGGCCAATCATGGGTCATGGAACACATTAGCGCAGTAGGCATCCAATCACTGACATACCATTGTTATCTGATCTGAGAGGCTTTAAGCCTAGACTGGTCCACAATAAGGGATGCAGTCGCACTTCCCTGTTTATCGGAAGCATTTAAACCATCATTACATGTTACAACAGTCACTGGCAGCTTATTCTTAGTAAAGGTTTCTGGAGCTGCTTACTACAATATACACAATGAAGGCTGTCTAGACCAGGCCCCACTTAATGAGCAGATGACAGGCAGTGGTAGAGTGGAAAAACTAGCAGGAGGAAAAAAAGTGAACAGAGAGAAATAAGTTAGCAGGTCAGTTCCAGCGTTATTGCACTATACCATAGGGCGAGCTTAAAATGCAGGATAAAGTATATTTCAAACAATGTAGTAAATCCGTTTCTGTATAGAAAACTCAAACTTATATCAATAAGAGATTGACTACATAGAATTACCCATTTGAGGGGGTGGGGCAGGTATAAACCTGTCATAATTGTGAAGTAAGTAGTAAGTAAATTGATTGGATTTAATGGTGGAATATGCATGGTTAGATTTTGTTAATAAATAGTGAATAATAATTATTTCGCACAAATGACTGTCAGGTCTTACTTAAATTCCCTGCAATTGAACCCCAGGATGGGCTTTTATGTGGCCAAAGTGTGTATTGTTGTAGATTAAATAAACAAATAAATAATCTAAGATTTTGCACCAAAAATATGTATCTTTAATCGAATTAGCCAAAATTAGTTTCTTTTACTCTAAGATAATATCGTAACGGAGGAAATATAGAGTGCGTCTCAGAGGGACAGAGATACAAGGGAGTAACTCAGAATAGCTCCAGGGTCTAAAAATAGCCGGCAACAGCTGGAGCCAGTGTCAATACCAAACATTAATAATCTCTTTACACAGACCTATTCTCCATACCCCCTCTTCCCCCTCCCCATCCTGACAGTTAGGATGGGTTGGCAGAGCTGACACATTAAAGCTACATTCCCGGCTAAATTGATCAAAAAACATCTTTTCATTAAAGCTGCATTCCCGGCTAAATTGATCAAAAAATCTATTTTTCCATCCTCTCTTTCTTTTGATCCTTAGCACTTTAGAATGGAATATTAGATTGACGAAATTAAAGACAAGTTGGTGTTTCCTGTTTTACATAAATTCATGGTATTTTCTCAAAGTTGTCATTAGTTTTTTTAGTTTGGGATTCTGGAGTTCACTGAAATGAATAATGCGAGAGATAATTTGGTTTTTCACCAAGGCGAACAGACCAAAATCCTAATACTCTATCTTGCAATCGTGACTTTCAGATGGGTTGGGAATGAATTGACCACAAACTATAATTTATTCTTTTACGAGAATTAGCGGATAACACAGCTTTAAGGGAGAACATAGGGGACAAGAACTCCTCATAACTTTTCACCTTCACCCCCACGCCAATGAAAAAGCAGCGATGACGAGGGCACATGGTCCAAATAGCTTTAAATGGTATGACTCCCCCACACACACGCACTCAGAAAAACACCAGATCGCATCGTTCTCTCTTTGAACACAATTGGTGCTCCCTTTAATCTGATGCATGCCCCTGTATGATTTATAAAAACAATCTAAACTCGAATCTGACCTTAGTTGTGTACTCTGTGCTAATAACAGACATGCAATCAGGACAGGGAAACTCTGCCCCACTGTAACTGGGCATAATAAGGAGAACCAGGTATGTGGGCCAACATCAAAGGGAGGGGAGAATTATTGCTACCAAGGCATGATTATATTCTCAGTATATTTGCCATTAAGTCCAGGACAATATCAATTTGCTACCAGCCGGAGACGGCATCCGCTAAATCAATAAATGGTTGCCCGGCGGGAAATTTAAATCCTTCCAACTAGTTGCCTAGCATGAAATATGGTAGCCCATAGAAATATGCTGCTAGCCCATATATATATTTGTCAATCATGTAATGTATATATATTGTATTATGTGATGATTATTTGTTACCTCATCATGTTATTCAATAGCATTATTGATGGATGGCATATTCTAGCATGGTAACTGTCATTGTCATCAAACTGTCATCAAACTGTCATTGAGGGCTTTATAATCGTAACAGGAGGACTTAGCAGGACAGGAGCCCAAAAGGTCTTGCTGAATGTCGTTGTTTTAATTGATATGTACTTTGCCCTGTCATTCTTTATAGAACACCACAATCATTAAACATATTCAGATTATTTGACCCAAATTATGGCCTACCATATGTATACTCATCATTCGCTAATGTATTATCTTAGACCCGCGTGTCCTTGTAAACCAAGCTTAAAAAACGGTTGTACATTAGCTGCGACGAGTTAGACTTTTTGAACTAGTCAACTTATTAAGAGAGTACTTTAGCCCTGCTAACTATGCAATTAATGTTATTCTAACCTCCACATGGCCAGTGCATGCCGCTTTAGATAGGATCAACAGAACATAAGGACCCAATTAATGTTTTAATATGGAAATACCCTATGATAAAAACTCAAGTGGATCTATAAGCATACATGTATACTCGGTAGTATACGAGTGTTTGCCTCTCATCACAAGAAAGCAACACTTATTACACCGAGGCCACTTTACCATAAGTTACATATCTGAACTACATGATAGATTAGTATACCTATTATATATGCATATTTACTAGCTGTCGACGATATATATGTTAAAGTGTAGGTCCTAGCTATCCCCAGAAGTAAATATTATATTTTGTAATTCTAAATATCTGTCCATAGGGTTGAGACTCTCCAACTGCCTGAAGATACACCCAATTCATGATCAGTGATCAGTGTTTCATGAATGAAGTTAAATACATCAATCAATCAATATAATGGTCAATTAATTAATTTATTTATTCATTTATTTATTCATCTATTTACAGGCCTAATCTTATTTTTTAGGCACAACACCAACTCTGGAAAGCCAGGGACAAAATGTAGGATATTAAATAAATTCAAAGCTGATTTTCAAGACCCATTTGATTCTTTTCCAAGCCCTCAAACTAATCAAATAAGAAACATCTTAGGGAATGGTGTAGGAATTATTATGTTTAACTCCTCTAGAAATGGTCTAAGAATGAAACAATAACCTTGAGGAATATGATTGGCCTTTAATATCCAGGTAAATCACCTACTTACTACAGGACTCTAACAGAGTGTACTCAAACCCAGACAGATATCTCAAAGTTCACCTATTTCAGTTTAATCCCTCACGCCACGAACACCATTCATTCCAAACCAAAATATATAAATAGTGTTCGTGAATTGTACATAATATTATCATTAGTCGATACTGAAATTCCTTACGTAATAGGTATAGTGGCAACAGTATGCATGCTTGTCACTCCATCAAGTGCCTGTGAGAAACGTTACCTTTACATTATCTTCAATCCGTCGTAAAAGCAACCGAACATTGCCCAACCACACTACCAGAACAAGAGCGAGATCTTTTTTCTCTATGAGCTAGTTTCTTTGGGGTTTTATTTACAATTGCCAGTCTTTAAAAAACTGAATGGTCGACGAGGGAATATTTACCCCAATGACAAGGCAAGTTTAGGATAGTTTTTATTCCCCATGATGCCCCATCCAAGGACATTATATACATACGTAAGAGAGTACTGGAACAAGTAAAACCGTTGATGATAGGAGAAATCTATCTCTGGCCAGCTCTTCCCACGATATCACTATATAGCAAAGTTGTAGATAGCACTGTTTGTATTTGACTAAATTATAGTTGTCACAGTGTGATAGTCCAGTCGGATCACATAGTCCAGTCGGATCACACATGAGGCATATTATACAGAAGATAAGGGAAGGTGTAAAAATCTAGAGTCAGGAATGCAGGTGATTCTCTGCTATTAGTAGACACTGCGTCAGATGTGGGCCTTATCATGTCAAAGGTTACATTTAGGTATGAAACAAAGTTGCGTTATCAGAAATGGAATGTGATACATGCCAACATCTTGGCGTCCTTGGCAAGGACCCGAGAGAAGGGCATTACAGATAAAGCAAGAATGCAACACTAAAAAGTTAGAATGTATATCAACATTCCTTGGTCTCAGGTATATAGGTACTCTATCATGTGATGTTACATTAGATTTATTTTTCTATTTAGAGGGACATTATAAAAGGGTGATGGGAGGACGGGGAGGAGGGGGAGGGGGATATATCAAAGCGGATATGAGGAGAGAATGGTTCTAGAACTATCAAGAGAATGTAAAGAATCCTCTGTAATGGAACCATGGGCAGAAGGAAACAAGAGAAACGGATAACACAAAAGAGTACAAATGGTAGATATGTCGTACATAAACATACGGACCGCTTGCTGAATGAATAACGGGGTTGTGGCTAGCCAGGAAAGCTGAGCTTGACAATTAGGATGGTAGTCAATATTAGAGGATGGTCTTAGATGTACAAGTCCTGTATTTGCTTGGCAGTTCTAAGGAATAGCAGGACCCTTTATAGAAACCGCGGGGAATGGGTGCGTGTGGCTGTCTGATCAAAAGGATCTGGTAGAGAAGGTGGAAGGAGGACTGGGACGGGGGTGGGAGAAGTGTTTGTAAAGCTTAAGGCATGCTCGCATACGAGTATTGAAAAGTATGAGTAATACAAAATCCTTGAATGGCCAGATATGAGGTAACATGTGATCTCTGTCGGTCGGTAGTCCTCATGACATGGATTTTAGATAGGGTTTATTGCATCATAAATATAGAAATTATAATCAACCTTAGGCCAAAAATAAAATAGGTGCGTTTCCGATTTATCTGGCTGAAAACTAGGTAGGGGTGGGGGTTAACTTTTTTTTAAAGGAAACCACCTTCCAGGAACTGAGATATTTTATAACAATAGGTGTTTTAAAGAAGGGAAATGTGCTTTTTGACAGTTCCTGGTTAGGAAAAGGTTTTCCTGCTTTTATCAGCTTTTTTGTTAAAAATTCAAGTGGGCTAAGTTTCGGTGTTTCAGATGTGTCCCAATGGAGTCCCAGTAACTTGTTCCATTTAGAGACCTTATTTTCGGATATGGTCTGATGTGAGGGGCTGAATCGCCATATTATTCAGACGTACTGCAATTATATTTTGGCATAGGTATAATTAATATTCATGAAAGGCAATATGTTAGCTTTCATGTGAAGTAAAGCTACACGTACAATAACAAGAGGAAACTGAACTGACTAGATCTGAATCTAGGACTATTTGGTAAAAGATTTATATCTGCCCTTCCATCTCCCCATCTTTCAAATCCGCAACATTCATTCTACTCTCTTAGATGATTAAACACGATTCCCCGCAGGCTTTTCCATTCCATCTTCCAACTATGAATTAATTAAGTTTTTCACGTCCGACGTCAATATATTTGTTGGTATATATGTACTATATGTAGGATATATACAAAGTATTTTAATTTTTAAATTAAACGAAAATTACCTTTGGGAAGCAGAAGTTCAATTTAGTCAATGACACCACGAGGGGTCTGGAGAATTAAAATGTACGTATGTGGTGATATGCAAATATCGTGACAGACCTCATCTACATATTTACATCACTTAAGTGTCATATGATAAAACGACCTTATGCTCTAATGCGTTTAAAATGTACTGAACCAAGAAGTCTGAACATAGCGATGGCCTTTATCTAGGGCATAAAGTCTCTTAACTGGAACAACTTGTGCACTTACAGTTCTCCGAACTGTGAAGTGCCATGGATGGCTACCCCAATTCAACCCTTGAAAGATATTTAGATTGTTTAGGGGAAGCTGAAGCTGCGCACGTGTATTGCCATTCAGAAAAATAGACAAAGCCCCACACGAGTACAACACTTTGCACAATTTCGGGTCACACAGTCTAATTTGCTTTAGGTAGAACTATACATCCCAATGTATTTTCCTTTTATTAAACATACTAGTACAGTCTAATAACATCTTGATGTAGAGCATTTTCGTTGTTGATGTTTTACTTAATAAAGAAAATGTGTCAATAAGAAAGAGAAACAAAGAATATTATTAAGGAGAATGGTTTCCTTGAAACATATTTCAATTCTTTACAATCACACTTCATTAAGACTAAGTAAGAGTGCAAATAATACAGGATGAATAGACTTCCATATCAATAATTATCAGGCATGATAACATTGCAATGATAATTCAAAGGTTTGGAAAGTTTCTGATATTATAAATCCCCATCAG
The DNA here is from genome assembly GCA_942159475.1 of Sthenelais limicola. Lineage (NCBI taxonomy): Eukaryota > Metazoa > Annelida > Polychaeta > Phyllodocida > Sigalionidae > Sthenelais > Sthenelais limicola. The sequence goes on from OW804100.1 coordinate 42,601,768, forward strand.
ATATCTTCATATTCATCCAGATTATTCGCTATTGTTCCACAAATATCCTCCTAGGATAAATAATCTCCTAGACAGCTAGACCAATTGTGTCTCTAACCAGTCTAAGAATACCAGTTTGTACCCGTTTAAAGGGTTGGATGGGGATCATAAACACCCTGATGCACATAGTGGGTCTAGAGGAACGAAATGTTGATGATAGTCATCGAGAGGAATGAAAATGTCACTAAAATTCCTTATACTCCAATCAAAACTGGTACACATAATAGGTTAATATAGACCTCTACATCTTTCGCATCCTATTGTTTAGGAATGTATAGGAATAATTACTTAAAATTTAGGCACGTACATGTATAGTTGCACTTAAAATTTCACCTTAATGAACTCAACGACCCATCAATTATGAAGGCGCCACTTCCCATCTTTAAAAAAATGCTGAACCATTGGGATTTGTTTGGCCTGCCATTATTGAGGTATGTATAGATATTATTTTGGCCAATGGTCAATGAGGTATGTGAAGATAGTTCGACCAACCATTATTGATGTATGCATAGGATTATTTATAGTTTGGCCTACCATTATTGAGGTATTTAGTTTGGCCTACCATTATTGAGGTATGTATAAGTACATTTTGGCCTACCATGCCGTTTTGATGTTATATCCAAAGGTTTAAGATATTACGTAACTACACTTTGAGTGCCTACCAGTATTGAGTTATAACTTATATGTGTAGGTACATGTTGGCCTACTGCAGGGCATGCAATCGGGACTGGAAATACAAAATCCCCATAGACTTAGCATAAATATTCATTTTTCCTTGCCTGATTAGAGGTTTAAAAGTTCTGGCAGTGATACTTGAAATGTTTTAGCTCTATAGATGAATATTTGGTCTTCAGAATTCTTAAGAACTTTTAAGAGTGATGAGAGAAAAGTGAATAATTATGTCCACAATGCTGAGCCTATGGTCGTTTTGCACTTCTGGTTCCCAAGTTGGTACAGTGGTATGACTCTAAAACTCAATGCAGTGGATGACTACCTAGACTTAACTCCCTATTATTGAGTTTTGTATAGATATGTGTTGGCCAACATTATTGAGGCATGTTCATTTTTGGTCTACCAGTACTGAGGTATGTACATTTTGGCCTACCATTACTGAGGTATGTACATTTTGTCTTACAATTACTGATGTATATGTATAGGTATACTTTGGCCTACCATTGTTGAAGTAGTACTGGCAAAGTAAATTCAAATAGGCTCACCTGCAAGAGAATAAAAAGAAAAGAATTATTAATGACCATGGAGCAATATGTACAGATGAAATATTATTAATTGACTTCAGTGTCTTTTATGGAAAATACCATCACACAGCTAACGTTTCCAAATCAATATACATTTATAATATATACAAACTAATAATTGATCATCAAGCAAATCAGAATAATAATTGTATCCAACATAATTTCATTAATAATTTAACATAACTTCGCCATAGTTTCCCAGTAGAATCACGGCAATTTGTAATTAGTCCTTTTGATATAACTTCATTATGGGGATAGAGAGGGAGAAAATGGTAAGAGAAAAAATGAAAATTCTTATCTCTTCAGTAAAGAGCATCCAAAGCATTGTTGCAGTGGATCAATATATAAAATATATGAAAAGCTTTGTATCCTAACCAACAGCCTATGTCGATAAAAATGGTTGGCCAGGGGTGTATGGATGGGGTCCGAGGCATGGCACATCTTCTGCCTTTAGATACTCTGTTTGTTCAGGTTTCCCTTCCAATGACCTGTATTTACATCAAATACATTCATGGGATCAGAGGTCACCATGAACGTAGGCCTTCTGCCAACGTATATACATGTATACATTCTTTCTTCCACCAGAGTCATCCCTAGGTTTATATCATATTAAATCAAAGCAAATGAAAAATATAAATTTTATAAATTTCTCCTTGATTTTATTTTTAAAAAATGCAGTTTTTAGTTATAATGATAGTGGTACTATGAAGGGTCACACTTGTTGAGCTGCATGTAATATGACATATTTCTTAACCCCTCCACTCCTCATCTATTCACTCACTCACTTGCCTTACCCCCATCCTCTCTTCGCCCCCTTCATACTATGCTCTCATTTGTATGTAGGCTACAAAATAGGTTAAGTGTTTCCAGAGTCCCATCTCTCAACGCTCACTCCACATTTCTCTGCGACAACAAAAAATCCATTCAAAAGACCAAAGATTGGGTGATATTCAAGAAAATGGGATTTTTATATAATTTTATTGCTCATTTTGGTACTCTTGTTGGTGATAGTATTTAGATTTTTTTGCATAGGTTAAGCATTGGGTGTCATTGTTATTTCTACGTTCACTTGATTCCACCCACTCCTTCGCGTGAAGATGCATGATTAGACATGGCGATGACATGTATCCGTCTTAAGGATGCATCTCAAGGACTGATGCACTAACATTGATGTGCATGAATGGGATATAAAACAGCGGCACCACTAGACCAACTATCAATAACACAAATAGACACAAAACCAAAGTGTACCAGGAAATATGTCTCCAATTACATGACCATAGCCATCATTCATCATATCTCAATTTAGATAGACAAATAATACATCTCTACTTTAGAATAACATATTCGCATTCGTAGTTAGAGATAAACCACAGTTCAACTGGGAAAAAAACTGAAAATAACATTTTGTTTAAACTTTGCCTCGTGAAAGAACAAAGTTATGTGAATTAAAAAAGCCAATAAAAACAATATGTCACCGGGTTCGTTTTCATTTCAGGAAGCCCTGAAATTTATGGTTGTTCACTATAGAAGTCTATGAGGAAAGGACAATTTTTTTCGTTTTTTCAGTATAAAAAAATAACTAAAAATAACTTTTTCCTAAAAATCTCTATAGGCATAGCTAACATATTGCTTTACCCTCTCAAGCAATAAAAAATGGGGGCCACCGACTTTTTAAAAAAGTTATTCAACTGAATCTGCATCCAGATGAGTTAAAAACAGGAATATTGAAGATTTTCAATGCTGAATAATATCTTTCAAAATATGTTGATACCCTGTTCTTTCATGCATGAGGGTAAACCTGTATAGTGGCTATGTTTAGAAGTCATTTCAACTGAAAAATGTTATTTGTCTGTCCGAAATCTTGGAAAAACGGAGAAAATATCCATTTTCCCCACATACTCAAATAGTGAATTTTGATGGTCTCTAGAATGAAAAAATATATGCTGAGATCCATTTTTTTTGCTTTTTGTTATCCCCCTACCATGTTCTTCTCAAGACAAAGTTTGAAAAAATTATTGTCACTCCTTATTTTTCATGCATTAGTTCCTTGATCTCCCGCCTGCAGCAGTGCATATAACAGTGGTTTATCTCTTTAAACGTGGTAACCCAGGAATTTTACTGAGTGGGGTAAATATACAAGATTCATTTTAGTCTCGTGTTTAGATTTTCATGTCAGCACTTTTTACCACCCTCCTGGCCAATCTGTTTTAATGTCATTTTGGCCAATCTATTAAAATTGGTCTTAAAATTTCAGACCTGGTCGTCAGTGGTTGTGAGTGTAGTTTTAGAATATATCATATATAGGCAAAAGCGCATGAGGGACGATCTGTCGGCCCATATTTCCCGAGGGCGTAGTGATTTTCGGTGAATGAGTGTAGCGAATGAACCGAAAATCACGTAGCCCAAGGGAAATATGGGACGACAGATCGTCCCGAATGCACTTTTGCATTTATTATCACCTTAATAGAGGTTGGAACGATACATTTTTCGACATTTTAGCTGGAAAATGGTTTGAATTCGATGAAAATCGATGGAAAAACGTGCACGTAGCCTGCCCCTCCCACCTGGATCTTGTTTATAGTTCCGGGTCTTTGCAATCAGTACATATCAATGCGCGTTGGCCTGCCGGGTTGTGACATTGACAAGTTCAGCAGAATGTAGTTCTATTTTGAATCGTTATTTTGGTTAATTTTCGGTGTATTACTATTATTAAGACATGGATACGATTTAAATTACTTAATAAGATAAATGTCGTTCAGTTTAATATTCAAATTCTTGTACTTTTCGCGTTTGAACTCGGCGTTTTTCGCCGACTAGCCTAGCCCTAGCCCTAGGCCTAGAGTCTGTCACTATCAACACGTCTCCGATCATTTGTTGTCAGTTGGTGAATCAATGGGGTTATCATCCTTTTCACAGCTTTAAATCGTTTTGAAATACAAGTAATGCTTCCGTAAAGGTTAGGCTTTGATAAACATGGAACGATTTTAGTGTATTTCCTTCATTTGATCAGAATTGTTCATGACCACTCCCGGTGACAGCTTCATTCGATACCATAAGGGAGGCATAGGCTACTGTCAGCGGGTTCCTGTCAGCAGCCACACTAAGATATAGGCACCTCGAATCAATTCCACAGCTTTAAATCGTTGATATTCTTTAGCAAAATCGCATTTTTACATATGATTCTTCGATTCAACTTTTCATTTGAAGTTCCTAGGTTCATTATTTCGAGAGAAAATCGGGAAAACGATCGACGTCTCCCAGTGACAGCTTCAATACCGTAACTAAGGGAGGCGTACTGTCAGACTGATCATTTTGTTGACAGTTGCCTGCTCCCACAAGCACCTTCGGCAGTGGTTCGTTTCTACCTACACATTATGATCGATTATAACGTCGACTAAATAGAGAAAATAAGTTACTGGTTTATTTTCCTTTATCTATGGTCGATTCATATCATGTGTATTTTTTGTGCAGAAGGAATTATTTAAATAGAAATATAAAAAAATACGATCGGGACTATTTTGTTCTTTAGGTGCGGGTAATACGGCGGGGAGCGGTAATACGGCGGCCGTATTACCCGCTCGCTTTGATATGACGCTCAGTGCTTAAGCCTATGGGCGTATCATACTAACTCCCCCAAAGGTGTAATAAAGTATATTATTATACCTTTGGGGGAGTTGGTATGATATAGTAAAAAAATAGTAAAAATAGTAAAAAAGTAATAAAAAATAATTAAAAGAAATATATAATAACAAAAAGTTCTAGACAGCAAACGCATCGTAAGAAAACCAAAGCCAGATAAGATATGATAGGATAACTGCTCTTTAACCAACACTAAGCTTATGGTATGAAAAAAGACATATATGCATAAATTTGCCTTATTCTGGATACACCCAACATTTCTCCCAGTGGATAATCACGATGTGTGTGTACTTCTCCTAATCATAGAGAGTCTGACGTCAATTAATGCATAAAACAGCGCTGGATCCTTTCTTTGAACACAAAGCTTTACTATAAACTACTTTAACAAGTAAAAATGGTAATTATAATGGAGAGGTACAGGTAACGCCTAGCTAGTTGAGGTTGAAATATGCAGACACATTTCTTGGAGTGGGAAGATTGTGGAATCAGTTCTGAATGAAAGCGAAGATACCATCATGAGAGATAGTGCTGATATATTCGTTAATAAAATATTTGTAATGATTTTACTCAAAAATAACGATAAACAAGAGGACAAATTGCCATTTGACTTTTTATTTGGTTTGTTTTCATTTGAAAGCAAACGACCAACACTTGACTGATGATTGTTTACAGCTAGCTAGCTAGAAGATAAAAGTGCACTCCATTAATGCCTGAAAAGCCTGAAATCCCCCTTTAGAAACCCCTAGATTACATGGGAGAAGTATAGGAAGATTGGGTAACGGTGTAACAACACTATTCAATATGATAGGCATGAGGAACAGCGAAGGTATAGTAGCATAAACCTCTTATATTATATATTGTGAAACTGAACTAATCCACCTCCTAGACAAGTCTAATGGTTAAATCTAATCAGATGGCAGAAACAGATCCTAATTTGGAAAAAATATATTCTAGTGGGAAACTACACCTGCCATGCTAAAAATTAATTGGCTTAATTTGAGTGATACCATCATTTTAAGAACACCTTCTAAGAAGCGGAAAAATACAGTGATAATGTTGGCATCAAACTAATCTAACCTGGAATGGGAAAAATAAATGTTATTGGAATTCCTGTAACACATGAACGTATGAAAGACGTCAAAGTGCCCCTTCAAGAGTGACCTGCTTCAGGGCAAGGGAACCGCCCAAAAGGTACTTTTCTCCCTTGTATATGTCATATCTAGAGATTTTACACTTGCATAAGGGGGAGGTATATTTATGTGGCCATACTGTATGAGGGGGGGGGCAATAAAGGAGATGCAATAAAAATACTCATATTGGATACATAACATAATAGTATTCATATTGGACACGTACAGGTTCAAATTATTTTATCTTCTTACTTTTAGGGTGGCGATTTAGTTTTTCTTAATAAAAAACATTGACTATATTTCAACATTCTTTTTCCCCAAGGCCATAATTATAATAACTGAGAATAGAGCTCGACACTAGTAAGCACCTCGTGCCATTCTCTCTATTTAAACTTTGCAATGAACACTATTTCTATGAACTCTAGTTGTTGTTGGGCTGGTTCTGTAGGTGGAGACGGGTGTCGTCAAGGTCCTCCAAGTGAACACTATTACCTAAAATGAGTCGTAATAAACCCTTACATGTGTATCATTATCATATAAATTACAGCGAAACTGGGTTAACAACCCTAAGGTCGTGTTTTTTTTCCTGTATTTACATTTGCTTGCTTGTATAAGAGCTAGCGGTCTAGATTGAACCCATTCCTTATCTTTTCGCAGAAATAAATATTACACTCTCCCTCGAGCAACCTCGAACCGTATTTTTTAGAACAGGAAACTAATACACCCCATTTGAGTTAATTTAGATAAGCATAGTTGAACGGAACAATTATATTTACTACTTCAGGTCACTGATGTTAACTCATTAAACTGGGCGTTATGATGATAGACACTCATAAATTGATAAGGCAAATATACATATATGAGAAATGGAAGAATGTAACGGTAGAGTATATAGAACGAGTCTCTACAATGTCACTCCTAAAATTACACGCATAACTGGTCATGACGTCTTTAAACCGTTTGACGTCATTAAACCTTTTTGCAAGCATAATTGGCTTCGGAAAAAAATAACCAGTGTACGAAAACGGGAGAGAAAATGATCAATTCCCACCCCACCCCCCAAAAAAATACCCAAAGCACAAATAAGGCATTCACTGTGTCACGAATAGGACTTGAGGGTATTGGCCATATCACATATATTTGATACAGTTACAGATTTTAGATAAGTATATTCGATTGAATTGAAAAGGTTCGATACCATGACTGTAAGTATGTTTTACACAAATAACAGAAGAAAGTCAATTTGACTCAGGACAACGCATAAAAACAATCGAGACATCGATTATTCGTATTTTCTCAAAATGAATTGTTAACTATAGTTGGCCACTATAAGTTTTTTGAATAAGAAAAATATTAAAAGCGTAGGAGTCCACCAACACTGGCAACTAAATAGCAAATAGCAAATAGCAAATATCCAATTTGTAACCCAAAACACAGAAGCATATTCTATTTTAGATTACTATTAGACATGTGAGACTAAAAATAAAATAAAAAAAGTTAATAACCATTCCAGAAATGCTTATGCCAGTCAACACCATAGAAATGTAATAAATCCCTTTAAAATATTGATGGCACAAAAATAGTGGCTGTTGAGTGCTTACATATTTGCCACTATGCGGAGCGACGTCGACATTCATGTCACTAAAGTCACTAAAAGCACCAACAAAAGCCTCTCAACTATAAATCAGAGGAGTCTTCTATAATAAATAGGATTTTAAAATATCCTCATTAGTATGGGATCTAGTTGCAAAAGGCTTGTAATCATGCTATAGTTTAAAGTATCCCCAGGTCGTGCATATGAGATGAGTCAAAGCAATATAAGACCATATAGAATAGGTTTCTATGGATTCTGAATGGTGCTTGCAACCAGCATAACCGTTCGATAAAAAGCAACTTACGCTATTTCTAGGAATAGCACACAATCAGTACATAAAAAAACTGATTATATAATTATTAATTTTATTTGAAACGTGTCCTTAGAGTCAAGCATTATGAGGGGGTGGGGAAACGGACGATTGGAGTTGACATTGGGCCTAACACTTCTGAGGTGTTACGATGGGTCCCTGATATTACTCTAATGGGCAATTAGAGCCTGAGTTTATTGTCCGAGCTGGCCCTCTAAGCCTGACGGGAATCCTGTCGAGGCCGGAGGCCGAGACAGGTTCCCGAAGGCTTAGAGGGCCAGCTCGGACAATAAACTCAGGCTCTAATGGCTTTAGTCCCCGTTGGTTGGGCTGTTTACCGAAAGTTCTCGTCTATAACGGGCCAGCTCAGACCAACCAACGGGGACTAAGGATGGGTAGACCCTTTATAAGTGCGAGTCAATCAAGACTGGTCACAGCCTGGGCCTTGTTTCATAATCAGGGACAGGCTCGTACGTACAGGTTCCCAATGTGGGTGAGCCAAAACATTATATTTTACAGTTAACCGAGACTTACCTGTAAGTTGAGGATTAAACCTGTAATTATGTTGAGGACCTCCTCTTCCTCCTCATCATCATCATAGTAGCCAAAATACTCTCTTGTTCGTTTCCTAGGCGGGCCCCCAAAGAAGGGTGGCGGGCCACGAGGCGGAGGAGGCATAGGAGGGGGACCACGAGACGGGCCATAGCCGTTATAGCCGTTAAATCCTCCAGGGTATCCTTGGTTATATCCACCGTAACCATAATTATAATCCCAGTTCATCTGATTCTGGGGGCCCTGTTGTAGGGCTTGGAGATGTTTAACTTCGTTCCTTAGATCAGAGACTAGCTTGAGAATGTCCGGGTCTTCCCCTCGGCCGTTAGCCGCCTCCAGGACTTTGTGCTCCGGTCGGATGGCCGCCATATTGGCTAAGTCTCCTCCAGGTCCTGCGGCATTATTCTCCACCGTCTTGTCAGCACCATCAGCCTTGTCACCCATTTTCCTTCTTGCTCTGATTTTTGGAGGTTCTCTCCCAGGTACTGCAGATAGGTGAAATATTTGGAAGAATTGTGGGTTTGATGAAACAAGCATGAAACTTGGCAGAAAGTTAAAAAAGGTCCTTGGGAAGATTTTTGGCTATAGGGCCATTCCATAAGTCTTTTTACAGACCCCAAAATGGAAGTGTTGCCTAGCAACCGACTAGTATGTTTGGAACAGGCTCTAGCTTCGCAGGTATTTGAGATATTAAAATTCTAAAGACACCTACCCCCACTAATGGAACTATGGGGAAGCCACTGGTATCACTGATGTTTCTCTATGTTTGATGGTTGCCTAGCAACAGGCTTATTTCGTTATTTTTGCATAGCATCGGTGCCAAAAGCAAGCAATAGTACAGATAACTCTAAGGGGTTTAGGTCTTATCTCTCCTTGAGCTCTGTTAGGATGTTTTGGGTTGATAATGCTATAATATGTCACCAGAAACCTGCCTAGCAACATACATTCCATGTGCATTTTTTCCTGGAAACCTTCAGAGTAGCAGTAATAGTGACGATGTGTATATATATCTGAAATCTGAATATCGAACTTGTACAAAATCATTGTGAGGTGAAACCAGAAAAGAAATGCTGTGATATATCCTTTTCCTGGTGTCTCATGCAGTCCTCTTGCCCCTGCTGCCAAAACAGGACACTGTGTCACATCCAGTGAAGCCATGGAACATCGGCAAGGCCACACATCGGTCAGGACCAAGAGCTCTGGCAATCTTATGAGCAGCGATGAACCTGAAGCTCTTCCCAGCTCCAAAGGCAATCCACAGTGAAGGTATGTTGAGGTGATTGGCTGATGCTATGGCCAGGACTACCATGCCTGTATCAACAGTGCATAGAATGCCAGTGCCTTGTGTGGTGGTGAGATGTTTGTTTGTGTCAATTTCTGCCCCATTAGAAGCCAGGAAGGAGAACAGCTCTGTTTTGTTGTCATCAATGCGGAGAAACTCTTGCCAGTTTCCAGCAACTGCACTTGATGGCTCAACTTGTCTCCTAACTCCCTCTCCTCTCTTGCTGCGAGTGTTTGCCTTCAAGCTGTCTGCCATATCCCAAACAATATCCAATCAGTCTGCATGCTGAAGCTGGGATGTGACATATGGCATGAAGACATCAGTGGCATAACCTTGGAATCTCTTTGCAATCCCTGGTTGCAGCGTGTTGACAATGCCAGCACCATCCAGGATGTTGACCTGTACTCTGGGGCTGGAGAGATCCTCATTCACTGGAACAAGGTTTTCCAGGCAGTGCATCATGTCCGACTTGGTTCCAGTTCTCAGGCTGCCCATCTGAGACAGAGATGGTGGACAGGCCTGGTTTTCATGCTGAAAGAACTCTTCCAAATCACCATGGCGTATCTGGAAGGCAATGTACAGCTTGAAGAAGGGCGAACAGTTGTTCTTCAGGATGACATCTGTTGCTGTTTCCTTGACTTTTCTCTGACTGGTAGGTGGCTGAAAAGATGGACGTTGTTCTACTTGATGGCTTTGATAGGCACTGTCTGGTTCACAAGCCTCTCTTCAATATTTGTCTCATACCGTTCTTCAAATGGTACCACGTCACTTGCATCTTCCAAGGTCTGGTTGTACTCCCTGTATGCACTTTGTTAAAGTAGATACAGGCTAATGGCTGTGACTTGGTGAGCCTGTCTTGTGTGTGTTACATGGGATGCTTTCAAAAAGGGATCGGCTGTTTCTTTGGTAGCAACCCCAGCTTGAACAAGTGCTTCGGTCCAGCCGCTGCCCTCCAGAAGTTCACCAAAGACCTTGAGTGATGCATCTTGATGTGTAGGCCACCAAACATCACTACGGATTGATCTTCGCCATAACTTGTAGGCCAGCTCCATTGAATCTGCTTAGCCAGAATGTAGAGTGGCTGGTCACATGTGAGGACTGGGATCTGGCCAGGGTTCAGGACATCACCTGCCATCTTCATGATGTCCACCTGCCTCAGGTGCTCCGGCCAGCTGTAAAGCAGAAAATAACATAATTATTTAAACATATAAATGTGTATATATGTGGTAATTTTTGCTTGATTGGTAGATTAAGTGATAAATCTTCAGTGAATAATATGAAACATACCAATATTCCTTCTGCAAGCCTTGAGTTATGAGCTGACAGTCTGCTCAGTTTGGACCTTCTTCCTTTGGCACCGATGGGTCTTGCCTTGGAATAGCACCAGGTGGTACATTGGTGTAGGTCTCAGAGAGAGATGCTGACATCTTCTTGGCACCAGCAGCATCATGATTACTGTAGGCAACAGCCGGGAAGCTCAATTGAAATCATTGTCTGAGTGTTGGAACAGTGATATTCCAGTTCCATGGAATGAGTCATGTGCACTGGTAGAGCCAGGGTTGTGGTCTATGTTATCAACTGCAGCAGTCGTGAAGAGACAAACTGCTTTCTCCATCTTGTATTAATGCAGATCTTGTCACCCAGCTCAGTTGAAATGGCCAGCTCTAGGTCATAGGAAATACTCAGTCCGAGATCATACAAACTGTCCACCAGTTCATGCTTGCAAATCTTTGTGTGGACCATTCCACCATAGTAGATCGGCAGAGGTGTTTCCCTTACTTGATTGTGCCTTGTACATGGGGTCTGCTGATTCTCCTAACATTGTACCATGCTGCTGGTCTTCACTATTATGCACTTGTCAATTGCAACCCCCCCCCCCCCCCCCGCCCCCCATATATACATTAAAAGTGTCACCCTTGAAGATGACAGGGTTTTTGATGTCCATAGCTGTGTGTCAGACCATCACCCCTGAACTATACTGGATATATGGAATGTAGACAAAATTTGAATATCTGAACTAAGCAGAGTCTAAGCTGCCCAGTGGTGTAGGAAGCTATAGCCATTAGGTGTGGGGGGGGCAAGCAAGCATGCATGTGGAGGTAGGGAGGGGAGAAGGGGACAGGTAAAATGCTCAATATGACAATAGTTCTCAATGGCCAACAAAACAATTGGTGAATACACAACCCAGAGGTTAGAGCAGCAAGTTGGTGATAGGCTCCCTCAATATATGTGTGAAGAGTGTCACCCTTGAACATGACAAGGTTTTTGATGTCCACAGCTGTGTGTCAGACTATCACCCCTGAACTATACTGGTTATATGCAATGTAGACAATAGCTGAATGTCTGAACTAAGCAATGCCTAAGCTGCCTGGTAACTTTGACACATTAGAACTATACAGGAAAAGTCCAATGATATACCTATACCCTGTCTTCTCCCCCACTCTTTATCTCACCCTCTCTCTCTAACCCCCTCCCCCCAACTGCCCCCCCCCCCATCTGCCCCCAATGCCTCCACCTCACCTCCTCCCATCTAGCCCCCACCTCCATGCAATTTATACTGCTGTAAACTGAAGAAAATCCCCGCCTGGGTGGGGGCATATTTTCTCAGACATTCCCCTACCATTCCCCCACTTCCCCAGGGGGTGGGGTGGGGGGTGGGGGGGTTGGGGGGTTTCAATTGACAAGTGCATTACTGCTACACTGAAGAATTACATTTCTTTTCTGGTTTCACCTCACAATGATTTTGTACAAGTTAGATATTCAGATTTCAGATATATATACGTCTTCACTATTACTGCTACACTGAAGGTTTCTAGGGAAAAATGCACATGGAATGTATGTTGCTAGGCAACATTTGGTGACATATTATAGCATTATCAACCCAAAACATCCTAACAGAGCTCAAAGAGAGATAAGACCTAAACCCCTTAGAGTTATCTGTACTATTGCTTGTTTTTGGTACTGTTGCTATGCAAAAATAACGAAATAAGCCTGTTGCTAGGCAACCATCAAACATAGAGAAAAGCCAATGATACCAGTGGATTCCCCATAGTTCCATTAGTGGGGGTAGGTGTCTTTAGAATTTTAATATCTCAAATATCTGCGAAGCTAGAGCCTGTTCCAAACATACTAGTCGGTTGCTAGGCAACACTTCCATTTTGGGGTCTGTAAAAAGATTTATGGAATGGCCCTATAGCCAAAAATCTTCCCAAGGACCTTTTTTAACTTTCTGCCAAGTTTCATGCTTGTTTCATCAAACCCACAATTCTTTCACCTATCTGCAGTACTGTAACTCTCTATAGAGCTGCTCTTGCGTCTGCAAATTACCCAGCTCGAAACTACCCGTGTCTCTACTGTTGCGAGTTTTCCTCGGCATGGAGATCTGAAGGCAAAAATGATAAAGAAAGTTATTCACGACCACCAGGGTAACTGTGCAAGTAATTCAAGGGAGTTAAGTGGTGATCTTCGATCCATGCCACCTCCCAAATAGAAAAACAAGTAATTAAACTTGAATTCTAGGAAATAAATAGGTAAATACTTACCCAACCTGAAAACTCTGTGTCGCCGTGTCTGAAAAGGCGCGTGGACTGATGTGTGCCGTGCATGCGCGTACGTCTCGTAGAGTCTCGAACACTAACGTGATGGACGAGACATAATCCTACATAGGAGGTATTTACTTAAGATAGGAGGCAGGCTTTGACCAGGCAAGTCCCGCGTTAAGATTCTTGATTCCTTAGGAGAAAATCAAACAAGTACAGAGTCAACAATCCTCATGTCAAGAGATTTGTCAATCGTAGGGGCCATACTAAGTCCAAAGCCACTGTCTGGATCATCTATTGGATTCTTCAAGAAATGGATCCTCTGATCGAGCCTTTTAAGTTCAAAACGTAAATCAATCATTTCAGAGACTAACTCTCATGGCCTATGCTGACATTACTGAGACAATAATCAATTATAACCATAAAACCTTTATCCAATTTCCATTACACTGGTGCTAAACAAAAAAAGCCCTGAGGTATATTGTTCATTGTATATACCATTTCTCTCAATTGAGTATTTACCCTACAAAGAAGATTCTCTCCTATCCCAAACAAAAATTTTAAGCTAATTTTGCTGTCACAATTTCCCTCGGGCTTAGACTACTGACAACTTTCCTCCTAAGATCCTTGCCAAACACCAATCGCCTAACACAACTATATGGCTTGAATCCCCAGAAAATGTACAATTCGCCTTCGCCAATCCTCTCAAATAACCGAAATTTAAGACAAGCATGAGGTTCAAAACACAATCAAACAGATTGTTTTTGTCACAGCAATACTAAATATATAAATATAGCTAGTATTAATCATCTGTTGGCCTAATTAAGCAGAGTTGACTAAATGTGTAGAGTTGCCAATTGTACACTTTCTGACAATATGATCCATATAATTATAGGGCTAGAGTAAGAACACGAACTGCGTATAAATAACTCTTATCATGATTATACCTAGGTGCTGGGGTTATCAACACCACACTCAGCCCAATAATAACTTCTATATATCTATGTCTGTGCGAATACAGAAATACCTGCCGCCGAATAAAACAGTTTGATAATGAAAAGCCTATTAAGATTTCTGGGAGAAATTGAGGGTCTTTATATCACCCTAAAAATCATTTTGTTTTCCACGTCGAATTCTGTCGTCCACTGCTATCTTTGAGATCGAAGGTTGAGGTGGTTAATTGAGACCCTGTAATGATAGATATCTAAATAATAAAAGTTGGAAAGGATTGTAAAGAAAGTTGGAAAGTTTTGAGGAGATAGTCCAAGTGTAGCGGTAAGTAAATACAGAGAAAGAAAATACACTTGATTGATGATGATAGACCAATAATGAGATAGCGATGAAGCCTGACATCAACATTTAAACATGGGGATATCATCAGGAAATGATCACCCATGCCACCATTTCCGTGGGTTCATGACCTATGATAGGTTATTCGGGAGTAAATAGATAGGGTGTTCCCAGGCAACACAGTAGGTCCCAATTTCTTTGATGACTGTAATCACTGCAACAATTGATTGGTCAGTCATATACATCAGGTTGTGCATCAAATAATTATAGGATTATGATGAATAAGGTGGAGACAACTCAACTGAAAACATCTCACAGTATTTTTTGTTCAGCTGTTTATTGAACGCGACCCGACGCGTTTCGCCGTTAGTTTGGCTTCATCAGGGGTTGTCAACGAACCACTCGAATTAAAGTCCTATGCATACCGGATTCGATAGAATATCTTTGCCCCCAAAGACAAGCAGGGTCTTTTCCAAGGCCATGGAGGGAGAAGTGGGGAGAGAGTGAGGGAGAGTGAACAAGAAACATGGAAAGAACGGACTGCAGAGTCAACGATAGTTTAGTGGTCTATCATTTGGAGGCATGTGTTGTCCATTAATTGAGACAGCAATGCAGAAGAAGCAACGGATTTCGAAGAACTCCATTCAAATTCAATATGGTTTCAATATTTTTATTTCTTCCTATAATGCTTTATTTTAACCCATGATTGATTGATTGTATTCTTTATTTCATTGAATGTAAATCAGTAGCTGGTTTATGGACATGTCTTCCATCGAGTGTCGTGGGAGCAAAAGCTAAACTAATAAATGAAGTACGACGCAGATATATAATGTTTAATATAGCATAAAAATGTTTTAACATTTAAGCTAGTTCATGGAGTGCAGCAGCAGTGTTATTACAGTCAATATACCTGGTGTATGAACTGACAAAAAAACCCATTCCCACTCGTTATTCATCCGATGGAAGACTAGCTCCAAAATCCAAATATCCAAAATAGAAGAACGAACACAGTCCGTCGATGAGAACGTAAGCAAACAAGGGAATTAGACATCTGCTTTTGTTTTAGAATATAATTTCACATCACTGCCAATTTATGTATTTGTAAGCATGTGTTTTCAAAGCAAACCCCGCCCTTGCTTAAAAACCGCCAGAAGAAGAAAGGGCATGTCTTAATGCCCGCTTGTGAAACTTATGACAAAGCGATCTAGGGTATAAAAAGGACTCATTAATCCTGTAAGAGCCATTCTGAGAGAGGAGTGTTGACAATGTGTCCAACTAGGTAGAACCAGTGTCATCTAGTACCCACCTACCCATGTGTTTCCAAGGTTACACGATACAACATACCCTTTATTACATAGTGTTTTTGTTCTTTGTAGATCCATATTTCACTCTTCATATCCCAAAGGGATGTGCCGACGGTTACTGCTTGCATGTCTAATGTGGACAAGTTCCCATGTGTATTGACACACAACTGGGTTATTTCTTTCCAAAATATATTATATGATAATACATATCATGTCCATAAAACTATTGAATTAGTGGATGTACTCGTCCTTGAAACCAGGGTAAATGTTTGTAAAGGACATGAGAATTTATCATATATATCAATGTAGCATTCATCTTAACATTATACTACGGGAATGATATTATATTAGTATCACATGATCTGCTCAATAAACAAGAGTTATGATATTTCAATAAGAAAAAGTTATTCTGAATTTATGTAAACATGTATATTCAAATAGCTATGCAAGTACAGGCTACCTTGGAAGACTTATATCACATAAGGTCTTTCAGTCGGTTCCACGGCCCACCCAGGCCAAAGAATAATCATTTCATACGATTAATCCTTTATCATATGGTAATGATGCAACGAAGGCAACAACACTTGTAAGAAGTGACCAAGTCAAATAAGATCTCTATCGTGAACTGGAGATGGGAGCATTTCAACGCAGTGGTATCAATATCACAGTGCGAGAGAAATTTAATAATAAACATAAATTCATTCAGAAGGAAAAGAGGAATCGCGGGAAAAAGTAGAGTAGAGGATTCGGCGATTGGAACACCATGGTTCAGGACTTGTGTTTTAACATTGTTTTCCCGGACTGAGTCAGTTCATGCAGTAGCTCGGTCTTCCACTAATGCCTGGGAGAGAAGGTGAAATTGCAACCGCACCAGGATTCGAACCCAAAATGATTCGAAACCAAAACAATTTGGGCCCAAAGCCACCGCTTTAAGAACCCGCCACCCAAGATTACAGAAAGGATATATCCTAACACAGGTAACCACAAATGTGGGGACCAGAATATAGAAATAAGATGGAGGAGGTCGCATGGAGTATTTGACGGAGGTCTCTTACATGAGTCATTCATTGATTTTGCGCATGTTTTATTTGTACATGCTCCCTACACATGATACCACCGATTAACACATACGCCGGTCATTAATCATCACACCAAAGACCACCGGGTGTTCCCACTTATCTCTATTTATGTTCATTTATTCTTTACTCAGAAAAAATGGAATCTTGTGCTAAGCGCTATTCCATTCATAGGTATATTTTAAAACCGTTGCATGTTCAGTTATTTCTAAGAAAAGAATTGGCAGATAAGTAAAACAGGACAAGCAACGATTTATATCAGTTTGATAACCCAGGAAAGAAAAAGATGAAACTATTGAATTAATAGGAATAAACTCAGAGCTGAGAGTTAGGATGGAGAAACAGTTTAAAATACTGCATTTGAATCCAGAGGTTCCAATGGGTACAGGGTTCGAATCCCATAAGCGGCTTTGTCATAACATGTTTTGAAATCTCAAAGACTTCAATGCTAAATGCTGGAGGCACTAGTAATAACTATCATAAGTATTTGATGCGATCAGCCCCCCCCCCCCCCCCGCCCCTATACACACTTCATCTATACTCAGTTGAAGTTTAATAGGTGTATAGCCTATTTGTTTTCTACTGCACGAAACAATGCAGAACTGCAAGCTGATTGTGCAGTTTTCCGATAAAATAAACAAGTATTATATTTCAACATCCCCAAAGAAATAATGAGTTAGAACCTGTTGCCAGTGCAAATCTATACTAATAAATCACACTCTGCGCACCCCCACCATCATTTGTAAACATAAGTAGAAAGTAGTTAACATATATGTCCAATGTATACCCAAATTCTAACAACGGAAACAAATTTCTGTTTTAGGAAAGTATTTTCTTCAAAATCATCATAATCTAATATATGTCCAATGTATACCCAATTTTTAACAACGGAAACAAATTTCTGTTTTAGGAAAGTATTTTCTTCAAAATTGTCATGGGGGTCTTTAGTAAAACTTTTAATTATATGTTATAACACTACAGAACAAAATCTAGCATGGTTGTCTACCTAGGTTATATCGACTATTGGTGAAAAGTATTTGGACTAATCCAGTAAACAAATGGAACAAATCCCCCAGTACATTCAATTAAATGAAGTCGTCATTAGGATCGCATCGTGGAAACTAGTTTGTAACAAAATAAAAAAAAGAGTTATCAACGTATATGGTGATTGTATATCTTCTGACAACGCATGTACGAACGAGTATCAAAAGAACGTCTTTTAACAGCTTACTAAGCGAAACACCAATTTCATTGTATTATTCTCGTTATCTCTTGTCACGGGGCGACACAGTGTTCTTATCTGGCGCGGAATTAAGGGCCCATAAAGTGCAACTGTGCAGGTAAACAGGTGAGAGAAAAAAGGAGAAAACAATAAGTGCGATATCAAACCTGACCGTTTGCCTGGAGTGAAGAGGTTTGGTAAATGAGAATTGAGACAAGATTGAGGATCTGGGTCAGGTAAATCATGAAGCAAATAGAGGAGAGAGGAAGAGAGGGATGAGAGAGACAGAGCAAGAGCAGGGAAAGAGGGATACAGAAATAGAGACACAGACAGAGAGAAAGAGACACAGACAGACAGCCAGACAGACAGAGAGTGACACACAGCGAGAAGCATATATAAATGTGATTTATATGATTGAAAATGAAGTCATTCAGAAATGATCTTGATAAAAATATTGACATCCTGTTTTTATTCCTTGTACAACATTCGAGCGGAAAGACCATGTTTCTCCGACAGTTATATATCGCTTTGATGTGCTGACTCTTTTTAGGTAGGCAGTGTCAGGTTTGGGCCGGATATCTAGATATTTATTTGTTAATTTTTTAGGATATCAAAATGATAAAAATAGAATGTCATTCGTATATCTGCGGTTTCTATCGTAATATTTTATATTCATTGGGATCTAGTAAGTGAACTAAGCCGTCACTGTTTATCCACTTCTGCCTACTCTGCATGAACACGATAGTAAACAGTAAATTAAATAAATAGCAAATAAAATAAATAATGTAGTATATCCATGACCAGGAAGCGCTAATAGACAGACATGGATAATATTTTCCAGAAATACAATTTATATGTAGGCAGAAAATAGATAGCTTCAAAACTTTTTAAAATTAACATTATATCCATATAATCATGTGCTTCCTGATAACTGATACTTTAAACATCAACATTAACTGGCATGCCTTGGCCTGTAAGGATACGAAGTGACCAATGTATTCTCGAAAGTTTATACAAATGAATAACACAATACTAGTAATTAAGTATTTATATATACATGTATAGGTGAAGATAACCTTCTAATTTCCATTCTTCTAATTTACCTTTCTAATCTACCAAAGTAATTAGATTAGATGTATATAGCCTTTGAAGTTGAAGAATGGGGAGGGGAATTCCAATGTAATCTCATAATACTGACACGAGTCCTACTGATAAAAGTCTCATGTACTTTTACCAGGATATTGGATAAACCTATACGAAAGACTATTATAATGTGGCCCTTCCTTGGTCTCCCATTTACATGGCTCGTTTCAATAGGTCGTGATACCATGTAGAAGATATTCAATGAAAACCTCACATCAGAAAATAAAGTAATTAATTTTTTCCTACCACGAGTAGTCCGATTTGTGTTTTATGAGCATCCAGGAGGTACACGATTCTATAGCACATTTGCATACATAAACATGACTCATAACATTATTATTATGTGGTTACATGTAGGAGTAATATAATATATAGAGTATCGCCTGGGTTACATGTATTGCAATGTAGATTTCTAATAGAAGATATAGATCTATGCTGGGTTCAGTTTATAAATATCACTCTTGTACAATAGCAGGTAATTGACGAAACGGTATCACGTGGAATCGTTATATCAACAACCCAACTATAGCAGCACCTGCGGGTCCTCTCTGGTGAAAACAGATGCAGACTAAAGTGGGGACTCCACTCCACCCCACAGCACAACATCATCGCAAGGCTTACCGCAGCCAGTGGAGACCACCCTTTATACTACTAGTGAGGGGAAGAGAGAGAGAGGACGTGTAGTAAAAGAGATGGTCCTCCCGAGCTTTCTTTTATTAATAGAGGTTTGGTTCTTTTTAAAGAAAGATCATACTAAAGAAGGTGAAGCATAAGTAGATGGAATGTGAGAGAACTCTGCAATGAGGGTAAATAAAATCACCCTGTAGGGACTGATGTTTGACCGTATTCAAAACAAAGATAATTATGCTAATTTGTATTGTATCATTCAACGTGCGTCAGTGATAGTTTGTACCTAAGTGAAATAGCATAGAAGTACGATACAAAGCGCAAACTTGTATAATAATGATGAATAGCCATTGATAATTATATAATGGAGTTGGACATCCATTGACGATAAGCAAGCTGGTAAGGATAGCAATGCATTGTATTCACCTGTACTTGAGCCATGATTTTTTCATTAAAAAGGTTAATAAATCAACGAGCTTTCAGAGATAACATATTCGAGTGCGTGAGACAGAGAGCAGAGGGCAGAGAGCAGAGAGCGAGAGAGAGAGAAGGGACAGATGGAAGGAGAAGGAGGGAAAGCGGGAAGGGGGAGGGAATAAGTGAGTGGGAAAGGGAGGGAAGAAAGAAGGGAGAGGAGGGAGGGAAGAAGGAACGGGAGAGGAAAGAGAAAGACTGCAACAGTGCCACAGTGGGCGACAAAAAAAGAGAAAGAGAAACAAGAGGGAGAGACAGTACAGAGCTCAGAGGAGAAGAGCAGAGAGAACATTATGAATATTATTCATCACTAACGCAGTGCATCCAGCATTATCTCCACAGATGTGTACTTTTACAGAGAAGTAGAATCAATGGCCAATGTTGGGAAGGGATCAATACGGTAGTTTATCACTGAACTTCACGTGCGCCACTGATATTCCCACCCATGAGTCATAGTATAAAATATACAGGTCAGCTCCCAATAGTACTGCTCAATTGTCAGGATGGGAACTCTGTGCCAGGCCTTGAATATTATCGTGAGAAAAAATACCAAGTTGCATGATGCCACAGTTCTAAAATCAGCAATACTTGAAAAGAATTTCTATACGTGTAGTGCACATGTCTTCTACAAAGTATCTCAGGTTTGCAATAGGGGACTTGCATGACCGCCATCTTGAATTGATTCACATGGTATTATGGGAGATAGAGTCTATAGAAAAGATGTTCAGATATATCTATCATCATCTATCGGTGCTCCAATGTCAATATCCATGTGTAATACCAACGAATTTACTCTCGTTGGTAATACAAGTCTCCATCTTTCCCCTCGTGCATTTTGTATAGATCATTTATGCAATCGGTGATCATATTGGTGAAAACATTCTTGCAATTTTCGATAAAAATGTTGCTAAATATTTCTATGTCAGACCATGCACTGTAACAGACATGCGTAGCAGCACATACAAATCCCCTATTGTCGAACAGATCATATCAGGAACCTCACCGAGAAGAGGGACCAGTTTAACAATGTGCAAAGACGACTACTGAGAATTGCCAGAAACAATTACAATCAATGCAACTTATACAACAACATACTTGGATCACAAACCTTGAAGCATAATAAGCCATGCTTGCTGCTTTCAGTGAATCCCTGAAAAATTAATTACACACTGTCCTCTCCATCCGTCTCATCATCGTCATCATAATAATAGTCACCCTCTAATCTGGTATCACCCCAGGGAAGTTAACAATGTATACCATACGAGGAATTGATCCAAACACTAAATCAGAAGCAGAAAAGAAATGTTAAAAGGACTAAGTGCAAACTACTGAATCTGTGTTCGATCGGTGCATGGTATATAATCGGCCACTTTTCAATGACACATTGGGGATCCTACCTTGTAATTAAAAGTGCTCTAACTAATTGAGAACTGCAAATCATTCCATAAAGTTAATGTCATCGTTTAACAGCTCTCGTATTTTTATGCATGCACATTGAAACTTAATTGGGAAACTTAATTGTGCACTTTACCAGAAAAATATACATAATTTGCTTATGCAATGGGTACAGCTTTTAACTGCGTTCACACAAAAATGGGGAATTACGGAGTGTTAATCAGAGCACAGAAAGAACCTCACTCATCACCATTCCCTTAGATGAACTTATTACTTGCAAGTTTCGGGTGCAAAAGAAAGACGCAGAAACTGTCATGCCTTTCCAACTCGGCAATATTTTCACGCGAAAAGTTGCTGTTGATGCCATGCATTGCACAGAATACAGCGAAAATCAAAATGTCTTTTATAATATTTTTACAGATATATATTTCATTATCTATTTCATTCCATACACCAAATCCAAAGATATACTCTTTCATAGGTAGGCCTATCATACCGCATGTGAACTATCAATTATAATAAGGCACTGCGTCTTAGACGGGTATAAAATAAAAAAAGGAAACATACATTTGGTACGCTTTTCATATATATAGAGAGGAGTCAGGATATACTGAAGATTAAATTAGGATAAATGTCAACAGTCATAAACACGCAAGAAAACAGGTTGACTGGTGGAACGAGATAAAGATGTTTAATATACTTCAAGTCTTTAAAAGTATTAAATCTACATTTTTAATATAAAACTTGTCATAATGTTATAGAACGCTAAAAAAACAGGGCAACGCAAAAGGGCTCCATATTCTCTAATAATAAGTGGCATTATGATTTAATGAATAGCAAAATAATTGCATGTCAATCAATGCGAGAAGGACAGTCACTGTGACAGAAAACATCGTGAGAAAAGATAAATATTAATTCTGTGAAATTAATTTTACTAAAGAACTCTTCTTTGTCGGCGCTTTATGTCTCTCTGCCTTCACAACAAAACATTGTGTACACGTTGTTGCGGTTCAGAACCTCCCCCAATTGGTTGTATTTCCACACAAAGAATCACTAGACCTCCCTCCACTTTTTGGCATAGGGGTTGTAAGGTCAAAAGTCAAACCTTTCCCAACAAGTTGAATACGGAGTCAAGAGATCCAAGAATGAAGATTAAACATCGGTAACAGCTACAATATCATGCAAATGCCATAATATTATAGTAAGTTATTATATTATAATAACGTACTGGTAGATTATTTAAATAAGGTGGGAAAAAATATGATAGGAGTACGGGGATGTGGCCAATACCATTAATGATGATAAACGTTGCGGGTCATCTCCTATGAAATCGAAATTCCTTAAGTGCTTCTTCTGGCCTATAGGAGTGTCGGTAGCATTTTATCATCTGCCGAGAATAAATTAAATCTTCCTAAGTAGATTATGACATTATACAACACACGTTAGTGTGTTTCTTCTCAGCAATAGATGGTTTACTCAGTCTCACTCAGAGCTGTCATTTCTTTTTTAATGTTATTTTACTTTGTTGGGGCCTACGCAGCTTTAAACTTTAATTTTCTATCAGGCGTGTAGGCCTACGCATAAGGATATCGCAAGTGAATCTTGACTTGAAGGATAAAATAACGAGCCAGGCCTACGCATATGAGGATATCGCAAGTAAATCTTGACTTGAAGGATTAAACAACGAGCCATATCTGAGGATCGCACCGAACCAAAAGAAGAATGTCAAGTGGACATAGGCTTATCACAAGGACACTTCAATTATTTACAATCAGTAGACCACCAAAGACTGATGAAAAGGTTGGCGAGCGTGATATAACAAGCATTTAGTGTTTTTTACATTCTCCAGTTCATTTTATCAAATACACCCACACACATGTATACTACGACTATCTAATAAGGAAAGGTAACTTGCGTGGTTTTACATGCATGATTTATACAGTCAGGATAGATCAAATTTGTTCCAAGAAACATTACTAAAAACTCGCTCGACCTTTCCCAAGTCGATAATCGCAATTAGGCACATGACTTATACTGAGACAGTAAAAGTGTTTCTTATGATCCTTGAGCGATAATCTCTTTTTTTTATTTCATTAAGTATTTTAGTACACATTGCACCCTATAGTTTTTATTACGAAAGCCTTTGATAACTATTACTTTTTAATTTTATTTAAAATTTAAGTTATTTATGGCCATTTATTGCTTTTTAAATATTTTGAATTAAGAAGTAATTGTATACAAGCATTAGTTATGTTTCTGCACTTGTATTAAATGGGGGCCGAGATGCACACTTCTATTCACACGGATATGAAGATTTCGTTTAAGCAATGTTCGTAGTAATTCACTAAAAGTGACAATACAATGTGTTTCGCTTCATTGCTATGAGTGGGGAGATTCCATGGTCCTCTTTATCTATAGATAATTTATTACGCCATCGGCGCAGTAGTGGTTGCACTGAACGTTATCACTATATACACACTCATATACGGTACTCATAGGTACGGTATACCCCCTGCCTCACACACACCTTTTGCTTCGTACTTATTCATAATAGCAGCAGAGCTAAGACAAAAATAAGCAATACTACTTTATTAAAGTCCATTTTATTTTTAAGCTTTATTGTACTATGTAGATGTCTTTGAATTGTTAGTGATGTGATCATTTACTCACACATAAGCCTATTTGATGTCATATATTATTTGTTTTGTTGTCATTATCATTATTACTATTTAATGACTATTACACGTATCACTCCTGTGAAACCTATGTTTAGTTGCCCGGGGCAACTAAAGATTGTCTCTGGACAAGTAAAATTTAATGTTAGTTGCCTGATTGGCAAGGGAAAATCTCTACGGCGCCGATTTCAAACCCCTGTTGTGATGTCTACTTGCAATGAAACAAGATACATGCAGATCAGTGTGATTTCGTTTATAATTCTGCAAATAAATTTGGACAAGGGAAAAATGATGTTGGGCAAGTAAATCTTGGCTGCCACTTGCCCAATAGGCAAGTAAAGTTGGTAGGTTTTTTCGAGCCCTGACTCCCGTGAAATTGTTTATCGAAATAAAATCAGTTTAAAAATCAGCAGTATCATCTTCAAGTCCATTCTAACCATTTTGTTGTTGGGGAGAAGTTAAGATTTCGCCAATTTATTAAGCTGTTCATATCATAATCGTCGGCTTTTATACAATCAGGTTTCTCCTTTAGAAATAAAAAAAGTACTATACATAGTGACAGTCAATTTCTATTCCATTTTAGTCGAACACATAAATGCATGGGTATCTTCGCTACCATACCTATTTGTAACAAAGCCTTCCTATTTTTAGTTTTGAAAGGAAATACATCGAAACCTAAAAGGATCAGTCTAACCTTCTTACGTTACACTTCCAGCTTATAGTTTACACCAGTTGATTTCGGAAACTTTTTAGGTTCATGACCCTAGCTTAGCTTGTCCGCTTTGAGGAAGTTTTATTCCTGTACCACGGCCTTCATGTAGACTTATCAACATAGTATTATATAATTATGTGTGTACCGAATACATGTATGATCATAAGCACCTAAGAGGGATATTCCTTTTAAAAACAGCCACAGTTTTAGTTCTGTCTTCAAATTGTTCTATGAGATTAGTATTGAAACATTGCAACGGATGAAAATAAATCAAGGTATAGGTTATGCGTATGTTGGTAATAATTGCTTGAACTGTGATATGGCCGATGGAAATATATATTTTTTTAAATAAAATGTCAACGAAAATGCCCTTGACACCAACCTAAGGACTATAAGACCCTTTTCTCGAGGGCACGATATTTGAATGTGTTTAATTTTCAAGAATGCTAAATTATTGTTATAATATGTTCGTAAACTATAGTGGCCAAGGTAGAAATGTCCTGCACCTAGTTTATTCCTTCGAAAAGTTTTGAACTAGACACTAATAAAATAGAACCAGACACCAAGATTATTATGTATTTTAGTTGAAATCAAATGGCACATCGGAGTCCAATGCGGGTCAATAATTCTAAAAAAAAATACTGTGTCGTCGTTTACCGAAGCTTAAGACCGAAAAAACTAATAATGCTTCCTATATACTACACAGTCAGTGAGGCTATAGAAAAACAGAGGGATGAATGAGTACTGCCAAAACCCATGTTTTATTGTTAGGGCAGCCCTGTCATATAACATATGTAATTATATAATGAGCTATGCCAGCATGAGGAGAACCCGAGGGACTAATTATTATTATGTATAGTCAGGAAACGCAGACAAGAGATTTCCCACACTCATGACACCCGACTACTGACACTGTTCTGCTCCAGTTAGCTCCTAGGTACGAATAGAACTGAACTCACACAATTTTTCAGGAAAATCTAAGAACATTTTTAATCAAATTACTAACTCACTTAAAAGTGGGAGAACCTGTAGGGTAGGACCTGAATCAGGCAACATCAACAAACGAAATAACTTAGTTGTATAAGGAGAAATGCCTTGAAAAGTTATCAAAGATGTGGCAGCTATTGAAAAAGAGAACAAAGATGAATTAGTCATGTTATTCACAGGTGTGATTCCAATGTTAAATACATGTACATTTATCTTCCATGTGACTGCTATACCAGAGGAATAATTCTGAATGAGCGATTACCGAAAAATTCTTAAGACAAATTAACCCATCGAGGCTTATTTCCTACCATTTGTGATTGTGGAATTACGACAATACCTCCATTATCCCATCACAGATGTCCTTGAGATATTCAAATAGATTCCAGTCAGAGCAGAACTTTGACTCTCTTTGTACAAATTTGGGATAATGAACGAACGGAGGCAGAAGTTACTGCCAAAGGAAGGCTGAACAATCAGGGGGTGGGAGAGGCGGGCCGGGGGGGGGGGGGGGGGCAGTTAATCGGCATAACGTAATTTCAGTTAACATGAGAATTCCGGGAGAGTTAAGGACCTAGGTATGAAATCATACAAGCATTTTCTTTAATATAATGATAACTTTCTGAACTCCATACCATTTGACACTACTTACTTAAAAGTCTTTACCCAAGTGCCACTTTAGATATTTATACAAAAGAAAATGTCAGAACAAAAGGACCTTAACGTCAAATAAATTAGATAAGACAGGAGGTGTTGATCGTGGGGTAGTTTATACTCAATGGGATAATCAAAGCTACATTCCATAATTCACAGGCAGTAAGTAGACCCACGGTCAACCTGATTATTTTTTGAAAAGAACAAATCAAGTCACCAGCAATATTAAGACGTTATATAATATAGGTAGTTTCTTTTGAAGCGAATCCATATAGAGGAGATCTGAGAACTGAAGTCTGTAGAACTGTAGCCGGTGGAACAGACTGAATCTTAAATCCCAGACCAGAGTGACATTAATACAGACCGACCTAAAATACATGTATGTGTAGGCTATGTATCCATATAATATCCATATAATATACGGGAAGAGCAAATTCTACGAAAAGAGGTAGAAAAGAGGGGTTTCTTTGTCTCACATGTTCTCGGAATTTGTTGTTTTACAAACCGTTTTACTCATCTGTAGAGTTCTGTCCACCCTCTCTGGAGGACGTTGTATGTGATTTGTGAAGGTATCTGGGATGGAATGTGATTTTGAAGTCTTTTTTAGTTTTTTAGTTGAATTTTAGCATGGGAAAGCCCCTGTTAGGAACTAAAAGAGATTGATGTCATGCCTCTCCCACTGTCTGTGGCAACGTGGGATTCCTTAGCAATGCATCCTGTGAGAGTCCCTAGCAAAGGGAGAGAGAGAGAGAGGGGGGCAGGGAGGAAGGAGATGGAGGGAGGGAAAGGGCGGGAGAGGGAAGGAGAGAATGAAAGAAGCAGAGGGACAGGGTGGGAGAAATCGGATAGGGTGAGGTACAAGAGGGTAGAGCAAGAGGGGAAGAGATGAAGCCCTTTTTAGTTTTTTAGTTGTGGGAGGGCGAGAGTGTAGGAGAGAGTGAGGACGATGGGGAGGGGGAGAGAGAGAAGAGGGGGAAGGGGAGAGAAAAAGAGGGGCAGAATGAAGGCCATGGGGTAGAGTGGAGAAGGAAAAGGAGGGAGGGACAGGGAGAGAGGGGGGCCTCACAGGTACTTAGCTTTTACAATATAATTGTATGATATTCCTTTCACCCTGAGGCTAGCGATGACTCGCGCACCAAAGCGCGCCTACAAATAAAAATATATATTTTGAAGAGTTAAGGGAGCCATTTTTTGTCTGTGCAGTTCGTATGACTATTATGGATGGTTTCCATAGAACATTTACTTCCGGTAGCCATCAACCATGAAATGTTTCCAACATAATGACAACTGAGTTTCCCATAAATTTGATTTATAAATTATAGGTGACGTTTATAGACTAGGCTTTAGAGGGCTTGAGATCAGGATACTTGCCTGGTATGTGCTGCGTGTAAAAGACTCTGAATTGGCCTTCGAAGCAAATAAGATAATTGTGGGACGATATATGGTTTTAATGTCTTGATTCTAAACGGGTCAAAACCTCCCCAACCCTGAAAAAATGGAAATAAATAAAAGGAGAAAATACTAGCGAATACTTGAAATATCAAAAAGGGACATAATTGCGAGAAAATACTAGCTTATACTTGAAATACCAAGAAGGGACATAATTGCTATCACTAAATGGATCTTCTTGTATAAGGCAAAAGCGGCTTGGAACTCACTACCAACAGAAAACCAGACCCGCGAATCAAAAACACATTACTACTCCAGAAGCATGTCTACCCTTTTGTCAATCCAAGATATGTAATAATTCGGCAAATAAAGTATTTTCAAATCAAATTAAAAATTCAATGTCTTAAATGAATTCTTATATTACAGGAATTGCCAATGAATGCACTAGGATAATGGGATGAGTTCATGAACAACAAATATAGGTGGCTGCATTATAAGGGTTACCAGGAAGATCTCCATTGGAGAGGGAACAATGGCCCTTTTCTTTATTGTCATTGTATATGCTGATATGGAATAAAAGTTGTATAATAATAATAACAACAAATATAGATTTTGCTGGATAAATATCAACATTTAACTCGCTGGTTTAGCTATCCCAAGACTTGCCTATACGGTAGGGTGTACACTACGACTACATTCAACAAGAGAAAATAAAGTATGCGTCCAGTATGAGAACAAATATATGACCCCCAACACTTTTACACACATATTTCAGGAAATTGATAAGAGGAACTATAATTATGAACAATTATCTCTATCCTTCACTTCATTCTAAACCTAGGCTAACAAAATCGGGGTCGTACTTTTTGCAATTGAGTACTTATGCAACTGATGATCCCCGTCGAAAATAGTACATCTCAGGGGTGAGTGACCTAGGTAGAGTCAGAGACAGTCCATTACGTATTGGAGGGTCTCTGGTAGAGTTAATCTGGCCAGACAAGACAGAGATTAGCGAATAAAACAAGGATAGTGCAAAGAGAAGGTTATATGTTACTTAGCCGCCGTCTCATCATAGCCCATTTATAGCCAGTAATTTTCCCTAATTACTTTTTATTGAATAGATCCATTCATTATGGACCCATGGTGTTTGCCAGTTATATAATTATATCAATATAAAAGTTTATAAACCAGATGAGAATATCAATATATAGTAGTTTTTATTTCCATTATTAACAATCATAATTACAAGGAAATTGGGCCTACATCTTCTCTATAGACAGGTCTTCCAGACGAGCCGATAAAAAGACCTAAACCTAGTGTACATTTGATCAAACAAGTACTGGTATACAGGTATGAGTACAACGGTGTTTCCTATAAATTCCTTGCACGGATATTATATTAGTTTACAAAGTTTAGCAGGGACACCGGTCAATTTGATAAATGATTAATTGAATTTGCAAATCAAAGTTTATTCTTTAACGTGAGACTAATTAATAGCTAAACATACTATACATGCATGCATGTTTTGAGGTACTGTCATAAGATATAAATGCTACTTAGTACATTCCTTTGATCATCCAGTTTTCAGAGGAAATCCACTCCTCAATGATTTTATAGGTTAAGACACTTATCAAGGCCACTCTTTAAACCGGTATTTCTATGAGCCTTGATTACAGGAGTTGCATTTGCCTTGGTGCAATCTTTATCCCAAGGAAGTAATCTAGATCTTAATCACGTCTTAATATATGACCAAGCAGTTAGTTTCCCCCCAGAAATATACTTCCATACAAAAAACTTCTTTTTATTGTTTACTGCAGAGGTTTGTTGTTATGGGTTTTACTGAGGCTTTCAATGCTGGCTGACTGGCTTAGAAATCTGTGGCTGCATTTATCATATTTTCCCCCCTCTTTTGTTTTACTTTGATAAATTGCATTGTAAAAAACATTCTTCAATTAAAAAATAGTGAATTATAATAATGTATTAGTGGAGCGAACAAATTATGTTTCTAAAAAAGAACAATAAGATATAATCAGTCATATTGGATTACAAGCGATATAATAATGTAAGATTTAAATGTCTAAATCATGATAATGGCAAGGCACATATTATAAAAGAGGTGTTCAAATGGACAGTATCAAAAAAAGGTATGAGCACAAAACAGACGAGGCTGATCAAGTAGTCGGTCCGAATGCGAAGAACCAAGGACAAATACGACTTTTAAAGTCAATCACTGCTTTAAAGGTCAAGTACTTGTCTTCATCCTAAAAACCCATCACTGTTGGAGTGGCCCAAATAATCCTGAGACATTTATATATATATTTGGTGTCAAATCGCATTGATGATCCCCGAGACGATATATATAGTTTCGAAACAGGGCACTCAGGTCAACCACTTCAAAATTCTTTCATTATAACTCAATGAGTTAAAATTCAAACGCTTGATCATGTCTTAATAGTATGTTTACTCATCATACCTATCAGCAATGTTTACTAACTGGCACATACCTACCATGCAATACCTAAGGTCCAAATTAGTAGTTACATGTAATTAATATACATTAATGGACAACAAGAGTGTGATTAATTTACATCGCAGGCGATTAGAAGTAAAAACAAAAACCGAACAACAAGGCCCGACGACAAATTTTCTGAAGTGTAAGATGGGCGTCTGTATAAATATAACGCACAAAATTGCGTAGTGTGGGGTTGCCACATTACATGCTTATCGCAGCGGAAACCATTTTGTCATCCATATATATATATAATGGCTGTTTATTAAAAATAGAGACAGGGCCGTGTACTATATATGAAAATAGCTATTCTCCGAGTAGAAACTCACCTCTACTCTATGGCTATGGCCCCCAATTATTTATTGGGGAAATCGTCAGGTTACTTTTTACAGGAAAGGCACGATTGAATGGAGCTTATATAATGAAGGAAAGATATCAAGAGGCTAAACTAGAGATGCTGCAGGCGGCGGCAAACCTCATCATCACATCTGAAACTATCGGTATATAAATATACCCAACACCTATTTCAAGGTTCGTTGGTTGCTTGAAAGGTTTTAGTTTACTTACATGTAATAATATGCCTAAAGGTGTAGGGTACATTATATGTGGAATTGATGGGGTTGAAACCCCTGGTATGATCATGATTGTATCACAGGACTAGAGAGTATATTTTAGTATCTGGTATACACTTCTGCATCATAAGTTTCGTTTCGTTTAAGAGAGCATATATATCATTTCAGTAAGACATGGGAATAAAGATATGGCAAATGGATAGAGAAATTGAGTTGGATCAATTATTGTTAGGAAGGTAAGTTATAGGCAGGCACAAATGTAAAGGTCTGATATATAGCAAAGCGCGACAGACCAAGAAGATCAAATGGTGATAATGCATTGAATAAAGTCGCCAGGCATTGGATAATAGGGTCGGGATATCAAAGGTCCTGTGCGTAAATCGTATAAAAATAGGCCGGGTAAATAGAGACCAGGGTTTTAATACTAAAGTTAACATTTGTATGGTACCAACAAACTTTGCAGGATCGGATCGGTCAGGTTTAAGAACAGAAGTTATTATACGATCGAAGATCAGAGTGAGACAAATTGATATAATGTGTGTGCCGTGCCCTACAATATATTTACGTATCTTACATTTATCTGAGACTTACTTGTAAGTTGAATTTTACTCTGTAATGATGTCGAGGACATTCGTGTTTTGACTGGTTTTTCCTGTTTTCCCCCATCAAGATCAACACGATTAAAATTTAAAGGAACTTACAAAATATTATTTTCTAAAAAGAATATGTACCACGTAAGACAATCTCATTAACTGTTTTCACCAAGATGACAGGCTAAAATGAATAAAAAAAACTTAAAAAAAAGTGTTTTTTTTAACAGTACTCCTAAAGCTAAAAGGTAATTCCAACTCCTAAAGACTGAAAATATTTAACGATATCTTTACTTCCCCATTTGTTATCGTATAGATGATTCGGCAAGCCAAGAGTTTCTCTAGTTTGTCCGGACTCTTCTGATAAGAAAGATCAATATTAATTGATTTGAGCGTGATTTATCCAGATAATTAGGACGTAACATATGGATATATATGGAAAGCGAAAGGAATAATATTGAGACATGTACATATCATTAACAATTACTGGCAGGTCCCCGTATATCGCGGATCGAAATATATAAAATGAAGTCTCCAGGGGTGCCACGGGAAGGTGGCGTACGTGGTCAGGAGCGCCCCCCCCCCCCCCCCCCCCCCAGCTTCCAATTTTTACTTTGTAAAAGCGTAGAGGAAATAAAGGGGGCAAATGTACTCCCTTGCCTTTTTTGTGGAATACCACATTCCACATCAACTTGCAGGATTCCTGCCCCTTTCCTAAAATCCTACCTTATATACACGACACTTAGGTTACTGAGGGAGCACAATATTTGAGTGGGAACTTGTCAGGATGATTGAGCTATCAATTTAAGAAGGCTCCATCCGTCCCCTCTACTCATTTCCCCAACCCCTCTCTTCTTACTTTAATAATTATATCGGATCATCAATTCATTAGAATAATTGATAGGTCACGGAGGTGGAAAAGATAATGTGATTGATAAGGATCGGTAACTGATTAAATTGTGACTTATGGAATCAACAAGCTGTCCATCGGTTAACCTACGATCAGGGAACAGTTATTATTTTAGTCAGAAAAATCAATCCATGCGTTGTGCGAACACGCTCCAACTCGTGACAGATTACCATAAATATAGCACAATATAGGTCCCAGTCCAGACAGCTTGGAGGTACACAGGTAAACAATTGATTCTGATTCGAACAAATATACTGTAATGGTTTTAGTTTCAACAAAATAGATTATTCACGTACCTTCAGTATATCATATAACGCATCTATTATAGACGAACGCAATATTCATAGCAAGACCTCCGATAAGATCACATAAATAGCATCAATGAGATTAAAGCTATTAGAATTTTATACATCACTTCTTATTAAAGGTTAATTTTGAACAAATGGACACATAATATGCACATCTGCCGTTATGAAAAGCTTTGAGCAATGAGTGGATACTAGAGGTATGTGAATGTGTTACCCTATATCAAGTCAAATACAATCATATATTATAGGCCAAGTTAGAAAAACACCAGATCCACCTGCATTCTCCCTTTAAAGGGTCACCGTGACAATGCTATTTTTGCTCTTGCATTCAACCGTGACCTCTTGTACGTATTTACATTAATTACAGCTCATCCGAACTATTTTAATGAAGGTAGTTTCATCTGTATAGAGATCCAACTACGTCAATGGCTAAAGTCCATATTATGTAGCCAGATATCAATAGATATCTGCGATGTTTCTATTGATAAACGTTCAAGATATCCCTGTAACGGGTCATACGATGATATCCTGATCGCAAACTATTTATAAATAACGTGGACCTCTTTAAACTTTCCAAATCCTATGAGTGCCCCCGCCCCGAACTAAGTTCTCCCTAACTTCCCTAAAACTCTTTCTGTCACTGTTTATCCTCGAAGGACAAACAATCAATGTTGATCAGGGTCGCAGGTGGTGGGTGCACGGTTCCAGTCACTTTACTCATGACGCAAAAGAGTAGAAGATAAGTCTAAGAAACATAAGGTGTGTGGGGGTAGGGGAGGGGAGGGGGAGGGGAGGTCATTGGAGGCTTGAAACTAACCGGTGGTACAAGGTGAACAATTCAATTCAGGCAAGGAATGCCAAGTGAGTCAACTCAATTGTCGAGTGCATGACTATCGGAATCGCCATCAGGTGTAACTGTTTTATTTCAAGTATCTTAGGACAATAGGTTCTTCGCATGATTATAAATCGAGGCTTGTGACACGACATTAGGTAGCATTAACACGTTTAATACAAAAGGTACAATATGCTGGCATCATAATTACGATGTAATAGCCACTGCCCCCTCGCAATTCTCTTGAATGTTAATCATTTAAAATAGGTAATGTATTCCGTTTATCACAGTTGATTATGTTTACTAGTGCGATTGGGATCATCTGATGTCTACCACTATAAACACCATTTGCATCCGATTGATGTATACACAGACAGCAATATACTATCTCAGTATTATTTAAAAGCATGGAGGGGACGGCATTGATAGAAGTGTTAACGTGGGAGAATGTAAGTCCATTTCCTCTCTTCCCTTTATGAAAGAAGGGTGACACGATCACAAATGTTTGAACGATTGCCGTGCAGATCAGAGATCACAGCCAGATACTAGAGTCTCTTCAAATGATGGAGGGTTATTGGCAGAGGTGGACATTTGGTTAAATGGTGATTTACTGACACTAGATTGGGTTTTCAGATCTCTACAACGAGAGAAAAGGCTGGCCCCTTTCCAATATTGCAAAATGACCATAAAAGTGTGGATACATGTATATTAATTGCATGCTTCCCTTGTCAATAATATGTAATGTTGAATATTATAGACTGTTCATTCAAGGGAATAATACTGTTACAGTTTTACTTACTCAAACGAACAAACGAATACTATACTTAGTAAATAGCTGTAAGAATTAAATACGTGTATATCAATTTAATTAAATGTGTGTAACATTCACTTCCTTTGATGTAACGAACACAATGATTTACAAATTGCATAATATAAATGAACTGAACTATATAATTATTATATATATGTGTGTTCCTATGCTCAGTCAGTATACTAGATAGACTGAATACCATTATTACATTCAATTTGTTATTCTATTAACCGCCAGTTGATTAATAGGAATATGATTAATTTAATTGGGTAATGGTATCATATCCGGCCTTATATGATTACGTAACAAGTCATAACCTTAATAAGTATGATTTATGAATATGAATAACTAATGATTATAATGATAAAGTTGGCCCCAACAATATCATATAAGAAATCAAATTTCCCAAAGCTAATAATCACATAATTCCATATTGGTAGTTTCAAGGGCAAGTGAGATTCCTTATGAAGTATGGCATGTCCCTGAACATAGTTATCAATTTATTAATTTCAGTCTTATTATAGGAAAAAAATAGTCACCAACTATTATAAAACACATCAATTTGGACACCAAAAGTGTCAACATACAACAATAATTATTGTATAAAAAAAGCAAATATTAGTTTTTACGTAGATCCAATTGCTTTCCCCCTGGAGCCACCGATAGGAATACACAATTTACGTAACAGCTAATGATATTGTTCACACTCAACCATATCCTGGGAAAATAAACAAGCGTGTGAATTGTGCACCTACATACAGCTGTCAGAACCAGCGACAAGTGTCAGTGCTCCGCTCCTGTCATGGTACCTATATTAGTAAACACAGCTGTCAATACTGATCCAAACTCTATCTAACTTCATTAGAGCCATTATAAATACACAGGCAATAGAGAAGAACAATACTTTCCCAACACTTCCCATTCGGTAATTTCATATTCTTCCAAGGCTGTCAAACTTTAATTTTGCTCTGACTAAGCACATTCAACAGACACTCACCTAGTCCCTGATCTTCTAGATCAGCTCTAATCGACGACATCGTGATATGGTACCAACTTTTACAGTAATCCAAAGCGTACAAGATCCAAAAGATCCAAACTTTGCACGTCAAATACTCCACATAGATCCGGCTAATAGTATCACAATTAAAGCAAGTCCTTTCATCTAAGATATATGTCACAATAAGTAAGTTTGTTTATATGAATGGCCCAAGGCCAAGGGAAGTCTGGGCTGTGGTAGTACTAGTATTGTCGGTAGTAAGGAGAGGTGGTAGGATGGTCGGCTCACACAGCAAGCACCACCATCACCTACCACCACCGAACCCCTCACCTCACCACAGTTTCCAAGGTAACAGAACCACACTGATAAGGTGTCGATGCATATGGCTCTCTGGTAGCCATGGTAATCACTCTTATCTTTCCTTATCTTGCCGGTAGATCCACATTAAGCGTTAGAAGTCCTTGTTTTTAGATCAAGGCCTATGAAGAGAGTTGACAGTAGTCTTGGACTTGGATAACATGGCGTGTCAGTCCGAGTGCAAGTGTATTAAAG
The DNA here is from genome assembly GCA_942159475.1 of Sthenelais limicola. Taxonomy (NCBI): domain Eukaryota; kingdom Metazoa; phylum Annelida; class Polychaeta; order Phyllodocida; family Sigalionidae; genus Sthenelais; species Sthenelais limicola. The sequence goes on from OW804100.1 coordinate 42,638,138, forward strand.
CAGGAATCCTATACTATACGGAGCTATACGGTATATACCTCCCTGTGCATGTGTGTTGTGTGGTGAAATCCTTCGCCACGGCTTCGAGAACACACTCGTATACCCTCCTATGACATGTCCTTCCCAATCAATCCACCGATTACCAGTTCACACAACTAAAACTATCCAAACACAGAGAAATAGAACTCGGGAATAGTTCCTCGATCCACTCCTGACAGCGTCCAACTCACTTTACACTTACTGGAGTTCCCGACACTCCTTCCCTTCTCCTATCCCGATACCTCTGTATGTGCTATAGTTGGTTGCACCACATATCGGTCTCTACTAAAAGTGGGTCACCCTTGTCTAAATTTACGCAACTGGCACATAAACCACCGGAATCTGGATTAAATTGTCCCCTAAAATAGGCACAACACCGTGTAGGTAAAACACAAAAACAGACAATATGTAAAAAAATTTTTATCTATTTGTGATTCCTTTTTTACAAGTTCAGTGTTCTCACACACCTGAAGGATCGATAGTATCGTCTAGTCACATGATCTCTATAGGTCTAGTACTCGATCTGTAGTTCATTTCTTACAGGGGCCGAGTGGAGAAATGTTTCTCATGATGTTTGCAGTCGGCTCTATTTAGAAACCATTACATATTAAAATTGGTAATTTACCATTAATGGGGCTATCTAGTTGTTAAGGAACTTACATTCCATGCCAATTTGAACAAAAATTACTCCAACAGGGACGTTTATGTATTTTAAATTTCATATGAAAAGGACACCCTCCCCCTATGATAATATTGCTTCTGATTGATTTTTCGTTTACGGTTTTCACAAAATAATATTATTACTGGAGAATGTGGTGGAGCTGATGCATAACACACAGCATTTATCTCGGGTGAACTATTCTAGTCTTTATATTTGCCTAGAGATGGCCTAAATTGGAAAATGGAGAAAGGTGAGAATGGTTCAATAAAATGTCACGGTTGAAATATACCTTCAAGCTCTTGACGCTATTATTGATCATATCAATCATATCAGTAAGGCAACACATAGAAACTACCAATAAATGTATCCGGTTACATATATATATATGCGCCTTTTATCACGTAATTCTTCGCCCCAAATGGAATAAAATATATAGAAAAAAATCCCCTTCTCTTTGAAATGGCAGTACTTCCGTGTATGATAATAAAAGATCAAAGGAGAATTAAGAAGAAGAAAACGAAGAAGAAGAAGAAGAAGAAGAAGAAGAAGAAGGGAAAAAAAAGATTCTTCCCAAGAAGAAGGGAGAAATGATGAATGCGGTTACCTGGTTCTTCCGTTGCTGCATGTGATATCATATTGGTTAGGGCCTCACCTAGAAAGAGAAGAGAGCTGTCTGTCACTAAAGGACCTAACCTCCAAGACAGCAAGACGTACAGCAGGTAGACACAGACAGACACATAACTTAAAGACCATCCGGTGGACAGGCAGACAGGAAAACAGACAATCATGTTGTAAGACCAAAACCGTCATCGTGCATGCCCACAGACACTAAAATTTCGAAATATAGACACTAATTACAGGACAACTAATGTTGGAAACAAAGGACCAGAGTTTATTAGCAGCTACGATTTGTATTGTAACGAGAACAAAACAATGAAACAATTGTCAACCAGTTAGATATATACTCGTGTCAAGGACAATTTCTCTCATACATCTTTGGAGAAAAAAACATCCCTGGAAAACGGTAGAAATGCAGTAATACAGTAAATACAGAGGAATCTAAAATCTTTTGAGTAATTCCTCTGAACTGAAGTCACTCTTGTACATATTATTTGTGCATTATAAAAAGATGGAGAACGCATATGGCAGATTACTTTCTAATTAATCGATAGATAAAATCAAAATATCAAAATGTGGGTTTTTCCCCTCCAGTATAGCATTGGTTATGAACATAGAGGCTATTCATACATTTCCTCGATAACTTTGTAGCACAGATTGTATCGAATTATGTACGATGAATTAAATTGAGAACGAACTGCCATATGTTATAACATTGATAATTTATGTATCCTTAGTATACCAACATGTATATAATATGGCAAAACAATAAAAAGAACATGACAAGAGATACATAAAATACACAAAGCTCTGAAATCGTTTTATCTTCCCTCCATATATTACCGAAGGCTTTGTTGATCCAGGCAATTTGCCAGTAAATACTCGCCCTTTTAAACGTGTATTATCATTAGCTTGGCATTGGCAATGGTAATAGAATTTTGTGTGCATTTTTGTCAAGTAATTCTTGTATATATTATCATAAAGTTGTTTTAGCGTAAATAAATCACTGGAAGCAGACCCGTATACGTATCTATTCTAATGGTTACAAGTGTCATTGTGTCTCAAGAAACGGTACTTCTTGTAATATACTGATTTAGTTTGGAAATGATTTTGGGGGTTCTAAATCAAAACGATAATAGGGAATATTATAGAAAATTACTCACATCAACTGAAAACTATCTCAACATTTTAAGTTATAGTGTTGGGTAGAATGGCCCGAGAAGGGGTTAGATATAAAACATTTATGATAAGAGTATGCAAAGTCTTTCTGATACCTCTCTGTAATCAAAACAATATTGATTGGTAACTGAGACTACAGAAGACTATTGTGTTGTAAAATATAGTTGCACCCCTCTCTAGGGAAAACATGCATTCAAATGATTTTTTATTAATTCTTTTATTCAGGAAATACATCGGAATGACCTTTTCCAGGTGTTTTCGAGGAGCAGGCAAGAGTGTACGTCTCCTTCATTGCACATAAAAATACGATGGAGGACCATTCATGGTCTACAGGAGTTACAACGAACAATAACTTTCTTTTGTTGGGCATTTTTCCCCCCACAGAATGATATAGCATATATATTTTCATGGACTATATATGTAGGTTTTCATTTTTGCCTACCCAAACAAATAATTGCCTCAGATACAGGTCGGTGGGTACATGGTAATGCATGCCAAATGAGGGTAAAATACATTCTTCTTTTCATATCGACCTTGAATATTTTGCCAAATATTTCATGGATTGCCTCCGACATCTTAGGACTGTTATTGATGGTTGTACATATAAGCCAAATATATTTGCATCGTTTTTCTAATTTTTTTTTGTGTTGGCATTTTCCCCAGAATTCCCAGCATATTTTATATTTTGTTCCCCCAGAATGATATAGGATATATATATATTTTTCCTGGACTATATATATATGTAGGTTTTCATTTTTGCCTACCCAAACAAATAATTGTCCCAGATACAGGTCGGTGGTTACATGGTAATGCATGCCAAATGAGGGTAAAATACATTTTTCTTTTCATATCGTCCTTGAATGTTTTGCCAACTATTTCATGGATTGCCTCCGACATCTTAGGACTGTTATTGATGGTTTTACATATAAGCCAACTATATTTGCATAATAGTTTTTCTACTTATTTCAGTTGGCATATTCGAGCAGAATTGCCAACATATTTTCCATCCGAGCGCGCAAGGAAGATTGTAGACAAAAAGCATCAGATGGGACACAGAGCTATAGTGACATAGAACCATCAGTACACCCACCCTATATTGTGATGTGATTTATATTTAGGTAAAGTTTGTACTTAAAAATAGCCTGTTTATTGATAATTGTGACCCACATCGTTTCAGAAGAAAACCATTGCACATCGCCTCGTCCTATCAGTCGTGGAGAAACAATTGTTGCATTTGCATCCGTACCTTTCCTTGTGACACAGTGCCAATGCCAATAAACACATAACAATAGGTGATCCTCGGGGAACATTAAGAAGAATAAGAAAACTAACTAGTCTTACCAACAGACTAAGAAATCTTACCTCTGAAATGATATTTTACAGTATTTAAACAATTGTGAGAATAGGCAGCAAGAATCACATTCGAGATTCTTCTTTAAAAAAACCATCAGATTTAATTTACTCATATATATACAATTACAACTAGCAGAAGGAGTATATCTATCCACCCTGTCCCTCTATACTTTATACATGCATTTCTCAATGATAAATATTGTAGATAAAATGTGTAATAATAAGGATAGAGACATATGAGTGCCAATGTCTGGAGGCTTTACTAGAATGAGTTGTTGATATAGCTCTAGGATCATCAGGAGTTGTGGATTTAGCTCCGGGATTACCTGGAGAAGCTATCATTATGTTGGCACCTACACGATCGTCCAGACCTTGACACATTTGCATCTACATTCCGACATTTCAATGGTCAAGGTTTTAAGAAGAGGATGGTCAATAAGGCGCCAATGATGACGGCAGACATGCAGTGAATATGTCTTGTCAAACAAAAAAAGTTTAATACATCTGGGGTTCGATGATTTAAGGTAGAATAACAAAATAAGTAGATGATAATATTATTAGACTTATTTAAATGTACCTTCATTACAAAATACTTTAGTTGTGCACGTACAAGTCTATCATGAGAGCGAGTAAATACAAAGTATTACAATGCTCTTTGTAACAATTCCTTAAGGAAATGTCATGATTTCTATCATTAAACGTACTATTCGAACCGTGAAACGTACCTTTTATTATAGTAAATATCTACTTAAGTATATCTAAAGGAACTTAAGTATGTATAATGACATACCGACAAATATTTCCTCAACTATCATGGTATGAGGAGACGTTTCCTGAGCTCTATTCAAAATTTGGATCCCTTTCATATTATATGAAAATAAACATATAGACATATAGACGTTTAATTCTCCATCTATATAATTATTTTCAACTTGATTGGTCGTCAGTCCAGAATATAATTTTCATTGATCTAATTATGAACAAGAAAGATAAACACTATAGAATGTAAAGTTAATGACCTCCATTGAGGGGCTGTTGGTGCATTGTTTGCTGCATAATCTCGAGGCACAAACAACCTCTCAGTGGAGGTTATTAATACTTTTAGTCTCTGTTAAAGGTGGTTATAGCCCCTGGACCTTTCAAGGTAAATGAAAGCACTCCACAATCAATCACGTAAGTAAGTAAGCAAACATTTTCTTGTTATAATGTACTTTAATTGGATCACCTAATTTACGCATTTGCTTCTTGTATACTACATGTGGGGTAGGATAAATAATTGATTAGGAGAATGGCTGACGACCCAGTATTACTCACTATTATAGTTTATGGCAGGGTAATTTTAGAGCGGGGATTTCTCTCTGATATCGAGGTGTGGAAGAAGGCATATTCCATTAGTTCCTCTTAATCAGTTCACATCCCCATAAAAAACAGCTGGGCTCGCCTCCCTCGATCCAATTTGGGGGGAAGTTCCTCCTGTCTTAGATTTAATCCTCTCTCCTCTAAGCCAGGTCATGACAGCACATATCAAGTAGGCGACCTTTAATGGCACTTAAAATCATAAAGTGACGCCTAAATGACCAATGGATATATGGCCTTCTCTCCCCTTCCATCTACCCCTTCCCACTTCCCTCTAAAGGAAAGGAGCGCTAAACTATAGTTTGATGAAGATATATGAAATTCGCCCAAATATGTGCTCTCAATTGTTGATGTATAGAGCAAAACAAAATGAATGGAGATAAGTTTAACGAAATGAAGAAAAGTTGAAAAATGATTATCAGAATTACTGAGTATACACGATACAAGATGAGCTAGGTTTTGACTTCTAAGAAGTTGACTTGTGCAAAGTTTAAGAATTCAATAAACAGGTAAGGTGAAAGCCATCCCCCAAAACGAAAAAAATAAACCTTTTCTTGGCACCTCCCTCTCTATGTTCAAACTGTATGTTTGTGTCAGGTGTGCTAGACCGAGTGATCCTCACCCAATGGTGACCCGGATGAGTAACCAGTGGTCAGGGGCTGGACACTGGCCAATCCTTGACCGCTGTCCACTGATCTGCATGTATGTTGTCCCTGTAATATGTCTCTGCCACAGAATCAACATTCTCTTAAATTATTGTGACAAGCGTACTGGACAAAAAAACAACCCCAGTTTAGATTCAGTGTTTAAAGTGTTGTGTCGGAGATCTAGATATCATTGATTTAGCTGTACTTAATTATTATAAAAAATGCTTTTGAAAGGCAGAATGTACAAGGCCATTAATAAATATTTAAAAAAGAAAATGTGTAGGTGTGTGTGTGTGGTTGGGGTGGGGGTAGGGTGGGATGGATTTCTATATGCACCTCATCAACAATATATGCTTTACATCTAAATTGTATCATTGTTAATTTGGACTCATCGAATATTCGCTCATTCACCAGCTCATTCCATTATTTCCTTATTATAATATATTGAAATAATATCGCAATACTGATCCCCAATTGTTTTTATTTGAACTGATTGAATATTGTATCCATTCCTTATCAAAATATATCCAAATATCGACATAAAATCACAAAACTGATCCTCAATTTTGATTATTTTGCCACACTTAGCCATGTGTGGTTGAGCAGAACAACTCTCATGAGATTATGTAATTTATAGCCAAAAGACAGGTTTAAAGCAATGTCTATCAGGGCGAAGAAACCATGGACTTCTAACGATATGGATATATGACCAGGGCAAGGGTATCAGTTCCTGCTCTGAGTAAAGAAGCACCTTACATGTATATATATATGCGCAGTTTGTTGTTATGTAACTGGCATGCTGAGTAAAACACCTCATAATCCCCAACGGTTAGAGTCCCCCTGTTAGTTCTCAGGTAGGGTTTAGCAGGTAAGGATTAGGAAAAGTAAGACTATATGACACACAAAGCTAACATTCGGGGACGAGTAAACGCGACCTGCGTATATATATTTTTATGTAATATATAGAATGTATGCCTGGATGTGTATAGGGCAAGATATATTATATATAAAGGACGGATTTCACGTATTACATATCTATAGGATGATTTCTTTCGGTAGCATGTTTGATTGAAAGGTTTAAACAGGGGACATATTGAAATATTGATTTATTGAGCTCCTAGATGATGGTAATATCTTTATTTTTCATAGAAACCTTCATGTACCCTAAGATATATTTAGCTATTCGGAGAAATAAAATATCGCACGGACCATTACCATGAATATATCAAACTTGTCAAAAAGGGCGTAACGTAAATTCGTTAAAAAGGGTGGTACAAAAAGGAACGGGCACCTATTGAACATCACACAAACCTGGATGGAATTCTGAAGGTGGGGCTAGGAGAGTTGCACCATGGGTTGCACCTTACTCTAAGGTTGCACAAAGTTGCACCCAGCAGCGATTAGGTACCTAATTCATCACGAGACTTCGTAGTATACCCTAAGGAAGCGGACCCTCCTAGCTGCAGTCCCTGTTAACTGAAAGCTGATCCTAAGTATGACCAAGTTGACTAATACCAAACTGCTATTTTCACTCTTGGATTAATAAAGAATTAACAAAAAGTTGAGGGCGGTCCCGACAATTATATCAAAATGTTTTCATATGTTTTAGCTCAGATGGAGACCTTTTCTTTTATAGTGGGTAAAATAATTCAATTTGTTCAATCATTATCACCCTGTCGAAAATCGACAGTACAGTCAATATATAGCCTGATATAAATCCCCTTTTTATTCATAGGGTGCAGTACAATCAGGGAGTTATATGAAATACCTCCCTGGTACAATTACAATACTTCATGTCCCCGTGAACTAATCCTTGCTTCCGATTAAAATGTTGTCAATATTGAACCTCGATCTGTATAATGAAACAAAAACAAAACTAATCAGCTTAGCAAACTTTTTTTATGTCAGTAATCCGGTGAATTATGTTCAGTTCGTGGATACATCGGGTGTGCACGGATCCACCAGGAGCAAGGGGGAAATCCCCGCATTTCACTAGTACCGACAATGGCCACACCTGCCTATGAGCGCTGGAGTGTGACCACCAAAGTCACGATAACCAGCAAGCCTGCCAAATCTGATTCTGGCATCTGCTTGGAGGAGGATAGCGCTAAACCAGCTACTTCAGTGCACTTTAAAAATCAATGACTATATGAACATTGCTTCAACATGGTCTAAGTGGTAATTTGCCAGAGACCTTTGTTCTGTATACTGACCTTTGATGATTATCTTGAGAGGGTAGAATCGGGAAAAGAGGGTTCAGGAATCAATGACAGGGTTTTGGCTCTGTTTCTCACATGGCGGTTTTGGCAATGGTGCAGGAGGTTATAATGATATGGGTAAAACCTGACCCATATTCTGCAATGTAAACATTCTTACATCTGCAATGTCACGCTATTATTATTTTCATTACTATTATCATTATTATTATTACTGTGGAATAAATACTTTAGTGTATAATGGTTTCTAAGTACAAGTAGTTGGCCACTTCAGACACTGTCTTCCGTGCAATATGTGCCAGAAACTGGATAGAAAACTATTCCAATCAAGTGCATGGTTAGTTAATTGTCTGGTATACATATTCGAATCAAATTGAAGCATGCACGGGCAATTAATTATCTAGCAGTTTGCTGATACGTATTAATTACCAGTATTCAGAGTTCTCTTGCTTTGATGATTTCTCTTTGACTGCATGCATAGGAATAGAAGGTGAACACATTTACTGATGCTTTTTGAAAATAGTTTGATGTTAGTTATCGTGGGGCACATGTATTGTTGGGAAATGTAAGATTTTAGGCCTCCCACTGTCCTTTAGCATGTTAATTTGTATTTTGACCGTTGGAAAAATAATATAAAAGAAAATAGCCTTTATTATATCATTATATTTGATCTAATTCATCGAATAATATTGATAATGAAAATATATACTGAGACTGATTAAATATATTGACCTGCAACCCAAAATAGGTGCCTGAACTTAATTAAACTGCCTTATTTCTTATCTGAGCAGGGAACATCTTGGTTTGTTCTTAAACTGGGTAGTTTGGGTTGGTTCTAGAGAAAAGCACAGCCTGGTCACGAGTGTGATGACCAGTACATACGCAGCTATACGTCATCGTTTCCCACGCCCATCTCTAACATACATCTCTGCAATCCATGTAACAGCTGGTTAACTGAGGATGCATGTATACATATGTATTGTATACGTACGCCGAGTAAAAGCTGAGTAAGCATGATCTATAATAGGAAAAAGGGCACCCTCCGCCATCACGATTCAGGCGTCAACACATACAATTGCGGATAGTACAACAATGCCCTTACACCAGGGCTCAATGCTGTAACAACAAGCTCTAAAAAGCATTCGGGTTCCAGACGTTACCTGGGGTTAAGGACCTAGAATTACAGGCCGTGTCTTTTTTTCACTCAACCAGATTTTGTAGAAGTACAACCATTATTATTGAATAACCAATTTGTGGCATTTTTTAAATAATACATTTTCATGCCGGATATTTGCCTCTGCAAGATCCCCAGGGAATAGTAATCACGAAAGGCACCTGGTTATCCGCTAATTCTCGTAAAAAATGGATTGTTCTATGTTGTGGCGTGGGTATTTCATATATTTTGTTAACATTGTACTAATTGTCTTTAATTAAAATGATACATGGATGCGACTGAAAACCACCACAAAAGTGGGAGTCACTTGTTAAACACATTTTATTAGAAATCTAGCTAAATAATTGTATATTAGATATAAGTATACATATTGTTTTGATCGAATAAAAAACAATGATATCGATGGGACCATACATCAGGCCAAAGTGATAGGAAGAAGCATGTAACATTTTAAAGCTTTTAAACTCTAAAATACATTATCATATTTCTTAAATAATTGACATGTCTATACTAGGCCTGAAATGTCAATAAAAAAGAACAAAGAGAATGGTGGTGCACTGTCACCTCCCATCGGCCATATCAGCTCTAATCAAGAGCTCGATAAAAAGATGTCATGAGTCAGAGGAGACAACACAGATATATAGGAAAGTACCCTGAGTTACCTGTCTCATGACCACTAATGATATTACCTTGAGGTTATCATTCACATTCCCTATTAAATTAAGCTGCATTCTCAGCTATTACGACAAAAGAAATATTACAACATTTACTCATATCATGATATATATATATATATATATAGGGCTGAATTTATCAATATTCTGCTTCTGTTCAAATGACTTTTAGATGGGTTGGAAAAGAATGGAACAAAAAGTGAAAATGTTTCATTCTTGACCGATGTTAACTGAGAACACAGCATTAAGTCGAACTAATCGTTTGTACCAACGAGATTATATCAACATGTTAATATAATCTCGTTGTTTGTACCAAGTTCATTAGGTATGACATCTCGCCTGTCCATTTTCTGGTTGTTAAAACTATATTTGAGTGGATGCTTCAGAATGAAGAACCACCTCGAATGCAATATCACCAACGGCACCAATTATTCGAGCTACCTGTATCGGACTTTACCAAATAAAATTCGGTCAGGTTGGACAAAAATATAGCCTAAATCTAATACTTGTGCTGTGCGCCTATCAATACATTTCCGCAGATCCAGCCCCTTGCTTCTCTAATAGTAGTGATATACACTACTATACTTTGTCTTTCTAGACGGCCGAACGACCATATTGTAATAAGATCGAAATACAATAAAGAATACTTTAATTGAATTGAATACAAAGGTGTTTATTTTATTTATCTGTCTAAGTTGCAAACCTTAACCACGGAATACCCTTGTTGTATACTGGGTGGAATATTCAATACATTATGACGACAGAATCTGCTTTAGAGAACTTATTTAATTAACATGTGTGGGATTATTATTATTTGTTATATGATAAATCACACACGAGTCTGTATATCGCTATCTTGATTGTCACTTTCCACTTGATTGTCACTTCAGGTGAGATGCCTTCTGTTCTCTGACACTGATAAGCTCCTATATACCTTTCATGATTTAAAGAGATTATAAAGGGAGGTGGGCGGGGAGAAAAATAATGTTCGTTCGAGGGAGGAAGCGGAAATGCTTATTTGACGTTACATGACGTGCATGAGAGAGGAAGACCCCGTCTTCGCGCCACAATGACCCGGGGTTTATTTAGTCAACAATGCCGGAATTTTGGCTTTTTCCTTCGACATAATACATAATTGTTTTTAGCCCTGATCAGGCAAATTTATACTTATTTCTGTATACCTTATTTTGCCTATTTCCCCCTATATAATCTGTAACTGATTATACCCCTTGGAAGAGCTAAGGCTACCATAGAAAGGGAGACCCATTTCCAGAACTATCTTTATTTGTATTTAATTATGTCAAAACTGGAAATAAACACTATACATACATACATACATACATACATACCTATACATACTATCATAATTTGTAGTTATATATAAAATGACCCACACTGGATAGTATGTGGGATGACAAGATAATCGTTAAAATAATTCAAGCTGTGTTGTCATAGACTGTATCCCATGATGTCAGTTCCCTTTCAAAGCTCATGCAACCACAAACATAAAACTGGTGCTACAACCCAGATATCCACCACCAGCACATATGCCACTGCGTGTCTGCTGAGCCAAACGTTGCGCCGCTACTCAATATTGACCTGCGCAGTTTGCATAATCAAGTACCGTATCAACTCTTTTAATGTACCCCTTTTCCTGCGACCCTTCTCCCGCTCACCAGATTCGAGAAGACTTCAACCCTTGATTCATGTCATATTGATCAGTCCAATCTACAGCTATCTATGACAATTCTTTGTGAAATTATTTTGAAGTGGACTAAGTACGCATTTGCCATGTGATACCTGCGTCGAATTTTATCATTTTTTCCCCCAATTGATTTGGAATAGAAAGTTGAATGCACAGAAGGTAGAGGACTTGCGTAATCTCTCCCTCTGGACAGAGTGCATTGGAAGAAAGAAGATTTGAATAAGGATATACCCTGATTCTGAAAGAAAGTTTCGTTAATTACGCAAAATTTATTTCCCTAAAGTTCTATATTTTGAAATTACGGGATGACACCTTCTATTAATGATATATGTTCGTTGAAACAGAGTGGTGATGTTTTTGTAATCACATTAGCTCACATTGTAAGGTTAATATCGGGACTTGTCCACGGAATTGTATGCAATAAAAACCTATAAAAAAATCTTCCCCCACTAAGTACTGGGGAAATAAGGGTATTACTGGCACGTGCAGAACATAACCTAGATCAAACCCTTCTTGTTTGGTTAACCAGTAGAACATCAGGACATCTAAACAAGGAACTCCCTAAATGACGATGGAGCATGCCGTATCTCGAGGTTAAATATTTTAGGTTGATAGTTCATCGACATTAAACCGGAACACCATATGTCCTGTATCAAAATCTAACTCAGAAAGTGTGGATATAGGGCATTGTAGTAGAACAATTAGACCTCAGTCAATTATTTTTGTTCCAGTGTCCTTCAAAATATTTTCTTAATGAAGAACGCCATTATTTCAGGGAATATTTAAAATTGTACGAAACATTTGGAGTGTCAGTTTCTTAACAGGGACACTTATATAAAGGGAGTACTTCTTACACACAGTCAGTTAAAATTTCCCAAGTTAGCAGACAATTTCATTTCATACACAGAAAGAAATATTCATATGATTTGCAAAGGTGTGCAACGGCATTCCCTTAAATACACAGACTTCAGGGATATTCAGCCAACCACTAGTTTATTTATTTAGAAATCGCAAATTTCTCGTAAATTTATATCTCATGTCGTGCTCTTATAAGCGAAAACATTCAGTGTATAGGGCCTGATAGTACTCCCTGTTATCTAACTGCTTGTGTAAAATTCCATATGTCATTATACTGATGCTTTACATATTTAAATCTTAGAAACCCCATGCATTCTTACGTTCAAACATACCACAACACGCTCTCGATATTGCATCAAGGAAGGGAAATCATTCACTTATCATGTTAGATAAATAGGATGAGCCATGCCTTGTCACAGGTCACCATATTGAGGCCAATCCATTCTTTCTGTACTGACAGAATTCTTCTGCTTGCTGCTTAACAAAACACTTCTTGATCATGTCTGCTGTAGCCCTCGAACAATGTGGCCCAAGTTTGGTGTGTATGGCTTGGATTACAATAACCCATGGGTACGTTGAGGGGTTTCTGTGAATATCTTCATACTGAATGCTTTACCTTTGTTTCGTAACCCTTATTGATATGAACGTTGCCCCTATAGCTGACCTATCCTTTATGAGTAAGATAGGTATAAATCTCTAATCATGCAATGCATGGGGGTCAAGTTCGCAATAGACTAAGAAACACTTATTAATATGCCCTAATTATATCATTATTATGGCAAGAATATGGCATTGGCACTGCTTATGCAGTTGTTCATACCAGTTTTGATGAAGCACTACAAGGGATGAACACAGTCAAGAGATGCTCTTAATGTATTATGGATATTTATTTTATTCTACCAGGCATTTAGATTCACAATCATTTACTTATAATTACTCCTTTGTTGTATAGGTCGTCTATATTATCGTATTACAGAACAAAGTAACATAAACATACTTAGATTCGTATCCCAAGGCCACTCCATTTGCGAATATATTTAACAAACGGCTTGGAGAAATTTAGGACAACATAACGATATTGAGTTCGTAAATATCTAATAAAAATTAGGCGCATACTTGTACACACTTAGACTGGTCACAGAATAGGAACCCGTTTGATGCAAACACCTTAAAAAATCCCAAACTCTGCGACTGAATAGGTGAACTCTGCCAATGAATAGGTGGCCGAGCCACAGCACAAATATCCCCGCTACCAACGCCAAAATTCACAAACACACGCCAGGTTCCGACGGAGAAATCTGGTCCAAAGAAGGAAAGCCAAAAAAATACATCAAAATCCAATATTTGCTAAGCCATATAGGAACCAAGTATTCTAAGCCTGGGAAAATTTTTAAATGCATAAACCTAGTATATATGGGAGTAGGATTTATGTGGATAAATGAAAGCACTTAAGTTGTCTTTGCAGGCAATATATAGATGTTTATTTCTTATAACCGACCACTTCATGATAATTTCATTTCCTATGACAACTTTATACAACACATTTTTTGTCGTTCATGCATAGGTCTAAGGGCCTTTTTCTTAACAAATTCTTTCTGAAAAGCCTCCTTGCTGAGGTATCTCTCCTTGCTGAACAACTGGTAAGGAACTTTTAGGGATGGTATAGTTGCTAAAATAATACTATAACAAAATCTTAAAAATACTCTACACTCTGTTTGAGTCCTGTAGGCAGTAAACATCAAAGCCCGCATCAAAGCGGGCAACGGTTAACCCTATGTGGTGCCGCTGCCTACAGTGTATCTTGGTTACTTTCAGATGGTTTGGGATTTTTTTAAAAACAATTCTATCGGCAGAATTTCACAAATGTGATATGTCTAATGTCCAATCAAGGTATATTAGCACATTAACTTCATTAATTACATCATGAATGAATGAATAGATCGCAAACTGTAACGTTTCATTTTGAAAAGAATTAGGGCAGAAAATTCTGGTCACTATTTATACACCATAGTTATTACATTAATTGACTCCTGTAGGGGTATTGTAGGCCAAGGGACAATTAAGGGTCGATTTACTCGATACATTTTTAAATCGCTTTTACAAAGTGTTGCATCAGAGATATTGTTCTTAGCAATAATGGATTGAAATGATGATATACCTTTCTATAATGATAGTTATTTTGGCAGAATTAATGCCTACACGAATCTGGGAAACCTATTGATAGTTTCTGAACAAATACTTAATATTCCCATACACAATTAAGAACAAGGATACGATCTGCAAGTGATACACACAAGATATTGCCTCTTTTGTAAAGGTGTATGGTTTTTTTTATTCAATGAAGTGTCCCATGGACAATAGCATCGGTGAAATGTAAACGTATCATGGATGGGACTGAGTCCCATCTTTTTTATGGTCAACTGATTTCCGTTGGGATTAACTGTCCCCACAATCCCTCTGGGCCGGCTATTAAAAATGAAGCCCCTTCTTTACAAATTTGACAGTGGTCAACTCTTCTGTCCATAATCATGTCATAATCCGTAAACATCATTGTCTTATAGACCTTTTAGTATTGTGCAAAAAGGTTCACTATGATAGTTACACAGGTTAATGAGAGGTATAATAAGAGATTAGACCTATAGACGAGTTATTTTCTGATACAAATTGTATTTCTCAAAAGTTTCACCGATGTGTGATGATATAACTATGGTGTGACTTGACTTTAGTTTCTTTCCTATTAACAGCCCCCTTCACTTCCTTCTCTACCCACTTGTCTATATATAGCCTACCTTCCCTGTTTTACATTTATTAATATAAAAAGGCAGGAGTCATTCTTATAAAGCTACACTGACCAGATGCTAAAACGAAAAGAAATTGTTTGCTTGATCCATGAAAATATGTATTGTATACATTCACCATTTCCTATATAAATGAGACAGTATTCTGGATTAATAAACATCAACCGGAATTTAAGGCTGAATAATAATGTAATGAATGATTAATGAATTTGATATCCAATTCCCCCACAAATTGGTGTGATTTGAAGAGAGTATGGAAGAATGGTTGACGGGATCTCGAGCATTGATACATCTACAAAAGTACATCTGTTTAATTCAGTTAATGTTTGCCCTCTCACTCATGGTCGTAACCGAGCACACGAACATAACAATAGAGAAAATTCGATGTAATATCGCTCGCGTTTTTGAGAAATGTTTATCCAGTAAAAGTGAATATTGATCCAAGACAAACATAGACTTCTCCAAAATAAACATATATGTGTTGCTTACTGCATTAAAGGTCAATCTCCATTTAGTTTAGGTCCACTTGACTTATCAATAAATCTTGAATCAGCACTTGGTTATTCTAATTAATTGAGATTAAAGTAGATGAATGAGAAGAGGGACTTATCCTAAGTCGTGTATGATGTAATATAAGGGTCTAACTGCGTCAATCAAAGAAAACATCTACGTCATGTAAGGATTAACCCCACTCTAAGATTTTTGTTTCAAATTCAATTGAATTTTAATCACCGCGTGAGCACGAAAGGCACATTGCTTATTGCAATATACATTTCCATCAGGGATATAGGAAAGAATTGTTATATTCTGTCCCTTCATGAATGCTTCCATTGTTTGGGAATCCAGGGTGGCTGATCTGTCTAAAGTGCTCACTTTGGACCAAGTAGAGGTATGAAAGTGTTGCGGGTTCGAATCCTGGTACTTCCTCCCCTCAGGCACTAGGGGGAGGCCTGATTTTATGAGTTGGCTTAGTCCTGTTAAATAATATTAACAAAATTGGCAAGATATCTTCAAAATCGCCATATCATGTTTTATTTGCTTTGCGGACACGATTCTTATAGATGACTAGCAAAGTACCCGTCCTCCGGACGGTCACGTCTCTCCCAACATTTCCCCCCCTCCCTCTATTCCCTCCCCGTCTTCTCTGACTTTCATACCTGTTTTTCTCTCCCAACCCCATCTCCGATCACCCCCTGTCCCTCCCCTCTTCCTCATGCTGCCCCTCCCCATTTTCTCTCCCTCCCCTCTCTCCCTTCCCCTACATCCTCTCCCTCTTCTGTCCCCCCCCCCCTGTCTTCTTTCCCTTCCCCTCCCTCTGTTGCCCATGAATCAACCACAAAAACGGAGCTCAGAAAAAATTCCTCATGCTCCCCCTCCCACCTTGTTGCTGAGTATCTTATGTTTATTATGAGGAACATTAATGAAATGTGATCTGTTTTAGGAAAATTAGTCACAAGTCGCAAAAGATTGATTTTGAGATATCATCATATTTGAAAAGATGAGATCAAGACGATTCTAATGATAGTAAAGAGTCTAATAATCTATTTCTAGATTTTAAGTTTGATATTTTTACTTTGTAAAAAAAAAGTTGGCAATATTTCTGGGGGGCAATAAACAGTAAAGTAACTAAATATACTCCATATGAGGACATTCAAAACGAAAGGATGTATTGGATACTTTGTCCTGAAATTTGATAGATCGATCGATATAACTATGAATGATAAACTCCCCGGAGATCAGAACACTCCAATAAAGTGATCTTGTAGAATAAACACTTTGAAAAATATCCTTTTTGCGACTTATGACTCATTTCCCTGAAACACATCACAAATGAGAATTTAGTTAGGTTCCCCTGGACGTAGGTTGTGGGAAATGACGTAGTATCTCACAGGGGCTTTCCCAGGCTATAAATAGAGTGTGGTTATCCCGATTTAAAAAAGGCTTCAAAATCACATTTCCACCCCAAATACCTTCCCAAACCACATACGACGACATCCAGAGAGGGGGGAGAGACCTCAAAAGATGAGTAAAGTGGTTTGTAAAACAACAAATTCCGAGAACATTCTGGACAAAGAAAACCTTCTTTCTACCATTTCTTTTCTACCTCCTTTCCTAGAAATCGCTCTAGCCGTATATTATATGGATTACATGACTGACATAGAGTTCTGAAGCTTAACAAATTTGTTTAGTCCTCTGGGATGTCAGACATAAGTTATGCTGATGGTGTGCGTCCAATTAGAACCCTTTTTGGTGTGGATACCATTGGAAAAAACAGTTTTAAACTCCACTCCTCCGGCATGAGTTTTTGGATAACGCATGTCGCCCTCTTCTGGGGATTCTTAATAGATTTCCGATCAAGAGTAGACACATAACCTTAAGAAAATCTGCCCTTGGTGATATACCAACTAGGAAATTAATTTAAAAAAGAAATATATTATATGTAATTACATATACTATATCCATCATCCCTGTCCTCACTAATTGCTGATGCATATCGCTACTGACATAGAATTACCACTACCTACACTTGTTTACATGTAAAGGGGATTTTCTCCCCTAACCTTTCACTCGCCTCCTCTGTCTGTTTAACTTATTTGCTGACTTGGCTGTTTTCACTCTCCTTTACAGGAAAGACCCATCCTATCTGGAAAACGTACGTTGTATTGGTGATAAAATATGTCTGTACAGCGGGCTGTACAGACTCAAAAAATATACAGGGGCGTTGTTCAATCCAGCATTTCAATATACATACTAAACTTGTAAAAATCGTGGTTATTTGTATTCGCAGGAAATTATTATATTTGCCTACACCACTCTCCATTGTAACCATTATTGCTTTTTTGGTATTGATTTCAATAGAGCCCCGTAAACGACTCTGTTTATTCAACAGGTTTTGTTTGATAATCTAACAAAGTCGCTGTCCATATTATTATTAGTAAAATATTTTCCTAGTTTGGTGTTTGCATGGCAATATTTCACTCGGCCACTGTCGTCCCAAGGAAGCTCCTCAAATGAATCATCGTCCATAAATGAGGTGTTTGAAAAGCTTGAAATGTGATATCAGAAACCCAGAAAAAAAAGTTGAAAGTAGTGTTTCAAAAGGCCTCATATGGATCTTTTACACTAAATCTCAATTCCATCACTAACATTTTTTGTGGATTAAATTTTAACGAACTTCATCAGGCCAATAAAAATATTTAAAAAAAAAAGAAATAAAATCATTTGTGAATGATCCAAACGACGTTGATGAAGGAAGGACGAGGTAACAAAAAACTACAGTATACTGAGTATTTCACTCAGATAAAAAGTCTCCAGTAAACCTTGAAATGAAAGCTTAAGGGGAGGTGGAATAGCATCCAAAGAAGGTTGAGACGTGAGCAACAATGGGGCAGATTTACACATTGGATTACCTACTCAAACTACAGTTTCTTCTTCGTCCATGCATCCCTCCCAGACAAACTATACCAGCTTATATATGTCTACATGCCATGTGCTCAAATACCAAGCATTTGACCGTGTTTGGCGGTGGGGGTGATTAGTTCTTACCCCCTTATGTGGAATTAAGTTGGATTTTATATACCAGTCAAGGTATTATTCTCTATCAACCGGTAAAAGAATGTCTGTATATCCATATGGTACGCAATTCAACGTAATAGCGATTTTATACGGCTTAGTAGCAAATGATCTCCCTGCAAAGTGATACTCAAATGGGAAATTTACGTTAAAAGAATTCCTACGCAAAAATCAGGGCTCTATTCGATTATCTGGAAGCATAAAGGCTCAGAACTTACAATATCTTTGATAATTGAGTTTGTATATTCAACAACTAGGTCAGAGAGTTCTTAGTCTTCAATAAGTCGTAGTTATTTAATAAATTGCAACGAGGTTGCAACAGTGCACAATATATTGCATGTATTTTAAGGAAAACATTTACGACTTTGAATGTTCATTCCTGTTAAAACAAAATTCATATCTTTAATAAATTTTGAATAACAAGAGTTTTAAATTTTCCTCTGAAAATCTACTACAGTTTCTGTCACAGTACACCATGACGAAATGCTCCAATATCACTGTCAGCAACGTAGAATTATCTTGCCAAGACAATATTGAGTTTTTTAGTGGTCATACTGACAATGTTTCCCAAGTAAAATAAGAGGTCATGAAATATTTAAACATTCGAAATTTCACTGAATTGTACATCTAGATGTAGATACGAGTTTTGAGGTTTCAATAATTATTAATTAGCTCAATGTCAAATAAGAGGTGAGCAGTGTCCATGACGATATTTTTGAGTCGTATTTGAAGGAAAGCACTCATACCTTGTCAAGAAATGAGGAATGCATTTTTTCATCTGCATCTAAGAATGCAGCTAGTGGTGTAGCCAAAAGCTACCACTTGTTGGATGTCTTACCAGTAATGGTCTGGCTTTGATGGATCTCCGTATGGCCTCCTATGGTTCGCAAGTCAAGCTTTGGAGTTCCAAGGGGCCTTGAATATATTTGTATTGTACTATTATATCTTTTTAGGGAGTTAAATCCAGTTCCCTTTGAAAGCGTTCCGACAGTCACCATGACCTTTGGAGGATAGTGTGTTCTCACTATCACTATCAAAATAATGATACTAATAAAAGGATAGCATTTGCTATACATTCAATGTTGTCTCGCAGGTTGCCTTTAGAAATGGGAAATCTGTGCACCCTGAGGTATCAAGGATGTAACTGCTTATTCGTATTTGGTAAGATCTTAATGGACATCCATTTTCTGTTAAAGATCACATTAGCCCTGGTGACACAGTGGCTTATGGCCATCAAGTGAAGGGCCTTGGCAGGATTTAAGAAACAGAAGAAGGCAGTTAACTGGAAGTAGCTGTTCCTAGCTGCCGTAGTGTATTGTGGGTACATGCAAGTTGTGGTAGTTACTGAATGGGCAACATCTTACTTGTCATGATGACATGAACCCCATATTAACGTCTCACGTATAAAGGAAAGGGCATTCAGCATTGAAAGTTCTTGTATAGCGGACGTCAGAAAACGAGCAGTAATTTTAGGGGGTTGGAATGTCCTAATCTCAATTGAGCTTTGGTGCCTGCTGGTGCCTCTCGGATAGGCTACAACTGGCCATAGTTATGTATGGAAAGCCATTTATGTACATATCGCCATAACCCTAAAACGGGAAGATTAGGATGCTGATCAGCAATAATGAAGTAAGAATAGCCATTGAAAAAGCGTGCGGACTGGGAATTTTATTTCCTGTTCAGCTGCGGGATAGCAGCCAACCCGCACTCTCCCTATTCTTTCAAAAAGTTACATTTTAGGAATTGGCTAATCTTCCAGTTTCATAGATCCTGCTCAGCCATTAATAATCCCTGAACAGCAATCATGCTTCTCCTATTCTTCCCCGCCTTGGGCGCCATTCCGCAGAACGTTTTGCTGTTCAGCAATGATACAAATATTAGCCATTTATGTACATATCCCCAATCCGTAAAAATGGACTAGCAGAAATCCTGTTCAGCATTACACAGCACCGGGATAGTAGCCCACCGCGGCCGGGTTAGGCTTCTGCCCTGCTGATCAGCAACATGTCTTTAGTCTCACATCCAGGATAGGAGCTGGTCAGCAATATTCATTCCTGAATAGCATTTTTTAAAGAAATAATGATTTATTAATGCCAGGCCTATATATGCTCCTCAAACAAAATTTTAATTCCTAAAATGTAACTTTTTGGAAGAATAGGAAGGGTGCGGATTGGGGCCTATCCCGCAGCTGAACAGGAATTAAAATTCCTAGTCCGCACGCTTTGTCTATGGCTATTCTTACTTCTGTATTCCTGATCAGCATGCTAGTCTTCCCGTTTTAGAGTTATGGGGATGTGTACATAAATGGCTTTCCATACTATGGAAGTAGTGTGGAATGGTGCGGAATGGCACCTGTCATTCCTTCTATAGTCAGAACAGGCACTGAAAATAGCTGCGGAATAGGAACCTTCCTTCCCCATTACCCTCGGACTAGCGCAACATGATGCGGAGTAGAAATATGCTGCCTAACGCTCACCCCTTCCCTAATTTAAGCCAGCCATAGACCATAATATATACACTACAGTCCAAACAGATAAAGGGGAGGGAGCATATTATCTTGGATATGTTCAGGTCTTTTTCCTAGAACATTACCGGTACCTTCCACAGAAAAGCATTTCACACTCATTTTCTTCTTGAATATATAGGTAATAATTTCTTGAACCATAGGTTATATCAAGGAATTGTTAAGTATCACCTTTCCCTTCAATGACAATGATAATCATAATGTTATACCCATTTAAATAAATCCTGATTAGGAAATGTGAAGGCTGAACAGGTGTGGGGTGGAGTATCAGAAATTTAAAAGATTGCTGAACAGCAAAACGTTTGGTGGAATGGTGCCCAAGCCGGGGAAGAATAGGAGAAGCATGATGCTGTTCAGGAATTAGTCATGGCTGAGCAGGAATTATGAAACTGGAAGACTAGTAAATTCCTAAAATGTTACTTTTTGGAAGAATGGGAAGAGTGCGGGTTGGGGCCTATCCCGCAGCTGAACAGGAAAACAAATTTCTAGTCCGCACGCTTTGTCTATGGCTAGTCTTACTTCCGTATTCCTGATCAGCATGCTAGTCTTCCCGTTTTAGAGTATAATGGGGATATGTACATAAATAGCTTTCCAGAGTATTTGCTGATCAGCAGAGAAGAAGCCTAATCCGGCCGGAATGGGCTCCTACTCCGGCCCTGTGTACTGCTGAACAGGAACTGTATAATGCTGAACAGGATTTCTGCTTAGTCATTTTTCACGGATTGGTGATATGTACATAAATGGCTTTCCATAGTTATGTTTAACGATTTGTACGTGTGGAGTTGTTTATGTAGGATTTAAAAAACATAAAATCTCTACATGCCTTTTGGAAACATCAAAGACTCAACGGCATACAATGGAATTACCCTGTAATTCTTTTATGAGAATGTACCGTAAAAATGCTCCTTTGGTCATCGATCGATGTGATACAAAAGGTCCTCATACAAACATCAATTTCAATCCCTATGGAGTCAATACAATAAATTGCGAAAATAATCATAATGCATTTTCAACAACAAAAATGAACCAATCACCAATAATCACAGTAAAAAAGTGATAGGATTGAGAGTACATACCTTCTGTAGGTGGGCTCGTAGCCATAGTGCCGGTCGCTAGGTGACCACTATGGCCGTGTTTGCTCGGTAGTTCTGATTTATGATATACTCCTTGACGGTCATCGGTCTGAAGCAAAGAGGAAAATCTCATCAGAAAAATTATGTTAGACATGTGACACTCAGCATCTGATATTTACGACTCCTACCACTGTCAAGATGTTGGGATACACACAAGGTCATTTTAGGACAACAATGAGGAAATTGTTAAGGTGTGATGAAAGGAACACGGAAACACGTTTGTTCTTCGTGAGAAGTGATAACCAACTCCCACCCTATTGAGGCAAGTTTTTCCCTGTGGGGATGCCCCCCCCCCCACTCACCCACACTCTCATTCCAGGAATAAATATCATATTCCTTTTTCATTACTTGGAAAGATCGCAGAGTTCATCATTCATCATTCATTCACAGGCTAAATGAGTGGCGAATTAAATGGTAAATATTGGATGTCAGACAAAATTACCTTTTTAAAAAAAATCGGGTATCTTTTATGAACTCAGTTGGAGTTTATGATTTCGTCAGCAGGCCTTAATTCAAAGCCAGTGTTAATTCCTGGTGGTTTTATGTTACAATTTTATAATTGTACTTTTAATGCAGTGGAATTTTCAAAATGATTTCTGGCTGCAAAAGGTTTTTTTTCTAAATTCCCCCGAACGTGGGTTACCTAATATATAAAGGGTTTGGCATCTCATTCATGGCAAAATAGTCTCGCTGTGACAGGTATACTTGTCACAGTGATTACCGGAAACGCTTTAATCATATCCGAAATTATACAGACGAATACCAAAACTGTGTGCATGCTTTATTGACTGCGATACATGGGAGGGGGAACTTCAGGCCAACCATTAAAGGACTCAGTCATGTATTCTTGTAGGCAATCTCTGATAAATGGCAGGACAGCGAATGAAATTGCGTGCTATCTTCCCAGGTAATCAAATTAACACCGATCCGTCCCTACCTGTATACCAGCCTCCCCCTCCAATATCTAGTTCCTTTCCATGCATGAGTGGTGCATGAATTCTCACATGTGCTTGGTTACCAGGTCGCACTGACACACTGCACCGAATCACCCGACCGTCTGAGTGCATGTCCTTAAATCTGATTGGCTATTCATGAAGCCATTAAACCTCAGTGCATTAACTCTATGCATCGAAGAAGCAAACAGATTAATCGCTATCAACCAAGTTACAATTTTGCCACCCAGTCACCTATAATTATATATGTGAATATTTTCAAATTATGCGAAAATTATGGAAAGTACATACATTCCACTACCAATTATAAACCATGGTATAGTATGGTATAGTCTCTAATTTGACCTGAGGAAAGCGGTTTTATAGGGTGATCGATAGTTATGCATGTGTAGTCATGTGTTGCCCTGCTACCGATATTGCCCAGGAAATATGGAAGGTAGCTCACGATAATTACAGTAATCATCATATCTGCATCCCACAGGGCCTAAGTTCTTTTTCTGAATGAGAAAGATGATAATACAAATTATGCCCCAGATTAATACACTCCATCTGAATAATATTGACAGAACGATGAAGAGAATGGTGTCATCTCTTTAACTCTAAGGTTATATAAATAACCATGGGGAAAACAATACTGTACGTGAAGAGAATAATGTAATCAACTATAGTTTAATTCATTTTGACTCCAGTTATGTATTCTTTGTTTATTTAATCCGATATAATTCTATTAGTTATAATAAAGGAATTCATACACTTTATTAATTAATAGAGACTGTACTGACGGCTAGGAATCGATAAGAATGTACAAATCAAAGCTTTGGTATTGTTGTATGAAATGGAATATACAAATAAACGGAGAAACTTGAGAATGAAGATGAGTTGATTTTTCTTAATAAAATCCATAGGTGTGATCTACAAGATCATTGAATTCCCTGAAACGTTCTCATAAATGAATAAAAGTTAGCCAAAAGTATTCAATTTTGCTATTTTGCTACATACATACCGGTATTCATAGTCATACATAAATTTATATATTACATAACATTTATCAAAGTACTTCTTCATCGGTTGATTTGGTTACCCTAATTGACTCGTGGAATATATCATTCCATCACCATCCATAAAAATGTTTATGTATGGCACATCCCAGAAGAAAAGTATTTCAACTCATTTGAGCTAGCACATAGATCTACATACACAAGCACAACGCACTTGTATGTTAGCGCCTGCTTTTGTGCAGTAGGCTACGTAGCGCCGGGACAGTAATGTAATTAGCGCTGGATCTTCTATAATTCTGCGCTCGGCATTGATACCATCCCTCAAAGTAAATACTTCTTTGGATGTCTGGCCATTTTCTCTCCCTTTAGTTAGAGTAAAGCATATCAAGTACCTCACTACTTTACAATGACAAAAAAATATATATACATTACAGTGCATACATCCATAAGTGGGAAGAAAGAACCTGAAAGAATTGGAACTATGTTCCACATGGACATATAAGTTTTATAATATTGAAGAAGAGTGCAGACACAATTAGGTCATCGAGATGCAGTAACACCTGGATATATCAATAGTACACACTTTTAATTCCTATCTTCCAATGATCGTCGATGGACAAAACATATAGGCCACAACCAATAACCACCAATATCATCAGTTCAATATTTCGATATCACATTACACATATACAAATAAAAATGTATTTCAATAGCTGACTTTTTGGATATTTGAAATGCATGGTAATACTCCGAATATCCATTTATGCTACTGTCGTTGTAAGCCGATAGAGAAAATGCATTTTACTGTTTCCACCTCATCATCGCTGCATTAGAAAAGTATAGACATTGCTGCAAACAAAGCCAACGGTTCTATACGCATTTTCATTCCACGGAGTGGAGGTGCATGTTTGGCACTGAATTCTGGATTGAGAACATTGATTATTTAAACCTTGCACATCTCTCTATAAAAGGTAATAAAATGAGGACAGGTCCCAGGTCACATCTGCCTCTTGTTGAGCAATCCATCAATAATTGAATCATTAAAAGCGAGAGAATAATCATCAAAACATGTAGATTGAAAGCGAGTGCAACAACCTCAATGCACTCCAACCAAACTCCGCCACATATATAGACATAATGGGGATTGTATACAGACGCATTAACGCTGTACTTTAATGTAGATTATTTTACCAGGGTTCCTGGGAAATGCTTGATTGATTGATTATCTGAAATGACTAGGTACGATGTGTTTTTAAGTTAAAACATTATGTATACATAGTACGCAGTTTGTTCCATTGCTGTCAATTCTACATTGAATCTATATCCATATAAATCTCTTACAGTCCAACATTTATTTCCCAGCCTTGACCCATATCCTCAGCCAAAATTCCGTCTCTATGGGAACACAGTGGAAGGGGTAAAATCTGTGGCGAAGTGAGGTAGGGGAGGGAAGGTTTGGGGTTGTCCTCTTTCCCTCCTTCCTCCTGGCCCGGCTCCCGCTATCGTAATGATTATTTTATGTGTTATTGACTGCCTCAAGTTTACCCCAGCTTCTGGGTCACGAGACTTCCAACACTTCATTTGCTACAGCTTACCTTCAGATTCCTTAAAAGTCAATCTGTACAAGTCTCGTATGTCAAGTTTTTTTTTTCAATCTGAGCAAAGAGGTAGGTGGTGTATGGGACGTATTGCCCATTTTTGAAAACCACTTTTGAACTTTACTTGGTATTAAATCTACGTGTGAAAGTGTTTTTATGGGTTATTTTGCAGGGTTAAAATTGTCGGGTTTTTGCTGGTGCCTTGTTGTGGCGATAATGGTAGGATATTTCATCGATCGAGATTTGCAGGGCCAGCATGAAAACTGCGCCATGGGAAAAGTTCTTTTCTAATTCAACCTTTTCATGTTAAATGGCGATTGATGTAGCCATGGTAACCAGCATAAAGTATCCATAGCTGCACGGTTGTAAAGAGTTATAAATTCACACTTCTCAGATTCTACGGTAGCCTTCTGCTTCACCTGTTTTATTGGTGTTACGATTTCAGAATTGCCAATTAACTCAGAGTCAATTCGCCAAATGGTACGGTCCATAATGTTCACGATCCTTGAATACATTGGTCGGACGCCGAGATGACTTGAGTGCACTCAGACAATCTGAAAAGTTTAGGTTCTTTACAATTAGAATAAGGTTTTAGCGTATCAGTTTGCTGTACCCACTGAACCGAGTCTGAGAAATAATGGAGACGGAAAGCCTTGGTATAAACAAATAATCCATGAAAGTTTCATGCGTAATTATAAGGAAAGTTCAGTCTCAAATTGCCAATGTACGTGTGAACCTAAATCTAGGCAGGTAAGAAAGGGATGCTGGGTGAAAAAGAAATCAAAATTTAACTTTCTGTACTTAATTGATTCCCCCTAATGTCGGTTTCGAACCGCTTCCGTTGTCATTCTCAGATTAATTTAACTAGAATGTACTTGATAATGTAGAAATAATGTTCACTGTTTGGCTATTTTCGTAAATGAATAAAATCAGGAATTATTTTGGAGGACTATTTATGTAATATCTGAGTAGGGCTTAAAAAGTAGAATTATAACATGGTACCTTTTTCACAAGCATATTTAATTTAAGTTTGGCTTTATTCAGGACAGCCATACAATGATTATTGTTCTCAGTTGAACCTGGAAAAGTATTAACCTAAGACATGTTTACCATTTTAAGATTTTAGGATTTAACATCACACAAAATATTATGCTAATGCTAGTAGTATCACTTTGGATACACTATCAATCAATACTTCGTAAATTATATAGCTCATATATGCATACACTGATCCTTATACAGTTCTGGGCAATGCTGAAAATAGAGTACAACAAAATATAGAATTTTATCAATTCCTTAACCATTCATTTTATAGAACGCCCTATGGCCTGGTTGTGGTATTTTAAGTAACATTTTCAAAGGTCGACCAGGTTACCCTATTCACACAACAAATGAACTTATCTTGGAAATTCTTGCTTCGAAAATAAACTTAATTCCACAGTTCTCAAGTATTAAACCCATTGTTCATTCAGCGGCGTACTTTGACATTTCACCCTAGAATACTCTTGCAGCATTTTAGGAAATACATGGTATTTGCTGTTCAAGCTTCATTAATTGTAACATTAATCAGGAGGCAAGGTATGGATTACACCAACACAACAACGCGCACTATATTCAGAGGCGAAAGCATATGAAACTTTGGCAATAAACAGGCGCTGCGTAAAAGAGTTGCGCGCCGCCAGCGCGGAGTGATTTGCTCAGCAGGTTAAAGCAATGAGAACGGATATAATAACAGAGGAGCAGGGATTTGATTTAGCAGCTGCATCATTGGCATGCTCTAACCTAAATGTCAGGGATAAAAATAATCCTTCATCAATCGATAATACCCCCAACATGAGTAGACAGGCAATCGATATCGGCGAGGCACGCTTTGGAATATAAGGTGATAAGAACCAGGTCTTAGGTAGTTGATAGAGGAGCCGGACCTTTCCATTGGTCTAAACATTGATGTTTAAGGCCCGAACCCAGTACAATACCCGAGATGTCTGTAAATCTGGGTATGATTTATAAAGGGGGGAGGGGGGATTATGTAGAAGATTGATATGTTCTCATGTAAGGTCTCATTAACAATTGAAGTTGCCACAAAAGACTCGATCAACAGGGCCAGGCTGAACAGTTCTTGTTCACTTTCTCGCACTGAACTTTTCAAACTTTGTTCATGGATGGGACGTGTTCAGCATCTACATAGCTGGGCAGCATCGACTTTCTTCTTCTGTTGATACATGATTGCTTTGATTTCAAAACATCTAGTCGTAGGAAATGGAAAAGGCCCGGGGGGAAGGGAAACTGTTTTAGGCCTACTGAAAGCAGCGATAAAGATTATCGATGGTGTTTATGAAGAAGTGTGGGTGTATTTGGGGAGACAATACCTTATTGCCTTATAACTGATTCAGGAACCTAACACCATTACTGCTAGGTGGAAGGAAATTACCAACAATATGGGTGCATTGCATGTTGAAAACCTATTAGCCTTTTTAACAACTATGGGCCTTCTTTTAGCAATTTTAAAAATAGATTCTCTCAAAATTGTAGTCAATGGAAATATAAAGTAAGGAATAAAGTTTTCTCTGCTAGGGATTATAAAAAGATCACAATATATAAGTTAAATACCATGAATGAGAAACCATGCAACAGTTCAGAAACTATAATGTCCCCAGATTTGCTTCTTTGCTGAGATTTTGTCAACTATATGTATGCAGACATCAGACATCCCGATCTAAATTCTTGAATCAAATTGGCTCGATCTACTTTTTTGGAACGAATCGGCTGTACGCCCGATGAATTAAATGAAGAAACAATAAATTAACATTACACATTACAATTGTCGTAAAGGGGAATTTGGAAGATCAATATAATAAAAAGAAATAGAAAGTTTAGTACGCGAGATAACAAAATTATTAACCATACTGATTCACAGTCGGAATTCTCCTTTTCCCTGATGACGTTATTTCATTCTTCACACCCTCAATGCAAATACACCAGTGAAAAAAACAATATTCTCCTGCCTTTCAAAGAGTCTTTGGAGATATTTACCCTCTTGTCGTTCTTACTCTTTATAACCCACATGTACGTAGTGAGCATACTACAAAGCGATTTATTCACAGTGTCTTATTATACACGCATTGCTCTGAAAACAACGTATCTATAGTGATTTACCATAGTGCGTATTTCACTAGTGATTTATGTGGGGTTGTCATGGTAAACCAATTTTTTACTAAGATAACCACTAAAATTCAAATTTATTTCTATTTTCATGATTGAAAGCATGTCTAATAAATCGGTTAACTAACTTTTTGGTTTCAGTCGCTTATAATATTGCAATCGTTGCTACGCAACTCGTGCAATATTCATTCTCCTTCAACCAACTCGTTAGTTAACCTGTATTTAAAATACCACAAATACCAAATCTATTACATGTCCAGTTATGGAAAAGACTACAAAGAAACCATCAAAAGATCCTTAAAAAGAACAGAAAAAAAGGATACGTTTATATAAATGCCAAACCAGAAGCAGTATTCAAGTTATGAAAAATGGGATGATGCGTTTATTCGTGGTGGTTAGATAATGTGGTGATACTAGTTCTGGTATATCAAGATCGTATGAATACTTAGCCTCACTTAGCAAGGATTAAATTTTAACTCTGAGAAAAGTTAGCCATGGACTCTTGGATGTGTGTACTGCTATGTGCTCAACATGGAAGTAAACAAGCCAGCATGGAGGGTAGAGACGGCGTGTTTGAGTATGTGTAGATATAGAGAGTGTTAGTTTTAATCCTCTCCATAACCCCTGGCAAACATTGCATTCAAAGCATGAGACTTAGCCGTTCTGCATTTTAACCATGCAATCTCGCATTCAGGCAGTGTAGATTATGGGGGGGGGGGGGGGGGGGGAGAGAGAGGTAAATAGATGACCCGTTTTATTTTGTGTTATATGCAAAATCATATATATATGTGAGTCTGATTATAGACTAGCACTAAGTCCCTCATGCACACTTTCCTAATGGACTGATCACTCAGGGGCAGGTCTTGGCTGAAGGAATCAAATAATAAATTAGTATTATTATTACAAGTTGAACAGGATAACGATCACTGATAAATAAAAGAGTAGGCCTACGGTATTTTTTTCACCCCTGGGTCAAGTATCCATAGGCTCAACAATAAAGGATCATATAATTTCCATCTGCAATCTCAATTAATCATAATAATTAGCAGCTTAAGATATGGGAAATAATTTAAGAGAAAATCCAATTGTCAAATCAATCAGGTAATCGTAAAGAAAATTAAGATCAAGCATTCAGTGAACCATAAGGTTTCGGGGCAAACGCGGGAAATTCAATTTGGCTGTGAAAGCAAACGATGCTTTGATTTAGTAGCAATACGCTACGCTAGCATCTATATGCTTGGCAAGTGCTGTAAAAACAAATTTGCCATATGAAATGAAAGAAAAAGGTACTATGTGAACGTTCTAACAATTTGAAAGTGAATTATTTTTCATAAAAATAAGGTTTTGACATGAAAACACAGCTTTTAATATTTTTTTCAGTATAGTCATAAAACCTATAGGTTCTGAACTATATATAGTTCAGAAATTGCAAAACTAGCGCCATCTTGGATTACTGAAACCTTGGTGAAAGAGGTTTTTTGTTATGAAAACCAATTTGATGTGTTAATAATTACCACAGTTTTGAGTTTGGGTTTAAAACTGATTTAGTCTTTCGAATAATTTTTGGATTAATCACTTTTATTAAACTTTATTACCGACTTTATGATTATAAAGGATTTTTGTAAGTTATTATTAGAATTGTAATTCTTCAAGTCCATACCTGGGTTTGTATATTGATGACGGATTATGCCAGTGTTATGTCACCATCATGAAACAATCATGAAACACTTCGTAAGTTAATATTATTATTATTAATTATATTTTTTTATTGATTAACCAATAATATCCTATTTCAAAACTTTAGGGATGTGTGGAGGGATAGAGAACGTAGAAGATAGAAGGAGGTGTGGGGAGGGGGTGGTGGAGAGATAGAGAAAGTAGAGCGGGTGTTGGGAGGGGGAGGGGAAAAGATTGATGTCGAATTTCAAAAGATTTCTTTTCTTACAATAACAAAAAATCAGAGATTTGCACAAGTCTAGTCCGAGTACACATACAGTTTGGGGAATAGCTGAGTAATATAGGCGTCCGGAGATGAGAATTTATTACATAGAATTCCTTCAACTTAGCATTGTAAAATAGTATACAGGGAAGACTTAAGGAATGAGGAAGGTAACTCTAAGACTGCACGTACTTTGTCATTTTTTTTAGAGTTCTATGATTTTACGAATTGTCGGCAGATTTAATATGGCGTCATCAGATGACATATATAGTTCTGATTCTATACACGAGGGCAGGGAAAAACTTGGACTATGGCTACAGATTTTGACCTTCTGCGTCGACTCAAAGGAGTGTACCGAAATTCTAAGAAGAAAACGATGCTGGAGGTTGCCTACAAATGATATGATTTTATGATCAGTACTCATGCAACGCATTCCTTGTCTTCCATGACAAGTTCGTGGTACTTGGTTCTACTAGTAGGCCTATAGCGCACAAAAGACATGAATCTGCGTCAATAAAATATCTTGCAGAAGTAGTGATGTTTGTGTATAGCTCGCAGGTTGAATCTCCATCTAATAAGAAATGTGGATGATTTTAAAAGGTGGTCTGTTTTTGTAAGCCTTTAATGTAGGAAATACTAACTTGATCCTGAGAAGGGAACTAAATACTATGATTTTCGGGATCTTTCAATTAAAACCATTATTATAGTTACTGTTGTGGATTTCTCTTAGTCGTGTCAAGTATAATTCAGCGACCAGGATGTCTATTTTATCTCGTTTAAAGATCTCCGTTTGGTAGGTAAACAGCACACTCCCGCTCAATCCAGTTTCTATTTGACACTAGTGCAAACAGTTAATCTCAATAAATTCATTTTCTGCGCTATTCCTGTACAGGCACATTTTAAAAAGGTCCTTCCCCCAGAAGCTTTTTCTTCTGTTTTGTAGAAAAATAAATAAATTTATTTCTGGTACGGTCGCTGAATAGAATGCGGATCTTTTATACACTGGGCGACTATTCTAGTGAAGAAAAACACTTGGATGTTTATTCTAATACTTTTTCATTATTTTTTATCGTGATTTGTGGAAATTTAAGCTCTTGAAAAATATTACACACTGGGTTTTGGTGGGTGAATATGGCATCAGTATAGCATAACAGGAATAAGTTTAAAAAAAACACCCAAAAAGCGAACTATTCCAGGGTCTACCCACTCAATGTGTGAGGTATTTTGAAGAAGTGATAAATGGACTCGGGATGGATAAAAACATTGAGTAATGATCTTGTGAGGTATAATCCTCCTCTAGGCCTCTCTTCAAGGACAAGTTATCCTCAAAGGACCTAGATCCGACCATAATGAACAGCAATTTTTTACTTCTATTGTCACTATGAAAAGAGGGCACCCTCCTTTTTTCCTTATGACGATGATTTCTGAATATCCGATTGTAATGACTTCCTTTTGACGTTTGACGGATGCTTCAATTGTTTCAATGGGAAGGTTTGGTATTACAGGGGCTTCGATCCATGACCGTGTCAGTTACATATACAAAAGAGCTTTGTCAGGCAATTTATCGGTGTCTTATGTCAAGGATGTGAAATGGATTCATTTTGGTGAATGTGATTAAAGAAGAGCAATTAGATTTGAATATAGAGGATTTAAAACAAAATGGCAGGTGAGGCTTGAAGCAGTCGAGGCGTGTGAGGGAGAAAGTAGAATGACCGGATGTGACAAGTCCGGCCACTTATATATGGCTATATATCCTAAAATGGATATACCAACGTACTATAAACCTTTGTTAATATTGACTTACTATTGCTAAGTGTTCTTATTGTAACAAAATGTCTAGCCTTGACAAATACAACTAGAACAAATATAGAAATAAACATTGTTAGGTTAATAATATTATTATTGTATTAAACATTTTATTTCGGGTTGCCTAGAAGACCTGGTTGGCAGAAGGTACTATTCAATCCTGATGTACATTGTATTTAAAAATCAGAAAAAACATCTTATATAATATATATTCACAAAATGTTTCAAACAAACATAACAAGAACATATTTGGGGTTAGTGAGACTGTTTGGACATTATCCACATGAAAGTAGCTACGCATCCATGGATGTTTTGGTTTCAACGTAAATGGGTGGTCTGTGGCGCAATAGCCTGACGCAATCTTACAATCTGTCACGAAGATGCTGTTATGGAACTTCTAATTTTCCTAAACTGAAGGGATAGCCAAGTAATGATTATGGACCAGAATCAGCATAGGTAAAGGCTTGCCAGACATATGCCTGAACCATAATCACTGCTGGCAGCTGTGGCCAGCATACCCAGTATTTCATGATGTCCGAGATGATAATTCATACATGCTAACAAAAGAAGCTATAGCAAACCAAGCTAATGCATTTATCTGCACCTCTCCAACCAAATCCAAAAAAACTTAAATTGTTTTCCTTTTCATCGCCTATCCATCCTATTATATATATTAGAGATTGGAAAAAGTATAGCTAGAAATTGAAGAGCTGGGACAGGGTGACAATGGAATGCAATTATAAACCCCTTCCCGGAAATACAGGGATTGGCATTATGTCAAACTGCCTTATATAGACCAATCGCCCGATGAAATAAATGAGTAAGTCAAAGATTTTTCTAAAGGACAATAAAACAGACTTAAAACACTGGTATATTCAGTCAAATATGATGTGTTCAAGGATATTCTATTCCTCTCTATTAGACATTATTCTCTACCCAGTACAGTGTCATTTCTTTCCAGAGTCTCCCTTACCAATTTGTGTATTCTGTGATCAAGACGCGTACACTATTGGAACAAAAGGAGACATGAAAGTACAGTACAACATACCTCCCGATGGCCACCAAGAAAAAATATTAGCTCGTGGGTGAGTACTGAAAAAACATACGCTAGAGTTGACAGGACAAAGACTCGTATATATATGTAGATGTTTTCTTAGTTGAATCACCAATTGTGGTAGTGAGATGAAGCGAAACCATCTTCACTATTACGCTATGTTTATAGAAAAGAAACAGAATTTAAGTGCAATGTTTAAATGTGAACACGTTTTCAATGGGATAATTTATACAGGTTAGAAAAACATAATTATTATTTTAGTCTGTGTAATCAGTTCAGTGACAGAAGATTGCTGCCATGTATAATAATTAATAGAAACTACTTATATTGCAATTATTTCTTTTGTAGGGAGGTTTAACATTATATTTCGTATACATGTATATTCGGTCAGGACGAGAGAGACAGGAAACGTGCTAAAGTACGAAAGGGATGCGATACCCCACTCTTTTCTATTATGCACTAGTCAATTGCAACCCCCAGCCCCACCCCACCCACCCCCGGGGTAAGGGGTAATTTCTAGCAAGGTTTATATTTTTTATCATTTTTATTTGCAATATTAATATGAAAAATGAGCCCCATCGAGAGGGTTGGGGAATTTACACAAATGTCCTGCCCTGGGGTCGGGGATTTCATCATATTTCCAAAAATACCTAGGACATTCCCCCATACCCCGGGGGTTGGGATGGGGGTTCCAATTGACAATTGCATTACTAGCAATGTTTTTTTACATGCGAATAGTCAAATGTATCTATACAGGTGTCCACTGGGTATGAGGTAAAATGATGTTCTCGTAAGGCGCTCATAGGATTCGAATCCAGGACTCTAAGAACCTTTCAGTTCAGAGGTCAACATCTTAACCATTACACCTCCAAACCAACTCTTTTGTAAGGACCTTCGACGTTTTGATTGATGCTCTTATAATATCATTTATCATAAAAAGAAAAGCATAGTTTTCTTCCATATTACATTACAAAATATTAAGCTATGGCGGTTTTCTCCCATTTGAATTAATTGTACATTGTCTGTGGCCTTCAAAGAAATAAAAACAAATCCAGAAACACTCTTGTAAAAGGAAGGTGATCAAGTCTGAACTGACATGGATTAGCTCAAGCTCCAAGAATTCTAGCTAAAATAGTAAAACCCATGAAATTGGAGCATGCACTTGGTATAGGTGAGCATGAACATGCTGATGAAAGAGATATAACGAGGAAGGTATTACGCTGTAAATGTGTACCTGAAGAGCAATGTAAACAAATCTCAGGCTGTGTTATTGTCTGACATGCTCAGCCCTACCCCCTTGTGAATATGATATTCTCAGGGAAAGAGCATTCTACAATAGTTGTCAAAGGTTGCAGTTCTTATTAGCAGCTAGTGACTTCATGTTAAAGTGTACATGTAAATGTGTTTGCTTACCCCACCAATTTGTGGATTGTAACACAAAACTTTATTCTTGTTTAGATCATGACAGAAGTTAATATTTACTCTTTGACTGGTCAGACCCATACAAAGGGCATCCTAATCCAATTTGAAAGGAGCACAATATTATATACTTATGACTGTTTTCTTCGTGTAAATATTTAAAATACTGTAACTATATACCATTGCAGTGGGGCTGCCAGAACTGATGGTTGAAATTACTACCCATTTTAATTTAATACATGACCATGCTAACGATTGTTTGGTTGTCCAAGCTATAGGAGTTTGGCAAGTCTAGGACCAATTAGGAGTAGCAGATATTAAAAACTGTCGCTCGTGCCTGGATCTAGGATGGCTCTTGTAGAGGAGTGAAAGGCGGCCGACAGGTAGACCAAACCTCCCTATTACCAGGTTTCACATTGTGGCTATCTTTTTCATAATCGTGCTTGACCTTATATACCACTACTTTCCCTGTATACCCTACTGGATTTAGACCAGTCAGTTCTTCTAAAGCGAAGCATTTTCCCAGACATATGGGTGGTCTTAATATGTTGGCTTAGGAAAACATTGACGCATGCTTTCCTTATAAACATTACTCAAATATTGATCTTATAAATGTCTCGAGCGGATTTTACATGATATTGTTCACTTACAGCTAATAATTTAATGCTTTCCGTCCGGACAAGGACCCCCAAAATAAAAAGGGAAAAGTTCCACTCGCTTCTTCCCAATACTGGAAAACAAGGATTTTTGCATGTGGTCAGCATGCATCTGAATGAATACTATTAGATGTCCTCAAATGGATGTTGATTAAAAGAATGAACTGTTATTCCGAATCATTATTAACTACTTTTCATTTGCCAACTCTATAGACAGAATGCGCGCTTGAGGCAAAGCAATACTGTTATACCCTATATTTAGTACACGAATCATAATTAAACTAGCAGAATGAAATGGGTATACATATTATTTGCATGAGTAGTCTGGGGCAAAGTTCGCATGACTGACAATGGGGTTTCTGCGGGGGGCTTGGTACTGATTTAAAGGTTTTAGAGAGCACGCTTATTAGGGACTTTCACAAACGATTAAATTGTTTAACTATGACAACTCTGTGTACATATCTTATATATTAATCATGGGCTTATCTATGATGCAAAGATGATTATCTATAGGGTATTTTGATAATTTATCATACCAGTCGAAAATCCTTGAGTCTTGAACCTACCTTGAACAGGTTAATAAATGTCACATTATATAAAGAGCATGCCACTTAATTAAAGTGATTTAACTTTAATTATTTACGAGGTTCTGTTATGTTCAATGCATTATAGTCACTTTCTTTCTGCGGTGCCTCTAAGAACTGTCAAAACATTGAACATTTTCCACGACATGGTATTTTTAGAAATAATTGAAGTATAAAAGGATTATACTGTACACTATGTCGGAAAGGACCTTCCTATCTCTGTCAGCAAACTTAATTTTATTCGGGTATGTGTTTGATTCCTATATGTTGTACAGCTAACACCAAAGGGCAGAAATCAGTGCCTCCGCATAAATGATATGTGAATCATATGTGAGTCAGTGAGTATCTTATAGTTGTGCCAATTAACCAAAGATCTAAAACAAGGGAATAACATTTCTAAGAATTGAAACAATCAGCTTCGATTCTCGTCGGTAGGTCAAGGTATATACCCTACTTATAGATATATATGCGTTGTGAACAAAGACTAAATAAAGCTACTGGGTTTTATCTAGTGAAATGCATTTGTATATAACATGCCGATCCTATCAACATTATATATGCACATTGGTGATGAATGAGTTCCAACAAGGAACTAATATTAAAAACCCATTATTTATATAATAATGATAGAACTGATTCGTTTCAGTAGATGGAATCGGAATAGTAATTTGTACCAATTATGAGTACGTATATGGGGATGCACACATGGATTCCATTTGTAAGCACGCAAGGCTAAAATTAATGTATTTGACACCAGCTGAGAAACATGACATTGGCTCCTATACACTATATGAATGTCGGTTTATGAATTATAAACTTAAACAAATATTTACATACATGTCATACGTAGAGTACATGTTTAAACACTTCCATATACATTATGTTCATACATACATACATACATACATACATACATACATGTGTATACACATAAATATGTCATATACACAGAGATGCACATCAGTATTTATAACATACGTAGATGCATAACGGGATTTATTTTCCTAACTACACTGAGACTAGAACTTCACTTCGAGATTCATAGAACTGATTGGAACTCGGTCTTAGAAATTTCTATGATGCATCCAATGATTTATCTTGATTAAAGACTGAGCGATTTATAAGGGCATGTCTATAAATTTTATAACATATATGACAATATTTTATAGCTTCCAACTGTCCCAACTGCCATTGTAATGGGGCTATAACAATTGAACATGTACAGAAAACTGATTGCTGGAATCTGGGTAAAAAAACCTTTGCACATAAGTCAAGAGAGGCAGGATTCCTTCGTGAGTGCTTTAATATAGAAGGTGGACTGCGTGGATTCTGCAATGAACTAGGCTATACCTAAATGTTCTTGCCCCATTTCTCTTATGGCTCTAATATACAACCCTATGCACGTCATGCACCGATTGGTAAAATGGTCTTGAATTTTTCCCCTTTGTAAAAAACGGCCAGACAAAGACCAACAAATATTAGCAGTCAACGTCTGCATTCGGGAACTATCAAAGCATTTCACCGTTAGTTAAAATGATAATGCACTATATATAATCAACAAATATGAACGGTGGATTTATGTCATTGGAAAACATTAAAATTCCTAAACTTTGAATAGGAAAGATTCATTGCTAATATTTGAATGCATTATATTAGCAGCATTGTTTGTAGGCCCATCATATATGTCTCACCTGCCTCTTTTCAAAGGAAGGGTGTCAGAGGCAAAAAGGGGGTCGGGTTATATAAACCATTAAACGAAGTAGAACAAAAAAACACATGGCACTTGGCGAGGGCAATAAAAATGATTGGCCTCAAGCCAGTGGATCCACTTTTGCAAACCAATTTCGTTTTCAACTTTCTCCCCCCAGGTGCAGTTATCTTGAAGCGCCACGAGCTCCATATTATTACCCAATATAGTCTGATTTTTTGTTCTATATAATTATTCTGAATATTCCAAGTATTGCTACATTGAGGCATTCACAGAGTGTCCATGTCCTGTTCAACATAGTATTCATCCATCTCCTGGGCGATATTCAGTTCACATTCACTTAATATGGCCAGATGTCAACTATTGGAAATATTTATGTTCGCCAGAGTATAGCGATTGCTTTGATTGTCTTACACAAAATCACTTATTAGTGGCATTTAAAACAATAGATTTTGCTTTATTTCATTAAAAAAAAGTTCTATTATTTCAAATACCACAAATTATTATGATAGGATGGGGTTGACTTGATAAGGATGAACTCAGCAAAGGAACTCATACCACCTTCGATGTTCTGGTATTCATACCCCCCCCCCCCCCCACACACACACACCTTGTTGGCAAGGTGTGTGAGAGGGGAGTAAGACGATGGGGTTTCATATAATGAGTGTGGATGTGAATGTATTTATATAAGTGTGTATAAGAATGCCCCCTACCTGGCGGGTACCCAGCTAGCTGACCTCGCAACACACGATCCAGATTCCCGCTCCTTCAACAGGTAAAGGTCAAGCAAGAGAGATCCAAGATCCAAAAAGTGATTAAGATCCAACAAGTCTGTGTTTACATAGACCTGGCTGGGGATGAACAAGAAGAGGAAGAGGAGGAGTCACTTTTTCCAGTGGACGGATCCTATAAGGTGGAGGATCCAAAACTTCCACCTGGGCGTCCGCAGCAGTGGCAGCTCCTGGGTTTTAAGACTGGTGCCCAACACCTGACCAGCAACGCTGGTAGACTAAACTGGTATCTGAACTTTATCCGGTTACATTGAGTTATATCTGTGGACACTCCTCGATTATAGTACTTCACACTGCTGCTTCTGCATTATGTAGATATAGTAGTAATATATACATGGAGGTATATGAATATGTATGAATAGATATATATGTATGTACGTGTACTCCGATATATATATAGAGAGAGATTGTTACATAGATAGCATCCCATACACAATAATAACACCTATCGATATACCTCTAGGGGAGGTGCATGCATGGAGATTTCTGTACATAGGTAAGTAGCCTTGTTCAGGTAAGTTATCCGTGATTGTACCCCTGTATGAGGACGTCAATGATCACCTCTCTGGTCATGCTTGGATGAGTAATCCTTATTAGGCGTAATTAACATGTAGGTGACCCCCAGGAGCTGAATGGTAGAGGCAAGTGGCCTTGTCTGGTGGGCTGGTTGTGGCTGAAGTTGTATCAGGACTGTTATTCCACGCTCTCTCTCCCTACTCTCTCTCCCCGCCGATCCGGCCCGCTGCCATGCATGGATTTAGACTTGCACAGGTCCCCAAATATGTATTGCGAATCCTGAATGAAGAAAGATGCAAATGAATAGGCTGAAATCTGAATATTACATCCAGAAAGCATGATACCAATGACCAGGATCGTCTAAAAACTACTTATATAAGAGAAATGGGGTATATATTTGAATATCAATTAAATTGTTCAAATATCAACAATTACCATATAAATGTAAATGTCACAGAAGTCAGGGCACTGAAATTTTTAACAAATATTTGTATTGATCATAAAACTAAATTCATAATAGTTAAACACGCTAGGGATTTTTTGGCAGTTTTAGTGTTACCAAATAGATCATAATTATATTTCCCATTCTTAATTCATGGATATCAATTTAAAGGTATATAAACAGTTAATAACATCTCTTATATTTACAGATAATCTAGAGGAGCACAATACATTCTTACATCTTACTACATAACTAGGCATGTAAAGGCGGACCTTATTCCGCTTACCAAATTCATTCCTGCACGTGGAGTTGCCTCAATAGAAAACACTTTTTAATCATAATATAGTACCCCTTAAATACACAGTATTTTTAATCTGATATATGGGAGCATATTGAGATTCCTGCTGGCTGTGTTTACATAAAAAGAATAACTGCAAAAGAGATGGAGCAAGTCTACCCTTTAGCGTATGCACTAGCATGCAGCGGGGTGAGACGGGGGAAATGGTAGGAAGCCTGGCAGTGGTGAAACGGTCAATATATATGGAAAGATGTTCCTCGGGCGAAAAGTAACACAATTGGGGCAAGGTCCTCACTCGGTAGAATGTGGCCATTTATTCAAATACAATCACACACCTATCCACTTAAATATGATAGCAACAGAATATAGTTGTTGTATTCAAATCAATTTCAACGACTGAGATATGATTGATTTTCCCCCATGTTTCTCCACAAATAATTGATAATTCTCACGGCTCGAGGCCTTAGTGAGACTGGTCCATCGGCAGGAGGAGATGGGTCAATATTTCCAGGTTTAGCATCTATCAGAGACTAGCTTTCCGCTATAGTGAATCTACCACACATGGAAACAGCCATGCTGCAGACAAGCTGTATCAAATATTTAACAGCAAACGAAAGTATGTCATTCACGGCTAGGTGATCCAACGTTTATAAAAAATTAAAAGTTTATCGGGAGGGATGAAAGTGACATGATTTCAATCAATACGAGTTTCGAGGTCGATCGATACAATTAAAATTGTTTGCGAGTAAGCATGGATGCAAAATTCCATCTTTTTTAGCCCTTACATTTTTAATCAAATCATTGCAGGTTTCTCTTTAAAATCGAGCGATACAAGATCGAAAGGTGATCTTCGATTATGAGTAATGGTTTACACATTTCGGGGAATTTGACATACCATAGCTACCAAACCATTCCAATCGGAATCTCTATCCAAAATGCTCTAAGGTGGTACTTAGGTTTTGTTTACACATGCAAATTTAAGGGTTAAATTCTTGTTTTGATTAAGCTATTCTTCTTTCTATTTGGTGAGTAATGCTGTTGACACTAGGAATTCTCCTATTTTCAGGTCTAACAATTTAGAAAATTGTAAAATTATTGCTATTTTATTCATAGGTATAGAAATAATTGAAATCTAACCCCGAATTACCTGAAAGAAAGAATGAGTAACATTACAAGTTTGGAAGATGGTTGGCGGGAGATTTTGAAAACGATTATTCACAACGAATGTTTTGTGATCTCCGCCTGAAGTTTCTCCTCTCTACATTTCATTAAGCAAATAGAAAGTTCTCCAAATCCTAACTATATTTACCAAAATATTTACAGAAATCTAAATACCATAAGACACTTCTCCTACTTCGGTTATACAGATATGAAAGCATTATGTTGAGTACATTGTTAGAGGCAGAAATGTAACCTGGCAATCGAATCTAATTCCTAGAGATTTTAGTTGCTGCATGCATTCTGGTTGTATGTATAGTCTAATCATCAGCTAGGCATGTTATGATTAATTGAAAAGATCTACTATCTTTTGTGAGTGTAGTCACAACAAGATACCTCTTTCGAAGCCGATAATGCAAACAAAAGACTTCCGGCCATCCAGAGATCTGATAGTATCAAATATACAATGAATTTAATTGTCCCTCTGAAGAAGGGACAAATAAAAGACTTCAAAAATCAATAACATGGTTTGTTTCAGTTGAGTTGCCTTCAATCTTTCAACTTATAATGAATTTAACTGTTCAAAGCATATATCCTTTTTTCTCCTCCCTCTTTTTTCCCTTCCCCTACTTTGTATATTACACTCCTCCCTGGGGAACTTTGTTTTATTCCTGAAGTTGCAACACCTTGCCTGAGATGGAGAGAACATACCTGTGCGTGGTACCTGCCTCCGCCGTCTCGCGCTACGTCTGACACCTTGCGGACATTTCCCTACCCAATACCCACCCGTCATTAAATACCCTTGTTAGTGTTAACTCCACTATCAAAACAAAGGAAAGAGGCCTGTATCCGATAGAAGAAATAAGCATAGATCTATCCATTATCCTTTGTTTAACTAGGATACTCGGTCGGTCTGCCGGGACTAGCTAGTGGCCGAAGTTGGCCAGATCATTTCTGAATATTATCTTTTTCTTATATTGATAATTTAATGTTCAAGGAAAGTGGATGAAATAATGGACTAAATAAATGTTTTATTAAAGGGAGTAGGAACAAATGAACATGAATTAAGCAGTGCAGCGCAATCAAATAATATTGATTAAATATGTATCATAGTTAATTAGGTATCAGATAATCCAGAGATATGATAACATTAGCATATTACAAGTGTAAACTGAATATGCTCTCGTCAATTGCAGCATCTGATCTGGTCTGCAGCATTTTTCGTTTGACAGTAGGCCTAGAGCCTACAAAACAATGTCATACTTATGTAGCCTATAGTTGTGATGATTTCTTTTGATTATTCAACATAATAGCAAGAAATGAAGTTCTTCAAGACCAGTGGCCACGGTGTGAATCATATCTACTTTTCATCCTGGTGTCCATAGGTATATATAATAGGTGCATAGGTGCTAACTAATTAAATCAAATCAAATTAATTAATGCAGTTTGCCATAACAGCAATTTATAACAGCAGAACGAATAACATCGATATATTGAATAACTATCTACCAAAGAGAAAATCAGATACTAGTTTAGTGCACTTCATATCATTTTATTTTCTCTCTGCAGTGAAGTTATAGATCTACTAGATTCTACTGTGATTTCAATGATATCCTCGTTAAAAAGGATTGACCTTATAAAGGTTATGGACAGTAGGCCTACCTCCAAAACAAAATATCCTTCGTATCCGTAGCCAGTGTTGGCTTGATACACCATATTAAAACATTTAAGCAGTAAGGACAGCGAGGAGAGGTTTAACTTTTAAATATGGTGGTTAAAGGGGGTCATCGCCGATGGAAGAATCTGTTCCAATTTCCTGCACTACTTACCATCTGTAGTTGAGCATCCCTCTCTTTAACAGAAGATGGCGACACTATCTTCCTACCTGGCTATTCTGGGTCAGTTTACATCGAGAAGTAGGCCACCATCCCGGTATCAGTGCCAGTGCCAGCAAGCTTTTCTCGGATTGGGTAGGCTAAGTTTGTTATTATTTACACGGATAACAACTTGATTAATCTTAACACTAGCAGGTAGCGAATGGTTTGATGTCTTTTTCTTGTAATTGCTTGTGATTGGTGTAACTGGTTACCTCATATACATAGCTGTGTTGGCTCGGGTGTGGGTCTGACGAGGCATTGCCATTGATGGGGAGCATGCTGAGAGGTTAGAT
Source organism: Sthenelais limicola (assembly GCA_942159475.1). Lineage (NCBI taxonomy): Eukaryota > Metazoa > Annelida > Polychaeta > Phyllodocida > Sigalionidae > Sthenelais > Sthenelais limicola. The sequence goes on from OW804100.1 coordinate 42,681,898, forward strand.
AGGGCTGGCTGCGTTCCATTGCCATAGCCGATCCCACTGTCAGTATCATGTGATAACATCCGGCATTGAGTCATGCCGGGTGGAGTGACCCCAAGTGAGTTCAAGTCTTCACATTTGTTTTGAAATCTCTTTCACGCCCCCCCCCCCCCTTCCAAGGCGATTTTACACGTCATGCAGGGTGTTCCTAATTTATATGTCCACGCCCCTTTAAAATATTTTCGTTCGTGTGTTACCAGTCATTTCTATCACACCCCTTCAATGCTCAATTATTTATTATATTTGATGCTGTAGTCTTATTACTATAATTCAGATTTTAATGTAAATATTAGGCCTAAATTAAAATAGATTGGATGGTGGATCTATTCTAATTAACTTAGTCCTAATCAAAATAAACCTCTGATTGCTGATTACCAGTGCATTGATTTATATATATTCATGCATGCCAAACCACAGGTCGCAATGCCTTTTATGGGAAATGGTTTCATCAGTGGTTCATCCGTAAATTTAACAGAAATAAATTGCAGATAGTAACTTGATTGAAATAGAAGCAGATAGTAATTGGTCGGCTGGGTGGGGGCAAAGTTGTGTTGTCCGTTTAGATCTTTAATCTATGCCTACCTATATATATAGGCTAAAAGTTGATACAGACCTCAACTTAGAACACCCTGGCTTATAACCTTGCACTAGAGCTTTTCGTCCTAATGAAAGGGTGTACACATACAGGTGTGACACTGATCTGTACATCGTTTGAATTCTTAATTTGATAGGTATAGTAGGCTATACCGTATTTCACTGAAAAAAACGCTAGGTCCTGATTAAGAACCTGTTGGGTCTATATATGATTATGATTATGTTTGTGATAGATCTAATGAGTTTATTTCACTGCCATCTAGTTCGTAGTTTCAAGCGATGACCAAATCTCCTAACAGGGCAGTTGTATGCCCCGCCTACCATCCACAGGCAGGTGTCATCAGCAACTGGTGTTGTGTTGTATGATGGCGCCTCCTGCTGTAACTGGCTGGAGTATCGCGTCCGGCTCTAGTAGAGGTGCCCTTCGCTGTCGTTGAAGTGGTGGTTGAATACAACAGCATGGATGTGAGAGGTGAACCCACTATATGTATGGTCTCTATTCACTCTATATATGCCTATACCATAAGCAAACCAAGCCAGTTATTGTTGGATTCCAATATCATTTTTAGGTCATTCCATGGCAATAATTTTATATCAATCGGTAGTCCATTCCATAATAAAGGTCCTGTCTGTAATGAAGGGGGATCTCCGAAATCTTTCAAAATTAGATCTGTATACATGCTCTAATAATAGGCCCAACTCTTGTTTAGTATGTCTATACTAGCCTAATATCCTTGAATCATCTTTTACAACATGAATCAGTATGTGAAATTAACTTTTTCTCCAGCAGCCAACTTGGCGGGTGAATGTCGAGATTTAACCGCCCCAGAGAAATTTACCCGACCACAAATTACCCATCAATGACAGAAGTTAGTCGTAATTTCAATCACACTAGTAAATAATAAAATATCATTATTTGCTTGGAAGAGGACGGCCCATAGACTAGAGTCATGACGACTGTGGTGGGCCTATACAATCTTGAGTAGCTCATTTTCTCAGGATCTACAGGTATGTGGCACCAGTAGAGGCAGAGCCCAGTAGGTCTATCGGCACAATTTGATGGGAAGGACGGGGAAGTCTTGGGATATTTACGTTCATAAATATAGATTGTTTTTGTACATGGACACCACCCACACCACCACCGTCCCTGGTGCCATGTAGACAGGCCCAGTCTACATGGCAAGCTGCACTATATAGTCTGTAGTCTGTTTTGCACATCATATGGTGGCACTACCTGGTGAGACAGTGAGAAACCATTCTCCGAGTTTACACCGAGTCATGCCGAGCCTACGAGCATGGTGTTGGCTTTTGAGTGTACTTCCAAATGTAGCGTGAACGTGAGAGGTCTGTTATGCAGTAATTATACCAGTAAGTGCTAAAATTTCTGGGTGAAATCTGTTTGTATGGGTGTAATTTAGCCACTCATATAAGTGATGGGTCTTGGGCAATAGGAAATATACCGTTTTTTTTTAAATCTTGGCGGATCTTGCGTAGAATGAAGTAAGACAGAGACATAGTGCCACGTCAGTTATTTACTTGTGATATTGCATAGGCTAGCAACATTTACAATATATATTGCTCTTTTAGTGCTGTGGGGTGCTTTCATATCGAACTGGGCCAGAAATGTGTGTGTATTGGGCATGATTGGGCTGCCATCTAGTGCGGACGAGCACATCTCGTAATATTAACTCTATGGGCAATAAGGCATCCTGGGCATTACACAATGTGTGGATTACGAAATCATTCAAGCGCAAAACTAATTGGGAAGCTTGCACACCCTAGTATAGCTGTCTAAACAACACCATATCCCACACTGGCTTTCTCTGAGCAGCAAACTATGGCTATGTATATAACTAGTATAGCTATAATGCACTTAATTGTCAATTAGAACTCCCCCCCCCCCCACCTCCTCACCCCCAGGGGTATGGGGGTATAGTAGGCTGATGTCAGAGAAAATATGCCCCCACCTAGGCGGAGATTTCCCTTAGTTTACCAGAATATCAAGAGGTGGTCAAGGGTGGGGAATGTCCGTCAGGGCTTATATCATTTTTTTTTTTACAAAATTAATGTGAAAACTGTGCCCCATGTGGTCGGGGAATTGACACAAATTTCTTGCCTGATGGGTCGGGGATTTAATCATATCTCCCCAAATGCCCAGGACATATCCCCCATACCCCTGGGGATGGGGGATGCAATTGACAAGTGCATAATTAATACTAGGATAGGAAGTATATTCTACCAATATTATTTGTTATTCCAAAGTCTTTGACATATTTTAAGCATATAAGATATTAACACACTTAATTAACCCTGTGATTTTGTATTTTGACATGAACTATTTTTCAATTAAATTCCGCTGCCCCCACTTGTAATTGTAATGTTTACATTCAAACCCTCGCATGGGAGAGATAGCCATCAACAGTCCATACGCACAACTTTCAGCGGCAGCCACTGACCGGCAGGGGAAGGTGAAGTAGACTAACACCAAGTCCCTTTGCCCATTCTCAAAGAGAAAATTGCAAATGGAGATGTTGGTTTCTATATGCTATATTACATTTACTTTTAAGAAATGTTATTTCAGGAATTGTTTTAAAAGTATTGCCTCTAAATTAACTGCTAAGGGTTGATAAATTTAATTTATATACATATATTGATATCTGCCAAAAATAATAAATAATCAAGGTGTGCAAGTCTATCCATGACAGAAAGGAAAAGAGCAAAAAGGGGAGAAATCCTCAGTGTCATATCATGAAAATACCAACTGCTATGTGTTATAGCAGCAGATGGCACAGGTCATGGGTAATAGGGGAGTCGTCATAGTAAAAAGACTCCTTGTAATGGGTGAAAAGATCTCCGTGATGAAGAAATAGTTAGTGCCATAACACTATTTGTTCCAGGAATAGGAATATCCAGACTGTAATAGGAAAAGGTGTCTTTGTAATGGATCTATGCGTAATATGTGCAAAAAAGAAGAAAAGTCTGTAATGTTACACAGGTCGTACAGATGACGACTTTGGGACGCAACAGAGGAGAGTAAACAATACCGAAAAAAGTCTAGTTGAACCCATGTTGCCATGGTAACCATCCTGTGACCTAGACAGAATAAAACACTTTAGAAGAAGACTCAATACCGACTTGACTTATCCTAGAGTTTCTCTCTCTAGTTAAACTTAATTCTTGCAGTATAACCAAATAATTATGTCTCCTAGTCATCCTAAAAAAGGACTTATTAATCTCTTGCCAACTAGTGAAGAACTTGCGTGGTCAAAGTGTGCGTATTTTGTATGTAAGTAGTATAGGGAAATATGTATTTATCCCTGGCACTACACATACAAGTTAGTCGGGAAAGTAGTACTCTAAAATAAAGCCCAGTGTACTACCGCATTAAAAAAAATAGTCAGAAATGTTGTTTTGAATATTAACTGACAAAGTCAGAATGGGTGAAATGAATAAAGTTAAATTGACCATATATAAAACATACAACTGTTGTTTATTTACTGAAGCACCACCACCTAAAACGATAAATTATTTCATATATAATTGTGTTGGCACGGTGATAATATAAGTGACAATTAAACCTCATCCAGTAACATATAATAAACTTATAGAAGCTGTGTATGAAAATAGCTTATAATATTTAAATATAACACCATCAAAGTGCAAAGTGCTCTAAAGAAGCTATCCAACTAGAACAATAAGTATCATGATCCGAGATGAATTCAATCATTATTAGGTGTTTTCTATTTCCCAGGTTGACAAGTAGAGGGTATCAAGATGTATGCAGGGACAATGACGACAGGCAAGCAATGCGCCTACCTTGGTGCAGTTCTGGGATTTTCTGTGGGGGGTGTAATGTTAGTAATGGGAATTGTGTGGTTTGCAGTAGCGACTGGACAACAAGATGTCTTCACAACGATGGGAGGGATATTTCTTGCCATAGGTCTAATTATGTTACCTTGCGCTGTGGGCCTTTGTTGGTACACATGTAAGAAAGTACCCGAGGAAAATTATCCACAGGTATGTTAATCGACTTTGACTTTCATTGTTACAAGAGATAAAAGAGGTTAAACATTATATCTAGCATATTAGAGTCAATATTGCCACACTGGAGAAATCAAACCCCAGCTAGGCAATCTCCAGCCAGATGTGTCTATTGACATAGGCTGAGGGGTTTGGTATGAGTCTATTAAACTTTTTATAAAAAAAATATATAGGACCTTCTTTTGTAAAGACACATTTAAGTTTAAAATCAGTTGCATATATTAATATAATATTTACAGCTTACATACAATATCGCTGTATATCCAAAAGTACCCAATATGTATTTTCTCAATCTTGTGAAATGCTCTGATTTCACTTAACTGAGCCTTTCTATTAATTATAATCCTTTGTAAAGCTGACAGTCACAGAGGATGCAGCTGTTATTGTGAATTATTACCTTAACTGTTTGTGCTTATTCCAGGGGCCGATAGTCTCTGGTTCTGCACCACCCGGTCCTGTGACAGGCTTCGGGGCTCATCAACAAGGATACCCTCAAGCTGGTGCTTTCCCCTCTGCTCCTCTAATAGGGTAAGTCTTAGGAACATTTACCATACTTGCAACTATGTTATGATTGGAAGAACTTTGGCATCCGCTGGGAGACCTGATCCTTATATAAAAGCTGTTTTTAGGAACCTTATCAAATTATATTCTTCAATACGATCTTTAAAGTCTTATACCTTATGCTAATCAACCTTTGGGACCGCAATACTTACTCATTCTCAATCTTATGTTTCCATCTTTAAAGTTTAGAATATTATATTTCTATCGAAATATTACAAATTATGGAATGTACTCAAATTGCCATATATTTGCACATTATGAAAAAAGGTTCATTTGATTTGACTTATCAATTGCATATATGAAATAATTGAGAAAATCAAATGCCATTCATCTCATGTTGTTGGTCCATTTTTGTTATGTTTCTTAGAAACAAGACACATTAATTCCCTCTTTGCATTTTACATCCTCATTTTAAACATATAACCTTATACTTAGCAGGGATGATACAGCGGCACCTCCACGTTATGATGACCTCGTGCAATGAGTTTCTTGTGACCACTTTGCATTTGTATCTATGAAAAAATTCATCAAGTGACCCCAGGATCATTCATCTGCCTGTCTGTGATTGTGCGACCATGGATAAAATTGACTTCACATTGGTCATTAAAAAACCTCATCATATTGAAAACATGAGATTCCGCACAGATATAAGCTTGAAAAATATTTACATGAGGAAATGTCTCTCATAGTATCAGTATCCTCCCCAGGCAGGCTGAGTTACTACCATATTTAAGGGCCAACGGGATGAGAGCATGCACACTGCCATGGGAGGATGGTTTGGAGGCTCCTGGACAAAAGTACACCATGGTCTCTCTTCAAGAAACCTTGCAGTTCAATCCGCCCACTTTTCCTACCTGGTGATAGCTGATATGTGAATCTGTTAAACTGTTTCATACTCTGGCTTGTTTTGCCTCTATTTGTGTTTTTTAGTGCTTTGTTTGAGTCTTAATTTAGATACTGACAGTGAAATGTATGACGGTGTGTACCATGAAAAAAAGACTTACTGTATTCTGTATAATATATTTATTAGCATATTGATTGGCTGTATGTATATGCAGTCAATGCTTCACTTTACTTGTCTTTGGCTGCAGGTCTTGAATGTTGTGTAAGGAACTAGCCATGTACATGTTGATCATGTGCATGCACAGGAACAAAATTGCTCTCCCTTGCTCCATAAATATATAACAATGGTGATGGTAAATATTCCCTGCATAATCACAGAATTAGGATCATGACCTAACATGATGTTGGTGCTTTGCTTTATAATTATTATGTGTTTATTCAACTTTGAATTGAATGATATTATTTGTGGGCACAAAGTACAGAGGATGTATACTTATAGTGGTAGGTCCTGTCAATATTGACTTTTTATGTGTATAGCTCTGTTGTAAATGGGAATGAAACGTTGTAAATAGCAGACCTAGTGCTCTGAACTGAATCTGTAAGCCCACTGTATAGGCATGATAAATGCAACACATATATTGACTGATCTGAATGTATTGTCAAATGGGCATAGTTATTGTCGAAGAGGATGACAGGGCCTTGTGCTTAGCAATTTATAGCTGCCTGTCACTTTAATTCATCTTCAATATTATCTTGAGGAAATAATATAATTTCTACAAGGACAATAGTATTTTCATAACAGATTTTATAAGTCAATATTTATGCTATATAAGTTTATAGTTTAAAATCATATGGCACACATGTACAGTATATATATCATACCCTCATGGTGTATTATATTATGGGATGCAATATATAATAAGAATATTCATATTGAATGTATGTGCGACCTCATTAATAGTGACCACACACGAGACAGATGATGGAGGGCAAGGCTGGAGTATTAAAGAATGGTTTAAGTAAAAATTATTATTTAGTAATTGAAGCTATGTATTTTATTAACTAATTAGCTAATTAATTAACCAATCAATTCAATTTTCATTAAGTAATATTTAATGTAAGATTTTTAGTGAGTAAAGATTCTGATCATTAAAATAAAGTGATGATAAATAGTTATAAAAGGTGTTATTTGAATGGGAATTTTCTTAATTATGGCAATTAAGAGACAAAATAAAAGGTGCAAGGTATTTCAATATTCTTTTATAAAAAAGGGGATTGGATTGAGGCGCTGGCCATAAAAATGATCAGACAAGATCCTGCGTTTGAGTGTATAAAATATTGCCAATTTTACCTAGATGAGACTGCTTGCATTAATGTTATCTATACGATGTATATGACCAAAATGTGAAATATATGTAGCTGTATAAGATAATATAACTGTCAATTATTAATTTGAATTGCCATTGGTGTCTATTTACGTGTTATGGGGAGGCCTTCTAATGATTTTAAGCATTGTGTATTTATACTTGTGTATTTATACACCTAAATGTCATTATCTTAAAGCATTTGTTCTCTACCAGATCCACCAAGCCACCTCACAACATAACATTGTGCAACTGAGTCAGGGAAATCTCATTTTCATCATTTTCATTAACAAAATGTCTATTGTAAATAATAAGTTCTATACATAGTATTCACTGACGTCACGGCGCTCGCCGTGGCTTGCCATAATGTGGGTCAACTTTAGCTGAACATGAATGCTCCAAGCCTCAAAAATGCAGTTTTCACCTCCGAAAGTTTTAGAGAAAGTTATATAAAGTATGCTGATAGGTAACATGGTCATTTTTTAGTGTGTCATGATGGAATAATGAGTATAATTGCCATTAGCAAACATTCACAACGGGAAATCCTGTCGATCTAGTGTCTCCCGCTATCTATGCTGCCACACAGTATGGCTGCCAGTGAGGATAGCCGCTGACTGGGGTGACGTCATGTGAATACTATGTATAGTTGATAAGCTGAAGATTGCATTGATACACATGTATGCATGCAGTCCTACTCTAGACGATGCATAAGTTCATGTTTGTTAATTTGGTAGTACACAAGTTCTGTCCTATATTATATTGAATTTTGAAAAGAGCAGGGAATGGTTCAAAATCATTCTAAACTAATGTTCAGTACTCAGATATTCTAGTTGGCCTTATTCTTTGCTAAATCATATGTAATGAAAATAAAAGAAATTAAATATCTGTTTTTCATTTATCGTCCATATATATAAATGGAACTGGTATCTTCTAGTTTGGCGTGACTTGTATCATATTCAGTTTTTTAGAATCTCAACTGCTGCGAATATATAATCAAAATATTAATCAAGAACTTTCAATGTTGTATGGAAAATTAAAATTTTAGGTGAACAACTTATCTGTCTCAAAGTACTATGTGGCCATTTTGACAACATTTGGCCCCTGGGCCTATCAAAATCGTCAAAGTAATATGAATTATTCAGCTGATATATTCTTGTTTATTAACCTCAGATATCAATTGATTAAACTGCAAATTATTCAGCTGATATATTCTTGTTTATTAACCTCAGATATCAATTGATTAAACTACAAATTATGGAACCATTTTGATGATTGGTTAATTTACTTATGCGGTGAAAAATAGGTCAGATTCATACAGAAATCGTCTACACGTCTACACATGGAAATATCAATATTAACAGTGTAGTAGATCTACAATCCCCCAGTGTGCAGCCTAGCCATAAGGGATTGGTGCACCTGTTTTGCACCAGAGGTGCCTTGATTACTGGGGCTTGTTTCCTTTACTCTGTATACTTTATTCTCTTTTATTGGCCCAAAATGAAAAATAACAAAAATATCCTCGTTTACTATGATCTAGGGCTAAAGATTAGACTTCTTACACTAGTCATTCATGTCCAGCCTCCTAAATGCCTTGGTTCTTGTATTACTCATTTAAAGCTTTTGTATCTCATTGTCCTTGATTCTATTGTTCATGCTATGACTTATTTTGTCCAAGAGAATGCCTGTATTACATTTGTATATCAACCACGTTGCTGGAACATCGAACATTGTTTGTAATAAGAAACTATAACATGTAATGACTTATTTTTATTTCTGGACCGATGAGTCTTAGTACCAAGGTGGGATAGTTAATCTGACAGGATATTTTTCAGCTGCATGGCAATGCACGCAAATTCATTTTATAAAAAGTGTGCGTGTTGTCTTACAATGCAATATGACACAATGTTATGTTGTTATGATATCGTATTATACCTATATCTAGGTGGGTTGTGTGTGAGAGAATAACCATCCTAATTTCAATTCTTTTGAATAAAATATATTATAATTATTTATGTTCACCTTCTGCCACTCTTTAATACAACATTCATATCTGACGTCATAATTTAGGGCATATCTGAAGGCAACTTCCTCAAGAAAATAGCTATGAAGTCGTCACCTCAACTGAATCGTCAACAAAAGATACACAATATAAACAACTGACAAAATGTACAATACTTTGGCATATATGCCTGGCTAATTTTTGATATTTTTCCAGACAACAAACATTGTTGTTAAAAGTTCTTGCTGTCATGCTTGGAGTCTCCATGCTTCAAACTCCAACTTTTGTTATGTTTTTCTCCATATTTATTACTAGTATTTAAAAAACGATCATAAAATAATTTGCTGTAATTGTGGGTGGCTATATGATATATCCTTTTCATTTCCTCCACGTGTACAACATAGTACACATACTCTCTTACCACATGCATAGCCAACACGATGACGCATCTCTGTGTGGGTCGTGTTCGCAGTGACCTTAATTTTTGGTAGCCGTACACTATGGGGAAAGCGTGGAATCAAAATATACCATGCACACACATGATTTAACAATCAATTCCTTACACATATATCAAATAATCATAGGGAACGGGTATAAGGCATTTGAGGTAACAGTTATATAATTTAGAGAGTAATGAACAAATTGATCCATAATTACGCTTTAACTACGTTGTGTGTCATCGGTTGCCTTGTCACCCGTCCAAGAGTGGCACCACACACATTTACATGTATATGAATACGAGACATCTGACCTGAGTTGTTTCTAATGTTTTATTAGGAGGGTAGCCTCTGTGTTTTTCTGTTTTAAGTTGTATTTCGATTGAATGGGCGCAGCCTCCTTTTAGTATCACTATAGGAAAGGTATACTTATACAGGAGCCTGTGTGTCGCATCCCTGGCTAAGTCTAAATTGGAGGGGTGGCCTGTCAGTGGCCACAGGGGTCTGTTTTGACTGTGTTGGCTGGTGTTGTTAAGTGGAGGAGTGTATTGGCTTGGCCTGTTTGCTGTGAGTGACAGGGAGGGAGGAGGGAGGACAGGGAGGGAGGTGTACAGACTGGCTGTGATTGACAGGGGGTTGGGTACTAGGCAGGGGGTTGGCTACTAGGATGGTGCTTGAGGATAAGTGAACAACCCTGAAAGCTTGTGAATAGTTACTAGGCAGGGGGTTGGCTACTAGGCATTCCTACTAGGCCAGGCCTACAAGTGTGATCTGACAAGCTACATCCTGTAAGATCTTTATCTTTGGATCTGTAGACTGTCATCTGTACATCTGTGTAAACTGATTTCAGTGAGAGGAAATATCTGAGGAGATCATCAGATAAGTTATGTAACTGAAGTGTAACATCACTGTGAAATGCCTCCTGCTGATTGTGGCCCAGAGTGGAGGAGGCCAGGTTTGGAAGTGAGTGATGGTTGCCTATGCAATCAAATGAAAAAAAGAAATACAAAAAAAGAACTATATACTAAAAATTAGAAGCAAAAGAAAATAGCAGTTAGGCAAATCAGCTGGGCTACCCTCCTAGTATCGAAAGATACTATAGCAATTGGGCAGTAGTATGTTGTCTTGTTGGTACTCAAATAGCACATTAGGACAGGATAAGGAAATCTACTATCCCCAGTAGCGCACAACATTCGGAGAACATTGGAAAAGGGTTCGTTTTGTAGTTAGTTTGAAAAACAATAAAAATCTATATTTAATAGCGCACAAAATAATATTTATTCTCTGAAAAATTGACAGTCATACATTTGCCTTGGATATCTCGTCCACTAATAAAAACCAGTGTGGATTGATCATAACACAGCCGTTGGCACGGATCCGCATAAATATTGCACGGCTAGCTATACCGCGTCCAATCGGCTGTTGTTCCAAAACATTGATTCAATAAGCACAGGCCCAGGATCTGAGCACACGGTTAGTTCAATCTTCCCCACCCGGATTAACAACTGCGAGTGGAATACCCAAATAGAATATTATTTATTATGGAGATTCCCCTCATTATGTAAGACCAATGGATTTCTCTTGGTATATATGTGTGCTTTACACGAAGAAGGACGAAAATAGATTATATTCGGAACACTGAGAGAGTCTCATCATGGATAAAATAGCCAAAGGGCTTAGTTCCCATTTAACATCTTTGACTAACACCTTCAGCATCATCCTTGTTGCCATCATAGAGCTACTCGTAGGGACGAATGTTTTCCAGTGTCCATGTGAAGCTGAGGATTATGGAGCACTCGCCAATCCATCAAATCCGGATCTTGCCGTGTCTGAGAAAAGACAGTATTATTCACTGGCCTTCATCGTGTGGCCAGCCATGGCTTTGTTTTTTATGGGTAGGTCTCGAACTAAACTTGCCGGCTAAGTACTAGCTTGTACTCAGGTAGAACCTATCTATAACGGGATATACCGGCATAATTGGCACCTAGGCTTTACTCATCCCTTGTATAATATCATATTGATTTTGACTTAGAATCATTGTTATATATATTTGTGTTTACGACATTATACACTGGATCGTTTGTATCTTCGATCTGGTGCTCTTAGACATGATTGTGAAACTGAAGCTGTATATAACATATATAATCAATTCAAAATCGTAGTTATGATATTAACCTTATACATATACGTACACACTTGCTGGTATGATTTCGATGTGCAATTATCAATCAATATATTCTATTTCAAGCTCTTGCCGTCAGTGGAAGTATGCTGCGCTGTCTGATTGAACACCGCTTCAGAATGTGCAATATTAAAAGACAATTCATTGCTTGTAAATTTGGAATAAGGAAATCTAAATCTGTGCTTGTACCTCCCGTGGCATGGATCTTTGTTGTGCTCATGGATGGCGGGTAAAATATTATCTCTCTTGTCGGTGAACATTGCAATGGTTATAATGATCGATATGTAGATTTATAATGAAAACAAATCCAAATATAATTATGCATAAGCCTGTTTAACATGATGCAAAACGGGGATTTCCTAGGATGGCGGACGTACTAAGATGGCTTATGTGTTGACCTTATTATAATGAAAGGTTTAATATATAATGCTGCTCTATATCGGGCGTTCTAAGATACAGAAATAACCACTGACTCTCCCATAGCCTTTGGATGGAATCATCAATTCCATGCTCATATCATCGCAAAAAAAACCCACTGCCATATTATTATGATTTGCGACTCGCTTATATACGTGCTATTGTTTTCTTAATCGATCTTTCAATTAACCTTATTGTAGAATTTCCATCTTTCATTCATAACTATATCTATACAGTTCTGGGTTTCGTAATGGCGGGTTGTTATGCACTGCGTAAGATTTATCATATATAGTTATGGATACCCAGCCTAGCATAGAATCTGATCAAATGAAATTTTCTTGTAATGATAAATTATTTAACCGACTTCTGAAATATAAACTTTAATAATAATAAAATAAACGTATAGTTGAAACTGAGGACGGGAAAGAAAGCGTCTCAGCTCTATTTTAACAACCAAATAATGCCTTTAATTATCCTATGGTCATTCATTGCAGGTACTATACGTGTTTCTCAACAAAGTTTCCAGATTCTTGTCTCCCGGCTGTGGCAACATTAAATGCTACAATGGTGGCCAATAGGGCCACACTTGTTAGAGAAAATCAATGGCATCGTTCATTGAGTCAACTTGTGGCCCTCACAATGCTTGGTTGTGGTGCTGTCCTTTTAGGATTAAGTAAGTTAACATGTGTTATTCTTTTATTATACACGCATTGCTCTGAAAACAACATATCTAGAGTATTGCCCTTTGTAAGTTTTCATGGCAACCAAACTGCTTATTTTACAAAGATTACCGCTGAAATTCCAATTTACGACACCATTTTCTTCTGTTTTCATGAATGAAAGCATGTAATAAATCTGTTAACTAACTTGTTGGTTTCACTCGCTTAGAATATTCACGCTCCTTCAACCAACTCGTTAGTTAACCTGTATGAAGTTAATAGATGCATATCGAGTTGGTGGCATCCGTCTGATTCAACAGGTCTGATCTGATTAATCGATGGTGTACTTTATTTGTATCAAAAGTGTGTACAAATAGATCTTTTAATCTAGCAGCAGGTTTTCCTGTCAGCACATGTGCCTTAAATATAAGGTCTCTTGAAATTCATTACTGATAAAATACGAATCCTAAACAGTACTCATCCTGTATTTCTTTATATGTAACGATAGGTATGATTTGTGGATATCTGTGCTCCGGCATTCCTTATTACCATAGAAGATACATTGATATCTACAGAAGCAAAGAAATGGAAATGTTTGAGACAGTCGCAGAGGTAAGCCCCGCCCGTCATTGATTTCTAGTTTGTTTGTTTGTTAAGCCTTTATTCATCTTTTGATTACGTCAGCTGGTCTCCTCCATTTATTTTGAATCGTGCCGTGCTGGATATCATTTTTACATATATGAAGGGAACACACACGACCAGTCATATTTATTCATAGCATGAACACATATAATATAATCATTTTAATTTTGAATATATATATATATATATCTATGTATATAATCGTTTTAATTTTGACATTTTACTGACACCTTATGTATCGGTTGAATACCAAATAAAAAGTAAAAACACAAGCCAAATTACTCCATGATGGTCAAGTTATCACCAATAGTGTCAATTATCTTTAATCAATTTTTCTATTGCAGAAAAGCCTTACAGACAAGCTAAATAAAAAGTGGGAGACATTCTTTAAGGAGGCAAAAGAGAGTGACTGGGATGAAGTATCAGCATTACCCATTGGCTCGCCTTATGAACGGAACGGACGCAATTGTTACACTGCTTTCGATGCGTGGCTGCTTGAGTCAGAGGAGACTTCGGGGCGGGCAGATTGCTGTCCTAGGGGCGGGAAATCTAGAGTAGCACCCAGTAATGCTAATCCTAATGAGAAATCATCTATGATAGTTTAATTTTAAAACATTTTTCTCTCCGTCATCTGAACCTTTAATACATATTTCTGGACTAGAATGGGCAAGGTGCCCACAATGTTTCATACAAGGGAGCCCAGAGAAAAAAAAGGAAACTTATACCCACTGGCCAATTGCAAATCAGCATTCATTTACATTTCTTTTGAATAAAACAGGTTGTCTCATTGTAATAATAATCAATTTTTTTTTAACCGAACCGTTAGACACCATTTCCGTATTCGGGTGAATGGTTATAGACATAATTATGTTGATTAAATTTGAACGAGAACGTACTATTCCCAAGAGCCTGTACATATTCTCACACTTTTTCTTTTTTTAGAAAATTTTATTTGCGAAACAATTTCAGACAACTGTTATTCTCATGTTCTCATTTATAATTCCCCATACCTATAGACATTTAAACGGGTATGCTTTGTCGTAACCCTATTACGGAGAATGAAAACTAGTTTTTACGTCTGTGATACGATTACCGAAATCTTCCCTCTGGACTGGTGTCCTGGAATACTCAACCTGACTTGTAAAGATGGTATTTTAATGAGGCATACGGATCAAGGGTTTACAAAACAGTTACATACGCACTTTCTTGCTATACCTGCTCTGACTCAAACGAGTGGTCAGTGTTTTTTTCATAATACTGATTCTTCACAAGAAGTCGCCTTTTCAGTGACAATAATAATTGTGAACTCGATTGCAACATTGCTGTATTCATAAGATTAAGATGCTAGGCACAAACACAAGAGACAATATTTTGCTTTTGTCAATTTCTATTATTATTGAATTTTTACTGCTGACATTAAGACGAGTGCTACATATAAAAATAATGCTAATAAAAACTTGCTGCATGTGGCAACATATAAAGTAAACCATGTCATAACAGTAGGAGCACGCCATACAGACTTCCCGAGGAACCTGTAATGTGGTTATATTCTCTCGAGGAAATTGTAATGTGATTATTTGAACATTTTGAAAAGACATGGACAGAGAATGAGTAATTGGAAACCCCATGTTTGATATGGAAAATAATGGTATCGGGAAGAAAACTCTTTCGAAGAGTAATGTATGTATCGTGGGTATATTTCGCACCATTAAAATAGACCTAACTATTATAAAACTGAATTCGTCTATTCGTTATCCATGACGGGTTTTATTGTACTGCCTTTCCGGATCTGTCCAAATCCAATCAATCTGAAAAATAAAAACAAAGTACATGAGTTATCTATACTAGTTTCATTCGTTCAATTTCTCCTCAGCTTATAATATTACAAGAATTCGCAAGACAATGAAAATACCAGTGCATGAATAGGACTACCTCAGGAATGAAGCATACTTCTTTTCCATACAGTTCCTCGTAAGGAATTCAATGTATGTACACTTCATCATCAGAGAAATTTTATTCTTAAAATTTTTTCTTACAATTCTGGGAATTTTCCCTGTTATGTATATTTTTGTCTGTGTATGTCTGTATGTATTTATTGACATGTATTTTGCTTCTCTATGTTGTAATATGTATAGGGTAAAAATAAACCAAGGTTGGCTCCGCTGGGGTTCATGGCCATTCCTTGTTACTATATCTATTTACTGTTCTGATATTCACCAGTCACCCCAACATATACCATAATATTATATGGAAGTGCCCAGTTGTATCTCTATAACCATTAATTTTCCGACTAATACTTAGGCTATAATGGCATAGTTGGATAATGGATATATATATACCATATATGATCATTGAGTCTAGAGAGTATGTGGCACCAGATAAGGTCTATCGTCACAATTTGATGGGAATGACGGGAAGTCTTAGGCTATTTACTTTCAAAATATAGATTGTTTTTGTACATTGACATTGCCCACCATCCCGCCCACCCTCCTCCAAAATCGTTTAATTTTAGTGTTAAGTCAACGTGCAAAACGATCGCCGATGCGTCAATGTTTTGCACATCATACGGTGGCGCTACCTGGTGGGAGGGTCAGAAACCATTCTCCGAGTTCACCCGAACGGTTACGGAGTCATGCCGAGCGTGCGGTAGTGACGGCCCCAATGTCGGATTTCGAGTGTCCATCCAAATGTAGCATGAAAGCGAGAGGTCTGGTATGCATACAAGTAAGACTTCAAGTTAACCTGTGATTAAAAAATCAAATCAGTCATCCTCATATTCAGGCTCTATAACATATACCTGGAAATTCAGGTTCAGGCACCCATCACTTGCCAAAAATTACTTTATATTACTGTGTGACTCAAGAAATCCTCACATTTCTGAAAGTTAATTATGAGGTAAAATTACCCCCAGAATGCACCATTTGACTCCTTATGTTTAAAAAAAATTCGGGGGGCATGCCCCCGGACCCCCTAGAAACATGCACTTGGCTCCCCACGAAAAAACTAGGATATGGGATCCCCACAGGTTGGCAGCTCTGCTAACGGATGCTTAATTAATTCAATTCTAATTAATTCTATTATTGATGGTAAATTATAGTGCAGATATGCGGGCAGGTGACATTTTAAGGCGGGCAAGTGAGTTTTCTTAGTTCACTTGCCCCGGGCAAGTGAGTTTTTGGGCAACTCCCACACCACTGGGGTCTAATTTAGACACTGAGATAAGTGAGGGGTCTGGGGCAAAAGGAAATATACGTTTTTTTTAAAATCTTGGCGGAAGTTGTCTTAATGGTATCTGCCGTATGGGCAGAGGCGAATTTTCGAGTTTATGTTGTTATGCAGTGCATAATTTGAATTATGCCTTGTCGCCAGTTCGTCGAGCTCAGACCTGTAGCTACTCTTGTAGTTATTATTTTATTCTCTTCTGTGCCCTGCAGTTGTACAAAGCACGATACTATATTGAAAAGCCGACGCAAGAAATAATTTATTACTATGCACAAGTCAGTGATTCCTTAATTGATTATCAAATACAGATAGGATATACAAGTAAGATGTACATATTGACAATTAGAGTCGTGCTCCATGCAAAGAAATATTCTTTTTTTGTTATTTTCTACTTTATGTAGGCTAATAATACAAATACTAACAGTACTAAATACTGAATTATTGCAATTTCGCCATAATTAACTGGCTTCAAGTGGTCGAAAGCTTGACAGGACATTGCAATGATGAACAAGCATGTGACAGCACCCGCCAAAAGATTTTGCAAGGATCTTATTCCTCAGGTCTGAGCAGGGAGTATGACGAGCCATAGGGTTATTTATTAATGCATTAGAGATATCACTATTAGGAATAGAGATATCTCTATTCCTAATAGTGATATCTCTATTGTGGAATAAAGATGATATCTTTAATGTGAATGCAATAGAGATACATCGAGCCATAGGGTCATTTATTAATGCATTATATATATCTCTATTGTGGAATAGAGATATCTTAAATGTGAATGTAATAGAGATATCTCTAATATTAGAGATATCTCTATTGTAATAGAGATATCTCAATTAGGAATAGAGATATATCTTTCGGATATCTTTCGGATATCTATAATGCAATTCTTGATATCCGAAAAGGCATTTTTTGATATCCAAAAGTCATTTCTGATTAAGTTGAGACCTTAGTTGTATTCTAAAATTGAATTATTGATATCAAGAAATGCTTTTTTGATATCAATAAATGCAATTCTTGATATCCGTAAATCCTATTATTGACATCAAGAATTCAATTTTTGATATCAATAATGGCATTTATTTCTTGATATCAAAAATGCATTTATTGATATCAAGAATTGATTTTCAGATATCAAGAATTGATTTTCAGATATCAACAATTGATTTTCAGATATCAACAATTCATTTATTGATATGGATAAAAGCATTTTTGATATCAATAAATGAGTTGATCCATTTTCTGATATCCAAAAATACTGAATAAATGACCCAATGGCGTTCCATATATTCCACAATAGAAATATCACTATTCCACAATAGAGTTTTTTTTGTTTTTTGTTTTTTTTTATCGACGACATCTTCATTCTGTGGGACGGGTCCCGAGCAGATCTAGATGTCTTCGTGACACACCTAAACTCAATACACCCAACCATCAAATTCAGTGCAGACATCTCAGAAACCTCCATCAACTTCCTTGACACCACTGTCATCAAAGGGAGTGACGGCACACTGTACACAGATCTCTACTGCAAACCGACTGATGCCAACAACTATCTACACTTCAGTTCAGCCCATTGGCGACGCTGCAAGGAAAGCATCATATACAGTCAATTCATCCGCATTAGACGAATCTGCCACTTAGATGAAGATTTCGTACGGCACTGCATTACCAAGGCACAACACTTCCTTCGTAGGGGATACCCACTTGATAAGATAGTGGAGGCCTATGGTAAAACTAGCCTTATGCTAAGGGAGTCCCTGTTAACACCCAAAAACAAGGACCCGGCGACCTTGGGGGACACCCCTCCACTCATTGCCATCACAACCTTCCACCCCTCATGCAACATCTTCAACAAAAGCATAAGGGACAATTGGAACATACTCGGTAGATCGACAACCACCAAACACCTCTTTGAAAGGAAACTTGTGGTTGCTTACCGCAGACCAAAGAACTTGGGAGATATCCTCATCCGAGCCAAACTCCCGGCTACGTCTGCCAATTGTAACAACCCCCTGGCACCTGACCCCTTGGCAACGGAAACTCCTGCTGCCAAGAAGACATGCAAGAAGAAAAACTGCCGCTACTGTCTAAAAATAGACACAACTGGGCGCATCAGATCTGCTATCACTAACAGATCCTACATCACACGCCAAAAGGCCGATTGTTGGAGTAACAATCTCATCTACTGCATCAGCTGCAGGGTCTGCCAGAAACAATATGTAGGGAAAACAAAACAACGGTTCAAGGACCGGATATACCAACATTTCAGATCGATCCAACTGCCCGACCTGCCATTGCACAATACATCTGTGTCTAGACACTTTAACTCCCCCAACCACGCGGGGGGAAATGACATTGACTTATTTGTCCTGGAGTTTGTCAAATGTGACGCTGCCAAGGCAGAATCTGACGACCTACGAAATGCCCTTGAACTAAAGTGGATCCACCGAATGAAGTCCATGTCCCCACAAGGACTCAACATTATGGATGCTGCGACCTGGAGGACAGCCCAGGGACCTTAATCATCTCCCTAAAGCATGCTACAGCCATCTAGCTTCGTACTAAAATTTTTACATTCCATCGATGACTGCTTGCATGCTCCAAGGGGGACTGATTTTTAGGGTAATCCCCGGGTCACACATCCCACCAACAAATACAGAACTCTGTATAACTCCACATTTTTCCAACAAAGATGCACACTCAAGCATCTCGTCCCACCCCGACCCTGGTTTTTTTCCCTACAAACCCAGGATCGGGCCCTCCCTCATGTCAACAACCCTGTAACATGGAGGCCCCCCACTGACAACAGTCAGTTATATGTCATTGTTGTACCATAAACCCACTGTGACACAGTAAATAACACTTTATTTATTCACATGGATTATTGCTACATCACTTTCATATACACACAGTTGCTGCTCTGATATAAAAAACATTTTTATCAACACCAATCTGATCTAATTAGACATAGTCTATGGAGAAAAATTCTCCTACTTCATTAATCTCTGTGTTATCTCTCCCCCAAGAGGGCTAACTCTGTAAGTGCCTGAAGAGCTACATTAGCGAAACCATGTTGTGCCAAACATTGCCCCTGGGCAATGGAAGGAGTGTACTGGATTTATTATCTCTCCCCACTAAATCATTAGTGCAGAGAGTCCTAATTGACAGAATCACACTCATTAGTTGACAGCATTGACTTGCAACAACTAATATCACCTGGATATATATCCAGGTAACAAGTGCACCTCTTTATGACGTCACGTCAACGTCGTTAAGAGTCCCGTGAGGTGTTGGTTACCTCTCGGCTGAATACGTTCCTAACGTTCAGTTGCATGGTAGCACTAGGAGGGACCGGACCTATCGCCTCGTCACATTATTCCACAATAGAGATATCACTAATTGTACATTTACTGACACATTGATGCATCCAAATCTCTAGAGATCCATGGCTTGCCATAAGGGAGAGATATTCCTCTCCGGCCTCACAGGAGAAATACTTGATACGCACATGATACAATGGGGTAAACAGGTCAGATACAGGATCAACTTTTTGATCAGCAAGACAATGGTACTGGTAGTCGGGTTTATCATGAAGAATTCATGGTTATAGTAGGCCTACTACTACTGAAAGTAGTAGGCTATATTTGACAGTAGGCTAAACCAACCTCGAATTTACACAGGGAATTGAGGTTCTTAATTCATTCTACCTGTCCACTGGGAAATTAAATGATTGTGGCGGTGCTATCAATTACAATAGCAAATGTCACCCTTTCCCCCATTTCTTTAGCCTACTCATAGATCTACACATGTTTTTACAATGCCAATTATACGCAGTATATAATTTAATGTATAGTGATGGAAAAATATGGAGACAATAGGTGAAATCACCGAGGAGACCGTTTGCAATGTTGTGACGACAGTGAGGTATATGTAAACACAATCAAATACACCTCCCTGGTATACTCAAACTGAACCACAGTCCTTGCTTTAGTTGACAAATGCACCTACTAGCTAATTGCTGGTATAATATTCTTAGTCAAGGCAGCGACGGGAGGCCATGAGTCATCAGTGGTGGTAGAACTTAACAGAAGATGGCGACACTGTCCTCATCCTCGATCCTGGAGTCAGTTGTATACAACAGATTCTGGGTCAGTTACCTCGTGAAATAGGCCACCATCAGTACCGGAAAGTGTTTTCCTGGATTTGGTAAGTTTGTTATTATTTATCCAGATGATAATAGGGTGAGAGAAGGAGAGAGAGGTAGGATAAAAATGAGAGGAAGGCTGAGAAAGGGAGAGGTAGAGAGAATGAATGAGGGAGTGGGAGAGAGGAGACATGATTGATATAGGGTGAGAGAGAGGAGAGCGATACTATGAGATCATAGGGTGAGAAAAAGATTAGAGGGGGGTGGGGGAGAGACAACTATAGAGGAAGACTATGGCAGGAGAAAGAGAGGGAGTGGGGAGAGACTCGGGGGGGGGGGCAGGGATAGGGTAGGCCTATATATAGAGAGAGAGTGGGAGAGAGGGTATTAGAGAGGTTAAGAATTAGAAAGATCTAGAAAGTGTTCGAATTTTATCAAGCCACACTATAACTATTTACATTTATAGTTTATAGCCTACTATAGTTGAATGTTTTCCTAAGGATTTAAATTTTAGAACTTGATTCTGTAAAATATCATTAAAATGTCACTAAATACTAGGCTGTGATTTATCATTAAAATTTGTGAATAACATGTATTATTTTATACAATCCACTTGCTGGTTAAATGCATGTCGGCAAAAAAGATAAAGAAGCTTGATTCAATAGAACTTTGTGGAGGCTGATAGTTTGCTATTACTGTGAGATGGAAGTAGTCTTTTGAACTATAATAATTACCTACATAAAGATGTGATAATGTAATTGTACTTACCAGTAGTAATAAATATCTATTGAACATTGAAATCGATAATAATGGTTGAATATTAAATATTAATATTAAGAGAGATGAAGAGATATATATAATTTATTATAAAGCAAAAGTCGATTTGATATTTATTAATTAATAATTATCAAAATGGCAGTGCTGAACGCTGGTAATTTGTAGGTCTATGACTAGGAAAATAAAGTTGGATCTTAAGTAAATTGTGTATGCTTAAGGTATTGTCCTAATGGCCCCCTAAATCAGCAGAAAGCACTATAAACAGCACATGTCATTTTGCCCACAACATTCCCTTGGGAGCATGCCCTGGAACTCCCCTAGGCTTCGACCCCCTATTCTGTCACTTTTTTCGGGTGAGAACCCCGCACCATAATAACATTTTCTATTTTTTTTTTTGGGTGGGGGGGGGGGGGGGGGGGGATCGTAACTTGAGTGATACATTACATATAATGTTACGTGAAATTTATGCACCTATCCCATAGAATGTTTGCACTGCCACTGCCAAGCAAATTAACAAGTGCTTACAGATTTACGGATCCTTTGATATTGTATTTTGAATATCATGCGTTACCCCATATATTTCATAATTTCACTGATCTTAACTGTAACGCCCTCACCAGATGCAGTATGTGCTCAGCCTCTAAACAGACGAAAGCACAGGACTGTAAAAATCGCTTCAAAAAGTGGTGGTCCTTATGATTTAAATCTAGTTGTCCTCATATATTTTTTGTCCTCATACACTTTTTTTCCACCCGGAGGTAATAATGATCGAATATAAATTAATTTTTGTGTCTTTGATTTTCCAGGTTGACAACTAAGATATCAAGATGTACGCTGGGAACATGTCGGGGGGCAAGCAGTGTGCCTATGTTGGTGCAATTATGGGATTTTCATTTGGGGGTATAATGGTAATATTGGGAATTGTCTGGCTTGGAATAGGGGCAGGATCATCAATAGGAGACACCTTCACAACGTTGGGAGGAATACTTCTTGCAGTGGGCTTAATTATCTTACCTTGCGCTGTAGGCCTTTGTTGGTACACATGTAGAAAAACAACTTCGGAAAGTTATCCACAGGTATGTTTTTAGACTTGTGCAAGTCTTTGACTTTTATTTTGATAAAACGTAAATATTAAAAAATAACACATCATATATAAGGGACACAGTTAGTCACTATTGCCACACTGGAAAATTAAAACCCAGCCCATTCCTCAGTCAGATTTATCCATTGAGATGTGCACATGGCGCTGGTCTAGTGTGTTAACTATACCATTTTCCTTTATGGAGACATGCAGTATAATATTAATTGCAATAGTTAGAATATTCCCAGCTTACATACAATACCGATGTAAAGCCAAATTGTACCCAATATATTACTGACCTTATATTTGCAATATATGTACCATGTAAGTATCATGTATTTTAAATTTGCAAAATCTTGGTTGAGAATTTTACTTTTGGGATTACTGACATGTGACACAAGTAAACAAATTGTGAACCCCACATTAATCTTTTTTTTTAAATTCCCACTGGTAACTGCCACTGGTTTATATACACCAAATATCACTGATGACTAGACATATATCTCACCACTATGGACATTATGTTCCCAGGATGTCCCTAAACTATGCTTTTCTATTAGATTTAAGGATTTTTAAAAGGGAGATCTTGCCATGAGTGTGTACAGTCATGTCTCTGAAGTCGATTTTGAGCCGATTTCGGGCGTTTGCAGTAGCCCATGACTGAGTGGACCGATGCACCTAACCACAACTATGTGTGGCATCAGTGAGGCATCCGACGATGTATAGTCAAGGCAATCTAAGCCCTCACACACACACATCAAAATAACAAAAACCCCATGTACAGTTTAGCCTCTAGAGCCCTATTCTCTGAAACCTTAGCAATTTGTAGTGAAGTGAAAATTAATTTATATACAGGGAGAATGGAGATCGGTATCACTGCTGTGGCGATGAAGCCAGGACTGTGTAATATTTGATGTTGTATTATTACCTCAAACTTATTGCTTGATTCCTGTACTTACTACAGGGGCCAATAGTTTCTGGTTCTGCACCACCTGGTCCCGTTACAGGCTTTGGTGCTCATCACGCTGGATATCAGCAAGGAGCCCCTCAAGCAGGTGCTTACCCCTCTGCTCCCACAATAAGGTAAGTCAGAGGAACATTTACTGGCTACTTCCAACCATTTTATGTTCTAGGAGGTTTGGCATGGACTGGAAGCCCTGACAGCGTCAGAAATGCCCAACCAATTATATGTGGAAAAGATCTTACAATAAAGGATTTCATTATAATAATAACAATAATGAGATATATGGTTTTTATACAATTATACAACTTGTCATTTGTCACCTATTACCGAGATGCTTACTTGTTGCTAGGCTACTACCGCCAATTCTGAAAAAAGGCTGACTATCTGTGAGACTGTTGTGAAGGAATGTTCAATAGTATAGGGATTTAAAAAGCTCTCTACATCTATACAGTTCTATCATTGTCATTCCAATCAATCCTGACTTTCACTTTGTCGAAATTAAATCCTTTTCTGCAGTTATACTTTTAAATTCTAACCTATGACCTTATACTTAGCAGGGATGATATGGCGCCTCCTCCACGTTATGATGACCTCATCAAATAAGTGTTTCATGTGACTACATCGCATTTGTATCTTGAGAAAATCTTTAAGTGACCCCGGGATCATTCATCTGTCTGTCTGTGATTGTGTGACCATGGATGGAAATGATTTTTCATCAATTATTAAGAAACATCATCAACTTGGAAACATGAGATTCGGTACAGATATATGCTTGAAAAATATAAATAGTCAATCTCTCTCATAGCTTGAGTATCCTCCCTATGCCAAGTAAGTACCATACTGTAGATAGAGTGGAGGGGACCAAGTCATACACAACTCTAGGGAGAATGAGTTGGACAAAAATGTATCTTCTGTCTTCAAGAAACTCTGGACTCCAATCCGCCCAATTTTCCTTTGTGGTGATATGTGAACGGTGTTAATGCATTTGATACTCTGGCTTGTGTTGCCTCTCTTTGTGATTTATTGGTGCTTTCTTTCACTTTCAAACACCACATACTGGAAGTGGAATGTGTGGTGTTTCCCTAGTAAACAACTTGCTGAACACTGCCTGTATAATATATGTATTAGCATAATGTTGGTGCTTTGATTTACATGTGTTTTTCCACCTTTGAAAGTTATCATTTGGCTTGGGTCAAAGTACTACGTGCTTGTAATGGGATAGTCTGTCAATATTGATTGTTATGTAATGGTGTCTTGCTTTATTATAAATGGGTATTAAATGTTGTGAATAGCAGGGCCAGTGCTCTGAACTAAATCTGTAGTTCACTGTGCAGAATTGTAAAATGCAATGTAGTATATATTGACTGGTCAGAATGTGTGGTCAAATGTTCACATTTATTAATCAAAGGGGATGACGGGACCTTTTCATTTGGAATTCATAACTGCCTGTCACTCTTAATTCATCTTTAATATGATCTAGTAGAAGTAATGCATTTTCGCAAGGATAATTATTTTCATAATATTTCATAACCATTTCTTTTGAAGTGTACACCAAAACTATGAATTCAGCAGCATTTCTTTTTTTAAAGTTCTATTTGTATGAAGTTTGTTTACATGTGAGGGATTCGAGCTTTGATCCTTCCTCAAGATATTTCATAACCTTTGTTGTGCTATCTCTATCTATCTCTTATTATGATTATGGTATTTTATATATACGTGCATTGTACATAATTGGGTCATACCCCATACGGATCACCTGATTTACCGCCCACATTCATAACTTAGAAATGTTCCTCTTTACATTATTAAAACCATGTATAATACAATGCTTAATTAACGAGTTGGTCAAACAATTGTGAATATTGCACACATTGTACACCTATGTATCTGATATTCAAAGCCACTGAATCCAACTAGTGTTAATTTCATTGCAGTTCATATGAGGCATTTCATTCTCAGTTTCTTATTGCATGTAAACATGTACATGTACATGTACATGTACATGTATTGTATTATACAGAACCTGTATGACCTTTTAACAAAGCTTTTTATCCAGGATATAAAATACAGTATTAGCACTTTTGCATGTATCGAAGTGGCTTGTGTCTCTAAACCGAGTATTCATGAAATCAGGTGAAACATTTCCAGCAGAGTACAAAGTGCCAACATGGTGTTTTCATTCAATAATACTTGAATAAGTAATGAATGGGCCAGACCGTGAAGGCTACAGCATCACAGCCCATTTCAAATTACAGAGAAATGAGTTGAGTCACAATAGGGTGCAGCCCCCATACCCATGTGGACAGGAAAGCAACTGATTTTAATCTTGATCCTCTCTCCTGAGACCTAATTCCAAACTGGCCTTGCTGTCCTATTTTTCAGACTACATTGCACTGATATATCTTTAAATCTAATGATCTAATAAAATTGCACTTTTGGTGATGTGGGGTACATAGAGTATACAATACTTAAGAAGATTTTCACTTACTTCATGTCTTTTAGATCAAATTCAAACAATGGAAGCAAGAGAAAATAGAATATATATGAGTTTTGATGATCTTGGATGAGGTAGTGAGATATGGATTAATAGAATATCCTTCTGTTATTCTATTATTAAAAAGGAAAGGTACATATTTTATTATTCTTATAAAATAAATAATGATTGGAGAAAAAGGTGCTGGCCATCCAAAACCTAAAATCAGACGGGATCCTGTATATAATATATTGCATATAATGGTCCTGTCATCCTCCTATTTGCTATGAGTATACCTGTACATGCTACTGCAGTTTTCACAAGTACGGTTGTTGTCCAGTTTTTGTTAGTATTCCTCATGGACCTCTGGTAGAGAATAAGCTGGAGTTTCGCCTCCAATTAACTCTTCCAATTATACTTTGATGACACTGCATTAATGTTATCCATATACTTGAAGCGTCTGCTGATGTAAATGTATAATATAGCTGTCAATTATGCAGTCTGCCACTCGTGTCTATTTTGGTGTATGATTATTATGTCTGCATGCAGATGTATTCATGTAATTATGTTTTCTCTTGGGTGTACATAATATTATAATTGTCGTTTGTAGAAAAAGGAAAAGATTGTTAGAATGTACAAATACTCACCTTCCTTTTTTTGTTGTTGCTATGTACGACCAAAGTCTGGGACAGCACATAATTCCTTTCATTAAGAATATGTTTATTCAAATGATTAGTTGTACAGATATACATGTATGCAATTTCACTAGCTAGTATGATGTCCATCAAAATAGTATTCAGGTATCTATTTAATAATAAAATTCATTGCATATCCAAGATAGCTGTGGAAATCAAAATTTACAAATACCTTCTTGGATTTAGTCCCAGTATATATTATCCTAAATATTCTTTTAAACATTGACATTAAGTATTAAAACACCCTGGTGATCCCTGCATAAGCGCAGCTTTTTTCATAGATTTCTTAGACAAGTTGTTTTGTTTTTTAGTTCATAAAACAATCTTTTCATATATGGAAATAATTTTCTTTAACACTACATATGCAATCCATACTCCTGGTGCAACTCACCACGACACTCTAGGTCACCTTTTTGCAAGTCATCTGCTTATCGCCTCCCAGAACGATTTTATTTTGGGACACTCATAGAAAAAATGAATAACTTCATACACAAATTTGGCAGTGATTATCTCGAGCAATACCTATATGATGTAGATTATACTGTCTACATGTCTACCGTTTTATCACTTGTATTGTAACGTCTGAAGTTTCACATTATCTGTTGAAACATGGCAGCGAGTAAATTTCTCTCCACTAAGTCCTGTTAAAATATCCTGTTCATATGAAATTTTATTCCAATTTAGATTCCAGTTAGTACTAATGCCAGGTGATACATTATTCAAGGAATTTTGTCATCGAGAAGGTTTTGTATTGAATATTAAAAACAGGAGGATAAACTCAAACATTAAAAGCTGTACTAGTTGGTAGTGCCTTATATTTTGGTAAGTCATATGTAACACCAAGTATCTGTTTGTCATTTTATTGTCCATAACCATTGACCTGGTATAAGCCACTGTCAGTTAGATTTTAGGTAAACAACGTATGCTATGTACAGGAATGGTATAATAGGATAGGTGCTGTCACAATAATTGTTTAGAGTATGCATGTTGTCAATTTACTATGTATATATAACAAATCAATTTTCTGCCTTATTGCTTAGTTTTGTCCCTTTTGTGGTCTAATTCTAATGATTTAAATTTCATGAAAAATAAACGAGATAATTTAAACAATATAAAAATCACATTTATTTACTTTTTAAAGTTGTGTAACACATTGGACTATAGTATTGCCATTTTCAGTAGATTCTGTACCACGTGCAATATTACCCCTTTCTTTACTCCTGGCAACTTACATCTTTTTGAATATTTTTGGACGTACATTTGGGTATTTATAATACACTTATGTGACTTAGAGAACGAAGGAATATTTCAAACTTTCCTATATTTAGGGAAAGAATGGCAGAAAAGATTAGGACGGAAAATAGCGACGAAGGTGTTATAATTGGAGGGAATAAACAGTATTACAGTTTGAAGATGATTTGATAAGAATATTGATTTGAAAAGAGGTATTTGACTTAATAAAATAGCGCAAAATGTATCCATTTTTTCGGGCCTTTATTTAAGACTAGTAATACTGGCGTAAAGAATATGATAACTAGAAAAGTGTAACTTGACTTAAGAATAATACATTCTATATTTTGCAAGACTAAAAATCGGTGATTCACATCAGATTTAAAATCCAGCTAAGTACATGTTACATGTCTAAAGGAAGAAAGCTGAAACTCTTAAATTTTAATACAAGGTAGTATAATCCAATATGATGAAATGGTGAGAAGCTTCTAAGAATAATACATAATTGTTTTAGAATATGTTTTAGAATAATGTCTGTGGAACTTTTGATGAACTAGTGACTTTATACTAAGTCATTTGTATCAGTTACAAATAGTATATGTAAAATAATGTTTAAATTTGCTGTCTTAAATGTGTGATCGATCATGCTTAGAATAAAACAGGTGGTTGAAACCACTGCTAATTTTCCCTCTAGTGGATATATTCGGAGGAACTTCTCTGACAGAGACATGAGACCCATGTCTCCATGTAGGCCATAAGTATGTAATATGGAAAATATAAGTTTATATCTATATTAACATAATGTCTTAAAGATATACTATATTTGAGAGAAGTTACTATCGTTTTATAAAGTTGCATAATGAAACTAATCGACCTGCTAACATACTAATACTGTGAGGTAGCAGGCATTTTGTCAACTAGGTAAGGCCAAAAAAAATAGGTGTGTTTCCGATTTATGTGGCTAGGTAGTGGGGGGGGGGGGGTAACCTTTTTTTGTTAATTTTTGTTTGTTTGAAAACCACCTCCCAGGAACTGAAAAAAATGTCTTTTTCATAACAATAGTTGTTTTGAACATGGGAAATGTGCTTTTTGACAGTTTCGGGTTAGGAAAACACGTTTTCCTGCTTTTATAAGCTTTTTCGGTCAAAAAATGCAAAAAAAGTAAGATATGATGGGGAAAAAATCAGGTACGGTAAACAAAAATTTAGGTAGGGTAAGGTTTTTCTAGGTAGGGGGAGGGGGGGGAATCGGAAACGCACCTATTTTTTGGGGGGCCTAAAGTCCAGCCTGTCCTCATATTCAGTCAGCTTCAGTAGTCAGTAGGTAATTTAATCCACCAAACCTGGTGGTTATATATATTTTATATAATTATATCATATATAATTTAATCTGTGATCTTTGCTGTTCTGGGTTGCAGAACCCTCAGGTTTCTTCTATCCTTTGTGTGGGTCCTTGTTTTGAGATTTCTTAGGTCAAGATTGTCCCTATTGTTTGCTAGGTAGTAAATAATTTTCAGTATATGTTTGTTTTTGCATACTTCTAAAGGTGATATGTTCAGGAGTGTTCTCTATCCATAATATTATTATCATATTTTGATTTATTGAAAATGATTCTTAATGCTGTATTTTGAAAGGTTTGTATCCTACTAAATAGTTCTGTTGGACAGGAATCCTAAATAAAGTCACAATAGTCTATATGGAAGGATGGCCTGTTATATAGATAGCGTTTCGCTTTCTGAGTAAGTGATTTCCTTGCTCTGTACATCATACTAATTTTCCCTCTCACTTTGTTAATGAAGACATATGATAAAAAAAGAGCTGAGGATAATTATTGGTACAGTGAACTTAGGTTTATTACTGTTGTGATGAAAGGCTCAATAGCTGATTCACTAGAAGGTATACTTTCCCACCTCAGAATGTATCATTCCAGACATGTAAATGTAAAGACTTCAGAGTTGTATGATAATGATGATACTATGCGTATTATGTCAATGCATATAACATGCTTATATATATGGAGGACCATCTTATGATAATTTGTGGAGTTTTAAACTGCCATCTTAAAGGAATTCATTCAAAATATAAAGTTAATTGCCAAGTTTTGTCTTGTTCTTGTTATTTACTCCTACCACCCACGTCATACCTGCACATACTTTTGCCATGTACCAAAACATTGCAGGTGTCTTGTATTTAATGCCTGTTACGAATAACAAGAATAAGAATAACTGTTTGATCTTTTCCTAAGGGGATAACGTATATTTAATATTGTTGTTTATTCGCATCATTGATAATTAAGTGTCAATCAGTTACGCCATAGCTAAACTGGACGCAAGCATTAAATTACACCATATGGAAACCTCTCATATAGATCTACATGTTATTCTTATACATGTTATTTACCAATGTCATGAAATGAGGAAAACGATAGACGAATAGGCATAATATAATTGCCCATATGACCTATTCATTGAAGTAGATTTAAAATCTTCCACCCTAGGTGGTTTTATCCATTCTGGGGAGAATTTTTTGTATAACCTATTCATTGAAGTAGCCAATCGTATATACTATATGTTAGTATCCGTATTCGATATTGATAAAGTACTATTCAATATCAAAATGTGGAGAAAAACCCTGACCGCCTAATTATATTGGCAATAAAACATTATCCAATACAGCAATCAATACCACATATTACGACATAACCATTGCGAGAACAGATGGGTCGTCACATGTTCCCATTTCCTGCACTACTCACCATCCTAGTGGGGCATCTCCCTCTGTAACAGAAGATGGCGACGCTGTTCTCCTCACCCTGGGGTTCACTGTATACAACAGATTCTGGGTCAGTTACCCCGGGAAGTAGGCCACCATCAGCCCCAGATAGTGGCACTGTGCTTTCTCTCAGATTTGGTAAGTTTGTTATTATTTACCCAGACAATTAACTTCACTGATTTTTACATTAGGAAGTGTACATACATCTATAGTGGTAATGTCTAGTGTTAATTCCCACATTAACGACAATCAAGTAATCCTTCATGATACTGATGAATAATATGGTACCGGTACTATAGCTTGGAAAGTACTCCCGTCTTTGGAGGTATAGACTCAATTTGTTCTCCAAATCTTGGTACAATAGACTGTACATAAAAAAGTCCTTCTCCATAATCTGTAGAGCGAGAGAGAGTTCGACCTTTTGGAATGTTTTGGATCTCCAGAAGTTAGATTGGAACTTTCTTACTTACCTCTTTCTTTATTGAGCTGCTCAGCATGGCAGTCATGTCAGCACCTGGGTCGTAGCCCTTCACCCTATATCATACATTATCCATAGACTTGCCCAAGTTATAGATATTAGGAGTACAGGTATATATAGTATAGGCAAACTAACTTTCTCCCCTTTGGTCTTTCTTGTCCGCAGCAAACAGGGGCGGTACCAGAAGGTCATGTTTCCTTTGGGAAACGGAAATAACTGAAAACAATGAATTTTATAAATTATGAACAAATAACTCATAATTTTGCATCTGGCCCCTACCACAGGGCCCCTTTAGGGGCCCTCTGCCCCTCTGAGTTAGGGGGTGCACATGGGACATTTTAAGGGGTCTAGGGGGCCGGCGCAATAGATGTAGATATGTAGATGAAAGTAAAAGAAGTGCAGTTGCTCACTCCTCGTGATTAGTATTTGCTTCATTGGGGAGCCACTAGGCGGGCCCTGTATACCGTGGAAGGATTGATTGTATACCTTATTATTCGATTAGTCATATTTGGTGATTTAAAAAAATTATTTAGCATCATCATGATTGTGTTAACCTTTCCTTGATATGCTGAGAAAATTGTCTGTATGATAGAAACATAAACATAAATTCTGGAATGTTTATATTTATATTTATACATCATGCCTTGCCTGGTCCTGCCTGGCTATATGAATATGGTTGAGCGGAAATATAATGTTGTTTGATCGCTGACTATGAAATTTTTATTTTAATACTAGATAATAATAGTTAGAAAAAAGATATATATATAGGCCTAGTATATATAATAATACGATCTAGATGTATCTTAATTATCAAACTTAACTATAGAATACTTGTTTTTCAATTTGGCAAATGAGACATCACCATTGTGAATTTTCTATCAAAATAAAATTTGTTAAAGAAAAGAAATATGATTATCAATATCAAGCGTTCCAATGCCAACATCCCTCACTCAAATTTTACAGTTTTGAACATTTTACATGAATATATGGTTTTCATTAAACAGTTCTCATTACTTTTAAACATTTAGTATTAAAACCAGCAACGTCCTTTATGGCTACAACCAAAAGAAGCCAAAATCGATTCACTGCTCTGTATCGTGGTATTTACTATATTTAAACAAATATATTCTGCTAATTACAACATTTTAAAATTAGCTGATGCATAGCTGAATGTTACTACCGCTCTTAATACCGGATATGAACCCCCTTTCCTATTTTATATTGCGTGCACATGGTGATTGTTATTATACATAGATCTGTTCATTGCTTGAATGAGTGAGGCCCATAGTTTAATTCCGTTCTGTATTGAGTAATTTCATGGTAGTCCTCATTTCCGTATGGATGGTTTATAGACATGAGCACAACCGAAACTGGAGCCCAACTTACGTTCCAAGATGTGTTGAGCTGCAGCTGATGATTAGTGATTCAAAAGGATTGGGTATAATTCTTGTTGGCCTCATTTTACTATGGTTAGTCTGTCTCCGGCAACGTGGAAGGACGGGGGTGGGTGGAGTGGTAAGTTAAAGGTAAATGCCAACGTCGTCAGCGCTGCAGCAGGCGGGAATTCAAGAAACTAATGCATGAAACAATAGAAGTCACAATATTTTGTTCAAACTTTGTCTTGAGAAAACAGGATGTTATCATAATATTTTGCGTTTTAGGGATTAGTGAAGTATACTTCCATTTACTATTGATTTCAATGGGGGAAACTCGTCGTGATACAAGTTCAGCTGAATGAATTTTTTTAAGTTCAATGACCCCCTTTTTTTTAATTGGGAGGGTAGAATAACTATCAGCTATATATTATGGTTTGGAAGTCATAATTAAATTTATGCACCACAAGAGATTAACAATTGCTTACAAATTTATGGATCATATGATTTTGTGTTTTTAATATTATGCACCACCCCTGTAAAATATATAATATTTCATTCTGGCACTTTAATTGTAACACCATCACTGAACACACCATGCTCTAAACAGACAATAAGCAGTACTTTTCTGTTTTTGATTTTCTAGGTTGATGTCTAGAGGGCATCAAGATGTATGCGGGGACGAGCTCAAGGTGCAAGCAGTGGACCTACGTTGGCGCAATTTTGGGATTTCCATTTGGGGGTGTACTGGCACTATTTGGAATTATCTGGCTTGGAATAGGAGGAGACAGCTTCCTTATGTTGGGAGCAATACTTCTTCCTGTGGGCCTAACTGTCTTACTTTGTGCTTCTGGCCTTTGTTGGTACACATGTAGGAAAGTACCTGGGGAAAATCTTCCACAGGTATGTTTATAGACTTGTGCAAGTCTTTGACTTTTATTTTTACAAACCAAGCCTTTCTATTAATACTTAAAAGTAAATTGCTATTGTGGACAATTGACACAGTCACAGAGGGTACATAATATTATATGGTGAATTATTACCTTAAACTTA
Source organism: Sthenelais limicola (assembly GCA_942159475.1). Lineage (NCBI taxonomy): Eukaryota > Metazoa > Annelida > Polychaeta > Phyllodocida > Sigalionidae > Sthenelais > Sthenelais limicola. Next base: position 42,715,940 of record OW804100.1, read on the forward strand.
TTGGTTGAATTTCTGTGTTTACTACAGGGGCCGATAGTCTCTGGTTCTGCACCACCTGGTCCTGTTACAGGCTTTGGTGCTCATCACGCTGGATCAACACTACATCAACACTACCCTCAAGCAGGCACTTTCCCTTCTGCCCCTACAATGAGGTAAGTCTGAGCAATGTTGCATGAGGATGTTGGCATGTACTGGAACCCATATAGACAAACGCGTGCTTCTTGCTAGTGTATTTGCCATGGCCACATTGATGGAACAAGGATGAAGGACAAGGCAGATTCTTCCAACCTATGCACCAGCTATATATGGCTGGGTCGTCTGCCCATTCATGCGCTTAAAGCCGGCGAGTCAAAGGAGAGAAGGGAACGTGTCCAGAAGTAAATCCGCCCAGAATATATTTTTTCCTGTGATAAATTAGTTGCTTGTGAGTAATAGTTAACCTTACGAATTGTTGAATGACAGCCTCCCTTCCTCCCCCACCCCGTCCCCTGCTCCCTGCACTCTTGAGTGTTGTCAACAGGTGTTGGTCATGTCTCTGCTGAGCCATGACCAACTGCGCTGGTAGTGGTAGTGGGTGGTGTATGAGCATGGGTGACGGGAGTGTGGGAGAGCGACGGGTCACATGATCAGGGTCGGTAGTGTTTGTGAGCCCCCCCCCCCCAAAAGGTACTGAACCGCATTTTTTTTTCGTTTTTAAAATATTGGCGTATCCAGCAATTCCACCCGTCCAAGTTGTCCACTACTAGCACTGATGTCGCTACAGAGTAACAATAGCGGGGTTTTACGGGAAAGAAAGTGCGAAAAAGACAAAGCCCCTTGGTGTGCGTTACTATAAGTGTTGAACCTGATTTTTCGGGCATCGTTCGAAACGTTCAATCAGAAGCTACGCTTTGTAAACAAAGGCGGATAGAAGCTGACCGTCAAGCGCGGCCGTCGCAGTGGGCACGCTGTATTGCCACCCTGGCTTTTACACTTGGGTCACCTGTGAATGCTTGCAGAGACAAGGATGGGCTTCCTTTAGGATTACCTTGGGTCAAAAGTCAGGTCAGAGGTCAGGTCAGAGGGGGTGGGTGCTTTTGGGGTCGATAGGGGAGCAGGGGGTGGGGGTGGGGGTGGGTGATTTATAGGTAGCTTGTGGTTATTCATGATTGATTAAGAATTATTAGATATTGGTTATCAGATCGATCATTACTGATTTTATTTCTTTGAATATATGGATGAGGAGTAACACAATTTATTTTCCCTCAGATAATCATCATTTCATCATGTTTCTTCTCAAAAGTTCTTTCTTCCCAGCTTCTGTAAAGAGAAAAAAGACATACAATATATATGGTGCAGACAGTAGTCACATTTGAATAAAAGCATATGGGGGTAAAGAATGGTATAGGGAGACATATGGGAGGAGGTCAAGGGGGAAGTACAGGAGGAAGGACAAGGGGCATACCAAAGGAGGTACAGGGATTACAGGAGGAGTTACAGGGGACTTACAGCGGTCATACAGGAGGGCATACAGGGGGTACAGGAGTACATACAGGAGGAGGTACAGAAGGGGGGAACAGGATGGAATACAGGAGGAGGTACCGAAGGGGGGTACAGTAGGAGGTACAGGGGAGATGCAGAAGAACATATAGGGGGCATACAGGAGGAGGTACAGGAGGACGATCTCACTGTGTTACCCTTTAAGCATTATTCAATTGATCTACCTTTTATATTTACGTCTCACAAACCTCTTACAGGCGACTGAAGTTTGTGTCACGTAAGAGTGTCATTGAAAAGAGTGTCACTAATTGGCATAACTAAATGTACGCATCCAACCATAATACTTCATGTGGCTGCATTCGAAAATCATATTCTGCTAGTGAAATCTACCCATGCATATATATGCTATGGTCTAATCAGGCCATGTTTTTGTGGAAAAGCCTACCTATCATGGCATAAATGACGTTCTCAATAATAACCTATGCAACAAACCTGTTCCCAGTATTTTTGTAACCAATGTCTTATAAATGGAAAAACGGAAACAATAATATGTATCATCACTTTCTTTTTCATTTATAGGCCACCATAATATAAAATTGTATTGTTTAATAAGTATTTTGCCTTTCATTATATCCAACTTTATGAGCTTAATCTAGATACATTTAGTTTAGGCTCCTTTCCTTTATAGGGAGGTGGGAAGGGGTAGATGGAAGGAGAGGGAAGGCCATATATATATATCCTTTGGTCATTTAGGTGTCATTTTATGATTTTAAGTGCCATTAAACGTCGCCTACTTGATATGTGCTATCATGATCTGGCTTAGAGGGGAGAGGATTAAATCTAAGACAGGAGGAACTTCTCCCAAAATTGGGTCGAGGGAGGCGAGCCCAGCTGTTTTTTGTATGGGGATATGAACTGATTAAGAGGAACTAATGGAATATGCCTTCTTCCACCCCTCGACATCAGAGAGGAATCCCCACTCTATAATTACCCTGCCATAAACTATGTGTGGTGTATTCGGTGACTTGAAACGTACCACTTGTGTCGAATTGTTTGTCGAAATAAAATATGTTTAAAAAAAAAAGATTATGAAAAGAGTGAAATACTCTTGCAACTAGTTAATTTACATCTCAGGCAGTATGGGCAATTGTAAGTATGACACCATAGAGGCGCTGGCACTATATATCAAAACTACAATATTTTTTATCTTATATTTCTATCTATTTAAGTTTGTATATAAAAGATTCCTGGATATATATGGCAAGTAGTTTATTGATTGCATATGAAACAATCGAAGAAATTAAATGTTGTTGGTCCATTCTGGTTGTTATGTTCCTGTCTTTGAAATGACACTTTTTTTTTACATTAAATCCCTTTCTGCTGTTACACTTCCTCATTTTAATCTTTGATATAATGACCTTATACTTTGCAGGGATGATATGGCGCCTCCTCCACATTATGATGACCTGGTGAAAGTGTATCCTGCGATTAAGTGACCATGGATAAAATTGACTTTACATCAATTATTAAGAAACCTCATCAAACCAGAAAGATGACATTCAGCACAGATATAAGCTTGATAAATATTTATAGGAGATCTAAGCTTAGGAGATGTCTCTCATAGTATGAACATCCTCCCTATGCTGGCCAACTAAAGGCTCTACATGAGTCCACTAAGCTGATTCTCATGCGATTCTCACGGAACTTAGTGAAAAAGGGTCCTCTGTGGCACAAAACTGCATGGGAATCGGCTCAGTGGACTAGGCCCTCTAGTACGATAATGTAGCTAGAATGGAGGGGACCAGAACGTATGTTGCTAGGGAGGATGAGTCGGAGACTTCTGGACAAAAAATACCATCTTCTGTCTTCAGAAAACTGTGGACTTCAATCCGCCCAATGTTCTTTTCTAGTGATATGTGAATTTGTTAAACTATTTGATACTCTGGTTGGGATTGCCTCTCTTTGTAATGTATTGGTGCTTTGTATGACTTTATTGAGACCACATACTGGAAGTGGAATGTGTGTTGTGTCCAGTTAAGGACTTGCTGACTTGCCGAAAGATGTATTAGCATAATTGATTGGTTGTATTTAGTCATCATATGACAATGCTCCACTTTTGTTGTCTTTGGGCATGTGGATTGCCACCTGCTCTTTCTATGTTGCATGTGTACATGTATTAGCTTTCCTTTATAAGTGCAAAATTGGGAAAGATGCCCTGCATGGTCGCAGAGTGTACATATCTACATGAGTAAAACTAGTCCAAAATCAGAAAGTTGTAATCTAAAACTTTTATAATAACACAAGACTTAAAATATTGCGATGATAGCATATTACAACAAACTAAAAAAACCTCAAGGGTATCATAGTAACTTTCACAGTTGAGAATATAATCAAAGATTTATAACCAAACTTTATATTTTAAGTGAACATCTGAATGTCTCATAGTATCACCTCTCATAGATTATATATGTATGTCTATTTACAACCGTTGTCATACAATGTAGAATTAAAAGAGAGAAATGTATGGAAAGAGGATATTTATTCTCTGTGAGAGTCACAGCTCTTTGGAATATCCCTAAAAATGTGTTTTACCTCGCTATCGTAGTTTTGTATATAATTATATTTCTAGCTAAGTATAGACAGTGCCTAATATTAGATCTGCCTTTTTATACTTTGAACTCATGGGTGCAGATTATTTAAAATAATTCTGGACTATAACGTTGTGATGTATTTCAACTCTTATCCTCCACTTGCTGTGGTGCCCCTATTCCCCAGCATTGGCTTGGGCGGACTCCCATGCTCGAAGAGTACAGTCCTGAATTCCAGGTGCATTCTTTGGGTGTTCTGAGCGGACTCTTTCATGAAAGAGTCTGGTCAGAAGAGTCCTTTCAGATTCCTGAGCGGACTCTTTCATCAAAGAGTCCACTCAGGCATCAGTTGAATTACGATTGGCCTGAATTTGAACCCAGGACCACCCACATATGGATAGACTAGCAAGTAGAGTTGAAAGCTCTACTCACTCAGCCACAGAGGCTCAGATGCGATCTGTAGGTTATATATAGTATAGTATGATACCCGAAAAAGAAAAATCTGTTTTAAAAAATGACAAATTTGGCCAAACCTTTTGAACCCCCGATTTATGCACATTGATACATTGTTAAATCATGAATTATATAAATATTAACAATGAAGCCTGCTACAGTACATTGAATATACTCTTTTCTTCTTGAATCCAATGAGAGAAATATTAAACGTTCATTTCAACATAATGAATGTTATTCCCCTCATGTTATAGATATTTGGATTTTAGAGAATACATATCAATGTTACCAATTGTATCGAACCCATCTTGGTGATGAGATGTTAGGAAACGTGTAATATGAATCAGGTATATTTATTATATTACTTTAAAGGCATTGTCATAACTAACATGCTTTCCAAACAGATATTCAGCATTGGAGACTTTGGTGTACTCGAATTGGGGGAGAGCCAGGTCCAGAATTGAATAAATTATTCTTCATTCATTGTTCTCCCATAAACATGCGGCCGTTAGCAATGTGTCAGTGAGAGAGAGGAATTGTCCAATATACAGGTCCATGTATCTCGAAGCAATCCCACTCACTGATCAGGCAGTTGTTGTTAGGTGGTAAGGTGGTAGGGAGGTAGGGAGAGTGGGTCTACTCAATAATAACTAAGAATTGAAGTTTTAATAACAACAACAAATTGGAGTTGGAGGAAAAACATGCTAGAGGACTCGACACTGTTCTCTTAGTGAATAGGAAATGTCTTCGGCTTCCCCTCACTAAGAGTACAGCGTCTTGTCCTCTATCCTACACTTACCACTCACATCACCGTATCCTATCTGGGATCTTAGTATTCCAGAGGGTATGATGGCACCAGGTGGGCGCTGGGGGCGCAAAGTCTTGGGTTATTTACGTTATAAATTAATTATTACGTTCATAAATAAAGATTGTTTTTGTCGATTAACACTATCAACACCCTACCTGCTTCCCTCCCCACTATGGCGTCTCCCGACGCATTGAAATCCTTTTGTTTTTTAGCTTTAATCATGTGGACCCCAATCGCCGATCATAGATACGGCAATGGGCTCTCCAGAGTCAGAGTTAAACGACTTGTGATTGGCTTAGAGGTTTGAGGTTTGAGGCTGTCCCGACGGCTGTGATTGGATGGTTGTATGGCTGGCGCTGCTGGTGGCGCTACCTCGTGGGAGGGTGAGAAAGCATTTTTCAGTTTACCACATTACCACGAGGTGTACACCACAATAGTGAAGCCACTAATGTCTGATTTTGAGTTCTCCATGCAGATAAAGGGTCAACGCGAGAGGTCTGTCACGCCGTAATTATACCAGTAAGAGCTAAAAAATCTTGGTCCAATCTCTCCCTAAGGCTCTAACTTAGGCACTCATGTAACTTTTGGGTGTTGGACAATGAGAAATAGAGGGGGTTTCCCAATCATGGAGGAAGTTGTACAGTACATTTGGCATCTCCGAAGGAGTAATGGCGAATGTTCTTGCTTTGGGTTATGTGTTACATAATTATTTAATTATGCCATTTTCGCCAGCTAGTCTAGGATAAAGAAACACCTGTGAATGTTTACTCCTCTCTCAATCAGAAGGGCCGCCTTCACTTGGCTGCATTTGAAAAGCATAACGAATCGATTTTCAGCCTGTATTAAATTGTGTTTCAGCCTTTCCGAAGAAATTGCTTGATATATGCTTGATAGTGATGCAACTTTCATGAAAAATTGGTAGCGAGATAAATATGCAATTCAGGTTTATCTATGTTTGAAAGCTGTAACAAATATTTTCATTTCCAACTGATGTCATATTGCAGCGATATTAATCTATATAATATATGTGCATATGAGTGATATGATTATAGGAGGCTATGTTATGATAATTTTTTATTGATAACTTCCAGCTCTGTTTTTGATAACTTTCAACTTCACCAAGGAATCGATTAACAAAATAAAGTTGATTTCTACGGTTTGTCTTATCTTTTTTATCTTTTCTCTTGATTTACTATCTGCTTGGTGATGCATAGAAATGTTGCTGCGCATATAACGTAATATCAAAAACCTTATACAGTATACATGCTATATTCCGAATATTAGGTATTATATATGTACATGTATACATAATCCTATATTCATCCCACTTATGTATGCACATAAATGGCCTACGTGATGGCTGTGGGTTGAGTTTCATAGGAGGAAACCGTTCCATTTTCCAGCTTACTAAGAAAACTGTGTAATAACAAAAAATAGAGCGATACCCAGGCTTGCCAGTCATGACAAATAAGAAGATTTTGTTTTGTAGAATATTCGCCAATATTCCACTGACATTTTCGAAGAAAGCTAATATCGGCTGGAGAGGAAGTCTAGATAATTGAAAGACGAAATTTGACTACGTGTTTATCTTTCACTAAAAAATGTCATGCAGTTTCGGGGGGAGAGGGGGTGCAGGTTAACATGATTATAGTATTTAGAATAGAGGTATTCGCTCTGAATGCATTCTTTAATTGTTCCCTAAGTCCTCCAGCCATATTTATGTTATGTCACAAACGATAGTCTCTGAATATAAAAAAATATTTCATATCTCGGAGAACGAAACCAAATGTTTTAGCACAGCGATAGGGCATTTTAGACAAGGCCAAAAAAAAAATAGGTGTGTTTCCGATTTACCCCCCCCCCCTACCTAGAAAAACCTTACCCTACCTAAAAAAATGTTTACCATACCTGATTTTTTCCCCATCATATCATACTTTTTTTGGATTTTTTGACAAAAAAAGCTTATAAAAGCAGGAAAACGGGTTTTCCTAACCTGGAACTGTCAAAAGGCACATTTCCCATGTTCAAAACAACTATTGTTATGAAAAAGACATTTTTTTCAGTTCCCAAACAAAAAAAAATAACAAAAAAAAAAAGTTACCATCCCCCCAACCTAGTTTTCAGCCAGATAAATCGGAAACACACCTATTTTTTTTTTGGCCCAAGTTTACGCGGCTACAGGGTTAAATGCTGTCTGCAGGTAAGAAACGCTAAAATTCCTACATCATTAGCACAAACAACGAGACTTAGAGTCTCGTTGGCACAAAGGATGGGCGCCGAACATTTGTGGAGAATTATTTTCGTGCCAGGCGCCGCCTGGTGGTTAACATGATAACAATATTAATGTATACTATATATTATATACATCACACATAGATCCTAATTGTTTAAAATGTATGCCAGGAAAACTTCCATCTGGGTAGATCAAAATTTTATTAATTAAAGGTTACGTAAAGGGTCATATAATTAGAGACAATGAAAAAAGAACCAATATTTCACTGCACGCCTTATATTTTGTTTTAACACAACTGTAAAATGATTTAAATCTTAGATTAGTAGTCAGCCACTTTCAGTCAATGACGAAAGTGGTACTGTTAACTGCTCATATTTATTGTAAGGATTAGCGGGAGAGCTAGCAAACCTCCCATCAGCAGAGTAAAGGCCCTCTCGTAGCGATTATTGATCGAATAAAAAAAGGTTGTAAACAATACAACACAATAAGTGTAAAACCATTGTTTCTACTACCTAACTGTTTAAGTTTTTTTCAGTGATTTTGGGGAGCCCATTCATTTAATTTCAATGTTCTGCTTTTGATCAACATTCCGCTCTTTTCTTAATGAAGGACATGCAGGAAAATTCCCAGGTTGCTATTAAAATACAACTATTTGTAGGAATATTTCCCATTTTAATGAGCAAAGTTATAATTGATAAAATTCACATTACCTTGAAAAAGTAGACTGGCTTGTGGTTCATTGAATCTATGTTCGGTGTTATGAAGATTGCTTTTAAGGAAAACAGACAATAAATCGAGGCCCCTCACTTTTAAGGAACACATCTCTATAACAGGGAACGGAATTAAAAATGGATATAAATTTATTTTTTATCTAATTTATCTGGGACGTTAGCTTAAAAGTGGATACAATATTGAACTACAAAAACAATTCTAGGGCGTCTTCTACGTTCAGTGACAGATTGTGGGAAAAAATGGTCAACTATATCGCCAATTGTTTCATATGAAACAATCATCGTATGTCCGTTAACTATAGTAGCTTCGGTTCGTGTCCGTACGTTGCTCTAGGCGAAGGAGGAGAATTATTCACAGGTACTGCGTCCACTATAAAATTAGTGAGATCAGATGTGCTTCCAACTAGTCATCCTAGGAGAAGAAGAGGTTACATACCAGTCAAGATGACAAACGCTGCTCTCCATATAGGGCGTATTCTTATCATTTGCCTCTACTTCCATGGTGAGTCCAAACTAATATCAATATCTAAAATGTTCGATTTATTTCTTTTGTTACTCTTTGATAACTATGAGGAATGTTATGAGCCGTTCATTTTAACCCATTTATTCACCCATGTATTTTGGCCAGGGCCTTCAAAAAGGTTTATTCATTTATGCATGCAAAAGAGTGGATGATTTTGCAAGTCAGTGGACATAAAAGAATGCCCTTTCGATTCAAAGAGATTCGTCCTTTTAATTCCAGGTGGTCAAGCAGCAACGTTCTTTATCCCTAAAGAGGTAAGTGTAGCACGCGAGAGCTTCGTTGCAATGGCATACACTGTGTCACCTCAAAGACATGTGTAATGGAAGTATACATTATCAATTCGGCTCAACATGGAAGTGAAAATTGTTTTACGATCTGCTATCCTTGCACTAAATATTGATAAATATTGTAAAACGTGACTGATCAATATGTAAATTCGTGGGTACATAAACATATAATTCTACGGATCATTGATTCATTTAATTAATATCTATTGACATGTTTACTTAAACAAATATTAGTTTCCACTGAGTATGAACAAATTTAATTGTACAAATAATATAATAATGTTTTGCAATATTAGGAATTTAAATCCCAGGTACAAGATTTTCCACAAACAGTAATATTATCAGGGTGACGTCATGATATGCGCAAAAAAAGTATACTAAATTATTGAGAATATAATATTAATTTCGAATTACACACAAAGCGAGACCATATTCCAATGCAGAAAAACTAGGTTCGAATTTTTATTTCATCTATAACCTTTGCTATTTCATCATGTTTGTGTTAGATCATAATTGCACGCATCTAATGGGTGTTTGTATCCAGCTCAAAGAGTGCATCCCCCAAGAGAAAAATGCTAAAGAAAACAATCTTCCGTGTGGGGGGCCAGGGGAGCCTCCGTGTCCAGAGGGAAAAGATTATGTCAGTGTCGACGACAGAATCTACATTGTGAGTGAGCATGACAAACTCAGGGAACTCCCATATTCAGCTTCAGGCAACTCAAAAAAAGTGGTAAGTTGAATTCTTTCTTTTTACCTTTATTCATCATGATTCAGATATAACGGCACTTCCATTTATGTGCAATGGTTACTAGCCAATGCTTACTTAATAAGTAAATAAACATTAAGTAAGTAAGCCCCATCTAAATGATTAAAACCATACACGATGCTAAGGTAAGACCCTCGTTATCTTCATTATTATATTTACATTTGCCCAGGTATAGACTTATGTATCAGCATTGTGTGTCAAAACATTTCTAGCTCCTTACAACCGTGATACTCTTCATAGAGAACGACACAACCTATACAATCCTTTGCCCTTTTTGTAACTTCCTTCTGGAACTAAATGTTTATTCAATAATTAAGTGAGGCCCATCTGAATGATCGAAACCGTGCACGCTCTTAAGACCCTTGGGGTAATTGGCAATGTCGTTGCCGTGCTCAGAGTGACGTATATAATTAACACCAATGTCCCAATCCGACCGATTTTGGCCTATCCGATGATTATAGTTTTGGTGGAACATGCAGTTCATGCAATGGTAGCCTGTATCATGTGTCTAATGTCAGTGAGAGTCCAACAACAATCCCATATTTAATATTATCGGTGACAATCCGATCAACCTGCTGATGACCACCTTATGAAAAAAAATCGGGTTTCATGGAATGAGGTTAGTAGCTACCACCCACGTCATGTATATTCCTGCACATAGTTCTGTCATGTACCCCCGCTGGCATGTCCAAGATCTGGGCCTCATTGCGTCAGGTGTGTTAAACACCTTGTACCTTCCTTTTGGCATGTTTAATGAATGCCTGGGGGCGGTTCCAGGATCTTCTTAGCCAGGTGGGTGGGATACGTTCGTGAGACGATATTGTTAATTTGATATTGACCGTAGTTGTTAATTTCGTACTAATATGTAGGTCTAAAAAATGTCGAGGGAATGATCGCACAAGGTTGACCTAATTTCACCATTTAAACAGGGTAGTTGTGATATACAATTGAAATACACACTCAGGACTGTTCTGAAACAGTGTATCAGGTACACTTGGAGTGTAAATATGTGTATCATCGCTTGTGGCTTTGCCACTCATGATGATGATATGATATGATGCATCAGATACACTTGGAGTGTAAATATGTGTATCATTGTGGCTTTACCACTCATGATGATGATATGATATGATGCATCAGATACACTTGGAGTGTAAATATGTGTATCATTGTGGCTTTACCACTCATGATGATGGTATGATATGATGTATCAGATACACTTGGAGTGGAAATATATACATAATCGCTTGTGGCTTCACCACTCATGATGATATATACCTACGTACATTTACACTCCTCATGTGTCTGATACGCTAACTCAGAACAACCACTCAGTGCAAGAATATGTAAGAATGTATTTGTATATAATATAGATCTAAGAATATATATCGTCCGAGCTTCTCTGATCAATATGCACAGTTGATTGAAATAATATTATTCTTAAAGTTTTTTCAAAGAACATAATAATTGGTAAGATCCCATAGCAAAGGTAATCAACAGATCTTCTATTCCAGGTATGGGATGACGACCTTGCCATGTTTGCTCAGGGAATGGCCGAAAGATGTCCATCTCTGGATTCAGGCGATGACAAGGATTCATTTGGTAAGAATATATTTTTAAACATTTTCAGATCATGTCTATTTATCACACCTTTCTGGAGGTTGATATGATATGACCATAGGCTAAAGCAATTGTCGCTCATACTACAAGCGGATGATAAGGCCTTGTTTATTTTCCACACATGGCCGATTTATTACCCGCAAGAGAAAGCATCTACTTTTCTACTTTCCGTTCCTGGTGATTTAAATGTGCTCTCTCCTATTAATTGTTGCTTTTCCCCTGTCCTAGAGGGGCGACAAAGCCAACACGGTCTAGATATTATTGATAGAAAAGTAGAGGGAAAGCAGGCAAGACATTTCTGCTGCACACCATATCTCTTGAAATCTCTCAATTAGTTCTACATGTGATGTGAGACGATTTCAAACATCAAAGTTATTCCAATGATATTATTCTACCGCGATCTCTAACAAAGGTCTATAGGAGATGTGACCAACGTGTGGTCACGAGTGATACATCAATCTCTCTTGTTCTAGTACAGCGTACGGAGACCCACTCACATTGTTATCTCAGAATTTTTGTTATGGGACAGCGCTCACAATTCCACAAATAACACTTGTATCAGGGAAAATACACTATAAAAACCTCCATGGTTGTGTCTATCCATTTGATGTTTTCAATGGGTAGGCCTAATCATTTTTTTTCTGATTCATTATGTACTTTCAGCCAATACAGAAATAACGAATCCGCCATCTTCCGAGATGCCAATTTATCTTGTAACTGGGGGAAATTTAGAGTTGGTATGCAAAGAGACTGATGGACGCGATGTCGTGTGGACAAAGGTAAATCTCTAGCTATTCTTGACTGTCATGCACTGCTTGAGAAGAAGTTGCGTATCCCTATTCAATTGTGTAAGAAAATAATTCAATAATCTGGCTGAATGATTAAGCACTCCATCTTAAATTCCCATCTCCATGCCGCTGTTTCAGTGGCATGTCTTCCTCATGCAGCCACTAGCTATATGGCATAATTTCATACTGCGTTGATTGTGACTTCAAACGAGGGAAAAAGTTGGTCATACTAGTATAGAAATCTTACAGTTTATAGTTTACAATCACTAACTGTCACAAGGTAGACTGCATTTAGCTGTTGTGCACCTAGAGGTGATATACACGATGATATCGTGGTTTGATTTCTTCCTATATATATCTCACTAATCCGTTTACAGGTCGGAGAACACTTTTCTGATTGCTTTTTGTTGTGTTTGCCTTATTTTCTCGATTATTTGACCGCCCTGCCAGAGCATAGGCTCGGAAAGACGCTACTGATTTACTCCTCTTTGATAAAGTGGAACAATTACTTTCAGAACTCCATTAAAATAACCAGCGCCTACGTGACTGGCTTCGTCATTACCACTAGTAAATTTACACAGTTCGGTCACCTCAAAACTGTTTCCACGTTGACTAAGGAGTCAGTCACACTTGAAGACTCCGGTACCTATGAATGCAAGGCTGTTGGTAGTATAGCCACTTCCTCCAGGACAAACGTGGTCGTTTCCCCAAGTAAGTTGTTTCATGGCTCCACAAGGGACAACTGGCTCGGTCTTGTTCCTGGGCCCGTAGACCAGCCTCACCAACACGACCTCATGATCTAATGGCCCAATCGTATTCTATAATAAATTACCTTATCACTGAAGAGAACCAAATTGACCAGACTCTATGAAGCGAATATCAATGAATTCAATGTCATTAACCTTATAACATTAATCTTAACGTTAAAGGTGCAGTTAATCTTAATGCCAATATCAACGCCAGTATTAAAGTCGATCTTACATTAATGTTAATGTTAAGATTCACGTTAACATTGGCGTTAAGGTTGCACAAAGTTGAGTCCATACATTCATTGACGTATAGTTGCTCTATATTTGACGTGAATTGCCGTTAAGTTAACGTAAAATTGTTATCTGGGTTATTATCCTCAGTGTGGGGTATAGTGGCCTTGGCCACATGTGCCTAGAAGGCATACAATTTTTAAAAAACAAATTTTTATTAACAGAATTTTCACAAAGTGATATATCTCATTCGTCAGGAAACGTTTATGCAGATCTATTATAATTTAAACTTTAGAAGTAGTAATTTAAACGTTTTTAACATAATTATATCGGTGTGAAAATGTACACTAGAACAAAAGAGAGTTGAGACCCCAGAAACAAATTAGGGGAGATAAATTATATTTGGTGTCCGGGCAAAACCCAGTCCCATGGTCGTGTCTGATTTCATAACGTTTCATGACATCTAGTTAAAGTGTCAATAGTGAGACTTGTTTACTATGTTTATTTCGAGAATGTTCATTTCAAGATGTTGCACACTTTGTCATGTAGGCAAACAGTGGCGCATTGAATGGAGTGTTGAACCAATTCTCGTTGGTTGAACTGTGGAACTACTTTTTCCCTCCTTTAAATGGATAAAACTCACTAAATATTAGGTTTCATTAAGTAAAACTTGGTCGGAATGATAGGAAAGAAGTTGATTTTCTCATAATGTTTTGGAGTTTTGTGACACTTTAAACCCCTGTGTACACATATTATGTGTCATAACCACTCTTGGTTCGGCACTGAGAAACCTATTATTGTTATGCAAATATTGTCTCCCTTCCTTTCAGAATACATCAGGCGCCAAGCCTTTGGCAAAGCCAACTGGGAAGAAGTGCTAGCATCATGGAATGTCACTGACATTAACCCTTATAATCACATTAAAAATGATCCTTTCCCTTGGTCCCTTTATCCTGAACATTGGCAAAAGGTATCAACTTTTACTGTGTACATGTATTTTATTTTACTGACATAGTTTTATAAGTGTGGTAAATCTGAACTTCTGTTAGTATTATTAATAAATTAATTCCTTCAATTCTTTATTTCCAATTAAAAAAACCCAGTTTCTTGAGGCATCCAAACTTGGATGTGGATTTGCCACCTGCTGTGGAGACAATGTCTACGTTTGTTATTATAATATAGGGTAAGTTTCATATTGGGTTGTATACACGTATGTGTCTTCTCATTTTACATTCTAATGTAATTTTCAGGGATTGTTGTTGTACAAAAGAATTTTATTGTGACGTGAAGATACAAATACAAGGGTTCATAGTAATTCAATATTTTCCTATGTCGCCTGTTCATTGTATATGGCAGGGCTGACATATAGACAGCACTGCATTAGTAAGTTATAATAGTAGTCAATAGCTGGCATACTCCCAGTTCATCATATTTAATAAAACGATATTTAAAGATACATAGCCTATGCGATTTACAATCATTGTTATATCATCCTGAAACCATAAACCAAAATTAAACATATTAACGTTGCTGTATATCAGTCGGTTACTAGGAAATAAATTGACACAGGAAACAAGAGTCATAGTCACAAATAGATCATAATGAAATACAGAACTCGTACCTTTTAGAAGTCAATTAAATTTACATTCGTCTTATCAATCTCTTGCATCAAGGCTTTGTTTAATACCTTTTGTTTGCAACATAAACTTGTTTCCTTGCAACCACCAATAAATAAATATATGGAATGTACCTAGGGTTCAGTCTGTCAAAGGGTTATGCATCAAGGTTGCGGGGGGAGACCGAGGGGCGGAGCGCAGCGTAGCCCCAAGGTCTCCCTCCGCAACCGGTACATTCTATATTTATTACACCCCGAAAATAAATAAAATGAATAGATAAACCGAAATAATAAACTTTTCATTTCGAAGCTTTATATTTATTATTTCAAGAGAAATTAGGGCGCATTAATACACAATTTGGCTTCCAGTGATCAGGCTTGACTGCCGGACCTACTTGTTGTATGCGCCAAGGGTGGCATAATTTACATGTTATGCACCAAGGGTGGCATAATTTACATGTTATGCACCACCTTGACCAAGTGTGGCATACAATGCTAAAGGTATAGGCAACTACAGCACAGGGGTGTAATAAATCTAGAAACCCTATATAGAAACCGAGATACATACACATATAGTTCTATTGGAGCAATAGTGGATGTATATAGGCAAAGTTGATGGAATAATTAGATTAATATGTGTCAATGTTTGATTCAGACAAATAATTAATCAATCAACGAGTGGGTTCTAGAGACTTCATTTCAATGATTATCTGGGAAATGTTAATTAAGTCATGTTTTCCTTTAGAGTGGATGAGCCAAGCGCTTATGATGTCAGTTATGAGAACATGGTGCTAGAAAATAGAAGAAAGCGTTCAACGAATAGTGTAAGATGCAAATTTATCATAAATGCATTTGCTGATGTGCATAAAACGGCTTCATAAGAACACTATATAAACGGACCTTTCACCCATGATGACGCTATAAACTGTTTTGCTACCAAAATAGCTAATATGATAATTCATGTGTATAAACTATTTAAGAGACGGTTTCTAAACTCTCCTCAGATTTCGGGGGCAAAGAGCAGAAGAAAGAGACAGACGCAACCATCGAGCTGTACACCAGCATACCAAGGATTGCAAAATAGCACTATGTGTTATTTTTCAGATAGCCCTAATGCTACACCAAGACAACCCTCGTCCAGCGAAAAGGACACTATTGTCAACACACACAATGCATTTAGGGCTAGCGTCAACCCAACCGCAACCAATATGGATAAAATGGTAAGATATTCAGTGACAGTCCTCACATTTATGCATTTGTTTCATTTCTTCTTACATTTCTCATGTACACAGGAAGCCCCTCCCCTTATCTTTGGGATCAATACACAGTTTATATGGGGGGAACCAATGACCCAGCAAGCCCCTCCCATATCTTAGGGACTGATACACAGTTTACATGGCATGTACCCAAGAAGCCCCTCCCGCATCTTTGGGATCGAAACACAGTTTATATGGGGGGAACCCATGTACCCAGGAAGCCCCTCCGTGTATCGTTGGGACTGATATTAGCAGGTGATGAATCACCGTGTATATTGAGTCAGGGGCAAAACAACAATCGTTAGGGCCACACTCCATTGGTAACGCCAAATCATAATCCCTTGCCCCTTCCATTATTGTCATAACACACTCACTCTACGCCCATCGCCCATCGCCCAAGCTGCATGCACATTCAAATTTGTTTTGGCGTAAGGGCCTGGTCCACTCAGCCTATTCTCATGCGTTTTTGCGCCGCAGAGGACTCTTTTGCACTAAATTCTATGAGAATCGCATGAGAATCGGCTTAGTGGACTAAGCCTATAGGCCTTTGTGTCTTTGATAATATCTCAATTTCATTGCTGATGCCATGTATTACATGTATGGTGTGCGTGTAGTTAACTATCTGGATGACTTTTTCATATACGTCATGAAACTAGACAAGCTGACTCTCACTGTAACATTTGGCGGCCCCCCCCCCAAGAAACACAATAATCGCGGGCCCCTGCGGGGCCCCCAAAGACACCATTCTCGCACTCAACCCTACATGGGGGTGTTGGGGCCCCAATTTTCTAGAAATCACCAAAATGTTTATCAGAGGTCCCAATTAAACCTCCAACGGACTCTCCGCGGCCCCTGCGGCCCCCACCATATAAACTAAAAATATTAATTTCAAAATTTAATTAATAAAATACATTTATATTATCTTCTACAATCCTCGCATCGCATTTCAAGTAAAGGGCCGCCCACACCTGAGCGCCCGCCGATTTAACTTCTCCCGGTCTGATTTATCTTCTCCCGATCCGATTTAACTGCTCCTGATCAAGAATTCTAAGGAATAAACTTTTAAAACTGTCCATTTGTGGAGACCCACACCAGGGACGTTGACCCACACCTACCCAAGTTCTCCCCGATTTGTGTCCCGATGTCTCCGATTTGTGTCCCGATTTAGGTATTAAAAGAGTATATCTTATTTATTTAGGAATTAAAAAATATTTTTTAACTTTTTTTTTCCAAATGGTCATAACTTTTTTTGCCCAAAGGTTACATCATTGCGCCTGGCAGATCTGAAATCAGGAGATTCAGGAGATATAGAATCACTCAAAAAACGTCGTTTGGAGGCCAAACCAAAATTCACCCTCCCGATTTTCCATTTTTTGGATAATCGGGAGAGCCCTCCCGACGGCTCTGGAAGGCCCCCTGATGCATCGGGACAGTTCCAGATGCATCGGGCAGAGACCCACACTAGGAAGGGATTATAAAAATTCAAAGCCAAAATCGGGACAAATCTATAATCGGGCAAAAATAGGAATTAACTAGTCCCGATTGATGAAAATTACTTCAATTGGCGGCGATTTTGCAATCGGGAGTATAAAATTCGTCCCGATTGAACTCCCGATTGATCGGGATGGAAAGTTAAATCCTAAAATGGATCGGGAGCAGTTAAATCGGATCGGGACAAGTTAAATCGGCGAAAATTTGCTCAGGTGTGTCGGGGGTTTAAATCTCATAACATTGCAATTTTTACTAAAGATCATGGTCCTAATTTAAACCTCAAACGGAGTCTCTATTACCTACACTGACTTAGGACAACTAATTTAAGGTTAGGGTTAGGGTTATAATAAGCATTGTTATCAATCCATGTACTCCATTCCACCAAAGAACCACACAAAATTGTTGTTTAGAATGGCGATTTAAATTTTTAATTGTTTATAAAATTTTAAAATATTCAAGTTTTGGGAGGGGCCCGCGGGGCCGCGGTTGGTATATAATCATGAATATATGGGGCCCTGGGGGTGTTTAAGCAGAATTTAGCACCCCGATCCAAAAACATTCCCAGGAGGCCCCCCCCCCGGGGCCCCCACTTTCTTGGCGGCCCCGCGGGCCCCTATCCAAGCAGAGAAGAGCGTTGGCGCACCAAGTATCTTGACATGCCTCTGACCTCCAATTCTGTACCTTGGCCTGCAATGCCCTGATATCTTTCCTGAGATTTTTAGGTTTTCACATGGCGTGGCCTAAAGTAACCACCCTAGCTATATCTTGTACATATCCGGGGTTTGAGATTGACTCTAATGATATGGGTGGAACCCATGTACCCAGGAAGCCCCTCCCCGTACCTTTGGGACCGGGACCGATACACAGTTTATATGGGCGGAACCCATGTATTCAGGAAGCCCCTAATATATATATATAACATTTTTATTTCAATACATTTCATACATATCTCCTTGTACATAGGTTGCATACATATTTTCATGGATCAAAAAGGGGTAAAACGTCTTCTACACATAGGTTTTCCTGACGACCCTAACTAAATAAAATAACTGTCTCATCTTATCAAGCGTTGTTTGTAGTTTCATTTTTCATTGTCCTCTTATATAACTATCTTATATTTGATATTTTTGAGTCTTTTGAGTCTATAATTGTTCATGCACTCTCCTTATGTTTTGTAATTTTATAGCATGTCTTGCTGTGTCTTGTTGATGTCTTGGTTTGGGTTCTCATCTTTGACCATCTTCAAACATATTTTAATATGCTATTATATGAGATTGATCTTCCAGACATAAATTTTCTATTTACATGTAATTACATGTATCAGGATAGTTCCTCGGTATCAAGCTGTACTGCTTAAATTTTGTCCGTATTCCATTTGCATCCCTACGGAGTTAAATATTTATACAGTAAAATTGATAATTGACAATCTCAACTCTGCGTACTATTTAAAATATGCGATTTGAACATTGGATCGCCTTTATACAATTTTCTACTTATTACCAACTTTGTTTATTTTGGTATTCAATTTACCGATACCTCTGCAGAATTGCTTCAAGCTATACTGCTTCAGCTTTATCAGCATCCTTCTAGTATCCATAAGGAGTGCAAGATTTATACAATAAAATTGAGAATTTATAATCACCATGTTGCGTACTATTAATAAATATACAATTTGAACATTGCATCTCATTAACAACAACTTTTGTTTCTATATACTACCAACTTATGTTACTGTTGGCATTTAGTTTACAGATACTTCTGCAGATGTATTACCTCTCTCTATGAAAGCTTCACTTAGGTTTTCAATGACGACAGTTAACATTGGGATATTTACTATGTAAATATCAAATAAACATACTTAGATCAATTCGAACAATCTTATGCCCACTTTGACTAAAAAGTCAAGTTCCTTTCCCTCCATTTCTCTCATTCAATATACAGTGTCGGTGTATCGACCTTCACTTTTCCTGGGTTTTACAATTCCCAGATTTCCCCCCTACATTTCAATAATCCCTTACAGTGTTTCGCAATTCAGGTTTTCGTCTTCTAAGTTTTTTAGGAATGGATCGAATTCTAGTGGATATTTGTTCTTCAAATACTTGTTAAATTCCTTTCTGGAAGGAGTTAACTGAATCTTAGAATCCAATTCATTCCAACGTTCAGGCATACTATATAGAAAGCATTTTTTGAATATTTCAGTCTTTGGATGAGGGTATATGAGTTTCTTTCCACTAGCCAGTCCCCGCAGACAGACCTTCCTAGTGTCAACATTTTCCTCTAATCTTGATTTAATGAATGCCCTCTCTAGTATATGAGCATTCCTCCTATTTTGTAATGTAGAAATCATTAATTTTTTGTGTATTTCTTCCGTACTATGGAGCTTTGGAAGATGTAATACGATTTTTAGCGAAGAATTTTGTAAAGTTTGCAGTTTTTGAAGGTGCTTTTTTGCTGCCGAATCATAAAAAACGTCCCCATAGTCTATAATTGGTCTAATCATGGTTTTGTAAATTGTCATAAGCAATGATTCATTACAAACATTATATAATTTAGAGAGAGCTCTCACCTTTACACGTACAATATTTACTTTATTTGACAGGAATTTGTTAAAATTTAATTGACTATCTACCTCTATTCCTAAGTATTTATAGGATTTTACGTTCTCTATTTCCTGACCTTTTATTATATAATGAGTAGAATTTTTTGAACTCTCTTTAGATCGTATTGTTAGGCTCTTGCACTTTTTTATATTTAATGATATTTTATTTACATCACACCAATGTACAATATTCTTCAGGTCCGCTTGTAATGAGCTTATTTCTTGCCCTTTTAAGGGCCTATCGGCATATAACACAGTGTCGTCCGCAAACAATTGGACATTACTGGTTTTAACTACATTTGGTAAATCATTTATATAAATAGAGAAAAGTAACGGACCTAAAGCGGTTCCTTGGGGGACACCACACCTGATTTGTTTTATTGAGGAGGATTCTCCATTTACAATCACTTTTTGTGCTCTTCCACTAAGATAATCTTTGATCCACTCTAAGGAATTCCCAATAATACCGTAATTTTGTAATTTTGTAATAAGAGTTTCATGATTAATGGTGTCGAAAGCTTTTTTGAAATCTAAGAAAATTAAATCGGTTGCCTTTTTATTATTAATATTGTTATAAACATTTCCCAAGAGCTTTTCGTGTGCTTCTACAATGGATCGTCCCTTTCTAAAACCATATTGTACCTCCGTTAACAATTCATTACTCTCAAATTAATGTGAGAGCTGTGTCTGGATGCAACTTTCCAAAATTTTTGCTGGCAAAATTATACACGAGATGGGGCGGTAATTACCAGGAAGTCTCTTATTCCCTTCCTTAAACAAAGGGGTGACATTTGCCATTTTGAATTCCGTAGGCACTGTAGCCGTTTCAATACTTAAATTAAATAGAAAAGCAAATTGTTCACTTAATGCCTTCATACATGGTTTTAAAATTTTTGTTGGCAGTAACTCCATACCCGATGCTTTATAATTTCCAATTCTGGAGAGTGCACCTTCTACAAGTATTCTATCAATTTTTGTAAACTGGAAATTATTGATGTGACTAACATCTTTAAATTCATTCTTCGTGCAAGGCCCTTCCCTACTAACATCAATTTTTTTAGCCAACTCAGGACCAATATTGACAAAAAAGTCGTTAATTATTTCCGCTGCGTCTTTCCCCTTCATCAATGAGTTGTTTTGTTCGATACTTATCTCCTCATTATTTTTACCTTTGTTTTCACTTATAAGTGGTTTTATTATGTTCCACAGTTTATGGGGGTCAGCCTTGTTTTCAACAATGAGGCCCTTTAGGTAATTACTTTTTGCTTTTTTGATTTCGAAGTTCATTTTTAATCTCAGACCTCTCGCTCTTTCCCAATCACATTCCAGACCAGACCTCTTAGCAATTTTGAAGGCTTTGTCTCTTTCTTTACCATACCTTATTAGGGTTTTATCATACCATGTAGGCAATGATCGGACTCTTTTATAACACTTTACAGGACACATTCTATCCAATATAGTACAAATATTTCTATGTATTATCTCCCAACCTTTATTTACATCCCTGGTTTGGTATAACTCAGTCCAATCCATATCCGCTAAGATTTCTTTTAGAATTTTTATGTCCAAGAACTTTGTGTTTCTTGCTGAAAACGTTTCGTTCTTATATGTGGTCCGTTCTTTTTTAATTTGCATATAAACTGGCAGGTGGTCACTTAAATTGATATTTAATGTTCCTGTGCTATTTATATTTTTGCTATTTGTATAGATATGGTCTATCGTGGTGGCTGATTTAATACCATACCTGGTGGGATGTTTTATAATTTGTTGTAGATTGAATTTATTGAGGAGACTTTTAAAACATTCCGCTCCTCTTGATGATCCTTCATCAATATACTTTGCATCATAGTTGAAGTCCCCCATCATAACTATCTCTTTTGTTGTATCTATTTTCCCTAATATCTCTTCTAATATTTCAATAGCCTTTGGTAAATATCCCTGAGGCGGTCTATATACATTTAATATGATTTTATTTTTCATATATCTCTTGGTTATTTCAAATATCTGTACTTCAATGTCCTCATTTGATTGACATAGTTCATCGTACCCATTTGTTATCATTTCTAAAGACGAGTGCACATAAGATAATAACCCGCCTCCTCTTCTTCTTTTTTTCCTATCAACTCTATTTATATTGTAACCTTTAACCACTACATCTTTATCCATGGTATTTTTATTTAAACATGTTTCCTGGGACACAAGTATATGAGGTTCTGTGAATAATAACATTTCTTCTATTTGGTTCATCTTTTGTAATATGCTCCGTACATTCCAGGATACGAATTTTAAACCTTTCAATCTTTTAAAAACCGAAGACTCTTCTCCTTCTTTGTTCAATTCATCATTCTTATCCATTTTTTATAACAGACGATTTTTCTCCTGTCACTAATTTACAGTGACGCATTCTTTGAACCCATAAAACACTAACAATCATTTTAACATCAATAATACATGAGCTGCCTATTCTGACTAACTCTTCAATTTCCCTACTTATACTCTCTGTCTCAGTTTCTAGACATTTACCTTTCGTCATTATAGTTTCCAGATACCCTAATTTTTTCGGGACCATAGGGTGGGCTTTAAGAGTTTTACTCTAATTATATACAATCATTAGTTTCATTAATTTCGTTCACAGTATTTACCATTACATAGTATTCTGATAGTGTATAGTGTATAGTTCAATAGTGTGTGAGAATTTGGCCTTATTACTGCTTACTCAATGATACCAGTAACCTATTTCTCACCATACATATCACCATCCAGTATTTCGTTTGAAAAACTGTATCTATTTGTCTGATATTTTTTCATACTCTCATGTACCCTTGTTGGGTATTTACACCATATATACAACAATGATAATAACAGTTCCGGCTTATATATTACAATCATACCCAACTTTCCCCTTTATTGTTCAATTATTTTGACAGCATATTACAATTTTTTACTTGAGAACTTTTATCTCCCATATTCTTCCATTTGTCTTACTCCATCATCTCTTTTCTTTTTGAACCTTGCGTATTTACAGTGGTATTTAAGGAATAAATCATCCACTTCAGCTATTACTGAGATACCTTCTATTACAATCTATACATAGCATAATATTTATTCGGACGAAAAATGACACTCAATTTATACATATTAATATTTCCTGGTTATAACATATGAAACACTTGTTATGGTCAATTTACCCTTCTTGCGATTCATATATTATTTTTGATTTACCAATTTATCACACATACTATATAATCTTTTAGCCCTAATACATTCTGTAGCCGAAGGGGCCCCAGACAGAGATGGGGTTCTGCTGAGCACACTTTACTGCCTGGTTTACCTTGGGTCTAATGAATGTATGAGCTTAGTTTGATATCGTGTGAAGCTTTGAGTAAGCCTCTAATATGCAGTCGGCGACTTGGTATTTTAGTGCCTCTGACAGATGACATTTATCTTCAGATAGTTGGCCATATCGAGTGTAGTAAACCGGTTTTTTGCCAGTCTTTGTCTTCCTCCCTGCTCGATGGAGATGAACTAGGGATCCTATTTGTGGAGTGGGACACCCATTTATACTGTTTCGTCTTTGTACACTCCTGTTGTAAGCCCTTATGTGCCTATCTAACATCTCCTGGTCTTCTGATATGCTCAGGATCTTTGATTGTGTTAGTATTCGTCTGAGCCTCCAGTTATATCTAGAGGAATATATGTTGTATGCTACTAGATCAATGCCAATGGTAGTACCAAAAGAGACCGTGGGGGCAGCAAAGTTATAACCAATTTCTTAGGAAATGATACTCAGTTCATGGGTATAGCCACAAACCACACACCACAACCTTCATGCATGTCTATTATACATATTACAGTCAGTTTGGTGTAGATATTTAGTTGCTTCATGCACCGTCACTAAAACCTTTTCCAAAATGTACTAAAATACTTGCAGGTCTGGGATGAAAATATAGCTGTGATTGCTCAGAAATATGCCATGACATGCATAAAGGGACATGACAGCCACACAAACCGAGATGCTCTTGGTGCGTCCTTTTCAGATCCAGTTGTAGAAGTAACTCCCTCATAACAGGGACTAAAAAGAAACTCTAGATTTATTTATCATGTATATATTGATTATGCACCATGTATTTATATCATATCTATATCATCTCATTGAAATATAAACCTAAAAGCAGCAACTATATTTGAATCGATTGATTAATATCTTTTTACCAATGTTATAAATTGGTTCGTCAAAAATAATTCTTTTGTCTTGATCGGTTTGCAGGATATCCGGGCATATCAATTGGGCAAAATCTGGCCTACGGCCACTCTTCCTGGGTAAATGCTATCACAGCCTGGGATGCAGAAAAAATAAACCACACTTATGCACAGGCCTCTCACAAAGGTGTTGTTGGTCATTATACACAAGTGGGTTACTTGGATTTCATTATATAATATCATTGTTATATATACCAATTGTATTATCAGGATTCTGCCATTTTTTTCTTATTGAAGCTACCCTGTGATACAGGTATACATATGGAATATATTGCTGTTATATCACATACATATAATATTAAATGCGGAACCTAAATTGACATGGACATTACTGTGTCTATATATGAAAGATCTGATGTTGTTGATGATTTGATTTAATTATTTAATTTTAAGCAAACATTTACCTATTGTATTCTTAGGTAGTATTATACCGAGCTAGCAGAGTAGGATGTGGGTCTGCATTGTGCGATTCTAGGCTACATTATGTTTGTAATTATGCTAGTGGGTAAGTGATCTATTTCAAACAATCAACCACCGGTAATAACAAAGAAATACAAACGTAGACTAGAAGGTTCAGAAATTCTAAAAGGGAGCAATATTTGTCACATTAAGTCATTGTGCACTTCATTGAGTCTTGGTTTTCCAGCTCTTCTAAATGTTCAGAAGACAGATTAGACAACATAATATGGGAGGGTATTTTTGTTGCTTTGCCTTGGCTCTTGCTCGGGTATTATGAGGATTGGTGTCTTGAAACCAAGGTGATGTCCAATATGGATGGGTCGAGTGAGTTCATGTCGAGTTCAGTGTAGGTGTATATGAAGAGCAAGGTCTTGGCGGCCATCTTGGATTTCTCAAAATGCTAAAGAGTGGCAATGCGCCATCCACCTGAAAATCATTAGCCAACACCCATATAAAAGAATCCAGTGAGAAACTATATCACAACTTTTGTATGTTAGCCATTCTGGCTGCCCGACTATCCCAACGGATGCATTAAACGTTCTCAGCAATTACAGTATGATATTCAGATCAAGTTTCAAAATGATTCTTGGTTGGGAGTGATTAATCATCGTCAAGTTTATTAAATAATTCGATTCACAATTATAACTATTTAAGCAATGTTACACTTAACATATAATGCACCTGTTGTAAGCCTGCAATCCTGTAATCCTGTATGTATACATATAATATGCGATTTCTATACTAAGTAACAATTTATGCTGTCAGGAACTCAATATGATATCTTTTGCAATACGTGACAAGTAATTATTTTGTTGATGATTTTAGGCAGCTAACCTCTGAGGTAAACACACCCTACAAGAGTGGGGTATCGTGTGGTGACTGTCCACAGAACTGTGATGATAAACTCTGTGGTAGGCATTCTTTCCATATAATATTATCCTATTATATATTGACTGCAATGTGGTGTTAGTGTAAGTTTGCTAATTGAGTATGCAGTAGAACATATTAGATGGATGGATCTATCAATCCTAATACTAATAGTTACATATGTCATTGTTTAATCCACTTTAGGAATTTGTCCATATAATAATACCCTATTGAATGCAATGAGGTGATACTGTAAGGATGCTAATTGAGCATGCAGTAATACGCATTAGAATATGTTTGTGCCCTTTTGGACCCCATATGGGTCAATAATTAGGGACCGACGACCTGCCTATGATTGGTTGGAGGTACAGAAGCAATAATGACCAATTTGCTAAAACAGGCAAATTAGGAACTTTGATGATGAAAATGTCTTTATTTTCGATTATTTTTCCTTTATTTTGTGATCAGTGTGGAGTAAAAATAGAACCACAACTCATAGCATTCTATAGCAGGATTACATCGACCCTTGATGATTCTCTTCTTTGTAACACACTGGCCTCATGTGCAACTGAGAAAAGAATTGTCTCGGATCCATGTGATCCTGACCCTCTTCAATTCTATCCTAATCATCAAGCATAACCAAAGGTGGTCCTGCTTGGATGAAAATAATTCGGATTTAATCTTGAAGTTAATTCATATCAACAACCCAAATAGATCTATTCTGATCATATCAATACTTTGTTTGAATTGGCAGATTGTGGTGGTCTGCTGTGCTTTAATGGTGGAACACGCAAAGCTGGCACCTGTGGATGTATCTGTAATTACCCTGTTTTTACTGGTGATGACTGTTCTAAACGTAAGTGGGGCACCAAAAGTTATTACGAGGATTAAAACAACATTTAGTCTACATACGATTAAATTATGCTGTATTCTCAGCTATTCATAGATGAAACTTGACTTTTTCTTGGTTCATTTTGTCCTTCATTAAAATCATGAGGATATGGCATTAATGAATTGAAATTGATTTTTTTAAATATATTTTTATTCAGGAGGGTATGTGGCATTTGTCAAGAGTTTTTTATGGCTCGGGTCAGACCCGGCTTTTTGCAGTATCCTGAAAATTCGCAATTGCATTATAGCTATTAAGTTTGTAGCTTTGATATTAAGCTAGGAATTCACAAATATCCCAAACATTTATTTGGCACAGTGGTTTCTGGCTACTGGGCCCATTTTGTAGGGATGTAATTCGTGATTATTTGAATGCGACACTGTCCCCATTGCATTCGTCAAAGCATTCACTGTTTGGTAGACTAAAAAAATCGTATGTGGCCATTTCCACCAATTTGACAACATTTGGGCCCCTAGACACCCCCTGAGTACCAAAAAATAATTTTTACTTTTATCAGTTGATTTGTTATTTTCTATCAACCTTATATATATGCACATTAAACTGTCAAGTTTGGAACCATTCTGATTATTAGGAATTTTTTTACAGCGGGGTCGAAAATAGATCCCAAATATGAAAAAATGCTAAAAATAGCATGACGAATAATGGTACATATTTCTACATAAATGAGGATTTAAATTTAGAAATAGATAAAACAAATATGCACATAATATATTGAACTATTTTGTACTTGATAGGTCTCGACATTTATAAGGATCATAACAGCTTTTATTTGGTGAAAATATTCTAACGTAATGGTAATGATAATGGCAGCGGCAAGGGTGACAGGTAATTGACCCTCTGCCCACATTATAATGTATGTATACACATTATATAACTCATTATATTTAGAATATATATAACATTTATTACCCTCATTTACTTTTTTAAGTTGACTTGAATACTTGAATTGATTGTTCCTGTCCTGTTTAAGTATTGAGAGGCAAAAATTTTAAGGATAAACATTCTAATATTATATATATGTGAGGGATACCATTTCTGACATTTTGTGGTGACGTAGACGACGTGACAAAGACGACAAAAGCGTGACGAAGATTTTTTAAGCATTTTGCCATGAGAATCATGTCAAATCGACTCGGAAATTATTAATTTCAGTCTATATAGATTGCTATTAAACAAAGTTAATAATAAATGTCAAATTTAAAGTTTATTATTAAATTCATGCCTTGTAAGGTTCTAAAAATCCTTAAATTGATGTGACGAAGACGACATGAGCTACAGTACCCACCCCCTTTTGCCCCCATGTTATTTCTCTGCTATGATTCAAGAAAAACTCAAATCAATACATTTGATGTTCTATATCTATATAATCCCATGCATTCTATCATTATTCATCAAAATTTGATATTTTTTTATTTTTTTTTATAGAATTTATTCCACCTTAGGCACACAGCGTGACGAAGACGACATGGGGGGTACCCACAAAAAAAAATCTGGTTTTTGATGGCTTTTGGCCAAAAAATATTTTTTTTGCAATTTTTTTTTACACAGATCATGTTCACGTAACCTACTATCACAACATATTTAAACAAATGTTCAATTTTGAAGATTATTTAGAAATTTAGCAATTCCACGGACTAATGGCAGTTTAAAAAAACGATTTTTGTCCCCAAAATGGGATTTTGAAATAATAATAAAAAAAAAAATTGTGCTAAAAATGCCAAAAATGTAGTTCCACAGGTTGGTAGAACCATCCAATCAAAAAAAATTATCAAATTAATAATAATTAATTTGATTTAAGCCCATTTTATCACTTTCCACGGTTGGGGGCCAAATATTGTCAAATTGGTGGAATTAGCCATGTCCACTTGTTTTGGTTTCAGGAAGTGAGAGAAGGTCATTTTGGGTTGCATTAAAATGTTTGGTTATGCATACATTGACCATTCATCTTTTTGTTCTTCAGCTCTATGGATCAAATAATTAATACAACAAAATGATTTAGCTGGGAATGCAGCTTTAATTTACTTAGTAATTATACAATGAGGGCTATAGCGTGAGAAGGATCTATGATCCCATAGTCTCACGATCGTTGATCCTTCGAACGCTATAGCCCGAGTTGTATAATTATTTAAGTCTGTAATGGGTCAGATCCCATACAAATAGACAACGTTATACAAACAACAAGACATTATTTTACTAACCTTTCTGCAGTCGGTTCATTTTTGCATTTCGGCAATTAGATTGCAGGAATGGGTCCAGTTTTGCAGCGTCACTCTTGCTATAAAGCCCGCAGTTGTAGGCAGAGTAAACCAAGTGACTTTCGGCATGACCCACATAGCCACTTGGTGCACTTTCAGTTGCAGTAAACAGCCTATTCAGCGCACACATGCTTCCCTTTGAAAGTGCCCACACCATGGTGGGGGTGGGGTTGTGTGAGTGGGGACCAATGGGGAAGAAAAAACCCCATGTAGTCGATGGCAAAAGGGGGGGCTCAGGATTATAACCAATCACCAGCCAAAAAGTGCCCATATACCACGGTAAAAACACGGGTTATGGCCTCATAGTGCATTCAAATTATACCCAAAATCTGACCCAGAATGGACTAAAACGTGATAGTTCATGTCTGTTTGTTTGATTTATCCTCCACTTGGTGTTTTGTCCCTATTCCCCAGCATTTTGTAGAGCGGACTTTTGTACTTGAAGAATGCAGATCTGAATGAAGTGTGATGTTTAGATTTCACTACTCATATATCAATTACTAATGACAATTGAATTGTTTTGTTTTGTTTTGAAGGTTAAACACTTTTTTCTTACTTATAACTGAAACATCAAATGAGAAGTGACATTGAATTGGAATAGGATAAATATATGGACCTTTGTTTCATACATAGTCAACTGAAAAATGGCTTACAAAATGGGTTTTGGGGCCATAATTTTCTTTAATATTTATAGCAGATGCATATAATGAGGGCTAATATATAAAATCATTGGTCAGTAAACACAGTTTAATCCATTTTTTAGCATGGAAACCCTGATTTTGAAACCGTTATATCAGCAGTCCCTAATATCTCTGTTTAGCAATTAGAATTGAATTGTTAGGGGAATAACTTAGTATTGACTGTTGTACTTATTATAACAGCTACATACTTTGGAACTAATGAATATTCATAGTCATTTAAAAGTCATTTGTATCTATTTCAGTGGATTGTACGATTACTGATAGTTCATATTGTAAAAATTGGCCAGATAGCTACTGTACACGGTACACTAATGTCCCTGGAATGTGTCCCCAT
Source organism: Sthenelais limicola (assembly GCA_942159475.1). Taxonomy (NCBI): domain Eukaryota; kingdom Metazoa; phylum Annelida; class Polychaeta; order Phyllodocida; family Sigalionidae; genus Sthenelais; species Sthenelais limicola. The sequence continues at coordinate 42,745,943 of OW804100.1, forward strand.
AAATGCGGGATATGCAGTAAGTTTGGTATTTATTTATATTGTTATAGAGTTAAAAAAAAAAGAAGCTTGAAGTGTTTTCGTCCTTCTGACAATTCGCCCTGTATCTTTAACTAGTTACATAATTATTATTGATGATCTGACAATTCGCTCTGGCGATTTGCCTTACTGGGATTACCAAGGTATATGATGAATGTGCAGGACGGAAGACGAAGGACGATTGTAAAGCAATTGTATTGTATTTTGTAGTAGGTAGACGCGGCAGTATTCACCTAAACCTGTACAACCGTTGAATGCCTGTGGGTGGGATCTGTCCAGTATCTATATGTGTCCAGATTCCCGTCAAATGTAGAAATCCTTTGTCCAGTGTAAGATCGAGGTCTTGGTCACTTGTGTCTATTTCCGTCCTGCCTTGGGAGTGTTTTTCCCACCTCAGTGAAGGTTGGCTAGACTTGCATAGGAAAAAAGAACAAAATTTGTTCTCCCCAAATGGGTAAAACCAAGAAGGTTGAAATATTTTGAAACCTGTATTGTATTTTGTGTTTCTGGAGATTGGCCTGCTTAGGGTCCGAATTCTGTCTATAAAAGAGATCTATATTTCATGTTGTGGCCTAATACACCTGGCTAGCATACTAGAAGGTTGTTATGTTGATTCTCCTTGAGTGAGCAAATTTGACTGAAGCATAATCCAGATAGTGTACCGCTTGAAAGATAGTTATTTTAGACCTATTTCAGCAGATCTGAACGCCTAATATTGTTTTTATATATACAAACCCCCCTCCACCTCCACCCAGCCGTCTCGTTCTCCACCCCACCCGGGCCTCGGCGCTGTTCATGACTCAAGTCAGTGAACAGCGCCGCTGGTGTCAATTGATGTAACTAAGCGGCTCTTCCATCCTGTTTCCTTGCGGCTCTTTCATGAACCTTATAGCTTTCCATCGATTGGTTTTCTTATTTTGTTATGGTTGACTGCACTCACTTCGAATCTTCGGTAAGCGATAACTTTGTATTTTATCAGTAAATGACACATGTTCCCGTTTGGACCTTGCTACCCTTGACTGACTCTAGCTTCTGGGATCGGTTAGAAAGTTCCCAAAAAATAAAAAGCAGGAGAAAAGGCTTTCGGAAGACAGTGTCGGTATAAGTTTCTCCTCTCGGGAGGTCAACCGGTCACGTGACTTGATAATCATAGCAAAGCAATTCGTACCGAACAGCCGTCGGTTGTGCTCGTCTAGTCGATTAAGTTATCTGCTAAAGAAGGCGATTGAGAGTTACTGGTGAATAAGAATAGAAGGCAAGAAGCAACTACAACACTTAGACGAAAGGCGAACACCATTTATTGAGATGAATACAGTACTTTGGCTTATTCAACTTCCCAATCACTTGAGCATCTGTGGGACGAACAACCAGTGGGGGAAGACCCCCTCCAGCTGAGGGGCCAACGATTAAATGAAAGGCGAAACTGAAAGGCGAAAGGCGAAAGCATTTACATTTTTTTTAGTATTTTGCTGTATTACAATGCATTTCAATCTACACAATGTATATAATACTATTTATAAATCCTGGTTTTACTATATTCAATCAAGCATTTAAAGCGATTACAGTATTTTGTAAGTCCATGATAGATGATGGTTGGTTCATGATAGGTGATGGTTAATCATTAACAAGCTAATTTTAGTCGTGGCTATTTTTATTTCTCTCAGTATCATAGATATGTCTTTTGATCGTTTGACGCTCTCAAAGGAGTTCATTTATTACTTATTCATTGATTCATATTGATATTTCACCAGGCAGCTTTAATTCATTCGTTCAGCTTTCATTTGAGTATCCTTGACTAATTATTGGGTATCGTTGTAGTTTATTCCCATATTCTAATCACAGGTAATGAGACGACAACATGTGAAAAGGATGCAAGCTACTGTGAGAATGGTGTCTTAGATTATAAAACATGTAAATGCCTATGTATCCTTGGATGGACTGGGGATAAGTGCAATGTACCAACTACACAAGGTACCTAAACAATTATTCAATCCATCTATAGGTGCTCCCTCTTCAAGGAAACACTTTTTCTATTTAAACAGATTTTATTGCAATACAATCTAATGCAATGCTTATCTCTGTATTGTTAATTTATGTTGACGTCCCTGTTATTTGAGGAATATTTCACAAAATTAATAATGATGTGTGCTATTCCACAGTATGTCCCACTTGCCAGAATGGCGGAACGGTGGACAGTAGTGCATGTACTTGCGGTTGCACAACTGGATGGACAGGGGACACATGTACTATCAAAGGTATATTAATATTTCTTTTTTATAGTAAAAAATAATGCATAAGTGATTATATATGTTATCGATGACAATTTACACTTGATGTAGTTATTTTTAATACCTTTTACTTGGACAGCTGAGAATATTGTCATACTGGTAAAATGCAACCAATAAAAACGTTAAAAAACCCAACATATTATCTTGCCACTAAAATGCTATCAACCTCCCAGTTTGAACTAGCTACAGAATCTTAACTTCAACTGATTTGATTTCTTCCATTTTTGCACAGTGTGTCCCACTTGTCAAAATGGTGGATCTGTGGACATTAGTACATGTAATTGCAGTTGTCCAGCTGGGTGGACGGGGGATACCTGTACAGTCAGAGGTATGCCAATAGACACGATATTTATTAATCAACTAATTATTTACTTTATTAAATAGCCATCGCCGTCCTATATCCTGAGCCATAATTCATGTTCAGATTGATGTCATAGGAAGCTGTGTGATTCCTTTACAGTCTGCCCCACGTGTCAAAATGGTGGAACGCTAGATGTGGCGACGTGTGCATGCACGTGTGCCTCTGGATGGACTGGAACAACCTGCGAAACTCAAGCCACAAGTAAGATTAAGATTTAAGATTAGTTGTCTAAATATAGTGTAACTTTACACCAACATCATGGTATTTCGTACAGAAGGAAATAACCATTAATGGACAAAACCCGCATAGCGCTTATTAAAAGTATACAGGACAGTTCAATAGAAAAAAAGCCCAGTCCAATTGCCATAAGACTTAAATGACAAACAATTATGTTACCCCGTTGGTTTTTTCGGTAGAGTCACTTGAAAAAAAAACTGGTGGTTTACTATGGGAGTCTATGGCAAAATGTGTTTTCTTTTCACGTTTTATGGAATAATAAAAAAATGTCCAGTGCAAATTAGTTTAGATTTGCTATACTTAGGCCTATCCCAGTTACGAAATCGCTGTCTATATAATAGAGGGCATATCTAAGATTGTTATAATAATAGAGAGTATATCTAAGATTGTAATAATAGAGAGTATATCTAAGATTGTAATCTTAGATGTAAGATTGTATATCGGTCAGATTTTCAGAAAATGTACAATTAGCAGCTCTACACATCTAGGAAATTCTCCTAAATTAGGCTGAAAAAGGAAGAATACCGGGTATATCTGAGTATATTTGGTATCACATTGATTTAAAGTATCAATCCTGTTATGCTAAACTGCATTTTAAAGCTCATTTTTGTCTTAAATGTGGGTTATTTGAGAGGATTGGTGAAGGCGAATTGTACATTTTCTGAAAATCTGACCCATATCTAAGATTGTAATAATAGAGAGTATATCTAAGATTGTAATAATAATAGAGAGTATATCTAAAATTGTAATAATAGAGAGTGTAAGGCCCAGTCCACTAGGCCGATTCTCATGCGATTTTGCGCCGCAAAGGACTCTTTTGCACAATATACTGTGAGAATCGCATGAGAATCGGCTGGGTGGATTTGGCCTTTTAATCTAAGATTGTAATAATATGGGGATATCTCCTTATAAACAAATCATGTTTGCTGGGTAATTCCTGTTTAACCTTCAAAGATATTACGCTATCTAATAAAATCCACAATAAATAGCATTGTCTCAGTTCTATCAAATAAATTAATAATTTGGTTATATTCATAGCTAACTGCATAAAAGCTTCAAGTTATTGTCTGAACGGTGGGTCACTAAACACACAGACGTGTGGTTGTGTGTGCCCAGTAAACTGGAATGGAACCAGGTGTGAGAACTCTGGTAAGTTCCTGAAAGTAATAACGTTTAGCCAATCATATTGAATTCTTCGTAATGGCAATCATTATTATTATGTATGTATCCATGTGAGCAGTATTACAGTTTTCTTGGTTAACCAACACAATTTACACTGACATATACATAATATATAAGTGTTTTTATTTCCGCCATAAATTTTTACAAATTCACAGGCTAGAAATAGGTAACCCATTCTGTATTTTACGTATATCATGCCCTAATTATACTTAAATGCAGTTTTGTAACAACCAAGTTATTGTCAGGAGAACAACATTTGACCTGGATAACAAAAAATAATTTCAGGAACTTTTTTCAATATAACTATATTTATATATGTAGTGCCATGCCCTGGTAAGGGTTCCGATTACTGCAAGAACGGGGGTACACTAAATAGATATTGTCGGTGTTCTTGCTACTATCCATGGAAAGGCACTCAATGCACAGGTAAGCATATTCTTGATTAACTGATCGCAATACAAATTCAGGTAAAATGTTCTTTCCATTTAGATATTTATTTCAAATGTTATTATGTCCTCTCGTGTGAACCACAGTCTTTATATGATGTTGGTATGGTGGTCCTTAATGGGTTCTGACTAATAATCATTATTCATTTGTAAAACGGCAATTCTATACATGTATATTGATTGCCTTAAGCCTGGGTTCCACTGCCACGCTACTTCTCCCGCTACTACTCCCGTTTCTTCTGCTTTAGAAGTAACGGGAAGTAGCGGGAAGAAGCCGTTTCAATTCAATGTTTGAATTGAAGCAGCTACCTCTCGCTACTTGCTCCCGCTTCTAAAAGTAGCGGGACCAAAGAAGCGGGAGCAGTAGCGGAAGAAGTAGCCGGCCAGTGGAACCCAACCTTTACACCCTACTAGCAATGTACCTGTCTGTGACGGTTGACAGTCGAACAGGGGCCAGTTAAGCGCATACTTTAGATAGCGATCTTTAAATATTCTCCCAGGCTATCTGTCCTTCACTCTCCCCCTTCCTGTCACTCTCCTCCCTAGCTTCCCTCTCCCTTGTCTCTTAATTATCCCTCTCCCTCTTCTTCGCTCCCTCTCTATTTTCATCTCTCTCACACCTCTCACTCTCTCATCCCTGTCCTCCTCTCTCCCTCCTTCTGCCCCATATCCTCATCCTACCCTCCCTCCCGCCCCCAAACTACCTTCCGTCCTTCTATCTCCACTTCACTCCATCTCCTCATTCTACTCTCCCTATATATTCGCTACCTACCCCTTTTCCCCCTCTCCCTTAAATGTCTCTCATTTTACCAGCCCCATCTCCCTCTCCCTCTCCCTCACAACTCCTTCCTATCCCCGCCCAAAGCAAGAAAGAAATTCTCAGGGAACATTTTGCCCCTTTTTTAGAATTTGAACAGGTGATATTTATTTTATTTCTAGCAATATGGCAATATAGATTAAGATAACAAAATGGACCCATACAATTGGATTAGTGGAATGATTTTGTATAAAGCATTATAAAGGACAGGTGGATATGAATATATAAACAGAATATGGTTATTTATATCATATATTATATTTATATTTAGTATAGGCCTATAGTCAATAAAGGCTCTAAGGAAAATACATACTAAATGATAGAAGTAAATGCACCTTGATCTTTAATGATCTAACAGATTATTAGATTTACATAAGAGAATAAAACATTAGCATCTGCTATAATTATGACTATATATGTTCGTTATACAAAATTATAAACATGCATCAACAAGGATAATGATTAGATTCACCTATAGGCTAACCAGTGTGTATATGTATACAATATATGTATAAGTAATCTATTGTTTTACAGAATGCCCTCTCTATGACTTGTATTCTCTATGCAACACTAGCTATTCCTACATGCCTTCGAGATGTTCGGTCTCCTCTGTAAAGAATCGATGCCCCATCATGTGTGGCACGTGCAAAGGTAAAATATCTCTCAGGTGTCTCTATATGGGCTAAGCCCACCAAGTACCAGATAATCTGTCTCTGAATCGTGAACTTATCTATAACGACATTAAATTTATCTATTGTCTACTCAACATATACTCTATGGTTTTAATACATTAATAATAATTTAGCGATCTTGAAATATACGACCTGACCGTGGCCAAATCTGACGCAAATGTATATCTGACGGTTTCATGTTATGGGTTAAACCGGACGGCACGAGAGAGTCATAATGCATATAATATTATTTATGAGCACAGCTTATGTAAACATTATGTATACCGACGATATAGTGGGCAAAACATTGCAACCCCTACCATGATGGAATAATTGTTGGGAAATAACAACCCAAGCCTCTTCTCTTCTATAGTGCCTTCCTCTTATATCAACACAATCGGAAATTTCTTAGTTTCTGGTTGGTAAACTGGGTGGGCTAGTGACCAAATGTAAAGTTTTTTTTCTGTTGAACAGAGGCATGTCCAGGAAAAGGTCGCAGTTACTGTATGAATTATGGAACACTCAATGGCCAAAACTGTACTTGTTCCTGTCGTGAGCCCTGGAAAGGTGAACGTTGCAATGAGCTGGGTGGGTACCTACTTGAGTGTTATGCAAAATTCATCCATTAAATACTTTGATGCATCAACTAAGAAATTATTTCGAATGAAACTTTATTAAGATATATACTAGCAGCACCTATAGCATATAAGACAAACCACAGCTAGCAACACAAAACATATACAATTTCAAATGATGCTTTAACAGGCCTTGTCAAACAATCAGTATACTTTCTTTCTGTAAAGTTTTTTTTTCATTCTTATGGTTTTAACTTCTTGTTTTGGAAACAAAACCAAGTATTTGTAAAAACATTTTCACCAGAGCATCATTCCGTCTCGACTAATGCCATACACCAGACAAGAAAATATATTGTTTGTGATAATGGGTTTCCACTTCAGAAATATGTCCTGCTGGGGATGCTCTGCCGTGTAATGCCACCTACACACAGCATAGAATACTTCCTTCCAGGTGTAACACGTCCATCGCCAACCTTTACTGTCCCTACATGTGCGGCGTGTGTAGTAAGGAATCCTTCTTTTGATCATGAAAGATTAAAAATCACATTGTTATCATTTAAAATCTTAAACCGCAATGAATAACATATGGGAATGATGTTCCTTTGGTTAATTCTTCCTTTCCTTTCATTACAAATTATAACAGCAAGTATATATATGTACAGCTATTTTATTTAGATTTTTGGAAAGTATTCAGTAATTTTTCTGTGCAGTTACATGGTATCATTCTCAGAAAAAAACCCAGGTGATTGGCTGGTGATTATTTAATCATAAATATTTTTAGAACTTCTTATTTTGTAAAATGCACATAATTATATATCTTGAGTGCATTGTTATCAATATACTAATAACAGTGTGATCGTCCATGCAATCTATCATTAGCTCCATAATGATACTCAAATGATGTATTGAATAGATCCTATGTAGTAACTAGGTTATAGTCTGTTGTAATGTCCATATAATAAGGGTACTTTTTTATTTGTTGCAAAATATGTGTGCATAAATAAGAAGTGTGCATCAGGTGAACACTTCCGCCCCAACATACAATATGAAGATAATCGTCCAAGCAAACAGTTAAAACATACTATTCATACATTTTACAGAAGGGTGTCCTGGGATGAGTGGTTCCTATTGTCACAATGGTGGCTCCTTGGATCCCCAAACTTGCAAATGTGTCTGTCCGCCCGAGTGGACTGGTACCAATTGCACGGTCAAAGGTAAACTTCCCCAAACTATATAAATTCGCAAATGCCATATGAGTGAACTCAATCTCATTGGATAATAAGTCAGTTTCAGAATGATACTGATGGCACATCAACCAATCAGATGGAAGATAAAACGGATCTCACATGAGTTGTAACAGAACGCAATACGCAGATATATTTATAATAATTTATTCATTTTAAAAAATATTTTCTTAGTTGGGTTTTACTTTTTTTTCTTAATATATATTGTTAAAGATTTAGATGAAACACAATGTATTCAATTGAATTTAATACACCCAGTCTCCTCACTCAGTGGGCGTTGATTGAAGTTTTCCAATGATCGGCGACTGAGTCTTTGATGTTGCCGACGGGAACAACGGCTTAGTGGACAGGGGGCTTACACCGAACACAATCGATCTGAAAATCCCCCATATTAAATGCATGCAATGATTTGTGTGTTATGTTTGCATTATTCTGAAGCTATTTCTAATATTAAATTGAAACGATATGCATGTATATAAATACACATGATGTATTTATGAATCAATAAAATATGTGTTATGTAAGAGTCATGTAGTTCATAAACTGAATTTCGACACCATCAAATATATGTTTTAAATAAATAACATAGATATTTCATTATTGAGTTCATTATACTTTTCCATTATGTTAATGTTTTATATAAGAGTATACGCTATATGCTTAATATACCAATTTCCCCTCTTCTGTTCTCTTGTACTGTTTAGTTCCCTGTCCTGGTAAAGGCGCAGATTACTGCAAGAATGGAGGGGCGCTCAATACACGCACCTGCTCATGCCGTTGTCCCCCTCCCTGGTCGGGTACCACCTGCACACGTAAATAATTTTGTTTTCATTACCAGCCACTCAGTTATTTAAATATAATCTTGTATTTTCATTTTAAAATAAGGCTATTTGATACTAGATATAGTTACTTATGGTCTTTATGGCATGTTATATTTTGTTTGTGTATTGATTGCTCATATCGGGTATACCCAATTGTAATATGGTATACACTTTGTTTTACTCGCTACATATAATATTCTTCGCTGACAGAATGTCCCAACTTTGATGTAAGTTATAACTGCAATCGCGCATGGAAAAAGAGTCACTGTTCTTCAGATACTGTAAGCCGGACGTGCCCAATTATGTGTGGACAATGTCCAGGTAATTAACAGTTATTATTTATGAAAGAACCATATTTAATAAAGCCATTTGTGTGTTCACTAAGTGCTATACACATGTAACGTAGCTCACTCTTGATATGTTGTCTCAAATTAAATATTATTACCAAACACCTATAGATAACGACGAAGTACACCTCGAGCTTACTAATTGTATTGAGAGAATGGAAGATAAAGTTATTGAATGAAGAAATAAGATTTGTATTATATAATATAATTTTATGATTTATATTAGATACAATATTTATAAGAAATAGGGTAAATGAAAGAGGGGTGTATCACGAGTGATGTGATGTGGATGTGATTTGGTGACAGACTGTGAGTGGATGGGATTATTTATAGTAGCTCTGTCTATCTAGTGTTAGCAATGACTAGTCATAGTACCTCACAACATTATTGACTTCAAACCAATATGCAATATAATTAACCCAGCAATTATGTAAATATAATTCTAGCAAGCTTGTGTAGTGACCCCAACCCCCTCTCTGTCCGTGTCTACTCACACTACTGTCACGTATGGAGTGCTAAGGGGGAGTTGTTTGTTGGTTACCACCCAATCATTCAAAAGCCATTCAATCGGTCAGGTGTATCAGCTCAAATTTCCTTTTGAATATTGCGAATAATCTCACAAGAAACGTGTGGCACACACAATTCGAGTAGTCTTCATTGTTGGGTGATTATACACATAATTAACCATATTTCTTTCGTAGAGAAATGTCCAGGGAAGAGCAACACCTACTGTGAGAACGGAGGTAGAATAAATGCTGACACATGCAAATGTCAGTGTGCAAAGTTCTGGGTAGGAGAGAGATGCGAGAAGATGGGTGAGTATACCATTACGCTTTAATTCTGCTTTGCCTTTCAGTAAAATGGGGCACCTCTTGTCAAGGTGCCCCATTAGATCAAGACTACTTGATCAACACCAGGTACATTAGGCCGCGAAACCTGGCAAGAGTAAGACTGCTGACGAAGCAGAGTGAGACAAGGCAATGAGAAGCATGCACAGCATTACAATCTTTGTTGGAGAATACAGAGCAAAAATCAACCCGTTTTGTGAAACGGAGTAAGCTTTCCCATATCTCTTAACATTTCTTTCAATCTTGAAATAATATGCATAATTAACCTATAACGATTTGCTTTCCTCAGACAAATGTCCTCAGGCTGATGCAAGGCCATGTTTGGTGAACGGATCGTACACATCCGGACACTGTAGATCTACAACGATAAGGGCATTCTGCCCTTACATGTGTAAAATCTGTGGTGAGGAATATAATAATTCATATTATTTCATAATTTAATAATTTCGTCCAATTAGTTCTATGGTAGAGTCGATCACTATCAACTATTTCCAATGCATACATCTGTCATTATTACAGAAGATGTGCTTTATAAAATACTAAATAATAAAAAGAAGTCAAAGAAGACGAGAATTATTACAAAAAATCACAGATGTTTGGAAATGAATGTTTGATCTGTTAATATTTTGTTGTTTAATAATTCTTTCGGAAGATCCTTTGCTCAAAGTTCGTTGAGATAGTTCTTAATAACAAGTCGAATTAAATCACAGAATGATATCAGCTGTATGTCTTTCCCGCAGAACCTTGTGAATATCTCAATGCTACTCATTGCCTCAACGGGGGAACTTTGGACACATCCAACTGCGAATGTATGTGTACCACTGGTTGGACAGGACAGAGATGTCATATCACAGGTGAGTATCACGATTTTGATCAACGAAAATTACCACGATTAGTTCAGCTCATGTAGCTGTTCTTCCAGCAGAATCACCCTTTCTCCTGAAGACCAACATTTATTAAGACATTTATATAGAAACCTCATTGCACACTAAGATGAAGTTGTGCTCTTATTTTATTTTATTTGTTGGGCGCTGACTGAAATGCTGATGCCAAGTTTATTCGACACACAAATTGATTGATTCCTTTTTTTAAATTTCAGATATTGATGATCTCATGAAGGATGAGAATTCGTTTTTGGCGTGGTTGATGAAGCAGCTTCAGAAAATGCTTAATTAAAGCAAGCAGATTTAGAAGAAAAACCTAGTAGACTGTAACTACATTCTAATTTCTCGTATAAATGTATCATAATTACCAGTCACTGTTGCAGAGGAATGTTGTTATTACAATACTTTGAAAAAAAGTCTATAACAACAACGATTACATATTATAAAGAATTGTAAACACATATATTTTATGACAATGGTATCTTGGACTTGAGTCCCAGAATACATGCTGTTTAAGGTTTTCTACCAGTTATAGGAATTATATAAGAACTATATATGGGGGTTACTACACAGGTTTAGGTAGGGTCAGGTTTTTCAAGATGGGGATGGGGTTTTACCGCAATCATGCCTATTTCTTTGGCTTAAATACATCCCAATAGAAGGCCTAATGGGATTTTATAAATGGATATTATAAACTACAAAGTGCAATGTTCATTTGGTAGCTCGGAAGAAACGGCAAGCACGAATAGTTGTCGCAGAGGCTCAGGATTGAAATTAATGTAGGCCTATTTGTAAAAGCAAACGTAGTACTTTAGAAACAAACATAGGTTCTCTTTACAAAGATAATAATGCATAACATATATATTTGAAGAAGAAGTGATGACAAATAATTCATAAATGTTCATTTATATACAAGTGGCATTCTGCCTTTATTGGATATAAGATACCTTCGTATAGAAACTTATATATCAAGACATGTATATTATCTTTTTGTGCCTATTCGGAAATACTATATCTAGTTTCGAACGTTATTACTACAACAGAACTACTGGAATATCCATTCCCTTGTTTGACCTAAAATCGCATAGATATTACTTCAGTGTCCACGACTCTCTTTTCTCTTCTTGACACACATTTGTAAATTCTGCAAAAAAATGTATATTCGAGGATCAATAAAAAATAATCTGCCACCAATATTTCTTATAGATGTCTTCCAAGATAAAAGATCAGGTCTTTAGGACATAAAACATACCTTAATAGTTTTCTTAAGGTAACATTTTCAAGGTGAATTAAAGTAGGGGTCCTGTAACGGGATTTTATAATTTAAGGGAATTTTGCGGTTTGGAGCGAAAGGCTGTCCCTGTAATTTGTGAAGTCTACAAAACGTGAAGAATATTCTTATAATGCACCAAAACAGTTTACATAATAAATATATGGACAGAATTGGTTGGTGGGATGCGGGAGAGATATCTGATAATGAAAATATAAACCTTCATAGTTGGTTCTAAGTTATTTAAGGGAAACTAAGATGTAAGATAATTACAGAATACGTCACCGTTGTAACATTATGTTCGTCTGCTAGGTACTTCCACCTTCTCAACCAATGAAAACGCTGGAATGTGGGTTATATTGCTTAAATATCTACCGGATACAAAATAATTGGCTTAACTATACTTACACCATGAAAGCAAGTCCTAATGACGAACAAGCAGCCAGACATAGATAGGTCAAGGGTCTGAACGTGTTCAACGTGGATGCATAGATATTGTTAAATAATGCATTACCTGCGAGCTGGCCAACCTTATCAATCACCAGCAAAACCGACATCATCCCTCCTACAATAAGAACATACAATTAATCGAAATTATTTGTCGCCAAACCTATCTAGATCTACAAACCTATCGAAACTCTAGTCTATTTACTCGCTTGATCCTTGTAGATAATGTTACCTTTTTATTTGGGACTAGTTGTAACTATGTGCCGATAAATATAAATCATTTAAACTACATCAACTTGTTAGAAATTAACCTCAGTATCACTTACCCTGTTCAGTCGGGGACACCATTTTGGCCACAATGGACCTTCCTACAGGAGAACCCATTATACTTGCAAAGGCGGGTATCAAAACTAGTAAAAAGAATAAAATCACATTTCAATCAAATGGCTGGTGATGATAAATTAATCCCTTTATTGGCATTTTCATTTCACTAGTACAGGCTTTAGAAATACTCGGTCCCAAATCCAATAAGGCACTGACTAGGCAGGAGAGATGGCAATTAAAGTATTGATAATTTAGAAATATTGGGAACTAGTCAACTAAAATGGTGTCGCCAAATGTTATCTACTGAACCGAAAGATACGTAGAGGAGACCCAGCAGGTCCAACACATGTGTGCGGGGACAACTGAGGAGTCAATTTATTAGGGGTATTCCGTTTCTAATAATGAATGATTATTGATTATTATGAATAAGCTAGTTTTATACTGACCTATTGGTCCATGTACAGACTATTCGCTATTTACCGGGCAGCAGATTCGCTTGCACTATGTTTGCAATGCACATTTCACTTACCTACAAATGCTGACCAAATATTGGTGACGAAGGGGAATGTTATGAAGTAAACGATAAGCGAGACAGAGCTGAGTATTGAAATATAGACGTCATCTAAGTGTTTAGAGAATAAACGGCCGAACAGCATCAGGGTGGCGCTTTGTAAAAGTAAGCGAGCAGTTTTCCAGAACCCTGCAATAGTAAGATGCTACTAGCATTATTTCAAGTATATTGGTGCAAAAGTATTCATTTTTGTGGGATGGGTGCATATAAGAAAAATATATTATATGTAATAATACTATACTTAATAATGATAAAGATTTCTGTCCGTATCACAATAAATCTTGGTATTGTTTTGGAGTTAGATTTCCGGTTGGTGACAAGTTGGAGTGTCACAAACTGGGATGTGGTTGTAGTGAGATGGGAAGAGGGGGTCAAGTGCCAGGACATGTACCTTTTTTGGTACGTTCCTGGCACTTGGGCTATATCTCACAATTGCAGGGAGGTCACAAACAGGTACGATTACTGCCAAAGCATGCTGTTCCACTCAGGATGACATAATATCAAGAACGATAGATACGTTGCACAACCATTAATCTCTTGACTCACCGAGTAAAATTGAATCCATGCAAATTGGGGCTGTTAGGAGATAAAGTTCCTCCAGACCAAACTGAGAGCTGAAACCCAGTCCATTGAATGCGTAGGCTGCCAGACATATAATGATCATGCATCGTGTGTGTGGTGCTGGCCTTTTTCTGACGACAGTCTGGTTATATCAAAGTATATAAGACTATTAAAACATGCAGTTGGTATACCCTATGTAATGCCCATGGCTATTATTGTGATTACCCCAAAGTATCCTCCTCCACCTACATGAACACATTGTCATATAATACAGTCAGAACGTTTTCTTGCAAATAAACACGGATTAATATTGTATAGTATAGTGCTAAACATAAAGTATAGGGGTCTCTCCTAAACCTGTAGGGACATATTTGCATGTTGGGACACAATTTTGTTACAATATATGGTGCTGCGAATTTTAGTTTATTCTTACATTGCTGTGTTCACAAGTAATGTTTAAAAATGAATATCATGAATGTATACGGACTTTTTGGAGGTAGCTCCTCGCATCAACAACCAAAGTTTACATTTTGATATAGCAACATCACTTTTAAACACAAGAAATACATAAATATTGCCTTACCTTGAAAGAGTCAAGTATGAGACATAAAGACACCTGCCCTTTGTCCAGACTTTTATTAGAGAGTGGCTCAGGTACAAAGAACAGGACATAGATGAAGTTTATGAGAGACAAGCAGACTAATATGATAAATGGCCAAAAGAATCCTAAAGCACTGATAACAAAGCCCATAGACAGCTGCAGGATACATTGGAGAGAGTTCATAATGCATTCAGCAATCATGATATGGGAGGAGCGCTTGTCCTTGCTCACAGTGTCTGATATATAGGCATAACACGCCGTGATGAGAACTGAGTTAGAGCCTGAGAGACCATTGATGACGGTTCCAGCAACACTGACCCAAAATGGTAGATTGAATATCTTTTGAAGAGCGAAAGACAGGCAACGCACAATTATGCCACAAGTAGGCAATATGAGAGCAAGACGACGTCCATTTCTATCTGAGTATGGCCCTGCAGGAAAATTGAGGATATGCTGTTAGCTGATTCTTCTAGTGTTATCTTACAATATTTGTTTAATCAACATATTAGATGGGTCATATTTTCGGAAAATGCACAATCTACAGTTCTACACATCTATCAAATTCTGCTAAATTAGAGTGAAAAATGATAAATACCCAGTATATCTTCATTCATTCAATAAATCTGTCTGGTTATGTTGAACTGCATTTTGAACCTAATTTTCGTCTTAAATCTGGTTTATTAGAGAGGATTGGTGAAGGCCAATTGTACATTTTCTGAAAATATGACCCAGATGCCACCTATGCCATCTTTTAATTTCACGAGCTGAGAGAAAGGATATCGAAATTACATTTATCCATCGGGAAATCCTCTTCTGCACGTGGCTTTTTAAATTGGCATCAATAAAAATATTATTGCCAGACTGTAGGCTAGTTTTATGATTGATGATTCTATAGTTTCATCTTTCCTTTACCTTTCCTCTAATTCTTTCTTTCTGTTATTGTTCCCCCTCCCAGTCACACACACTCTCACCTCTTTTGACAACATCCTGAGGTGCCCACTGAGGTACCACTTGTATTTTGTTACTTACCCAAATAGAGAGTCATCACAAGTGCCGGAATGCCTTGTGACAGGTTATAGATCAAAGTTAACAGCGCACTTGCTGCTTGAGCATCTTGTCTTCGCTTTTTATAGGGATCATTCGTGTCGTTACCCACATTACTTCCAGCTCCTCCTGAACAGGCATTTGTAGAGGAATTGTCTCCTCCTCCAGTAGCATTGTAAAGTTCCATCATTTCAGCCAAAATGAATTGAGATGTGAGAGGGGCCAAGACAGAATATGTCCCTACGTACAATGCAAGCACCGGCTCTATTATAAATCTTCTCCCTTTAATCCTTTTCTCAGCATTTTCTTTGTTTTTGCATTTTTCATCGGACAGATTACTAGAGTCTTCTCTAATACTTGACTTTGCACCAAGCTGTTTAATTTGGTCAGATTTTACCGAACCATGTGAATTCAAGTCTGTTTTTTCCTTCTCTCTGATTTCTTTGTCAAAAATATGAAGCTCAGATGTAGGATATTGAAGGATATCCTCCTTACTTGCGACGAATGCTTTGTTATCCATTGCGACTTGTATTCCTCAGATCTATATAGTGGAGAATATGATTCTGTGGGTTCATATTTCAGAGGCCTTTTTTATATTCACTATAGTGTGATGATAAGAGTGGGGTCAATCGATTACTACATTATTAAAATGGGCCGTTCCCTGTGGTCAGTATTATTGTATTCAGATAATAGAAAAGTGAGGCACTTGACCCAAGACTCACACGCAAATTGGGTATTGCCAAATGTGTGGTACTACGGCCTTATCATTATACTCATGTAAGTGTTGTCTGCAATGTGAGTGGATCACTTCGTTTTTCATCGAAACTCCACCAAAGGATAACCATTGAAACACTGGGAAAATCTTCTGGATTGTAAAACAGGCCAAAATATTTTAATATTCTACCATGCTGAATTTCGGATGGTTTTCAATGGAAATTGGCTGAACTGTAGCTTTAAGGAGCGCATATAATTTCATTTTTATGAAACCAGGGAAATATCATGGCCAAGACCAACGGTTAAACTCATGTAATTGGCTTATTTGATTATAGCCACACTGAGAATGATATATTGTGGAATTTACGACCCTTTATTACTCCAATGAGATTGTATTATATGACTGAATACCAACAGCACTCTGCACGTCTCGATGCCATGAACAATGCTGAACAAAGGGGAATCAGAAACTGGACATGATTTGACAGTTGCAGAGATAACTGGTTGCATCAATCTGGTTAGAACTATGAAAACCCTTGAAGATGAAAAGCTTCCTACCATAGACCAGACGTTCCTCCTCGTGGTCACTGAGTCCATGTGTCATGTACTTATCCAATTCCGCCTGGCTTTGTGGCTTTGTGGCTTTGTGGGCTATAATAGCAATGGTTAGCCTGAAATGGGTGGCTATTTAACTACATATAGCCTTTATCATTTGTATTTATATTTATAATTGTTTTAGAACCTGGATGAGAAGTCGCCAAGTGGCCATGCCATGCATAAAAACCTCAACTCAGCAATTCGACCCAAGCTCATTGGCCAACACCCATTACGCAAATCTGCAAATAATTTCCAAAAATCCCTTCGTTCCCATATGTACACACACTTCAAACCTGTCCCAGTCTCAAGCTTATTGATTATAAGAGACATTTCACCCAAGATTTTAAGCTCTTACTCATATAATTACGCAGTTCCAGCATTACATGCTTATGCCTATGTATTTCTGTTTCTCCTCGTTGCCGACATTACTCGGCTCACGCTCGGCCACACTCGGTGAACTTCGTGTAATGACGTCATAGGCGCGGGGATTCCCCACCGGAACCCTACCCAGAACGAGGCCCATGTAATGACGTCATAGCAGCGGGGAATCGCCGTATCATGTGCATTCATGATCGGCGATGATTAAAGCTAAAAAACGAAACGATTTGGAAGGCGTCGGGAGATGCCATAGGAGGGAGGTGGGCGGGATGGTGGGCAATGTCAATGTACAAAAACATTCCATACTTATGAAAGTAAATAGCCCAAGACATCCCTTCATTCCCATCAAATTGTGACGATAGTTCTAATCTAGTGCCACACCCCCCCCTGGTTTAAAATCTCCATTTAAAATAAATGTATAGGCCCGGGTATAGTCAGGATTGTCAAACTGCTCTACCAGAAGCAAATAACATTTTTATTTGTGATTTACACGTTCCACTTCAGGGTGCGCTTCCGCTTACAACTGTGGCGTATCGACCTGTTTTCCAGCCATTTTTTGTCCAAATGGCCAGAAATACAATACCCCAACCCCGACGTATATAGGCACCAATCCCAATCATTCACAACAACGGTTGGAAAACATTTACGTATTTGTCTATACATCTTGAAGTCATCACACTGAGAATCATATATATATAATTTAATTTAGTCCAAATAGGATACATATATGTATCCGATTTGGACTAAATTAAATATAATAGAGTCTACTTGCTTCCACCATGGCGAGGGCCGACGTCGGGGTGCCTACGTCACGGTGGGGGTGGGGGTGGGGGCTGCCTACGTCGGGGGTGGGTGTGTGTGTGTGTGTGTGTGTGCCTACATTGGGTCATAATCTTTTAAGTATTTCACATATCTACACATTTCAGACCCTCTCAAAACTCATTAAATATGTCATCCAATATGTTGGGAAGGTTATGATGGTAAAAGCCAATTCTTATTGGGCAGTCATTCCTCATAGTATTAGGCCATAAATCAACAAGCCTTACTCCGACGTAGGCACCTAGGAAAACCACCACTGCCCCCATTTCATGAGAATTGACCATTATTATATACGCATTGCTCTGAGAACAACATATCTAGAGTGCGTTATGCAGAGTGCATATGTCACTAGTGACTTACGTGTGGTAGTTATGGCAACCAACGGTTTTTTTGTATAAAATTATGTAATTATATTAGATTATTAGACATATTATATTATACTATATATCATATCATTAGATTGATAGCAGGACACGATGAAAAATACTTTTCAAGTGAGAGTGTGACTGTATTGTCATAACCTGAATAAAACACTGTAGCATAATTCCATCCGGTCAATTTACATCCGTGTTAACGACCCTATTCATAGGGATAAGCTACTCTAGGCACACATCCTTGCTAAACTACAGACTGATAGGAATATTGATCAAGATAATATTATATTATAGGATCGCCAATTGTGACAAGCGCATGCAATGCTCTCACAAAAGATAGATCGCACTCGCCTTCTGAAGATTGCTGGAGCAGTGTGTCTCCTGGGGTTTGGATTCTTCTTGGGAACTTTCGCCAATTCCAGACATCCGAAGGTAGAAGATCACGTACACATATTTATAATTCGATGAGTGTACATCTAAGCACTCCAACAATTAACTAAAACGAAAATAGGAAAATATCATAATGTATTATACTCAATTCAGATAAATTCGCTATAGGATCGCTTAAATTTGCTTGGATAGGAATTTCTTTCGCAGTGTCCCTTCAAAGTTGAAGCTTACTATTCCTCAATTGATGCCCTCAATGTCATTGTAAGAGCCCCACAGATAACTAAAGGTAATCCTTCACTGAAATTCTTCATCAGGAAACTTAGAGGTGTTTTTAAATTTTCTTCAATCATGTTTAAAAAATCATAGTAACATTTAAAAATTTGATTTAAATTTGATTTAAATTTGATTTAGCCTCCTTATGTTTGAAAGAAAATATTCCGTCGCAGGCAGCCACCCCGATGTAGGCACCATCTCATTACACTGAAACATGAGCATACATGGAAAGATTTTAGTTATTCGTTTTTTATCCATCTTGTCTAGGGTGTCCGGTGTTTTCCCCGCCAACATTCTCCCCGCCGACAATCTCCCCGCCGCAATCTCCCCGCCCTTGTCTAGTAACCTCAGATATGCATAGATATTCAATACACAATCTTGAGATTTGGCACATGTTTTTATGCTATAAACAGCGCAAAACGCCACAAATGAAACCATTCTGAGCAAGGGTTGTTGTGGGAAACATTTGAAAAATATCCTTTTTTGTGACTTGTTTCTCGTGGGGTTTGCATTGTTAAAACGTTTTGTTTCAATGCTCTCACAAAAGATAGATCAATGTATTTTTGTATTTTTTTTTAAACAACTTTATTCAATATGTCAACAAAAATCATTCTTTCTCTGGGTCGATAACATTTATTTACACATCGGACCCGTTTTCTTTTCTTCTGAGGTGTTTCTTCTATGGGATACAGGTACAATATTTCACCTGATTTTGTTTCAACCACGAAAGTCAACATACTTTACATACTTATGTAGCTGTCTCTGTTTTATGAATACACATGTTTTGTACTTTGAGGAGAAACATTGCATTAATAAGATTTTCTCATCGATTTTGTACTTTGAAGGACACAATTTTTGGGTGTGGGCTAATATATCTAACCAGGAAGCTTTTGCTTCTTATCAATCTTTTGGTATAATGTTCTCAAAGGGTTGTTAACATGGAAGATTCACTCGCCAATGTTTTTAGCTTATACTATTCAGGTCAACCTGAAGTTTTCTCCAGGCACTGTCCTATTCTTTACTAGTTTCTGAAGTTTTGTTTTGATATAGGATCCTTTTTGGATAACGCACGCAGACTACAGCTCTGTTTCTACTGAAATAATTTGTGACCTGAATCACACACGATTAATCTGTTCTATCATGGTTTCCATCATTTATAGTTTTATCTTCACCAAGATGCTTATTTCTTGTTTGTAAGTTTCCTTGTTTTCTATATTGAACATACAATGTTGATACATCTCATAGATTATGTGAACTTTTAAAATATACTTTCATTTTTGTTTCATTTTAACAATTTGAGTACTGTAAATATCAACTAGATCTCTTGAACCCTTAATTATCAGGGGAAAGTTCCTCATCCTTGTTATCCAATCCCTAGGCGGGATCTGTCTTCCCATGTGACAGCTGAGAATACCACACACAGTGATAACGATTTGCTGCCCCCCATCTCGTCCAGCTTTTGGAGTTCCTCTTTGCCAATCTCTTCTTCTTTGCTTTTTTCGGGTCTTTTCAAATTCCTTTTTGACTGCCTCCTCATTGTTTACCTCTGCGAGTTGTTTTTCCAGAAAGCCTCCAGTGGATCTATCATAATCTAACAGGATTTTGTGATCACTTTCCTTTTTGGTCTCAGAAATACCCTCGGTACAGATTTCCTCTAATTGTTCATTTTCAATAATTTCTAGGGTCTCAATTAACTTTTCAAACTGCTCTGCCAATATTCTGACACAGTTCTTTAGATTATCATATGTCTTAGGTATGAGTAGGCCTATCGACCTCATGTTTGCCAGATAGCCTTATAGTCGTTGAAACTATTACTGTCTTAATTAATTCTTCTTCTCTATCCTGTGTCTGGCGTGGACTGGGGTGCTGCCACCTAGTGTGAGGCAGCGTTAGTACCCAGAAAGACTGCCTGAGGTTATTGTTGATTTTGAACGACAACAGATGGCGCTAGTGTTCTTGGTCTATATCTTCCTCCAGTGTACAGTGATCAGAATCAATTTATGGGGTCCAGAGATATTTAGGTGAATTCCTCATGTATTCCACCACTGCGAGAGTGAAGGTAGGTTGAGAAAAGTCTTTTCTGGTTAGTTTATCCTTTCTTTTATGAGCAACTTATTGATTTTGCCTGAGTCACTTACTCCGATTCTTGTGAGCGATAATCTGTGAGGATGGAGGTTGTGATCCTTCCCAGCTAGGCGGGAAGATACAAATAGTGTTTTTATATTGTAAATCCTTTCCTCCTGGTTTTCTATCTTTGGTCTAGAGTGTCTCTGTATGTTTGTTCAACTTAGTTTGATTACTAGTTAAAGCCACGATAATCCCGTCCTGAAAGAAAAAGAAACATAAAGGGAGCAAGGCTCCTACACGTTTTCTCGAAATCTTTCTCGACCGGAAGTCCGATAGATCAATGTAGATGTTGATACTTTTAGTTAGGGAATATTACAGAAATCTGTTAACAAATTCCTTACGAAGAAATTTCTTCACCAATGTCTTGGTAAAGGTGTCCATTAACATATTTCAAAACATTTGTGACAGCCGAAAACAAAAATGCCCACCACTAAAACACTGAAACTCCATAACTTGTGGTAGAATAAACATGTAATCAAGTGTGAATACACTTTTTCTAGGTTTTAAGGCATGGGAATCCATTGGTGCATGAAAAAGGTTGATACAGACAATATTTAGCAAGTTAATCTGCTGATACTGGGAGAAAATTAACCAAAGACACTAAAAAAATCCTCTTAATTGAATGTAGCCTCTGAAGGAAAAAATCTATACTTCATAACTTGGGGTAGAATAAACATTTGTAATCAAGTGTGAATGCGCTTTTTCTGTGTTTTAAGGCATGGGGAATCCATGGAATATGAATAAATTCAATATGGACAATATTTAGCAAGTTCAGACTATTCTACTAATATTGAGTAGAAAACAATCCAAAATACTGTGAAATAAAGTGAAAAATCTAATTCAGATTTATGAAGGCATTCATGATCGATGATATCGGAAAACATATTTCTGCAGTCCATACAGTAATGCAAATGTTTTTAGTCATCATGAATGACATTGTGATACCTGAAATAAAGAAAATAAGCCAAGTTGTCTATCTGAACTTCCATTCCAGGTCCTCTGGAGGAAGGTGAACAACAGAAGTAGGTGGTAGTATTTGTGATCTGTGGATTCACAGTAATTATATTGCTTCTCCAGCTCTATTATTGGAAAACATCTAAGCTTTCTTTTGTAATTCAGGCATGTTGGAAATGTCTAAGAAAAATCCCTTTCTCATGCCCCAAATACTTCATTAATGTTGTGCCACATCCTGCATGGATAAAAGATCATGTTTAATATGTCTTGTCAATACAAATGATGACTGTAAATGAAGCAGTAATGCAGGATCCTCGGTTCCCCTTGGTGGGTCATATCCTTATTGCTAGGATTGTCATATCCATCACACAAACAAATTTTAAAAATGACCTGTGGTTTGTCCTGTTGGCTATAGGGATATCTTGATCAAAGTACATGTGTATCTCCAGGGATCCCTTCTGACTAAGGTATGGCTGGGGGCTGAGTGTATAGGTCTGTACCTCACAATCTAACACCATGTACATAGACAACCAGTTTTGTCTAAACAGTGCCTGCCAAGATAGATTCCTTAGCTTCTTGGAGTAAAATAGTTTTACACAGTGCATGCAGGTAGTAACATGGCTTAAAACCCAATGTTGCCACCAAAACTGGAGTTTACCTATGATCCTGATGCATTGAAACAAGTTGTGGATCTATTGACATTGAATGACCTTTAATTTTAATTTCAAATTACCGTCTGAGGGTTTTTATTGCATCCTTTTTTATGTAATGTTTGTGACAGTTTACCCATTCCTTGACTCCAGAATATGCTTCTCTACTCTTTTTGCCTCATCAACATTGGGGAGCAACATTTGTGGGATGTTACATCAGTAGCAATAGTTATCAAGGTCTGGTAATTGCTGAAGGGGTTACTGTATGTTAAGATGTGAAGAAGAGCTATTCTCTTCATCTTCTCACTTTATTCTTTGGTGTGATATATTCTAATGATGGTCACCTGTATAATTAAGAGAAGAATGTAGATATTAACACATACAGGCAAAAGTTATTGGCTAAACAGCTCAGCTTTCCTCTTGCCATGCCTCCATCATCAGCTGGGTAGGGAGGGCTCTTCATCATCTTGCTGGTTGTCTCAGTAAGTTAGGAGCTACATTCTCTTGAATTGGCATTTCCTTCAATCATGCACACCACAGCATTCTTTCTGAGCAACCCTCTAAATGATGGCTGCCATCACATCAACTCAAGTGGAATAAGTCCATACATGTGCAGAAACAATCAAGGGGTGACGTCAAAATAGGGTCGCGACGGCTGCAGCCGCCGCGACCCTGTAGGCATTATTTCAGTGACAGGGTCAAATTTCAGTGAAATGGTGAGAACTCAGCGCCGACCAGGACGCGACCAGAGCGCGTCCAGGGCGCTGTTAAGTCAACAAACTTAATCATGACAGCTGGGGTCAGTTTATATTGCCACATAATGACTCAGGACGCTGCTACTGATATATAAACAAGCATGTTATCAAACTACGATGGCCGAATCGAAAGTGTTATTTCAATCTCACAATTCTTGACCAAGTTTAGCAAGGGTCATAAGGGGCCTTAGAGAATCTATGCTCTACCGATATACACATACACTCCATCATATTTAGAATATAATCATAAAAAAATATATAGCATTCACCCCCCCCCCCTGTTTTCTTGTTAAGTTGACTTGAATACTTGTAATGGTTGTTCATGAAGGTAAATAGGAATTTTGTTTAAGTATCTAGAGGCAGAATTATTAGGGAAAAGGTTCCCTTTACGTCCTCCAAACACATGCCAGTGTAAATGAAGTATGTACGACATCTCATCTATATGGATATTATTAATAATTAATTCCCGATATTTATTAAATGCGGTAGAGTGATAATACTCATGTGACACTGACATTAGAGCTGCCCAACTCTTACCTTTGTACCCCACCACCAAAGTATGGACACATCCAAACAGATTTATTTTTTATATTTCAAGTCCATGTAGAATTAAGAAAAATATATATATTCGTCATCCCTGGTTCTTACATTCTTTCCAGGCCTGGATTTAAATTCCCCACGTGACACTTATATATATGTAAATAGGGGGTATTTTTGATGTATTTCGGGTGGGCGGACACAAAAAAACTATTGAAAAATGTCTCCTATCCTTTTTTCCCCATTCAAATAAGCAATTTTAAAAGACGAGTTTAGGGTCAAATGACGACCAAAATGGTGGATTTGCTCATTACTCCACATTCCAGTGACAGTGACTGGATAATTATTAAAATGGCAGTACTGAACAGTGGTGATATGTAGCGTATAGGTCTAGGATGGTGAAAATAAAGTTTAATGACAGGAGGCAGTTTACACACCTTTGGGGCTTCAGGACGGGCTTCTTTGCTCCAAATTCACTTTCCAGCATTTATGTATGTTAGTTGTGACATCATCATTATTGTCCCCATGACAACCTACTTATACATATATTTTTTATGTGATTCTAATGTGTTTGTTTACTGATATTTCAAATTTCAGAAGGATCTGTTCTTTTTTTGTTAAGTTATGGCCCTTTCTATCAATATCAAACAATATCAGACACCAATCATTCAATGCCTAATCTGCATAAATGCAGCCTCCCGTCCTGAATGGGTTAAAAACAAGTGTGGTTTGCTATAGCATCCAAGAAACTCTGCCAGTCATGAGGTGTCACCAGCAAAATACAATAAAACAGCAGATTGACAAAATTGGCTAAGGTTTAAAATCCAATGAACTTTCACCGCTACCGCACATTGGCGACCCTATGCCGGGTGAGGGTGACGGGACTCACCCGGCCTCAGTCACAGTGCTTATCAGGGCTACACAGAATACACACAGCATCTGGTATTAAATGATACATGAAACCAGTTGTAGGAATACTGATAACAATATAGTTAGCAGGGCCAGGATTTCTAAAAGTGCAACATTACCTCTGACTGAGGCCGGAGATTTTAACAATTATAGAAAATCGCTTCGCAAGCCTACATCCCAGTAATTTAGAGGTCCTTCATTATGAACGTAATTCTGCTATGATCCGTCCAGTAGTTCAGTTCTTACAGAGTGGCAAAATCAGGGGTCCTTAATGGTCCTAATGCCCGGTATAATGTTTAGGCCCATAGATTTCCTTTGTATTGAGACGGGAATTTACTGAGTGTACCTCAGGAAAGTAAAATGGATTGATGCCAAACTTAATTCAGCATGAACGTCTTACACAATTTGAAGAAAATGTTCCCACTTGTGAAACACTATTGATTTTTTAAAATTCTGAGACGAAGGACAAAAGACAACCAGTCATTGATACGCATATATATGACGTTTCTATGAGCACAAAGGGGTTGAAACGAGTATCATGCATATCAATGACTAGTTTGCCTTTATTTTTACATCACAAGTCCCCCATTTTTAATGTGTATAGTGGATCACAAAAGACAAAAATAACTGCCCTTCTTCTCCTTAAAATTTAATGTCAAGTTTTCATTTTGTTCAATGGAAACATGCAAAATGGTGACTTCCATTTTTCAATCGATTTTTTGTCCCTCCCCTCCCCCCCCCCCCCCCCATGAACCTGGGTACATACAGAAAAGTATATATATTCTGATAGAGTTTGAATGGATGAATACGCATACATTATCATATTTATTATTCCTTTGTGCTGAACAGAGATATGAGGCATGGAAACATATATATCCCCCGCCCCCCCGCCCCCCCCCCCACACACACACACACCCCGCCCAAATTACAATGTATCACTTTTAAAAATCCTGACCCAGCAATTGCATGTGTTTCTGACGTTGAGAAATAAATTAATTCCTCAGTAATTTCTTTAGGAAATATCTTGTATAATCTGTGTAAGCTTTACAAAATGTATGTATGTATGTATTAGTTTTATTTCTCATTTTTATACAGTTACATCATATAATAAAAATGGAAAAATGGATTTTTGTGTCCTTCTTTGTTAAAAACATAGGTATTCCCGGACGTCCATTTTGGTCTCTGATCGTTTTCTTTTCTTAAGAGTTCAGTGTCCGTTTTGTTGTGATATTTTACGGTCTTCCAGTAATTACTCATACTATACTTCTATTTTTATAAAATATATATAACAATGACAGAAAAGTCAAATTCACAATGCTTAATCCTAACAATTACAGCTTCACATCTAATATTTGATTCTACATATTGTAGATTATATTATTACATGTAGTATTGAAATACCAGAATATCAAATATATACATTACATCCAATTGAATGACAATTATTAATATTCAAAATTCATCTCAAAAGCTTATACAATCGCGGATTCCCTCCTTCATCTATCTCCAAAAATGAGATCACAGCGAACTTAAACTTCATACTCTGTTAATTGCGATAATACTGGATTTACATACCATCGTTTAGTTTATTACCACTCTAATGGGTAAGTAGTCAATCCATACCCCCACCCCCTGGCCTTTATCTACTGACGGCCTAGTTGGTTGTACATTATTCATGTTTACTGTTTTATTGAATATTATTGAATATTATCCCTGAGGAAAACTTTGAAGTTTTCAATTGATGGACATGTGACTCCTTTCTTTGGCAGGTCATTCCAAGACCTTGGGAGTTGGTAGTAGATTGACTTTCTCACCTTTTCTGTTCGTGGTTTTGGTAATATCATTTTTCTCCCTTTATTATGGAATGGTCGAATAATTAAATCTAGAAAGTATCCGTGCAAGAATTTGTGTTGTGTAGGCCTACGGTAACTGCTTGGCTGGTTAGTTTAGTAGAATATTTTTAGCCCGCTGTATTTGTTATATCGTTTGTAATAATCAAAGCTTTTAAAATTATGGTTTCGGCGACTGGAGAGCCGGGAGGACCCGGCTCAAATCCGCCACTGGGAACGAGTAGACTCGGTGTTTTGCTTGGTCTGCAGGCATCTTTATGGCAACGCCATGAATCCCCTGCAGATTTTAGACTTCAGGAGAAAAATCTATATTTCGTTACCTTTTTAATGGAATAATCGCGGAGTTTCTACATGGAATATGACAGCAGTGAGTGGTGTGGCACCACTGTCACATTGTTTTGTTTCTGCCAGGCGGAAGTGTCTGACCGGAAGGCTCCTCTTGGAGCTCTGGGTGGTGGTGTGTGGGAAGCTATGTAAAGCAGGACGGAACATTACGTACTCAGCACGCTGTGAGTTAATTGTTTCGGTCGGTCGATCGGCCGATGTCGAATCCCCATTGCTGGTCAGGTTAACGTAAGTTACACGAAAATTGTCATTTACTTGTGTGCATTTCGGTTAAACTGACTTAACTCAAGTATAGCTTTGTCATTTTGCTGGCTATTGATGTGCGTGGATGGATACGTTTGTAGGAAAATGAGTGCGAGAAACCTTTTTAAGACCCATGAGTCCCACTCTGATATTCGCTGTACAGTTACGGCGATGCATTCGTAATGTTTCGGTGAATAGCATCCGCTTATTGAAATAAGCGCTTGGCATCCGTTCGTCAAGTATGCCCCCTGCTCCATATTTTCAGCAGCAAGCTGAATGTATTCATTCACAAAACACTTTCTAGAAGTAGAATACCAATATGTTATTTTGTTCTAATATGATGGGTGAGGCAACGGGACACATGGGGAGAATGATATATACAAGGTTGCGGAGACCTCTGTGCCACTGTGGTCACTGCATGTTTTTATATGTCATCACATCTTCGTCTCAAGCTGAGCGGGACTGTAATAGATATCCATACTAGTCAGTCACTCTGGCTGCGACCTGGGCGCGACCTGGTTGTCACATAATGTACTGGCCACTCAGCTGGACCTGACTATAAGCCCACTTTGGACGCGACCATGGTCACTGCGACCCTATTTTGACATCACCCCCAAGGTACAAAACAGTTCACAATTACCTGTCCTTAGCCACTGATTAAAAAATGCACAGCAACTTAACTCTGAGAACCAAAATGCAAAGTGATTGGAAAAACATTGGAAGAGAGAATCTAGGATAGCAGATTTGCAGACCATTTTTATCCATGTGGTAGTAGACTGTGATATAAAATCATGTATTTTGGGGCAGGAGAAAAGGTTATCTTCAATTTTCCTTGAATGCTTGTATAGCAAAAGTAAGTTAGATGTTTACCAATGGCAGGGCTTCCCAAAAGTATATAGAGAAAGCTGGACAAGATTCTCCAAGTACATTCAAAGGCAACAATTCCGAACTATATTTCCTCCTGGCCCTTAGCAGCTAGTACAAAATTATTCACTCCAAATGCAGAAGTTTCACCTCTTCTTCCAGAAAGTTAAAATTAACCTGGAAGTCCTCCAGCTTCTAGCTATTGCAATGCTGATGATGCAAACAGCTCAGTTGCTAATGATGAAAGTAAGGAAGGTATGACAGCTGTCTTACACCATAAACAAATTGACTCTTTTTGGTCCTTATTTGGTTTTATTTTGGTCCTTATTAAGTCACACTCAAAACTATCAAAAACATTTGCATTACAGTTTGGACTGCAGAAATATGTTTCCTAATGCTCTTGGTCACAAATGCCTTCATGAACCTGAATTAGTTTGTTTTTTTTAAAAATAGGGTACATTGGGAGGATTCTTTAGGGTCTTTTATTAATTTGTTCTCATTATCAGTAGATTAACTTGCTAAATATTGTTCAGAAGTTCAGGCAGGTAGACAACATGCCTTCTTTCTTTATTAATAGAAATTAGAATTAGAAATAATGTCATTCCTAATGTCATTCATCATGAACGCCTTCATAAATTCAATTTAGATTTTTCCCTTTATTTCACAGTATTTTTTTCCCCCTTTCTTCTGAGTATTAGTAGAATAACTTGCTAAATATTGTCCATATTGAATATGTTCATATTCCAATGGATTCCCCATGCCTTAAAACATAGTAAAAACTGCATTCACACTTGATTACTTGTTTTCTACCCCAAGTTATGAAGTATAGATTTATTACTTCGGGAGGATTTTTTTAGCGTCTTTGGTTCATTTTTTCCCTGTATCAGTAGATTAACTTGCTAAATATTGTCTGTATCAACCTTTTTCGTGTTCGAATGGATTCCCCATGTCTTAAAACCTACAGAAAATGTATTCACACTTGATTACATGTTTATTCTACCCCAAGTTATGGAGTTTCAGAATTTTAGTGGTGGGCATTTTTGTTCTCAGCTGTCACAGGTTTTCCTATGGGAGTTGAATTTAAATGTTTTGAAATATGTTATTAGACACCTTTACCAACACAATGGTTAAGAAATTTCTTGGTAACGAATTTGTTCACAGATTTGCCTTTTTTCTCCTAAAATTCCCTGACGATTTTTGTTGTTTTTATGTTTTTTGTTATATGATACACTCGCTATAATAGGGAGGATTTCAAGCCAGACGACGGGTACTTTGCTAGTATAATATAAGATGCATGATAACCCCACAAAAGGATGGACCATATTAATAAAGGAAATTTTCATCAAGCCAAATTGGAATGTTCTCATCTTTTGGATGTTTAGTGCTGTTTGTAGCTTGAATACATGTACCAAATTCCAAGACAGTGTATAGAATATATTTATGCATAGCTGATTTTATTTAATAGGATCATGATGAAAAGTATGATTTGAGAGGTGGGTATGCCTGTAAGATGCTGTGCAAAAGTTGGAAAAGCCTCTTGAGTCGTACTACATTGGGTAGACTTCCAAAACTCTGGAACAGGTTAGGCAAACATAAGAATCCTAGAAGACAAGAAAGTCATCAAAGCGACCATTTAAAGCGATTGTATTTGGAAGAATCTGATACCATAGGGTATATGTATGTGAGATTTTGAATTATAGTGTTTGATATGTAGAGATGGGACAGATCTGTCTCTGATTTCATTGTTAAACAAAAGTGCCAATGGTAGTACTTATTAGATGTGTTAATATTTAACATCATTGGAACCGCTTGATCTCATCTCTTCAAAATCGACTTTTTGCGATTTGTTACTCATTTTCCAACACATAATTAATTAAATGCATTTATTTATTGTAGGTGAAGAATGAAGATGACCAACCACTGGAAAAGGAATTGGACGAGCTGAAAGGGCATTCAGTGAAGAAACGAGCCGTGAGTCGTGGAACAACGGGGAACAATCAAGATGCAAGAACTACCACACCCCAACCAAGTCAGTTGATTTCTAAACATGTTTAATTCTGAACGCATAGTAAATGCTTGGTACAATCTAGGCTAAAAGCCTCTCAGATTAGATGAGAAATGGTATGTAATTGAACGCCAACTGCACTAATGGCTTCCCTGGCCCAGGAGTAGGCGTCCTAATGGGATTATAACGGCATTTTGCTGTTTGGAATGAAAGGCCTTCCCTCAGTTTGCAGGGATTCTCTCAACTTTGAGCCTCAACGTAGCATAATTGTGTGGCCATTTCCATTGCAGATGGAGCAGCTTACATACGCTGGGGTAGGACTACATGCCCAGGCGAAGCACAGAGTATTTACAAAGGTGAATAAGCTTCTATTTTAATGGAAAAATGTTTTCATACAGGTTCTAGTAAATAAAATCGCTTGAGTATAAAGCGATTGTATTTGGAAGGAGACTTATATAAATAAGTCAACATAGTGTACGTATTAGATATAGAATGAATGATATATCATAGGCAGCTTCATGGTGACAAAAGCCACCCAAAAACCCAGAATGTGAAGCAGAATAATAAAGTTTTGAGTTTTTGAGTTTTTTTGTTCAGGGACGGAAGAAGAATTTTTCTCGCCTCTGATTGGTCAATTCTTCCACACAGGGAGTCTACAGACAGGTGTCTGTACTAACGGAAGGCTCCTGGGTTGTCTTGCAGATCACTCTAAAACCTGACGCACACAGTCAGGATTTGGAGGCCTCACAACTAGTTGTACGACCAAATTTCAAAAACGTGAAATCGTGGGACAAGACGACTAGTCGTACATCAACTCACGTCAAGACGTGCGTCTAATCATGACCTTATTTTCATGCACACATACAAGATTTCATGCAAGATTCGAGTCACACGATTTCAAACACCATTTGTTCAGGTCAAATGTTCTAGCTGCCAAATTGTGACCCAAATCTCGTATGTGTGTGGCTGTGTACAATTTGTCATAGGCTCATATATTAATGCTCATGACTAATCGGGAGCAGTACGTGCCACATCAATCCAAAATATGGATTGACATGGGCAACACCCACGATCTCACTGATAGCACCCAGGATTAAACCTTATTGAGGTCTTTTGCTTATAACTCTGAAAATAATGCACTGCCATCTTAGGTCAAATAAAAACAATTTTAGGGCACATTATTTCCCATCTATTGATACCAGTCACTTGATTCTAAATCTAATAAATATTTTTGTATTGATTAAATGATAATTTAATCAATAAGAAATAAATCAATAAAAATAAATCAATACAAATAAATCAATAACAAATATCTACATCCGAAAAACCGCATAATTGTCAGCTTCATGGAGAATTTAGAATTATCCAGATCCATTCAGATCTCGCTAGACTACAGCCCTTATCTTACATAATGTTCATCATTATCACATATTTTGATTTAGCAATAACTAGCAAACCAAATCGTAGCCAGATTATTTTATGAAATCCTAAGTGTGTGTGCACATTCCCCACGATTTCAGGTTTTTACTCAATTATGCATGAAATCGTGAATGTGTGGGCAGTGAAATTCGACATGATTTAAACAAAATTCCAACCTACGATCAGTCGGGAACACTGAAACATGAGAACATCTGAAATCTTGACTGTGTGCGTCTGCCTTTAGCCTTAGGCTGGCTTCCAGCACGGCTGTCGCATAACAATGGTAGACATCTTTGTAGTTCAGGAAAAATCTTTTTTTTGCAAGTAATTAATATTTTTTGCAAGGCATTAATATTCATGTATGCTCCTTTTCAGGTCGATGTTTTTTTCATTTGTTTTTAATCGATGAAAATGCCGTAGTTGATTCTGTGTTTTTAGCTTTTGTTGGATAATGCTTGGGTGTCCATCTGGTGGTGAAGAAAGTTAACTTGGCTGGGTCAAGGCTGCAAAGGGGGTGGCGCCACCTTATGACTTTTGCGGCAATTAATTTTGTGCGGTGGTCAGACCACTACAAACCTCCAAAACCTCGGGAATTAATGCTATAATATCCACACATATATAATATACATCTGTGTTTTACAAATCCTTATTGCAGTAACTAGGTATGTGTGGTGCTGAATATGGTGGTGCTGAGCGGCTGAGTGGTTTTCCCAGCTCTGGCCCGGCACCACCATCCAGCCGGGAAGCCGGCCGGTTCTCCGGTTGCGGCCAGCCGGGCTGGATGCGAGGTGACCTTACCTTCTGCTGCAGGGAGCTAGCATTAGATGATGCCACTGGGTTTTATGCCTTATATTTTTTAATTTTATGGCTACCTGTTATTTACTGTTTTACATACTTCTCTATACACCCTTGTTATAAACCTTATTGTGGAGCTGAAGGGTCGTTTGGCAGTTGTTGATCGAGGCCACGCGTCTGGGTGACAAATAAAGAGAATCAGCTAGCAAGGACTTAGAGAGTGTTGCTTCAAGTGTTGTTATTTCTAATCAGTTGCTAGGGTAATTAATAGCAGACACTACATATGCTTCCTTATGATCATGAGATTTAATTTGCTTTATGAAGCATATTATGTCACTCACACATGTCAGAAGTCAAAAATTAAATTAGTAATTTAGCAAATTCATCTAGAAACCCAGTATATTAAAATTTGGAATCATAAATAGGAGAAATTTGCTGAGTAACCATTTTTGTTTTATTAGGATCTATTGCCGGGGGACACAGTACACAGACTGGAGGAAATGGTGAATACATATGCATAACGGACACCCCAAACCAGAAAGGATCTTTATCTGGCACCTATTCCTACCTTTATGGAGCAGAATTTAAAGCGGGTCAAACACTTTTCAGCGCTAAAAATATGCATGGTTTTACTGATCATGACGGCAACTGTGTGGGATGCCTCAGCATAAGAAATACAATGGTGAGTGAGTGAGTGAGATTGGTTGCTTTACGCCCTTATCAACACATTAAAGGTTCTAGGGTGGGAGAGCTGAGAGGGAGGCAGTTTTTGATCTTGCCCATGAAATAGAGATAGAGAAGAACGGAGAAAGACACAGAAAAAGAGAGAGAAAGGCACTATAAGGTAATGTGTTAGAACTAGAAAGGTTTAGCCAAAAGTTCAGAAATTAGATCATATTATCTATGCTAAAATGGTCTTGCATATATATTCATCTCCCACTCTAATAGCATACAACAAGTGTTAAAAGGGTGTAATTATAAGTGAAGCTTACACGTCATTAATCAAGCAATGCCATGAATCGAAAACACACCTGCAACACATTATTTTATCATACATCCATTTTCATTTGAAAAAAATCCTAATATAAAAAAAAATCCTAATATAAACACATTATTCTTGTCTGCCAGATTATGATACCCGGCCAAAAAGAATGCGTTCCCGGTTGGACCATGGAATACCACGGTGTACTTATGTCCTCTACAGCAGCTGATAAAAGTAGCAAGAACCACATTTGTGTGGATTGGGAGGTGGAGGTTGACCGGAGAGGATCAAGGAAGGAGGGAGGAGCAGACCTGTGGCCGGTAGGATCAGTATGCGGGTCTTTGCCATGTGCCCCCTATGAGAATGGAAAGGCGCTTGTATGTGTGGTATGCACTCGGTAATGATGAACAGTGAATAACACTGCTTTAGTAAATATAGATCTACACATGTATATGAATTAGAATTCTGGTACGATTCAACTTTTGCATCACGTGTAACTTGACAGGTATGAATTCCCCGTTGTCCTTCGATCGCCGGACTGTATTTCTTGTAAAGCCATTATTAGTTCTCAGGATTTCATAGGACTACGATACAAAATGTCGACTTAAGGTAGTAGTAATCTACTTGTTATTAAATCGTTATAGGCTACATTTAAAAATCTCGTCAGGATGAAATAGCCATATTTTGTTCGATCTTTTCTGATCACTTTTTCGGGATGTCAAAACGACGTGTTGATCCTACAGATATGTTAAGTATCCATTCCCTCATCTGCTCAAATTATACGGTAATAAATAACATTGCATATTAAATAGTTGTTACGTTTTCGCTGGCTAACCATGGATGCCTATACCCTCATTTCAACATGTCTCTGTCCAAATAGAAATAGTCGAATGCATGCGACGAAATATAGTAAATAAATAGATTGGCTTATGAATTTGCTGCAGCCAATTCTTCTACCTCTTTCCGAGCCCGTCTTCAATGTTTGCCCTTGCTTCCTCAAGTTTTACCCGTACATCAGAGGGGATATCTACTCTTCCTAACTCTTCCAAACCGTCGATATCTACACTTGATTATAGCCTGCCAATGATGATGTAAATCCTTTTTATAACTTTGATGTAAGGCAAACTAGAAAAACTTACATCACCTAAAGTTTTTTTGACCTTCCCTAATCTTTTTAAATGATGTCTTCTTTGTTAAGTTCTGACCGTAATGTAAATGATTTTAGGTTTTCGGTCAATTAAAGGCTCCATGAAGCGAAACGACTTGTTCTTCTCAAAAAACATATATTTGGATCCGCTCCAGATCACATCCATGAGCTTGACCAGATAACCCATTTAAACCACGTGATAAACATTTATATCTTTGTCATAGGAAGGACGAGAAGTGCAAAGTTTAGATACACGCATAACCCTGAGGTTTCTATTAGTTTATACCGTTATTAGTTATGAATAATATCTAAATATTTAATCATGTACAAGTGGATGTTAGCTCTCATGGTCATTGGATGTGCCTACAGATGGCGCAACTTGCTGATAAACAATAATACTTCAACGAAGGATAGACTGGATGTGTATGATTATATCATCGGTAAGTACAGTCAATGAACTGAATGTGTATTGTAGTATATATGTGATTACTGGCATTTGTCCCAAAAATATTTGGAGATGCTGGCGAGTTTACATCAAACATATTGGATATCGAAAAATGTGGAGGTAATGGATGTGGAAAGATGTGGAAGTAATAATTAGGATAGGAATCGGGATGAGAAAAAGTAGAGAACATAAATTAACATGATTTGTAAACCACTTGTACACTGCACATCACCTGGCCACACATTTTGTGCAAGGCAGTAGAATTAGGTCAGTGAAACTTATTTCAAAGCAATGCCTTTTGTGTAGTTTGTGCCTGTCAGAGCAGTTAACACAGATTGATTATGTTTGTGGCAAAATACCTCGGCAGACTTGGGGTAGTATTAGGCTTAACCATAATAATTATTATATAGCAGATGAATATAAGTAGGCCTACTGAACTAAAACAAAAGACAACCAGCACCAATAATATCTGGTAGAATATATGTCCCTAGCTACAGTCGATTGCTCAGAAAAAAATAAAATTTATCGAATTTCTACACTTTTTGACAACTATATATATCAGGGAGTATCGTCCTAATTCAGACGAATTATTGGAAGGGTATGGCAAATATTTCAATTCCTACACCAAATTTCAGATACCTTCATTTTCCCCTATGAAATAGCCCATTAAAGCCTACTTTTGACACAGTATACGCTGTTCATCTAGCTACCATGTTTTTACACTTTTATTACTACACCATTACTATGTTAAAGAAGGATTTTCGTTACCTCTAATATTTATCGTGACAATGCAACAACACAACGCTAACGCAAACGCTAGTTGCTCACGATAGGTTGGGCCGTACATGGTGGCAGGAGTCATTTAGATTAGGCGGAGAGGTGTTTTCAGATGGCTAAAAAAGCACACAATTTCATGAAGTTGAGTAGTGTGTGTTACACCTGAATCCTAAGCGAAACACCTCCCACTCATATAATAGACAATACGACTGGGCATATTTTGTGAAAAAATCTCTTTGATTCATAAAAAATACTGGAAGATACACCTGTTCACACATACCTGCAATCACATGCGAATTTCGGATTTTTCCGAAATTCGTGCAGGAGGTCCGAAATTCGCAGATGATTGCAGGTATGTTTGAACATGTGTATTTTCACGAATTACCCATGAATCAAAACGATTTTTTCCCACAGAATATGCCCAGACATATTACCTCAAGTATGTTGAGATTTTATGATTATAAATTGATTTTTTCTACATTTTTTTCAAATCATCGCAAGTACACCTCAAAAGATATTTTCGGTCTTCTCTCCCTCTATTTTGTTACAATTTGAAGTGATCCACATCGCACATCTGCTGCGAATCCAGACCTGCGATTTCACATGAGTTTGCAGCTGAAATCACACATGTGTAGGGACTAAAACTCAAATCGCAGAGCATCATTTCTGAAATAGCACAAGCTCCCCGCCGATTCGCACAGGATTTCTACGATTAGCACAGGATTTCTATGATTTCACATGTGAATGAACGCAAGTGCCAGATTCACACCAGTTAGTTAGACGGGGCATAACACAGGTCTGTGAACTGTTGTGGCTAGCCCCGCACATATGTGAATGGTTGCAGAAGTATGTGCGATTCCATTTGAAATCGCATGAACTGGGATTTTTCACCGGCAATTTGGATTTTTTCACCTGCGATCTGGCACATCTGAAATCGCATGTGTGTGGGGCATTTTTTGCCTCTGCGATTAGTCTTAGGATTCTGCGAGTAGTCGTAGCTTTCCATACACAGGTGTGATTTAGTTAAACAATTGTATGCGAATTTGTGTCAACTCACATGAGTTGCCGCAAGGGCCAATTCACACCCCAATTCACACCTGTGTAACAAAATGATGAAGAGAGGGTAATATGTAACCTTGGTGTGCTCTACCCATAGAGAGTAAAGGTTATTTGTTGAAATATTGAATAAGAGTTGTGTAAAAGAAAACCCACAAAAAAACCCGTTCACCGCACTTTAAAAAGTTGGTATTTATTCATATTTATATTTTTCACTAAATTCAGGCAGGCCTTAATTATTGGAATGGGCGGAATTACATAAAAAAATAATTGTTGAACAAATATTGGAGATGTTTTACATGTCGTAATGTGACATGGAACATTCCCATATCAGTTCAAGACATTTTATGTGAGGGAATAATAGGTTTCAGAAAGGTCATGGGCTAATAACTTTGATCAAAATATACATACATTATATGCATCTTCGCTTCACATAAGCTAAATGCAACTTAATATCAATGGTTACTATTGGGGAGTTTCATTATTTTGAAGGTATTAATTGTATTTTTTTTTTTTTAAATATTTTTATTGGCCTTACACATTTAACAAATAATAAATATTAAAGTGATGAAAAAATACGCATAACTGACAGCGCAGTTATTTTTCATGCGTTGCCCTTGTATTATATAAACACATAAGGTAAGGATCACCGATCGATGGTACATATTGTGTCCTGTTGTCGAAAAAATAATAATATGTTGATACAGACTCATCAAATTATGGTTGCAAAATCTCCATTACTACACTAGTTGGTACAATCCCTTTAAACATTCAACACTATCAATACTTTCCTGATAACCAAGTCATTACAAGTAGTCATATCCACGAATATATATATATGGCTAGTGGGTCTAATTTCGGTGTACAAAACATTTCGCTATCTCGTCGCGAGGATAAAATCAGGGCAAGGCTAAAAGGAAAACATATCAATTATCATTTAGTACAACAAGCGATTCTCTATAGCTGTTCATAAGTATTCGTTTCAACAATCTATAATCAACAATTGTTTTGAATTCGGGTGCCATTTCGTTCCAATCTCGCTTGCCAATGTAAACAATAGACCTTTTAAATCGTTCGGTCTTCGGTCTGAGCAATATGAGATTTGGGGCAATATCATTCCGTAGTCCCATTTCACGGTTCATAACAAGGGAATCTGTACGGTGTTTATGTACCAAAGACAACGTGACAGCTTTTCTTCTATACGACAGAGGTAAAATATTATGATCTTTCATTTTCATGTCTACGTTAATTTGTTGGCCATGTGCTATTCTTATTGCAAATCTGCACGACCTATCGAGTTTCCTTACCAAACCCATGTTAGTTGGGCCCAAAAAAGCACATGCGTATTCGCAGATAGGTAGAATGTATGTTTTAAATATTAAAATACATATCTCCGGAGACATATATCGTCTTCTACGCTGGAGTTCACCAAGCTTCCAATACACTGTCTTTAATGTGTTTGACAAATGTTGGTTCAACGTTAGTTTTTCATCGACAATACACCCCAGGTATTTAAAAGTATATACCCTTTCTATCCTACTACCATTGCAATACAGTATTGGCTCGCTGTTTCCCTGATTTTTCACGAAGCGCCCAAACAATTGTGCTTTGGTTTTCTTGTTATTTACCAGAAGCTTATTTCTATTACACCATACTAGATAATTGTCGATATCCTCTTGAGTTTTTACCCGTAAACTTTCAGTGTTATCATCACAGGAAATTAGAGCTACGTCATCAGCGTATATAATCAATTTACCATTTAGACCAATCTCCGAAATATCATTTATAAACAAAACGAACATTAATGGGCCTATTATGCTGCCTTGGGGTACGCCTGCAGCAATATTACATTCCTTACTGAGGCCACAATTGGATCTTATGTATTGTTTTCTGTCTAACAAGAAACTGGACAGCAATTCTAATGACACCCTATTCATGCCCATGCGATGTAATTTTCCCAATAACAAGCAGTGATTGACCGAGTTAAAGGCTTTGCTGACATCAAAATAAACAACACTGGCCAATTGACCCATATTCGTCGCCGTATATAGCTCTGAAAGTAACATATATATGGCATCATTTGTAGACTTCTCGGTGCGGAAACCATATTGGTGTTTATACAGTATATTATTAGTTTCCACATAATCGTATAACCTGGTATAAACAATTCTCTCAAGTATTTTACTAGTCGAGGCTACAAGTGTGATGGCTCTAATATTTTCAATTTTCTTTGTATCACCATTTTTTGGAATTAGTACAATTGGTGATTTTTTCCATGCAAGAGGGAATGTACCCTTTCTGAGGATCAGATTTAAAAGCCTGGTGAAGAAACCTATGGCGCCAACAATCGCCATTTTTATAGTAAAGTTATTTATCTTTTCTATACCAGATGATTTCGAATCTTTTAAGTCTTTCACCAATCTCAATACCTCCGATTCCTCTACACTTTGTGTTATATCAAGATCTCCAAATGATTTCCCATCAAGTTCAAATATATCAGCATCACCCTCTCCTATTCCTGCAAAATAGTTGTTTGCGTAATTTATTGCGTCCATACCTGATAGTGTACCATTTTCAGTCTCAAAGTTCTCCAATATACACTTGTCTTTGGAATCTTTGTTACTGTATATAGCTCCCAGATGCTCCCAGAATTTTCTAGGGTTACCATTGTTTTCGTTGACCTTATCCAACAGGAATTGTCGACGTTCCTGATATAACAATTGTTTCACCCTTTTTCTCAATGCTTTAGCCTCCATATGATCATCATATGATCTGGTCGATCTCGCTAGCCGAAATGCATCGTCTCTCTCTTTAATTAAATTATGGGTTTCTTGGGACAAGTAGGAAATGTTTGTATTTTTTCGTCTACGAATTATGTTAAAACATTTCTTGTCTGCTTTTTCTAAAATTTTATTGAAATCTGACCAGATGTCATCGACAGATCTATTGTTTGTTAGGATCTTATTCGATTCTTGCGAGACTAAATTTTTAAACTTGACCATAGCCTCCGGGCTTCTACATTTGGTCCACATATATTCCCTGTTTTTCAACTCAGTTCTGTTCTTTTGGTAGATGACTCCTTTCACTGGGAGATGGTCTGATATATTTACATTCATACTGTCACAATCTGTTACATTTAGGTTGCTAAAGATAAGGTCGATCTGTGTCTGGCCTCTATCAGTTATCCTAGTGAACGATTTGTTTTGTAATCTTAGACCACTTCTGTTCATTGTATCGGATAATACTCTTTTTTGTGGACTTCTTTTCGCCATGTCGATATTCATATCCCCTAGGAATACTACTTTAAGTTTTTTAACTCTTATCATATCTAGTATTTTGTTAATCTGAATCATGAATTCGTCCATGGATCCAGCCGGAGGGCGGTACGTGTTCACTAAGAGAAATTTCCCATACATTCGGTATTTGCACACGAGCAGTTGACATTTGATATCTTTGTTACAGCAATTTAGATAACCAAACCTGTGTTTATCAACATCAACTGAATTGTTGTGGTAAACAGCTAATCCCCCACCCCTCATTTGGATTCCTTCAATTACTCGGTCGCTTCTGATTAGACTGTAATCCTTATGTGATAAATATATATCTCGATCACAATTCCTTAACCAGGTTTCATTGAGAGCTACTATTGTTTCTCCTTTATCAAGTAACGATACATGTACCTCGTTTAGATGGCTATTTAGGCTTCTCACATTGAAGCTGATTATAGAGCAACCCATTTTTTTCGCTATGTTCCTAGCCATAGTCTTTGAAGAACAGGGGGATCATTTTCATATGCGTTTTGCTATCACAAGAATTAAAAACAGCGGCGATATACAATACAAACAATGAATTCAATACTTTATCCCATTGGGACGACATACCTTGGTATGTATTTGAGCAGAGCTATGATCAACCACCATGATTCCTTTACATATCTCTATACACGATTGCTTTGAGGATTTGTGAGTGCATACCTGTTAAAAATAAAGAAAACAACTATCACGAGGGCTGAAATACTGAAATCTTACAGGGGTCATTGAAGAAACACGATTTGGTACTCATATGTCCGAATTGTTTTATCGCACTAGGAGTTTATCTAGCTTAGAACTCCTGGTAGAATTGTTCTTCATCGATCTGTACGATTCTTCTAATGTGCTTCTGGTCTTTATCCTGTATTTGGGAGTTTTTGTCACTCTCTCAGCCGGTGTCGACATCTGTTGGGTCTCAAGTTCTTTTGCGAATATTTTGGCTGTCTTATCAATAGTCACTGGCGAGGGCATGGGAGATTCTGTTCTGGAATTCGTGTCATCGTATCCATTTGTAGCGTATTCATTCATTCCATCCCCTGTTAAGGCTGCTGGTACCATTGTTGTCTCCCCTTCTTCACCCAATTCCATTTGTATTTGGGTTTCTGGTCTTATCAGGCCAGCATCGGTACCAATATTGATGCATCTGTTAGCAGGAGGAGAGTTGTGATGTCGCTGGTATCTGAAACGGTCGTGATCAACATGGAGGTTGCGAGGAGGAATTGGTATATCCAATGGATGTTTTCTATAACATTCATCTCGGATAAGCTCGAGTATATTGCCCAAGACATTCTCTCCATCCCAGGAGCCATCATTTAGGCGCTTGCTCCCTAGGATACAACCACTGCCAAAGTGCCTGTCGTGTGTTGCTTCAACTAGTTGGCATCTACCCATTCCGATGAGTTTACATCTCAGGTTGGGATTGTCCATGAATTTTATTCTTACGAGGGTCTCAAGGATTCTGTCACGTTCCTTCAACCAGTCCTGGTATTTTGGGTGTTTTGTGTCCATAATCATCTCACCTATGCGTTTGCACTCTCGTGGGTCTCTGGTGGCTCTTATTCTTGCGGCGATTCTATCTTTATCAAAGAATTCAGCCTTCTTGGCTTGGTATGCTTGCTCTACATGACAATAATCATCTTCGTTATATTCGATATTGCACTTATAAAAATTCGACAAAAAAGCTTTTTCGCTCTGAAAGGCGTAGCCGTCTTTAACAGGGATTATTTTGGTGCTTGATGGATTGATAATGTCAGGAACATATTCAAGCATGCTCTGAGAGAAAATCTTGTCGTCGACTATGAGTTTATCTCCCTTTGCTTGGGCTTTGAACTGGGTTACTTCGTTGGCTCTCTTTGCCATCTGTCGGATGAGGCTTCGTTTTTGCTGCACGGCAGGTGGTAGTATTTGATTGATTTTCACGAATTTTAGGTAGGCGAATTTATCAGATGGGAAGTGCCTCTTATCTTGGAAAACAGTCTGTTCACGTAATAAGAACTCCTTGTCTCCAACGCTGATTAATTTAACTACTAATTTTGGGGGAATTTTCCCTCTCTGCTTTCCTACCCTGTATGCCTTTTCAATATTTTCATCGGTGAAATGCGGTATCAGCAAACGAATGAGCGACACTGCTTTATCGGTGGGATTCTCCCTATCGTATTGGTCCAAGCCTTCAATTTCGATGTAGTTTTCTTTTGCAACTGTTAAACTATCCTCGACTTGATTTCTCAACGTTTTTTGGTCAGTAGTGAGGTAATTTTTTTTTTGTACAAGTTTATTTATTCAGGAAATTGTTACAAAAATTATAGCACGCTCATCCGCAGATGAATTTTCGTTGTGCCCTGAGATTACAAATTTATTTAAACATATATTGAGAGAGGGCATGATCAATATTACATTCTTCAGGTTATTGTGAGATTACAAGTTGTATTACATTTCGAAATAATGGTAAGAGAGTAATGAGATGGGTGTGATGATGAAAAAAAGTTCCAGTCTAGTTAATATATCACTTACAATATAAGAGAGGTGTGAGAGGGTGCAGATGATTTCTGAACCATAGAATTTGCATTACAGAAAAATTCCAATATAAATGTATTAATTGACCTTGATTACTAGATTTTGAATGTACAGGCATAAGTATACAGGGTGTATACCTGAGACGGTTAATATTACATTTTCCAGAGTTGAATTATGACAGCATTTTTGTAGTACTGTCTAACGACTAATATCATAGATGTTGACATTATTTCAACAGATTTTGTTCCAACATATAGTATATATACACAGGGAGTGGAGGCATCAGTTACATACATACATACAATACAATATAAGTGCTAGCAAAGTTTTTATACAGAGGTGAGTTCAAGGATTATAATCCAGTTTGTTTCAGTTGGGTCCAGGAATTGGGGCCTGGAGGGCATAGAAGTGCCGTTTCAGCAATACCTTAAACCTAATGGGGTCTCCAATTAGTCTCAAATGAGCCGGTAACTTATTCCAGCTAGATACTACCGAGTTGTATAGACATTTGGAGTCTTTAGATGTGCGAGGGATAAAGCTAGTTAAAACCGGGGCTTCAGCTTGTCTGGTGTGCCTGGCCGGTATAGACCCATTGTTGTTTACATATACCTCCATGTGTCCTATTTTAGATAAGTTAAAAGATAGTCGATTTGAGACACTCATGGTTTTACAGGTCTGTAGTAGTGCAATGTTTGGTGTATAATAGTCACAGCTTAATGCAATTCTTAGTATGCGATTCTGTAGCTTTTGGAGCTTAGTTAACAAGGTCTGACTTAGGGGGGTCAAACTAAATAAACAGTAGTCAAATATGGACAGCAATTTGGATTTGGCTATTGTTATGGCAGCTTCTCTGGTTAGGTTGCCTCTGATTTTCCTAAACGTGAAGATTTTATTATTTAGTTGTTTAATAAGACTATTATACTGAGGTTTCATGGATAAGGCTTGATCAATAGCTACCCCTAGGTAGTCATACTTGTCAACAATGTCAATTTTCTCTGTATTTAACAAGATAACCGGTTTCAGTTCTTTCAATACAGCATTCGTGCCAAACAACATTACCTTGGTCTTCTTAATGTTAACCAATAATTTATTAGTACAGCACCACTTATAAAATACAGACAGATCAGAATTAATATTTGTTATACAAGCATTCGCATCAACGCCAGAGATGTAGAGAATCGTATCGTCGGCATATTGTATTACCTTACATGTCATATTAAGATGTTTTAAATCGTTCACATAGATCAAGAACATTATTGGGCCAAGGATTGATCCTTGAGGAACACCATATGATATCATCTTCTCTTCTGATATAAAGTCATTTAATTTAACACGCTGGTTTCTGTCGGTTAGGTAAGATTTAAACCAATTTACAATATTAGATGGCAACCCGATGTCATACATTTTTTCTAACATAATACTATGGACCACTGAATCAAAGGCTTTACTAAAGTCAATATATATAGCCACAGAAAATTTCTTATTATAAGCTGCTTTGTTTAGATCAGATATATAGTTATAAAGAGCTTCAGTCGTTGAATGCCCTGCCTGGAAGCCCAGCTGGCTGGGACTAAGTATATTATTAGTAATTAAATATTCCATTAACTTGTTTACCACAATACGTTCCAGAATTTTTCCACCAACATGTGTCAGAGATATGGGCCGAATATCACCAGGTGACTTAGGTAAATTAATTTTAGGGATGGGTCGTACAATAGCCGACTTCCAGGCAGTAGGGAAAGTACTGTCTTTCATAGACATTTGGTACAAATATAACATCTGCTTATTTAGTATACAAAATGCATCCTTATATAGGCGACTGTTTACACATGAACAACCAGAACTCTTTTTAGTATCTATATTTCTTATCAGTGATTGTAGATCAGCCTCAGATATATTCAAGTCAGACCAATGGTTATACACAGTTTCAAGTAACCTGTCGCGAGCAGGGGTATTTCCCAGTTTAACATTTATCTTGCTTCCAACGGTACAGAAATGGTCATTTAACCCATTCACTAAATCATATTTATCGACAGTACGGTCTTCAATTTCCAAACTAGTAATATCACTGTTTGGTGTACCTTCAATATTGTTTATGACCTCCCAAAATTTTTTAGA
The DNA here is from genome assembly GCA_942159475.1 of Sthenelais limicola. Classification (NCBI taxonomy): domain Eukaryota; kingdom Metazoa; phylum Annelida; class Polychaeta; order Phyllodocida; family Sigalionidae; genus Sthenelais; species Sthenelais limicola. Next base: position 42,790,863 of record OW804100.1, read on the forward strand.
GTCTTTTTTATGAGTGAATAGCATTTGCTTATAATAATCCGATTTTGCTTGAGTGACTGACCTGTTACATAGATTTCTGGCTGATCGTGCAGCTTTTAAGTCATCAGGGTTTTTAGTTCTGTTTGCTTTCTTGTAAAGCTTATCTCTTCTTTTCCCCATCTCTATCAGGGCATTAGTATAATATGGGGGGTTGACTCTTTTAGGCTTGAATACTTTGTAAGGGGCCAGTCTGTCTACACCTTTTATAATTCGTTCGTAAATAATTGACCAACATTCATTAGGACTCTCAATAAGAAAGAAGTCGTCCCAGTTGTCAGATAACAAATGATTGTTTAGTAGGTCGTAGCTGTAATTTCTAAAATCCCTACCTTTGATTTCCACTTTCTTGTTACAAATTGGTATTTTCTTTAGGACTAGATAGGTTGGTTGGTGATCCGATAAGGAATAATCAATTGTACCGGTAATATAATCAGCTTTACAACTAACCAAAAATAAGTCAATAATTGAATTACGTTGCAATCCAAATCTGGTTATACATTTCAATGGAACATACAAGTTTTTATCGTCACAATAACTTAGCAGAGCTTTTGACTTCGCATCTTTCATACTGATATCAATATTCATATCACCACAAATTATTATATTGGAGGTTGGCAATCCTACTTGTTGTTTTACTAGATCTAAATCTTCTAGAAAGGAGTGAACATTCCCATTTGGAGGGCGGTAATTTACTAGGATGTGATATAAGGGGGTATGGTCCCTTTTAATTGAGAAGGTTAGTATTTCACTATTTTCATTGGAAACAGACAAGTTCGGGTCGTGTGAGACAGTGTAGTCCTGTCTGATGTAACAGCATATACCGCCACCTCTACAGCCTCTAACTCTATCTAGTCTGATACATGTGTAGCCTTTAGTTGCAATTAATTGATCAATAATTTCAGTTTTTAACCATGACTCAGTGAAGGCAATCACATCTAAATCTTTCGATAGTACATCATTTCGTATCAAGTCAATCTTAGGTAATAGTGATCGTATGTTATATTGAATTATTTTTATACCCTTGCAAGTGCTAAGATCTGTCCAATTCTTTATATTATTAGTAGCCATTTATAATAAAATATAGCAATATCTTGAATCTTTTATGTATAGCATCAATGAGTTGTACAAAAAGAATAGTCATGTGAAATGTCGCAACGGAAGGGTCTTTAGTAATAATGAGGTCCCAGCACCACGGAGAAGCAAGCCTTTCCAGGTCGCCCAACGACAGCTGTTCCAGCTTACTCTCCATGGTGGATGGGATTCTCATCGTAGGCCTCCATTTGGTAAGCCCAGTCTCTCATTACGACTTGTCCCAAGTGCAGACCATCAGTCAGTCTTCCATAGTAATGCCGGTATTTCTTTTTATGTCTTATATGCACCTTGTTCACCAGGTATAAGTGTCTAATATGTCTCGTCGTGTTAAGGGATGCTAGATGATTATTAATATTTAGAATTGCTGTATCAATCATGTCTTGTTGGGCCGAGCGCCCCGGTAGGTGGTTCGCAACATTTAAGTCAAGTCCGATTAGCCCCCCTAAGGTAAGGTTTGTTAGGGGAAGTATTCCGGATAAGGACTCCAGGACCTCACGATACTCATCTATCATAAATTCAACCAACTCTGTCTCGGTCGTTCTAGCCAGGGAAATAGCCTTTGTCCTCCGATCTTTCACACAGAAATTACATATACCGCCGGCTAGGATCATGTTGGCGGGATGGTAAGTGTGGTACAGGCTAATGGCATGATCAGCTAGGGTGTTAAGTCGGGCACCACTATATATATAACACCTGATATTAGCAGCCGGCAAGAGATAGGCCTCCAGACCCCTACCTCTGGAATCAGTTATAACGATAGTTCTTATTATATTAGCCATGAGAACCCAGGACTCCAAAGAACTGAGATGTTTCTTTCTTTTCCGCCGCAGTGGTATAGGGCTCAGAGTTGTATAATGCTTGTGTGCGGGCAAAGTCGTCCGTTAGCTTGTCTGCTAAACCTGAGGACTCAGAATCAATAGGAACAGACTGACCTTTTCCATTTGTATCTGCAGTTTTGGCGGAGCGGAATGGACTGTTGGTTCTCTTATTTGCACTGGATATACTATCCCCACTTCGTTCTCTTTTTCTGGCTAGAGAATCGGATCTTTGCCTCTCTTGTTCTGAGTTTAGTGTATCAGTTGACTTGGTGCGGTTGTCCCTAGAGTGCCTTCTAGGTGGTGCAACGGGAGTCGGACCCTGGGCAGTAGCGGCAGAGCTTGCCTCTGTCACAGTTGGCTGGTTACCTTTAGCCCCTCCCACTGCACCTTTCGGCTGGGCCTGGGTGTCAATATCCTTGTGTTTGAGACGAGGGGAGTAGCTAGTAGAGGGGGCGATTTTTTCGCCTGCCTCATTAGTGATGTCGATTTGCTCTTTTAGCTCTGGCACACCAGCTAAACAATGCTTGCGATATAGTTGCAAAATCTTGCCGATAATATTTCCTCCCGTGTGTTCCCCTTTGGTAATTTGGGGGGATCTCAGTGATGTACCGCAAGCCCAAAAAGGGCAATTTGTGGCCTCAAATAGCGATTTTCCATCAGTTTGAAGCAACTTCTCTTTCAATTCGCGGTTTTGCTCGAATTTAGCCTCTACTAGTACCCTCATTACAGCTACTTTAGATTTATCCCAGTCCTCATTAGATTTTGTAAGGTGGGAAAGTTCCTTTGCGGCTTTTGCATTTTTGGAGCTTAATATGTCCTTTGCTACATCTGGGCGTTTAAGGGCGTTTGCCCGGGCAAACTGATATGCCTGCTCGACCGAGGTGAAATGCAAATCGTTGATATCTAGGGAGCATGGGTAGAAGTTGCTCAGATAACTATGGGCCGATTGGAAGTAGATAGCGCCCTGTATTTCTCTTGTCTTTGCGTCTGATAAGCGGTATCCCTCCTTCAATGTCTCCAGCTCGTTATACTTGTAGTTTAACCCATCTATTTTAATAGTGTCTTTGATGATGGGACCTACGTCCTTGCACCCACGATCTCTGGCGTTTTTTTGGACTGCAGCCAGCATTTCCTTTCTTTCAAGAACAGTTTGGGGCAAATCCGTGTTTATGAAAACATTTCTAAAGCCAGGCAGATCCTTCAACTTAGATCTCTTTTTGTAGATGGCATTTCGGGCTACCTCATCACTGAATTGGACAAGCAATTTCTTAATGCCGTTCTGGTACTTCTTTATTCTCTTTACAAGAAAAAAGTCATTCTTAGAGGAGCGATTGTCCAGTGCGAAGCACACGTTTAATGCAAGTTGGAAACAATCTTCGTTTTTCTTTTCAGGGATACCCGAAAAGATGAGATTCATCCTGCGTCGCTCAATCTCCGTCTCAAGAACCAGATTTTCCATGTCATCATACTGTTTGGATAGTCGTGCATTTTCACGCTCCAAGTGACAAATTACTCTGTGCGAAGCTTGGCCTAGCCTAACCAATTCGTCGATCTTGCTCTTCAAAGTTATTATATCAGCTTGCGAGTATTCAAGGGAAACACGTAAATCCTCAACAGTGGTTGTTTCAGGGGTTGAGGTAATCCCATACTTTTTCTCGCCATGCCACTTGTAGTACGAAATATCATCGACGTCGGATTTGTTAGCCAGCGTAATCCTATTGTTTCTCGTCGCCTCTGGGGTGGGATTATTGAATAGGGTTTCAGCCGTCTCGTTGGAAATATAGCCCTCCTCTTCGTCCATGTCGTATTTGGTGTATGGAATCACAAATAAATGTTCAAAAAATACTATGTTCCAGGTATCAAGGTGCAGAAATCACCCTCTCACAAGGTGCTCTACGGTATGTTTGGTGATGTGGTGAAAGATGGGATGAATATGCAATGATAAATAGCAGAAAACACTTGAAAATAGCAGAGCGGTGAAGCATGCGTCTTCACACCTCGGGCTCTCTCTAATTTATTTGTTTCTTCATGTCTACTACGAGTGTTTCGATTTGGACCCTCCTAGAGACTTCGTTATCCAAATCAACTATGACATTGTTCAGAAAATGACTGTTCGTATCGATGTTTTTTTCTATTTCACCCACCTTTGGCACCTTTTTTTCTTTAGTATCCAGGGCTAATTTTAGGGCTTTCTGTTCAACGGTTAGAAGTCACACTTGCTCCTTTAGAGCATCTAATTCACCTTCACTGTGGTCACCTCCAACGGAATTCAGCGATAGATTGTCTCTACGACATTTATTCCTAGATTTTCTGGCACCTCTCGACATGGTTGATATTTGTATCGGTCAGTCGCAGTGTCCGTATACAGTGTCCGTATGGTATGTATGTAGCTATACACAGATCCCGTCCTTTGTTTGTGGTTTGGCGCCCAGTGCTTGCTTTCACCCTATATCGCTCATTCTGGTAAAAAGTTCAAGAAAATCCGATTAAATTGCCCGAATCGGATGAACTGGATAAAAGTATGCTATCCTTGTTCCATAGGTTTACATGTAAACACCTATTTGTGGCAATCGGCGAGAATATGAACGAATGCTGGCGGTATATCGGGACTATCCGCACAGTACGTCAGCGCTCGTCGCCATCTTACTCATCTTACTCATCACATGACATAATGCGACACAAATATTCCAAAACAATATTTGCCAGGCCTAGCTTAGTTAACATTAATAATTACATACATATTATGTTTTTTCATGGTAGCTGGTAGAGGAAGTAAAATGTAAAGACGCTATTCTCCCAATGAAGCTTCAGTCAGTCATTGGGAAGCTCCTTCCCATCAGCAAGTGTGTGAAACCAGCCTGAGTGTCAAGACTACTAGAATCACTCTGGTAAAAAGTGATGTATATAAAGATGTGAGGAGGGACCTCACCTGGTTTTCTTCATTGGCTTCTGATAGGACATCAATGATAAGGAAGGAAGGACCAGAGATAGAAGTTCTCACTGATGCAACAGCTACATGCATAGCTGGAATATGTGGAGATAGGATGGGGTGGCCTGTAGGTCCAAGGTCTAGTGTGTGAATATTGTGGTGACAGCCCCCTCCTTTAAAAAGACAGGCCATAAAGGCTTTAGAGGGGTTTTCAGATGGGATTACCCCTTAGTTAATTCTGTGGTGACATCTATGGTCAAGCATGCACACTGCCATATATACCATAGGCTGGCTAAGAAGAAAGTGACATGGTTTTGAATCTCAACCTTAGACATGTTTCTCTGTGAATGCATATCTTTCACTCCATTCCTGCATAATTTCCTAGAACACCTGTTCCTCAATTTCTGTAGGCAAAAGGAATTGAGGGCCCGGAAATTGAGTGGGGACGGATAAGAACCCAAAGACTGCTGTGACTCTTTTCCTCTCATTCTTATGATGGATACAGGTAAAAGTGAGAGAGGTGACCTAGAGAATAATGTGTGAATAGATTGAATACCTGGCCTTGCATATTAAATCCCCGGCCATGATTAAGAACCAAACGTCCCCTATATCAGAGACATATATCCTCTCCTTCGTGGAAATCAATCACCACAGGGTGGCTTTGTCCTTGGAGGCCATGAAAAGAAGGACCAACTACACCCCGTCCATCAAGATCCCCATCCCAATGCACAATCTGAGAAAAATACGTGGCACAGCAGGAGGAGGCCCTAATGAAATCATTCTACAGAGTGATGAGACAGTCAGAAGTCACCCCTCTAATTGTCAACTCATTCAACTTCCTAAACATCGGACCAGGGGAGACCTGATAAGTCATACATTGACAATAACCCTTCCAAGATAGTCTGCACTTCTCTATATGCTGCTATCTCTCATTCATAAAGGCCGTTCTTTTTTTACCCACCCACTTCTCCTCATACCCAATCCTTGGGAGCCTCGGAGCCTTGACCAATTATATATCATTATACTATCAATTAAATTTATTTTCTATCATTTTCTATCTTTCCGTCCATCATCCTGTATTTATCCTTACTATGATCTGGTCAAACCGAAAATAATATTTAATAGGCCTGGTCTCACTGGTTGAATTATTATTGGTATTAGCATTTATTGTTTCACTCATGTAATTCATTCATTACAGTGGGAGCAGGGTCGGCAGGTGGAGTGTTAGCAGCCAGACTAAGTGAGGATCCCCACCATACGGTTGCTCTGTTGGAGGCAGGACCAGACAATGAAGCCTTCCCTGATACCAACATACCTGCACTGGCGGCCACTTTGAGGCAAACTGGTGTGGACTGGAACTACAACACTGTGCCACAGAACCACTCATGCCATGCTTTAGTAGACAGGGTGTGTATGCTGCTTGGTTGGATGAGCTGTTTTTCATTTCTGTAACATGCATCTGGTAATCTGGTATTGACTCTAACCCCTACGAATCTGCTGTTTACTACAAATATAATATATTGAATAATTCTGAGTCAAAAAAGCTTAAAAACTCCCTTGACGCCAGTTAAAAACTAAAATCCATGTAAAAGTCATTTGACCAAGATTTGTGTATGCACCTAAGCATGAAGCAAAGATTGAAAAGTTTTTCTCAGATTCCAAGGCAGGACCCTAATCAGTGATGCTCTGTACATTGCACTTTCCCTTTCTAATAGATAGTTTAATATTATTTACCATAAAACGTTTTGTTCTGTATTAAATGGTCTCATGCATGTTATATTTGAATCTATAGAATGGACCTATAAATGAATCTATAAAATTTTCTCGGTAGTTACTTGTATACATTTTACATCTAGAGGAGTGTATGGCCACGAGGGAAAGCATTGGGAGGCTCTAGTCTCATCAACGCCATGATGGTACACAGAGGCAGTCCCCACAACTACAACCAGTGGCAGGCCATGGGTAACACTGGCTGGGGGTACGAGCATGTCCTCCCCTACTTCAAGAAACTGGAAACAGTAACCACTGACAACCTAAAGGCTTCAGGTAATGATTGATTTTCATTTAACATATTTGTCATATTGAGCTCGTGATTAAATGATTTTCCTGTTAACTAAGAATTACTCGGCAAAAAGAAGCACTAAAACCTCATCGGAGGCTGGAGCCTGTTGAGTCTTTTTTAAGGTTTCCCCCGCCGAAGGCGGTACAAGCGCCGAAGGTGTACTGGGAAACCTTATATAGGTTCCACTTTCTTGCCTGCTGTAGAAACGTCCACGACATGTCTATATAAGGAATCAGAACACAAACACAATTCTGTCTATTGCCACCTGAATTTCCGACACACTTGCGTCTCCTCAAATTCATTGTCAAGATGTTGAAATGCAGAAAGAACATGCTTTTCTACCCCCAGATATGCAGTTTTACCAATGCTGTTAATTAAATAAGGAAGATATGAGGGAAGCTGTATTGTTGTATCAGTGATCAAGCATTTGACAACTTTTCAGCGTGACAGCATTGACAGTTCTAACATCAACTAAGCGGATCGGTGAAGAACGCTACATATAGGGCCTACAGAAAACATTTGAAAATTGAGAAAAATAACTCTTTTTTCCTGTAGACTGAGATAGGCCTCTATATTTCCACTATGGGTGAGTAAATAAGGAAGATGGGCTGAAGATGGGAAAGTATAGGCTACAGTACCGTATAGGTAGAGCCTACACTACAGTTTGGCCTACACAGATCCAACATATTATCGTGGGAAATTACGCTCCCGCAAAGTAATAAAAAACACCATTTCTACTCGAAATACATTGACAATGTGTTTAAATTCTGAAAGAGCATGCTTTTCTACTCCCATATATGTAGTTATATTATCGTGAGTATTTAAATAAGGAAGATATGAGGGAATCTGTAAACAATAAACAATAATTTTCAGACCCTGATGCCGGTGATGACGCAATAACGTACATCAAAACTTCTTCTAATTTTCACAACGTTAGTGACACGCGGTGCGCTTTTCCCCGCACCAAATTAGAGTTGGGGAAGCAGGGGCGGGTGACGTGGCGGGGGCTCTATCGGGGGAACCGTTCTTTCCTTGGTCCACACAAAAATTTCTTGTTTATGCAGAAATAGGTCATATCATGAATGTTTTTTTCAGATACACTTTTAAAACTTTTCTTTTGATCTAGATACAAGAGGAACAGACGGACCAGTCACAATAGAGGAGCCTGATCCCTTCCCAGAATTAACTAAAGGCGTCCTGGGGGCAGTAAAGCAGGCGGGAATGGACGTAGTGGATACCAATGATGGAGACAAAATTGGTAGGAAACATAATAGTAAAGGGGATATAATTGTTGAAATTAAGAATATTTATCAATCTAAACAACAGTTTTCTACATACTGGTGGAGTTAATGTGGATATAGTGAAAGTGACACTTGCTGCTGTTCCTAATTGGGAACGTTTGCCTGAATTTCAACCATGTGCTAGATCATTATGTCAGCAACCATACCCTGGAGCATTAGTATGCATTTGGAGTATTTTAAGATCGAAAACCCCAGATTTCTTTTTAACCAGCCAACCGTAACCTCTCCCAGACAGGACATTTAGAGGAGAAGGTTACTGACCTAATTGTGCATGTATTTATAGCTGCTCATATCACATCACCTGGATTCTACGACACATTCTTTTTCCAAATAAGTGATAATAAGTTGAATTGTTAAATGAGCGCTAGTGAAAATCGTATTAATACTATGTTTAATATTGCCATAATTCAACATATATATATATCTAAATTATCCCTCATCATTACTTCACCATAATTTCTAAAGAAAAACTCCATTAAATTTTTATCATTTTATTGAGTGACACTACGCATGTCACCAGTAGGTGGCTTCATCAGGTTTTTTTTGTATTATCAACTGTTATGTGTAGGACAATTTCCAATGAACGCCTCAATGCATTCCCTCAGAATTCAGCACTGTCTCAATTGAATGCCACAAAGCATTCCCCCAGAATCAAGCACTCTCTCAAAGCATCCAATCGCCCTGAATGAGTTAATGGTAGGTATCTGGATTGATTTAGTACAGAATAAGTTGTCTTACCCCTGTGAATTTCTGCTACTATAGGCTGGATGTTGGTTCAGGAAAACGCACAGAGAGGCCAGAGAATGAGTACTGCCCATGCATACATCAAACCTACCATGATGAGACCCAACCTCCATGTGTACACAAACACACACGTCACCAAGGTATGAGGTACATCAACAGCCTAGAATACACACTTGTCTATGAAGCCTTTACTTCCCCACCTTATATATTGCATGAACCTGTACTGGCTAGTTCAGAAATCAAGCAGTTGTGATCAAATATATGCTATATACATTAATTGTAGTTTTTCTTAACTCTTAACTAATTCAGGCATTTAGCCACTATGATAATGGAGAAAGAACCTTGGCCTGGGTGGGCCTTGGGTTTTCTTCTGCAATAACTTCAATTGGCCAAAAAGTGATGGGAGAATAATCCTTTATTAGTTACTTCTAGCTACTTCTCTAGTTGCTTGTTTCAGTTTTTGTTTTGACTACAATGCAGGTGTTATTTGATGGGGATAGAGCAGTTGGAGTAGAGTACATGGAGGGTGGACGGATGAAGAATATAAGAGCTAATAAGGAGGTCATCCTATCAGCTGGGGCTATCGGCTCTCCCCAGTTACTCATGCTCTCCGGCATAGGACCAAGGCAGCACTTAGAGGACCTTGGGGTAAGGATTTACCTTTTAGAATTATCATAAGTCAGATTATAGTTCAAATCAATACACCAAACTTCTCCAAAATGTTTTAAGTATTAAATAATTCATTTCTTGACTAATTGCGATCACGTGTTTTGGCTATAGACTATAGTCTTATTCAGTGATAAAAATAGTATTTAGAAATAATAGGATCAAATTAGACTATACTGGGTTAACTAGTATGACGTCATAGTGTTTCTATACAGAGTTGCCTGTATCCTAATTATATCTGGAATCATCGCTCTATGCTGTCTTGAGCCTCTCTTAAGCTCTATCTCAAATTAAGAATCAAAGCGATGTCCTGCAATATGATAATACAATTATGATGCTATCATAAATATGTGCCACTTCTGTTGACCATATAAAGTTACCTCTGTAACACCCACCATAATGTATAAAATGCACCTTTGTATCCTATCTATTTAAGCATTAATTCCCGAGGTTTTGGCTGTTCGTGGCTTCCGTCGCCTCAGGGAAACTTCAAGGGCTTGCCCGAGAAGTTCCCTGAGGTAATGGGACCCAAGAGCGAACAAAACTTCCCCTGTTCCTCCCCTTCCTCTCAATACCCAGGTAACCTCATTTAAGATCTATGGAAGCCATCCCGAAAGTTAGAGCCCTGTAGGGTACATACAGCTAATAAGAAGCCTTTTAAAACTTTGTTATGTCGCACTCAAGGAATACATAATTTATATAGATATTGAGCTAGCCTCACGATGTAAGCTAAATTCTCATCTGACATTGCAGATACCCGTGAAGATTGCTCTACCTGTAGGAGAGAACCTCAAGGACCACATCATGACGGATGCTCCAGTGTACACGCTGGAGAAGCCAGTCTCCATAGTGACAGAACGTATTGGGTACCGAGATATCTTGCAATATTCTATTTTTGGAAATGGTAGGATACAAATAATGTTGCAGTTCAGATAGGCAATCCTCAAATAACAATAATCTCTAAACACTTTCAAATTAAAAATTACAAGATGTAATAAAGGGGAGAACACATTAAGTCCTTTCCTACAGTCGTACAGCTAGATGTTTTGAGTTTGTCTGATCCAACACGTTTCGGCTTTAGCCTTCGTCAGGGATAGGCCTACTGAGGTAAAAATTACAAAAACCAGAATATTTTGTTCCAACAAGATTTCCTTTTGTGTGAATAAGAATATACACATTATATAATCATTAGTCAAAGCCCGACCCATTTTGCAATTACAGGTTGAAAGGTGCCCTTTTGAAAGATGGTGCATTAAAAACGTTATGGTTCAGGATTACCAACTAATAATCATCAGCCTGCAGCATGCAGTGTCTACTGCAGAGATGCTTGTCTGATAAATATATGAATACTAATGCCTTGTTCCATTATCACCAATAAAGTTATTTATTATACCTTTCTAGAGGTTGGTATGATACTCCCATTGGCTTAAGCACTGGTCGTCATATCAAAGAGAGCGGGTAATACGGCCGCCGTATTACCCGCTCCCCGCCGTATTACCCGCACCCAATGAACAAAATAGTCCCCATCGTATTTTTTTTATATTTCTATTTAGATAATTCCTTCTGTACACAAAATACACATAATCTAATCGACCATAGCTAAAGGAAAATAATTCAGTAACTTATTTTCTCTATTTAGTTTATGTTATAATCGATCATATGTGTAGGTAGAAACTAACCACCGCCGAAGGCGCTTGTGAGAGAGAGCAGGCAACTGTCAACAAAATCCATAGTCTGTAGTTGCTTTTTCCTTTTAATCAAAGTTTAACAGCTTATTGGATATCTATCTGGCATTGAATAGTTAAAATTATGGTTAATCTGATAGATTATCGGAAAATTATTCAAATATCCGTCATGGTTAATACTTATTTGATTCTTTATTTGTGTGTGAAGCTCCGTACGTAGTAGATCCATAGTCACACCCGCCATCTCTGTTCTCTAGTTCTATGACTGACAGTGCCAGTGACAGACTCGAGTCGGCAAAAATCGCCGAGCTCAACTATTAAAAGTACAGGAATTTGAATATCAAAGTGAACGACATTTATCATATTAGGTATTTTAAATCGTATTCATGTCTTAATAATCGTAATTAACCGAAAATTAAGCGAAATAACGATTCAAAATAGAACTACATTCTGCAGGACTTGTCACAACCCGGCATTGAGCGCATTGATATGTACCAATAGCAAAGACCCGGAACTATATACAAGGTGGGAGGGGCAGCGTAAGTGGACGTTTTGCCATCGATTTTCATCGAATTCCGACCATTTTCCAGCTAAAATGTCGGGAAAAGTATCATACCAACCTCTACAAAGGTGATAATAAATGCAAAAGTGCATTCGGAAGATCTGTCATCCCATATTTCCCTTGGGCTACGCGATTTTTGTTCATTCGCTACGCTCATTCACTGAAAATCGCTACGCCCGCGGGAAATATGGGACGACAGATCGTCCCTCATGCGCTTTTGCCTATTTATTATATGTGCATTTTTCTTGAGAGATGCAATAAGTGGGGTGCAATAACATAATTGTTATTGTACTAGAATAATGTAGTTGTGTAAAAGTAGCTCACAATTTAAGTTTCACACAAGTAAAATCAGCACGTAAATATCAGCAAATAAATATAGAATGAAACCCGCCATTTGTAATTCAGCGGTCTAGATTTTGTCATGGAAGCACTTTGGCTATGTCATTGTGCATCCTTGGTCGAATCTCCTCCAATAAATTTTGATTACTCTGATTACTGGCTGCTCGTTCCATTCTCTCTATATTATGAATTTATTATCCCACAGGGCCGCTGGGTTGGACAGGCGTGGGTGTATCAGGCTTCATGAAGTCTAAATATCAGCCTCAAGATGAACACTTCCCGCACCTGCAGATTATAGGCTTCTCCGGCCTGCATCTCCAGGACACTAATGATATGGAAGTAATCAGGAGACTCTATGGGACAGAGCCAGAGGTGGGTTGTTGTCTTAAATGTTACCTGGGCCTACGTTCATAAAAAGTGCTAAAACTCTTGTGTTAAATTCGTGTTCATAATTAAAGCAATAACACATGTATAGGAATACAGCTTAAATTGGGATGGACTTTGACAACTGTTTGCTTTCAGGTACTTATTTCTATACTTTTGTTTTGTTCACAACAGATTTTACAGAGTGTGCATGGAGGGGTAGCCAATAGGGACGGGGTGACTTTCTTACCTATTTTACTACAACCCGAGAGTACTGGCAACATTAGGCTAAAGTCTACCAACCCGTTTGACTACCCTCTAATTAACCCCAACTACCTCAGTAAAGAAAAAGATGTACAGAAGATGGTCGAAGGTAACTATTCATCAAATGGGTTTATTTAATCACTCACATATTCTTGTTCACTCTTCAATCATATAAATACTATGTGCAATATCTAGTGGATATTCTAAAATAAATAAATTGAAGAATCATATTTCATTTCTACAGCAATATGTTCAGTTTGTTGGTAAAATGTTACATTGAATATCAATTGAGAAATCGAAAAAAGCAATGAAACAATTATTACAATCAGGTCAAGTACTGCTATTTATAGTTTCCATAAATCAATTTATAAAAAACCTTATCACAGACGCCCATATCACCCATCCATTTATGTATGTAAAAGTATTAAAGTTATGACTAAGCTTTGCAACTGTGCAAATGACAATCCTTCACACAATTGGGTACAATATGACCGACAAGCAAGTTGGCACTTACAGAGAAGTTGGTATCAATCCATCTCCATGCCATGCAAGAATTAAAGACAATAGAGCAATGATGATGAAGTAATAAATGGGTCTCTAAAGGGTCTCTAAAGGAGTTAATGTTATAGATCCATGAGTATACCATCCAAGTCTCAATTCTTTAAGATTTAATATTTTTAAATCTGTAAAGCTCACTAAAATTTAAGTAGCATTAAGTACCAATGTGGTCTTTAATTTTGAATAACCAAAGAAGTTGATTTTGTGGTGAGAGTTGAGGTGAGTTGTGACACCAACTCTTGTAAAGAAGTTGTGTTTCTCATAATATTTTGGTTTTTAAAGAGTTTGTCTGGAGTCAGTCGTCATTGTTAAACATCAAGGTTTGTTGCAGTGATCAGAATAGGACAACATGTGCTGGAGCAGCCTGCAATGAAGGCCCTGGGGGCACGGAGACTGGACAATGTTCACCCCCTCTGTACTAAAACAGAGTATGACAGCGATGAGTACTGGGAGTGCTATGTAAGGAGTAACACCCACACTACCTACCACCCTGTGGGCACCTGTAAAATGGCTCCTGACGGTGATCCTACATCAGTGGTGGATCCAAACTTAAGGCAAGTATTTTCCCTTGGCAAACTGTCTCACAGACTTCTTTTGTTGTAGTGGAGTCCTTACAATTACAGTATGATCTTCACTTCAGGTCCAGTTTCAAAATGTCTAAACATTTCCGTCAATACAAGCAATATAGGGAATAAACAGGTAAAAGATGTCAAGCTGTAAACAAGAGCCATGTATTTTGGTCTCTTACAAAAGAAAAGAAAAGCGCTTCTCTCCTTTCCTACTCCTACATATATATATGCACCATTAACTGACAAGCTTATTTAACTATACCTATTAAATGAATGCAACACTGAGTAAACAGATAAGATATAGTAAGGGTAAATAATAAGATATATAGGGAGCCTATAGATGTTCATGGCATTTCATAAAATATTTTAAATAATTTATATCATTTTATATAATTATCATATAACTCATTTTTGAATGAACTTTTATATTTTTCATTCAATTTTGTTCACATATGACTTTTATCATGATTGTATATATACATACTGTGAAATACATCCACCAGAGGGTTGTTTACGTAGAGAACGTAGAATTAAATATCATGCAACCAAGAGAAGAAACCAAGAAAGGCATGGCTGAAAGACCTCTTTCTGAGATGAACACAAGCTCTTTGTCAAAACTACACCCTCATGGCAGATAAAGAATTCTCTTATCTTATTGTATGTATTACAGAGTGCGAGGAGTCTCAGGGCTACGGGTGGTGGACGCATCTATTATGCCCACTATACCGTCAGCCAACACCAACATACCCACCATCATGGTTGCAGAGAAGGCAGCAGACATCATCAAGTCACAAGCCTAGTCACGGTTTCTTTTTTTCCTCTCCTTTACGGCCAAGACATTTGATAAATTTCGAATGTAAATACACTTTGTCCACCATGAATACTTTCAAGTGTTGCCTGAAAGGGGTAGCAAAGAGGGACGAGTGACTTTTCTTTTTTTTATTCTTTTTAAATGGATTTTATTTGAGTTTCAATACATTGGTAATCTCACGAAACTCAATTGACAAATAATATGCATAACTACAACTACATGTAAACTACATTCAATAATTTTAAAGTTTCCATTCAATTATATTCAAGATAGACAATTGTATTGATCGTTTATGATCCAATTTTTCTTAAATACATAATATATGTATAATCAAGTTAAACACAAACTTGCAAAGGGCTTTTTACAAAAGTATAAATAAAAACACACAAAGAACACCTCCAAATGATCTTGAAAAATTTCCGTTTATATCATATATCATGTTATAGCAATATGTTATTTCTTGCTTGAGTCATAATTTTAATCTCTGTCACGTAAGCGTTTACTCATAGGCAATTTTCTTGAATAGAGAATTTTTATTAGATTTTGTGTTACAAGAATTATTAGTTAATAAGAATTTAATGAAATATATATGAATATATCTTTATACTATCTTTGTCCCGTCATCTTTGTAGGTCTATCTGTGGCACTATGCACATTAAACATACATTGCAAACTGTCCAAAAGAGTAGGATATAGGTCCCATTAGCGTGTGTCCTCTCAGCAATGTATGACAAAGAAAAAGTGCTCAGGGTGTAGTAAGGTTAATTTGGAGAATCCCTCCCCGCCTAGGAAGGATGATCCAAATTAGCTGAGATATTTCTACTCCCATAGTAGATAGTATTGTAATGAATTAATCACATTTACATTCCTATATTTACACCATCATAGTGGCAGAGAACGTAGCAGATACACAAGATAGACCTGGCCTCTTTTGATATTAACCTTTTTATTGTACAAACAACGTATTTGTGACTTCCGAACAGAAGTATTTTGATCGCGATGTAAAGCCTATCTGAAGGAAAATAAAACGACGTCGCAAAAAAAAATGTATTAACCTACAGCCACTGCCCCCTCGCTCCCTGTGCATAGCTTGTTTTTCTTGATACCCTCCGACAAAAGTTGCTATATTTTAAAATCTAGAGGGTAAATCAAGCTGCCGTTAAGCACCATTATTCTAAACATACCACCTAATAATATCGGATAGCAAACAATTTAACAAAAGCTAGTATTTGAGAGATAAAAAAGGTGAAAGTTAGAAGCCTATGGTTTAAGTATACTGTAATTGTGAGAATGCCTGCAAAGCTCCGATTTCCTGTCATTACCACTGTCAATTTGTGAAGTAGGCTATTGATTACCTGAAACTGATCAGTGGTGGTTCTGAGCAGTTTTGACACTGGTCACCATCGATGTTCAGTTGTCAGTGGTTTGGTAGCATCTCCCTTTCACCATTAGAACCCCACTACAGCTAATCTATACAATTGTCATTAGTGGTGCTTAAGGGGTTATTACTGTTCCTTATTCATTTTTGCTGGCGAGGATAAGGAACTGGTCAACTAACATTGGCGATCTGACAGTAGTCAAGAAAAATACCTCCACTGGAAGCAACATATCCAGAACATGTCTAAAGCATTCCAAAATTATCTTCGGATATAGGAAAAACAAGAATCTCAGAGACCTATTGGTTAAGGCATCTACCATACCCAGACAGGAACCAGGAACCACACTAGCCTCACACAAGTGTAAACGACCAAATTCCTGCCGGTACTGCCCTCTAATCAACACAAGCGGGTCCATACGATCACGTAACCTAGACAGAGACATTTCATGTCATAGACATGTAAACTGTCAAAGCAACAACCTGATTTACCTGATCACCTGCAAAACTTGCCAAATCCAGTATGTTGGACAGACTATGAACTCCATCATACCCAGATTCGGCAATCACTTCTTTGACATTGACAAGAATAACGACACTACGGTGGCTCGGCACCTTAACAATTCTCACCCCAATGTTGATGTAAAATGGGCAAACATCTCAATTTCCATCCTTTCTCTCATCAAAACTGAAGCAACTAGCTACACAGCCAGAGAGAGAAGGAACACAGAAGAAAAGAGATGGATAGCCAGACTCAAAATGATGGTACCAAAACTCAAAACTTTGGACTGATCTCCTTTCGAACATTTTCAACCCCACGTTCACAGAATGATGTTTTTCGAAGATGCCACCCAAAGGCTATGGCTGGAGCTCTTTCCAGTCCGGACCACGGTCCTACCACTGATCTAACCTACCTTCAAACCTCCCTTAGTCAACTATATTGACCAGAGGAGCCAGTCAACTCTTGGTTGACCGAAGGACTGTCACCTTTAAAGTCACTAAGTAGATACTAACTCACACATAACCTACCCAAGAATTTAAGATTCACTTTTAGGTATCCAGTATATCATTAGACCTCTCAATCTAATTTTTCTTAATTATAACTAACTGGGAGTTAAACCTTACTCCACTGGGCCCAGAGTTAAGCTTCATCTTAACCAACGTGGCCAAACTAGCGCCTGATGAGACCTAATAAGGTCGAAACCACATCACACCCACTATATGTCTTGATTTTATTTATCCTCCTAAATAAACATCATCAATTCATCATTTCATCTATGACTACTCTCCTGTCCAGTCACTGAAGCCCTCACAGCTTACCTATGACATCATCCCAGTTGCGCAACAACTGAGGTGATGTCACAATCGAGTGTTACCAAGCTCATATGGCAACGACAAACGTTGCCCAGGTGAGTCAAGGTAGATCGTTCTATCTGAGGCCTGAGCCTCAGTTGTGGTAGCGCTTTCAGGACATTCACACATCCTTACCAGAACATGTCTACCAATTGAAAACATCAAAACATAGTACTGCAATATTATAAAGTTATATAAAAGAATTTGTGATCAACAACATTTAATATAATATGAAAGGCCACTCAAGTCAAGATAGGTTAATTTATATAAATTCACATGTACAATTTTCCAACAAATATTTAATAGATACTTTTTTTTTGTTTTGTTTTTAAAAAGGTTTTATTCAAACATAACCTGCCATCGTGGCTCATACAAATCTAAGGCAAAGTTAATATTGTGTCCCTTATACATTTAATAGATACTAAATCATCCAACAATCTAATAATTTGAGAACTGATTTTTCAGTGGGTTTGTAAAATCTCTCTAGGTCAGGCAGAAAGGTACCTCTCTATTGAATCAATTTCCGCTTAATAAAACAAAAAAATAGATTGAACTCTAATTCTAATTAAGTTGGTAAAACCGAACTGAAATCATATCACCTTATAGGAAAATATTAATATTAAATCTGGGAAATGTACAGGACTAGTGTACAAGGAGGTCCACTGATGGAAACGTTCAGACCTCTGAGTAAACGCAGATTCTCTAGCCCTCATTGGACCACAAGTTCATACTGCCTGATACTACCTTAGATTTAGGGAAAAGTAATACTAACTAAGAGTTTTGTAAGGGATTGAAGGATTGGTATATAAATATATGTAATGGCCCTTGATTCTTTAAGGAGAAATAAGAAAATGAAACCTATGGGACAAGACCAGGCAGTTTTGCTGAGGCATATAATTGTACATACAAAGGTTGTTCAGGTAATTCAGGTAGGGAAGAAAGATTGAAAAAACAGTGATATGTAAATCGTGGTTCCACCTTGTGGACACTACAGAAAATTACACATACACAGTAAGGCAAGGTAATGATAGTAGTATATCAAATATGGATAGATGTGCGGCATTACATATGTAGGAGAAAGAGATAGCTGAGACTACTACTGGGAGAAATGACTGTATTTGTTAATTATTTGTGAGATCTTGGTATTCATCTATAAAATACAAGAAACATAGAGGTTATAATGACGTTGCTAAAAAACAAAATGAATTCTCTGTTGCTAGGCAATATAAGCTACTTAGAGTAAAACAATAAAGAAATAATATCATTGACATTGATTTAGGAGGGTAGGAGTAATTTATTTCTTCATTTTACAATTCATATGGCCATTGTCAGGAAGATTTGTTGATTTTTTGCTGTTGCTAAGCAATTTGCAATAACAAAAGTTGCTAAAGTTGCCAAGGCGGCATCAGACAGATTCTAAACCGCCATACCCTAATTGACTACAATCCACCATAAAATCTCTGCCATAATTCGATGCGAGTTATAGCCAGTAGAGCCGATATTTTGGCCTTTGGCTGCCGGACTAGTTGATAATTATAATAATCAGTAAACATGAATATCAGGGGTAACTTGTATAGAAGAATGAGAGTTCTTATATGGAAAAAAGAGTCAACATATAAACATCTATACTTGTTAAATCAAATAACGTCTGGAATCGACTGCCACGAAAAATCAGTGACTCTATAGAACTTGAGAGCCTAAAAAATGTTTTGGGCTGAATTCAGGGAAGGTTGGAGTGGGGTGTTGTATGAAGATTGGAAATTAGTATGTTGTGTGGATCTAAAGTCATGAGATCTGTCACATTTGATCTTTTTATACACAAGTTTTTTCTCTGGAGCGGTTTGCAGAAACTTTCTAACTAAAAAAGATTATACCATCTACTTGGGTTTTTGGGACACAGAGTCTTCTTGTGTTCAAGCAAAGGAAAACTTAAGGCCAGGTCAGTGCAAATATAGGCCAAGGTCATCCGGTCAATGACCTAACTAAGGCCGACCTGGTCAGACCCCCTATTAATTAATCAATTATTAATTATCAAATATATATTGTTAATATTTGATACACAGCATTTTATACCCGGCATAGCCGTGTCAGGTGAACTCCCAAGGGACACCTTGATCTGTATAATGCAATCTTCAAACAATTATATTTAAACAATGGGACTTCCCATTGTTAAACAAGGTTACAAACTCTGGCTGTTTAACCAGCAAGACGTGATATTTATTAAACTATTACGTAATATTATACAACTACAATGGACTTTATAACAGCAACTTTATGAACTCCATATTCGTGTTATGTAATATTATGTCACGTCAGCAAGCAATATAAGATTTATCCCCATTTATCCCCCCACTGAGTTTGTTTAAATCTTATTTATGTTACTTAAGAACGCTGATGTTGTGTCATTCCTGTATCTGTATTTAAATGAGGAATAGAAATTGAATAAAATTGAATATGTGGGCAATGGCCATGATAGAAAACATCCAAAATGAATAATAGTATGTCTTTTGTACTATAGTTTATTTGGTCCTTACATTGTACAAATGAACATGTATTTTTGTCCGTCAATTATATGGTTGTTACCAAACTAAACACCCTTCATTGAGCTAATGTAACCTAGTGACAGTCATAATGGGACAGGCTTGGGAATATGCTAGATTTCAGGCGTCACCATGCGACCTTGTTCATAAAAGAATACGTTTCACTGCTGAAGGTTATGATTAACATTCAATTTTATGTGTTTAATACTTTCAAGTTTTTTTTCCAGTCCTTCTATAAATGTGAATAACAATTAATATCAAATCAAATATCATTATCAAAAACAACCAAATCATTTCCATGATCCTCCCTGGGTCCAAACAATTGCAATCTTCGGTCAATCAGATATTTCAACTTTGGCAAGACTTTCACTTTACCCATTCATTTGGGACTTTAGTTTAGATATCTCAGCCTCAAGTTGATCAATCTTGGCCTGAGCTTCGACTGGATGCACTTTGGATGAGCCTGGAGAGTTGATGACTGAAAGGTGCTGGGACACAAGTTGTACTCGGGTAGTTAGCCTTTTAGCAGCAATTGATGAGGGAATCTGACTGAGCTCGGTGTCATCCATTGGTAAAACACTTGCCATCGACTCCTTCAGCTTTATTATCTGTCGGTAAATTTGAATAAATATAATGTCACAGATAAATGAGTCTAAAATCATAAATTAAAATTTTGTAATGTTTCTTTCGAAGGCTGTGTTGCAAATGTCTGTTACAGTGCAATCTGGGATAGATTCAGTTCAGGTCTGACATATTATAAATCTTCTGCAACACTTTCCTGGAAAATTGCAAGAATGTGTTTACAAATATCATGGCTTGAATCAAATATCTATAAAAACGAAATACATGATTCATTCAATTCAATATATCATTTATTTCAACCTACAAGTGTACAAAAAAGGAAACATACATCTGAAAGATGACTTTCTGGACTAGACTATATATACTGAGCTACATTTAAGAAGCTAAATTAGAATGCAAAATCAAACCATCCACCTTCTCCAAGAGAGAGAGTTCCAGTTTCTCAACTAACTAAACTAAACACAAGTGTAAATTATCATTAATCAGTGAACATTAACAAGTATAATTGTGAATAGGTCTACAACTCCCTGGCAGACCATATGGATTGTGACACATTTTCATATAATACTATAGATAACATCAGAACAATCAGAACAACATCAGAATAATTATCATAACAACTCAATGTTATCAAGACAGGCATTGATGAAGCTGTTAATTGTTTTCCGGTCGTCTATTTGATGAGCTTCAATCTCAAGCGCATTCCAGTATTTATTACGTTGGGAGACTTGTTCATGGAAGCATGCATAAAACATGGATATTGACATTGGACCACCGGTAATATTTCATGACGGAGATGGCATGTTATCTATACATAGAACTCTCACAATTCCATAGAAATCAGGATTCAAGATTGTGGTCATGCAAGTCCTCTATTTGTCATTTAATTCGCTCAAAGAATAAATCAATCAATACTCTAGACTATGGACATAACCCTGATCAAATTTTAATTTGAAATGCACATATAAATTTAGCAAAATTGTTCTCCAAATAGGCAGATATTTCTGTCAATATTGTAGCTTATATAAATACTATCGGAAATCTGAATAAAGACTAGCTTTATCAGATGGTGAAACCGAGGTGAACAGGGAACATGATCTCTAGGTTTCACTCTGATAAACACATATATATCTAACAATTCCATTAGAATCGCTTACCTTTGGCACAAAGATCATGAAGAGCGTGGTAGTTGTTCCAAATATAGACAACCCGGAGATACATCCATACAAGAGTTCCACCTGGCGAGTAAGGGCAAAAGACAGCACCACACCTATGATGCTCAGCAGTACCACGTTGTAGATGCACATGCCTATATGCTGCGAGTCGTTCAACCCTGCTATGTTCACCTGTATCAAAATGGTACAAATTACATGAACTTCATGTGTGGTGTGTCATAGTATAATGAGTCATAAGTAACACAATTGATATTTTCCTAATGTATTTTCCACAGCATCTCGTTGTATGAGTAATGCCACCTTTAAAGTGTTTAGTCTTTTCAGTCCTACAAATGTCCCTTTAGTCCTGTACCACATTTCTAGTCTTATGTATTTTGTATGTAATGATTTGTATTTCAGCATAAACAGTATGTACAGTTACATAATTCTCTGTTTAGGCTGATCTAATGTTGCGAAAATATTCTTAGTGAAAGATTAAGCTAATTGACGAAAAAATACTCCTTGTGATTGTATAAAAAAAGACAATAATAAGATCAATATTGAAGTACAATTCACTCTCTTGACTCAAAATGTTTCATTCCCGCTCTATCCGGATGACAGCTTTACTTCGATATCAAATAACATCCAGAGATATTGCTGGTGGATAGGCCTAACTGTCAGTTGTAGGCCTAAATTTTACATTTTTCTCAGAATCAGTAAATAGGCCAAACGATTTGGATATTAATTGGGGTAAAGTCGCCAGAAAATGTACAATCGCCAGCTCTACACATCTAGTTTATTTTACTGAATTAGACTGAAAAATGATAAACACAAGGTATATCTGAGTAGACCTAGTATTGCGTTGCTTACGAAAGTCCACTGGATAATGTTGATCAGTGTTTTGAACCTCATTGCTCGCTGATTGAATTTGGGCTATTTGAGAGGATTGGTGAAGGCGAATTGTACATTTTATCATGATCTGACCCATTATATCAGGGAGGTATATACCTCCCTGATTATATATGCAATACTATTTGTTGATCATCATTCATTATAGCAACAAGAGTAGAATGGAAGAGAGTTCTCGCTCTAAAGCCCTAAACTTCTAAGGCAGAGTGTATACCTTATCGGGTATAATTTATCTAACCACAATGCCCACATCAGAGTCCTCCAATGCCACACCGCATAAAACCACAGGCCAGGCGGCAATCCTTTAGTCCCGAGCTCGGTTTCAGCTCTAAATTACATTTTCTGAAACTCCCCCAAAAGCCCCTGACCCACATAAACTTACAAGAAAACAGGGTTACTTTGGGCCCAGGTTGTGGCCAGGTTGCTTATAATATCTATATGGTAAGCATTTGGTGTGAATCCCCTTGTCTTTAGCTTTCAGATGGTATGTTCCCCATCTCAAAGGACCAATATGACCTGGATCTATTGAGCTGAGTATTAAGGTCTCAAATTCTCATAAATACTTGTAATTTATATAATGTTCCGATTTGGTGAAACAATATACATTACTTGGACATGTGTATAATAGTTTGAATTAGCTGTTCAAACTTATCCCATCATTTTCACCAGATCGGAAGGTAGCAAAATAGCAAAATTATTGAGCCAACATGCAGCAGCTATTGGAAAGCAGCTGAAGATGGAGACATGTACCCTTACTTGAGTGACCACATCTGCCCATTTCCAAGAAAACCACAGACCACTATCTGGCATTAGCACTTAATGAGTGATAAGAATCGAAAACAAGCTCGTCCTAGGTTCCCCCCATATAGGCCCCTCAGTCCATTCTACTTCCATTCTACTCTCGTTGATTATAGTTATATTATTATTATAAAACTTTTATTCAATAAAACATGTTACATTTCTGTTAATGTCATACTGAAGCGGGTCAGGGTCAGGTCATCAGAAAATACATATACAAGAGAATACAACCGCCAGCTGTACACATTTGGTAAATTCTGTTAAATTAGGCTGAAAACGATAGATACTTGGTATATCCTAAATATCTTTGGCATTCTATTGATTTAATATAACGGTATTTTGTACATCATCTCGTATTTGAGAGGATTGATGAAAGTGAACTGTAAATGTTCTCGAGACTTCACCCATCTACAAAGAATGTTGAATGAAAAGCTAAAACAAACATCAAGAAAATGCGTGAGTACTGAAATTTATGAATTTTAAATCGAATAATGTAAATAATTTACATTTGGTTTGACTATACTATTTGACTATAATATACTATACTATCGGTTTGACTATATTTGGATTAAGAGTAGATATTTCAGTAAATCGGAGGTTGGGCAATGAACATCTATTTTCACCAACCGGAGAAAGATAGATCATCATGTCAACATATCATCCAAGAAGATAAATTCCAACATCACCCAAAATTGAAAAATTAAAAACAATGAATTTCGCGGACACTCATAAGTAATGGAAAGCCATTATTCTAGAACAATGATGGACATCGACGAAATATATAAAATTATAGCTAAATCACTACATGGACCTTCGCTTGACATTTAATATTAATACTCTCCGCTAAGATCACATCACTTTGTTAAGGTTATAGTATTATCATGATGTTAGTACCTAAGGATCATTTATCTTATTACATTTCATTTCCAAGGGCCACCATGGAAGATCACTGCTGTGAGGCTCCGCCCTATTCTTGATTGTACCGTCTTAATTGCATGTGAAGATCGTGAATAAAAGTTTATATATATACCAAACGCATTAATCATCAACCCCTCCCCCCAACTGGTCATGATTAGCAACCGGGCATAACATACCAAATAAGGCTTGCATAACATAAATCCAAGGTGACCATACCCTCTGATGATATAAATTATTATACAATTAAAAATCAAAAATATCACTGACAAATGCACAACCTTTCCCACGCACGTCACTGCCACACCCATTGTGACGTCATAAAGGTATTGCGACAATAATATTCCACACCTATTGTGACGTCGCACCTGTGTCCCTTCCAAAACACTTCTCTACCTGATACCGCACTGTGCGGATGTGTATTTCCTTGTTGAAATTTTTCTCTTATCTATATGTATTTATTGTATGTTAATGGTGAAATAAACCTCACATTCTGCTAGGTTTCTGGCCAAACTTGCCTCCTCATACATTATTCCAGGAAAGGATAGCCCATGGACATATCTGGAATGTACATGGGAATTAAGTCCATGTCGAAATTACCATCTGTTCACGAAATGACTTTATTTTTCTAATTGACTTCTTGTAATACGACTGCATTTATTGACTTGCTGCATGAACATCATAAATAAATAAAAAATAAATAAATCCTTCCACTGATCATGAATAGAGACTATACAGCCTGAATATGAATGATAGAACTCATTCTGAAGAACTAAATTGAATGTATGTCATTGTTTCAAGCACATTACTAACAAATCGCATGCAACCAATGCGTGATTACCGACTGTCCTGAGTGTAGGTATTGTGTTTTATGAATGGCAAACGGAGGACTTGACTGTGCATCTGTTAACATATGTGTAGGCTGTTTTGATAGATAAACAGTGGGCGTCTATCTGAAAAGCCATGGTAAGTACCAAGAAACACCACACCCTGTTAGTTAGAGAAACTTTGCAAAGGATTTCTAGGAAGTCCGTGGCTTTAAGAGGTTGTTAATGCTACAACGTAATTTTTCGTCATAGGATTTACTTAGGCGTGAATTACTGGAAATGTAGAAGATTCACTTTTTCCTCTATTTCCATGAATGCATGGCTTTTTCCTTGAAATGTACATTATTGTTGTATTCTTCTGAAAAGTGTCCATATATTGGGAAAAGAGTATTGATATTGCAATTCGCTTGCTTTTGATCAATGTGAGATTCCCTAAGTTTAAGAAGATAAACGAAAGCCCACTTTAAAATACTATAAATATTTGGGGATCGAGATAGATCAAAAAGTGAACTTTAAAAAGTTTATGGTTAAAAAGACCAATACGGTCAGAGGTAAGGTGAGAGCCATGTCAAAGTTGTATGGGGCATGTAACCAAGACACTCTTCTTTTGATTTATAAAACAATGGTTTTGCCAATATTAGACTACGGTGATCTATTCTTTGGTTCCACCGCTAAGTCCCATCTTCAAAAACTTCAGTCTCTGCAGAACTCAGCTTTTAAAATTATTCTGCACCTTCCAAAGATGACTAGTTCTGAAGAGATACATCAAAGCCTAAAATTACCTATGTTACAAACGAGAAGAGATGCCCACCTATTAAACTTGGCTTTCATTAAATCTCGTGACTCAAAAAATATCGACAATAGAAACTTGAATCTCCGGAGTTTAAAATCAGGGAAAATATTGAAAGTACCACACCCTAGGGTGGAAACTTTTAAAAAATCATATGTATACCAATTAACTTCCCTTTGGAATAACCTCCCGGAAAAAATTCAGGTAATCCCTACGCTGAAAGAATTTAGAAGTTATCTAAAAAACAATTACTATAATGACTATGACCCTTACTTAAGAGTTTCAAATGAAGAGGGTAGAAACTGATATATCAGTGAATATTGTAATACTTGTATAGCAAATATATACATTAATGTCATTAATGCCATCTCACAGGCTTGTAGTCCTGGAAAGTATAATCGATATAACGATGGGTAAAATCTTAGGTCAGAGGCGACGAGGTGGAAATGGTGTTATAAAATTCCACTGTGTCACTTCGTTACCGTAAAAAGGGAGGGGGGAACAAGTCATTCATTCTTTCACTTTAATAGCAGATCTTTGGATTCTGCTGGGGTTCTGGATACTTATAAATTACTGTTTGGACAGGAAGTGGTCAAACCGGAAAACGGATGAAGTAAATTATTGTTCGGATTCAGGGGTTTATTTTGCGGATGTAGATTTATTTTGCGGATGTAGTTAAAATAAACCCCAGTCGACGTTTCCGCTCAATCAGTCACTTACCTCATCAACTAGTTGTTTGTCGTCGATTCCGCGTTCATTTTTGAACGTGTATAAATAAATTTAAAGTCCTGGTCACATTAAAGTCATTCCTCCACTGTTTCCGATGGAAATATTAGCCATTTTTAAGTTTTTCGGGCATAGGGTTCGCCATAAGGTGACGACAGTAGACATCGTGCAAGCAATGGCTGACTCCCAGTGTCACTGTCAGTGACAATCAGGGCCCGAATTCTAGAATTCAGGCTATGTAAAACTCTACACAATATCTCCAAAATCACCGATAATGTTCCAAATATCCTTGTTCTTAGCATGATCCGCTTGCTGAATGGTGGTAAGCAACGAAATAGGGAATAATCCAAGTAATCACAACCTAGGCCTCGACACGTGACGACAGTAGACATCGTGCAAGCTCCGGTTTGTTGCCGTGTGGGTCACTTTCGAATGAAATCCTCCGTGCGCTATATAGACTACCGTACACAATGCAACGCCAAGTCAACGTGCACATGAGTGGCTATGCCGAAGGGTCTCCCCATCTCTTCCGGTCGCACGTATGGGTTCTGAAATCGCCATTCATTGAATACTAGATTTCCGTAGACTAAATCTTCGCTATCGGGCTAAAACTACATTTAAAACATTTCTACCGATTCAAATCTTTTATTTATTTCTTTTTTTAAGTCCCTAGACACACGCAACACGGCATTGGAAAACCGGAAGTCGCTTATGCTTTGGATAGCAAGCAGCGGATCCTTGCGAAAACACGCCGGCCGGTTTGAAAAGTGACATCACTAAATACGCACCTCTGATTGGCTGTTGTAGCTGGAGCTTCATTCGGCCAGCCGTCGCGTTGTCATTTAGATTCCGACTAAAGCGGTGCAAACTTGCGGAGAGTAAACACAGGGTTTCTGAAATCGCCATTCATTTATTACTTGATTTCCATAAAGGAAAACGTCGCTATCGGGCTAAAACAACATTTAAAACATTTCTACCGATTCAAATCTTTTATTTATTTCTTTTTTAAGTCCCTAGACACACGGATACGGCATTCGTAAACCGGAAGTCTGATGCTTGGTTGCATGCAAAAACTGGAAGCTTCGTTTGTTTCTGGAACGGAGAGTGCGGCTGACGTAAACGACATTATGAAGTTATGATTACGTGTACATATGTGATATTGGTTAGAAATAGTTAAAATAATCCAAATATTAGAATGTGATGGGTTAAAATGTGTAAAACATCCTGATTTGGATGTTATGAAGGCTGCATTTGTCTCGGTCCTTTCCATGTCAGACGTAAAATAGTAACCCATGTGTTCGAGTGGAGGAGCTAAATTATTGGAATTCATCCTGCTGTAAGTACATCTACAACCTTTTTTTAAGCCTAATATTGGTTAATATGTGTTTAAACAGTAGTATTGAATCCAAAAATCGGCTATTAAAGTGATTAATTCCCTCGATTTTGTGTCTGAGGCTTTTGCTTGAAAATAAACCCCTCGGCCCTCCGGGCCTCGGGGTTTATTTTCAAGCAAATGCCTCAGACACAAAATCTCGAGAAATTAATCACATAGTAAATTGTTCTATGTCCATGAATTATAGAAATCTAGAATTCACTAGAAGGAAAATTGTAATTGCGTAGTGTTCTCTATGCAAACAAAAACAAAAACTAAACTCATTGTAACGAGTTATATTCTAATCGCAAGTACAAAGCTTGATTAATAAGAGTAAACAACTAAAAGAAATTTTTAAGCATACTCAATTGTAGTTGATCAAAAATTAAGCGAATATATCCTGTAAAGCTACTCACGAAAAATTTGAGCACATTGTTATATCATTAATGTGTTTATCTTACGACTGAATTTTGTATATTCATTTTCTTTGTTAAGGGCTTACTGGAAGAGCTATCAGTAGATGTAAATGTCCGGTTCTGTAAATTGTTTACTGAATAAAAATTCTATATATATATAAAATAGTAGGAGTATGGTGTTTATCAATATTAATAGATTGGAAGATGGTTTGTTTTTACCCTAGGAAGAAGAGAATGCATACACCCCCAGAATTGAAAGTTATATTCTTGATGTAAGTTCCGTAAGCTTCCCCGCCTCGATCCCCATCCCCTACCCCACTCTTACCGCCCCCACCAATCCACCCTTTCATTTTAAAAGGCAATTCGATATAATGGTACAAGCGTAGTGAACGGCCGAACCCTTGGGTCTATAATTTCCCTATCGTGAATAATAATAATAATCCATATAATATACGGGAAGAGCAATTTCTACGAAAAGAGGTAGAATAGAGGGGTTTCTTTAGGTAGAAAAGAGGGGTTTCTTTGTCTCACATGTTCTCGGAATTTGTTGTTTTACAAACCGTTATATTCATCCATAGAGTTCTGTCCACCCTCTCTGGAGGACGTCGTATAATGTGGTTTGTGAAGGTATCTGGGGTGGAAATGGGATCTACACACTATTTATAGCCTGGGAAAGCCCCTGAGGGATACTACATCATTTCTCATAAGCTACTACCTCCCTTCTATACATGCAGAGGAGTGGGAGAGGGTGGGGGTATTGGAGTAGGGGAGGGGAGGGAGAAAGTGTAGGAGGGGAGAGTGAAGAAAAGGGAGAGGGTGGGGAAATAGGAGAGGGGAGGGGGAGGGAAAGAAAAGGGAAGGAAAAGAGGGAAGGGAGAAGGTGTAGGGGAAGGGAGACAGGGGAGGGAGAGGAAGCGAGGAGGAGGAGCATGAGCAAGAGGGGAGGAAGAGGGGGAAATCAGAGATGGGGTTGGGAGAGAAAAACAGGTATGAGAGACAGAGAAGAGGCGACGGGAAATGAGGGAGAGGGGGAAGTGTGGGGAGAGAGGTGGACCGTCCGGAGGATGGGTACTTTGCTAGTAATGAATAAAACCATACAATACAGTTCTACATGATCATCAGGACTGTGCTTCAAAAGCAAAATGTATCCCAAATGTAGGCCATCTAGTAAATGTCAAGGCCTTGTTCCCTGATATCTCTCCCCGTCTCACTGTCTGTCCAGTGAGTAGCGGCTGCGAGTTGCGTCTTGGGGTGACGATCATGGTTACGGTGAAACATTAATAGGCCTAGATCTATGGATATTTTGTTTTTCAAATGACCAGTATTCCCCGACCCCCGGCCCGACCTGACCCAGTGCAAACTCATCCCCCGTCCCGTCCTGTCCCGGCCGTGTAAAACACGGCCCAACAAGTAGAGGATGAAAAATTGAAGATGTGAGTCCCTGAAGAGCCTTGAACTCCCAACCCTCAGGTCTGGAGGCAAGAAGCCTGCCACTGAGCTATCTGCCGAGGTCGGGAGTGCAGGCCTTCATTATAGGAGTCATATGCCTAGGGTGACTCATGCCGAGTGAGTCTTAAATAGAAAATTTACTACAGCTAATAGAATTTGTAAGTTAGCTAAGATTTTTCTTCATAATCGTGTCTAGGGGATCCATATCTATGAGAATCAGTCACTGGTTTTTGGCCTACAACTTGTTTTGTATGCAAACAGGTCGATATTGCCTGGCTCCCGTACCATGTTCCTTTTCAAACCTGAGGGGCCTGATGTCACTCATGAAAGGCTAAGAAGTAGGCCACGCCCTCGGCCGCGGGATTGTGACGCTTCGTCCAGAAAAGTGTAGACCGCTTGAAAGGATTGTTATTTTAATTATATTTCTCAAGATCTGTACGCCTATTATTGTTTTTATATTTACCTGAATATAGCCATTATAGGATCGTCGCAAAAATGGCCTTTGCGGCCGGCGAGTTCCCCAGCTACTAAACTAAACATTCAAAATCAGACCAAGAGTTGTCAGGCATTTTGCCTTGCTAGATCTGCTGTTGATCTTATGATCCTCATAAGATGACAGCAGATATTTAGAGTTTATGATTCAATTCTGTTTCTCGTTACCTTTTTAATGGAATAAATGATAATCCTGGATGTTCTATCTGCAAAAAGAGCCTATAAGCTTTGTTTTTCTGATCGGAGGGCTTCCCGACCTGCCGCTATATATGATGTCATTGTCCCCATGGTCGCGTGACTGATCCGCAGGATCTGATTGGCTTAGAGTCGTAGTGGCTCTTTCTGTGGCTGTGGCTTCTTTTTGTTTTGATATGGCGGCCATTGCTGAGAGCTCTCGCTTCGAATCTGCGGTTAGCGATAACTTTTTAATTCTTTAGTAAGTAACACATGTTCCCATTTGAACTTTGCTGCCCTTGGGTGAGTCTAGCTTCTGGGATCGGTTAGAAAGTTCAGAAAAAAATAAAGCACTAAAACAGGCCTTCGGAAGACAGTCTCGGTATATATACGTTTATCCTCTCGGGGGGTCAACCGGTCACGTGATCTGATAATCATAGCAAAGCTATTCCTACGGAATAGCGGTCGGTTGTGCTCGTCTAGCTGTATATATACATGTCTTCTCTCTCACTCCCTTTGTCTCTGTCTCTCCCACTCACTCTCTCCCTTTGTCTCTCATTTTCCCTCCCAATCTCAGAATAAATAAAATATGTTGAAATAGATCTATCTATCTATCTACCTATAATGTATACGTGATGTGTTTTAAGAAAATTAGTCACAAGTCGGAAAAGTAGCTGAATATACTCTACAGGATGAGCTTAGAAATGTATATGTGTATTTAATACACCGTCTTGAAATAAATTACATAGTACATGTATGTATTCATACGATTTGGACCATTAGATGAAAATAAGAACATTCGTACAAAGAGATCTTGTTTATAAAAGAAAAATATCAATTCTGCGACTTGTGACTCATTTTCCTGGAACAGATCATATTTATGCGTATTGACTGGTCTGTTTCCGCAGTCTGTGTCAAAGTATAATGTACCTACCTTTCGTGTCTGAAGCGCTAGAAATGCACCGAAAATGAGAAGAATCCCCTTGATTGTGAAAACAGTAGCCAGGTAGACCAGATGATACATGGACGAACAATGGTGAACAACCTTGTAGAGGATTACATCGCCCCCCTCTATTTCCTAGAAATTGATAAAATAGGATTTAAAGTTTGACCAAAAGATAGCAGTTGTGTGCGATGAGTGTAGGATTGCACTGACAATAGACATTTTAAGAATAATATTATGCTTCTACCCGAGAGTATAAAAGTGTTCCAGCTAGCCCTTACTAGGAACATATGTCACTAACGGCATGCTATCATTAAGACAATTCTGAACATTACAGTTGTATCCAACTTCATCAATTTAAAAAAACCACTTTGAATAACACAGAGTTTAGACAAATATAACGTACAGAACAGTCAGGTTCAGAAGGCAGTTTTGGACCCCTAGGTTTTATGGGTCATTAACACTTTTAGCCTTAGTCTTAGCCTTGTGGTTAAGCTTATCGCTGGATGTGGAATCCAGGAATGTGGCCGTCTGGACCTGACTGAGAATACATTCGGACATAACCAAAAATATGTTTTACACCAAGGCAACACACTCATATACCATTATTTGTCAGCCTAATTTAAAAGAATTGACTAAATGTGTTGCGATGCTGATTGTAGATTGTCTGACGACCTGATGACCTGTAGATTGCTATGATCAATGGCGGGCATTGATTGTAAAATCAATCCTGAATCAAACTTACCTCTATATCGACAATGTCAGCGCTGATAGTGTGTTCATCCCAGACTTCTCGTACTGTAAACAGCAAGACGTCGAGGCCAACTAGGGAGGCCACAATACCGAATAGTTGGCCATCTCTGAGAACAGTCCTTTTAGTGGTGTTTGTAAATATCTTATACACTCTCCATGTCTTTGCAAACAAGGATCCGAAAGCTAATGAAAATCCAATCATGGTGAAGACCAATCGGGCCTATAACATACAGTCATCGATACATGAATGGACCGTGCAGGTCGTCAAAACATGAACAATTGCAAACATAATATGTGATGGGTCGCAAGAAAAAAGAGCCTAAAGTAAAAAGAATTGATCTTTGATATTTGAAAAGATGAGATTAAGTGGATTCCGGCGATGTTAATTGACTTTTCAGAAATTTTATGATGAGTAGTTTATACGAAGTACTAGAAAGGATTATTAGGTCATTTCAGGGTGAAAGATTACTCTAAACTAGTCGAAAACATTACCCTGGGAGGTGCTTAAAATGTATAAATTTGAATATTCAGTAGTCCTTAATATGCATTTATAGGACTAAACGCGCTAAACTTAAACGCATGAGAACATTCCTACAAATATCTCCTGGGGAAAAACATTGTAAAAGTATTATTACGTGAGCCTCATTCTTCTGTAAAACATCACATAACACAAGTCATATAATATAATAACACAAGTAATAAATCCAGCAAAGGTTCAAAATAATATATGTGTCCGTATTGCAACATGGTCTCAATGTGTATATTATTAAAACTATAATATTTTATTTCCACTGATGCAGTTTACTAAAGATGAAAAGGCTATATATCACTTCACACAGATAAAGGTTAAATACTGTTTAGGATATTATTGATGCTAATTAAAGTATTGTCTATAATATTACATGGCAGCATTGTATTTATCTTTAGGCCATATAGAATACCTTGCAGCAGAATCGAATGTTCTGATAGTTTAGTTCCTGCAGAAATATAGCTGTATAGTTTACAATGCATCCGACGACGATGACGTTATTCATTGAAGGAGATGACATCTTGATGATCCTTAAAATGGAAATAGTGTGAATGACCAATGATGATAAATAGTGAATAATGTGAATGGAACAAGAATTAGTTACAGTTAACAGTTAGCATTTTTTTTATTTCCGGCCCATGCAGAGGATTGCGTTTCCAAGGGAAATGAAGATTGATGCCAGTTAAATGTAAAGTTTGAATATTGTCACACAAATCATTAAATCAGTCCATGTTGAACGAGATTTCCTGTAAAGAAAAGGCGTAAACCCAAGGTACTACTTGATCATATTGGGTTTAAAATAACACCGGAAATATGAAGGTTAACAGAATGTTGAAAGAAAATGAGGCACAAAAGAATTGGCAGGTGTGTACAGAAGCTAAGAATGTTCACCTAATATTTTTCTAAAAAGAGTGAGAGGCGAGAAAGACAAGGAAGGTTAGAGAGACAAGGACGGATAAAGACAGGGGAGAGGGAGGAGGTGGATGTGAGAGGAGGGAGGGGGAGAGAGGAAAGAGAAGAGGGAGGGAGTAAGGAGAGGGAGGGATTAGGAGGGAAAGGAAGGGGAGAGAGAAAACAACAAGAAATCCATATCCCATATGTAACTGGTCACTCCATGTAATTCTTTTGGTCCCTTTAGCACCTTTGCATGTAATGTATCTTATGACTTAACCTGCCCCTTTAATTCACACCTAAACGCCATTCCCTCACCCTCCCAAACATTACCAGCATGATACTGATCTTATCTGCTGATATCAGAATCAACAACAGATTCTCCACACTGATATCCAGGATGGGAGGACCTCAGATGCTATCAATGATTGACAGTAGTCTACCCAAATGCTTTAGATTGATGGTTATCTATACATCAATCTGACAAATGAGTCCCAAGACGCAGACAATTATATATATAAATATATTTCAAATATTTTACCTAACGTTTGCTCCGAATGTTTTCATCTTTGGGGTGTATTGCACCGTTAGTAGAATGAATTTCATGATTCTGTTTTGCATATATTTATGCATATCTTAGGTTATCCTAAGGATCAAATATATCTAACTACTTTACTAGTGATTGACCATCAAAAGTTATTGCGAACATTTTTTCATGCATCAACAAATATAGAAGTACTCATTGGATGTCCTAATGTATTAATATTGGTACACAACAAATCATCATGAACAGAAGCCAGCTCAAAATGTTTACAAGGGCCTTCCTTATCTTCCCAACAACCATAGAAAAAATCCGGGCCTAGGTAACCACCAAACCCTGACATAGAAGAGTCAGTATAAATATGAATAGCAGGGGCGTAATAACCTGATAATTTCTTAATGCCATTAAAAACAGGAAGAAACCTACTCCACCATTGTAAACCCTGCTTGTACATCAGACTCAACTTGACCCTTGACAAACCCTTTGTTGCTTTCAAAAGGGAATATATATAACCTTCTACAAAAAGTTCTACCACCTTTAACCACTACTGCACAATGTGCTAAGTTGCCTGTTAATCTTTCAAGATCCTTCCTAGTACAGAAATTCTTAGATAGGTTAAAATCTACCGTACTCAGAGCACGATCAATCTTTTCTTGAGGGAGCTTGAAACACCAATTTACCAATTTAAGTCAATGATAATACCTAAATAAGTGTGAGTGTGAATGGGAGTGATAACCTTATTAAAGTTAACATTAAAACCTACAAATCTCAGGAGGAGGGTAAATGTTAATAGTTCTGTAAGCATTTGAGATATCTACCACACAACCACAACCATTTTTAGACACAAGATCAATAGTATCGTACACTCGGTAAAAGGCAAATTTTGGGGCAGTGCTTTATCGTTAACTAGGGAAACATTACCAATCACAAGTTCAGTACTAACTGTCGAGTCCGTCCAATAGAAGCATAATTGAATGATATGTCTTTTAACCAATTATGATAAGAGCGGTCTGGGACTTCCCCAACCAACAGACTGTTGTGTCTGTGAGGCACATGGCACCGGCGACATGGTTTGAAATTCAATTCAATTCAATTCAGTGATATGTGTCACTTTAAATGGGAAGTGCTTTCTATCAAAATAAAGCTCAGATTCAGATGAATGCCGCTATGTACGTCATTGTCACCCTTAACTTATATTAGAAGCGTCATCAACAATGGCGTGTGATCGCACATGAACATCTCTAACAATATCTAATTCATGGACATTTGTCTAATACTCTTGTTGTATTATAGTCTATAAGAAAAAGGTCTTTGTCTGGAATAAGAAGTGTTCTGAGATAAGTATTCATTATTTTACCTAAGGGTCAGGGCGCAGAAGTCACACATACATCTGGCACTTTGTCATACTCACTGTGCCACATTCTTAATTGTTATAACACATACATTTTGCACACCCATATATAGAGTGTGACTTCATTTTAGCATGTTTTAAAACTAATGGGAAACTCCAAACAGAGGTTAGTGGATTCACAATACCCCAGGACATGTTACAAGTTGAGCCTTTTATTATTAAGAAGTAAATTAGGGAATTATTACATTTAGCGTAATGTTTAGCGTCTACAGGTGTGATGTTCAGCATCTACTGACGTGATGTTTAGGATCTCCAAATAGATTTGCTGCCCGGTTTGTTGCTTAAATTTATGTGCAGAACGTCTTAAAATGCATCTAACGCCTCACAAGTAGGCTATTGTGTCCTCTGTTGATACACTAGGAAGACACCAGTGTCTAATTTTATGTATGAACTGAAGACGCTGCCCTATCCCAGTTTTTAGAGTGTATAGAATCAGAGCTCAGGAATGCATGCATGTGAGTAATCGTGGGCATTCTAGACTCAGCGTTGAGACAGTTCCTTTAAACCTAGTCAGGCCGATGCTGACCCTACAGTGCTATTGCTACTGGTTACAGCGGTACTGTTGAGATATAGGAAGACTATCTATTTTAACCAAGCTAGTAAAGCCCCTCGTTTCAAATCGAAAAATGCCATTAAAATATCATTAGTGTAGTCATACTTACTTATGCTTTCTGTAATAGATGTTGATTGCCAGAAAGACACCGGCCAGCACAATTCCAGTGGAAGCCAGTACACACAGGCCTATGTACAGAGGAAGAGAAACAAATAGGGAACGCTGGAGCTTGGTGGTAGAGTCTCGAGGGGGGCTTCCTCCTGTGTTGTAAGAAATAAAATTAATTTAGGGACTGTTCATAATTAAACACTCGGGGTGGGAGTGGGGGGGGGAGTGGAGAATTAGCAAGTCAGCAAGAAATGGTGCCCATCGTGGGATGTGAATCACAGCACCCTTTGCCACTGGTTACAAAGCCAGTACATTAGAGCGCTAGTTATTCTTTCACCTGAGAAACATATTTTTGTCATTCTGTTATAAGTTGCAAACTCAATTGTTTGGTTAGCATCGTTAGATCGTCAGAAAATGTACAATCGGCAAAAAGGAATTCTGCTTAATTAGGCTGAACAAATTACATTTCTTGAGGTAGAAATAGTGAAAAGGGCCATTTAATTATGAGTAGAGGTTAGAATGTACAAGTAGAGGTTAGAATTCATAAGAAGAAGCACCTGACCATATTGTAGCCTCATCCTCCAGCCACTCTATCGTACCGTTTCCATCCTGAGAATGGTAACCCACTATTCTTCTCTTACCATCTGAAATATTGCAAAGTGATTAACTTAAGGGTGTATAAATATACACTTATATATTTTACGTTGTGAGATATAGGAGAAGATAGAGAGAGGGGGAGAGGGAGAGAGGGAGAGAGGGAGAGAGGGAGGGAGAATGAGAGGGATAGAAAAAGAAAGATGGAAAGAGAGGGCGAGAGCAACGAGAGGGCGAGAAAGACATACAGAGCAAGAGGGGAGAGAAAGAGAGACTGAGAGAGAGAATGATCAATACCTTGTAATCTCCGAATTTTCACTGTTCCAGGGCAGTCGCCATTTTCATCAAAAGCAACAACGCCTTTGATCCCCAGGAAGCCAAGTTTCCACATGTTCTGCATGATCATATCGGAGACATCAACGTCATCATACGAGAAGTCCTCTAACCCCTTTCTTCCTGAATCGACATTTAAGGAGAAACTATGCATAGAGATGGAAGATACGATCATTATTGATTACGGTGGGAGGTCGGGGAGGTCGGTTTTGGTGGGTTTAGGTGAAGGTCGAGGGCATATATATAACATTTAATGATACATACTTGGGGAAAAGTAGAGGTGGAATGTTTTGGAGTTAATAATTGATAGTAAGAGAAGTGGTTATAAATAATGCCTTTGCATCTACAATAATGAAATGCTAAATTCTTTTGTAGAGAACCTATTTTGATCCCCTGGAATTCTTCGTATTTTGTATAGGATTTAATCTTATGACACGGTATGACATGCTCAAATCAGCTCACCTGAGTCCCTCATTTCAGTGAGTGTCATATTCAGGACAATGGCTGCAGCCCAGGCGACATCATAACCCTGACTGGCTTCCTGTATTCCTACCACATCTTTGTACCCAATCCTTTTGTCATAACCAAGCTTCCATTCCTGAGACGTGAGACCCGAAAGACCACGTTCCTGTTTTTGGTTAATGTACACAAAACCTGTGCCGAAATGACCTTCCGCCGCTAATGTGACCTGCTCTGGTGTACAATCACCGGATAGTTCTGGGTTTGCCCACCAACTGTCATCGTACCAGCCAACCAATATCCATACATACTTGGGTCCGTACAAACCTGCCTTGTATGCCTGAAATGACCATAGCTGCCATCTTAAAGCATGTCGTCTGACCAAATTGACTTATATCATGACCGTTAGGACTGAATTCAACAATATTCCTATTATGACCTATAGAACTGAATTCATCAATATTCTGCTTTAGTTATTATGTTTAAACATTGGTTAGCGATACTAAATAAAGCCACCATGGAAAAGGATTTCAGAGGGTATCCAAAATAGAAATGTTGACTTTTATGGAGCCCTTTAGCAAAATCAACCCAACAAAATTGTCCAAAGTTGTGGTCAAATGACATTCAGGTGGGTTATAAATGAACAGATAAAAAAATAGAATCTGTTATTTTGGACCAACATGTTAACTGAGAGTGCAGCTTCAAATTTTGATTTGAAGTGCAACACTACAGAAAGCCTCCCCAGATTAAACTGGCATATCAATATCAACTGATATTCCAGTTGTATGCATTTTGGCTTTAAAATCTCATTAAGGCTGCATTCGCACTGACAATTGGAACATGGACTTTATGGAAGCACATGTGATGTGTTACAGGAAAAAGAGTCACAAGTCGCAAAAGTGATATATTTCAAAGTGATTTATTTACAAGTTCTCTTTATATAGGAATGTACGCATTTTCAGGCTATTTGATGCTCCTAGTGGTATAAATACATGTACCAAATTTCGAGACGGTACACGTATTAAATATACATGCATTAGATTAGATTTAGATTTAAAAATATTTTATTCAGGACGTTGAACATTTCCATACATACAGCACGAATATTCTTAGGACAGCCTGATTTGCCAAAAGATTTACAGATAGCGAGTTGGTTACAAAACTAAATTAATACAATATATTATTTCTATTTCTATTCATACATATTTAGTGGCATTTTTTCTTTATAGTACACAATATCTATATAATTCTAAACGCTTATACATAATTCAGGTTTTTGAGACAAAGTAAAAATACATGCCCTCACTCAGAATCACTATCAAGTGTGAGAGATGATGAGCTATTAAAAGAAACACTTTCCTACTACTACAGACGCCCTGCTTTTACACATAAACCATTGATAAACAAGTGCATTGTTAAGCTTATCTTATAGAATTATTAAGCTGCGTTATATTACTAGTAACTGTCCACTCTGAGATATTGCAGACCATATTCTCAAAAATAAACATATCAAACTTAAAATATAGAACTATTTATTTGATGTCCTAATGGGTACTATCATTAGAATCGTCTTGATCTCATCTTTTCAAATACGATGATATCCCAAAATCCATTTTTTTGTGATTTGTGACTCATTTTCCTGCAACACATCACATGTGAGCAAAGTCGCCTAAAAACAGTCCGACATTACTGGTAGTTGTAAGCTTAAAGTTCAACCCTCTCTGAAAACAAATTACCTTGATTCAAGAACATCTTCAGTTATATTTAATTGTATCTTTGACCTCATTTTTGGGGTAAATTTCCTACAATTAATATGCATATATATCTGAATAAAAACTATTATCTAACACTTTCTTTCACCACAAGATATGTATACCACCTAAATGATTCCCCTATTAAATTAAGTTAATTTCTACAACATTATATGGGTCTGTTACCATAGCAACCAAATGAAAACACATGAATAAAAAATTAAAGAAAATTTTCTACTTTCGGTTGCCATGGTAACGGATCTACCCCAATTTGAAAACAAATATATTTCTGAATTCTCTTTGTTGAAACCTTTCTACTGATACCACACTTGCCTATATCAGGAGATTTATGAAAAATCATTACTTTTCTGGGAGAAATTAGCCTAAGGTATATATCCTAAGTCGTTTCTATGGTTACCATTGATGGACACAGAAAACAATGAATTCGTACAACTAATGCCGATGTGCCTGGCAAGAATTCAGAAGTGAAGCAAATTTGGGTGAATGTTTTAATGAAAATTAATCATTTCAATTTATAAATAATTTTGAGTGAAAATTGATGTATTTCATCAAATTCTGTTTCCATGGAAACAGTTTTTCGAGTAGAACTATATTTTTTCATTCGAAATATCAAGGTATCAAAGACCTTCAAATCTAATGTTTTTGTAAAGACAAATTCCTCAAAACAAATGGAAAAGTGACAAAAATAAGCCCTAAATTGTTACATTGTTTTCATGGTTACCATTCTATCTCCCTTGTGTCAACTAAGTAATCTAAAAAAAACATTGCATCGGCCGGGAATCGAACCCGGGCCGCCCGCGTGGCAGGCGAGCATTCTACCACTGAACCACCGATGCTGTGGTAACCTGACTCCCAGTGCACCAATCTCTCCAAAAAAGTAAAGTTTAAAAATAACGATAATTTGAGGTATGAGCCAAATAAATAAATAAATAAAATGAATGTTTAAGCTCGAGTAAATTATCTACAGTAGTTTTTATCCCTTCAGTCATATTCCAGTGCGAAATGTCAACTTTTAATATACTACTCACTCCTCTTACCTCAATACATATATGTGTAGTGGTTTACATGTACTGGTTTTGATTCACATTATATCATTAACCATTCCAGAAATGCATAGGTGAATATTGACCCATCTTGATTTAAATGTGCTAATTAGTGAGAGAACACACAATTTTATATATTTGTGATGTGTTTCAGAGAAATGAGTAACACGTCGCAAAATTAATATTTTAAATTAAGTATTTTGTCCACAAGATCTCTTTGTTCGAATGTTCTCATTTTTTTGTTTTTTTATTGCTCCAAGTCGTATAAATGTACAAAACATGTACCAAATTTCAAAATCGTGTACTTAATATATCTATGCACTTCAAAGCTCATCATACAGAGTATATTTAGCTACTTTACTGGAAATAGTCACCCAGAGATATTGCAAACCTTTTTTTAAAAATACAAATATCAAACTTAAAATATAGAAATACTTATCAAATATCCTAGTGTTTACTACCATTAGAATAGGATTGATCTCATTTTTGCAAATATGCTTAAATATCTCAAAATGTATTTTTTTTGCGACTTGTGACTTAGGACTTAGGCTTTATCCACTAACCAACGCTCCAGCATATTCTATGGGTTTCGGGTATCGAATGTAAAGTATGATGGCTGCTGTGGTTGGTTGAGAACTATGCCCAACTTTGTCCTTGATTTTAAATTGGGTTTATTTCCGATGATTGTTGAAGGCAAATTGTACATTTTCTGACGCCTGAACCCATGCCAAGTTTAATAAGAAGTACATCAAGTATGTTATCTCTCCTTGCAAATTCGTCGGAAATTTAGAAAATTTAATATTGTGCCTGATTGGGGTCATTTGCCATGACCTGTTATATTAAATTCCTTCATACAGGCAAAGCATAAAAATATCATAATTATGACTTTCCACTATTTTCCATGTGCCATGGAAACCAAAATAAACAAATTAATATTGAAGCACATAAGCTATTTTCCTTGTAAAGTTTATTCACACATAGCCTGACCACAGGTGCTTTAAATAGCAGATAAACAACGTTGTACAAGTCTGATGAAGGATTTAAACATGTATTCGCAATTAGGAAAATCAATATCACCAGAGTTATCATATATAATACCTCTTTTGCACTTCATATTAGAATTCTGGTAGTTATGCCAACCATTATGCCAACTCCCACCTCCAAAATTCTAGTTTTGATAGCTGATGGAAACAACATTACATTAAATATTGAAAACAAAATATGAGAAATATTCTTTGTTACCTTGTATATCCGGTGAACTGCTTTTAGTGGACTAAATACACAACATGTAATTTCACCTCCAACGTATTTATGGGATGCATTAAGCTAATCAATGTAACGGTCTGAACACCTGAACATCTTTGCAAATAAACGCATTGTAATAAATAAAATAGAATAAAATATTGTAATATTGCACGTTGTAACAGGTGAGGTAATGTCCAGAGATTTTGAAATGAAATCTGACCGCGAAGAAATCCTGAGTATATTCTGACATAAAGTAACCTCCCACTCACTATAGTTACTTTCAAATGGAGAATAGGGGATTTGAAAAGCCGCCATTTTGAATCTTGATTCGCATGGAATTATGGGACTAATGGTACGGTATAAAATCTTTAGGAAACATGCCATGTTCAGCATGGAATATTTATCGGTGCTTCAATGTCAATAGCCAAGTGTTATACATGTTTCCATAACACTAGTCCCCATCTTTGCTATCATGCATTTGGTTAACATAGACGAGCTATGATATTGCTGAAAACATTCTTGCAATTTTAGATAAAAATGTTGCCAAATACCTGTATGTCAGATTTCATCAGAATACATCCCATGATGCACTGTAATAGACATGCGCAGTGACACATGCAAATCCCCTATTGGAGAAACTATGATTGAAGCTGCATTGCATTCTTGACTATAACAACACACACTATGTCTTTTTGTAATACTTTGTTTAACGAGGACGGAATATAAAAGGTTGTCCTTCGCCATCCTATTCACAAGGATCAGGCAGCTAGCCCTATTTTTCGCCTCATATCTGGTTAAGGTTTTACCACGGACTTGTAATGAGTCTGTGGTTTTACTTGCATCGGTAATATGGGTGAAATCGCCAGAAAATGTTCAATTCACCTTCACCGATCCTCTCAGATTTAAGACTAAAATCAGGTTCAAAATACAGTTCAACATAACCTAACAGATTGCTTGAATCAAGGCTATAGTAATTGTACCCGATTTTTCGGTCTAATTTAGCAGATAGAATTTACTAAATGTGTTGACCTGCCATATATGGAACCTTAATTCTTTTATGTGTGGAATGAAATGTAATAAGATGGACATTGAATTACTGTAGTGCAGTACCCTGATGGGGAACCGAACCCTTCGACCTTTGAATTTACATTCCAATGCTCTACCTACTGAGCTAACCAGGCTGCTATATTCCAGCGGTTCACAATCAAGTCCTACCACCCATGACACTACATTACCATATTCACTCTATGTAATGTTTGGCCAACGGGAACAAAGTTTATCAATATCCTGTTACCATTATACTTGTCACTTCCATGAGTGGAGGTCAGACCAGAAAGTATTCTGGTATCTCAACTAAAGTTAAAAAGGATATCATCTCACCTAGCTAGGGTGAAGTGGCATCATTCATAAATATGTGAACTACACAGTAGAATCGATGGATGGCAATTTTAAGGCTATAGCTCACTGATATAAATTTCTTTAATACAGAAATACAGAGACCGGCACATCAAGCAGCATGGTACCCACCTCACAAAATACCTTTCCTAGAAGATCCAAGTAAAATCCCCCAACAATGATCCTTGCATCGTGATCCTGCACATGGAATATATTTCATGAAATTGTCTCATTCAATTCAATTGTATAATATACAAAATTAATATTGTAGAACTAGAAACATTTTTTACAAAAATCATTTCTTCTTTTTTTTTTCTTACAAATTTGGTAAAATTTTAATGAGTAACAAGATTTCTCTAATATTTTATCCTAACTGATTAAGAAACATTAGTCCCTACTTTTGAATGGTCATTGGTCCTCATGGGAAAATAGTGAAACCTAATTCAGGCAGTGTGTCATGACTATAAATAACACCTTTATATATTATTATTTATTGCATAACATTGCGTAACAATTATTCATGTCATTAATATTCGTCCTTCTAATTAATTTTGATTAGGTATAATAAAGAATATGAGTAGGTAATAGCATGTAATCTCGCAGTGGGGAGCCAGTAGTCAGACATGTTCAGTCATGGGAAACCAGGCATGCTGACCTCCCCTAAGGTGAAACATGGGTTGACCCAATTACTGTAGCATGATTGGTCGCCTTAATGAGGCGCCAATAGGGGATTGGCCAATGCTTGCCACTGACCAAGGTCAGCGAACTCAGGT
This sequence comes from Sthenelais limicola, assembly GCA_942159475.1. Lineage (NCBI taxonomy): Eukaryota > Metazoa > Annelida > Polychaeta > Phyllodocida > Sigalionidae > Sthenelais > Sthenelais limicola. The sequence continues at coordinate 42,834,880 of OW804100.1, forward strand.
GAGAATAATATGTATACTATGCTTGATTGGGTGAATAATTCATTAATACGCTTGCACAATAGACTTTATGGTCACATGCTCACATAGAAACAATTGAATTTGTATTCACAATTATGTACTCACTTTCTGCTTTTCAAAGTCAAATAAAGAATGTATACTACAACAACAATTTTAACTGCAACATTAAATTTGATCCAATTTCTCTGCTTACCTTTAGATTCCTAATTTGTAATTCTGGATTGTCAGTAAATATTTCCGATGTGATCAATGTAATGTTATTATCTGACATCCTCTGTACCAGATCTTCTGTTACCTAGACAGAAATGAGTGCAATGGTAAGTATCGGTTATGAAACGTTAAACAGGCTTGAGGAATAATATTTGTGGGAAGACTGGAAAAAATAATTAAAGTGTTTATTCCTAATATAAGCTATTTGTCCTTGCTTAGGCAGGAGATTTCTACTGTAAGAATAGAAATTAGCATTCAGTGTATAGCATATTCCTTTACCATAGATTTCCTTACCTACTGCTTAGCAAGGAAAGGTCGCTTAGGAAGGAAAACATCAAGTAGGTATTTGTTATGAAACAGACCCCAGATGAAAAATTAGTGATAGGGAGGTCATCAATTGTTTGAGATCATGGAGTGGCGATTCAGGGTAGTGAATCTCTCTGTCTGTAACGTCCTCATCCTTGATTAAGGCCGATTATCCTGAGGGGGAGCAATTGGAGAAGAAACAGGGGCAGTCAGGCCAGTGGAGATGAAATTATGTCAGTCACCAGCCGAGTGACTTTCTTCAAGATCAGATGAATTCCATCAGTCAGCCAACTGCTCCTCTGAGAGGAAATCGGTTCAGTGGTCGAGGGGCTTGAGTAGCACCATGTAAGTGCTTAGATCTATAACAAGTGTCAGTGACTTTTAAATGTAACAGTCTTTCAGATTACTTATAATGGTTACAGTGATTTGCTGTTAACAGTTGAGTCTTCAGAATTTAACTTCTAATTCAAGTCTCTTTTACTATAATATACTTCCTTGCGATGACTACCAGTACCTCCCTTGGATCCTTGAGTATAACGACCCCCAACTATGATCTGTGCTTTACAGCAACTTACAAGTCTATAGAATGATTATGTCCTTAAGGGTGGCCGTGCCCAAACCCCATTCATAAAACATGTCCATATTTTGCACAGGCATCCGTAGAAGAATGGAAGGGTAACTTGATATAGTACCCAACTATATCTCATTTGGATTTCCTTGCTAAAGATTATCTCAAACCAAAACACCTGCTTTCTCTTGCTACATGGTAGTACCATTCACCACTAGTTCTGTAACACGCCTGTATCACGTTTATCACATGCCCACTTACTTAATCTGTTGATAGTTATTTAAAAATGATGTCTACTGGTATCATATGATATGTATTTTATAAAAGTTCGAAGTCGGAGCATATCTCACAACTATACCCAACGCGGGATTATGTTGATAATATGATTGTTAACTGGCCATTCCCAGTATCCAATACGGTTATATCGAATAGTAGTCAGAATTAGCATTAGTATCACATGAATATGGCTCTCGCGCTGTATGCTAGTTACTGCACTAGCCCTAGAATCATACACAAAATCTTTCTCATGAATAGTGAGCTGCTACTTAATGCTACACTACACTGTTAATAACATGTAGTCAAGTCTATAACGATATGTCTGATGATGCTATACCTCATACCAACAGCAAGTTTATTAAAATTGTGTAGCCGAATATGTGAATCTCTGGTCAGAGGCTACCATACCTCAAGATGCCCTGCGAGCATCAACAGCTTTATATTGTAATCATTTCCCACTCCATCACCAACTTCATGTATCATAGAAGTTTATTCTCTCATCTTACCATCCCACACAACTTAGAATCTACTATTATATACTTATAATTTATTCAATTGTCTACTTTCGTGTTCGCATTAAAATTCTGTAACTAATTCACATACAATCAAGATTCAGGCACCCAACAGAAGAACTACTTAGGCAGCTGCCTATCTAGAATGTTGAACAACCTCATTGTAATACGACCAAATACGATAAAGAATTCTTGAATTGAATTGAATTGTAAAATACTCAAGTTTACCATTTCTCACACATAGTATTGCACAGTTTGATTCCTATCATTTCATTACATAGCCTACAATATTAAGGTCTCTGTTCCTTTGTATCTGTCTCAAGCATGCTGTAGATCTATCTCACAATGCCTCTGAATCTCACATTGTCTCTGTTGCACAACTGTGACCAAAAGGAACAGTCATGTTAAAAGTGTCCCGTTTAAGGTATGAACGTTAATATGGGTACTAAGTTACAGAGACAGAAACAGAACAGTTACAAAAAGAGAAAGATGGTGGAAGATAGAACATGGAGAGATGGAGATGTGCACTCTACTGTCCCGCTAGCAAATCCTGTGCATAGCACGGGCATTTGCTAGTATATATAATGTTCTAATCTTGTATTAGTGCACCTTCGGACAGACACTCAGTTTTAGTGCGTTGGCGCCAGTTGCACCAGGTTCACTCCACTATTTGTTGCCCTTTTTTCTTTAATAAAGGGGCCAGCCTTTGTAGCCGGCTCCAAACATTCTGTGTGATATCTTCCATTCATGCTATATACCAAACTTGAATGAAATCGCCTGAAAATGTACAATTCACCTTAATAGCCATCCTCTCAAATATCCCAAATTTAAGTACAAGGATGAGGTTCGAAATACAGTTCAACAGAACTTTAGAAGATGCTGATCTGATTATACATTTTCTGACGCCCTAGCCCAATTATGGGTTTGTTCAATATCAAATATCAATTGATTCTTTTATGATGTTGATTAATGATGCTTGTTTATAAATTTGAATGAGCATTGCAATTGCTGCCAATACCTTTGTAATGTTTCAATGTGCAATTATAGCCCAATAGTGTCCCAAATATGGAAAGGTTGACAGTTTGTAACGATTAAAATCAGGACTGGAAAAAGGTTTTGTAAAGACATGACTGGCATTGTGGTACCATCAGGGTGATTTTGGAATGAGATCACTTGAAGATACAGTATCAGTTACTTTTCAGTTGACTTCTGGTTCGTTTATTATTATTGAAAAATTAAAAAATTGTTGAATGAAAACATAATATTGAGACTGCACTTCTAATATTACCATACTTATATCCTATATGATGAAGCTGAAAAGTGCCAATATTTATTTTGTCTAAATCAATTGGTAATATACCATTGGATGTAGTTTATAATTTGAAATACTTCTGGCCAAGTCTGAAGTGCATAAAGAAATACTCCCTTTGTAAATGAAGGGAATTAAAATTCATATCACACAAGAATACAGGGAGGATAGCTCTGAAGATGATCCCCATAATTTCAAGTGATGAGGGAACAATGAATTGTACTTATGCATAGATGGCAAAAAATGGAGTCATTTTGTACATGCATGAAATTCATCTTTCATGATATCTCCGAAGGAACCTTTGAAGTGTTTAGATGTCGGGAACGTAAACCCTACTTTTTGCGCGGAGTACCTCTAAATGAACCCACATTGAGCAATGCCCCTCCCTTTGTCCCTCCACCTCCAACCCCGTCCCTCCCCCCCCCCCTACACACACACATAGTTATTACCTTTATTGGCTACTCCGAAATGTATGACACTATTTGGTGCAGTGACACTATTTGATGCAGTAGACATATATAGAGAGAATGGAACTCGGTACTAGTAATTGAATATTTATTGGACGAGATTGCATAGATTCATTATATGCCCCTAGCATATAGGCAAATATTGACATATAAACCTTTGTTTTGGGTTTTGAATCGTCATAAAGTATCTAAAAGCTAAAAGAAAACCCAATGCGAATATTTCTATTTTACCCCACTTATCGCACCTCTCAAATGGAATGCGCATATAATCAAATACTGTATTGGATGAAATCGCCTGAAAACGTAGAAACTGCCTTCAACAGTCCTCTCCAAAGAAATATGTATATATGCCTTTTTAGTCTAAAATGGAACATTAAATTTTTAAAGCCATAGTTGAATATTGGTTGTTAAATAATGCATCGGTTAACATGGTTAATGATGACATAATTTGAAGCCATTTGTAAGCCAAGTATATACACTGCCAGGGGCGATTATGTGAACAGGGTATTTCGGAAGGATGCATATAATGCTGGAAAACTAATCCAATAAGGAGTGTGTGGGGAGAAAACTGTTAGATATTCATTATTCTCCTTTATTATACGCGCATGCTATATGAGAGGTGCTATAAGTGGGGTGCTATAAAAATAGTCATATAGGACGCGTCCTATAAAAATGTAGTTGTCTAAAAATAGCTCTGACTCAGCACTTCCGCTGTCTCCGCGGAGATCCCCGCGGAGATCCCCGCGGAGATCCCCGCGATCGGTAATCCACCTGTGATTATAAAAATACATAATAAACACCACACCCTTAAATAGAGAATTAAATTCTCTATCAAATGATGTAAGGTTTATTATTGTAGCTCAAGAAATGGCTACGATATGAACGTTTTAGTTCAACCAAGTCAGTAAGTAAACACTGCATGATCACACAGTCCTGACAGCTCACTCACACAGTCCTGACAGCTACAACAAGCCTACTGAAGGTGCTCTCAGCGGGGCAGCTGGGGCTCTCTGAGAGTTCTTTAATACTTTTTCAGTGATATCTGATGATGATCAAATTTTATGCACATATAATAAATATAGAATGGAACTCGCCAGCAATAATCGAAAATTTATAGGACTTGATTCGTCCACATAAGCACTCTGCCTACGGCATCGTGCTTATGACATGTGGACGAATCTCGTCCTATAAATTTTCGATTATTGCCGGCTCGTCCCATTCTCTCTCTATATATACTGCTGTATACCAATACAATATATAGTTGCCATTAGACTGCTTTATCGTATATTTTAGTATAAGGATCCATGCATTTTAAACATGAGAGCTGTCCTAATTGGATATATTGGATGCCTTTTCCGGAAATCCCAGCTCTAATAACTAGGATACAGCTGGGTTAGTTCAGGTGCAAATGGTCGGGCATATACATCTGCTATTTCCAATTAACAATAATCATAGTACCTCAATGCGCTGTATTGTGGCACACCCAATTCCATCCTTTCCATTATCTTATCCTATAAAATCCCCTACATCAATGGTGTTCTGGCAAAACCCCGCTGGGCACATTCCACCTAGGGTAAGACCCACCAATGGAAAAAATAGGGTTAAATTTTGAAAGGGGTATTAAGCATCTGCAGGGTTTTGCCCTAGATGGCTTATGTATATATGAATTAACACAATTAACCCTAGATTGGATCTGCCCGATGGGGTTCTACCCGGTGGGGTTCTGCCCGTTAGGATTCTGCTCAGTGGGATTCTGTGGACTGGGGTTCTACCCGATGGGGTTTGGGGAGCCAGTGGGACGGTAGGCTACTGTAAATCATATATCATTAATCTACCTTTGGGGCGATTTGGGGCTAAAATTGCCTGCTGAAGACATGCTTTATTAAAGGATTAATGACCAAGGCATAGTGGACGCCAGGCACGTACAGTCCTTCAAAACACAACAAACAATGTCTTGACTGTCATCATAATTCACCGGGTGGCATTATGTAGGCATCTAATAGGCCTTCCACGAGTGCATTACACCTTCAAATGAACTTATTCATCTAACATTGTGGGAGGATCACATGATGTTAAAGGTGCTATAACTGCGACCTCAGCACAAAAGAGACCTCTTTTTGGTGCATTCATATTAGGGAAGCTTTAATGTCATAAATCATCCAAAGCTAAAAGAGGTGAGTTTTCTAAATAATGATCGTCAAAATGTAATTACGATATAAAACAGCTCCACAAAACGTACACAATTCAGAAAACTCTTTTTCGTGGTAAGATGATCCTATTTAAAATCCAATCATAAGCATTGCAGACGTTACAAGACGAGTAAATGCGCTGTTATCATGCAAAGGTAAGGAGATAAACATTGTTATAGACTTTCTCTGACCTTAGAAAACAGTTCTACAGATTGATGTATTGTGGCCACCTTTGTCCAGCCGAACTGTTGGAACATGGAAATTCGAGTGGGATTCACCAGCATATCAGGTGCTGCAACACGGAAGAATCTTGGAAAACGCTTTTTGTCTGATAATGACGGCGAAGAGCTTACATAGGACAGCTGCAAACATACAAATATTGTACAGAACATTAAAAAATACTATTATTGTTGAAATAATTCGGTTAAGCTGATTGCATATTTGCATGTTTCATAAATTTTTATTAGAAAGCATTCATTTGTTATTCGTTAAGTGTTTCCATAATCAAGTTGAATTGGCTTCAAGTATGTGTTATTTATATAAGTAATCGTACAAAAGCTGAATCAATTGTTGCTACCTCAGCATTATGAGTAACATAAAGTTACTCTAATTCGCACCTCAGGGATAGTTCCAACCCTTCAAAACCCATCCTCTAATAAAGACGATTCTGTTAGTCAAAACATGTCAGGACATGTGAAACTGCCATATTAAAGCAACCGAATTGACCCCATTCATTGAGACATCCCTTCTTCCTCCTAATAATACTAGTTAATTTTCATCTATTTTGTATTAGGTTTCGTCCCAAGTGGGTGTAAACCATTTTTATCGTGTTTTAAGTGTGATACAACAGAATGGGGACGGATTCATTTCAGGCCCAATGGCTCTACTTCCAAGCAACAATAGGGTGTGGTCTTGGAATGGTATGAGCATGTGTCACATATTGGGTTTATCCGAGGGTGTGCACGCACATATAGAGGATAATATATACATGGAAACCAAGTTGTACGTTGGTTTCCAGCTGAGCATTTTAGTGGCTCTACAAAATTACAGGACTTGTGTTTTCTCCTGGCAAATGTGTAGGTTTTATTTTTATTTGTCTTGAATAGCTTTGATCCAAGTGCAAAGTGTAGCTAGGCACATGCAGCAGTGGGCGGAGGACCATAATTATTCTGAATTTAATTATTACCCGTGAGCCCATTATCTTGATATGTAAAATGATATCCATTGATTGTAACATTCTTTGTAACATATTCATGCCTGTATATATGATTGAGCTGTTATGTTATGGAAGATTGGCTGTATGAAAATATCCTTACTTAGACTTATCGACAGCAAAAAGGAAGTCTCAGTAACAGAATGTAATGTGTATTTATTGAAAATTTCTCGACGAGCTCCCATTTACTACATTATATGTGATGTGTTCCAGGAAAAAGAGTCACACGTCGCAAAATCGATAGTTTTCAAAGTTATTTATTCACAGGTTCTTTTTGTAGAAACGTTGTCATCTTTCGGGTACCTAGTGCTTCCATTCCTATGAATAGATATACTAAATTTCAAGACAGTGCATGTATTAAATATGTCTATGCATTCTTAAGATCGTCGTATATATAGAGTATATCTAGCTACTTTAATACTAAATGATCCATCGAGAAATATTGCGATCTTTCTATTCAAAATATCAAACTTAAAATTCATGAATACATATTAAATGCCTTACTGTTTACTATCATTGGAATCGGTTTGATCCCATCTTTTCAAATATGATGATATCTCAAAATCCTTTTTTGCGACTTGTGGCTCATTGTCCTAGAACACATCACATATCGTATGAAATAAGGAAATTTGATAATTGTTGAGTAGGCAAAAGAGCAAACCTGGGACAGCTATGTGATGTGTCACGGAAAAATGAATTGAAAATGGCATAAGCGATATTTTTAAAAAGTTCTTTTTCCACGAGATGTCTTCCTAGGAATGTTTTGATTGTTGGAGTGTTACGTGCTCTTTACTTAGTCAAATCAGTACATGCACCAAATTCCAAGACATTAATATGTCTATATTCTATAGAGCTTTTAAGCAAAAGTTTACGAGTTCCCTCTTTCTCATTCAATACATCAGGCACTTCAAACCTTGATAACCCACTTTCATTGACCCAGAAAACTGGAAGTATGCATTATACAGCAAGTTGCCGAAATAAATGAGTTATCCAGAATTGTACTCATACTAGGCGGTGCCATAGGCATTATGGCAAGAGCAAATTATATTTAGATATATAATTACCATGTTAATCATATGTGATTACGAGGTTATATATATAGTTATATCTATACATAACTACCAGGTTAGTTATATCTCTATAATATATGATTACCAGTTTATTACATTAATTTAACATGTATGTTACTTACTTATAATATGATGGGAAGGCAACGAATTGATTCAGTGAGGTTTGTCTATGTAATAGTTGGAAATGATATTGTGATTTTGTGGAGGATGATATCGATTTTTTTTTTTTTTTAAATTTTATTTAAACTTGGTTACCGGCTCCCCTTTTCGGGGTTGGTTCTGCCGGGCCAAGCCATATAAATTTCAGTTACATAGTTTTCCATATTGTTTCTTTTAGATATCTATTTACAATCTATTGGTGAGAAACAATATTGTGTGATCAAAGAGTCTGGTATTAATTAACTGGCAGTAACTTAACTCCCAGTAGTCTACTCACAGTCTCGTATTATTGTTTTTAAAAAACTCTTATGCTGAATTGCAGAATAGCATGGTGCATGGATATAACGTTTTTTAATGAATTGTTTAAAATGTATTGGCCTTTAATTAAATTAAAACAAAAAAACAACAAAAAAACCCATTTATTATAACAAAGCTGACCTGCACAATGCCCCAAAGGTGTGACGCCTGCGCAGTGGCTTCTGACACAGTTGAACAGCCGGCGCCAATGATCATGAGTTTAGCAGGGCCTCGGTAGAGGAAGTTGTAGAGGGCGTCCACGCCTACGCCTGGATTACACTGAAACAGGAAAACAAAACTCTGCATGCTTGATACAACGGTTCTAGGTAATACCCCAATTATGTGGGTGTTTGTCGGTTTTGTCTTCTTTACAGACCTAGACTTTGTAGCTAAGTAGGGCCTAGGCTATACTACATCTGAACCTTACAATTTAAGTTATCTAATTACTTAACAGGACTATTCGAGAATGTTGTGATTATTTGAGTTTTTGATTAGGACACTTTTTGGAAGTGCACGTTAGCACTTGGATAGGGGGAGGTTTTTTGTTCTTTTTCTGTGTTTTTTTTCATGTCACCATATGTTTTATCGTCGTCAAATTGTGTATTCTTAATATAAATTATCGATAACATACTCACTGTAAACTATGTTTCTTTATATTGTAAAATTAATCGACTCTATCCTATTTTTAAATGTATTTATCGAGACGTAACTAGCAAGACTGAGAATAGTGCTCTTTCAGGCATAATGTTTCTGGTAGAATAAACTTCATCAAACAAAACATTTTTTCCACTGACATTGTCCCCGCCGCATTCTCCTATCTGACATTTTGCCATCTAGGCGACTTCCCCTCCATACATTCTCTCATCCGTCATATCCACTGCCAATTTGAGATCAACCATTCTCCCAGCCGACCATTCCCCCCGACTTAGGGAATAAAGCTTGAAAGTACGAACTAAACGATTAAATACAAATAGTACAGAGTGGAATGCTTGAAAGTACCTGACTAGTTGTATGACAATGGCAGAGGGGAGAAAGAACAGCCGGGAGACGGCCTAGATGGGGAGAATGTGGCGGGGCGATGTCAGCGGGGACAATGGCATTGTGGAGAATGGTTGTGAGGGGAAAAGTTTAAAGGTGCATTCTCAGCTCATTTTAAATAATATAGTACAAATGGTAAAATAAATAACTATCAATACAACCAACCACATGGAGTTTCGTGTCATAATACACTGGTCTAACATATCCAATGTCAGTTTTGGTGATATTTTAGAACAGAGGAATAGCAAAGTCCAAGTTAATGGACTAAAATTGAATTGTATAACAATGTAATATATTGAAAATCCAGTTCTCTTTCTTTCCGGCTCAAGGCCCAGTGATAGACGACTTAGTCGGTGAACTGTGGAGCCATAAATAACTTTCTCTTAACCTGATAAAAATGATTAAAAAAAGAATCCTTTATAACTTTTTTTGGAAAGCAATATGAAGTGATTCAACACCACAAAAGACGATCAAGAGTTTCCGACAACTAGGGAATTGCCATATAAAGCGCATTTCTAATGAGAATGGGTATAAATTGTGTGCACGAGTTTGGGTGGTGTATGTTATTTCACTTGAATATCTGCTTGATTGTTGTTATCTAGAACCTTAGGTCAGTTATAGTACTCAGGAGGGACGGACCTCACTTGATTGAATTATGTTGTCTAATAATAAGTTCGACATAAACGCTTTGGTGGTCAGCGTTGGTCAGCAGATGGAAGTGCACGTGACTGTTGGTCTGGAGGAGGAAGCGGAAGCAGGGATATATATATGCTTCCGGCAGGCCTGCACTCACAGTCTCCAGGGCTTAATGACCGGACATTATTAAAATTGATAATCTCTCGCCAATTAAGCTGACACAAGTTGTGAACACAGTAATAGAATGATAAAATATCAAGTACCACTTGTTTCCATAAGCATCACATCATTACAATGTAATTCTCAGTTTAAGTGAAGCCCCAACAACTCTTTTAATTGAACGTTCTTAACGAGTACAGCATCTAGTTTTCGAATACCAAAACATTTTCATCTGACATTTCCCACAAGCACCCTTGCTCAAGAAGTTTTCATTTTTGGGGTGTTTTGCGCTGTTAGTATTGTATTGTATATATTGTTTATTTTCGGATTGAGTTCAACAGTATAACTCTTCCAGGGGGACCCCGATAAAATATGTGAGTAGATAATATGAAATCGCATTTTGAAATGCGATAAACTAACTACTTCGTCAACATGGTGAGGTCAGATAAAGCCTTCCTTATATATTAATGAATCGGATAAAAAAAATAGGTGGTAGACAAGGATTATATAGCTCTTTGGTTCGAGTATATTGGGGATTATTACTTGATTAATATATATTAATGTTAATTTGCCATGTCATCTAATGATGAAGGTAGGTTTTCCCATTTCCTAGGTCGGCACACTGATATAGCATGTAGAGATGTGCCAAATTTCAAGCTGGGCATTTATTACATATAGCTATACGTATCTGAGGGTATCCTAAAGAGAATATTAACTACTTTACTAGTGATTGACCACTATCGAATACTGCGAATATTTTCTCATGGATATAAATGTATAGAAGTACTTCTTGGATGCCCTAATGTTGGCCATCATTGGAATCGGCTTGATCTCATCTTTTCAAATAATGATATTATCTCAAAATCCATTCTTTACGACATATGACTCATTTTCCAGTGACACATCATAATTATTGACAATTTAGCTCTTTCATTAGTAAGTGGGGATGAAATTAATCATTATGATATCCCTGTGATTGGCGATTGGGTCGGACCAAGGAAAAGATATATTTTTTATCCTAAGTTTGCTGAGAAAGCAACGTCAAGGTATCACTTCCTACTGAGTTCCCGATTTGGAGAAACTTACAATTTGTTATCCGTGAACTAGATTATCACATCCTCCAACGGAGAGCTTTACTCCTGCGCTATAGTAGAATCACGCCCTGCTTTGGGAGGATGGATTATATCATGTCAGCTGTTATATCATACCCAGGTGCATTAATGTACCATGGTCTGATACCAGCACGCTATTGTAAAGCTAGCTTCTTCTTTAATTTCCAGCCAATAAACCAATAAAGCTATATTCACGAATGTTAAAAAAGAGATGTGAATATATCGGGAGATTTGTAAATTGGTAAACGTGGACGAATGGTTCATTGTGAGCATCTGTGAGAGATTTCTGCCTTTGATTATCCCAGCTTTTTCTTCAAAGTTAAGGGAGCTATTCGAAAAAAAGCTCTCTCATATAATACTTCCTTGTGTATTATGGCTGAAGTCATTAGAAAATATACCATTCGCCTTTTCAATGAGAAAATTAAGTCTAGAATATAGTTTAACATAACTGAACAAAAGTATGTAATCAACCCAATACCAAAATGTAATAAGATATACATAATATTGTGTATATCTCAGCTTAATTTAGCAGAATTTAGTGAATGAGTGGAGCTGCCGATTGTATATTCTCCGACCACCCATATATGGATAGATAGATTTTTTGCAAGGGGTTCCATACTAAAGGTATGCACTCAAAGAGTGATCCCAGTCGCGTCTTCAACATGTAAAACAGCACATGAGGCTTCTTCAAAACCTTTAAATAGTATCACAACATGACGATGTTTTGTTTGTTATTTCACATGATTCTGATGACAATATATACACATATCGATCATTGGGTGTGGCCCCTAATGCTATAGGGTTCTCAGACAGAGGACATTGGAAATGACTACATGTGAGTATCTCCTGTGTTGTAACTAAATAATACATGGATGGCACCATTGCAAATAGGTTTAAACTGGACTTAGTTCAAAAGTGCTTGCTCTTACCAGCGCAAATTGATTTGATATTTCTAACATTAATTATCAATCCACTATAGGGATTTACATAAGAAATAAACTGAGAAGACGAGAGCAATTCTTACCTGAGTGTCCTGCCAAACCATCTTTAATTCGTATCCAGGGAGGATGTCCTTGCGTTTATTGACCGCCTCCAGTCCCATTTCTACGGCCGGCAGGAAGGCTGCGCCGCTGGGCCACGATCCACCAAAACCAAATAGACCAGCAACGTAGAGGGGCAGCCTTCTCCCCTGCCCATCGACCCTAGGCCGCTCTGTCGCATTTACAATGTCCTCTGTCTCTCTGGCTGGAACTACGGTAGGGGTAACTAGCTCAGACCCATTGTTTGTCCCATATACTGAATTCTCCGAGGAAGAAGCAGCGAAACCCTGCGATGAAACTTTGTGAGCAAAATTCACTACAGTTGCGAGTAAGGCTAGGCGCAGAATCATTGTCTAGCTTCATAGAAAGCACTCAAAGAAATCCTCTTATATACTATTATATGTTTGATGGAGTACAGACAAACTATCTTCCAGCTTGGAACATGATCTTGCCAAGAACGAATTATTCACATTTTCCTTCAAAAGTAAGTAACCTCATCTTTTGAGCGCTTGGCTCCGATGGGTGACCAACCACGATCATTCTCATGTGGTAACCATGACAACCAAAATCATACACAGGTGCAGATACTCAAGTCAGTTGATTCCTGGTCTTAGCATCATCATGAAATTATGAAGCACATATCTTATATATATCAGACAATAAGATTTATAAGAACATATCAGCAGGAGACTACTTGTCTCCTGTAAGTAAGTGGTACTATTGATCAATTAGATATAAATAAAAACATTTAGAGTTGGTTGTAGGGTAGTAATCGGGGTCTTGCATGACGCAGTGCTCTCATGAGAAGTGAAAATGACTATGGGATACAATTCATGTTTTGGGCTTTCACATCCGAAGTATTCTAGCAACGGTATCATAGGTCATTGTACAAAGAAAAGAAGTTTTTTTTAAAACATTGTAGCTACGTAACTATGGTGGAACTTGCTGCTTCTCATACAAATGCATGCATCTTGGAGGAGACAAGTGTTATTTTGCAAACCCATTTCTTTCTGATAGGCGAAGTCGTCAGAAGTACAATCGGCACCTCGAGATATTTACTAATTGCTGCTGAAACCTGTAAATACTATGGGTAGACATTGTTTTATGATGATACAAAGACGTTTTCAGATTAGGCGAATTATATTTTGAACCTCACTCATTGGCTTAAGTTTAGGTTAATATTTAAGAGGATTAGTGAAGGTACATTTTTTTTACGACTTCCCCCAAAGTGAAACAAACCTTTCACCTTTATTTCAATCACAGTTTCTCATATTTCCCAGCTGCGGCATATCGCCTTTCTCAGGTGCTGACAACAACGCACCATATGAGAAGATAAATGTGATGTGTCCCAAGTCTAACGTCACGAAAATAATATTTTTCACATGGTTTCCCCACAAGAATTCTTTGTAGGAATGTTTTCATTTTTGGAGTGCTTATCGCCCTTATTAGTGAAAGTGCATGTACCAAATTTCAAGACTGATTACTGAGGATATCTAAGCGTTTCCAAGGACAAATTTAACTACTTGATGAAATATTGCGAGTTATTTCTTTGACATAGAAACATAACAAGTTATATCAGGGAGGTATATACAGAAGGAGTGGAAACCAGGATTATGCTCGACTGGCATATAGTTGAAAAAGTCCCAGTCGCGCATGTGGGTCAAGTTTTCAGATAATGTACAATTGTCCTTCACCAATCCCCTCAAATAACCCTAATTTAAGACGAAAATCAGGTTCCAAATACAGTTTAACTTAACCAGACAGATTTATTGAATGAATACAATACAGAATATACTCAAATATACCTAGTATTTATCATTTTTCACTCTGATTTAGTAGGATTTGACAGACGTGTAGAACTGTAGATTGTACATTTTCTGAAAATCTGACTCATATATTCTGATTCAGTCAATGAGTCGTTTCTACTCCGTCTGTATATACTTCCCTGGTTATAGGCCAGCGACCAGAGGCTAAATTAGGGAGGGAACCCCTACCCCACCGTATAACAATTAGCTAAATTTGAGGTATTCCAAGTAGAAATACAATCGCTGGTCTGTCACCCTAAGAAGGCTCCATTGATTTGTCTAACTAAATGAACAGCTGAGAATGGTCAGGTTCACTAATTTTGTTATTTGATTTGAAAAATATTTTATTCAGGTCAAAGACATTTTTATACATATAGTACAAATGTAATCTAATGATTATACATAATGCTAAAAAGTATTCACATCCATTCTGACGACATACATTACATGTATGTTTGCAATTTAGACATATTTAAAAATTCCCATCCACCAGTGCCGTGCTGTCACACTGCCATGCCTTATCTAGATATCTTTTTTCACTTGCCCACACATCGAATATTCTCCTCTTAAAGATTCTTTTCTTTAAAAAAATAAACACATCAACCTTTTAATCTCCACTTTATATGAGCTACAATTGTATAACTCATAAAGTAAATCCAGGGGACACTCCCCAAGCTAAGCATAAATAAAAGTCGGATTTCGTTTTGAAGTTGCCATACAAATAGACACAAAGGTGATAAAAAATAGAATAACCTATTACTTCTGCACAGCACTACACATTATTTTCAACAAGAAAAAGAGTTCTAATGTAAATCAAGAACATTTCACATTTCACATCATGAACCTACTTTATTTAAATAACACAAGACGAAAGCATTGAAGCCTTCCTCCTGTCGTTCTTCCATCCTCCAGTATCTTATCAGGGTATTCATGCTTATCAGTGCTCGCAGCATAAATAAAAGTTGAATCACGCAATATTGTTTTCGCTTCCCCACTCTCCGCCTCCTTTCTCTGCCTCTAACAATCACTCCAGCAATGTCCCTCAACGGTGCAGTAAAGACCAAAATGGTCCTGACAACTAGACAATATTTCTAGACATGATTTAGTTGGCGCATTTCACACTCAATAACACTTTTAAAACAAGAAATAGTTAACAGTGATCAGTTTACATTTATTTATTTATTTCCGGTTCATGTAGAAGATTGCGTTTCCAAGGGAAACGGAGATTGATGTCAGTTAAATGTAAAGTTCGAGATTAATCGTAGGAGGGAGAGGAAGTGGAGACAGAAAACATGAAATCCCTATCCCATATATGACTGGTCATTCCATGTGATTCTGTTGGTCCCTTTAACACCTTTGCATATGAGGCATCTTATTTCTCAACTTGCCACTTTAATTCACACATGGTCTACCCTTTAATTCACACCTAAACGCCATCCCCTCCCCCTCCCAGCCATTACCAGCATGATTCTGATCCCATCTGCTGATATCAGAATCAACAGATTCTTCACACTGATATCCAGGATGGGAGGAGCCAAGATGCTATCAATGATTGACAGATCTCACCCCAATCCAATTAGATTGATGATAACATCAATCTAAAAACGGGTTAGATCACCTCCTGAGAGCCACCCTGCCCTATAGCTCTCAACCATGATGATGTAACGATATCCATCGCTCCAGTGAGGACATCTAGTCCAAGAATTATTCTACTGCACATCTATTTACTAACTTTAATATTTTCTCTTCTTAAAGTCTCACGTCAACGCGATACAGATCAAAATGATCTCAGCAACTATGATGATATGCCTAAACATGATTTAGATGATATGCCTAAACATGATCTAAAACAAATCTTTAAGAATGGACCGCTCACACCCCTGCTCGACTCACCACTAGGGAAAGCCAGATGTACAATTGTGATGTGTTGCAGGGAAATGAGTCACAAGTGGCAAAAATTGGGTTTTGAGATATCATCATATTTGAAAAGATGATATCAAGTGGATTCTAATGATGGTAAATATTAGGACATACGTATTTCTATATTTCAAATTTGATATTAATTTTTTATTTTTGAAAAAAAGATTTGCAATATTTCTGGGCGGACCATTGGGTAAAGTAGCTAAATATACTCTATAAGAAGATGCTTTCTTTAAATAAAATTGAAGAACAATGCTGTGCTTACTCTATGAGCTATAATGTTATACCTCAGTCATAGGCCTTAACAAATAATTTCTGGTAAAGTATTCCGCACCGAACGAAAATTGCTTTTGGGTGATTTTAAGATTATTTCGTACTTTCATCATGGTCGATTTTAGGGTTGAAATAAGTGAGAGGCATCTCTGACTATTTAAAGCATCGCCGAACAAATGCTGAGCAATTAATTAGAATATATTCTTTAAAATAAAATTTGAAAGCTTGCCCCCTCCTTTTGAAAATCCTGGATCCATCCCTGACAACTACGATCCTAAGTGGTTTGGAGATATCAATCAATTGGTATATAGATAGAACCTGATGAGAATGTGGTACAAGGAACACTATTGCACTGTCGGAGATGTTTGTTTTTTTTGTGGCGAAAAAAAACAAACATCGAGGACAGTGCAATATTGTCCCGAGTTCCACATTCAAATTTAGGTTCTATATTCACTCCCACGTTACTATGGTTACCTTATATGGCTATGTTTTTTGGGGACAGGAAGACATACTACATGCGGTGAAAAGTATGGTATATTAGCCAGAACTTTGGGTACATACTTTACTTGTGAATATATATATTTTAATAAGCATGGCTTATCATCATCAATGCAGTACACAGTCCTGCATCATCATTTTGAGTGCAGCCTGGAACACATTAATACCAATTAACGGCTCTGCTGCCAAAGATTGTGTAATCCAGTGGAAAAACAGCACTATGTTAAAATAACATTCAGGGAATAAATAAAGTCCAAGAGTTGAAGTCCAGTTAAGTTTCTTGTATTCAATCACAGGTACATATACAGGTAAGATATGTAATACAGCAGTTCAGTCCTGGATCAGTAACTCACTAACTGATTTGTACAGTCCAATACACAGATATTTATACTCCAAAATACATGCTGGTATCCAATGGTAGCTTGGGGTCTCCTAGGAGATTCTCTTTTCCCTGGGCTACCATTGGAGGAAACCAGGTAACCCTCAGTCACATGATCAGTCAGGGCAACCAATACCATAATCATAACAAGCTTTTTAGCATGGAGAAAGCTTAGCAAGCTAAAACATGTTAGCTAACCCCTGGTCGCTCACCAGTGCTAATCCCTAGCTTTTATACATGTAGCGAAAATGCTAACTTAGTTAATCAGTAAAGTTCTCATTTAATTTATATATTTATTGCTGAATAAAGTCATTTAAAAATATCCTTTTTACAACTACTACAATGCAGAGGCCAACCAAAATTCGTTGTACAGAGAAGAACGGATAGACAGTATATTATTTACATACCTAATTTACATGTGAATATGCTACCAAGGTATCAATAGCCATCAAAACAAATTCACTGATTATCTACTCATCATGGCAATTCATATTCTTAAAAAAATAACCCATCAAATTTTCTTCTTCCTATGTGCTGGCATTAAATCACTGACCATATTTATTGCCAACTGCACACTTCTCGTACCCCATACTTCCTGGATTTTAATGTGCACATTTAAATGAATTTCTTCACTATTTTGACCAAATACCAGGACCTTTGTGTCTACCTCCACAATCAGAACAGTGACTCTCACCATCCATAAACCAGTAAAGAGAACGGTAGAATATAATCCAACCACATAACTGAGAAAGAAAAAAATCTCAAGCAAAATGGAGGTGAAACGCCAACTGCTGTCTGTGGTGGTTGGACAAACTGCTTGATTGTCATGTAATACAAAGCACTGGCGGGAACGGGGCTCGTTTAGTAGAGACAATATAAGCTCAAAAGTGGCCCAACCCCCCCAAATTGCAACATAACGTTTTATGGTTTATTCTTGCTCTTTAAGGTATGCTGAATAACATATCCAAAGTTAGACAAAATCCGACCACTAGAAAGTAAAAAACGGAAAAATAAAAAAGGCGGCTCCACCCAATTTTAGATAACATAATGCAGGGTTAAATCTACTTAGAATGTCATATCTCAGCTCCTATTAGGGCTATATCCATGTATGATGTGAGTTTTCCCAGGTTTTAAGGCACAAGAAATCGATTTCTGAAATAACTTTTCTATTTCAAGGTCATTTTCAAGCTCAAAATCCAAGATGGCCGCCACTAGGAAACATGAAAGTCATATCTCAGTTCCTAAAGCTATTTTATGAATTAAACACTTTTTAAATTTAAATGAAGATGTGGCATTGGTTGTTGCCTTCTAATGTGCAGTCTAGGCTCTCGGCTCTAACCTCTCAGATCAGATGAGAATGATATGTCAGTGATTGGACGCCTACTGCACTAATGGCTTCCCCTGCCCTGGAATAGGTGTCAAATGGTTTTGTAATGACATTTTGCGGCTCTAATGGGATTATAATGGCATCTTGTGCTTTGGAGCGAGGGGCTTTCCCTCAATTTAAAAAGGGAATCTCTCAGCTCTGTGCCTATAGACTGTGTGCATGCACAAAGGGTCTTCTTGATATTTAAAAAAAGGATATATTTTTGGACGATTGCCAATTTAGAGACTGTTCACTGCAGATTTTTTAATCGACGTTTTGATAAGTTTTTTTTTCAAAATATAAAATATCAATCAAGCCACAAGGTGAAACCGATCAATGGAACATCTCCGTTAGGGACTGTTCATAATTAACCACAGGTGGGGCATGTGAAAAATTGTATGACCCCCCATTAAAGTATTGTGCAAAATTTCTTGGCCTTCTTGAAAGTTTGTGCAAAATTTCATGACCCCCTCCCCCCACCTACATCATTGTCTGTGCCAAAAAAGATGCCCCTCTCCACTTTAAGAGTGCCCAAAAAAAAGCCCCCCTTCAGAGTCTGTGCAAAACAATTTATGCCCCCTCCCCCCTTCCAACACCCCACCCCCCTCTCAGGAGCCCTATCATTCAAGATGTGGGTGATTATATCCCAGTCATAGAGGGTAGGTAATAAGGAATGTCCCTCTACAACAAAGGTCCAGTCGGTCAGCTTCTAATACCAAAAGTATATATGTACATATTCATTTTTATAACTATAGTTTGGCGCTGGACCGACCGGCGACAATGGCATAATTAATTAATTATGCAACTGCATAAAACCCAAGCAAGAAGCATCGCCACATTCCGCCATCGGCGATGCATTAGCACTGTACAACTTCCTCTATGACCGGGGAACCCACTCTATTTCTCATTGTCCAACACCAACCAGTTACATGACTGCCTAAGTTATAGCCTTAGGGAGAGATTGGACCAAGATTTTGTAGGTATTACTGGTATAATTACGGCGTTACAGACCTCTCGCGTTTAGGCTTCAGCTTCAGGAACACTCGCAATCAGACATTGTTGTGGTCCTTACACCTTGTGGCAATGTGGTAAACTAACAGCAAGTGCCAGGAATGGTTTCTCACCCTCCCATGAGGTAGCGCCACCGTATGATGTGTAAAACAGTGCCACGTCGGCGCTTGTTTTTCACGTTGACTTAACATTAAAATTACCCGATTTTGGAGGAGGGTGGGCGGGACAGAAAGGAGAATGGTGGGCGGGATGGTGGGCAATGTCTGCCTACAAAAACAAAAACGTAAATAGGCCAAGACTTCCCCTCAAACTCTGACGATAGGCCTCGATCTGGTGCCATCACACTCTCTGGATTCCTTTATAGGGAAGGGATAAGGGTGAGAGGAAAGGGGGAAAGGCCAGATGCTTTGGTCATTACAGTGTCATTAAACGCTGCCTACCTGATACGGCCTGGCTTGGAGGGGAGAAGATTAAGCTAAGACAGGAGGAACTGGCCCCCAAATTGGGTCGAGGGAGCTGAGCCAAGGCCATGGCCCAGCTGTTTTTTTATGGGGAGGTTAACTGATTAACAGGGACTAATGGTATTCCTTCTTCCACACATTAACATCAGAGAAAAATCGCCATTCTATAATTGTCCTGCCATAAACTATAGTTGCGATGTGCACCCCTGTGGCTACAGTGGCTCCCTCTACACTATTTACCTGGTAACTGGCTGACATGAGCAACTAAATATTAGGCACGGCTACTAACGTGCTATATCTATTCACTGCACTGACTTAGGACCACCAATTTAGGATTAGGGTTAGGTTTATAGTTAGTATTGGTATCAATCCATGTATTCTATTCCACCTTACAGGACGCTGGAAAAAAGCAGTGCATCATGTCTATATATCTATATAGTCGCTTCCCATGACATCTTCAACTGAATGCAAATTTCTTTCCAACGCTCCTTTTCTGGCGATCGACTGCGTTTGCAATGGTTGTTTGATTGACTTAAGGGTGGTCTCCACTGGCTGCGCTAAGCTTTGTGCTAAGCCTTGCGATGGTTTGTGCTGGTTTTGTAGGTGGAGAGGAATGATGAGGCTCTGCCTTCATGAATCATTGGCCAAGAAGGCAGGACATCACCACTTCTCACCATCACAGCATTATCGCAAGGCTTACCGCAGAGCTTACCGCAGCCAGTGGAGACCACCCTTAATGCACTTGGTTCAAAACGAAATTGTGGGGTCATGGTACATGGCCGGGCATTGCGCGCAGTCAACAACCACTCTCTCTTAACTACCTCTTACGTAAGTTGCTGGTATATAAGCTGCCCCGAAACACCTTCTTATTCACTCTATCGATGGTCAAAAGCTCCCCACCCACCCTCACCTTCTATTACTAGCTATGGTTTTTACAAAAAACCCTTAACAAAGGGCTTCTATGTTTTACCAAAGACTCTTACTTCATCACAGATGTTGACAAAGAATATATTTCTCTGACTTATAATCATCACGATTCTTATAATTATGACATTGCTTATCATTTTATTCACAAGTTGAAATAAAAGTATCTCCACACATTTACTGAGTGTTTTCTGTCGCGTAATGGCATTTCAATGGGGGATTCGCCCAAGCCCATGAATGTGTCTTTCAAATGCTCGTACAATAGATGCAATGTGTTTTTATCTTGCAATGATATGTCAAACATGTTAATGAATTTTTTATTATTATTTGATACAAATTTTCTAAAATTGCATAATGATTGAACATTGCGGAATGTGACTTTCGGTTATCGGGAGGATTAGTATAATGAACAACTTTCCTCAGTCTATATTAATGAATAATGGACTACACGCATATATCCGATTAAATACTTTATTCTCAAGAAAAATCATGATGTCCAGGAATCTAGGACTTATGATTCTTTTAGTGTATACATTATAGTTATGTTGCCAGCAACACATAATATGCACATACTTTATACAATATATATATTTACGATGCATATTTACAATGTATACATAGAACAATGTATGTTTTACTTTCGAAACAATGGTTTCGTGCAACAGGAAATGTACAGTTAGGTATTTCAATATTATAAATTTCAGAATTGAACTGGAACATTCGGAATGCGTCAATATTTTAGGTCCGATATGTGAGATTAAGGATTTCTTTATATTTATAAAGAAATGAAGTTGAAGTCTGTTTGCTCATTCCTGCCATTCTATTGGGTTGTAATTTGAAATTGTATATTCAGCCGCAAAATATTCTTTCCCAGTTTGATGGTAAAGGCACCGGGTCTATATATGCCCAATCTTGGCACAAAATGACGATTCCTTGGACTTTTAATGGTAAGAATTTCCATGGAAATAATTACACCGACAATGAATAATCATGTATAATTTAACATTATGCAAATCATCCTACAAAATTAATACGATGTCAATAAAGGGAAGTACATTGTCCTCACCGAGGGGTGGGGGTAGTGGGTATGTCACTCCTCATTACTGTCCCGATCATATTACAGCAATTGTTCAATTCATGTTTAACAGTTTCTCTTAGAAAATCAATAGCGTTTATTGACATTAAAGACAGTATGCCAACGATCGACTGGAATGGGGTTTTGTTTGCGACATCACGATTAAATTATATTTATAATAGTCATCTCGCATAAATACGGCTCTGTTATATATTTATTGTCACTTTCTTCAAAATAAATAATTGCTAGCTCAATTGATCAATCTATTTAGGCCAACAAAAATAATAGGTGTGTTTCCGATTTATCTGGCTGAAAACTAGGTAGGGGGGATGGTAACTTTTTTTTTCTTTTAGTTTTTTTTTTTAGGAAACCACCTCCTAGGAACTGAAAAAAAAATGTTTATTTCATAGCAATAGTTGTTTTAAACCTAGGAGATGTGCTTTTGACAGTTCCGGGTCAGAAAAACCTGTTTTCCTGCTTTCATAAGCTTTTTTTATCAAAAAATCCAAAAAAAGTAGGACATGTTTTTAAAAAATCAGGTATGGTCAAAAAATCTTTAGGAAGGGGAAGGTTTTTCTAGGTAGGGGAGGGGGGTTAAATCGAAAACACCTATATTTTTGGGGGGCCTTACCCTTTTCATGCACCGAGGGTCTTACGCTCAATTAAAATGTAGAGACACTTTTTTCGGGGTGAATGAAGCAATTCATATGAATTCATTATCGCGCCAGAAACGCCACACACATATCCTAAATTCGCCCACAGAACACATAAAAAGCATGTAAGTACAGCAAGTGCAAAAGTTCCTGATGTATGGTAAACAGTTAAATAACAGCAGTTCACATTATACATGAATATAGCAAATACAGTGCACACGTTAAGGTAATAACCATCTTATTAGATATATCACAGAGTCCGGGGGAAGCTGACACGCCATCTCCATCTTGTGGGCTGAAAGTGCCCACACCGAATGTCCCCTTGTTTTCATCAGGAATGTCATCGTCTATCTCTTCTTCCATTGAATCAACTTGTTTAACCAAGCCTTGACTGTCAGGACAGCTAAACCACCAGTGGTTGATGGGCCGGGGATACTGGGGGCTGGCTCTGTCGACCTGCAATATAATTGAGTAAGGATTTAGTTTTGCATCGAGATGATCATGGGTAATAGTCCAGTCAATTTATGAAAACGGTCAAAAAAACTAGAACAGAAATGCGGTTTTCACCATGCTTTCCCACAAGGGCCCTGTATTAACATACTAAAAATGTAGAAAAATTTATCGTTGGGAAATAGGGGAAAATAGCCATTTTCCAAAATGGCTGCCATGGGGAAAGTGCCAAGCAAATAATCTCTGTAACTTTTGATCAAAACATAGCAAATGGATGAACTTGGTGTCGATGATGGGGTTTTCAGGTATGCCCAACACACTGGTGATATTTAAAATCATTTTAGACATTGCCCAATTACCTATATCCAAGATGGCGGCCACTGAAAATCTAACATTTTAGGAAAAGTTCAAAATTTTGGATTAAAACATGGTATAAGGCCAGTGTTGGTGTTTATTATTGGGTTTTCAGGTATGCTCAATGCTGTGATAACATTTGAAAACAGATTAGACATTGCCTGACAGCTCATATCCAAGATGGCTGCCATTGACAGTCTGCCATGGGATAAACGCCCTGCAAAATATCAATGTAACTTTTGATCAAAACATAGCAAATGGATGAATTTGGTGTCTATGGTGGGGTTTTCAGGTATGCCCAACACACTGGTGATATCTAAAATCATGTTAGAAATTTTCTAATAACAGATATTCAAGATGGCTGCCACCGGAAATATGACATTTTTGGAAAGGTTCAAAACTTTTGATAGGAATATGGTATAAAGACCAATTTTATTTGCTATTAACAGGTTTTCAAGTATGCTTCAACACAGTGGTGACATTTAGAATCATTTTAAACATTACCTGTCATATATCCAAGATGGCCACCCCAGAAACTTAGCCAACTGTGTTTGAATAATTCATAAAGTTTGATAGAACTTAGAACAAGTTTTATTTTGGTTTTTTGTCAGAGCATGTTCCATGACGTTCACCTTAGCGGAAGGAGCAGTCAATGACATATTTTTTGCAATTGCACTTCATGCTACTACATCCTGATGTACAGCTGCATTTAATCCTCACCAACAGTAAATCTGGTGCTGGTGGCTTGTCCATCATTGCTGGATACATCAGACCTTTCACTTTACACCCCTAGTCTGTGGGCTGAAGGCTGTATTTGCCTAACCATAACTGTACAAGCTATATAAGATGATAGGAATCAGGAATTTGGCTACTCTGAAAGTTTGGGGTAGAGTCTTAGTCTACACACAAGGTGTCCTCTTTATAACTCTTTGATGAAACTGGTGGTAACAAAGTTTATCAAGGGAATTGTTTAGGTCTCCCAGAATCAGACCCAGATCTTTGTTGAGTCATGCTTCTTTTCTGGCTTTAGAAATATCCTCTGTTGGCACTGTTGCCCTGGCAGCATAAGAGTATACATATGTATGTATGTATCATCTGCAGCAACAATTGTTCTTCGTCAGCAGCAGCAATCATTTGGACAAGGGCAAGGTCAGCTTGTACCAAGATGTCACACTAAGTGTCCTTTACTGATGAGCCATCCGAGTACCCATCAAATATAATAATGCACCATACTTGGCTTTCCCATAATGAACATAATTGCCACAGATGTCTTTGAATTTACACCACAGGCCCAAGCAATTTTATGTAGCAGGGTGCCTCCATCGAAACCATGATGTGCTTGAGAGAACAGGACACAACATGTAGGACAAAACCTTACTTTGTTCCATAGTACATCTACTTATACTGCAGATGTTTTGAGAGATCTGTTTGAGGGTAGCTACAAAACCTCTTGAGCAGGTCCTGTCTATCTATGCTCTCTCTCACATCATCTTCACCTGACCACAGTTACCCTGGTCATGCCTGTGGCACCCCCTGGTGGATCAGCATCTGTTGGTCAATCTGCACAGCCTCTTTCTTTATTGCCAAGGCTGCTTTTGGTACAAGCATTGTTTAAGTGTTGCCAGTTGTTTCCCTTTGTAGAAATATTCTGTCATAGCTTTTCCCTACATTGATATTACCCTACAACTTCAGCTTGATCAATGTTCACAGGTACTGAAGCCACTACACCTGAGACAATAATATGCAATGTTTCTGTCTTTATGAAGGGGTTTATACACCCAGAAAGTTTACCAGCTTTTTTTGAGTATTTGAAGCTTCTACATGTTGATCACTATTGTGATATGTTATGCCAGTAAATTCCTGTATTACTTGGTTCAGTTGAGAGAGAGCAGGAAGAGAATTATCCCAGACCAGCCTTTGCTACTCACATGCCCTATCCATGGCCATGTTCTGTAAATAGGGATGTATTGTTTTGTTATACACCTTGTGCCCTGGAGCAGCAACATAAGGATAACTTTTCATGGACTGATGCAAAGTGGCATTTCTAATTGACTCTTCTTACTGCTCTCAGAAAACCCTTGAGGTACCATGTTCATTATACTGCAGCCAGAGAGAGATAGGTGGTATCACCTTGACAGTTGTCAGTGGAACTTTCTCCTGGTACAGTGGGACTCTCTAGCTATCTTTTATCTTTGCTTCTTCAAAAGGTGTTTCAGTCACTTGACCTGCTGTTGATCTTTCTGCAGGGAGGTCTGTGCTAAATTCATTTTCAGGAGGTTCCTCATGTACATTTGTGTAGTGGCTGGAAAATGTTTGGCAATGGAAGTCCTGGCATCTCTGAGCATTAGAAGGTTTGATATTGCAAGAAAATGGCGCCTCCAAGTTTTGAACTTTTCCAATATTGTCAAATATCCAAGGTGACTATCTTGAATATGAGTTGTCAGGCAATGTCTAACATGTTTTTAAATGTTATCACAGCATTGGGCATACCTGAAAACCCCATAACAACACCAAAATCAGTTGTATATCATGAATCTATGAAAAAATTTGAACTTTTCCAAATAGGTCAGATTTCTAATGGCAGCCATCTTGGATATCAGTTATTAGGCAATGTCTAACATGATTTTAGATATCACCAGTGTGTTGGGCATACCTGAAAACCCCACCATAGACACCAAATTCATCAATTTGCTATGTTTTGATCAAAAGTTACATTGATTTTTTGCTGGGCGCTTATCCCATGGCAGACTGTCAATGGCAGCCATCTTGGATATGAGCTGTCAGGCAATGTCTAATCTGTTTTCAAATGTTATCACAGCATTGAGCATACCTGAAAACCCCATAATAAGCACCAACATTGGCCTTATACCATTTTTTAATCCAAAGTTTTGAACTTTTCAAAAAATGTTAGATTTTCAGTGGCCGCCATCTTGGATATAGGTAATTAGGCAATGTCTAAAATGATTTTAAATATCACCAGTGTGTTGGGCATACCTGAAAACCCCATCACAGACACCAGATTCATCCATTTGCTATGTTTTGATCAAAAGTTACATCAATTTTTTGCCTGGCACTTTCCCCATGGCAGCCATTTTGGAAAATGGCTATTTTCCCCTATTTCCCAACGATAAATTTTTCTACATTTTTAGTATGTTAATACAGGGCCCTTGTGGGAAAGCATGGTGAAAACCGCATTTCTGTTCTAGTTTTTTTGACCTTTTGGCTTTTTTGAGCTAGATTTCCTGGACTATAAGGTCACCAATAGATCTACACCTGGCTTTTATGAATCTTTAGAAATACGTACCGAAAACAAATTTCGTAATTACACACATACAGGTTAGCTAACGAGTTGGTTAACGAGCGTGAATATCACATGAGTGGTACATTTGTGTGATATTCATGCTCTTTCAATCAACTTGTTAGTTAAATATTTTATTTCATATGGAAAAATGATCTAAAAGGGAATATTTTCAGGCTATATGAATGTGACCTTTTTCCCTATTAAAACTATCATAATTATTATGGTGAAGACATCAAATGCACATAATTATAATAAAGTTCAATAGCAGATGTGGACTATTGTTTTGCATGGACGCTTTATTCCGCCATTCCATATCTAAAGAAACAGTTTGATGAATTAAAGATAGCATCGAAAATGATGGAGATGAAAACGATTATAGTATTAATAGTTTAACTGGAGATGGGTTATCG
The DNA here is from genome assembly GCA_942159475.1 of Sthenelais limicola. Lineage (NCBI taxonomy): Eukaryota > Metazoa > Annelida > Polychaeta > Phyllodocida > Sigalionidae > Sthenelais > Sthenelais limicola. Next base: position 42,862,339 of record OW804100.1, read on the forward strand.
ATACTGGTGATGAATACATAATATTACTTTGTGGCTCTTGGTGTCCATGTCATCTCAACCCTCCCCTCTCCCTTCCCCCTTACACTTGGTACCTCACTTGCAAGAGCCGTGCCCTTTTACACATGTGCTGTCTAGGGAGTTATAGTCTGTCCAAAAAGTAGTTGACACATGATTCCTTAGTTTCTTTAAGCAGAGGGAAAAGTGGGGGATTTGTTACTTCTATTTATTAGTTATTTATGGGTTGACGAGGACCTGCAACCTTTTGCCCAGCGAGACGCTCATTGCAATCAAACATGGAGAAACAGGGCCAGTATAACGAGCAAATCAGGGAGCAAAGGTTTAAAGTCAAAAGTCCTCCCTTTTCTCTCCCCTTTTCTCTCTTCTTAAATGGACTAAGGAATCACGTGTCAATTATTTTTCGGACAGACTATAGCAAGTCGTGGCTCTGTTATATCTCATGTACCCCTATCCCAACCCATGTATAACAACGAAGCCGCTCATGCAGTAGAACTCACCCTTCTTTCTGAAGCATGCAACCTCGAATATTGTTTGCCGCTAAACACGTAGTTTCTGCCGTTATTTGGCCACTGGAAAGCGGCTGTCAGTGTCCTTACACCAAACCTGGAGATGGAACCTCTCTCTGTCACTGCCTGACTCCTCTCACTGTACACGTAGTATGTGTCACCTGCAATATGTTAGTTAATTGTTTGCTATTTTATTAGAAGTTTTGGAACATCAGGTATCCACAATCGTAGATGTCTATAGTTATGAGATTTTTCAAGCTATAGCATTTGGTGGTTGTTCGTTTGAATAGTGTCGTGTGCACGTACTGCGTAATTATGCAGTCATTTCTTTTATTCATTTAAGGCAGAAAATAATTAAGTTAAATCAAAAGGAAAAATGTGATGTCCTATCTAGGCGTACATATATGTATATATATCGAACTGAATTATATGATATGTACTACACTGAATTGCAAATAGCGACACATATATGTGTGCGTATACTGGATATGTTGAGTTAATTTGCTGGGTGCGTTGAGATAAATTTATAAACAAGAACATAAACCCGATTACTGAAGCCAGTATTAGCAAGAATATAACATAATTGAGATAAATATAAACATACAATTATAACATATTTTATTCAGGTTTTAACAAAGACAGATGTACACCCTCACTTATAAAAGTCGTCGTGTCCTGCATGCAGTCAATTATAGGCTATATAATACTCCGGATCAAAATTACTAATCCCTTAAACAAGCTACTAGCATTAATCTTTCTAGATTGAGCAAGTAAGAAATGCAAATTTACCTATCGATTTACCCTATATATAAATAATCTATGCTGTCATGTATTATGTGACATAATCTCTCATCGAGGATAAAATAAAATGGCGACACCCACCTTTCACAAAATGTAATGCACCATTAAAAGACCAGCGGAAGATGGCGTCCAAATTGTCAGGGACGCCAGAGAACACGTCCCTAATACGTCGTTTGAATAAGCTGCGTTCGGGGAACAACGTCATGGCATCATAGGTAAACACATAGGACCCCTGATAATCAAAGAAAAAACATTTAGTTTTCCACAATATTCTGAAACGTTCGTTTGAAGAAGAGAAATAACTTTATGTATACTTTTAAGATAAGATTACAAACTTATAAAACTTTAAGAAAGTCTTACACAATATTATGGCTTGGTACCATTTTATGCCAAATGGCACGATGGAGGATTGAGATTGACTCAAGATCGCTGGGTGAAGTGTACCTGTGTTGAGTGTGATTCGCCCGCGTGTCGAGATCAATTACAAAATGTCATTTTTGTATTTGTGGCAAATCATGTGGTGTCTGGTCTGGCAATGTTTGATAGGGGTGTAGGGGAATGTATCATAATAGGACGCCAGGTTGTTTGTGGTTTTAGTGAAATTCTTTAGATACTGAATATAAGAACGCTGTGGCTCTGAATCAGGGCCCTGACTCCCTTTCGGAGTCTAACCCTAAACTTCCAGGCTTATCAGAGTCAAAAACAGAGTCGCATATGATGCACCTAATAAACGAGTCAATGTGACTCTGATTTAGAGTCAGAAATGGGTATACAAGAGTCATGCGAAACGAGTCACTTGGTTTGACTCTTTTAGGAAGTGCTGGACTCGGATTTAGAGTCACATGACCCGTTCATGTTTCTCTGTCCATACACATTTATGAATTGATTTTTTACTTTCCCGATGTCTGAGAATTCAAGTGGCCCTTCCCGCTATATTCAACTATAGTCACGAATTCCTCATAGATGATAGTATTCTACCACATAGATAACAGATAGCTGCCCTTCCACATAGCATTGTGCTGGGCGTTACTGTCGGTAAGCGGTCCTTTCGCTCAAATCATGTACTGGGTGTTACTAATTTGTAGCTGTCATTTTCTTGCTCATCTTGAGGTTGTATTGTGTATCGCTCGCAGAGACACAGGCCTCTGTTGCCTGTAGTATCGATTTTGTTTATACATGTGATATGCCTCACTACGACTATTCCAATGAATGTCATGATAAATGGACACTGCCCAAGGTGTGAGTTTTTATTATCGTAGTATTATTATCTATACTGTCTACTTACTGTAATAATAACTATTGTCATATTCTTCTTTCTTTTTTCTTAACATTTCCATAAACTCAGCACGCACTGAGAATGATTGTAGATACTATTTACAAAATGTCGTAGCTGAATAAAAACAAACAAACATAATGCTACCAGAAAAAGTTGGAATCTTTTAGATCAGCCGTTTATTGTATACTTACGGAAAACAGGTAGATATTCTCCCTATTATTTCTACTAATTCGTTCTGCCGCATCCACCTTGGCTGTCATTTGGGGGAAGATGTCACTCTGTACTTTAGGATAGCCATTTCCCACATTGGAAGACTCGATCAGGTAGACCAATCCACCTACATTGTATGAAGTGATATCGTCAGTTCCTACTATAGTTTAATTCTTTATTGATTAGTGGTGTATATGAGCATCATATAAATACAAGATTCAGTGGTTATAAACAACAGGTAGCTAGGCGTGGTGGGTCCAGTCAGATGATTATTTTTTTCATGATGTTCTACAGGTGATTTAATCATTTATATGGGAATCATTGTGGTCAGCTGTCCATACAAAGCAAAGTTTGAAAAGCCTAGTGCAAGATTCTAGAATGGTATAGATATTATGGATTAGTAGCCTGTAATTCCCACGTTTTTGATACTAAATTACCACAAACTAATATAAAAATACTACATCCCTTTGTTATCATTATCTATCAAGGTTATCATTATCTATCAAGCTTTCCGAAGACATTAGGTCTGCTGCCCGACCATGCAGGTTAACAGATTCATTAATTCATTAATTCGTCACTAGCACATATTTAGCACTATTATCAAATAAAGTTCAATAGAGTTAAATGTAATCAATTGTATCCATGAACGTGGATTATTACTTACATCTGAAGAAAAAGGTTCTTCGCCTTCGGTCTGTAACAGCAGCATCTATGCCACCACAATCATAGACACAGTAGAAGGGTATGAGTTCTGGGGTGGGGCGAGGTGTAGGGGGCGTGGTTGTCCTTACAGGGGGGCGTGGCGTAACTGGGCGTGGGCGTGGCGTAGTTGCACGTGGTCGAGGTGTGGTTGGTATCGGGGGTGGAAGTGGTGGAATTCTTCCCTGTCTTGCTCCTATAGAAGGTAGATTGATTAATTCAAGTGTCACTAAATCCAATAGATATGAACTGTGTTCAATCTTTTCAGTTTAACCATACAGTGGAACCTCGCATAAAGACCACCTCTTGATAGAATTGCTTTTCTCTTATTAGATTAGCCCCCCTAATGAGACCACCTCGCTATGCGAACACAAATAGTTCAGTCCCAAGGGTGGTCTCAATAGAGAGGTTCCACTTTATATGGACGACGAATAAGTGCGATGGATGGCTACAGCACACCCACCAATTTGAAATCTCAGAGAATATCTATGATCAATGCCTCTGATTTTCATGAACCAAATCTCCTGCCATCTATGAGAATGCATGGGGGAAATTCTATTTGAGGTCAAGATAGCAAGAACAGCCTTTGTCGACTAAAACTAGTTTTGACTATAATGATAATGCAGATATTCAGTCAAAAGGTATATTTTTAGATTGTGATAGCTAATCTTAGAAATATTTATTACTGAAACTTGCAATGTTCTAACAAAGCACATTCTGGCATACATTTAGACACCTATATATCATGTTGCTTTGACCAAATAAAACTTTGTACAATAAATGCCATACATCATATGAATGTTAAATGTAAATTGTTCTACAAAGTTGATTTTACCATAAATGTTTTGGACTCCCATGACATCATCTTTGCCTGGTTCGGAAATTTGTGGATTGTAGAATGGCCTCATGATAGCACCGGCCACATTAGAGTGCCCAAGACCCAATGAATGCCCAATCTCGTGCACAGCTACCGTAAATACATCAGTAACTGCAACAAAAAGGTAGAATGCAGGAAAACTATGAAATGCAGGAAACGAAAGTCTGATTGATATCCACTGATATGCCTATTATTTCGGCAGCGGGCAGTTGGAGGAGAAAGAGGGGACAGCCAGGCCCATGGGGAGATGCATGAAAGATGAAGTTATATAGTTTATGGCAGGATAATCTTAGAACGGCGATTTTTATTTGATGTCGATGTGTGGAAGAAGATATCCTATTGCTCAAAAGAGTTTCAGCTGACATTGACAGCCTTAATTCCTCAGTCTGACCACATGACAAAATCAGCTCCCCCCCCCCCCACACACACACACATCCGACTCCTGGTGTTGACATGGGAAGGTTGCTGTTTTAATAGTTTATTATATATAAATGTTAGGATGGTTATACACAGGGCCCAGCAGCAACATTGGTGATTGCATTTTAAGCCCGAGTTTGACCTAGCAAGAAAGAAAAATCTGGAATACTGATATATAAAAAAGGAAAAATTGCCTTTAACTGCTGAGTAGGGAATACATCGTCTAAAGACGGAAATGTGTGGTAAAGGTTTTTCTTGCTCAGAATTGACATGGAATGCAACTTGGGCATCCCTCCAATGAATAGGTCATCTATGTACTTCATGATCAGTCATAATAACCTATACTTACTTGACCGAGTATTTCTTGATTGACCAGGCAGAATAATGCCCCACCTTTCTTCCTCATCAAAGTGTATATCTCCACCCCATGATAGGCCTGGGCTGAAGGCATGAGCAAGGGTACCTCCAGGACCATCAAAATTATAGCCATCCCTATGGTCTCTCCGGGAAAACTCAATATCTATATCTGCAGCAAACTGGCGGCTGGTGTCTATGCGGGTGAAGTTAAGAGGGATGTAGGTAGACCAAGCCTGCAGGGAAGATATAATTGATTAGTTGATTGATCAATTAATTGATTATATTCATTTATTATATGCCCATGCTGTATGAGATGTGTTTAAGATGGCTTGTATTTACCGTATTTGTATTAGAGATGTTAAGTTCCCACTTAGGATAAGGGTGTCATATATCTTCCGGATTCCTTTTTTATTACTTTAATTCATTTAATGCCCGATTGTATTAAAACTGGCATATAAACTTGTATTACTTTCATAAGAAATACAAATGACAAGGATTGTGTGTCTACTTTCATTAATCTAGTCATCATGAGCAATTAGCAATTCATTAATTGTATTAATTGATATGATATAGTGATCATCAGTGATTCAATCAATGCGAATAATGGTACAGATGACTTACTATGAACGCACTTTCTATTGCCCGGATGACTTGGTCCCTGGGTAAGTCTGTGGGTATCTTACGGATGGAAAAGCTAAGTTCTTTTCCCTGCCACTTGCTTGTTCCTGCAATGACAAAATACATCATATGTGTACTCCTCCACTGTTGGTGAGAGGTTTTCATAAATAATATCATTCGAAAAAACATATTCCCCTCATTTTTGCACATGCCTCAGATGGTGAGTATGACTGAATAATTTCCAGAGTATTGTGGATCTTTTAAGACATATCCCCTATAACTCCTTTCCACTTCCACCCCGCCCCAAGTGGAAGAACCCCGAATCTATGAAGAGTTTATGAAAGAAACTAATATTCAGGAATAACGAATCTTTAAAAACCGTTTGATATTTACCCAGTCTGGTATATCTCTTTTTCCTCTTTGATATCTGCGAAGCTGATGTATAATCGGGGAAACCGCACCTGTCCTCTTTCATCATTTTCCTTGTTGGCTCATCTAACTTACCTAAGCATCAAAATATAAAGGAGTAATATATAATTGGATCAAAGAATGAATTAACCACTTTGAAATACCAAGAAAACATCGAAGCTGCATTCTCAGTTAACATCGATTAAAAACAAGTTATTTTACTTTCTGTTCCATTCCTTTCTTACCTATTTGAAAGTCATTTTACCATAGTTTTCTAATTCGACTTCAACTTATAGTATACATAAATAGCAAAACATTGATAACTTCAAACCTCTAGGTTAGATAATAAGTTAACTTGGTAAGATTATTTTTGTCGTAATATAGATACACAAGAATACAACTTTAAACACGAGAGAACAAGAACACTTTCTGAAGGGATACTTTTTTCTTAAACCATGTGTGAAAACAGGTCCCTAAAATAGAAATTAGGTAGGCCTACATGGCTATTATATGTGTATGATGTACATTTTGTATCATGTAGATAATCTTTGAACCATTGTTTTTATCCTTTTTTCAAATTAATAGAACTATAACCAAAACGTTGACAAATGAAATAGAAACTCATGCAGTGAAGTTTCAGCTCACTCACCTGTCATGGGTAGGAGAGCCATGTTCTGAAACCTCTTAATGACCATTATCATCTTGTCACTGCGCATGTCTGCGGCGGTCATACTCTGTGTGGATGTGTCTGGGGAACAATCGCCCATGTAGCAGTATGTCTGCAGGTACTCCAGTGCGTCCACCTTGAACACAAAATGATAACACTAATACTGAAATATGGGTCTAAAAAGTCAAACAGTGGTCATGTATAGTCAGAGTACTAGAACTTGAAGGAAAGGTTTCGACAACAGAAACACTGAAGGAACCCAGGGGTCTGTTATATAAAGAACCGTTACTATTGTATAGATATAGATATATTATGTAGAAGAAAAGTGTTTTATCTTACCTCAGGATCGGTTAGATCTGCAAGCTCTAGAGGATATACTAGAGGGACTATCCATGATGGAACCAGTAGGAGGCAGACAACGGCCAAGTAGTTGCCTCTCATGGTGTGACTCTAAAATCTGTTTAAATGTAGATTGCCTGAATTAATGATATATATATAATATAATTATATATTATAAGCTGATATATAATACTGGACTTGCCCCATGTGGGAATAGCACCTGAAACGTGAATATTTGATGCCTGATGTTTTACTAACTAGACCATGAGTACTTCCCTGTCACAATTCCCCAAATCCACAATGGAGTATCATTCATACTCCCTTGCCTTTCAAAAAATCTTTTTTATGGGTTTTTATTGTACCTGCCAAAAGAAGCACGGCTATTTTAAGGACAAAATGGGTTTTCGTCAGCCAGGGCCTGACGAAGTTCCACTTGGCATCCCCAGCTTAAAGCTATTGGCAAGCACCAAGAATCATGAAAGTAAACATGCCATTGTAAAACATGGATCTATTTATAGATATATCATGAGCGGTGCCCGGGGTGGGGAATCCCAGACTGCTGAACGTGAAAGTTGTTTGGTAACGGCAGCTAGTGTGAAGGGGTATCGCAGTGGTTGAATTAAGGTGCAGGGGAACGTGAGGGTTGTGGGTTCGATTCCCCCTGTGAAAAGCTCTATCTCTTCCATGCCAGGACTGCTTTATCAAAGGCCAGCCGTGTGTATGGATGTCTGTGACATTATGCACGTAAAAAACTAATATTCCTTAATTAATATTTCCTCTCAGAAAATAAATGGTAGTTTACCAAAGTATGTACAATTGGTGCAAACGTTTGCCTAAAAATATTTCAGTTAATTTGGGAAAAAGTGTTCAGGGACTGATTGCACATCTGCATGGGGGTCTGAATTATAAATCCAAAATAGCGTGACCTATATCTTAATTAATGCTCGTAGATTCTTTAAGAATCGTTTTTGAAAAGTGTATTAATGAATTAGTTGATGTATAGTTATGCGTACATTTAACAGTTTGTTCATGTTTAAAGGATACATTAGGCTAGCTCAATTAGCTGGTCGTCCACTAGTGCCTGGGGGTATAGAGGAAAGAATTACAGTCGTAGCAGGATTCGATCCCAATACATTCTCTTGCCTTTGGGTCCAAAGCCAGCGCTTTATAGACCTTTATGTCATCCTTTGTCCCCATTGTACTTTTCGACATAACTTAGTATTGGGAATATCGCCTGTATCACCTCTTCAAATGAATATTGAGTGGCTATGTTGAGATATATATGGCACATATTCAATTTACTACATGGCCACTTATTTTCCATGATTTTAATGGGATGATCTAATGCGTATGAATATGACTGGCGTTGTTTTTCATTGGCATTTGGGAAATCCGCGTTTGGTCATATGAGTTTAAATGGTCGGGAAGTAATATTACCCCGTAATTCTAGGAAAGTAATCTTGGTGTAATGTATTCCGAATCAAACTGCATTTTGTTTTAACAAAACAAATCTTCGTCATGGTCACATTCAGCCAGTTTTGTCTCATAATTTCAATAAATGCTGTGTAATTAGAATACTTGCTTGTTAACCAAGATACTTTTTTGGCGTTTTTTGTATATAAAAAAGGTGAAAAATTAATGAAAATATATATCGCATAAAAACAGGTGCAGTGTGTAAAGAATGATGAAATGTATAGATTCAAATATATAGAGAGATTGAGGGTATAGTTTTTCCAAGACAGGGAATTGTAGGGCAAAACACAATAAAAGATCAGAGGAATATAATAGTAATTATGACAAAATGTATAATACATATTTAAACATGGAAATCCGTAAGCTTCTACCGTTTGTCCACAGAGTTTAACTTCCATCATGAGACTATTTTATGGTACTCAAGCTATCTTGAAGGAAGGTCGCAAAGAACCAAAATTGGGGACACCATGTCCCCCCAAGCCTCTCTCTCCACAGGCGTCCCTCAGGGGTCCATCTTGGGCCCGCTCCTATTCAACCTCTACATAAATTCTCTCCCCTCCTATATCACCTCCACTAACCCCTCTCCTATCTCCTGTCAACTCTATGCTGATGATACTGTCCTCTACACGTCAGCCCCAGACATCAACGACGCCGCCAAGGCCCTCAATGCGTCAATTCCGCACCTAGCAAACTGGTGCGGAATTAACAAACTGACGATTAATGCTAATAAGACCAAAGTCATGGTACTATTCCCTCCCCTGAAACCCAGTACCCCACCAGTCATTGACCCTCTACAATTTGCCATCAATGGCACCCCAATTGCCGTAGTCAATGAATTTAAGTATTTAGGGTCCACAATTGACGACCGTCTTAGTATCACCCCTCAAATCAAACTAACCCTCAGGAACACAAATGCTGCTATTGCCACCTTTGCAAAAATCAGACCCTTCCTCTCACATAACATAGCCTTCAGGATACTAAAAACCATGATCCTCCCACACCTCGAATTCAATTCCTGCTTTCTAGACATGGCAAATGCCACATCCAAGGCTAAACTAGAAAGAACCCTTAGAAGAGCTGTCCGCATTGCCTCCCTATCTAGGAGAACAAGCAATGTCGATGAAATTATGTCCCAAAACAACCTCCTCCCTCTACAAACTAGACGCACCCTCCAACTCCTCCTCCTAATGCACAGGAGGGCCCACAGCGGGCCCCCCCCCAAACCCACCTACCCCTAACATAACCCGGGACACTAGGGCCTCCTCCATCTATAACCTCCCCATTCCTCGCCCGAAAAGAGAGGCGTGCAGACGTGCACCTGCCTACTCAGGAGGCACCCTCTGGAATGAGCTGCCCAAATCAGTAAAAAATGAACATGACCCCCGATCATTTAAAACAAAAGCCCTACAAATCCTGAAATCAGGCCGTTGAGGTGACTCAACTATAGGCAATTATCACCCCTCTAAATACTGTATTTAATCGCTGAAACCCTAGTCATTTCTGTCTAATATTTTCTTGCATTTGCACACTGATTTGAGGTACTGTTTATTACCTAGCATTGTTCTGTAGTATATAGTGTCAACTTCGAAACTTCAATGACTCTTATGTACTTCACCGTACTGCATTATATCGTATCAGCTAATTCTCCAGATAATGTAGTATTTTGTCCAAGTATTATACTGTAATATATTGTATCAACTTGTAGCTTTCAATTACTTCCATGTATTGCATTGTTCTGTATTGTATTATATTGTATTCACTAGAAAACGTAGTATATTTTTTCCTATCCACATATGTTAATCGAAGTAGACTGCAGCAGCAGGTAGAACGCCACAGACTTATATTGTGTTACCTGTTCTCGACTGTATCGTGCATATTTTGTCTTGAGAAGCTGGATAAATAAAATCATTAAAAAAAAAATATCTGTGAATCGCTAGACTAAGCGACCCCAACGGGCCCCCATGGCCGGAGGACCAACACATGACAACAAACGGGTCACTTATACAAGAGACTCTTGCTCCTATAACAGAGTTTAATCTATAGATTCAATTACTGTGAAGATATATGCTGTAGCAAAGATCGTTTAAAATCCTTTCAAACATCGTGTTAACATAACAAGAATGAAAAAAAGAAATATCTTCAAAACATGCCTAAATTGCGATTAAAAAATACGTGAACATAATATTTACTTCTGATCATTACACAGCTATGGACAAACCGACGTTAATACATACATCTTGTTGTTACTTTTATTTGCCTATGAAAAAGGGTGGCAATGTCGGTGGGTCTGAGCTCCCTTCATAGGGAGGATTTCAAGCCATACCGTTAAAAGTGTGGATTAATTAATACTGCAAGGGTAACAATACACCCAAAGGTCGACGACACTTGGGTGGCCCTTGCAACAATTGGTATACTAATTCGAAAATTAGGCGCAAGCAGCACCACACGCAAGATAGAATATTATAAGGATAGAAATAAAGAGAAGAAAATTGCTCGAACCCATCACAATTAGGTGAGCAGGGATTCTCATTTACAATAATACAACCTAACATGAGAGAAAAAATAAACATACAAAATAAACATACAAAGTATAATGATCGTTTACTGTTTTTGGTTAAATAAGAAACCAAATGACAGAATGAAGTCAAGTCAAGGGAGGAACCAATGTGAGAAATGGATTGGAGGGAGGAGGTGGGGGTGTGGGGGGCACAAGGCAATAGTCATATTATTAATACAAAAAGTTGCAGTCAGTCCAGATCTATGGCAGTTCCTCTCGATAGGAAGGATTTGGAAGAAGTATCTGAAGACTGTAGATTTGCGTCTAAAGAGTTCCAGTAAAGAGGAATTTTATAATAAATGGACTTTCTAATTTGCTCAAGCCTGGGCGTTGGACACTTGAATAGAGTTTTACCAGGTTGATGCTGCCTTATCTGTCTATGCTTTTCTGCTATAAGATCTACATTTGATCTCATTCTATAGGCTTGGGAGCAGGCTGAACTGGAGGTGGAAGTTGTCAACATTTTGAAATCTATTTGTTCTGGTAATGATTCGCAGCGCTCAATTCTGAAGAATTTGTAGAGATTTAAGTTTGGATTTGTTTGCGGAATCATAGAATATATCGGATTGGTCAAATAAAGGAAGGATGGCTGTTTTGTAACTTTGGGTATTGAGATTAACATTCAGCCTGCTCCTGAGATGCTTGAAGAGCGATAGCTTGTGGGACACTTCTTCCTTATACTTTGCAAATGCTTCTTAAATGATAGGGGGTCGTCGACAACCGTCCCCAAATATTTATAATCATCAACATCCTCTATAACCAATTAACTAAATCTACTGTCAGAAGTTTAAGCCTACCTTGTACACGTGTATGTCTTGTAGCTCTGAGGGGTAATTCACTTCAGCCAGCCTTATGATCTTATGTAAAGCAATATCCCACGGTATACTCTTCTTCAGTGCATATCCGTAAATGGGACTCTTTCCATATAAAGGCACAGGTGAGGTGTAGCATGCAGGAGAAGCAACACTTGATATTATGTTATGCTCCTCCTTCCTAGTACGGGGCTAAGTGTATCCATGCTATAGGTCTTCACCCCATCCTACCACAAAATACCAAAGGGTAAAACCATTCGATTCAGTGATTTTATCTTCAAACCTTATATGTCTATGACAGGGTTTGAATGTGTCACCTTCGTTATCCTGTTTTAATTACTTTTACCTGTATTTCTTGATCATTAGTTGTGTTGTGTATAAAGAGATTGCAATGTGTTTCTATTTTCATAACATAGGTAAATGGATAAAAGATTTCTAGCTTTTGATACTCTGAACATTTTACCTTACTTGATAAACTCCACTTGACCTGATTGATTATATATTACTACTTTATTTACCTTATTAATACTACATGTACCGATTAAATGCTATTTGTAAACTTTATCTAGATGTACTATCCTGCTGAGAATAGTGCCCTTCCGGGCACAATGTTGCGATAGAATAAATTATTTGAATAAACAAACAAACGACATCGAATAACATTACAAACATCACGAATTGCAGTGAATTGCAATATGCTTGTGTAACAAAATAATATCGAGTTGTTATGGCGTCCTAAAATCAAGCATTGATAATCTCAGCGAATACGATAAATTTATGTATGTTTGTGACAACTTAACGTATTATTATAAAGCCACTTAAGGCTATCATAATGATGTTGATGTTTGGTTTCAAATGAAGAGAAATGGTTTATTTTAAAGATTAAAGCATCCAGTGTAAACTTACCATTTTGACACTCATGCAAAGTTTAAATTCGATTTGCTAACATTGTCAAACGACCAGGAGAAGGCTTTAGTTGGTTTCTCAGGTTCATGCATTGGTGCGCACAGGGATCCTCCAGCCATCTGACTTACCTCTTCTCCCCAAGAAAATAAAGGGGGAGGGGGTGGGGGAGATCTTTTACATGGTAGATCCCAGCATAGTGTGCCGGCCTATAGCCATTCAAACCTCAACAGCATCACGAAGCAGTCAGTAATTGCAAGGGTGGCACGATTATACCCATTCACTAATCCGCTGCGGATTTGACACAAAAACAGACACGAAATTTCGGTTTAATCAAGTTCTGAGCTAGTAGCCTTGTATTGATATGGTAATCATGACATATATCACCGGATACATATGTATACTGAGACAGCAACAGCAACAATATGTGCTTCCAAACTTGCCCCACAGTGAACACGGAATTTTAAGTACCGGTACCTTAACTTTACGTAAACATTCTAATACACAATCAGCTAGGTTAAAGAAGAAGAAGACACCTTATATCACTGGCCTATGTTAGAGCTGGACAGCCTGACTATGTTGAAATAACAGTAAGAAGTGCAAGACCTCATGGTGAAAATTAATGTGCTCAAACAATATATATAACAATATAAAAGAAGTGTCATATATAAAACTGCTTCATTTTGGAACTCGTTAACTCAAGTTAATAATGCCTGTGAGAAACCATTAACTATAAAGTTTGTCAAGCTATGAAACACTAGAATGTGCTATACTTGTTATGTGCTACCGTACTATCCATATCTCGAAAAGACTAATGATTGACAACCCGATCATTATGCTTTCATTTGTCATTCATTCATAATATTTCACCAACTGTCATCCAACCTTGTTGCGATTACATAGGTTATTACTTAGACTGAACGTATTTGACTCTGACGACCTGACAAGAATAAAATACACACCTCTAAGAGGAAAATTAATATTTTAAATATTCTTGAACAAAGCTGACGCTATCCTAAGTATAGAAAAATATTTGCTAATTAAGTTGGAGTATTTCTATATCGTAATGCAATACACGAACTACAAGCGAGTACTTGTTTTTTTTTTTTTGAACTCTTGTTATCAGTTATTTGAGTTAATCTATGGATTCAATACAATAACAATAGATGTTAAATATAGCCATGTCGTGAGTAAGCCCTACCCCGATGTTGATGACGTCAAGCTTGGCTGAGCACAAAGTTCGCTACATCACGACGTCGTCCTCAAGCATCGAGGTCAAGACTTTACCGCCAATTGCTATAGTTATGAATTTATTTTTACGCTCCTTTTTCCTACATTTTCAAGCTAATGTAAATAATTAATATTCAGGAAGTATTAAATTATATCATCCAAAGGGAAACACACATGTGCAGTAAACAAGATCAGGACTACTTGGGGATCGAATGTTCTCGTCTTAATATCAAGAAATCGTCTTCTAAATATTAATACAACTGCTATTTTTGTTATCAGGTAATAAAAAGTCTTACTTTTGTTTATTTTCTCTTTGTGAATAAACATGACATAGTATGACATAAGTAAGGCTAGTTAGTTTATAAGATGGTAAAGCATACATTGATATACACTGAGATTTCCATAAATTGGATTTGGATTGAAGTGATCACAATAACATCGTTATACCATAGGGTGAGGAGGGTGGGCAGGAGTTAACTGTCCTACGGCCAGTGTAGAAGTGAGGCAGGGCAGCGGGTGCTACTGTTCACGAGGTGATATTTACTCCCTCCAGTGAGTCTCCAATGAAACACCATTGGAATTTGAAGCAATGGTAGCAACATTATAGATCTAGTCATCTTATATTATCACTGCTTCAATAGAATTGGCAATTATGGATCGTTCATAGATCACTCGTGCATACCCCTATGTATGACCCTGGCAGGCCTCATGCAGTTATTTCCTCCTATATTTAAATTATATGAGGTGGAATATCCCGACTACATCGCATATCTAGGTAATATACAGAGAAAGGGAACGTAGCCTCGAGTTACATAGGTATAATATAATTCAAAAGCAAATTAGATATAATATCAGCAAAAATAACATTAACACGAGATTAGTTTACATGCTGGTGGATATGAACTCTAATTGTAAAAAGCGTTTGAATTTCAAAATAAATCATGGTTGCGACAATTTCCCTTAAACAATTTTAGGTCATGCACTTTGTAGAGTGTCTTGTTTAGGATGTACAAAACATGCAAGAATAAAATCGAGAATATGAGAATGGACTTATACCAAACTTATCCAAATTTCACAACACTCATCTCAAAGCTCATTCGAACGCCTTTGACAGGTTAAGAACTATATGAGTGGGAACTGTTATTAAATGACGATACTTTTGAATTTGATAATTTTGTCCATGTCATTTGCCTTTAAAACCATAAAGGGGATACAGAAAAATAAGACATTCTAATCTAAAATATGAGGATTGATTAGACATTTGATGAATATAAAAAGAGTCTTTGTTTGATAACAAATCATCATATATATATTCTTAGACACTAATATATATCTATATATTCTTAGACATCTATATAAGTCTGGCGCATACAAGTTCATGCCCCTATATGGGCACGATCTATCTATATGGGTACTTCAGGTTATCGTGACTAGACTGATGTCAGGTTGCTTTTATCAACTGCTTACCACAATCATGGGCGGAACCCACTTTATTGTCGTCTCAAAAGGGGCCCCCTCACACTTTATACACGAACACTTTTGTACGCTTTATTTGTACCTTGTTCTTTATCTTGTATTGTATATTCTATACCTGATGACTTACTATATCCTACACCGAACTTACTATAGTCTACTAGTCAACTGTTATCACCTAGTGCCATTCTTATATCAGTATGTATTCAAAAAACCGACGGGGTATTTGGAAGAGCTGTGACCGCCACAGACAATATTCCTTTTCCATTCTTCTTTCTTTAATTTAATTTGTGCGATTGTATATGTGAAATGGAAATAAAATCTTATAATAATAATAACTTTATAAGTCTTAGACATGGTATTGAAGACATAGATCCGAGTATAGATCCCGTGTCCCAAATCGGAGTAATATAATTATGTTCTTTTTTTCAACCCTCGGTCGAGGAGGGTAAAGGCACAGGTTATGAATCAAACATGGTGGGTCCGGTTGCAAGTAAAAAAACATCAAGGAAACGACCCCCGAAGAAGACCTCCTGCTCGAAAATCTCCCACGTGGTATCATGACCAATGATTTATTCTGAATAGTTGAATTATGAAATAAGAAAGAAATTCCGGTTGTTGTTGTTGTTTTTATTCTTTTGAAGGCCAATACATTTAACAACTATTCAATGGAAAAACACTATATATCCGTCATGGATTTTTTTCAAGCGTTGCCTGTGTTCATCATTAGGGTTTTGCTTACGTTGAGGTGTTGTCGCGACCAGCCTTAGTTTCAGGGTAGGGAATACCTTTTCAATGTGTATTTTAGGTCGGGATTCGGGATTTAAAAGTGTCTACATAATTCGGGAAAGGGATTCAGAGCCGGATTTAAGTTTCCCAGTTAGGAATTGCAAATAAAAAAAAGGGATTGCAAATTGAAAACCTGCGGGATTCGGGAAATGGGGCTTATAAATAACGGGAAACGGGATTCAAGGGGAGCAGGGGTCTTCCATACCCTGGGATTGTCATTGAATAATTGCGGATCATTGTGGTGGGAGGCTCGCTCAACGTCAATATTATATCATATTCGAACCGTTATTGTCCTCTAAATCATGTCCTAACGTGTCCACACAGTTTGTGTTCCCAACTAGCTCCTCTAAACATAAACAAATATTAATACAGGGACATTTCTATGCGTCAGCATAAATACACTCTAATGAAATTATGAAAATTGAAGAATTTTCATTATTCCCCACTTTAGTCTTAGGATTGGTCCAATGTGAATAATCACGGGACATCATGACTCAGCGAAACATATCTCCTGAGACATCCCATTGGACCATAACAACTCTACTTCCTTCCGGTGCGACCATCCTTGCTCACTCCGTGCCTACACCTCAAAGGACGACCAGGGCCAGCAGTTTTTTCTGCCAGTCCACCACCGGCCGATTTAAACAAAGGACTTTGTCCAAATGGGGCTATAAAGTGTTATGTGAATCCAAGAACTGACTATTGGCATCATAATTAAGCATATCCATTATTAATGGTTAATCAAACTCTTAAAACAACTACAATATTAAGGTCTAATTCTCCCGATATCAAGATCAATAAAATAACATGCTCTACTATTAGTGTTGGTGTTGAATTCATAATGATGTATAAAATCAATTTAAAGAAGATCTCCCGTCTTATAGGGAAACAACATTGCGTTTACTATATAAATCTCACCACGAGGACGGCAGGCACTGACAGTTAGTCCAATTCACTGACATACGACTATAAGATTATAGTCCTGTGAACTAGTGTAGGTAAACTTTGGGTATTAAATGCATCTAACGATAAGGGCTACTTTTAAGCACCGAATCATTGTGTATGTATATATAATCATATCAGATTGTTAAACCTGTAGCACTAAATTCATGACATCCTTCCCAAAGTGATAAACTGCTATCTATATATAAATGTTATTGATTGACCCGTTTAACAATATTTACTTTCATATTCAACTTAATTCAATTTATTATAATATGATGGTTTGCGAGGATAGTGATTTACATTAAGGAAGAACTCACTAATCATGAAGTATTTGCAAACAGACACTAACACTATATCTCCTTTTTAGACGTGTTTATTTGTATATCCCTAACTATACAGAGGTATCAATCTAAGCATAAATATAACATAGGTAAATAACTGATCAGTTTTGGTCTCATTAGAGATGCTTTCCTGGTTGTTCTGTCCGCACCTTACAGAACTATTTTAAAATGAACAATACGAAATATCATGGTATCTGTTGATAGTACTCTGCATTTGTGCTGAATCACTGGTATATTTTTAATTTACTATTCCATATTTCAAGCAGCATTAAGTAAAGAATAAAGAGCTTCATCATCGACATATCTAAGGTAGAAGTTGATACAAAAGAAACCAATCAATATCTAATCTTCCATGATTAGAAACAAATAACCTAAACCAACAACGGATATATGACTAGAAACTTCTGAAGTGGTGTAACCTATGTTTGATTCATTGGCCCCTAGATGATTAAATAGATTTGAAGTGTTATAATCTATGTTTTATTGACCCTTTAGTATTTAAACCATGACCTTATACAATCGTTGAGCATTGTAGAAGGTACACCGGAGTATACCACCTTGGATACTGGATTGGATACCATTAGTGTATCAAATACATAACTAGCAATCATCAGAATGGATCAGACACAAAAGGATAAGAAAGAGGCAAGGCGTATCCTGAAAAATGTGGTTATAATTGGTGTATCATTCTTCCTGCTGTCCACTGGAGTTTTAGTGAGTTCATTTAAGGAATTCACACGATACTAATTAAATAATCGTCTTTATCGATCAGCTAAGCTGTTTGTATTGGTAACCATTATGGTCTTACCTCATTATAGGAGATGCAGGGTCTCAGAAGGGAGATGGGATATTGGCCTTTCATGCCTAGAACTAGCATCTCTCCTTCTACCAGACTCGATGGTGAAATGTTTCAGAATTGCACTATACAATTCAACTGTCATCCCAAGTTTCATTTCTGCTGAATTAGATCCACAAACGTCTATTGTTTTCGTACCTTTTGTCTGTATGGTTATAATATTACTGATATTGAATTGTGGATATTATATCTTTTTCGATCCATGCCTTCTGATTTAAATTCATCGATCTATGTTTGGATTGATTTGATAAGATTGATTCGCAGTCAGGCTTATTTATATCTTTGGATTGTGATTTGCCATGTGTAAGGTATCATATTTAACTCCATCCCCCCCACACTCCCCACCCCGACTACCGCTTCCCCCCCCCCCCCCCGCCACCAACTGCAGCAGATAGACACCTGCATGGCCATATGGGCAAGGCAAGGTCTTGTGGTTGACCATGCAGGTGATCACAGGGCTTTATTGGGGCCCTTTAATATCATCTGGTAGGATAGTCCGTTGAAGGGCATTTTAGTGACAAATCCAATCAGGACATCCCAAAATGAGGATGTTAATTCAGAGAGGTCCCTAACCGCAGCAGTGCTGCCACCATGGCAAAGCCACCTGTATTATGTAGCCCCACATTTTGATACCTGAATTTGTTTCTAAATCACTTCGAGCAAACGTATCTATTTGTCCTATTTACCAGATAACTATCATTACTCGTAGTTATGCACTGGAAGACCTGATCCCTGCTCAGATGTGCATTTTCTTCTGTTTGTCTTCCGTTCTTTTACAACAAATAAAGATTCATTTTTATTTCTAACGTGAAATTGATACTTTTTGATATATTTGACATTTACTGTCTCATCAATAAGAGAATTTTTTATTTGTCATAAGATGGTTCAGACAAAAAGGTTTTAATCATATCAAAAAGAGGTCTTCCAAACCATGCCTTTCTTGTATTTCTTCTCTTGGTTACATAATATCAAATTCTACCTAAACTACGTATACATAGAACTTTCTGTGCATCTACTTTCATGATTCAGTGTAGTCTAAAGAGATCTTACTTACATTCGTAATACCGTTTGTAACAGGGTTGTGTCTTAAATCTAACAATGTAAATTAGAAGTGACTGAAAAAAAGAAAAATGTTTGTCTCAGCATTAATGCTAATATCAATGTCAATAATGACACTCTTTTTCGTAATATAGTAGTGTCCCCTATAAAGACAACATTATTATGGTGGACATAAAACCAGGTAAAATATTAAAATGAATCAGTGTGGCCAGATAACAGTGACCTATATGTACTTAGAAGAAGACTCAATCAGACTTGCTTACTTGTTTGTGATACATATATTTCCATCAAATTGATACTTTCCTACCTGCAATTAATCAATATAATATTATTATGTCTGATACTTTCCTACCTGCAATTAATCAATATATGTCTAAGAGGAAAGAGCTTGTTCAATACTGATTTTGTTTGTTGCAGGGTTTGGAGAAGCTACAGAGTAGTCTCCATGCGGAGGGGGGATTAGGAGTAATATCTTTTGCTGCTATGACTCTAGCAATGGTACTCATTGGTCCTTTCTTGCCCAAAGTATTGTTAGGCTTGATTGGCTACAAGTGGACCTTCGCTATCGCCTTTGCAACACACATACTTTGGATGTTGGCCAATGGCTATGCAGGTAATATAATCTGGTCAAAATGTTTTTCAAATATGGTGATGTTCAAGACTTACATCCTTTGTATTGACATTCTCTCATGACACATTGTGGGTATTAAAGTATCAATGATCGACATTGAGTAGCTGTTGGTGTACTGTTTGGTACACTTGACCACCTGAGTTATAACAAAATGGTGACCATAAATTGCTGGGTCTGTAACTCCTGCTTCAGACACAATAGAAACTATATTTCTTGAGGATGTGTGTACAGCTGCGAGGACTGATTGATATTCCGTGTGAGATTCATGAGAAGGTTTTCTATTTTTCAGTTTGGGCAACAATGGTACCTACCTCAATTCTAAAAGGCGTTGCATCAGCTTTGATGTGGACAGCACTGGGTTCCTATTTTACCCAGCTTGCACCAAGATATGCAGACCTCACTGGAGCTGAGTTAGAAGGCGTTGTAGCCATGTTCTTTGGGACTGCTAATAGCATTTATCTTTCATGTATGTGACTTTCCTCTCATTTGCTTTGGAATGGAGAATAAACAAAATATTACCTGTTTGTAGAAGAATGGAGTATTGATAAGATCAATACACACATATAGATATATATAAATCCTATCCATTCACAAATATTTTCACATAATGTTCTCTAACGCTGAAAGCCACCTTGGATATGACTAAAAGGATATGTCTTAATTCTACCTAAACAACTAAAATATAATAACTTCATTGTGGATCTTCAGGGTTTACAGCCGCTATTTATCCATATGATATACATAGATCGTATTGATTGACTTAATCCCTGATGATTTCCATTAAATTTACTCACCATATAATACATCTATTAACTATTATATTAATATTTTTAAGCAAATATCTTTGGATCTGTGATATCGTCAGCCATATTGGACTCAACACCTACAAACATTACCATAGACTCTGATGACCCTAGCCTCCAGTTCTGTGGTGTTAAGGCCTGCCCTTATGACAATGTTACCAATCCCAACATGGAACCACCTGCTACTTATGTGGTTAGTTTTTAAAACTCAGCTATAAATCTAGAGATTATGGATGCTTTATTTTTATTTTCTTATGTATTGTGTCCTATGGTGGGTTTTTTTGCGCTAAAGACGCTTGTACTGGGAAAGCTTATATATAGTTTTTACCTTTTTCATGGATGCCACCATGGAGGGTGAAGCTGGAGAGTCTGTGAGGGTGTGCTGAGGTCTGTGTTGGAAGCACCCCAACCCCATGTCCGAACTGTGGATATTTAAGGGAAAGCACTACTGACCACCTGAATTCCAGATTCACTTGTGGAAACAAGTCATTTGGTGGACAGTACACAAGCATGCATACGTTGTTTAAAATTTAGTATGTTTAAAATGTTTGCTATGGTGATCAAAACAGCGATTTTCTATATAACATGTAGGGCAGAAAATCTAGGTTCACCTGAAATTTACTTCATATAAATCGCACTTGTTGCAGCAAAATGGTGAACAGACTATGGTGCATTGTCCCAATTTCTTTTCACTGTATGGACAGATTTGAGATGCTTTATCTCATTTTAAAAGATTCACTTCATTTTTCATTTAATATGTTTATACAGCAATTACCAGACAATACAAAGATATTACAATAAGGCATGTATGTTGTATATTGCCCGTTATAGTACAGTTGGGGTCATTGAGACATTTTTTTTTATTTTTTTTTTAACATTTTATTTATCCAGGAAGTTATAAAGGGGTTATGGCATTTGCCAACCCAAATTTATCAAGGATCAAACTCATTGCCTGATTTTCACCTCGAGCCTGTCATTTCACTTTCTCGAATGGATATGGATATATAAGGAACAAAAAGGTTTCTAGGTGGAGATGGAATGAGATGGAATGAGATGGAAGTTATACATATGAGTAGTGGTGAGTTTGATCAGGTACAACAATAGATAAGCTAGTTTCAATAAGTTCAACTTGTGTTTATAACATACAAATATTAACAGTAATTATAGCTTTTTAAAGATACAAGTTTTTGAGTTGCCTTTTAAAGGCAGTTGGGTCCTGGATCCTCCTGGTTTCAGGTGGAAGAGCATTCCACAGCCCAGCTCCGAAATATAGAAAAGATTTTTTTTAAAGTTCATATCTTGGTATGTCCTGTCTAAGAACAGTGGCAGTGAATCTTCTAGTGGTGCCAGGAGGTAGCTGTTCGAAGATCTTGTTATTCTCATTCTTGTAAATATCATTGTGAATAAGTTTCAATAGATTTAGTTCCATTTTGTGATCGAACAGGAGGGTCTTAGTCTCCTCGTGGAGCTGAGCCGTCGGATATAGTCTAGGCAGACCTAAAGCAATTTTTAAAGCCCTGTTTTGGATAGTTTGGATCTTGTCACGGGAATTTTTATTCAGGGATAAGTAACAAAAATTAATATAATCGAAGTAGCATAGTACCATAATTCACATTGGCTCACCATAGTATATTTGGTGAGGATATCCATGGCCTTCTGCCCACTGCTGTGTCTAGCTAATAATAAGGAAAGAAATAGGCTACAGAACACTTCGAACTACTTGTACAGATTAATATGAGCCCATACAGGGTTGATCCACCAATACTTCTTTTTTAATAGGTTTGGCTTATGATTGGCATATATGTTGCCATCGTAGTTGTTGGAGTAGTGGTTACAATAATATTTCTCGATGAGATACCAGAAGATCTGAGGTCAAAAGAAGAAAATGACTGGAGAACCATTAAGGCAAATGCATTAGCAACAGCCCAATTTGTAAAAAGGAAAGAAGTTCTCTTATTACTACTGTTTATCATGTATAGTGGTTTGGAAATAGGATTTTTCTCTGCAGAATTCAGTCAGGTAAGGTTTGTAATTTGTCTAATTATCAATACTAATAGAAATACAAAGGAGAAAGTTTGGCTTAAATGTAATCAAAATAAAATAGAAAATTATCAGTTATCTACGGGAGAAGAAAATGTATGTTGTGTATTTGTGTTAAATAAATGCAATTATAAATATCGACACTCGATTGACCAACTATATATAGCATATATACCATGCGGGAAAATACAACGTTTTTAAGCCTAATTATAAGAAGGCTCCCCATTAGTTGACGCTATGTTCGCTCATGATGTCATGCCCATTCATGGCGTCATACACAGCAGTGCCGTTGTTCATTAACCATATACTTGTCTAGCACATTGGCATAAAAAATCAATATGGCAGATCATTGGAGCGAAGCCAGTTAAATACATAGTTTATATACTTACAGAATTAATATTATAGATTCTATGGTAGACATATGTTTTTTATGGGCTTTTTGGGTTCCCCAAACCATGTTCTTTCTAAATCGAAAGTTATAAAAAAGTTCCATGATTCCTTCTTTTTTGATTGAATGCTGGCATTTACCTCTAATCGATTTAAACAAATGACCTGATTGCCCAACTCAATGGAAGTCATAGGGCCCATCATAGTCTACCCACAAAAGTTTTTGCGATGATCCATTTAATAACTAAAATGTTTATGTATAGTTATGTTTAAGATACATGCTCTGCAAAACTATTTCTACATGTGAAATCTGTATGTTTTGGTGAAGGAATTATATGCTAGCAATGATTGAATAAACTTCAGCAAACACTATAATTCTCCATCTTATGTGATCAAAGGAAACTGTTTGCTTTACTGCAGGCCTACATATCATGTAGTTTAGGTATTTGGATGGTTGGATATGTGACTATACCATATGGTATTATGACCGTCGTTGGAACTTTTGGAACTTCATATCTAATTAGATACACGGGAACCTTTCCTATCTTTCTATCAGGTAAAGGACTTCAATCCACAACTTTTAAAAATTAATATTTAGAATAGAAATACAAACGCAATTAAATTCAATCAAATACAAACACATGTTACTTCAGCTAGGTTCATATTATGTTTTCTTTACCATATATTACGAAATCAACCTCATATAACTTTAGTTTTTGTTTGGTTTGTTTTAATGCAAATAATAAATAATGCAATGCACTCGTTTAGTCACTGCTCAGATGCTTCTGGGTGTATACCATACCATGTCATGGGGCTGTAACAGTGTAGCTAGTCGTTGTTGCCCAGCAACAACTCTGCCTGTGTCATATCGCATAACAATTATGCTAATGAAAAAGGTGGGTCTTGTTAATAGCACAGAAACTGACGTACATATGAAGTAGTGTGCTCAATTCAAGCTGTATGCACAAGTAACTTATAGACAATGGTGGACAATGCAATGCAAGACCAAAGTAAACGTTCTCTTACTCAGAAGGATTTATAGGGTTTATTGATTGAATATGTTTTGTAGGGTTAAGGGTGGTCTCCACTGGCTGCGGTAAGCTCTGCGGTAAGCCTTGCGATGGTGCTGTGTTGGTGAGGAGTGGCGAGGACCTGCCTACATGGTCAGTGAACCATGTAGGCAGGATCTCGCCATTCCCCTCCACCTACAGAACCAGCACAACACCATCGCAAGGCTTACCGCAGAACTTACCGCAGCCAGTGAAGACCTCCCTTTACAGATGTTTGAAAGCATTTTAGCAGTGACCAAAAGGATTAACATCTTCATGTTGGTGATTTTTCTGTGCTGGTGTTTGTTAACACCTGAGGTGAAGGTACTATTCGGCTCAATGTCAAATGTCAACTACAATTTATTTTCTAACAAATTAATTAACTATAAATCAGTATTGTACCTTATATTTTAGTGACAAAATTCGAAACAATTAGCTACAGTGATCTCATTTGTCAATTATTCGTAAAGTCCATTTAATACATTTTAATACTAAAGACTAAGACATTAATGATGTTTCATCTGTGAGAGGACTGTTCCAAACGGTTTGCATAATTGAATTTGGTCTTTTCGAAGTTCTGGAGAAAATGACTTTTAAATCCAACTCTCAGGGTAGCTCCTCATAGACATAATATTGATAACAATATTTCAGCTCTGGTGGTGGATATTAGTATACAGCTGACCTTGCTTTTCTGGATGCCAACACCGGATGAGGCTTGGGTGCTGTATCTATTGTCTGCACTCTTTGGGTACTGTATGGCCGTATGGGAGACCCATCTCAGCAGTAAGTCACTACAACCTGTAGCTAATAGCTATTATCTAGCATTTTCCTATCATGACCAAGTTTTGTTTTCCCAATTGTTTCGTTTTTACCAATAAATGAGATAACTTAGAGCTGAACTCCTAATATACGAAATATGAGGTTTCCTTATAAGTAAGTATTTTCATATACAAGGTCTCACACAACCTTCATCAAATACTATAGACAGGAATTTCACAGGCAATTTTATTCGGCTGAATCATATTTATTTCAGCCTTAACGGCTGTGTTGTTCCCTGACGACGCTGATGCAGCCTTTGCATACAGGACCGTAGTATTTGCACTGGGAGCCTTTCTGGCGTTTAGCTACTCCTATTTTCTATGCACCTTCACCAAAATACTGATCCTCATGAGTGTACTGGTGATAGGCAACATTGGCTACTATATAGTGATATTACAAAGAAGGAGGAATACACAGATGGTGGACTTAGACATCAAACTCTCTGTGGTTGACAACTCAAAGGAGAACTCTTACAAACTTAGCAACATATCTGATCACAATAAAGAACATATAAATGGGGGATTTGACATCAATAGCTAGGGCCTTCCTAAACCTTCCTTATAGATAATATCTAGGATTCGATGTTGTATTATTTTCTTGAGTCCAAGCAAACAATGAGAGCAACTCACTCTATGTCGATAACATACGTAAGTGATAGTCGTAAAAATAGTAGTAAATGGGTCTGTAAAAACTGTCGGTGCTCCATAAAAAAACGAACTGTTTAAAAAATTGTATGTGTATAGCATTTCAACACTCTGGAATAGATTATCGAACGAGATACAATCAACAAAAAAGAAAAGAGTTTAGAAGATATATTAAATAGTCATATCATTTGGAATATGGCCCTTTCCTCAATGATACCCAAGATTGATTATTTGTATTAAACGCTGAAGCATGATCAGATAAGTTAGGTAAACAAAGTCGGTTATTAATATTGATATAGCAATGAATGTAAATAATGATGAAAATGACATACAAACTGAAAAATATAAAGATATGGAGGCAAGCCCTTGCCGCAATATAACTGCAGCGAGGCCACGCCCACCTTGGTTTGTTGATGGTTACCAACCACGTGATAAGGCTCAACCAATAGGAGCGCAGGAAGAAAGAACATTTCACAGTAACCGCCACTCCTCCTTCCATGCTCAGGTCATGCAGACCTACATTATTGTATCGACATTGGACAATTTTGATATTTATGTCTGTTCTCATGGTGGAATAAATTTTCTATGTTTGCCAAACCTCTCCTTCATGTTATTCATAATAGTTAACTTCATCTAAAATAATTATTCAATGTCCGTCGATGTGATTATGCCTCCCCGACAGTCTATAGAAAATGATTTACGAATTGAAAATTACGGTTAAAATTATGTTAAGCCAACCCATGTGACGAATAAGGAGTACAACACATCGCATGTTATGCTATAAATTATTTATTTGCAAATTGACATTACAACTGGTAGAAGTTTCATCTTGAAAAGACCAGGAAAAGACAATGAATTTTTGACGGATCTACAAGAAAATGACAGGAACACCTGATCGAACTATGACTGATCTATCTAGAGCTACAACATATATACAACGTATGGTATACGCATCAAAGCCAGCTATGCTATTTTTTAACTTCTCTTGAAATGTATCACTTTTGCTTTCAATTTATTTTGGTCAAGCAGAAAGACCCACCTTGTAAAAGCTTCAGACCTATTCCTGTATTTTATAACAGGTATACAGATTCTAGACCTATATATATGCATATACGCATAAATGTATACTTCCATTGAACATATCAAATGTATTACATTAAGAAAGAGTAGCATTCCCAAATGACTGTACTCCCACTTTCCTAACTAAGTCCCTTTTTTATTCTCTCCACCTCTTACTACATTTCCAATACTCCTCTTCTTCTTCTCCGCTCCCTCTCCCTTTCTTCTGCACACTCCTCCCTTCTTCTTCCCTCACCCTATGGCGTACAGCATAGTCTAAGGGGAGATGTACTATTGATGTTACAATAAAAATCAATAATATAGTTAACTTCGGACTCACTAAGTGGAAATCCATTCAAAGAAAGAAAATGACAAATCACAATAAGATCATAGATCTATGTGCAAGGGGGCATTCATATTTTTATGCAGGCAAGCATTACGTGATTTATAAAAGCTGTTCTGGTATATCAACATGAGTTATTATTGTGTACTCTACTAATTGTCAAAGACTGCATATGGAGTGACCTCTCGCATAGGTATGAGTATAAATAAATAGATAAATAAATCCATTAGGCACCATAGTTTAAGGTCACTTTGCTAGTATTCATGGCATTAAGTTTAACGTTTCGTAAGGTCTAAGTTTGAAGAATTCCTATGATTGAGGGCGAATTTATTGTTTGATGTTTGCAGGCATCATGCTTAGTTCGCGTATTATGGCTTGTTTCAAACATTAAATGCCATATACAAATAATTACCTTGCTGAAGATGTTGTGAGTTCCTGATCTCCGTTAGTTCCATGACTTGCAGGAGTTTGCAGTTTTTGCAAACAGCAACACTGCAGGAACACCTTAGCTCGCATGACCCAGGTCACATAGATAAAGATACCCTGGGAGGCATTGAGGATGATGAAAACAATCCACATTGCTTCATGTCCAACAAAAGCAGCTACAAAGCCCAGGACCCATGTTACCCCCATTATCACTCCAAAACTTAAATAGATTTTTATACTATGCCGTTGTACTGTGGATGTGATCTTTGGCTGAATAACATTTCTCAGTCTCAGGATCGTCGTAATGAGAGATGGAATGATAATGAGGAAGCACAGAGCTACATATGAACCAAAGTATAGAAGCAAAGCATAGCGCTGGTTAAACCAACATAGATTCTGTCCAAATGATGGCTGAAAGCGTCTGTTGATAGCAACAAAGTCTAGTGCCATAATTACTCCAGCTAGGATGAAGGTAAATAGCCAACAGAAGGCTACATATGGAATGACCGACCTCTCAGTGTCTGGCTTCATAAGAACCCTGAAACTTCTCCATGTATCAACTGCGACTATTGTCATCCAGAGAAAGGCAGCAAGAAAAAACCAATAAGTGAGTACCCCAGAAAGGGCACAAAAGAAAGGTAGAACATCCTTTGCTCCACTGAAAAAGGGATTGCTATGCCCCTCTACCTGCCTTCTCAAGTTCTTATAATGGCTAAGTAGTCCACCGACAATCAAAAAGATAAATGCTAGCATCAAAGCCAAACATAAGTTAGCATGTAGGCGTGCTGGGAAACTTTGGTAGTAAGGTATCACAAGCTGCAAGATGACTCGGATGAATAAACAAATGATTGAGATGGACATAAGGACAAGGGATAGGATAGAGAGAGTTGCAGAAACATCAAGGACTACTTCTCTTTTGTCTGAATGATTCACACAAACTATAGCTCCGTCGTTTGTTATATAGTATTCAGGCTCGGTATAAGATCTACTGTGACCATATAGAATAAGGGTGTGATTGTTAACTTCAAATTCATCAATTTGGAAAAGAAACTAGGTACAGTCTTCAGCCTTTTCGCTGATGAAATTAACTGCATCATCTACTGAAATCCAAATCATGTGTAGATCTATTCCAATTTCTGTCAATGACTGAACGGTTATATCCAAAACAAACTGACTTATGTTGAGAGTGCGTAAATCACATTATTTACTTTTAATGTAGATTTTGGAGAAAGTCTGAGGTTTAGAAGGAAGTTGACTTTAATATAGTACTTAGTCATATCACAGAACTAGAGTATAGATCCTTATCTAGTTCTGTGGTCATATCTACATTTTGGATAACAGATATTGAGCCCTGGTCATAAACTCTCCTTGCAAGTTGTTTCTTTGTTTCCTTTTCAACTTACCTGAGTAGTTCCTTTGCTTCAAGCCAGCCTGTAATTATTGTAGCATCTTCTGACTCATTTAAACCTACCTTCATTGTCAGTATGACTGTTGTTATATTGATGGGAAAACATTCACCCTTTACAAATCTTTGCATACCAGGGCAGGTGACCAGCCGACACTCTCCTACTTCACCAACTCTCTCATGGTACTCAGGACAGGGACGTTGTCCAAGGAATAAACCTGCCCTAGGATCAAAATCAAATAGGACTGAAATCGAGAATCTCGTCCAAAGGGGTCTTCTACAGGTAAATAAACAACATCTTTGACGCCAGTTAGTCTGGTCACACGTTATGCTCTTGGGAGATTTCCCATCACAAATTGCACAGTAAGGGTTATTGTAAACGGTTCTTGACAGTCCATCTTGTACATAACTATCTGTGTGTCTGTTGGGTGTGACAAAGGCTCTCGCAGCGGCAACACAATTGAGAGCTTCAAGGTGGTTAATCGACCTACCCTCCTTATCACTGGTCGAGAATATATAGGAGTAGCATTTGGTACCATCGGTTGCGCCAGAACCAACAAGGCATGCATCGGCCCATATTTGTCTGACCACCTGAAGCTTGGGTATTATGGACTTGCCATTGTAAGATGGGAGGGAGGTAGTGAACCAGCTCAAGTCTTTCTTGATTGGAGAATTGATGTAAATTCTATTTCCTTTGGCAGCACGGAGAGCAGCTAGCATCCTTGACATGAAGAGACGGGCCGGTTGTATCACTTTACCCAGATGTGCTATACGGCCTATGAGCTGCTGCATCTCCTTGTTTGGTATTGACGAACGAAGCTCTGCAGCCGCCAAGCATTCGTATATTTCGCTGAGCTTGTCTGGTTTAATAGCAATACGATTCTTGATGGTATCGAACTCAACTCCAAGCCAAGTGACCACATAATCTGGAGGCTGAAGTTTTTTCTCGGCTATAGTGAGGCCAAGGCGCCTGAACATAGCCAAAGCTGTCTCATATTGTTGAGTGAGTGTCGAGATATCAGGTGCGAGTAACATCAAGTCATCTAGGTACATTAAGGCCCGAATTCCTTTTGCTTTGAGGGCTCTGACCAAGAATGAGGCAACTGTTTGCATGACTAGAGAAGAAATCCTCGCACCGAAGGGTAAAGCCATGTCAAAGTAATATCTATCACGATGTCGTATACCTTGTAATGGCCAGTCTAATGGACAGACCATGAAATGCCTATAAGCACGTTTGAGATCAATAACACACATGGCGACACATTCAGAGGTCATACCCCTGATAGTATCCACAGCCATATTCACAGTAGGTAGATTATGATGGGCAACTTTTCCATTGTACCTATTCTTCAATATATATTTATTGACCCCGCCATTCGGGAATGACAGGTCAACAATCACACGGCGAGACCCATCTGTCTTGGGGCGAGTCATCAGAGGACTAACATTATTCCAGGGACTGAAGGGGGGAGCACTGAAGGGGCCAGCCAGGGCACACAAGCTGACCTCTAGGTCCACATATTGATCAATATCCTTACCGTAGCTATGTGCTGACGGGTGATTAACATTAGTGTCTGAGTCCGCAAGCGGACCACCTGTATATTGCATAGGGAAACCGAATGAAATACCCTGCATCACAATCTCATCATCAGGGTGATCACTTGTCAATAACTTCCATTCATTTATATTAAGGGCAGAGGGGATCGGAATGCGAGCCCCGCACCAGTTAGGGGTGCCTGCCTCCAAAACACTAGCATATATATCACTGAGGTCGTGACCCACTTCACTTGATGCACCAGGCCAGTTGGTGTAAACATTGAAGAACTGATTCTGGCCGACCTCCGCTGGTATGACAGCCGCGGGGTCAATACACACATCTAGGGTAGATCCATCATTAATATACACCCCAATATTATCAATGGTTATTTTTTCACAAGTATCAGCCTTTTCACAAGAATGGCCCGTAAGTGGGCAGTCATATTTACCAGCAATGGCTTGGCGAGTATTATTATGAAGGCTTACCATCTGACTTGTCGTTGAGTCGACATGCGGTGGTGGGGGGGATGCGAGATCACCTCTCCCGGGCCGTTTCACTACACATTCCTTGTGACAGAGGCTTCTGTCATTTGTTTTATGGTGCTGAGAGTCCTTTTCATCAACACTAACACATTCATTCCGAGAGTCGTCTTCCAATTTTTGATAAACATCGGAAACACTAACTGCAGATGTCAGGGTTTCCTCTCCGACACCACCATGTTGGCTGCAGAGCGGAAGTATATCATGCGCATGTGCGCCAGGTTTGTTATCATCCGGTTGTCGAACACGGAAGGGATGGGAGTCATGGTAAGAAACTATTTTTGACGAAACATTAACATGTTCTGGAACAATAACACAACTGTGGTCACTTGACGATGTATAGTGGGCAACAAGGGGAACAGGGTTGGCCCTTCTATCCCGCCTAGAACCTAATAGTTTTTTGACGCAGTAGCGGCCTCTCCGCTAGCAGACGAAGCCTCAGTTGACTTCGACTTGCCCCACTGATTCTTCTTGTAACCAGATTTCTCTTGTTGATCTTTAGGTGCATTAGACTTGCCGTTGTTACAAGCCTTCGCCGTATGATTGAGCTCCCTGTTTCTGGTTGCGAAGAAGCAATATCCACAGCAGTGAGACATGGTAAGTGCACCTTCGCTATGGGAAAAATTATAATCACACTCGTCCGAGTTAAACTTCGGGCAGGGTACATGAAGGCCTGCTTTTTTGGAAGGCTTTCTGGGGAGCCAACTAAGGCGAGTACGATGCTGCTGAATAGAAACCTCGTCAGCCCAGTCGAGAGTATTATCCAAGATGTAGTCAATTACAGTCTGGGACCAGACCCGAGGCCCATCCCAACCATGGGAGGCTGTGTCTTGAGCTAACTGAGCGATATGGTTTGCAATAGCCAGTTGATTAGAGGCAGAGGGGAGAAGATCAGAGAGCATATTGGCCAGTCCACATGTATACTCTGCGAAAGACAGGTCCCTTTTCTCTTCTTTAACTTTAGATGCCATGTCGGGGGGAAGAGAAGTTTCAGGGGTTACAATTTTCTTTTTGCCCTTACCTTTCGGCCTTCCCATCGAGGTGGTCTGACGAGCCATTGCCTTGGAAATGTTGTCGTTGTGGCGATACAGCCTCTTAAGGTGTGAGGGAGCAGGCAGGTCCTCATCGGAGGAGGAGGTAGAGTCCGAGCCTCGTTCCCTAAAAGGATGTCTTGCTTCAGCCGACGTTTTGAATTTCCTGTTATTCTTTCTCTTTTTAGGGAGCTGGACAACGAAGTCATCGGAGCTGGACGAGAAAGACGATGCCTCGGACGATGAAGAAGAAGAAGTCTCAGGGAGGTGGCGCAAGCGCCTCTTCTTGCCAGTTGGTGGCACAGAGTCTTCGTGGTCCTCAGCGCGGGAAAAAGGCTGTGCAGTAGCGTGGGGGCGACGGTTATTAGCTGTCACTCGTGGCTGGTCACGCTCAGACTTCGCAATAGCCTCATCCCTTACCGATTTACACAGAGAACGGATGTAGCCCTTCATTTGAAGTAGATGCTTAGATGGAAGCCCTTTTGCCTTCTTGAGACGATGAGCCTTCTGTTTCATCCTCAGCCTTCTCCGCTCGAGATAGGCAGCACGCTCCTGCTCCTGCTGGGCACGTTGCTCGGCCTGCTGGTTAGGAGCCGGCTGTTGTTCATCGTCCAACCTTCCTGCCATCTGCTGTCTCGTCCCTATGATCCTACGAGTAGGAGTCGTTACCAGTTTTTTCTTGGTCTTCTTACGAGCCATGACACCAAATAAAGAGACCGAACTGGGGGGAGAACACTAAGAAACTTAGGTAAACCCACGAGAAAATTTCAGAGTCCGTTAATGGCGGACGGTGAAAGTTCCGACGAGGAAGGTGAACGTCAGATGGATACGTCACGTATGTCAGTGCTGAATGACTGTGTCTTATTCCCGCCACAATGAGCCGATATCGCTCATAGCGATATCAGCCATATTGTTAGATGAAAGTAATAAAAGCTAGATTTTTAAAATTAGAATAAATTAGAATTATGGATGATGTTCTCCCATGGACCATTTCGGCGTTTTAATGCCTCTATACCTTAAAATTATCCTTTAATGTCATTTTTGAAGCCACAAGGAATCCTCTATTTCACGATTCATTATTATGCAATGCACCTGTTGTATATTTTTATGACTCGCAAATAGACATCGTAGTCGTAGAAAAAAATGTCTACAATATCGCAGATGGACATTTGTTATGCAACGACCCCATTGTCATTACGATATAATTTGATAGTGTAGTACTTGATCCGAATGATCTGAATGAGGTCGGTTCAGTTAGCCGAGTGGGCCGGATCCACTCGGACGGTTGTGTACTTATCAATAGGTGTCGCTTGTGTGTGTTGGTGTGCATTTTTATTATTTTCATTCTATATGACAGTGTGTCCTGTGTTTGTGTATTTGACTACCATTTGCCTTATTGTAATATTATTATGAGTTGCCATTGAGTCAGCCGACTGGAGGTTGGCGAATGTATCCGAGAATACATGGTCATCCCTGAGCTTGTGGGGCAATAAACTCAGCAGCTGGCAAGGACCGACAGTTCCTGTGTTTGTGTTGTTTGATTAGAATAGTTCATAGTCGCTTAAGCTTTCATCGGACATTACAATTTGGTGCCGTGACCAGTTGGTTTTTGGCCCGGTTGTTGAGTAAGATCTGCATGGTCCCATTTCGGTAGCCCCTAACAGGGATTTCCAGTGGAGACCATGGGAGATAGGACTCGGATTACTAATCCGGGTGCTCAGAATGATAGGAAGAGACCAGAGGTTAACATAAGTTATACTCTCTTGGATTTGTCGGACGATTTTACGGGTCAAGAAGCACTGGAGCCAGTTCATTTAGAACCGACAGTGCGGGTACGAGCGGCTATTGAAGCAAGCTCGGATTCAGATAATGAGTGGCATCCCATTCATAATACAGCTGCCAGGAAGAAGGTGACAACTAGGAGACCTGCTAAGGTAGGGACTGGTTTGAACCAGAGAAATGGAGATTTGGTTGGAGGGAATGTACAGTTACCGAATATTGGATTTAATTCAGATTCGGATAATAACTCTCATGGTATTAGAACTGCACCGCAGACACCGTTCGCTCAACCTGACTTTACATCGCCTGTGGTCGAGTTGCAGTCAGAGTGGACTCAGGATAGGATGAAGAATAGACGTATGAGTTACAATCGGATGGATGCTTTGATTTGTGCTCAGCTAAACTCTATGGATCAGATGAATGAGACTGTGATTGAGTCAGCTTCTCATGGTAAATTCGCCTTGGAGCATGCTGCACGCACGCAAAAAGCGCTGGAGTTAGCCAAGGAGGAAGATACGAGGTTACGTGAAATACTAACCGACCAGAACAATAAGCTGACTAAACTAGGGGCTCAATGTCAGGTGGAGAAGCGGGCGAAGGACAGGTTGCAGAGAGAGTTGGATAATTTGGGCAGTGCGGAAATGGATAGACATCCTCCTAGTAGGCGTGTTCGGATGAATGAAGTAGTTGAAGAATTGGTAGATGGGGCTACCATTAGTACTCCTATGTACCCTAAACCGGTTGGTTGTTCAAATGAATCCTATCAAAGGTTAATGAATGATTTACCCGACTTCCCTCAAAGGAAAGAAAAAAGGGGGAATGATTATGATTATCAAGCAGGTTATGCTGATTTTTGTTCTTCCCAAATGGAGAACCGCGCTCCTGCTGCAGCATCAGCAGCCGGAGGTTTGGAAAAAAGGAAGGAAAGGCGAAGTCTGTTGGAAGCGGTTAGTGGTATAAAAGGGTATACTCCACCTGGCTTGCCGGGTAAGTCAGTTATGACAGGCGGTAAGAAGATAATAAGACGCTCTGTTGACCCGGCGGCTGGTCATGTACCTGAGCAGAGGGAGGGGACGTTTGGTAGGCCTCGTCATAATCCGGGCAAACCTATGAGACCACCAAAACCTTTGCTTTTCCCTATATGGGATGGAAAGGAGGACTGGAGGGATTATCAGAGACGCACTGCTATGGTGGCTCGCACGATGAACTGGGATGATGATACTTATAAAATACAGCTTTTATCGGCTGTGGGTAAGCATGTGCCTCAGGCATTGTTGTTGGAGCCGGAGGAGTTTACAATGGACGAATTGTTGCAGATGATGGAGTATGACTATCAGGCTGAGAAATCTGATCGAACTAGGAAGAGGGAGTTCTTCAAATCTAAGCAGAGTTTTGGTCAGAGTCCTGCGAATTTCTGTTCCACTATCAGCTTGAGGGCTTTGCATGCTTATGGCCAGTGGGACGACACTCTACATGATATGGCGGTGAAAGTTTTCACGGATGGCTTGCTTGATAGGAAGATGGCTGAATATGTGGGGTTGCAGGAGCCGGCTAATATAGTCGAGGCTTCCAGTGCAGCAACTCGGTATAGGGATGTGGTGTGTGATTCAGATACCCAGTTGACTTCACAGGTATCGAACCTGTCGTTGGCACCAGAGAGCAGGGTAGAAGGATCCACTGCAATGGCTAGTTCATCCAATGGGACGGGATTGGAAGCTGAATTGACAGCTGAGTTTGATGCCTTTAGAGTTTGGAAGGCCAGATCGCCAGCTAATGATGTACCGAAGCCGGTGGAGCAAAAGCCGGCTGGAAACAGTCGTCCTCCCGACCGGGGCTATCAGAGAAGGCCGGGGAGAGGACCTAGCAACTGTTTCCATTGTGGTTTGGAAGGACATCGGTTTGCTGATTGTGAGAAGAGGAAGAAGCATATAGCGATACTGGATGACCTCCTGGCTAAATCGGCAGCTACTAGAAGCGAATTACATCAGTTGTCAAATCAGGTCGGATCCTCATAAGCGACGAGGTGGGGATCGAGACGGCTGTGGCACACGTCGCATACGCTCAAGTTGCAGAGGTTAAACTAGCCGAGTCGGATGTGTATTCGCACTCTCATCTGCCCGGGGACGCCCATGAGAACGGATTTGAGAGATCTGGGGGCGAGGAGCATTTGCAGACTCGAGCTGGGCATGTTGCATGTTTTGTACATAAGGTGGAGATGGG
The DNA here is from genome assembly GCA_942159475.1 of Sthenelais limicola. NCBI lineage: Eukaryota > Metazoa > Annelida > Polychaeta > Phyllodocida > Sigalionidae > Sthenelais > Sthenelais limicola. Next base: position 42,898,682 of record OW804100.1, read on the forward strand.
AAGGCCTGAATATGCATGCTCACCAATGCAGATGTTGAAAGTAGAATGGGAAGGAGCTGCTTGGCAAGTGAGTAGGGTGATGACATGTGACCTCTGGGATTTTGAGATTCAGGTAACTAATGAGAATTGCCTTTTCGTTGCAGAGAGAATGTATGCGGATGTAACTATTGTTAATCTGACTGGTCAGTTCTTGATTGATTGGGGCGCTCAGTGTACACTGGTGAAGAAAGCTGTGTATGATGAATTGTCTATTCGGCCGTTGCTAATGCCATGTAAGGTAACGTGCTTTGCAGGAACTGGTCATAATTTGGTTACATATGGATGTGCCCGACTAGCCCTTGGTATTGGAAATGCTTGGTATGTTCTCAATTGTCTGGTTGTAGGTGGATTAGTAGGTCGGGAGGCTGGTATACTAGGAATGGATTTTATATATGTTCACAAATGTAATTCCGATTGGTCTGGCAAATTCACCCTTGAGGCCGGTGAACGTTCTATCATGTGCCGAACTTTGCAAAGCGGGGCTATAGTGAAACACAACATGGAGAATATTCTTGTTGATGCTTTCTCCACTATATGTAGTGGTATAGGCCTGGTATCGGAGAGCGAGGATTTATTCTTTGAGTCGGATGAGTTGGAATGGGGAGATGCATTTGCGGGAAGTTTGTTGGTTGCTGGCGACCGATATGGTTCTACGCTATCGGTGCATAATCCTACTGGTAATCCCGTTATGATCAATCTGCAATCAGTGAGAGTGCAGGAAATGGAAGAACCTAGTTCACCCATGGTAGATATTGAATTATTGGAGCCGGAGATTATGGTGCCTCCGGAAGATGAGTGTCCATTAAAGAAGCTTGTAAGATGTTCGGATCTGACCAGGGCGGAGGATCAGGTTCGATTGTTAAACTTGCTGCAGGCGTATAAAGATTGTTTCAGATTACCTGGTGATGTCCTGGGCCATACTAATATGGTTAAACATACTATAGACACAGGTGACGCGGTTCCTGTTAAATGTACGTATCGTCGATTGCCCTTGGCTCGCCGCGAGGCTGCTGAGAAGCAGATTCGTGACATGTTGGAGAAGGGGGTGATTGAACCGAGTAACAGCCCTTGGGGATCAGCTGTGGTTATCGTGAAAAAGAGTGATGGATCTGATCGTTTTTGTATTGATTTCAGACCTGTGAATGCCTTGACCAAGAAAGATTCTTTTCCATTGCCAAGGATTGATGAAAGCATTGAGGCTTTAGGTGGGAACTTATGGTTTATTACCTTGGATCTGGAAAGTGGGTATTGGCAAATTGCAATGGATCCTGTTAGTAAGGAGAAAACTGCTTTTGTCTCGACTATGGGCCTCTACCAGTTCCGGGTGATGCCATTCGGCTTATGTAATGCTCCGGCCACCTTTGAACGAATGATGGAACAGATGTTGTCCGGATTGCGTTGGAAGTGTTGTCTGGTGTATTTGGACGATGTGATCATTTTTGGATCTACATTCGAACAAGCTTTAGGAAATGCTGAGAAAGTGTTGAAGAGATTGAGAACATATGGGTTGAAACTTAAACCAAAGAAGTGTGAGTTCTTCAAGCTTAGTGTCCGCTATTTGGGTCGGATAGTTTCTCAGAATGGCATCCGAGCGGATCCGAATAAGATTGAAAAAGTGCATAATTGGCCTGTACCGACTACTGTGAAGCAGGTACGCCAATTCTTGGGTTTCGCTTCATATTATAGGGATTTCATGCCTGACTTTGCTAAAATTGCAGCACCCATTCAAGCATTGGTGGTGGGGTCGGAGCAGAAAAACCGTTCAGTCTCGTTTGATTCACGATGTATGCAGGCTTTTTCAGATCTGAAGCACCTGCTGACTTCGGCACCATTGTTGGGTTATCCCCAACCGAAGGGACAGATGATTCTGGATACTGATGCTAGTGGCTTTGGAATGTCTGGAGTACTATCTCAGATTCAGAATGATAGGGAAGTGGTGCTAAGCTATGCTAGTAATAGTCTGAGTAAGGCTCAGAGGAATTACTGTGCCACGAAGAGAGAATTATTGGCTGTACTGACTTATCTTTCTAAGTTCCAGCATTATATTATTGGTCAGCCGGATTTTATTCTTCGGACCGATCATGCTTCTTTGAGGTGGTTGATGAATTTTAAAGATCCTTCCGGAATGTTGGCACGGTGGTTGACCACTTTGCAACATTATGGATTGACTGAGTCGCAGATTTTACATCGGCCTGGACGTAGGCATGTGAATGCTGATGCTCTTTCTCGGCTGCCTGTTAAGAGGTGTCCAAGGGAAGATTGTGCGGACTGCGGTGCACATGAAGCGGTGATAGCTACCATGACTATGGAATATCATATTTTCTCTTCCTTAGCGGGTGATCGGTTGAAGATAGCTCAAGAGGATGATGAGGTTATCCGACGTGTAAAGGATGTGGTTCTAGAGATTACTCCTAAGCCGGAGGGGAAAGCTTTGCTGGCTGAAGGAGATGAATTCTGTTACTACATAAGGAAATTAGATGATTTGCAAGTTGTAGATGACTTGTTATGTGTTAGATGGGAAAGTGATAATGGTGTGATTTATACCCGCGTGGCCGTCCCCATGTCTTTACGCAGGGAGTTGTTTCGAACTTTGCATGGGAATAAGCTCGCAGTACACTTCGGTGAGTTCAAGACTTATCAGGCCGCAAGGCAGAGATTCATCTGGCCTTGGATGAAGAATGATATCGCTGATTGGGTTAGAGGCTGTGAGATATGTGCTTCTTGTAAAAGTCGGGGTGGAAAGGGCATAGCTCCTTTGAGGAAAGAGCTTCAGGGAGTGCGGTGGAGCCGAATTGCATTAGATATCATCGGACCCTTTAGGAGAACACCACGAGGAAATGTTTGTGTCATGGTGGTGACTGATTATTTTTCTAAGTGGGCCGAAGCTTACCCATTACCAGATCATACAGCTGCTACCTGTGCTATGGCTCTATTCACTGAATGGATCCTCAGGTATGGTCCTCCTGTCTCGCTACAGACAGATGGGGCGCCTGAATTCAGATCGATGTTATTGAAAGAATTGCTGGGATTGCTAGATATTGAGAAGCTAATGACCTTACCCTACAGGCCTCAGGCGAATGGTCAGGTAGAACGTTGGAATAGGGTCTTAGTTGAACAGTTATCCTGTCTAACTCAGTATGATGATGTCAATTGGGATTTATTGGTGCCATGTATTGCACATGCCTATAGGGGAGCTGTACATAAGAGTACTCAGTGTACGCCGAATTTGGTAGTGTTCGGTACGGAACTGACTGTTCCTGCTGACATTATCTATGGTACAATAACGGGGGATGTTGATTTTCCTTGTCATACTGTGTTTGTTGAGGAGATTAGATCCCTGTTATGTAAGGGCCATCGATTTGTAAGGGAGCAACTGGGACATTCGGCTGTGTATCAGAAACGCTACTTCGATCGACGTGCTCGTCCGAAAGTCTTTCAAAAGGGTGATATTGTTTGGAGATATGCCACTCCTTTGGCTCAGAAGAAATATGGTCCCAAATGGGATGGGCCTTTTGAAGTCGTGAGGCGTGTGCATGGTTCTACATATGAACTGAAAACAACTGAGGGAGTTCTCAGATGGAATGGCGACTTGCTAAAGCTTGCCTTTGATGTTGATGGTAAACCTGTTCAGTTGGAAAATCTCCATAGGGCCCCAGAGTATCAGAAACAGCAAAGGGTTGGGAAGGATTTGCTTAGAATTACCCCGGTTGGTAAGATCATACCTGGCAGGGATGCGCCTAAGCCTTTACCAACGGAGCCGATAGTAACTCATGTGAAGAAGCGCGGCCGCCCGGCCAAGAAACTTGTCTCGGTAGCCAGTCAACCGCCCGGCCGGCCAGAGGCGAGTTCGTCGGGTGTGGAGCCGACGGCGGGAGCTGAGAGTTCAGATGAATCAGTTGTGGAGGAAGAAAAGGACCCGTTACCCCTGGACAAAACCATGAATGATTATTTATCATCAGGTTGCTTAGAAGGAAGGCCTACACGCCTTAGGCAGGTTCCAGATAGGTATGGATATGGGTAATGTTCTCTCGAGCAATAGTTATGTAGGAGATGTTAAAATCACACAACGAGAAGTACAAGTTGAATCATATTATACATACATGGTATTCTGTGTAATATTGATTTGAGGAATGGAGGTGACTATACGTGGAGATGGTGGAAAAGTTATACTTTTGGGAATTGACTGACTGGCAGGGCATGTTGCCTCTCATTGTCCTGACACCTACTGGGATAGGTGATTGGGTTATTAATACACCCCACGGAAAGTAGGGAGAAGCTGCTTGGTTTTATTTTCATTTGTTAAACTGGATACTAGATTTATTGCATTGGCTATTATCGGAGTCAGTTGATTCAGTTGTACAGTGCAGGGGGTGTGGCGATCCGTGCCTTACTGCTGTGAAACTGGGTCAGGGGTTTTCAGCCGTGAAGGGCTCGGCAACAGGTATCTGTGTCTATTTTTAGTTGGAGTGGTGGTCTGTGATTGGCTGAGGCCGTAGTGGCAACGGGGTCACGAGATTCGGGGAGAGCGTGATACTGCAGTAAGTGCTCTAGGAGTGAACACGGCGGACGTGTCCCTCCTTGCTCTGAGTTTGTGTGGCCTTATAAGTTGATGAAAGTTGACTAAAAGAGAACCATTTGACTTGTTGATTGGCTTGGGATACGGTTGAAGAGAGAGACAGCTAACTTTAAATAGCGGTTGAAGTTGTGCTATGTCCGGAGTGGAGGGTGATTCACCCATGGAGGTGACGGTGGAGAAGGAGGATAAGATGGCTGCCACTGGGTCAGTCAACAAGGAGGGTAGAGAAACTGAGTCTGGGGAAGGCGTACCCGGGCTTAAGGTTAATCCCGCAGCGGCTAGTTGGGCTGCTCAAGTTGAGGATGACTTGGAGGAAGAAAAGGTGGTTATGGAAATGGCTTCTAATGCTGTTAAAACTAAAAAGTCTGTCGGAGGTTCGAAGAAAGGTGTTCAGAAAAAGGAAACTCGGCTTCAAGAGAAGCAGAGGTTGGATGAGTTGACTGCTGAGGATAAGCCGGGTCAGCCGACCCAGCCGACTCAGGCGGATGATCAGAACAAGGGAGAGATGAAGGAGGTTAAACCCTCTGCTAATAAGGGCGCTACTGGGTCGAGGGATAGTAGTCGTTCTACGAGGTCAAGGAAAGCTGCAAGCAAGTCAGCTGACGGTACTGAGGCATCGGATGAGGGTGATACCGATTTTGTGAAGCCTTCATCACGTAGGAGGGGTAGGCAAGCGAAGCGGGCCACCAATAATACTTCGGGTAATCGCTCCGATAGTGCTTCAAGTTCTGATGACAGGAAGGGACTGTCAGGTTTGAATACGGTGGCTGACGTGCGCCGGGCCCATACAGTTAGCATGTGGAGAGATAGGAAAAAGCCAAAAGATGATCCTATGCTCCCAATCCGCCATCAAGCAAGGTGGTGGAAGAAAGATCAGGTCGCTGCTATAGAGCTGAGTGCCACTAATATGTGTGGTATTCGGCCGAGTAAGTCTGACAAGGTGAAAATCGCACCTGAGTCGGATGATGAAGACGAGGTGTTAGGAGAAGATTGGGTGAATCCTCCGATTATGCCCAGGTATGAGGCTGAATTTAAGTATTTAAGGGAGAGAACTGGTCGACAACAACCTGGTTATGAGTCGATTATTGACTTGGTCAGACCAAAATTGGAAGGAGTGATGTTATTATGGAAACCTGGCTATAGGTGCCCTTTTACTTATTGCAGGGTTCAGGAGGATTGTATAAACCCGAGAGGAATTAGGGTCTTCAGGACTCGGGAGAGATTTTTTCGCCATCTGTGCGAGGAACATTGTCCAGCTGCTCATGTGTATACGTGCCCACATGCTATTTCATGTCTGGTCAAGCTGGATAGGAGGTCTGATTTATTGCGCCATATGATGAAATGCCATAGGGATATCAAGAAGGATGCTCTGGACTTGGCATGTGGATACAGGGTTATTCAGAAGGAGGTTCCCAATTTTGGATGTGTTAAATTCTGTAAAATGGGGAAGTTTGATGTCGACAGGATAGAAACAATTGGATTGAATAGAGCTAGAGCTGAAGAAAGGGCGTTTGTAGAGCCGGCTAAGTTTGTACCCGCTCCTGCGCCGAAGACAAGTGCCTGGGGTAAGCTACCGGTCTTGGAGCCGGCTGAAGTGACTGAGAAGAATATGAATGTGGATAACTATGCTGGAACTGGAGGTAAACCGAAAAGGACTGCTTCAGCCACAGTAACTAGAGCTTCATTGGAGACAGGTACGGATGAGGCTGGTTCAGCTAGTACTGTGGATGGTGGAACTGAGTGTAGGGTGGGAAATGCATCTCTGGATGCGACTACACTACCTTATTTAGCTAACGAGGCTACAATGACTCGTTCGGCTGAGGCGGTTGCTCAGGCTCTGGAAGATGGTGCGGAGAGTATTTCTATGGTTGTAGAGCAATCTTTGGTGAATATTCGGCAGTCAGTGAGCGTCTGTTTAGGGCCTCTAGCTGATTTGGCTGAAGTTAGGGCCGCTGCTCGGGAGATTCCTGAGCTACGTTCGAAGGTGGAGGATTTGGAGAGACAACTGACTTATTATAAGGAAGAAGATAGACGGTCAAGGGAAACTATTATGGAGTTGCAGTGTAAACTTTCCCGCTATGAACGAGGGGAAGGGCCTCCTGAGAAAAGGAAAAAGACTGAGAAGGAGCAATCGGTTACGTCTAAGGATGAGATTGTCACTAGAAGTGATCTAAGGGGTATTATGGCAGACTTGTTTCAAGAACATTCGGCTGCCTTGTCTAAGCAATCGTCCAAGCAGTCTTTTGTAAGCTCTACACCCCCGCCTCCGGGTCCGTCCAGGTATGTTTCACCTGTGCATGCTGCTTGGCCGATGGTTAATCCGGATTTGAGTATGATGACGCCTATATCAGGTTATGGAGTACCACATTTTGGTTTGCAGGGATTTACCCCATTGCCTTCTTACCAGACGGCAGTGGATAGGAATCGGATAGGAAATGTTGGAGTAGGAAATGTAGGGGAGAACCCTGCCACTACGGCGGGTCAGCCTGCTGTACTGACTCCGACTTCGGTTGAGACTAGGGGAAACCCTAGGGACACGAGTTCTATGTCAGTTGGTCGTAGTAGTGCGGTGGGGAAAACCCCGGTTCCTGAATCTGGGTCAAAGGTGATTCGGTCTCCACCAGGTTTCCGACCGGACCCCTTGTTTGCGCCTTTGCCCGATGATACGCAATCGGTTGATGTGCCTGGGAATCTTGGGAATCTTGGTCAAGTGGCCCCGCCGGGATTTACCTCAGTAATTCCGGTAGGAGGAGTATTTTTCAGTTCTCCTGTCAGGAGAATGGGTTCCGCTGCTGCTGCCTTGGTTAGGAGTGCTTTCGCTCCATCCATGGAAGTGGATGATAGCGAGACGGTGGTTATTAATCCTTCTGGGGCTGGAACCACTTTGGAGAAATCAGCTGATCCCCTGATTGATCTAAATAGTGTGTACAGTGGGGATACTTCTGTCGCTACGAAAGACTCAGACACTGGTTGGGAAGCTGAGGTATCTAGGACGGAGAATTTGGAAGATTTTGATGAGGATGAAGTGCTGAAATCAGATGAGGAGGGAGCTTCTCAGCAGGAGGATAATTATCAGCAGTTTGTTTGAAGGTATTACCATAAGGTCGGTTTGAAAATTGGTGGTTTGATTCGTTAAGATGTGAAGGACGTTTTGCAGTCGGGTCGGATGCAGTACTACTGGAGGAGTGAAGATCGCTCGTGAAGATGTCGCTGCTGTTGAAAAGTTGTTACCTGGACCTTACGTCGGACTGGTGCCTGTGATTTTTCATCTATAATCACTGCTGAGCAGAGTGAAAGACTTACTATAGGACTACACTGTGAAACAAACAACAATTGGACACTATTACCTGGATGTTACCTTATATCAGAGACAGTTACAATGAAGAAACGAGTATTTCATCAAGGATGTTATCGGAACTTTTATTCGTCACACAAGGAATGGACATTTGGTTTTAAGAGACCTCTATAATCGTATGTGTTTTGTACTTTTATACCATTCTTCCTTTCTACTGGTTGCAAACAAGTTACGCCAGTAAGTATATTGTATTTGACGATGTTCGGTATGGATTCCTTATACTTGTGTATTGTGTGTCTGATGTTGTTGTTTGAAATTGTACACCTTATATTACATTCCATGATTTTTGCCTGTATAACAACCTTTTGTGTATTAGCCACTTTTTGCATGTATTGGTGTCTAAATCGGTTGTTCCCTCCTTTTAGAAGAAAGGGAGGGGCATTGTAGTACTTGATCCGAATGATCTGAATGAGGTCGGTTCAGTTAGCCGAGTGGGCCGGATCCACTCGGACGGTTGTGTACTTATCAATAGGTGTCGCTTGTGTGTGTTGGTGTGCATTTTTATTATTTTCATTCTATATGACAGTGTGTCCTGTGTTTGTGTATTTGACTACCATTTGCCTTATTGTAATATTATTATGAGTTGCCATTGAGTCAGCCGACTGGAGGTTGGCGAATGTATCCGAGAATACATGGTCATCCCTGAGCTTGTGGGGCAATAAACTCAGCAGCTGGCAAGGACCGACAGTTCCTGTGTTTGTGTTGTTTGATTAGAATAGTTCATAGTCGCTTAAGCTTTCATCGGACATTACAATAGTTGTAATTGTGAGCACATTAATTTTCCTTAAGAAAATAAAGATGAGTTTACGAAAGTATAGTGAGCATTATCTATAATATTAATTCTGTACGAGAAAAGTGTAATTCTCTGCATCTCTTTCTAAACTGCTGGAGGGATTGCCACGATTTTCACGATGGACATACTTTGGCACAATGCGAACCCATTCCACGATGTTTTATGAGTGACCACTGTCTCGATCACTCTGTATCTATCTCACATTACCTCAGAACCATTTCTCTGTTGATGAACAGTGACCAATGACATCTAAAAAGGTACAGCAAAGTGTTACAAGATGAAGAAAGAATTTGGAAAATAAAGTTGTTGGACAGGATCTGATCCGAGTCATGAGCACACATGCAAGACCATATATATAAACTGAACTCTGATTTTGTTCTCTTCACTGTTTGATTGATTTGCATTTATTACAGGACCTAAGGAATGTACAAAAGATTAAGCAGAGGCAAGGACTGCATTATATTTTGATTTTTGAAGATGTGACCAATCTAGCAGAGCCATATTTTTTATTTAGTGTTTATCATCGGTGTAAATTTATGCATGTGTATGCTCTATCAGCAGAGTAAACTTGTGTCAGTATGTAATATGGATGGTATTGTGGGTGAGATAGGGTGTGGGTATATAGAGCAGATGTTGGCTTCAGTGTTGGGTTCTGATGTTGTAGGGAGCCGGCATTCCTTGCTACACTAGCATTATAATTATAAGCGTGACAAAATTGTCTTTTTTCTTTATAGAATATAGATATAAAGTATGTATAATTTTACTGGTCATTTATTCATATCAATCCAGCTTACACATAATTTGACAGGGAACGGTAATCAAAAATCGTAATCTACTGCAATCACGGATATATTCACATACCATATAAACTTATAATATATAAGAAGAGATTTTTAGAATATTTTATACACCTTATATACAAAATAAATATCATATATATATGCAAACATCAAAATGCAATGAAATTAATTCGAACTACATACAGATTAGAAATTACCTTATTTTCTAATATGTAAATGTGACTCATGACAAATCAGCGATATAAATACAACTATCCATAATGGAATGGGTATATGATATAACTATAAACTACCTGTCACAGATATGCAGAAACATTGTTTAACGTCTTTGAACACTACTATTTTTTGGGCAAGTGAACTATTATGCCACCTTTTTTGTACATGCACATAATACAATTTTTGAACGGATAGAAATGGTTCTCATTGACATTGAAAGCGACCGTTTATAGTAACAATTGTAAACTACTTGGTAAATTCATTCCAACACATATTTTGCGGTGGTAATACATTTATAAGTCAGGACTCTTCTCATGCTTACAATGGGCCCAATAAATGTAACATACTCCAGCATGCAACTATCAAACGCTTTTCCCAAAAATGGGACAGGAACAAAGTTGAGTTTTAAAAATTAACGATTACATAAATAGATTATTTTTAAACAGTGAACATCCTCGGAACACATGTACCCATGCTGCTATGCAACAAGTATTCATCAACAGTGTGGTTACCGTTAAAAATCAACTTATAGTTTATATTGGGAATTAAACACGTATTGTCCTTCAAATCAGTTAAAAATGCATAAATATATAGCCAATGGGGCTCAGCGCAGTAGTGTATATTAGTATATGCGCATTCTATAACCGGGAGTTCCATATCTGTGAACTGATATAGAACTAATGCTATATCAACGGGACTTATTTCATGACGTCACATCTAAAGGAAGAAGAGGGCACATATACTAATAAACTAATGGTACTCATTCTACCTGGGCAAGGGAAATGTAGAACTTGTTCTCCCGCAGAGTGATACAACACTCAGCCTGCGGCTTCACGTTATATCATTTTGCCTCCAAACTCGTTCTACATTTTCCTCCAGGGCTCTGTTTCATAATCAGGGACATAGGAATTAAGTAGAAAAACATCCCATTTGGGAAAAATTCCGTTTCATAATAAAAGTTGAGAATCTCACCAAAGTCGCAGGACTTTGAGAAAATTCGTAGCGACTTTGAGGACAATTCGCAGCACATGTTCTCACTCCCTAACCCTCTCAGCCCATATGGCGCCTCACTATCTGTGATTATGGTCTGGTCATGCTTGGATGCACCATGTTTGAGTGGGTGTGATCCCCGCTCCCCCACCTGCCCCAACTACAGTGACCGGGTAGAAGTGCGAAAGCGCTGTGAATGTTCCAGCGAATGTTCCCGTGAATATCAAATGTTCCCACGATGTCCTACATTATGAAACGCCAGATTGGGACATTCTTTGTAACATTTGAACACCATTCACACATTTTCAAAATAAATCTGGCTATGTCTCATTCATTATGAAACAGTACCCTGCTCCGAACTTGGTTCCATAAGTGGTTATTAGGGAACTTGATTGCTCTAAAATTTTGTACCATAATTGTTTCCTTACTGGCGTCCCTTACTACGCCTTCTAATTATCACACTTCTTTCCTGTTGATGCCTACTGATGACTAATAATACATGACTGGGGAGGTAGATGAGGTGTGAAGATGGAGGTACCAATATGGTCCGCTCATTATCTTGATTTTAACCTGCAGAACAAATAAATAAGATCACATCAAATTAATATTCAAACGTTACTCAAAGCTTTTTTCCTCAGAGCTTTTTTCCTACAGGTGAGTTTGATGTTGACAAATTGAGGACTTTCACTGAAACCTTTTGTTTTCTTCACTAACATTTTGGGAGAATTATGAAATATAATTATTAAACACTAAATTATATATATTGATCTTAGATCAGGGTATTAGTATGTAAAGCACATGCTTTGCACATCATTTTCCTGTACATTGATTATCTATTTATTCATATCCAGGAAAGTGTGGGCCCGCTAGACAGATGTTGATGCAGAGGAAGTCGTTGGCTATTTACTGTTATATGTATGGATACTTTTTCTGACTATAACCACCCACCCGCCCTGATCAGCTATCAATATGATTCCCTATGCATTTGTTTTGGTGGCCAGAACACCCACAGTGGTGTGGGTGTTCTGCAGGGGTGGTGGCAGTCCCTGGTGTGAGTGGGACGAACTAAGAGTTGTGCAATTGAGGAGGAAGCATGGCAGCCATTGGCATTGTATCCTGGCTTCAGTGTTGCTGTGAAAACGATGATGGATTGTGTAAGTGTTGCTACTGGAATCGAAAATCTGAGTACACTAGGTTGTAGCCAATAGCTTAAATGGAGTATTCCATGCATCAATAGACATTCTCACCGGGGAAATTATTGAAAGCAGGTGCATAAGGAGGTGTGTGGTATAGGAGTAAAATCGTTGGACCCTAGTCTGTCTGGGCACCGTTTCTGATTGTAAATAGTGTCATTCTGACTTCTTCCAAGGTAAGAAGCGGGGGGGTGCCGACGGTCAAGCAATTCATGTACCAAGTAAATGTTTATAAAGGATTCATTTAGATTGTTTTAATATGAAAGCCCATGAACAACATTATGAGAATGGCGAATATGAAGTGGAATCTTTCGAAAACATCCTTGACGGACATAAGCGTTTGGCCATTGCAATGTATTAAATATATTATTGGTCTTTAATGAAAAAATAATTAATGCATCTATTTATCTGACATCTATTATATGACGCATGTGACACAAAAGACCGTGAAAACTGACAAAATATAAAGTTGATGGAAATCCCCACAAGTGCAAACTCATCATGTTTGCAAGTAATTATGAAAACATAATTTTTGCTGTCTGCGAAATTATATATTTTACCGCAATCCGTGAAATATTATATAGCCGCGTAATTTACACAATAGGGGATCAGCACCATCATATCATCTATGAATACCATATCAGAGTTACTCTTAAGAGGTCTTAAGAGATTGTGTATTAAGCGTTTGAGATCAATTCATGCTTTGGTTTGGTGTTAATAATCAAGTTCAATATTGAATTAAGATCCTCACCTTTCCCTCTACTGTCACCTCGGTGAACTGCGTATATTTCCTGCCAATAACACTAATGTAGATATTACTTGAAATATACACAGCAGATATACACCCAACTTAGAGCTGGGTAAACTGGGCGCCGAGGACACTGCCTGCAAGCCTGCTGATTCTGAAACTGAAATATGAATAGAATTGGGTTTAGTTATGTTGTGTGGAAATAGAATGAATGGATTTCAAGGGAGCGCATGGTTGACCTCAATAATTTGAAAATGACTTGATATTCATAGGGGATATTTTAGAAACTTATAAATATATAACACATGCATGATGTGTGTAACTTACACATGACACACACATACTGGGACTGACCCACACATCTATGACATACGAGTCCCTCTAAGCAATACAAGCTCTCTCCTATCTCATCACACGTCTCTCCAAAACTCCTGCCAACTCGCGCTATACAAAAGAAAAACTACACCAAGTCAGCCTTGTGAATTATGTGAGAGACATCGGTATGATTACAACTGTATATCAGTTAGACGAAGCATAAGATCTGAAAGTTCTTTTCTCCATACCATAATAATACTATACAGAAGAATTTAAAAAAATAACAATTGTAATTGACTTACTTCTTATGAAAACAGGCAGGGTTAAGTAGTATAGGAGAGGGAGAAGAGAAGTAACGCAGGATATAAGTAGTATAGGGAGAGGGAGCCTAGAAGTAGTATAGGGAGAGGGGAAGTATGAGAGGGTATAAGTAGTATAGGGAGAAGGAGAGGGGCAGTATAGCTGGGTATAAGTAGTATAGGGAGAGGGAGAGGGGCAGTATAGCTGGGTATAAGTAGTATAGGGAGAGGAGAAGTAGGGCAGGGTATAAGTAGTATAGGGAGAAGGAGAGGAGAAGTAAGGCAACCTATAAGTAGTATAGGTAGAGAGAGGGGAAGTATGAACGGGTAGAAGTAGTACAGGGAGAGGGGAGCTATGAACGGGTATAAGTAGTATAGGGAGAGGGGAGGTATGACAGGGTAGAAGTAGTATAGGGAGAGGGGAAGTATGACAGGGTATAAGTAGTATAGGGAGAGGGGAGATATGACAGGGTAGAAGTAGTATAGGGAGAGGGGAGATATGACAGGATAGAAGTAGTATAGGGAGAGGGGAGGTATGACAGGGTAGAAGTAGTATAGGGAGAGGGGAGGTATGACAGGGTAGAAGTAGTATAGGGAGAGAGGAGGTATGATAGGGTTGAAGTAGTATAGGGAAAGGGGAGCTATGATAGGGTTGACAGTATAGTACATAGTAGTATAGGGAGAGGGAAAGGGGAATTATGAACAGGTAGAAGTAGTATAGGGACAGGGCAAGTATAAACAGGTAGAAGTAGTATAGGGAGAGGGGATCTATGACAGGGTTGAATCTAGGAATCTCATGTGAACTTACATCCAAACCTGGCACACTTGGTGTAACCTGCTTCAGGGAGGTATCCATTGGGACAGCGACACACAGAATCCACACAAAGTGCTCCCCCTTGGCACTGGTGGTCCTTACTGCACCCATACTCTTCTATCTTCCCTGGAACATTAATCATGTTTAGTCTTCCCTACCCTGGTAACATTTATTAAATTCAATCAAATATAGGCCGGTCTCATTTTCTGCATAGGCAGACAGATAAATAGATATCACACATAAGTTAAACAATTGAAAATACTCTGGCCATAGTCACAAACTTGTATGATAAAAAATATCTTACCAAATTTACTCATTGGTTGACCTGTACAGGTTTATAGGACTGAATAATAATGAAGTTATAAATATTTAGTTGCTTTTATTCGTGAGCCCCATGCTGCAACTCAACTCTTCCACAGACTCAAACTTTCAGTGTCAATCTCCCAACACACTGCTACAAAAGCGTCTTGCATGTGTCGCAATAGGGGAAAACCTTTCTTCCAGTTGCCACACATGTGACTCGCTTTTGACCATGAGGACATTGCCGCTGCCAAAAATGTGTACCTGTATTGTCACAAACGCTGCTCTACTGCAGCAGGTCTTGTGACCCCTGATTTGCTGACAGAATATCTAAAGATTATTGCAGAGACTCCTCTGTATTAAAAGAGTGGCAAGAGTCGCACAGCAACAAACAATGATGAGTTGGGAGGATGTCGCAGCTGCAGCAATAACGTTGTGATCCAGTGGTGTTTAATTTACTAACATTATTTGGATTTTTTATAATCTAACTGTATTGTTTCTGGCGACCTGACCCACACATCATGTGATACTTACACTTTCTACATGTGCCTTTATCTGGCTTATATCCCTCCTTACACTGACATCTCGCCATCACACACTCCACCTCTGCTGTAGTGTAGATACCAGGGGCTGTAATTTATAGCAGAGTGTTATCTGACAGATACGATATATTTGTATATTTGTACATCATAACGGATCACAATGCATATGTTCCATGAATGCACTGAAGTTGAAATGCGCATTGGAACATGCCTATGAATCCTTTTTATGAGAATATTACAGATAAGGGCAAAATATAACTTGTTATTACTATTCTTTCACCATTGCATAGCCTAATTATTCTCAACTAAAAAGAAAACTAAACATCAATTTTAAGAATCAATTAAGATCTCGATCTATCATTATAGGCTATATAAAGACATATTTCTGATAAATTTACCCATGTATTAGTTTCTTATAATAGTTTTTTATCTATTTTTTTATTTAGTTTTACAGCCAATATTCAATACAAAATATATGTGATTTACATCTTCTTGTTGTGAAAACAACAATAACACTAAATTGTTGAAAAGCCATACCAGATTGCTGGAGACACTTGTGATGAAGGGGATGACAGGTACGTCCTAGCAACCGCTCGTCATCCTTGACACAGTATGTTCTGTCTGACGTCATCTCCCCGTGTTCACAACGACAATGGTTGTCATAGCAACGCATGTCACGCGGACACTGGTTGTCATGGTCACACGAGTCTTCACCAAATTTCCCTGTATATCGAAAGGGAACGAGACTTCATTGACACTATCAGTTAATTTGAAACTTGGTCAAATAATACTAGAATAGGAATTGGGAAAGAAAGCTCAAGTACGGTATACTAAAACCCATACAGTACAAAATACGGAGATAATTTATGTATTCAGACTCTCACGTGGTCTACAGAAGTTATCGTTGTCTCTGTAGGTGAGAAGTGTATCACAGGAACATATTCCCTGAGGACATCCCTTGTAGGAGCGCAGACATCCTTCACCTAACACCAGGTGGCAGTCTGAGTCCCTGTCACAGTACCGAGGGGCGGAGCTATACTCAGGGCCATACATGGAGCCTCCTGGTAAAATCAATTATCGTTTGTAGGTACCTGTTAGCCCTGTTAGCCAGAATAATCTCACCCATATCCTGTGTGCATTAGCATTTCTAGAATAGTTTTATATAAAATTGATCAATTGTTGATCGATACTTCTTTACAGAAAGGTTTGATTAAAAAATAACTTTGCTGATGGTTTTCTGTAGCATCAGGGTTTGTCTACCCCCTGTCTAACATGATGTATAAATAGGCGTTATCCTACCGTTTATATAGAAATGTGCACTTTTCCGCTACATAATACCCTCAGAAATACTATTTGAAATTATGTTGGTGGTATTACTAGGCGGGTTACTAGGGAGGTGCCGAGTTTGCATTTTCATTTCCCTTTTTGGTAATCAAAATTGAATGATATTTCAAACCGTTTCCATGTTTGTGAACTTCGTTTAGACCTTTTAAAAACACCATATATGCATTATGCATACTAACCACCAACGATGCCAGCGAAGGCTAGGATTAGCGCAACAGCCACAGGGATTTTCTGTAATTAAAAGAAGATAATAAATACATTTGTAATGAAATTCATCATCAAAATAAAATAATATGTTTGAGGTACCGCATGAGGTCCCGAAATCTATTTAAGTAAATGTATACACGTCTCAAACCATGGGAGTGAGTAATTGAACCATATTGTATTCTTTAGCCAAAATGGAATAACACTAATTTTATATTTAGATACTGTACCTATTGGCAGTATTGCTACATTATGAGTGGTCAAGGTAACGGCTAAAGGATATCATATGCTCAGGGTCATTGCCGATGGTCACCGCAGGTAATTAATCTATGACTAAAGTAGCCTAAATGCCATCCTTTGCAGGTCAAGGTTTCTCCATTATATCTCCTTTATTGCATTGCCTTGGACTCGGTAATTTCTTAGAATCATGATAATTGGCTTACAAACTGAATCGATGTCTATTGCCATATCAAGTCAGATAAAGATAATATCAACTGTATCTTCTATTTATCAACGTTATACCATAAAGAAACTACTTCGATAAGTGGAGGGTAATCCATAATGTATCCATAGTTAACAGTTTGGATAGAAGGGTTGTATGCCTCTGAGAAAACTTAGGTGGCCTAAGTTGTTGGAAGGGTGCGTTATAGTGAATCCCATATACAGAAACCGTTCTTGAAAGACGTATATTGCTGTGTAAGAATTTTAATTTATTCAATTTAGATAAATGGGACAAGTAAATGGCGCACAATCCAATCCTTTTCAGATGAAGTATAGAATTCAATTATAGAAATAAAATAGGGCGCATATATCGGGGAGGTGGGTGGGTGGGGCGGGGTGTTATATCATATTACGTAATGATGACGTAATAGTGATTAACCACATAATAATTAATGACCTAATTAATCATGACCTACAATAAAGATAATTACCCCCTATATAAATAATTAATTGCAGTACTATGCAAGTCTAATGGAGAGGATTGGGTAGCAGCAGGGGACAAGTAAAGGATGTAAGGTTAACCAAGTGAGACAGGATATCAGGGGCCCTTTAGCTTATGCATAGCTTTTAGAAATTTGTTTTAATAGCAGCTTGGAATGTCACAAAATGGTTAAAATTAATCATTGGGAATACTTGAAACGAAAAGATTATACCATACCATACATGTATGTATACTTGATATAACCATTATAAAATGTGTTGATAAGGGCGTAAAGCAACTAGCCTCATTCACTCACTCACTCACCTTATATGTATACAACCCATAAGATCAAAGTTTAGATGCCCCCTCTCCCTTTTCTATACAATGGCATTCACCAAAATTAAATGTTGGTCCAATATAATTCTCCCATTGCATGAATCTTAATTACTTGGAGGTCCTACCTACCTACCCTATATAAAACATGGTGCCATAATCCTGTACTCAAATGGGATTAACACTCGCTAATCCTGGGAGGATTAAATAAGATTAAACTTTAGACTGTGTGATTTGACCTACTGACACGATCTGACTGTGTCCATACTGACTTACTCACTGCAAGAGATTACAAAGTCTTCTGTATTTATTGCCGTCTTATAATTTCACCTCTCTAGCTCCCCCTCTGTCCCTTGCTCCTCCTCTGGCCTCTGTGTATGCTTCCTCCCTCTCTCCTCTCTGGGACACAGTCTCTAGCTTTCCCTCTCTCTCACTCGCCCTCCTCCCCCCACCCCTCTTCTTCCATTATGTAGCAATCTTTACCGATTAAAATCTGAACTGACATGGACTGAAGAAAAGTCCCTTATATAGAACTACAAAATCATGTATAAAGAAACTGTCAAGATAAAACCCATGCACATACATGTTCTCTGCCTCTCTACTAGTTTAACTGACTCTACGGAATAAAAGAAATTGACCATTTTGCAACAAGAGTTTTTGTTTATTCTTCATTAGTTCCTTTTAAAAAGAAAAGTGTCAATACTAAATCGCTTGTGCACTAAATTCACCCCCGCTCAACTCCAAACATGGTCGGTAGCTCCTCCAATGTACACGAGTCAATACTGGGTGACCACTTAAGGCATGTATGCACATTAGACTAATCAGTATTTACCCACCCTTATACTATGCTAATTATTGTTTGACTTCCTACTCCTCATTCTAAAGGTTAATTCTGCCTTTTTAATATAATATAATGATCCAGTGAGGGATCCAAAGAAGTGGGTCCAAGTGTCTTTAATTCTTTACACAATTAATATGCTTAGATATATCATGTGAACAGTTAAGTCTTTATGAATAGATTTCATGTTTTACGAGAAAGGTATTACATATAGGTACATATTATACGTTTCAGAGCACTTTTATGTTGAGAAATGGAAATAGAGTAATCACAGATTCGACATAGTGAATAGGAAAACATGTGGAATTCGGGATATGGGGCTTTTAGAAACGGGAAATTGCATTCAATGGGTGGGTATATACGTGTGTCAAGTGGGTTTGGGTATTCCTGGGGTATTGCCTACCCTATAGATTTCTAAACACAGAATTTGCACAAACCCAAAATTGAGTTGGTGTGAGGGGGTTGGGGTGGCTGCCCGAGGGTTGTTTTATATTTCAAAGTGGCTCTTCTCATTAAATCCAGTAGTCATAAAATCTCGTGATACTTTTTTCAGCTTAATCATACAGGATAGGTATGACAATTTTAGAAGTACATAGCGGCAATATTGCGTTGTCATTCAGTAATTCGTGTGTGTAAGGAGTGTAATCAATGGCGTTTATCCAAAGCCCATGTTGCCCATGTCTAAGTGGGTCCTACACATACACGGAAGCAGAGCTAAACTGCAATAACCTTCCATTATGATTGTTTAATGAACAAATTGAAAAGGCTTTGTGCTATGACTAAAGTCTACATCTTAATCCCATGTGTTCAAGTCATGACTCATTCATAGCTCACTGAGATAAACATTCCACTTTTGTGGCGTCATTACGATCTGAATAGTGAAGCAAATTAAATGCAAATGGTTTCCTTTTTAGGATTTTCACCGAGTCAGACACCAGAAAGCAAATCCATGATTGAAAAGCCACAGGAGAATGTTTTGAGTGAGATATTGGCCCTGCTATGGTGTTCGAGTTGCACTGCCAATTGATTTCACCCATTTAGTATATTTTTTTCAATTTTCATCTTTTTCAGCTCATCTAAAAGTTTCCAAGATACAACATACAACATTCCATAGCATAGGGTGACATCTGGGATGATGTAAAACTATGCCATTTCATCTACTTTGATTGATGCTCAAAGGTGATTACGATGTATCCCTGTCAAATATAACAACTTTATCAATAATTGTAGGCAATTCTATTTCCGACAGTATTATAGAGTATTAAAAAAGGCTCTAAAGCGGACCAACCTGTGATGGTGCACACATGTCTTCCTCGATACATATAATGCCTTGATATGGAAGATATATACGCCTTGAACGGTTTTCTGTACAAAATCTCTATGTCAAACATAACTCCACCTCCTAGCCCTAGCTATTGATCAAATAGTTACAACTATTATTGTAGTTATTATTACCACTATTCCTTATAATTCTGGTAGACCCACATCGGTAGAGATTGGCGTTGACCATAAGTCAATAAAGAGTGTATTTGTACACTAAGCTTGTTTCAGCTGACCAGCATATTGCGACAAGTGATTCGTGTTACCGTGTAAAATCCTGCTGATCTTTACACCTCAATGATCACTAACATGGACCTTTGTACTATTCTCTCGTCATGCAGACATAAAGGCACCGCTAATAGAAAATCATTACATGTAGCATTATGGACTTAATTCATTTTACTGCCAGACTTTATTATTCACGGTTAAAAAAATAAGCTCAGGATCAAAGGTATCAACAAAGTTAGTTCCACCTCTTACCTTCTTAGCAACATTACAGTTGTATTGTATTGGACTAATGACTGAGAAATGGTTAACAAGGTGAATGGGGGAAACTAATCAACTGAGAATAATATCAGTTTTAATCACCTTTTCCTTTTTATTCTATACCATTAAGACGGGCATTCAGGCTGTCTGCGATGCTTTTTACTAGGATGTCATATACATCTAAAATACAATCGCTAAATATGATAAAAGCTAGTGCAATCTAACTTGCTCCGGGCCGACAGAATATCCATACTGAGAATTTCTAACCGACTGCAGTTTCTAACCATGGCTTCGCACTAACTCATTTTTTTCTAACCAGCCGACGATTTCTAACCAACCGACAGTTTCTAACCTTCATGCAGTTTGTAACCAATCTTTTCTAACTGCTTTGACAATGTGTATATGACGGGTTACTTTCGACTGACAAGACACGTAGATAAACTATCTAGCCAATCAGAATACATCAGTTACCTCCAGGTAACCATTATCACATCTACTTCTTCTTAAGGCCCTAGTCCACAAAGCCGATTCTCATGCAATTTTGCGCCGCAGAGAACCCTTTTCCACTTAATTCCGAGAGAATCTCATGAGAATCGGCTTAGTGGACAAGGTCCTTTACACATCAAGAATAAAATTTGACATATTTGATGATCTTGGCAAGCGTTATGCCCATCTATATCTATAGGAACGCTGTAATCTTGGGTTATAAGCTGCTACATATTACTAATCCTGTTATGTCATAATTTTGATATAATGACATTTGTTCATATTGAAAACACAGGCCCATTAAAACATCCAAAGTCCTACTTTGGTGCCTGGACATGAGTGTAACTAAGGTATAATGTGTCAAGAAAGCAGTCAAGCAGCGAAAATTCTTTTAAATTCAGATTTTAATGGGTTATCAATGTGGTGTATTATTTACTAATGGAGTTTGCGGAGTACTTCCACGTCGGTTTAATGCTAGGTTAGCGTAGATTCTACCGCATTTCTTCACACAAACATCATAGCAAAACTGTACTCCCTGTTAAATAGATCAAAACATATTTTTCTCAATTCGTTCTTTCTAAAAAAAAATGATATGATTACATGAGGAAAACGAACTTACTTGGAAAAGAAGTCCTAAAAATGAATGGAATATCCTAATTATATGAATAGTTTTATTCATAAATCTTAATCGGATAAAATTATTGATTAGGGGGTTGGGCAAAAGCATGCAACTCAGGCAAGGGCAAATGTCTCCAACACAAGCTGCTTTTTTCCTCTTCAACAGAGTAGTAGTGAGAGTTGGAATCAAGTGGGTAATAATATTTATAAGACTCTGTTTTGGCCGGTCATAAGTGGATCTCGTGCCAAATCTAGTTAAGTCTGGTCGCCTTGGGTCAACTCAGCCTGAAAGCGCGTGGTGTAATGCTTTGTTTGGTTTAAGTCTCAGCTACTGGTCGCGCACCATCCCTGATTAGCACGCTCTGTTGTACATGTTTACACATGGTTTGTCGTGGTTTTAAAGAGGAGGTTAAAAGGGCTGTTACCCGTACTTGTTCTGTACTATCGTTGATACCTACCATTCCATCCAGAAGTCATATATTTTATCATTACTATCCGGGTCAGATTTTCAGAAAATGTACAATTCAACTTCGCCAATCTTCTCAAATAACCCAAATTTTAGACGAAAATAAACATCAAATTATTACAGTTCAACCTAGCCAAACAGATTGCTAGAATCAATGCAGTGCCGAATATACTCGAATCTACCTAGTATTGACCAAATTGCAGTACCTAGTATTGACCAAATTCATTTTGAATAATTCACTAAATGTGTACAGCTGCCAATTGTACATTTTCTGAAAATCTGACCCATCATTTACATGTAAATTTAGTCAATTTTGCGACGATTTGGGCCGTAATTCCCAACTAAAGGCAGGCATTATATAGAGTTCTAATGCCCTGAGAAAACTGTAATAGAGGGTTGAAATCGTCCCAAAATAGACTAAACGGATTAATGACCTCCAATTTGGACACCCCTGTCCTCAGTGCCAGTTATTAATTAGAGTATTTTATCCATGATGCATAATTTCTTAAGTTATCGGGTTAACATATGGGGTAGGCCTACTACTGTATCTTAGAATAATTCTGAAAATGATACATGACATGATACAAAAACATGACATGACTAATTTGCAATGTTTACTTTTGAAGCCCATTCTGAGCCCAAGGCCCAAATAACTACTTATATTATAAGTTCACCGGGTTGGAATCTCAGAGGCCTTCCATATGGGTGATTTCTCTTGCCGTCCCTTGATATGAGGCATCGAAGCCACGAAGACGCCCCCAAATAGTAGTCAATTAAGTTGGATTTGTTGAATATAGAGATTCAGAGTAAACTTGAACTTCCCCACGCAAGGGGGGGGGGGCATCATTTATTAAAATCACAGCAGCAAACACAGTATTGATATTAACAATAATTACAAGATAGGTTTTCAGTGAAACACAGTGAAGGATATGAATATTAAGTGCTTTTTAATAATTTCAATGTTGCGGTTTTTGTGATTTTGTGATTAGGAGAGAATATTATATCTTAAAGCTGGATTTTAGCATTTATGCGATATCAGATTTACAAACTTCACTGGCATAAGTGTCTAATGATATGGATACTATTGGAATGATTTGTCAATGCTTTTACTTTCTTTATCTCCATTTTATTCTCGTTGCCTTCTTACACTGGGAATGCAAAGCAGACTTTTCAGGCAAAGATGCACAACAGCTAGAGATTGCCATGCATGCATGTGTAGAATATCAATGCAGTTTTTCAATTCACATACGTCCCCTCCCCCTTTGGATTTGATTTAGACGATGGTTAACCATTGAGCCAATGGTCATGCAGATCGCTGACCCCCCACCACTTGCACCCCCACCTTTCTCGCACCCCATCCACCTCAAAACATTCCAAGATCCCCCTATATACACCAAACAAACTCTCGTGGCCACTGGCTGGCACCACTGTTTTGGTGATTAATAAGGTAGATAATGAATTTTAAAATGCATGGTCAACAAACTCATATAGTTGTATTGCTAGGTTTTCTTTTTCAAATTTTCATCAACCTCATCATAATATCTTGTCAAATAACTTCGCAGATCAAAAGGTCTGAGGTCTTCTGGACCAGTTATATACCACAGCAGTGTTGATGGCCATATCAGACTTACCTTTTCTCTAACAAATTCCTTTCTTTAAGACTTTAAACTTCAATTATTAACTTGTGTACATGTCGTACAGGCTGTAGCAACAAAACAATCACCTGCGCTGTCTACAGCAAAGTCAGGGGAATAATATTTAATTATCATTTAATTTGAGAAGGCCTAAGGAGGCCGCCCTGTCGGAAGTTCAGCATTAATAATTATTTTAACAGGTGACACTGGGCGGACATGGCTTTCCAATATAATAGATTACATCTGTGTATACCAACTTACCTTTTAAACTGATTCAATACACCGAAGCTAGAGTTACTTGAGGGTGCAGAATTATAAATAATTAAGTCAAACCAGGTGCCAAGGCGTGAAATGTTCCTTATATGGAGATAATTATTGATGCACTGTCTGTCCCAAGGGCAATTTAATGATCTTCAGAAATTGCAGAACATAGCTCTAAGAACTGACATGAATGCCCATTGATTGACTCCTGTTCTACCGTATTTCATCAGGAAACCGAAACTATGAGAACTAAGGATAAGATGGATTTTAATTTAGAGAAATAAAAATGTAAAATGTGAACAGAAATACAGGCAAAACGATGCACCAGTAATGGAAATATTGACCTCTAGGATCGAAAACGACAGACAATCCCTATTGTACACTACAGCTAAATTTGGACATGAGTTACCTGCAAATATTAGAGCCATAAATGATCCGGTAATTTCTTTAAAGATGATAATTGACAGAATCAATTTATAATAATGGAAGGAAATTAAGATATCTTAAATATATATCTTAGTTATAATATTCGTAAATACCAATCACTCACTTCGCAGCACAATCACAGCAAGAGTATTTTGTATAAATTCATCTGAATGAAAATATTGTCAAACGTCGGTCAGAATGAATACGGAACAATTCTGATGACAGTACTGAAAAAGTAATATCGGATCATCCATGCACATGGTGTATGCTGTGCCTAAATGTGGGGGAAAATCTTTCATGCACACATAATCAGATTTATATAGTAATAAGACTATAATCAACTGGCTTCCTATGCTTACCTTTAATATAATATTGATGGCCTTTTTATCCATGTTGTCCGTATCAATTCAAAAGGTACTTTCCTTATATTGGTCTTCCAATTTAATGTGGTATTTCATATTCTCCCAATGCAGATTATTGTCCACATTGAATGTGTTGAATGCGAATCCTTTGCTTTCCTCTCGCACGTACGTATTTTTCCCAAATTTTCTTTTTTCTCTGTTCTTCCTCACATACTCAATCTGTTTCCCCTTCTCACCCTCTACCCTCTCAGTCAGACGGTCTCTACCCTCTCAGTCAGACGGTAATATGTCTTTCTTTCTTCTGTCCCTCTCTGTAATTCTCCTTCCTCTCACTTCCCTCCACTATCGGCCTCTATAAATATATTAAATTTCTTTCTCCGGTCTCCTTTCTTCTTCCCTTCACCTGTCTCTCTCTGCACTTCTTCCCTTACTCTTTTCTTCCGTCTGCTCACTTTTTCTATCCCCAATCTCTCTGACTGAGTGACTGGCACAGTGGCAGCGACTGCCTGCATTAATGAGTAACCATGCTCCAGTCAGCCTGCCACATACAATGCATGTGTACATACACACATACATTTATACGCACATGAGTTGCTTGCTTTGCTGTCCACTCCATGCACACACCACTGGATTTGTTTACATGCCTCTATTAAGGTTTCTCTTCAGGACGCTATGCTTGTGTCAGTAAGTTTGCCTCTCTTGACCAGAATTAAATTTGAATTCAATTAATGCTAATTCCCATATGTTTAACCGATGTTTCTGTTCGTATCGCTGTTTTCAATTGAATGACATCACATCAAGCATGATATTTTTCATCGTCTGATGTAGTCCCTCAAAAGTAATGATAATTTGGATATTGCAATTAGCATTTTTCTTTTCAAACCATTGTCACTATTATGTCTTTGTAATCGCTCTCTGTCGTTGTAATTTAATAACATATGAAATGCCTCAGACACTGATGAATGCCTGATGATGATAGCACTTAGTGTATAGTGTAATTCATATCCTGAATAGAATACTTTTCAAATCAAATCAATCTGATATGGAATAAGCACTGTTAATTTAAGAATCGGGCTAGGTATGGGGAGGAGGGGGAGGGAGGAGGGGGAGGGGATGTCAGGGCAGCAGAGGATGTGAATAAAGAAGCAGGTCTACTACTTGTGACATGCTCCACCCCGTTTTCCTTGGGCACAATAACACTACACTCTTTTGATAGGTCTTTGTATTAAATGAAAACGCTTAACCGTGGTTAGAAATGATAATGTTAGTGGAAGAATCCATACAAGACCTACTCTGTGTGTGTGTGGTGTGAAGGTGGGGGGCATATACTGGATTTTACATTATACCATATAGATACTCCACAAATTGACCTACGAACAGCAATAAAGCCAATTATAACAATCTTTAGTATTTTGTACGGGAAACATGGCCAACATTTGGATATCTGATCAATCTTACTACACCTAAACTTCTGAAATCTGAAATTTTTAACTTTTGAAATGCACCGGATGAGATGCATGTCTCCATTTCGAATTATGATAACTTACAAAACGAAGAGTACATTTGCTTAAATATATATGTTTATTTATGTATGGAAGAACCCGTTCATCAGAAGATCCAGACAACGATCCTATATGTAACTATAGGATCGTTGATCCAGTGGCGACACAGGTGGTGATGTGAGAGCGCGATGAGAGACTCTTGCCATCCTGTGAAACGTCTGCTGGTGACATCTAGTGACATCTAGACAGAAACAAATTAAATAATCTTACAAAACTGCGGTGTAACTGTTCCAGAAGTCATCTAACTGTTCCAGAAGACCTCATTAAATAAACATTTGGATATCTATATCAGTAAGTAGTTGTTAAAACTATATTTTCCTTGAACCTGAAACGGTATTTGCCCCTTACTAATATAGGCCTACCAAAGGATTACCCCACTTGAAATATAGATCTAAAGAGAAAACCCCGTTGGCCAAATAGCAGATGGGGTGGTACACATCTGAATGAATAAACGGTAAACCATATTTTAGCAGACGCGGAATGTGGAAGGATGGAGAGCGGAAGCGTGTGAACGAGTTTAGATTGGTTGATTTGTGTTGATGGCAACAATTATGTTCATGGTAAGTCGATCGATAGATGAAGAACGAGTGACTACAAAATACGTTGGGTTAACATCTTGTTAGTTGTCAGACATCTGGAGGGGGGATTTTAAGTTCTGAATGAGTCAGAGATGATTGAAAAAGGATGAGAAAGTACGGAAGAAGAAGAGATGGAAAGAAAGAAAGAAAGAAAGAAAGAAAGAAAGAAAGAATGAAAGAAATATATAAATCCATACTCACATAATCCTAGTAATGGCCTCTGAAATATCCCCCATGACCATAACCAGCATTGTTATAACCAAGGTATCCGCCATGTCCTCCGTATCCTGCCCTCGCGGCGGCGTAACCTCCGCGGTAAGCGTTACCGTAACCGTAAACGTCTTCTTCTTCTGCAGCCATGGCAACGGTTGCTACCAAGGCGACGATGAGGAGAGCGAGGAAGACCTTCATGTTGATTGGGTGGTTGTTGTGTGTCGGCTGTGGAGCTGATGTCTGAAGATGCCACCTTCGTGGCTTTATATAGGAAAACGTGGCATTCCTTTGTTTTGTCCGTCCATAATGAGACAAGTTTGGTGTCGGTCAGTGACACTGAGGTGCCTCTTGCTTTTCTTGTGTTTATCATAAAAAACTATGCGGGTTGTGGGCGCAATGTACAACTTCTTCTGTGGTGTGTTATATCTTAGTATCAAAGGTTGCCCTAACAATGATAAAAAAAATATCATTATTTTGTTAGGTTTTCTTGATAGAAATGGGTCACATTCAGAATGAGTGGTGGCAGGCAAAACGTGAACAATCAAAGGCTGTTTATAAATAGGCCATCATAGAAGAAAGCTATGTACAGAACTATAATAGTCTATATATAATATTATAAATATGTAAACAGTATACATATATATAAATATGTAACAGATATATAGATCTATTTGCAGCATGAAAAATAGATCGCTCTTTTTACATGGTTCAGATGAACCCCTTTAATTTTTGGGAATTTGAAATATACAACAACAATTCTTCAGCACAATGTTATCAAACAAGACAATTCCTAGACGAGTCTTAAAAGCTAATGTCTCGAGAAATTTATGAATGGAATAGCCAGAAATAATGTTGAATAGCAGAAGGGAAGCCCGGCTGTAGGGAGAGGAACAGTGAGCTATTTAGGCTATATAAGACAACATTTATTATTATGATTTAATCAATTGTAAATGGTTCGTTCGATTAGGCCAATATTCATTTGAAATCTTACTGTGTGGACAGTCATCCCTGATTTATCATTAGTTAGCGTTTACATTCATTAGTATAGTTTATGTTACTGATATATCTCCGTTATTGATCTATCTTCTATCATTGTAAAGCTAATAAGCTATGCTACTCCCTTAATTATACATTGATTGACAGGTGCCGACTGACCAATGGACATGCAATGTCGACATTATACACCGAGATAAATCATATTATGAAGTAATATTAAAATAATTAAAATGTAGCATTCAAAATTTAAAAAGTGACGTGTAGGACACCGTGACGTGGTGGACACCGTGAGTGGTGGACATTTTAGGGGTTTAAGTGGATTAAATCATATGAAATAAATGAATACCTAGATATCTTGTCATGTATGTATGCCCATTTCCACACTGCCATAAGAGCAACTGTTGTATATATAGTGGAGTTTTGCTTTTTTTATCATAAATATGTCCTCCACTGGGACGTGGGACAGGAAAAAAGGGACACCTTTCAAATCAAATTTTTCACTGCATATTGATTTTTTTTTTCATTTTTTTCATTTGTTTTCAAAAATGGGCAAAAATATTGGTCTAGGGTAGTAAAAACCGTGCATCACCAAAAAAGGTCCTGATGAGCACAATCAGATTATGAAGAGAAGATCACACCAAAAAAATAGGAATTTTAGCAACAGCATCCAAAATGGCGGGGACATGAAATGCAAGACTTAACTGAGATTGGCCCGAGTAGTGTTTCGATATTGCTTTCGGTAGGTTCCCTTGATAAAGACCTATACCATTAAAAGACTTTGATACCATCTAGAGTAGAACGGGGCGGGGCATGTATTTAGTTCAGTTATTATAGCTTAATTAATTTACTATTGAGGGTACTTTGGCGGGGGTATACTAAAACTATATGACCCCTGAAGGTCAATTGGACCAATTGGACAAAAGGCTAAATATACTTCTAGCTGGTGTGTTGGACGAAGATATAGATTCGAAAATCAAAGGTTATAGTTAGGCTACTCCTAAGTGTGGAGAAGAAACCGAGTGGGAATTCCGAGAAAACCAAGAGAGAAAGTCATCACTCTCTGACAATCAAACGAAAACAGAATGTTGTAACCACTATAATATGTTAAGAAATCAAATGAGTCTTTCAGATAGAAAAGAAAATTGGTCAACTAAAATACTAATTGGTTTTTGACACATAACCGAGAGAATTATGCATCGTATCGCATAATATTTGGATTTTAAATTAACAGAAAAGATAGTCATTGAAGGGAATAAGTTTATCATCAATGCTCGTATGTGAGTGTTCATATTCTTTGTGCACTTGATCTGTGAACAGTATTTATAAACAATGTGCTCTAAGAAGCCAACCTTGCCTTACGAAAGAGTACGTATGCAACTATCGTCGTTCCTTTAGTCATGCTCGCTAATTAATTTAGGGACTAGAGCTTAAAGTTGTCTTAGAAGATTATTTTATTCATGATAATTTTAATAGATGTCATGCATTTCAAATAAAAGAAAAAAGGTGTAATCTCCATCTGCGTTTGATGCTGTCACATGCACAACTGCAAGAATTATTTTTCCTATTAACTGCTATTTCCATGGTAACCATGAGAATATATATGTCAACTCTGTACCCTTATAATAGTTGGAATGGCAATCTGAATAATTGAAAGCCGAAATGTCCGAAATTTGACCCTATTTCAAAATGTCAGTTTATGGAGGTCTACATTCTGAATATCTTCAAACTTCACCACAGAAAGAACAGATAGTTGTTGAAGTGGTTTCTAGTGGTTAACTAGTGATAATCCTAGACTCTATGTTGAAAAAGAACTCAGAAAGATTAAAAATAGCTTATATTATTACGGTATAAAAGTATGAATGAACTACCTGTTGCGTCAAAGGCCATTGACGATGACTTCCAATTTGTTTGTAAAATTAAGAAAATATATCAGGTTCAGCTAGAATGAGTGATTTCTATTGGATTCAGTATTGTTTTTAGATTGCCTATATTTCTATCTATAGATATATTTTTATCTAGGTAAAATACAGTGATTTACTTAACGAACAGACCAACGTTAAGCCTACTAATATTGTGTGATATGTAATTATCGACGATGCATATATAACGAGTACCTACGTAGATGCAAACACAGTTGAAAGGCACAGAAGTGAAGCAAATATATATTTCATCTGATACTATTCTAGCGTTCTAGAATTTGAGTAGGTGGTTAATTAGATTAGATTGTCCTTTGTTTTTATTTGCAACGCACGGAAAACAATCATCTTTGCTTATTATTATTCTTTTTTGTATTATATTTTACCAGGTCAATAGCGATTTCTTTTTTAAAAAACAACAAAAGAACATTATATCTTATACAAAAACTTCCATTGTCTTGAATAATGTTATAGCGCTATCTCAGATAAGTGTTTTGTTTTGCATATACACAGATACATTATCTTCAGTTTCTATAAGTAAGGCTTCTAGTGTGCTTGCACCAACGCGTATAGCAAATTTGCAATACAATGCAGTCATACCGATGGTATCCTTAGATGTCCAATATGATTCAAAGGATATTACAAAATCAACGAAAATGGACTGATATGTACCTCAATGTATGAATTCTAGTTTAAATATTATATTTCCTCGGTGTTGGCAAATTTATTCAATATGACACATATTCGCCCCTCAATCTGATCGAAGTTTCAATAGCAGGTATTATAATGTCGATTTCCTACAGCATTATCAGTTCTAAGTGTTTAACCTAACTGAACCCAGAAGAGGTAGGTGTCAACAATATTAGTGACTATTATCTTGTTTTTTATTTTAATCAGATATGCCACGATAACAGGTCCCTAGCTGAAAACATTGTGCATACGGGTATATATTGCGCTTAATTAGAGATTGCGCCATATCGGTTCATAGCCTCCAAACATAAACATCGTGATCTTATCCAAGAAACTTGCTTCCAGCGAAGGACGGATATGGAAACGCACCTTCTATTTCATCAAGTACAGCTCATTAAACCTCCGGTGATTTTATCGGCTGGTGAATTTTGGCAAAAGCGACACGCATCTTTAAAGACGTTTGCAATTCAGTAATTAGTGTTGTAGTGAACATTGGTGGAAGCTCATCGTTCATGAACAAACCTACAAAACAACACAATGGGGAACCTCTTCTTCCTGCTGGGGTCAGACATCTGCAGAAGCTAGGAATAGTGTTCTTGCTCGTCAGTTGTGTTTGTCCACCAGCAGGTAAGTCGGTTTCCTAAAATAAAACCAAAATGCAAAATTGTTATGGTAGTATGGGTAAGAGAGATGACTTTATTCTATACAGTAATGGTGAGCAGATTGAGTGTGTGGAAAATTTTGAATAACTGGATTTTCATCTCAACTGTGATTAAATATGAATCTTCATATTAATGGTATTTGCGTCAGAGCCCGTATGCTGCATAAAAGACTGAGGAAGATCAGCCATTATGTGAACAAAGAAATAACAACTTTGATTTATAAAACATTTATCCTTCCTTTTTTATAATTTAGTAATACCATGGTGGATCTATAGCTTCGAAACAACATACTAGAAGATTACAAATAATTCAGAATAACTGCCTTCGAACAGTGTATAATGTGAGGATTAGAGGTGCCATATGTCGAACTTCGATACACATGAATTGTAACTGGATTCCTTTAAATTATAGAAGATTACAGAGATGTCTTAACCTGTTGTGGGCTGGAACTGGGAACCACGATGGAGATCCTCTAATCATAGATATGAAATGAGAGACCCAGCCAGATTAATTGTAGAAAATTGGAAGAAGAAAAGTAGTAGGTGAAGTTTATTTGGTAAAATTAAGGTAATATGGAATGCCCTCCCAGTTAATATTCAAAATTTAGAGGATGAGACATCTTAGTGACTCATGTGAAGGTTTTATGTGTTAAATTAATTGTAGAGACTGAAGAGATGTGTTCTCTACAAGACCCACTAAACTTGTACGACTGTGTGTATGTGTGTTTACTGATTATCTGATTGATTATTTGATTGATTGTTTGATTGATTATTGGATTGATTGGTGATAGACGGAGTGATACTTGAGCCCTTGAGCGTGACAGTGGGTATAATTATGTGAGTTATGAATGTCCGAATTTGTGCTTATATTAGGGAATAGCTAAAATAATTAGGACTGTCATGACTTCGACTTTTATGCTGGTGTTGGTTCTTAATTCATGATGTATTGACTTTCTATATGTACTATATCGATGTGTGGTTATAGATTTTTTTATATGTTTAATAACCTTTTTTGTTAAAGAATATGTGTTAAATTCTGTCAGCACTTACTGAGAATATTGTACCTGATATATAATGTAGTAGCTGAATAAAGATATTAAATACAACATACATTCTCACTTGGCAGTACCATTTAGACTTTGATTATGATCTCATTTTTCAGAAGGCTGTCCAGACATATTAATAGAGCATGGAACTGCGGCCTTACCAAACGGCCGGATTGTTTCTTACGCAACTGCATTTTTTAGGTTGGTGCATTATGCATTTACATCCTTAATCTATCGCGCTCACGGAAAGAAAGTAAAGGCTGTAGTGGGCTGTAAAATTTTTATTTTTGTATAATTTATAATTTAAAATTATATAAATATAAAAGTTTTGAATGGTTGAATTAAGATATGAGTTGATTTTATATAAAGGAGATGATGTGATAAGAATTGATGAAATAATTTAGTTGATAAAATTGATTTAGTTGATGAGAATTGTTGAAATGAAATTATGAGAAAAGAGGGATGAGGAAGGTGGGCATAAATTTGGTCAGGTCCTGCCTATAGGGAAAGCAAGGACAGAGTGAGTAGGTAGGAGAGAGAAGACGGAAGAGGAAGTAGAGGGTTTTAGGGTTTGTAGATAGGTGGGGTATGTAAGTGAGCACAGATCAATGACTCCCCCTGGTGCCATATTGCACCATGAGAGAACCATTAATCTATCGCGCTCACGGAAAGAAAGTAAAGGCTGTAGTGGGCTGTAAAATTTTTATTTTTGTATAATTTATAATTTAAAATTATATAAATATAAAAGTTTTGAATGGTTGAATTAAGATATGAGTTGATTTTATATAAAGGAGATGATGTGATAAGAATTGATAAAATAATTTAATTGATAAAATTGATTTATTTAATTATGAGAATTTTGTAAGAAATTTTGAATAGCCCAAAAGCCAAGGAGTAATAGTTGAGAGGGTGGTGTTGAGGGGGGTGGTGGGATTGAAAATTTTATTTTGGGATATAGGATTTTAGGATGGTTAGTATGGGAAATGATGGTAAATTAAAATACATGAGTATATGTTGATCACATTTGGATTGCTTGAGAGAGAGCTGCGGTGACACAGTCAGGATTGTTCTTGATATATCTTTTGTAGCTATGACTTCTCCAGCCAGCAAAGTCTTTGATTTGATTTTCGGTACAGCCAAGTGAGAAGGCAGCGGTGGTGGCTGACTTCCTGAGTCCATGTATGGAGTATTTTGATTTTGGTATACCTAGTATTTTAATGGATTCATTCCAGATTTTATTAAGATAAGATATAGTAACAGGTTTGCTGCAGTCTCTAAACATAAACATGGGTTGCTGGGGTGTTGTAGTGGGTATGTCTTGGATAACTTGCTCACATGCATTGATTGGGCAAGTTTCTGGGTCGTCGCATTGGGATAATGTAACGACCTTTGACTGTGTGTTGCGCTGCAGATTCTTGGCGGCCTTTATGCGTACCGTCATGCTCTTGTCGTTGATCACTATGTCTTGCCTGGTTAGGCTTCTGTATGGGTTGAATGAGTTGCTCGTGGGTGACACCACCTCGCTTTGGCGAAGTATGCCAAAGTATATCAGGAGTAGTGCCGCTTTGCACATGCGGCCATTCTTGTCGGGTGAGATACCTGCCAGTACTCTCTTGAAGATTAGCATGGGAACTGGTGGCTTTATATTTGGAGTGTAGGTCTTGTCTCGGTGCATCGCCTCGATTGCACGTTTCACTCTCAAGTGCGACATTGCGGTTGTGTCTCCCTCTGCCAATGTCACATACTGTCGGACATGTGAGAGGTTGTTGGCAATCGTTGCTGGTGCCTTGTTGCCCTGGGCCATGTACTCGAGGTAAGCACATGTTTCGGCTGTTGTAGGACTCAGATTATCGATTTTCATCCTTATGCAGAAACCAATGTAGTGTCTTACCGCTGCCCTGTGGTTTTTCCACATGCCCGGGGCCCGGGAATTTTCCTGGTGGGCTCCGGCTAGCGTCAGCAGCTCGTTCATCGTTGGGTCTGCAAGATAGTATTGGTTGGATATTTCTGAGAACATATACAAGGTGATATAACTTTGAGAGAGTAGTGGTCTATTATTCGTTGACACTCGTTTGCATATGATTGTGAGATATGGGCCCTGCTGAGAACGTCAGCCACATGATTCAATCGCCCGGGGATGTGCTCATAGCTGATGTGAATGTCAAATTTTGCCTGGAGCATCCAGGCAAAGCGGGCACATTCTACAGTACAGTACTATAGTACAGGGTTCTTGCCCTTCCCTGATGACAACACTTGGACTGCAGGCATGCTATCTGAAAATACACGAATGTGGCCCCCTCTGTCCCTTTCTGATATAAAGGAGTGCAGTGCAATGATTATATTAGCGCATTCAGTTTCACAAATGTTAGAACTTTTATCTTTTCCACTGATAATATATGAATAAGCATATTGTCCATCTATGGCGCCAACTCCCGATGGGCAAGCATCCACCAGCATGGTCCTGGTATATTCAGTACTAGGAATACAAGCTATGCCGTTCCATTCCTTACAGAATGTTGCAAACCATTGCAGGTCCTTTTTCATTTCATCATTTACCTTTATCCCACTTGGGGGAGAGCCCCGGAGAGCGTCCAATAGCCTGGATACGATAAATTTGGTTAGGTCCTGCCTATATGGAAAGCAAGGACAGAGTGAGTAGGTAGGAGAGAGAAGGCGGAAGAGGAAGTAGAGGGTTTTAGGGTTTGTAGATAGGTGGGGTATGTAAGTGAGCACGGATCAATGACTCCCCCTGGTGCCATATTGCACCATGAGAGAACAATTATATGTATGCATTACAAACTAAATGCCAAGAGCAAAAGTGGCTTATAGTTATCATTGAATGTTCATTAAAATGAGTATGTTTTTAGATTTTGATAACGTATTGCTCGCTAATTTGATTATATCAAAATGGGTTTGCTATAACAATTAATGTGTTTAACTAAAACAAAATTATGTTTTTATACACAGTTGTCATAAAGGGTTTACTCTTTGGGGTCCAAAAGTGTCCGTTTGCAGACGTGATATGACCTGGAGACCTGAACCACCAGGATGTAAAAGTAAGGATTTTACTTGCAATCTATGTGTATTTGGTATGTTTGATGATATGGAATCGGGGGCTTAATCTCTGGCAATGAAGGCGCTGATATATATGGTTAGTATGTATCGTATAAATGCAATTATGAATATATCTCGATATCCTTATAGCGACCTGCATTGTTTTGTTACCCCTAGCAACGCCTATACAAGTCACTGTCTAGCTAGCATTCGTCAAGTGTGAAAGAACATTTTGTCGCAAAAAAATA
Organism: Sthenelais limicola; assembly: GCA_942159475.1. Lineage (NCBI taxonomy): Eukaryota > Metazoa > Annelida > Polychaeta > Phyllodocida > Sigalionidae > Sthenelais > Sthenelais limicola. The sequence continues at coordinate 42,934,326 of OW804100.1, forward strand.
AAATTGGACGTATATGTTGGGGAAGAAATTGATCAGTTGCCGAGGTTGCTTGTTGTCACTGAACTTTCCTTTCTCTTCTTCACAGAGATGTGTGAAGTTCCCGTCCTTGTGAACATGAAGACTCCACGGAAGCTTTTCAGACATTCACAATCTGTCTTCATAGATTGTGAGAAAGGATATTATCTTAACGACCAAGGTACAATTTACAAGGAAAGAAGAAAAGTTACATGCAGTGATGGGGAATGGCAGGATTTTGACGCCAATAATGCTGAATGTGTGAAAATTCCTGATACCACCAAGTTAGTAACGACGGCCCTAGTCTTTGATGCAGTTAGCAATGCCCCTACAGGAGCCTTTGATGGTAAGAGAGTAGTCCCTTTCATGACATTGCCCCATCACATTTTCTGGTTTCCAGATGGAGTTTGCATCACCATATATGGTGGTGCAAATCCCACCCGTAAACAATTTCAAATAATTCAAGTTAATCAAACATACACACACCTTTCATTTCAATAGAATCATAAACAAATATCGGTTACAGTTGTCCTGTCACTTTTCTTGATAACAATTTGACTGTTTGACTGGTAGGCAGTTGTTAGTGCATAGCATTTTCCTAGGGGCTATATATAATCAGATATAAACAGTAATAAGTTAAGTCTTTAAGATACTTTCTCAACTGTAAAAAAGTCCAAAATTTAACGCTGCCGACGAAGTTCCCTATGGGCGGGCAGCCATTGAAGGGTATTCAATAAATATCTAGGCATTGGTGCTGACTTCAGCGTTAAGACCCTGTCAATAATGTATTAAAAAAACAGTAATCTATAAAATACACAGGTTATCGTTATCTATGTAAGACCATGTTTTGATACTAGTATATTGTAAAGAATCACTAAGGGTTTTTAGCCCATCAGGTTCAGTAAGATGAAGAAGTGAGACAAGAAGTCCGAGGTTGTAGTTCGTCTGGATTCGGCCTAGGCGGTGGTGACTCAGCGAGTAACAGAGTGAGTGCCTAGGTCCGAATGGTCACTTTATTTTATACTCCACAATCATGAATTATTCATACAATCAAACCCAGGAAATATTCCACTAGCTCTTCCCCTTCCCTCTAATTGGTTGAGGGAGAGAGAATCTTCCTTGCCCACACGCCGACCTCTGCTCCCCAGGCAGAGACCATAAAAGGAGTGCATGCAGGTCGGATCCCTCTCCTCAGCCTTCCCCCTCCCACCCCTTACTCCTAGATCCCATGGCTCGTGCCAGCCCCCCCTCCCTCTTAGCCCTTCCCCCCTCTTGATACCCCAGAGCAGTGTATAAGTAATTAGGTCGGGCTGGGGGAGGTGGGGTGAGCCCTGAGTGGCTCATCTCCCCCTCCCTCCTGGCCAGGCCACGTGTGGCGTGCGTGCCCTGACCATGATCAGGGCTAAATAGGTCGGGTCTGGGATCCAAAGATGCCAATTCTTTACATTCGTCCCATATTTTATTTTTGTTGAAAGCTTTCTTTCGAACAAAATATTTAGCCACTGATCAACCCAGTCCAACCAGACAAGAGAAATAGAAATAAGGTTACATAATTTACACACACAAAATCATAGAAAAGGGTAAAGTAAAAGTATTATAAATTATTATATCTGTAGACCTAACGGGTCAAGATAGAAAGTTTCCAAAGGGAGTGGCTCTATTAAAAGGAGTGTTCATTTATATCAGAGGCCATCACCCTGCACTAAAAAGTCTTTTAGTCGAATATTATGTAAGAGAAGTCTCTGTGTTTTTAAGTGTGCTCCTGAACACTGTTAAATGTCTTCCTTTGTACTGAGCTAGTACTCACAAAGTTCTCCAATACGGTCGTCACCGCCGTCTCCTCTGCCCGGCCGGTCAGCCGAGGCCCCCGCTGGACCTCGTCGCTGACCGACAGGACGCCCGTCTCTTTCTCTCTCCTCCTTTGGCCATGGAGAGTGAGAGCGGTTGGGTAGTCAACACTACAATATTTCCATTTTTAACCTCAAACGCTACAGAACACATGTCGACTTTACTGTAGCATCACGTATAAACTCTTATTATTTGGAAAAATACCTCTTCAAAGCAGAATGGTCGGAGACAAGGTGAGGGCTTCGATTCCATGGTGCTTCCTCTCAGGCTCCTCTGTCTCGACCGATTCTGTTTGTGTAAAAACAACTTCTCACAATGAGAGTTGAAATAAAAATACCTATTTGGGCTGGATCCTTGTTCACGGATTCCACCATTTCCTCCCGAGAGAGAAAATGGATTTCACCCAGGTATACTACTCTGTGTTCCGTGATCTCCCTCGCACCCGAGAAGAGGACAGAACAAAAATTAATAGTAAATATTAAACAAGAGTAAGTTACAGACAAGTTCAAAAAGTGTTTGTTACCCCAGAGAAACCCAATAAACATTGGTAGACTAATTATTTCATCCTGGTCAGTCCGAAATTGGCAGCGTAATATGGTGAGGCGGGGGAGGGGGCAGGGATATGCTCGAGGGAACGAGAGCCAGTCCTAGCGCCTGGAGTGGCCTCTCCCTCCTCTCGATCTAGGTCTTGGAGGGCTAGGGCTACAGGGTGGTGGGTTGGGGGTCCTATTGGGATATTCTCTCGGGGCTTAAGGTTTCTCAGACAACACAAAAGGTTGACTTTGCCTCTTGGGGCGAGCCCCTTTCGGCGGAGGTAGATTATTCCCAGGGTCATGACTCCTAGGAGAGTGGGGATGAGAGTGGCTATACCCCAGATAGAACTTTCGGACCAAGGGGTGGAGGAAATCAGGGGGGGAAATGGGTTTAGGAAAATCTGTCAGGGCTAGTAAGGGTATTTCAGCTCTTGGCAGGAAAGTCAATTGCTGATCTAAATGGGGGTAAAGGGATAATTTGCCATAAGTCAGATTAAACCCGGGGAGGGGCATAATCTTGGGGATGGGGAGGGTTATATGGGACTCATGGCGTTGGATGCTACTCACACGCCAATCCTTTCCGACCAGGAGACAACCGCCTTCCAAAATCACCCTGGCATGCCGATGATACGTTTGTATCACTGGTTTTTGCCCAGGGCACCTCAAGATTGTTTCCAGAGGTTCATAAATAGCCAGAATTACAGAAGAAATGGACTCTCCCTCTCTAAACACTTGGTTTGTTAAGTTATTTCTTTTTACAATCTGCGCCTTACAAAGGTCTGGCTTTTTACCTAAAATAATATTTGTTTCGCAGGTCGGGGTTAGATGCTCTATTGCAGCTGAGCAAATCTGGGGTTCAAACCCGATACAATGCTGAGGAAGGAATGACGCGCTGGATATGCTATCTAGGGCCACCTCCTCTTCTCCTACCAACTTTCTCAGGTGGTCAGCACCATATGGGACCGGAAAATACTTTAATCTATAGTGTAAAAATTGAGTGCCTGAAACTGCCGGAATTACTGTCTGGTATATTAGCTCCTGTTCGCCGTCTAATAATAGTCGAACGTTCAGGTGTCTATAATACCAGCGGTTATCTTGTGGGGTGTAATGTTTCCCTTCTTGTAATTTAGACAATATTTCTGATAAGTAGGCCAGTGGTAAAATCTGGTCTGTTAAGAATCCCCTTTCCAGCTGAATGCGCTGGCGATAAAATAATTCGTTTTGACGGTGGTAATTTTCCACCGCCCTCGGTTGCCTAGTTCTCAGTATATCCCATTCTATTTCCCCAGATACCATTTTTACCCTATCCCTATTTATACGCCTGCGTTCACCCTGGGGTCCCCTCATAGTTAGGGTGGTACCCCTTATCCCCGTTATTACATAACCATGATCCCACTTGGGATCTAATGGAGCGCTGGTGCCTGATAGCACCACCACATGATCCCCTATTTTTAGATCCTTTGCATTTGCTCTGGCCCTTAATCTCTCATAATTAGCCACTCTACTGGCCTCAGTGCGCTCAGCAGCTTCTCTGAACGCATCTGTTAAGGCCTGTAGGCGCTCACTGAGTACGGCATCTTCTGTTCCCTCTGGAGTGGGGAATATTTTAGAAAAGGGATATCTTGGATTGGTGCCAAAAGTTAAAAAATATGGTGTAAAACCAGTTACACAAGAAGTGGAGACTCTATGTGCCCAGAGGGTTGGACCTAAATGGCCCTCCCACTCTGCTGGTCTTGCATTGATGAATTTTCTTAGTATATTTTTAAAAGTTTTGTTAAATCTTTCGATTTTACCGTTTGTCTGGGGGTGAAAAGCTGTAGAATGCCTTACTTCAGTGCCTATGGATTTAAGGTACCCTTCCACTTGCTGGTTCATAAATTCAAGTCCCCGGTCGGTGATGAGCACCTCTGGGGGGCCATACCTAGGGACATATTCATTAGCCAGATAATCAGCAATGTTTTTAGCTGCTTTGGAGGGTATGGGTTTGACTTCTACCCAGCCAGTTGCGTGATCTATTACAGTCAAGATGTATCTATTACCTTTATCAGAGACTGGGAAGGGACCACAGAGATCCATTCCCAGTATCTGACCAGGATATTTTGCTATTGGCATCGCAGTAGGAGGTACACGCGCCCTACCCACTCTGTTTACAGCACACCTAGCGCATCGGATTAAGACATTATAGGTATCTCTTCTCATGGTGGGCCATTTATAAGCCTCTTGGATCCTATCTAGGGTCTTCCTCATGCCCTGGTGGCCTACTTCAGTGTGGGCGCGCCTCACTACTCTATGCCTAGCTGAGGGTGGCAGGACCAGGCGGGGGTAGGCTGGCTTGCCTGGGGGAGGGGTGAGAGTAAACAGCATGCCATCAATTATGGTGTAATCCCCCTCATCCTCCATCCCCTGTTGAAATTGTTCCAACTCCCTCTGCTCTAAACGTATTTTGTCTTTCTCGAGTTTATCAAATTCCCAAGGAATTTCATCTATCTCCTCCAAGGCACAGACTTCAAGAGAACTGAGAGTCGGCCCTTCCTTCTTGGGGTTTGTTTTTATTCGAGAAAGCATGTCTGCCCGGATATTGTTTGCCCCTTTTCTATATTCAATGGGAGCCCCAAACTCTGCTATTAATACCGCCCATCTTTGAATTTTGGTGTTTTTAACTTCTCCCACAAACAGAGACTTTAAAGGCTTGTGGTCAGTGTAAATTTTGAATTCGCTACCCTGTAGATAAGGTCTGAGCTTGTTTAAGGCATACACGATTGCATAAGCTTCCTTTTCAATCGTAGCCCAATTGAGTTGTGGCCCAGAGAGTTGTTTAGAGATATACTGAACTGGCCTCTCTATGCCTTCACTATCAGACTGGACCAATATGGCCCCTATTGCGTAATCACACGCATCGCTATAGAGACGATAAGGCTTATCCAACTGGGGGTGCGCCATTACTCTATCTGAAGTTAGTAATTCCTTCAGAGTTTCAAATGAGCTTTGCTGCTCTTCCAACCATTCGAACCTGGCATACTTTTTGGTAAGTTTGACCAAGGGATGAGCTACCTTAGCATAATCTGGGATACATTGACGGTAATACCCAGTCATTCCTAGGAAGGAGCGAATTCCGCTCACATCCTCTGGAGGCAGCATATCCCTGATAGCGCTACATTTATCTGGGTGGGAATTAATTCCATCTTTTGAAACTTGGTAGCCAAGGAGATCTACCTTCTCTTGTTTGAAAATACATTTACTCTTTTTGACTGTAATTCCGTATTCTTCTAATTTATCAAACACCAGAGCCAAATGGTGATCATGCTCCTCTTCAGATTTGGAATAGATTACAATATCATCTATGAAAGTCATGCAAAATTTGCCAATAAATTCCGAAAACATTTTGTTCATGGCCCGTTGAAAGACGGCTGGTGCGTTAGTGAGTCCAAAAGGCATCCTACGGAATTGAAATAGGCCCCTATGACACACAAACGCTGTCTTTTCCATGCTATCCGGGTCCATCTCTACTTGCCAGTAGCCGCTTTTTAGGTCGATGGTGGAAAAGACAGTTGATCCTGCTAAACTGTCAAAAATATCTTGAATATTTGGAAGTGGATGAGCATCCTTTTTGCTTACAGAGTTTAGTTTTCTGAAATCGACACAAGGTCTATTGCTCCCATCTTTCTTTGGGACCAACAATATCGGGCTTCCCCATGCTGAGCTGCTGGGTTCTATTACTCCCAGCTCCAGCATTTCATCTAATTCTTTATCTACAAGTTTTCTCTTGGCCAGGGGCAAACGATAGGGGCGTTGATTAATTGGGCGCGCATTTCCAGTATCTATGTGCATTTTCACATCTTTAAAGGTACCTAATTTTCCCTGCTTTCCTATGCCAAAAACAGCGGGGTATTTTTCTTCCCATGCTTCTGCCTCTGTGTGGATAGAGGCGAATTCTTGATCTGCACTACCCACCTGTTGCCTTCTGTAACTTTTTCCTTCCAAAATTACCTTTCTTTTTCTGAAGCTAATTTGGGCATCTAATATAAATAAGGCATCATCCCCCAGAAGCAGTTCATGGTGAAGTTTTCTTACAATATAAACTGGAAATGAGCTACCCCCCAAGTTAACTATCGCCTGCCCTTCAGTTTTAAGATCATGACCAGAGAGTGATTTAAGAGATTCCCCCTTTGTCAATACGAGAGGCCGATGATGGGTTTTGCAAAAGGCTCTCCATACATCCTCCCGCATTAGACTCCTTGATGCGCCGGTATCAATGAGGGCACGCATCTCCATCCCCGCCACTGAGATGGAGAGGCAGAACCTCTCATCCGGCGTTTCTATTCCCCCTGGTTAACATATTTGGCTGGCTTTTGAGTGGTAGAGGCCATCTGCATGGCTGCCACCACTGCAGCCTGTACATGTGCATAGCGGTGGGAACATTCTCTTGCGAAGTGTCCCTCCTCCCCACACTCATAACAGACATTTTTACCCCTAAACCTCTTCCCTCCTCCCTGCTTATTTTTTTCCGGTCCTGGATTATCATTTCCCTTCCCCTTCCCTTTCCCTGGGTGATTTACTACCTGAGAACTGGCGATCGGGGGTGGGGGATAGGACGTGTTGAAATATGGGGGATACATAGGCAACATGGGTGTCTGAAAGGGGTACTGGGGTGCTGCACCTGATTGGGGAACGATCACTGTGGGGTTGGATGGTTTCCCCGTCTCCATCCTCTCTACTAATTTCGTAAGGTAATTCACCTTAGACTCCAAATCAGCTATCAGCTTCCAATCTGAAGCATCTGTGGGATTTGGCCCAGAGGGGGCCATTTTCTTAGGGAGGATAGCCCCAATTTCCATTGGTTCATCCTTCCTATCCCCTCTGGTAGGTTGTCCTGCCAGAGCGAATGTGTGAGCCGCAGCTGAGGCTTGTCTTATTGCCTCAGCCAGGGTATCAGGGCGAGCAGCAAATACGTCATGACGTATTTGCTCATCCCTGAGTCCCAACACAAAATTCCTGACCAACGTCTCTTGGACTATCTCGTGGTCCAGGTTATCCACGCTGTAAGCCCTCTGAGACGCTAGTTGGAACTTGCGTCCGTATTGTTTTGCATCCTCATATGGGAGCTGATAGAGATCGGTGAGCCCTGCTCGCAGCTGCTGTTCCTCCTCTTCATTCATGAAGAGGCGGAAAATCTCAGCCCTCGCCAGATCCCATGTCCTATTGGCCGGTACCTGTAGGAATCCTGCCACGCACCTCGCTAGAGGCCCGCTGGCAAGAGTTCCCAAAAGCTCTAGAGTGAGCGTATCATTCGCTACACAGTAGGCTTTTGCCCTGCTTATTCCATCTAGCCACTCTCTCAAAGTGTCCTTATTGGACCCATCATTTACTCCTAGCATGGCGCCATGGCGTTCCATGCGCCTTCTGACCTCCTTAATAGCTGCAAACCTGGCCCTCCTTTGACCCTCGTCAAGCATGGCCAAGTCCGCGGCATTGAGATCCCAATTGATGTCCGCCATGTTTTACACTTTGTTGAGAGAGTGAGAGTAAAGAAAAAAAAAAGAAAACTAGATGGCACAAGGTACAGAGTTATAACCAACAGAACCCAGAACCTAGCAAAGTTTTTACCCCGAACATTGCTCACCCACTCTCCTTGTATTATGAGTGTTTGAGTGTGATCATTCTCCCAACCCTATACAGTGGCCCAGATCCACCCTCCATACATCCCATAAATACAATTTATAAGCTCAATCAGAGTTTTTAGAGTTCCACTCACCTACTCTTCCAGCTCATCCTGCCTCTCCTAGGCTATGTCTTACTTCCAGTCAGAAGATTGGGTTGTTGCTCAACTTAGCAACAAGTCCCAGAAGTGGTTCGCCAGTGTAAAGAAGCACTAAGGGTTTTTAGCCCATAGGTTCAGTAAGATGAAGAAGTGAGACAAGAAGTCCGAGGTTGTAGTTCGTCTGGATTCGGCCTAGGCGGTGGTGACTCAGCGAGTAACAGAGTGAGTGCCTAGGTCCGAATGGTCACTTTATTTTATACTCCACAATCATGAATTATTCATACAATCAAACCCAGGAAATATTCCACTAGCTCTTCCCCTTCCCTCTAATTGGTTGAGGGAGAGAGAATCTTCCTTGCCCACACGCCGACCTCTGCTCCCCAGGCAGAGACCATAAAAGGAGTGCATGCAGGTCGGATCCCTCTCCTCAGCCTTCCCCCTCCCACCCCTTACTCCTAGATCCCATGGCTCGTGCCAGCCCCCCCTCCCTCTTAGCCCTTCCCCCCTCTTGATACCCCAGAGCAGTGTATAAGTAATTAGGTCGGGCTGGGGGAGGTGGGGTGAGCCCTGAGTGGCTCATCTCCCCCTCCCTCCTGGCCAGGCCACGTGTGGCGTGCGTGCCCTGACCATGATCAGGGCTAAATAGGTCGGGTCTGGGATCCAAAGATGCCAATTCTTTACAATATAATAGGGATACCTCATTGTTACTGCTATTGTATAGGTCTACCACTCTCCCCTTGATAGATTATAGAGATATTGTCTACTAGAATGCCACTGAAAAACAACAAGGAAGGAAGCAATCATAATTAAAAATAACGTCTTCCAAAGAGGCTATAATCTGGCCCAGCTTATAGAGAATCTAAGGTAGAATGCCAGAACAAGACACATGGCTGTAGGTATAGTAGACTAAGAAAATGTGATAGTAGGCACTTGCATTCCATAGGCCTATAATAGTGTAAATCACTCTCCATACGGAGTGAGACTGTGTATGAAGAATTCAGAAATAAAGTTACTAAATACCAATCAGATACCGAGTCAAACAGGGCCTTTCCGAAGCCATAAGCTATTGAGTAGGACATTTCGTGATTTACAAATCGTTATGGTTTTAACCGTTACATGAAAATAATAATCTTGTGCGGCATGAGGGACGGGCCATCGTCACGTATTTTTATTGCTGGATTCTCTCGTTCTAAAGGTCATATTTGGATTAGGGTATCAAACTGAATACATACACCTATAACTCAATTGTCTTATTAAATATGCTAATGCATAATTTAATTTCAGATATATTAAGTGCTGAAAGAGCAGACGAATATACGGCTTTACCCCAAAAGGAAAGTCCATCTAATGACTCATCAAGTGAGTAAAGCCGTAGAATAGCTAAGGGCTTATCCAGGAGCATAGGGTAATACTAAGTACTCCTATACACCCCCATCCTACGTAGGCCTACCCCACCCCCTTGCCCCTAGCCCCCAACCCCGGCACTAGGTGAGTCTTCAACCTGATGATCGATTAACTTTGATTATCAAAAAATATTCTATTATCATTCAATGTAGCCCAAAGGTTCCTTTATTCAGTTTGTTTAAAACGTATGTTCATAAATGATAGTTACATTTTGGGCACAGGCTCCTTTGTTGTTGTAGTTGTTAATTGTTGTTTTAAAAAACATACTATAAAGATACACCAATTTATATGAGGGTCAGATTTTCAGAAAATGTACAATTGGCAGCTCTACACATAATAGGAAATTCTGCATGCTAAACTAGGCTAAAAATGAAGAATACCAGGTATATCTGAATATATTTGGTATCGCGTTGATTTAAAGTATCAGTTCTGTTATGTTAAACTGCATTTTAAAGCTAATTTTTCTCTTAAATTTGGGTTATTTGAAAGGATTGGTGAAGACGAATTGTACATTTTCTGAAAATCTGACCCATGAGAACATCAAATATTGTCACCATAACCTTTACAAAATCATTTTATCAGATGCGGAGGCGATGATGCCGCCATCCCTTCTTGTGATAGGCTGCCTCCTCCTTCTGTGCCTGATGAGTCCCAAGCAGGGATGAAACCACACAACGCCTCTGAAAGTTTGGCTGGAGTTTGGTAGCACTGTGTACATAGGCCTACTCTAGTTACTGCGTTGAATTTTTATGGCAGGAACTAATTAAGGACCTCTATTTCGCGCCTGCATGTATGCAGTGGTGGAAGCTGACAGGTAGCCCTATATATGTCATACATGTATAGGTAGCAATAATTACATTCACATGTCAACCAAAATTCTCTTCCCCTTTCCTCTGTAATTATAATGTCCATGTGGTTTGTAGTCACAGTCAATGTTATTATAAGTGTTAACACAAAATATTGATTTCTAAAGCTAAAAATATAGAGGTAAGTCTGAGACATGTCTACTCGTAGGTTAATTATGATGAGTAATAATTGTGGGAAGATTACTTGTGTTGATTTAGTTTGTGTAATGAATAAAGTATTACGCATTTTTATTGCGCATTATTCTAACCCTTTTCGTTATCATTGTTATTGTTGGTATACACATTCCCCATAGTGACCCCATATTCCCCATATGATCTTTCGATTATGAAAGATCGTTGCCTGAAAGGGGCGTCGTTAATGTGACGGATGGACATTTGGTCGGGGCTTCACCACAGTTCCATATCATATTGTTCTGAGATTGTTTTCGTGGTGACTTCAGAAGTTCATGCCATATTTTAATAGCATGCATAATTAACGGTTTTCAGGAACCCACCCAAGCCAGCAGCTCCGCATCTGTAAGGAATACATATTTATGTTTGCTATAGATCACAGTTTACACTGACTTAAAGAAGTTACATTAATATCAACATTTTTAAAATCAGACAACATTGTCTAGTCTATTATTTTGTGCTTGTTAGTTCATGAATGGTGCATCTATATACAGTAAACAGTGTAATACCATTATTGTTAGACTTTTTAATTTCGCAATTGGGATGGGTAAACGTTTGTAAGGCTGATAATCAACATTCCTCTTTCCGTTTTGTTAAGTATTATGGAAGGTGCAAATATGCTAATTAGACTCTTAATGAAGGTCAGAACATGTAGAAACTAAAAAGGATGCATGTACAATGCCATTGTTCGATTATATATTCTCATTCTATACACCTATTTATTCAACCTTAACCAAACATGGTGGCCTCTAATCCCCCAAGCGCTCTACCCTACCATATCTTGAAGCTAGATCTGCTTTATAACAAATTTGATGTATGTCGTCACTGCACGTTCAACTAGAAGCTAGGATTGAAATGCCTGGTTTTCGTCTTAAACACGAGGTGGCACTGCAATTCTTAAGATCATGTCGTACCTCCGCCATAGGTTTCAGAGCACATGGTCTTCTGTTTCTGATATTTGAAGTTAGGTGGCTCTCAATGCAACAACAACAATCTTCTGAGTAAGGAGCTACCGTAAATTATCCTACACTTGCTGTGGTGCCCCTATTCCCCAGCATTGGCTTGGGCGGACTCCCATGCTTGAAGAGTACAGTCCTGAATTCCAGGTGTACTCTTTGAGCATTCTGAGCGGACTCTTTAATGAAAGAGTCCGCTCCTAAGAGTCCTCTCAGATGCCTGGGAGGACTCTTTCATTAAAGAGTCCGCTCAGGTATCTGTTGCAAATAATTTTGAACTGGGATTGGCCTGGATTCGAACCCAGGACCTCTCACATAAGTATAGGCTGGCAAGTAGAGTTGAAGGCTCTACCCACCAAGCCACAGAGGCTCAGATAGGATCTGTTGTATATAGCACAGTATGATTCCTGAAATAGAAAATGTGATGTGTCACAGGAAAATGAGTCAAGCGGAGTCCAATGATGGTAAACAGTGGGGAGAAGTATAATCTTATTGAACCAGTTGGAATTGTGTGCAGTTATATAACTAATTATGTGAGTCCTACCAGGGATAGCTTATTAAATATCAAAAATGAAACCTGCTACAGTAAATTGAATATATTCCTTTATTCTAGAATCCAATGAGAGAAATAGTAAATGTTCATTGCAACATTATGAAGATTTGGAATTTAGAGAATACAAATCAATGTTGCAAATTATATCGAACACATCCTGGTGGTGAGAATGCAAGAAAAGTGTTATATGAATCAGGTATAATTATATTACTTTAATAACATAAATTGTCATCACTAACTGGCTCTCCAAATAGATATCTCGAAATGCTATTTTTGCAACTTGTGACTCATTTCCCTGCAACACATCACATGTGTGTTGGTGAATTAGACCAATATGGAACAGTGGTAGGAAGTGTAAGGTGTTGCATAGAGCGGATAATTCGAGGTAATTGCAAATGTGTATTGGGGTAATGATGGTCAATAATAAACACACAATCCAAGTTCGAGGTTACTGGTCACTGATGGTCACTGTAGGGTGGTAGGGAGTGGGGGGATTCGGTCACCTCAATAATAACAAACAATTGTGTGGAGGATAAGCATGCTAGAGTACTCGAAGTTGTACTCTTAGTGAATAGGAAATGTCCAAGGCGTCAGCCGCGGACATTTCCTATTCACTAAGAGTACAACTTCTCGTCCTCTATCCTACACTGAAGGTCCCATCGTTTAGAGATTTAACTAAACTCCCAAGAGGCCAACTTTCCGGAGATTTACATGTTAACATTTTACACGCACATAGAATCTAAAGAACGTTTTTCCACTATCACTCTAAAAGCACCTAACACAAATCTTGATGCAAGGAAAGGTCAGGTGAGAACCAGAAAACACGTCGATCACACTATAACCTGCAATGTATGTACCGTGAAAGTACCAAATGGTGTCACTCAATGTAACATTTTGGGACCTCTAAAGTATATAATATCTTTGTAATCATACAGAATAAGAATTGAATTCTGAGGTGTGCCATATTATCTATCTTTCTGCAGGATTGTTGGTGTTATTAATGTAGATAATATTATGTAATGACCCTTCGTTAGCGTTGAAGAGGAAAAATAAGAACAAGCATTTAAGCATATATCATAATATGTGAAAGTAGCATATAAAAAGTAGAGTTAAGACATGGCATTACAGATGCATGGAGAAGGAGAGAAAACGTCAAAGGTCATGGACGTCAGTAAACTAGCTAGTTTTCTTCAACAAATACATCAAAAAGTATCCAAGAGGCCAAATGGTATAGCCTCAATATCAAATTATATTTCAACAAACAAATATTAATTATCTAATAGTTACCGTATTGTAAAAATCTATCGTCGAAATTCGTATATCATATAAAATACTTATGAATTGGCGGAATAGTAGAATAGTTGAAACCATGTGACAGAACTCACACGTCCTAACCAATAGGCGCTAATAGTGTATCAACCTAATTAAGTTGTATGATGAATGTTTATAGGGCTTTTATGACAAGGCAGTGATCCAGTTCTCCATTCCAGTTCTCCAACTGCCAAGCGGTTAATTCATCAGATAAAACAATATAAAAGTTAAGATGGCAAACCACATAATTATTAGATATTCGTATCAAAATCAAGATAATATTAAAATGATACGTGCTTCCATTCGCCTCATAATAATGGTTAAATGCAATTGGTATTCCTTATGAAGTTCTTTCAATATTCATGATCGACCATTCATGAATCATGATCAATGTTAGAAATGATTGTACATAGTAATTAGCACCAAGCTTCCACATTCGAGGGTCTACATTTTGTGTGCGTGTGAATGGCACTAAGACCTTCTATTGTTATCTGGTCCGGCTAAACAGTCTTCAGGTGCCATGAATCTCCTATGTTCCGAGGCCAAACCAGCAACAGAGCAAATGTTCTGATACCGCTCGATCCCTCTTATCTTCTACCTCCTTCTTACTGCAGATTTATATCTGAGCGGATCAATGAGAAATCCCTAGAAATATAAAGAGAAATGCAGGGAACAGGGATTTTCTTTCCTATCCTGCGATTTGACTGTAAATACGCCAATAACGATTATGGAATATATATATATATATATATATATATATATATATATATATATAATATATATATATCACATCGGTGTGAAACACGAACCTTAAATGGGTGATATGAATAATTTATAGAGACCATACATACACTAGAGAGGACCATCGACCACTTAATAGCCTTATGAGAAGTAAAACTGTATTCTAAACGTATTGATAATGTAAGTGGTGATCCGATAGTACCTAGTCACCCGGAATCTATACGGTAGATCTATACACCATTTCTTTCCCAGTACTTTGCCTTTGTCATAACTATCTCTCTTTCTCTCCCATATCTCTCCGCCTCTTTCCTTCTCTTGCTTCAAAACGAATTCTTGATTCAAAACAAAGTACTTCCTAAATGGAAAGCATCAAGGCATTCAAAATTTTCATTTTAATAATTCTTTGATGATATCAATGGTAGGAAACATTAAAACTCTCTCTCTCCTCCTCCTCCACCTAAGAAGTTAAAGTAGTTTAAGTTATGCAGCATTGTACCCATCAAGGTCTGAGCTATTAATAAATGTAACATAGTCTTGCTGTCAGAAACGTATCAATACGTCACTCCCCATTTACGTCATTCAAGTGCTGACGTCACTCGGGCCTCACTGTGATGGCGGATTCTATGGGTGAAGTCGCCAGGAAATGTAAAATTTGCATCCACCATTCCTCTCAATTGACCAAAATTTAAAACAAAAACCGGTTTCAAAATAAAGTACAACGGAACACAATCTTATTAGTATTTATCATTTTCAATCTGATTCAGCAGGCTGTAATTTTATACTTGAAGCACACAATGTATTTCAGTTTTGTGTTTCATTGTATTGATGTATATCAGATGTTAGGCCAAAGACTCCTAATTAAAATGTTCTGTCTTTAGTACGGAAGACGAGAGTGTTCATGTGATGAAAAGTAAAATTCAGTTTTGTACAGAACTGTATAGAGATAGACACGGCTATAGATGTTCCTGTTCTCTCTTCCTACTCCTGCCCCACCTCAACCTTCTCCAGGGTGACTGAGGGAGTGTGTGTGTGTGGGGGGGGGGGGGGGGGGGAGAGAGGATGAGGACAGGAAGGTAGGAATGGGAGGAGGAAGAAGGAAGGGATCGAAGCAATGGAGGAAGAAGAGGAGAGGTGAAGGCGGGGGGGGGGGGGGGGTGTCGATAAAAGGGGAGGGAGACAAACTTTTTTCTGACCAACTTTTTTTCGACCCAACTCCTTTTCGACCAACTTTTTTATGACCGACTTTTTTATGACCGACTTTTTTATGACCGACTTTTTTACGACCACCTTTTTTACGACCAACTTTTTTACGACCAACTTTTTTACGACCAATTTTTTTACGACCAACTTTTTTACGACCAACTTTTTTACGACCAACTTTTTGTACGACCAACTTTTTTTTTACGACCAACTAAATTATGACCAACTTTTTTTACAACCAACTTTTTTACGACCAATCTTTTTACGACCAACTTTTTTACGACCAACTTTTTTACGACCAACTTTTTTACGACCAACTTTTTTTTTACTACCAACTAAATTACGACCAACTCTTTTTACGACCAACTTTTTTTACGACCAACTTTTTTACGACCAATTTTTTTACAACCGACTTTTTTTACGACCGACTTTTTTCCACCCAACTTTTTTACGACCCAACTTTTTTTTAAGACCAACTTTTTTTACAACTAACTTTTTTTCGACTAACTTTTTTTTTACGATTATTTTACGAAAGATCTACCTGTCCACACATTACTCATTATTATTAAGGAGGGGGAATAAAAGTGGAGGGAGAGCAAGGGAGGCAGTCAGGGAGGGGGAGGAGAAGGAAAATTGATAGATGTATAGGTGAAACTAGGTCTGGTATGATTGGCCATTATACCTGATGGTATAATCATAACTGTGACACATACCATACACATAGCACATATATACGGCTAACTAGAAGACTAAAAGAAAACTATGCTTATATCAGTCATTCTCATCTCTCCTCTCCCTCCCTTCTCCTCCCCCTCTCTAGTTCTGTCCCTCTCTCTCTCTCTTTCTCTGTCCGTCCCTCTCTATCTCCCTTCACTTCCCCTGAGGAAGGAATCAAAGATGGCGGCACCTATGGGGGCCGCCATTTTGTGCTCGAAATCTCGTGAGATCTCATCTCGTTCTAAGTCTCGTTCATAGATTTTCATTTCCATTTCAAATGAAATGAAAACGCCTGTGTCTTTTGAAACATACTTTAAAACAAAAGGAATTTCAGTTTTTAAATGAGATGGAAAATGATTTTGAAATTCAAAATGATTTTGGAAATGAAAATGATTTTCTATTTAAAAAATTAAACTTTCCATGCGTGAGCACTCTCGTCTTCCGTACTACGGGGCCTAGTCCACTAAGCCGATTCTCATGCGACTTTGCATCTCATGCGACTTCTCATCCGTTTGCGCCGCAGACGACTATACATTCTGTGAGAATCGCATGAGAATCGGCTTAATGGGCTAGGCCTAAAATGTTGTAATGTCGTTCCTAGCTCCCTCTCCATCACATTGTTGTATGCACAAGGAGAGCATACATGATTGTTTGCTAACAGGTGGAGTGAAATGAATAACCATTAGGGAGTGAACGATTTTAGTCTAAATGTGTGTGTTCAGCCATATCAGTTTTGATGCACATGCAATTTTCTCAGAAATAACTGATAAGAATTACAATAAATATCAATCAGAAGGTATTTTTGCAAACATTGAATACATTTTTAAATCATAACATCATACGAAAAGGGTGGTTCTACCTGAGCTTTTCTTTTTTCCAAACAGATTTGTTTTATTCGGGTTGGTAAATTGGCATAAGCCATGCGTTTTATGTGGCTCAGGCTTTGCCCTGTCTTTCGCCACACCCTGAAATATGAATAATAATCATAAGGCAACAAAGAGTGTGTGAGTCATTGAAGTTACGATTTCTTAACATTTTCTTAAGGTATGGTGTATTAATACCAGGACTCTTTGTGAAAGAACCAAAATTCTAAATTGCTTGCTAAATGCTATATAAGAAGCATTTTCGCCTCGGTGTGGACCTTGTAAAGATATAACATATGACACTGTTTCTAGCTGAAATTATAGATTGTCTTTAATCCTTTGTTCTGTATTTTTCCAGTCAGACATATTTCCATGTTGCTCCCATATTATCAGACACAATTTGCCATCAAAGGAATGTGTATTGTAGAAAATAAAAGGGAGAAAATACTTTAAACCACATCGGACCTATGAATGCATAACAGAACAGAACGTGAACTTAAATTGTTTGCACATGGAGGCAGAACAAACAAATATTTTGCCGGGCAAGGAGAACAAACAGATTCAATATGTGAGCATAGCATTCATCCCATCAATAGAAGATGTCGATCCAAGATTTTTAAAACAGCGGATGGAAGGAGGAATAATGATGCACCTTGTGTCCGAAAGTGAAGACAATAACACGAACGTGAAACGATACAGATGATCAGATCATATTAAAGTAATAATGAATGAAAATTGTATAAAATATAAACGATGTCACTCATCATATAATATAAGCGTAGAGCGATTTCTACGAAAAGAGGTAGAAAAGACAAGGTAGAAAGAGGGGTATATGTTCTCGGAATTTGTTGTTTTACAAACCACTTTACTCATCTTTAGAGTTCCCCCCCCCTCTCTGGATGTCGTCGTGTGTGGTTTGTGAAGGTATTTGTGGTGGAAATGTGATTTTGAAGCCTTTTTTAAATCGGGATAACCACACTCTATTTATAGCCTGGGAAAGCCCCTGTAAGATACTACGTCATTTCCCACAACCTACATCCAGGGGGACCTAGGGGGAGCATGAGGAAGAGGGGAGGGAGAGTGGGGGGGGGATCGGAGAGGGGAGGGGGAGCATAATTTTCTAATCAAACTTGAATATATAATTAAAAAGGTTTCTACCACTCTACCAAATGTAAAACAAATGTAAAATATGGAAAACATTATGTAACAGCAACTTCATCATAAAAAAATAAAACAAAATGTAATCCAAAATATATCAGGAAATCTGGGAAGATCAACACACTTCAGAGTAGCGCTGACAGATCATATGCTATTCCCTTTTTCTCCTTTATGTAACTGTATGCTTAATGAGAAATAAAAGTTCTATAATGATAATAATGAGGAAGAGGGGAGGGAGATGGGGGAGGCAGGAGGGTGGGGGGAAATCGGAGATGGGGTTGGGAGGGAAAAACAAGTATGAAAGACAGAGAAGAGGGGGAGGGAAAAGAGGGAGAGGGGGAAGTGTGGGGAGAGAGAGTGACCGTCCGGAGGACGGGTACTTTGCTAGTAACTTATAAAATCGAATTTCTGAACTCAGGAATATGAGTCTGGAACTGTATTTCTCATTTTAGCACTACGCCGCCTTTGACTCTGCCTCACTTTTTCCAAACCCATTGGGGCCCGTTGCATAAGAATCCTTATTTGATATTTTCATTTCAGCTACTTTTCCTTCCTAAGAAGCTGGGCAGGAACGTATATGGAAGGAATTTGCTATTCAGACAATGCTAATTTGCTAATCGAATGATGATCCAAGATGGCGGAGAGAGTGGAAGCTTGCTTTGATCGCTCCCCGCTATATAGAGGATATATTCGGATTTAGACCGACACCCTGGGATTTATTCATACATCTTCATGTCAGCAATAGCCTTCACATCACCTCCATTGTATCAGATATGTATATGCATATTTCACATTGCTTTATTCACCTGTTTGAACTCTTTCCTGTCTAGCTCTAACGATATCGGTGGTGAAACCATAGGTAGTATAGGTACACCGAAGCCTAGAGCTATGGGTGTTTTCAGCGTATAACGAACAATCATTGTTTTCAATTGCATTATTTTCCAGATCATTTTGAACATTGAGAGCCCTTTTATTGAGCCAATACATACTAAAAGTAGACTTTTTATTGGAAGTTATAGTGATCTGTTTGGTTCTTACTTGATTGCACTATCTGTGAGAAACGTACATTCCCAGGACACAACAAAGGAAACACAATGGATGAATTAACTGAGAGAGTGAAAAAGCTTGAGGTTCGACAGGAGAAACTGGAAAAATATACAACGTATCTCGAAGACTATTGCATTTCCTTAGACTCAAATCAACGTAGCACTAATGTCATTTTAAATAGTTTGAAGGAACAGCAGGGCGAAAACGATCGGGGTTGACAGAAAACTTATGATATTGTCTGCAATATTCTCCAAGAAATAGATGAGGCTTTCCTGGCCAGTGACATCGAGTATGTAACTAGGCTGGGAAAACCTCCTAATAAAGAAGGGAGAAACAGAAATATCTTGATAAAATTCTCATCGATCACGATTGCTAACAGAATTAATAGAAAAAAATCTGCACTAAAAGACTCAGACAACAAACATTGTTATATCAATTCGGACCTCCCACCAAAAATAGCCCAACGCCAAGCCGATATGCGAGCCATAGTCACTCATGCACGCGGCAAAACAATTGATGCTAGACTTGCCAAGGGCAAAGTCATCGTAGCCAACACAAGTTTTGACTACAAACAATTGAATGATATACCTGGAGGCTTATCCCTTGAAGAAACGAAAACTAGACCTATAGCCCAGGGAATTGGATTCCAAGGAGAATTATCTCCACTATCCAATTTCTACGAAAGTGATTTCAACTTTAATGGTAATGCATACAAAAACGTGGAACAAGCCTTCCAACACTCAAAAGCTGTCATTGTTGGAAACCAAGCAGCCTCCAAACAGCTAAGGGACACAACTGACCCGAGAGAATGCAAGAAAATCGGGGAAAAAGTTGGAACAAATCCCACTTGGGAGGACATGAAGTTGGAGAGGATGAGAGACATAGTGGAAGCCAAGTTTGCACAAAACAATGAATTAGCAGTATTCCTAGTCTCCACCAAAGGGAATGACTTAATAGAATGCACATCGGATAGGTTCTGGGGAGGAGGAGTTTCTATCTCTTCTACTAAACTAAATATTCCAAAAGCAAAATTGCCAGGCAAGAACAAGCTTGGTGCAATTCTAGCAGAGGTCAGAACAGAAATCATTCGCGAAAATGTACACCTGCCTGAGGCTCGACTCATGACAAGGTTTGCTGAAAAACCGACTGGACGGGGCAGGGGTAGAGGTAGAGGGAGGGGGCTTGGTAATCCAGGCACCTATATGAGAGGAGTAGGTGGTAGAGGCCAGTCACCAAGACAGAGAGGCGCTTTTGGAAGGGCTCATGACGGATACAACTATAGGCAGTTTGGACAAGAGGAAGAAGCTTATGAATGGGCTGACTATTTAGACAATAACAGAGAAAACGCTCCTGAAAACCAGTTTGAAGAAGAGGCAGAAGAAGCCTAAAATGCAGCAAGAAACAGATAAGAGATCTCCTGACTTTTTGATTTTCACTGATTCCCGTGGCAGGCACCTGCAAAATTACATTGACATGCCTAACACTCTTGTCTTTGTCTTTCCTGGGGCTAGGGTCCTGGATCTGTATGTTCAAGTTAAACTAACTTTGCTTAATGAAAACCTCTCGCCTAAAATAGTCATGATTATGGGAGGCATATGCGATGTAACAGTTTGAAGATGGTCAGACAGAAAGGTAGCTTTGAGAAATAATTCTATTGCCGCCTCTGCAAACTCTGTTCTCAGCAAAATAAGAAATGTTTGGCTCGAAGCGGAACAAACGTTCCCTGACATCTTATTTTCCTTTCCTGGAATCTGTGGGATGGACATGGCGCACTATAATAGGCAGTATTACAATCCCTCACAACCTCGTCTAAATGAAATCATAAATATGATAAACATGCAACTACTTAACTGGCATGTCTACAAAGGAATAGTTTTTCCCACTTTGACAAGCAGAGTGCACAGGCGTACCCGTACATCGGTTCATCAGTTCTATAATTATATGTACGATGGGCTTCACCCAGGTGAGCGCTTACTGAAGGAATGGGCCTGTAATATAAGAAGATTCTATAAGAAGAACATTCTCCTATGCTGACTAAAATAATAATATTAGCAGAGAAAATGGCAAATGCCTATTCTAACTTCTATTATTATCAAGATCTGAAGAGGGATTTTGCTCCATCCGAATCAGCACAGGGAATAACACAGCCACGCACTATCACTTTGATAAAGTGTATGGTGCAAAACGACCAAGCCCACCTTTACTATAAAAGCTATATCCATGCCCCACCCACTTTGCAGTCTACTGCACACTTCCTCATCAAGACTTTTTTTGGACCATACTATTGGACGATTAACATAGGAAGTGAAATGATTTTTCACAAAGCAAAAGCCTATGACTTCTTGCTTGCCTCCACGCTGGTAACCAGTTCTATAGAGACTGAATACTTTATCACAACCTTAGCTCGCGCAAAAAGGCAAATGCCTAATTATTATAGTGATAATAACAATTTTCATTTGAATCCTCCATTTGAATCAGCACGGGGAGCAATACAACCGCGCACTATCACTCTGATAATGTGTACAGTGCAAAACGACCACGCCCACCTTTACTATAAGAGCCACATCTGCGCCCTGCCCACGTTGCAGTCTACCCCACACATCCTTATGACGACTTTTTTTGGACCGTACCATTGGGTGATTAACATAGGAATTGAACTGATTTTTCACATGGCAAAAGCCTATGTCTTCTTGCTGGACTCCACGCTGGTAACCAGCTTTACAAAGAATGAATATTTTATTGCAACTATATCTCGTGCAAAAAGGCAAATGCCTAATTATAGTTATTGTTATAATAATAATAATAATCACCGGCTATCTCGTATCAACTTACAAGTGGCACATGCCATTCATAACACGTCTGTTTCCATATCTGTTTGTCTCTTGCTTGGACTGGACTATTGGATAATTAAAACTAATAAGGCAAAGGCCTATGTTGTCTTACTCTTGTTTCTCAAACACTATTTCTGGCTATTTTTCTTCACAACGACACTATTGTATGTCTCCACAAGTGGCATAGGCCATTCATATGTCCATGTATTTCTAGATAACCTAGACACCTCCTCCAAGCTGACTTCAATAATTCAGATTTTGAAGTAATTACATGCACAGAATCGTGGCTAAATGAAAATAACGAAAATTCTGTGCTCAACATCAAAGGTTTCAACATAGAACGCAATGATAGGAAAATTGCGAAAAATTGAGGAGGAATAATATGCTACATAAATACAGCACTAGAATACGATATAATTGAAAACACTAATCAGAGTGATGAAAATCTAGAATTACTTGTAGTGAGGTTGAAATACAAAGAGACGAAAGATATTGTCCTAATGAATGCATACAGAGCACCATCTGGCAATAGAAAAATTGCAACAGACGGCCTGTTTGATAAGTACAGACAGTTAGAGAATGATTATAAAAGAGCAAATATATTCATAATAGGTGATCTAAATATTAATTGGCTTGCTACAGATAATGATGCAACCTACTTTAAAGACAAAGTACTTACTAATGGACTAGTACAAGTTATTACGAGTCCAACCAGATATAGCGACAATCCCACATTGATAGATCATATTCTGGGCAATACCAAAAATATAAAGTCAGCAGGAACGATTACATATTCTATTAGTGATCATTTACCAGTTTACATGATTTATAAAAAAGGGAAGGAAAAAATGAAAAAGACACTAGTTAGGGGAAGGTCCTATAGGAGGTATACACCTCTACTCATGGAGGAGCAACTACTAGCACTAGATTGGGAACCATGCCTAAATGAGGAAAACCCAGACAGTGCATAGGAAATTCTATTTAATAATATTTTGGCAATTCTAGACAGATTATGCCCTATAAAATCCTTCTATGTAAATGCAACACCCACACCCTGGGTAACGCAAGAACTATTAGAAATGAAACATGACAGGGACCATTTCCTACATAGATATACAGTAACAAAGAATGTCGATGACAAAAGAAGAGCAAACCAAATTAGAAATGAAGTTAACTCTGCTTTTAAGAGAGCCAAGAACGACTACGTAAAAACAAATCTAAGATTGAATAATAATGACCCCAAAAAGTTTTGGAGGGTTATTAATGACTTAATACCAGGTAAAACTGGTAAGTCAATTAAACAGATTATAGACCCCAATACTGGCACACTGGCATCTTCTGAGAAAAGCACAGATATAATTAATGATTTCTTTGTATCAATAGGAAAGGATATAAATGAGAATACACCGACTGTAGAAAACCCAAATACTATGATACAAGCGGATAAACCCCCCCTTACAATTGAAACCCCAAATGTAGAAGAAATAATCAAACTGATTAATGAAATTGATTGTAGGAAATCCTCAGGCTGTGTAAACATCAATGCACGAGTTTACAAAGATGCTTTGAAAGCCATACCGAACATCTTAAGGCATATAATACACAGATCATTAACCACTAATAAATTCCCCAAAGCTTGGAAAATGGCCCTGGTTACCCCCCTCCCAAAAAAGGGAGATACAACCTTAGTAGAGAACATAAGACCTATCTCTTTAATACACGTTTGTGGCAAAATTATGGAAAAAATCATAAATAAAAGCCTAATCCCACACCTAGAAGATAACCAGATGCTTTCCTCTAACCAATTCGGTTATAGAAAAAATAAATCGACTACCACCTGTGTTGCCTCCTTATTAGGAAAGATTTTGGCTGCTTTTAATAGGAGAGAATTCATCTGTTGTACTTTTTTTGATTATAGGAAGGCCTTTGATTGTGTCCCCCATGCCCCTCTAATAGATAAACTAAAATACTACAATATAGGTAAAAATGTGGAAGAAATACTCAAGAACTACTTGGATGGCAGAGGCCAACAAGCCAGAATTATGGAAAATAAATCCAAGGTGGCTCAGATCACAACAGGAGTGCCTCAGGGCTCAATATTGGGTCCGTCCATGTTTATTCTGTATATTAATGATGTTAACAACCTTCCCTTAGAAGGAGATATCAAACTGTATGCTGACGATATAGTACTTCTAAATGTAGAAAGCTCATATGATAAATTATTAGATAGCACAATCAAAGATTGTAACAGAATAATTCAATGGAGTAATCACAATAAATTAAGTATCAACATCAACAAAACCAAGAGTATGTATATAGGAAATAGGGCACAATTAAAGACTCACAATACTGATATTCCTCTTAAGTTGGACAACAATCAAAATATTGATTGGGTGCTAAAATTCAAATACCTATAGGTATAACTATTCAAAACGACCTGCACTTTGACAACAGCTTCAAAGATCTTATAGGCTAAGCATCAGCAAGACTTAGGACAATCCAACTAATTAGACCCTCATTAACCAAGAATTCTGCCCTGTTACTAACGAAATCCATGGTACTTTGTTACTTTGATTACATTAATTTCTGCTATCTATCACTAAACAAGAACTCTAAAGATAAGATTCAGACTATACAAAACAGAGCATTGAAAATAGCAATGGGACTTCCCAGATTATATCCCACTTTAGACCTCCATAGACTAACAAAATGTATGTATTTTGAACAAAAGATGGAATTCAATTTGTTGAAATTGATTCATAAAGACATCTTCTCGATGATGATAAAAAATTTTAACAAAAACAAATGGGAAGAACACGAAGGTTTGATGGCATAGTTCTAAACCAAAACATACCAAGATACGATCTCTATAAAAAGGCCTTTCTTTATCATGGGGCTGGGATCTGGAATAACCTACCTCCCCATATAAGGCAACAACAAGATCCTCTAACTTTGAAAAGATCGATCAAAGAAAATCTCCAAGCATGAATCAATTTGAGTTTTTGATTAGATATTGAAAGAAAGCACAGATTTCAAACAGGAATACTAACATATAGCATAAATATATATACTGTATCATCATACCCTCATCATCCAAACCAAAACCCATTCCATCTCATCTCATTCCACACCTATTAATTACTAATCATTTTATTTTTATTTTCTTTTACTTATAATATTTTATGTATTACTTAAAAAATCCCAGATGATCTGTCTTTTCTGAATAAAACCTTGTGCATTTCAATATGCCAGGGTTGGGGTGGAAATCAGACGAATAGACCGATCCCCAAACATGATAGGGAAGGCAAATGCCACGCCCTGTTTATAAACACCTGGATAAAAGAAGAATTAAAAAAAAAAAAAAAAATCCCATTATGGGAGCTTTCAACCTAGACAAGGAAAAATAATCCAAAACCAATCTCGATTTAAATCACATATAATATTATATTGACTAATTACTAGTCATCTTTCATGCAAAAGTAGCTCTTTATGTCAATGTCTGTATTAATGGAACACACCTAGAGAGGCTGATCGTCATTCATTGTTGAATTATTATCCTCACAAGAAAACACATCAGTATAATAACATGTCATGACTTTTATATAGCAAAGGGCCATCATGTAAGTAAGAATGATAAGGAATCCATGAGAGAACTGTGGGATAGAATAAATATCTTCACAGCTCGAGCCATGCAATCTCATAAGTGTCTTATAACTGGTTTTACCGCATAGAATAGCACAATGTCATTATCAATTCAGTCGGACAATTACCAGGAATATTGTCGATATAACTTCCTAAAGATCTAAAGATATGTAATGCAATGCAAGGGAGATGGTATACAAAGTGGGTGTGGTAGCAACCAACTTATACAATCGCAACACGTGTGCATAGGTCTTTCACCTTTCACGTCTAGTCACCTTTCTACCAGTACAAAGGCCTCACGTTCCTTAATTAGGCGAGTATTAGGTAAGCAATGCAGTTAGCACAATGAAATTATAGTTATTATCACATGTATAAAGTTTCTGAAACTGTCAATTTCGTGAGAGGAAAGGTTTAAAAACAGGACCTTAATTAATCATAGAAACGTAGGCCTGTACTATTTGTTTAGCATTACCAAAACCATTGTGTGTTGCCACTTATCAATTGCCTTTCCGACTCCCAGGCGTGTATTGGAAAACCAGGGGCCTGTTGTAGTTGCTATAAGCTAGGGAAAGAGAAATAGTGTGCTGGAATTCCAACACTATATTCGCTTTTTTCTTATTCGGGCCAGAAAGGCCTAAACATAACATTCTAATTTACTATTACAACGCTAACTGGACAAGTGGAAACAACTCCATGATAATATATCAATTTTGTTGGATTTAAAGCGCACCCACAAACTCACCCATCACAATCAGATCCATGGAAAAGCAATCGGACACGGCCTTCCTCACTTTTACATAATTTCTCCTCTTTTAGAAATTCAGTGACCCTAATATGAAGTTAGGATTACCAATCTCCATTGTTTGGGAATTATAAGGACCTGTCGGTGTTTTGGGGTTTATTTTAAAGATTTTATTTCCACTGGGTATTGCACCTCCCAGGGTGGTAGGATGTTCTGGCGGAACCCAGCTTTTTAAAAGAACATAGTTACATTTATACATAGTCATCGTGAAACTGGTTGGAAGACATACTTATATTGTAATGAAGGATAGGAAAACCACTATGCAAAGTGAGACCCATTGAAAATATAGGTTATACCTAATGGTAGTTTGGCAATGCCGACTGATTGCTTGTGAACCAACTCAAGCTCTGTGGTTATGTACTCAGTATAGATCTGCATCCCTCACATACTTTGATCCAGGCATATTGCTTGTTATTGATCCAGAGAAGTTGTTTATTTGCCATTTGGGATGGACTTGGACTTATAAGGGTGGTCTCCACTGACTGCGGTAAGCTCTGTGGTAAGCTCTGCGGTAAGCCTTGCGATGGTGCTGTGATGGTGAGAAGTGGGTCCAGCCTACATGGCCAGTAAACCCTGTAGGCAGGACCTCATCATTCCTCTCCACCTACAGAACCAGCACAAACCATCGCAAGGCTTACCGCAGAGATTACCGCAGTCAGTGGAGACCACCCTTCAGGTTGTGTATGGTTGAATCCAGTTTTTGTCAACTAGGAGTAGCTCCACCTAACTTCTCCTTCCTCATAGCCTGGGGTAATGAGACTTGCCTATCATTAGATGGATGATCATCACCCTACAAAGGCCGCATTTAGTCCACCACACGTATCTCGTTCATCGATGAAAGCAACTCATTGCCAAAACAGTATTATAATAATGATCTTTTATTTCCGAAATCAACCCAGTGCAAAAACCGTATCGTCTGTAATGTGTTGCTCCATTAAGGGCCCATGGTAAACAACTTGTTTTATTTCGATAAAGTTTGTGTTACATGTTGTTCGTGTTGGAGAGTATATATGGGGAACAACATATTGCAATTGATAAAAGTGACACTATACTTCATATTCCCTCGTCAATGCATTTCTATGTATACATACACTCGTATTTGTGGGGTACAGAAACGAATTGACTTGTAGTTCTATTCGATTTACTTCTCATTTACACTCGATAAATGAGAGGGTTTTGACCAAAGACTTTTCTTATTTTCACAATTTAATTGATTCAAATTATTAACAATTCAATGTCAACAATTTAAAAAATAATATTATTAAGGCAACAATGTACAATCTGTATTTACAGATCTTCTCCTCAACCTCATGAAAAGCGCTTAATTGTGTTTTATTAAGGACTGAGGGGTTGGCAGTGGTACAGACAAGGCTCACAACAAGTAATGCTTTTGTTGAATGAAACCGTTTACAATTCAAAAACTCAAAATCAAACATCAATGTCAGCTTATTTACTATAGTTTGTCTTTACTGTAAAGGATGATGAAACTATACAAAAATAAAGAAATCAGCAAAAAGGTGTGCTGTATATTGTTAGAAAACTAGTAGAATAATATACGAATAAACTCAAATGTCAAAGTTGAAATAATGGTTTTTACTTTGGAGGGAATTCAAGCGCTTTTGCCAATCTTGAACATTCTTCATGGCAAGTTAATTAATATTTGATCGAGTGAGGCATGTGTCTCTAGAATAATAAAGATGAAATTCATCGTTGAGTTTCATATATTCATTTCAATTAGAACTGTTATTTTTGTTATCTTATATCTATTCATATTGTCTGTGTCCGGCCTACAATTAGACATAACCGGGAAAGGGTTACAACAGGGCATGAGGTGGTGGCGACAACGGTGAGGGATGAGAGGCCACTGACATTATAAACCTCACTATTGCAGTCTGTGTCTAGTTGAGCTACTCTGGCCATGGATCAATTGCTACAGAGCCCCTCAGGGCTAATAGCTTGAGGGACTATTGCTATAAATACAATTATAATGTGACCCTCTCCAAGTTCTCTTAAAGGCACCTGTAGACATCTCAAGGTGGACCAAATTATCCCATTAATTGTAGTAGACTAGACGAGTTTAAGGACACCACTAGAGTCAAGGGCCAAGATGAGTTCCATGGTGGACTGGAGATTCTTAGGGGACCTTGCTAGGCTATCCGGCCTTTTCTTGAGAGCCCTACGAAACCTCCGTAGACTGTTGGGCATCATTTTTGTTCCCTTCTCAAATTCTGAATCCGTCTTAGCACCTGCAAGCAATTGGAATAATTATCATTATATAACTACCTCCGTATACCACAATTGTATCCTTTCAAGAACAGAAAAAACACAAATAGCAGCAATATGTTAGTTTTTAGCTAAGTTGCATGTGCATGTTGCGCATACTCAAGCGTGCACACCAACATTCCCCTTAAAGGGTCAGTAAACCCCAAATTATTATGAGCAAATCCATTTCTTTGCTATTATTTAAATGTAACCACCCTGGTTTTACTAAATTCAACCTATCATTTAGCAAGTTTTACCCATTTAAAGGAGGGAAAAAGTAGTTCCATAATTTAACACTCCATTCAAGGCGCCACTGTTTGCCTATGTCACAAAGTTGCGCCAATCTTGAAATGAACATGCAAGGAACACAATAAACAACTCTCATAATTGCTCCTTGAGAGAAGGAGGGTGGGGTTGGAGGAAGGAGCTTGACCAAAGCAGGTGTGCAGACCAAAACAAACTGTGTTACATGTATAGTTCTCTGGTCAAAACAATGGATGAAAGCAGTGACAGTGAACTGTTTCAATTGCTGGGAGATTGGGGGGGAAGGTAGGGATATTATGTTCATTTCTGGTGCAGCTTTGTGATGTCACACAGCACTCTCAGTGCCCTCTTGTGCTAAACAGACCTTTTCAACTAAGCTTTCCCAATTCGTGCCTGTAAGTGACTATAAGTTAGACATAGATGGAAGTAAAAAAATTGAGACTTGGGTGTTGTATCTATGGCTCCATGAAGTTTGTTGTCCTAAAAGTGACCGGGAACCCGTTAACTGACCCTTTAAATTGTTATTAATATAAGAGTACAGCACATAAACAATAGTTCAACATTCCTAACAGAACAAGTACTAAGTAAGTAACAAGTACTAATTATCAAGGTATGCACCGATTTGATCAACTGTTAACATATTTAACTTTGTAATCAGTGTCAACTTAATTCATATACTTGGCGTTTCCACTGGAAACGATTTTCTCAGCCACAATCATTTGTGCCTGATGTCAACTTATAGTTATACAGTAGTTTGATTCTTGAAGAGGGAAACAGTGTGCAACGCAATAGCCAGGGCTGTAAAAAAAAGTTGGTTGAAAAAAAATTGTCGTTAAAAAATAGCTATTTCTCAGCTATAAATAGCTGAGAAAACAAAAATGAGGTAAAGCTGGTTGCTATGACAATACTTTCGTTTTATATTGTTCTCGATACCTACCTACTGCCCGAAATTAGGCTGAATTGCAAGCTTATTGTTTCGGTGTATTTACTTTCGTCAGGTACCCACAAACGCTCATTTTCAAGAGCCAGGTCGATTTAAAATTCTCAAAATTGAAAGAATTATATATGTCAATATCCTCAAAGAAGTAATGAGTTAGAACCCCTTTCCAGTGCAAACCTATATTAAAGACAATCATTATACTTTTAGGTTTAATTTTGCCTCATAAAGATGCTTTTTCTCTTTTGGAGCACATGCTTGATGGTACATGATCTGGTGTGTCCGAGGAGACAACTGTATGACTAAAAAGTATTTTGAATGAGAACATTATTTACTGATACAATCAAAGTAAAATGGCGAACGCATTCACTTCTGGGTCTCCAAACTCCTGGTTCCAGTTGCCGAACATTGGATTCTTACAATGGTCAGCAACTGGGAGAGCGGTTTTGTGGGCCTACCTATACGTTTTTAAACATGTATCTTAAATTAGAATTAGTGATAATATGGGAGCAACTTACTCTCAAAATATTTTAGGACCTTCTGCGGAGAGACATTGACGGGGAAAGGCACGTTATTGAAGACAATGTGTACGTGTTTCTTCTGCATCTCTTTCCTCACCTCCATGAAGGTCAAGTACGTCAGCTGTTCATAGGAGCTGAGAAATGAGGAAATTCAAGATAAAAGTAAAAGTAAAATTGGTTTAACTTTATTGTGAAGTGGTACGTTTAATCCCCGAATATAAATACGATTATATACACTAAATGTAACCAGATAAGCACACAATTCTTACATAGTATTTTGCATTGTACAGTGTTTAAGATAAGAAGTATCCATATTGCATCACTATAAGAGGGATACAAATCCATCTCATTCCAATAGGCCCCTAGATATACCCATCACAAATTCTAATAGTCTATGCTCGTTACAATAATTAATTATGGCAGGCAACAATTGTTATGTAACAATGTAATATGTACACGGTGACTATTGCCATTTGATAAATAGAATGGCCTCTATGCAATTCACTTTTCAATTCAACCATCAAAATAAAAAACAACTAAATTGCATCTAAGAGCAGTTAATTCTTTTCAATATCGTTTTACCAGCTGGCATTCGAACCCACAACATTCTCAAGCCTCTAACTGTGTCCAAATTTAAGCCAGGCATTTAAAACACTCAGCCACCTTAAAAGAATAACATTAATTTAATTACTGACCCGTTGAAAGGTATGTTGGGATACCCAGTGAGTTTGGCCCACTCAAGTAGAAGGCTGGCTACGTTGGCAATATCTTCCAAGTTCTCTACGTTACCCACAATCTGCACCGGCTCCAAGAGGAACTCATACATTT
This sequence comes from Sthenelais limicola, assembly GCA_942159475.1. Lineage (NCBI taxonomy): Eukaryota > Metazoa > Annelida > Polychaeta > Phyllodocida > Sigalionidae > Sthenelais > Sthenelais limicola. The sequence goes on from OW804100.1 coordinate 42,965,554, forward strand.
CATCCACCTCCTCCTCAGGCACATTTAGAAGTCTTGCTACCCCATGCCTGCTTTTACTCTCTGTGGAAGAATCATGTATAGAGTATAGTATGATAATGCCCATTTGCAATGTGGAAGAGGTCTTACTCTGGAATGGTGTGTGCATAAACGATATATATATATGCGAGCACGCGGGAAGGAATATTTCTCATTGCTCCCTAGGAAAGAAAACCATACCAATTTCTTTCTGCGATTGTATCGGCTAAAAAGCTTATTGGACTTTGTGGCACGAATCTCTGCGTTTTGAATGACTGATGTGAAAGTATACCAGCATCCAGACAGTGCAACAACATCACAACAACAATGGCTGCCATAGCAGGAAACCCTCCATTCAGAAGAAATTATCGGAAACTCAAATACAAGTCTGACAAAGGAAATCAAATTATTTAGAATTAATCTCAAGATACTAAAAGATACCATGAAGATTAATTTTTAACATTATCTTCTACGAGATTAAATAAGACTTGAACCCACCTCGGTTCTGACTGTCCGGTCGTTCTCAACTCGTTTTTGGCATGGGAACCCTCAGGGCTAAGCTGTGCTATGCCCCTTGGGATTGCTCCTGCCTCCAACGTGATGAGAACGACCTACCAACCTATCTAATTTCTCAACAACTTGACGGGTATTCATGTGTTATTCTTTTTATTTTCTCAGGAATGAAAAAATAAGTAGGTTTATATGACGGATGCCAATCATTGATTAGAGATCTTGATCAGATATGACAAAGCTCCAGTCTTATAACACATGTGAGATCAGATGACATCTGTTCGCCTGCCTTATCTATTCTACTTGATCAGTCATACATTTCTGCTCTGCCCATGTACCACCCATTTCTCACCTCCGCCATACTCCACTCCACTCTGGCACATGCTCCCTGCACCATATTGCCCCCCTCTGGTTATTATGTTATAACCCTCAATCTTACTCAGTCATGGTTGTGTTCACACTGACATTGTGACTCTATCCCTCTCTTGCCTTCCAGCTCTCTCCCTCCCTCCCTCCCTTGCCTTTCACCCATTACCCCTATCTCTCTTTCTCTCTCTCACTCTCTGACTCTTGCTATAGCAGTAGCTAGCTGTATACCCATTCAAGTTGCTGTATATACAACCCATTCAAGTAACTGGGGTGTAAGCAGTCTATGCAATATTTTCCAAAATCGCCACTTAGTGTTTTAAACTTTCAAAATATCACTAGTAAATATATTCATGTCTAAGTCGAAGTTGGAGCATGGGTAAAATACATATTTTGCTATACTTATATTAGATAATCTCACTGACTGGTGTTAAAATCAACTCAGGAAACAGTGGTGAAATGGATGGTATGCGCCGGGATGATAGCATGTAACACTGAATCCCTGTCAGTTGGCCTATGGCCTATGTTTACCCTGAATGGCAGCGGAGAATGATGCCTGTAAAAAGTGTTTTAAAATTTCTTCTTAGTACACAACCTAATATGGCTCACATTCACCATCGTTACAATCAGAGAGAACCAAGACACAGTTTCCCGGTTATATTGGACAGGTATAAGGTAAGGTCCGCTCCATCCAGGCATTTTCCTATATTTGGACCTGCGCTACTTAGTGACCGACGACGTTGCGTCATAACCCCAAATTTGATTGGCTGATGTGTCACAACAGGCATGACTTGCGATCAACTTTTATGCATAGCAGAATATAAACAACATTGCTCATCGACGGGACTTGTTGCAAAAGTTAGGATTACAAGATAATTTTTTTTTGGACGAATTTTATTCAGGTTGAATAAACTGGCTTGGGCCAAACTTAATGTAGCTCGGATCAGATCCGGTATCCCGCTACACCCTGAGATATTGTCTATTACATTGAATATAAAAATGTGTATGAAGTCAGATTTCCAATTCAATTACCATAATACATAACGCAACATGATAGTATGAAGGAGGGGATAGTTATGTGGATGAGATGAGATGGGAGAAGAAGGGAGAGAGAAAGAGAGGGGGGGGGGGGGGGGGGACGGGACAGATATGCATCTCAATGTTGTAAGCAATGTTGTAAGCAATTTGTTTCAATCAGACTATTGTCTGGCCAATATAATTTCGCGGGGTGTTAAATTTGGACAGTGTTAAGGGGGTGGGGCACCATTATAGAGTTATTTAGTAGGGCTCTTTTCATTGCACCTTTGAATGAGTCAGTGGTCTGTAAATTTTTATATTGTTGATCTAAACTATTCCACCAGGTAATTCCAGCATAGCAGAAAGATTTCTGATACATGGCAGACATGGGTCTTGCAAGCTCAAAATTTAAGTGTCGGGCTTCTCTAAAGTCATAGTTTTCGTCAAGGTGTCTGAGTTCAACCCACGGAACCCTGCAGAAATGAAGTTGTTTATAAAAAAATTTCATTATATTGAAAAAATTTGATATTTTTTTTACCCACAGGCATTGTATTTGAAATAGAGTGGAGATTATTGACATTATGCCAGTGTGGTTTCTTAAGTGCAAATCTCAGCGCTTTGTTTTGAAATACTTGTAATTTTGATAACACTTTCTGTCCAGCATTCATATAGCAAATATTACCATAATCCAAATAGCTCAGAACCATTGTCTTAATTAACATAATTCTGGTACTCACATTCAGAGCTTGACGATTTATGTATATGTTGTACAATCGAACATTGGCTTTATTAATAATATTATTTGCCATATCTTGGAATTTTAAACTCGAATCTATTCTAAATACTAAATACTGTCCCCTGCAACTACCAAAACGTGGGTCCATCACACACAGTTCAGGTTTATTTAGTTATTTATTTAGATTCATGTATACAACATAAAAGAATCGTGTATCCAAATTATGAAATTCTCTGGTATTTGGCCATGTTTTTCTTGATTCTATCTATCAAGTACTGTACTACCGTATACCCGTGTATATATGGAGCCAATCGCCAGGCTTCATTTCTAATAGTAATTTTGATGATATCATTTATTTAATGACACTTGAATTTTGTGTCATACCAATAAATTGGTATGGATTCCAGATGGCAGGGGCGATAGCGGGGGAGATGGGGAAGGGGGGGAAGAGGTGGGGAAGGGGGAGGAAGAGATGGAGATGGGGAGGAAGGAAGGGGCTTGGAAAAGCGAGGGGAGGAAATGGGTTGTGTGTGTCACCTCTGGAAACTGTATTCTATGTATTTTAAATAGATCTATCTGTTAGGACTTTGTTTTAAAAGTTCTCCCTATTTAAACTGCTGTTTATGAATGTATACCCCGTGACAAACGGGGCGCATCTAGTATATATAATAGCTAAATTATTACCTATAAGTCTGCAGGCAAAGGCTTGTCTCTCAATTGGGCTTGTTGTCAACTTGTATCCGGAACTTTCTTCCAACTTTGTAATGTCCCGTTCTGTGACATATCGCTGAAATATAGAAATGAAATACGGTGAGCTTTTCAGCTTTTGACATGTCTTTATAAATTGTAATTATGATGAATGCAATATGACGATGAAAATGTATGTATGTATGGGGTTATTGTGGAGTGGGGTGCACGCTTATAAGTAAGATTCTCCATGCGATTCCGGAGAGACTTTACTTGCATAGGAAATCCTTCCTTAAAATGTTCCTTGCTAAGTTACTTTTCCTTGCAACTGGGAATAAAATATTAGCATTGTCTGTGTTGCAAATTCTTTCCCTAAAGATTTGTAACCAGCTGCTTAGCTAGTACAGGTAGCTAAGGAAGGAAAATCTTATGGAATAATTCTTATGCAACGGGCCCTAGGAACCTTTATTGGGCACCCCATCAGGAGCAGTGACTATCGTCAAACTTCCATACTATCGGTGTAGGTATGCGTTCGGGCTTATTTACTTACGTTGCTATTGAGTATAGAGTGCAGTGCATTGGGAGAGTAGAGATCACTTATAAACGCATCGATGGCCGTGGCTAGCCTTTCACATTGTTCCACTTTGCTGGGATCGGCACCTGGAAGAATATAATAACCACAGAAAATTATCTTTTGTGCAACAAGTTACCCGAACAGTAAATATTCAAACATGTAGAAATATCGGACATTCTGAGTATGTTACCAGATCTAGAGGAAAATGTTAATCATTTTGCTTATAAATATATGTATAATCCATAAATTACAACTTAGCAATTAATTAAATATAGAGATTGAATCCTCATAAGTATATGAACTTGTTCTCGAATTAAATACACAAAATAATATCATTTTCGATATAAATGTCAAAAATGAAGGCAAAAGGAAACAGTAATATCCTTACCTTGGGCGTAAATTAAAGCAGGTAATAAAGCTAAAATGCCCCAGACCCTCATGTTTAACAGTATATCCTTGTATGACCAGGGAAAGAAATAATACCCCCTACATAGCAGTTCCTCCTATATGATCTATAGCCGTATAGTGCTTTGATACATGTGTTCGCTATATTTGGTAAATGGAAGTTTGCCCCACCGCAAGTAATAGGGGAGTTGTATGCACCGACACACATGTATTATGTGTATTGTGGGATATGCACCTATTTAACTACGTAAATCCTTAGATAAGAGTTTATTGAATTGCTTTTAATGTCTTTGAATTAACCGATTTTGAGCTTAGTCCGTATATATATATATATATCTGAATTAATCATTTATTTGATATTATTTGATATATTTGATTTCATGATTTTTGCTTTGCAACCCAAAGTGCCTCATCCCAGTTTGAAAACTCGGGGTACCGCAGTACAATACCAGTATGACTCAGGCATAAGATAGAGTCAATTCAAAACGCCCTGTCATGGAAATTGCTACGACTAACTATGGTTGACTCAGAAACATTTAAATCATTTATCCTGAAAATAAGCATTAATAGAAATGGAAACGTCACATAAAAGGATATAATGATGATGGTAATGGTGTTTTATTATACACGCATTGCTCTGAAAACAACATATCTAGAGTGACTTACGCATAGTACGTATTTCACTAGTGATTTACGTGGGGTTGTCATGGCAACCAGTCTGTCTTTTGCTAAGATTACCGGTAAAAATTCAAAGTTAGAACTCGATTTTTTTCTATTTTCATGATTGAAAGCATATACATGTATAATAAATCTGTTAACTAACTTGTTGATTTCAGTCACATAGAATATTGCACTTGTTGCTACGCTACGCAACGCTTTAGGCATTCGCCGGAAGAACTGGCTAAATAGTTAATATTTAACCAGACGTCGAACCACCTGTAATTGAAATACCATCATCAATAAAAGAATCTATGAATTGAATTGAATTGAACTCGTGCAATATTCACGCTCCTTCAACCCATTTTCAAACATATATTTATAAGTGATCATTACCAAATTTAATCAAATATTCAAATTCATTTAATTTCTAGAAACAGATATTGCTTGAATTAGCTTTCATTATTTCATATAATAGTAAGAAAGGTAGCAATACAGCTATGTATAATATATGTTTGATAACTGAAACCATGTATTGATCAATCAGACCTACGTTCCGGTTCCTTCATGATTGAGCAGATTTCAGAATATTGTAAACCCGCATAGTATGCTCCAACTCTGGTATAATAATTTTGCAATTAGGTAGCATAGAGACATGATAGCTACAAGTCCTACATAAGAATCTGACAGTAAAATTGTACTTGTACTACAAATTGCTGCTGTTTATTTACGACTTTCCTTCGGAATTGGGGCATTTAGTACGGCAAATTGGGACTCGAAATAATGGGAATTTGGTTCATCTTGCTCAAAAAAGCCAATAGCGCATCCGGCTTAAAATAACTTTTTCAAAAAGGGGTATTTAACTATTGTTGTAGAGCGTGGGGAGTTAATTTGTATCTACTTCGCATGATAGACTGTTCACTCGGTTATCAATATGAAAAGTCCTGATAAAAATATTGATACATTTTTAATTACATGGACATGTGATATATAGAAAGTTCCTAATTTCATGTAAAATCAAAGGGGGAAAAAGCGATTTGAATCTGGTCATAATTACCTTGAAAGAATAAAACTGTTGTGTTTCCTATTCAGTCAGGTTCGAATCTTGTAATATTTCAATATATGGCTGCATGATTTATTTTCATCCATGCCTAACAAATATTCATCTTTAAATAATGTTGTGTTATAATGTTCTGAAAATAGAACTCCCCTCAAGAAACAAATAATGTTAACACATGAAAACAAACCCAATTGAGTTATGTTATGAATGACATTGTCTATTTAAGTACATGTAATACCTAATTGTTAGATATTGAATGTCAAATAAAATGTTTGGGAAAGAAATTGAAAAAAAAATAGCTAAATTACGGGTAACTAAGTCGACCCACGTCGCCTATATACGCCCTCATGAATAAGCCCCTACTTAGCCATGAGTCCCTCATAGGCAATTTGTTTGGTGACGTTATTTCATACTCATCTGGTTATTCCTGATGCTAATTCACATTTGTCAAACCCAATAGTCCGCCCACGTTACAATTCACTCTAAAGTTATTCTCCTCCTGCATATTCACAAGTGTTTTCTCTCTCACCTTTCTGTATGCCTCTCTTTGGGTTGTTGCATTGGAAACTCATGTATTTGATTCTCGCTATGTCTGTCTCTCATGAATATCTTTCTGACACTCTTTATCGATGTCTCTGGATGGATAAATTTGATCTTTTGATTTGGACTTAATTACCATGTTGCAGATTACTAAAATCTGTAAAATAATTCTATCTTTCCTAATTGATTTTATATAGCTGGTCATTCACAAGCTCGACCATAGATCACAATTTCCACGCTTATTTGATTGTTTGAGATATTTATATTCAAGCTGTGACATTTTATGAATTGATACTTTTAAAACGGATTTTACATAAATACAAGTTTTCGATAGCTGGAATGTTTTCATGTGTCACCTATAGTATGAATATAATGATAATAATAACTGAAGTTCTAATTCCCAATGCAACCAATCTGCTGGCTTATTGATATCTGGCGTATGGGGAGGACAACAGCAATCAAAATTCAAATTTGCACTGAAATGTTAGTGTTTGATAAGATAGCCATGTAAGCCATGTAATTTCACGTGGTTGTCACAAATTCGGATATTTGTATACTTATAAATCATGAAATTCAACATTCCCCAAGGAAAAGATGCTCAATCACATCGGTTACAATAGGCTCAGGTAGAATGTGTTTGTGTAGATGTGATACAAATCCCAGGTCATTGGCACGTTCATCACCCATCACGCGAGGTCATAGAAATAGTGGGATCTACACGGATGTAATTGTAAATCTATTGAGAAGGTTCAAACACAGTTATAACCATGCATGTAATAGTTATATGTGTTTTGTATTCCAAGTAAATACAAAATAATTTTCTAACTCAATTATTTTATTAATTAAACTTCAAATCACGAGAAAACAATAATACCTGGAAATTATTTGATTTGACTGTGACGAATCCCCGAAAACACAGCATAGTTGGTTACTCACTGAGCTATGGATGTATTCTACAATTATATCACAACTTAGCGTTTGTTTATCTGGTAGATGCATGTAAAGGTTGGGAGGGATGATAGCACAAGTTAATTTACCATTTAAACATGGTAGTTGTGATAGAAATAGGGTATACAAACTCGTGGCTGTTCTGAATTAGCGTATCAGACACACTTGGAGTGAAAATGTATGCATTGTCATGTTCTTATTTCCATAATATTATTATAATATGAGATGGCTGTAAACCTACGAGAATCAAGCATATTAATACCATTGATGTGGCGAAGCCACAAGCAATGATACGTGCATGTTCACTTCTTGAGTGTCTGATATGCTATTTCAGAACCAAAATATGCTATTTCAGTTTTGTTTTTTGTTTTTTTTATTTAGAATTTGTAAACAGCCAATCTTCCATAAAATGACAGTTGAACATAACAGGTATGTACAGTGTATTAATAATGTTATGATGAATGGATGTCATGCACATATGAGGATAATGGGCTCACGGGTAATAATACAAATCAGAATAACCATGGTCTTCCGCCCACAGCTGTGTCTAGCTACACTGCGCTTTATGTATCAAAACTACTCGAGATCAGGTTGCATTCCATCGAAGTGTTCCTCACCTCTCCAGATTACCCTTGAAGTGATGTCAGACATTTCTAATGTAACACCCCTTTAAGCGGATAATGTAGGATAATTTAGGGAGATAATGAGTTTATGAGTTATGGGTTAATTAGTGACATTAAGGGTGTTACACTTTCCAACTTTTTTTGTCTATACTCTGTCGAAGTATCATTGTTAATTGACATTTCTGAGAATACACACGTGCAGTTTGCGTAAACACTGTTGCACTAATAATTATCTTTTAACAAGAGCAACCAGGTTTTTGGACCAAAGTGCAGATGAACTTTCATATACGTATATGGCACGTTGTATAACATATGAGAAACGTTACATCGTAAATCTTTTGTAATAGGTTCAGGACAAAAGCTAAACAAACGGAAGAACAGCGAGTTTAGACTTTGCAGAAGTCAACCATTGCCAGGTGATGCAAGACATCCTTGGCATTAAATAAGACAGTAATAGGGCAGCTGCCACCCAATCATTTAGTTGGTGCCAGAGAGCGCACGGTGAAAAGGCTGCATACCAAAGGCCTTTGACTGGATCTCCTTAGACCAGACTGACGCTAGTATTTATAAAGGCTAAATACAGTTAGTCTGGGTGCATGGCAGACATGATAGAGAGCTAAATTACTAGTATAGCAGAGAGGTAGGTATAATAGAGAGCTAAATTACTAGTATAGCAGAGAGGTAGGTATAATAGAGAGCTAAATTACTAGTATAGCAGAGAGGTAGGTATAATAGAGAGCTAAATTACTAGTACAGCAGAGAGGTAGCTATAATAGAGAGCTAAACTACTAGTACAGCAGAGAGGTAGCTATAATAGAGAGCTAAGTTACTAGTACAGCAGAGAGGTAGCTTGGACAGAGCAGAAACAGCCTGGGCGATTTTTGGTCGCATAGCGGGATGGTCGCTTTCATGGGTGTTTCCTCATTGGGATCGACTGATCTAAACTGGTCTAAATGACGGGGTGGTCGCATTACCGAGATGGTCGTTATGCAGGACTCCACTGTACATGCTCACTTGTACATACCAGACAGAAACCTTCTATATTCTGGTCAGCCCATTTGGTTCAATGCATAATATTCTATATATTGTTATACCGTACTGTAGCATATACTTTTATTGAATAACTTATTGCATTTTTAAAGGTAACATGTTCAAGAGCAGGGACTGGTCCCTACCAATGCTATGAACACGTAAAGCAGCATTTAATCAACATCTCCTGTGTTGAAAGCACCTGTATTCATTGTTTAGAGCCAGGGAAATTAGGGACATTTAGCAACCCCTACGCTAACGCTAACGCTAACGTAAACATATCTTTTGTGAGGACTACGTCACCACTAGGTGTGCTATTCTTAGCTTGCTACCTGAGATACGGATGTCAATTACACTAAGAGGTGTGTCAATACGTTCCCAACGTATGTCTATTTCACGCTAAAATAATGGACAATTATCATTTCATTTTTATGTACAAATGAGCGGGAGGTGTTTTTCTTTGTATACAGGTGTAAAATGCTACTCACATTCATGAAATTGTGTGTTTTTTTGCCCTCTGAAAACACCTCTCCACCACTAAAACTGATAGAATTCTGCCATTACATACGGCCCACCCTATCGTGAGAAACTAGCGTTTACGTTAGCGTTAGCATTAGCGTTAGCGTTGTGGTTGCTAAATGTCCCTACTAGAATGGGTGTACATACGCATATTGGCCCTATAGGAGGAAGGAAGTATAATATAGACTATAAAAGCCATATTAGTCTGTTTGCTACATACCAGATGTTACTTCCTCAGGCATTGGCAGCTACTGCCTGAAATCTGTCGGGATTGTAGTAGAGACATTGTGGATGACCTCCATGATCCACATAGGTGTGAATTGATGTTGTAATGGTGGGAGCAAGGGTGGATATAGAAGAACAATAAATATGAATATTTATTTCATGTGTTTTTTAGGACAATTAAGTGCATAGTAACAATAATTGGCTCAAATATATCACAACAAATGTTTGCTTGTCTTCCATTAACTACTATGGGCTAAATCATGGGATGATTTGCCTTCTTGGGGGGTGGGGGGATTCAAATTCTCCAGATACATTGTTTTTCGTGGTCAATTATATATTATGTAAGTTATTACTGTCTTGATTCTATCAAAAGTTTTGTCTCCATTTTAATTGAGCACCCGATCAAAATAAGGAATATTTGACAAGTCAACCAATTTCACTGTATTAATGAAAATAAGACTGAAACGCTGCATGTGTTTGTATAATAGAAATTAAATGGAACCAGAGAACAATGCATGGCACATGAAATAACATTTTTAACTGATATTGTATTGTAATTGAGTGGATATTTTAGGCCTAACCAAACCTTCCATGTATAAGAAATTCATCTGACGTCTGTTGAGTGATTACATGGACGGAACTAGATTAATTAGATGATTATTCACCCATGTGTGGATAAATTTAGTAACATCTAACAATGGATTCTCATCATCATTAAACATGTATACATACGCTTTATGGTCAATTTCAGTCTAAATGTAGGAAGGTTAGATAATTAATTATGGAGACTTAACTACTCTGCCTCAATGAAGAGTTTGGACGTTTGTAATTATAACAAGAGTTGGCCCAGGCATGCATGAAGGTATTCTGAGTAACTCATAATACAATATTGCGTATGACTTGTAGGGATAAATAGTGAGTGAGTGAGATTGCTTGCTTTACGCCCTTATCAACACTTTGAAGTGTTATATCAAGGGCGGGAGTTTAGTTTTGAGAGGAAGGCAGTTTATGATCATACCCAGGAAATAGAGATAGAGAAGAAGGGAGAGAGAGACAGAGAAAAGAGACAGAAAGGCCCTTTAAGGTCTTACCCAGGACCAGGCACTTTAAGGTCTTACCCAGGACCACGTAGGGATAAATAAATAGAATGAATAGAATAGCTTCGGCATCACTGAAGGCAACATGGATTCAGCAAATTAGGACCACCCATATTATTGTTGCAAAGAGCTATAATAGTGGTTAAATATGCTTGGTCAATAAGGCTTAAGGTCCATTCCCATTACCACGACCAGCCGGCCGATACTTGCCGGCTGTAATACTTTAACATTGTGTTTTTGCCTTGCGGCAGCCGTACACCAATCGGCCGTTGTAATGTGAATAGGCCTTTATTCCTACGTTATTCATGGGACGAAAAGTGCTTTAAAATTGTAAGAGGTTTTGTCAGTACAATTAATCATCCACTATCATGTAGAAACTGGTTGAAATTGAAAATTGGTCTTCTACTACAAACCAAATTGTCCAAAGCAGCAATGGTAAAATTGATAAGTCAACTCATATTATTGATTTATTTATTATTCCTAAATCGAGTACATAATTTGGATAGATACCACATTCGCTTCAGTAGCCCAGATCTGACCAGGTACACTTATCTAAAATGTGTAATTTCTTTATTTGTTTTTATAACCATTGGCTAACACACAGACTTGTAATGAGAACAAGTCCGTGGCGAACACAATCGTTTATAACACATTTATGTCATTGAGACTCAGTAGGTAGGTATAAACCTATGCAGGAGTTAAGCCGAAAATGTACAATTGGCAGACCGACACATTTAGTAAATTCTGCTAAATAAGACCGTAAAAACCGTCAACACTAGGTATATCTGAGTATACTTAGTATTGCCTTGATTCAAGCAATCTAGTAGATTATGTTGAACTGTATTTTTAACCTGATTTTAGTCTTAAATTTGGGTTATTTCAGAGGACTGGTGATGGTGAATTGTACATTTTCTGAGGATTTCACCCACAACATCAACATCTCACAAATCCAGAAGATCACCATCCTAGGAACAGCTGACATACTCAGGCGGTACTATCTACAAAGTAAAATCTCCCCTCAGGACCTCAGGACTGTATGGTGTGAACCTGGCTCTACAGGATGAACCACAGCAAGCATAATAAAGGCAAATCAATGATAATGAGTTTCTTTTTCATTTGTTTATTGACATTTTTTTTAACATAATCTATGGAGGTAACCGTAAATATTGTGAGCAAGGTGAATACATCTGGCAGTTTCTTTAGTTCAAATTTAAACTAGTTTTGTCAATCGCCAATGATGATAATAATTTGCACGAGAAATAATGTCATTCAGAAACATAGATCTTTATTTCCAGTAGTATACATTACATGTATACAACATGGAAAACATCTTCTGTTCTTCCAAAGCTACATTACAGTTATAAAATAATACAGATGCCACCTTCGTCAAAGTTAATAATAATTGTATTATCAAGTGTATTGCTGTTCTTTATTAGATCCGTCCTAAAACGGACTTACATAATACAATGAGACACAGATCTACTTTCTAAAATGTACCACAGCAAGTTCTAAATCCTACTGTCCCATTTATCCTGACATTCAAGACAAGAGTTAATTGGTGAGAGGGTCGGGTTACTCGTTAGTTAGATGGGTCAATGAACTGCATACTAAATCAGCTCTCATCCAAAGTAGGTTGATAACCCAATATGGTTGCTGGGGACATGTTAAGTCGCAGAAATTTAATAAAATAATGTACTGTAATTAGGTGTATCCAAAGGCTTAAAGCTGGTATTATTGGCACCCCTGAAAACTTTATTACCGCTATATGATATTATGGATGAAAAGTATTGCGATAACTTGTAACTTCTTAGGTTTCCACTCTTTGATGTTCTGGTGAGGATTAACTATCTGGCTATGCATTATAATATACATGTATAAACTGTAATTCTACCAATTAATATAAGAAATTGTATCATGTTGAAGAATGTAGAAAAGACAAAGCTATTATATTACTGTACGGACGGTCACCCACTTCCTCTCACCCTCTCTCCCCCCTCCTCCTCTCTTCCTGCCTCTCCTTCTTTTCTCTCTCCCCCTCTCCTCTCCCCTGCCCTCTTCTCTCTATCCTCTTCCCCCTCTCCCTATCCGATTCCCCCCACCCTCTCCCTCGGCTTCTTTCATTCTCTCCCTCCCCTCTCCTCCATCCTCTCCCTCTCGTCTTTTTCTCCCCCCCCCCCCCCACCCGCTTCACTCCATCCTCTTGTTCTTCTCCCTATCTGATTCCTCCCACCCTCTCCCTCCATTTCTTTCATTATCTCCCCCTCTCTTTTTCCTTGCTCTCCCCCTCCCCCTCTGGTCTCTCTCTCTTCCCTTCCTCCCCTCTTCCCTCCCACTTCTTCCTTCTTCCTCCCCCTTTGCGCTCTCTCCTTCCCCTCTTTTTCTCTCCCCTTTTCTCATCTTCTCTCTTTCCCTCTCCCCTTCTTGTCTTCTCCCCCCACCCCTCTCTCACAAATACCTCTCCTCTTTCCCCTACACCTTTTCTTTGTTTCTCATACTCTTTTTACCCCTCTCCTCCCTCTCGCCAATTGGCCTTCCCTCTTCTTCTCTGTCCCCCTCCCCTCCACTCTCTCTCCCTCCCTCTATCTTTCCCACCCTTTTCATCTGGGACATTGAAGGCATGACATTATTACATGTTCATTCAAGTGACAGGCATGCGATGGGTCATGTGCTCCTTTCTTTTGACATTTGTCCATACAAAAGCCTATAAATAGGGTGGGATGTTCCCAGAAAGGCTTTCCCAACAGGCTTCCCCAGGCTAAAAATAGTTTTACAGAACCCAACTAAAAAGGGCTTCAAAATCACATTTTCACTCCAGATACCTTCGCAAACCACATATATTGTCCACCAGAAAGGGACAATGGAACTGTACAGAACAGAAAAACTGCTGGTAACATCATAGATTCCAAGAACATGCCTGACAAAAAAATGCAGTTTCCCACTTATATTATATATATGATGATGAACGTTGAAATTGTATTGTTGTCCATTTATATGACTTTCTTGTTTCTGTAACAAGGTGCAGATATAACTCTGGCCCATTTCACCTTGCATTTGAGTCAATAACATAATCTAATATTTTTAAAACGTATGCACGCATTTTGATTAATGATACCTTTTGCTCCACATATATATAACTTTTATGATTTAGCACTAGACACATAGATTATGTTACACGACATTCCCCGTTTCTCATTTTCGGAATTTCAATTAGCTGATGTACTTTTTTTCAGGTGTTTTTTTTCAGATGGCATGGTCATGTCAATCAGCAAGCATTTTCTTTCATTTTAGTCGTTGATAAAGATGTATGTTTGCTTATTGAATACCACCTCCCCATCCTAAAGGGAGTTCAGGATGCATGCAGTACCAGTCCACTATCCATTCAGAACGAGTGATTTATGAACAGCTCCCATATGGTGTACCACACTGGTCATTACTAACACAAGCACATTGTGGGCATGATATTACTCCAAAGAAATAACCCACTAAATCCATGCATTTTACCAATATGTTCTGCAATATCAATAGGAATTAAGCAAAATGGATGAAGCAAGATTAAGCAAGTATATAATTATGTATAAACTTTTATTTTCCATATCACATAATATATACTTATGGCCTACATGGAGAACGGGTCTCATGACTCTGTCATAAGACCCATTGACAGTTCTTCCGACAGGACCCTCTACTTATTGAGATAACATATGTTTATCATATAACAGATAAATTTTAAACAATGTCAAAAAAAATAACAATAAAACAAAGCACATAAATGATACATGTTGAAAAACAAGAGGGTTTGAAATCCACCCCTGTCAGAGAAAGTATCCTCTTGAAGTTATCCAAGTAATTCAATAAATCAATCAAAACGCTTTTTGAGATTGTTTTCTAAATCATTCATGACGCTTAATGTTTAATCATAGTGGTAAAGGGGATTTGCAAAGAAAAAACATTTTAAATTATTATACATTTTCAAAAATCTCAAACATTGCATCGAAAAGGTTTATGAATTTGGCTGACAGCTGACTGATTACAAATTATTAGCTCTTTTTCTCATTATGCTTTTTATTATCAGGGTCGTCTTCTTACTTACCGCACAACAACCACCAACATGTACCTGCCACAAAATGACTCACCTATCAAACCGATTTACAGGCTATCCATTCAGCTTATCGGATTGACATTGATTAGTTGCAATAACTGGGCCACCGTACTTGATGCACCTGTACCAGTCTATGAAATGAACAGCTCATGCAGCAAACGTTTCTAAAAATAGCACAAAGCTCAGGTTAATTGTAGAACAGAGTAACTCACCTGTCATTGAAATAACGCCATTTTCAGCCACTCCTCATGATGCTAAAAATAGCCCAGCTTGGCAGGGTTTGAATAGCAGGATTGAAAATTGGGAGAAGATGACAGGGTGTGCGTATTTTTTTCACCTGACAATGGTACAGATATAGCGCCTCAGATATAGGAGTTCCTAAGTAAAGACTGCTTTCGGAACTAGGTGTTTTTTTTTATATATTATATATAACGCTCACATCGGTAGGTTACTTCAAAAAGGCTACTCTTCATCACAGGTGTTGCAAATATAGGATATTTCCCTTCTAACAGGCCAAGATATTGACAAGTTTTAACCGAAATAAATATATAAAGATTGTTTTCAAAAGCTTATAATACGCACTTGTCTTTCAACACTATTTAGCTATTTCGAATACGTTAGTTAAATTTAATATGCCCATATTTAAGGACATGGCCAAAGTGGCTTAGTGTACATCAATTGCAACATTTTATCTCACCCAACAATACCACCCAAACATGAATCAATATGGACATTATTCCATATTGATTGAGTACTTACCTCTGTTTTACGTATGTGGTACGGTTCTCCATTGTGTGACATGTTGTATTGTGAACTGTATTATACATGACTATTTTATGACAATGTGTATACATATATATTAATTAACATTTATTTATAAGTAGGCTAACTTTCCCCAAGTGTAACTGTTACGTTGTATGAAAAAGTGTCAGGTCTTGTTGAGAAGTACGTAGACTAATGCACGTTTCCCGAATAAAACTTATTTAAACCGTAAACCTATATCCCCTGTTGGACAAAGTCTATGTTTGACAGGAGCCTTTAATCAGAAAGTACCTGACGACATTTAGATAGATAGTAACCAGAAAGTGCAGACGTCATTTGGCCATGATTCATGAATATTTGTTGGCAACTTTTCACTTCCTGCATGCTGCTGGCAACTGAAGTGATAATTTCAGAATGTCCCTGTATGAACCTGTCATATTAACACATGCTACTGACGCACCGATGATGTGCTAACAGATTCATCATTATTCACCATTTTGCTTCTTTTTTCTGTTTTCTACTTTTCTACATATTCTTTTTCAATTGCCAGCAAATCTGGTGTACTCAGATTGAATAAAGACAGGCTAGCCTACTATCGAGGGTGTTGAGGGAGTTCTGACAGTTCTGACAGGGCAACAAGTGCGATAGTCAAGCAGGAGTTCATAATTCTTAACTGATTCATTATAAATGTTTCTGATAATATAAATAGTAACATCTTTAGGCCATAGATATTATTGACATATAATTATACTTTCCTCTTTGAGCCTTTGTTTTCCCTGGTTTAATGTCCTGCTCTGCATCGCCAAATTCCGAATCAACCAAAATGGCAATTGTTGACAGGATCCAAAGAATATCTACAGAAGGCCTAGGAACATTTACTCCTGTGTCTGGCCAGGGCAATTTCTGTTTCTCCTATCCCTCCAACACTAGAATTTAACTGAATAAAAACTTTTAAAAACACCAAAAAAAACACTAGAATTTAAACTAGAATCCGGCTAGGGTAGGTTGTTTCCAGAAGTCCATTAATTTTCATTGAAAGTTGTTTGAGCTAGTGTGAATAGAATCGAAATATATCGAATCGTATTTGCCAGCAATTTAAATTGCAAATAGACAGAGTGTTTTGTGGACAGAACTGGATTGTTCAAAGCCCAACGATGCGCATTATGTGGTAATGTTAACGAAACGTTTTTTGAATTCGGTTTGCAACTAATATAAAGAGAGGTGCGTGTGAGAGGAGTGTAAGCCCCAGGGCAGCAAGCCAGACCAAAAGCATAAAACCTACTCCACAAACCATTAAATGAAATATACAACAACTTGAACAAGACCCTTTTAAAATTTGTGCAGGGAATACCGGGGCCACAGCGGGGGTTGGGGGGGGGGGCGGGGTTCTCCCTCCCGCCACTAACCCGGCTCCACCAAAACCAACACTGAGGAGTGTTCAGTTTAGGGACTGACTGGAAGAACTGGAGATAAGGGAGGGGCGATTACCTAATAACCAACAGAAATCGAATACCTGTGAACATTCCCCAGGTAACCTTACGCAAATCCCATCATAACCTGGACATTTCATCATCAATTGTCCTTTTGGGATGTTTTTATTTATTCCGCGACGAACTCATGGCATATGCCGTCATGGTTCTGGGTCGGGATTACTCCAGGTCATCCCCACCGTCCCTAATTTAAATGTTAGAGAGAAAAGCTCTGACGAATTAACGCAGGCTACTGATTTATCATCTATACATTTAATAAGATAAGATAAGAACTACTGTATTTATCAAAAGGAACAAATACATGATAAACAGGTACATTATATTTAGCAGGCCCATTCCTAGAATCCGATTCCAGAATCCAATCACTGCTTTTTCTAAATAAGACCAACGAGTTTGGCTTAAGGCAAATACAAAAAGTCAGTTAATACTCCGGATTTCCTAGAAGAACCTATATCAATGATTTCGGACTGCGCGAGATTACTGGGGTGCCTGGGGGAATTAGGTGAAATGGGACGGGTTAGGATTACCGCTTCAGGTTCCATGAAATGCAGCGCAACAAACATGTAGAAATGTCGTCGCAAATAGTAAACATCGTATGGATCCAAACCTTAAAATATGATCATTTTAATAATGTGAATTAGTAGATATATATATGAACTGAAACAGAAAATGTAACCAATAGAGATGTATTATAGCGTGAGAATATAGTAATACTTAATGAAGGTAATTGTAAAAGGTTGATCCTTTGTGTTGTAGGAGTACATAATTTTTATTTTTATGTATAGGGCAACTCTTCTAAACATCCATGATTTTGAGGGCCCACTGGAAGACCTACAAATAGACGTGTGTACCCTATTCTGTACATTATTTCAGTCAGAATACAAATTCAATGATGGATAATGCGTCCTTGATTAATAGTATTAAATCGGATATTGGCCTTTAATGAAATTCTAAAAGTATCAATTACAAACAAAAGTGTAACTCTCTCGGGAACTGTTCAAACGTAGCGTTCAACGCAATGTTGCTTCACTATATAATAATATCTTTTCTTTTATAAACATTTCGGTGTGATGCTAGCTAGTTCTGTCATCATGCAGGTTGGCCATTTCCTCAGTTGAGGCACTGTCTCTGAATCATCAAATTAATAATTGCATATATAACATTAAAAGATTAAAAACCAAGATAATTGAAAAGAACTGTTCAAACGTTGTGTTCAATGCAAAGTGGCTTCACTATGTAATAACTTGACTCCAAGTGAAAATGATCTTCCTATTCTAAAAGCCTTCAAATACAGAGACACTGATGCAACATATCAGATACCTTTATGAGTAATGAGTGTCTTTGACTAAGGATTACCTCCATTATGTCCTTTCATTCTCGATATCTTAATCAAATAATATTGTAAATCGAACATCCAATCATCTCTTCCTATTCTTAACTGCATGGTTGTCGTCTGCTTGCCATCAGTGGACTGCCACTGACACACGTGACTATTCTAAACATAGTCTTCGTTATAATGTTAACCTGAAAAGAGGAAGAGTGTTTCCTAGTGTCAGCAGAACTTCTGCAAAGCAGAGACATTTGGCCATAATTATTATGAATCACAACTGCACAGCATGCAGATTTAATAGAGGAGGTTTAGACAAGAAGAATCACACACCTATATTACATTGGTTACTGCTGATGTTCAATAAAGGGATTTGTATATATAAGGACTCCACTGAAATTACATGAATACAACATAAAAAGCTTGCTTTATCATTCTTTTCCATCGACTTGGTCCGACATGTCTTTCAGAAATAACCACAGATCAACCATGCAATTATCTATCAGGGGAAATGATATGAAATGGATTGTAACAGAGTCGAAACGATGGACTTCCTAACTATACAGTACTATATGGATCAAACCTTAATTATCGCCTGACATGCGGTAAACGCCACACGCAAACAAACCATACTTTATGCTTAAGTAGATCAGAACCAGGTTTCCCACGATCCATCTTCATTTATAATTCTAAATACCGTCAAGGCGCCTGCCATAGAGTGCGTGTGTAAGGAGGGTTTCAATTCCTTCATCATTCGCACCTCGTGATGTGTTTTTTTTCCTTTTCAACATTTCATATTTTGACTCACATCGTGGCGAGATCTATTGATGAATCTTATGTACATTTCACCAGCGGTTCCAGGTGTGGATCGGGCTTCTATAAATAGAACAGATTGCCCACAATAGATCAGATTGGCATTGACCAGGTACATTTCAGGGCTCTGCATCCGCGTCTCACCATGACGACCGAGTCCATACCCCCTTTATCCTACCTACTTCCAACCCCCTCCCTTACCCCTCCCCTACCACCTCCCCTCCTTGCTTCGCGCAACAAATCACTCATCTCTACCACCACACAGTCTCATAAAGGCGTTTATTTTTGCCGAAGTGTACTTTTGTGTTTTCTTTTATTTTGTGACATTGCTAACCACCGATTTTCATGGTAGCATCTTGGTTAGTGTACATCCAATGCACTATGCATTTTTTAACGTTTTTTTAAGTATAATTCCCATGACGCTGTACACAGTTATTTATCGTTGCTACTACTACATAATGGTTAGAACAATACCAGTAACATGTACATTTGTGGAGAATTTCTCATACCTATTTTCCATTCCTTGAATCTAGATTTGGGCTTATTTCGAAGGTTTCAATTGCTGCTATTATAGGGTTATAATACAAGACCTGTACGTTTTATTGAATAAAAGAATCCATACATGCACCATTGTACAGAGACTGTTGGTTTCCTTTAATCTAAAGTGTGAAGTTCTGCATGGGTCCTACATCGATTCCTCCTCTCCATTCCGTTTATATATAGCAAGCACATACGCATACAATGCGTACGTATAGATGAAACCCCCTAGTAGGCCTACATGTGTAAGGGGCGACATTTGCCACTGTACACACGTAGTCCGCACATTATATACAGAATTGGAAAAAAAACGTCTCTAGGAAAAGAACTGAAAAACATCGTCCTTGATAAAAGAGGATACATAAGGAATTCAGAAAAACTAAGAAATTCAGTCTGAAATCTGATAACGTTCCATGCGCAACTGACTTATAACACTATGTCACTATAGTTATAATTGTAATGAGATTTGATTGATTTATATATTATATACATGTATGAGTTCTATAGCGTCAACAGACCACAGGAGCCAGGGGGAGACCCTTTTATGCCTAGGGTGACCTTGAGTAGCAGTAAATGTTAATTCATGTAACTGTTTCAACTTGTTGCCTTCCTGAATAAATCTTGATTAAAACATGACTTATTTGATATATGCCTGGTAATACGGAAGTTAGTTCGCCTAACCTCAAAACTACAGAATGCCTAACCACAAAGTATAAGTCTCTAATTGTAGGAACCTGTGTCACAATCAACATACTTCTCGTTCTCGTTTCGTGCAGTAAATAAACCAGGACCGTTCGGAAACTTCAAACAATGAAATAACTGTTTATGACCCGTCAAGTAGTTGCTTTTGCGATTTGAGGCTAACATGGATAAAAAGAAACAATATCATCATAGCATAGTATCTGTAACTAAATTTGGATTTGGGGTCAACATGGAAAAAAAGAAACATCATCATAGTATAGTATCTGTAACTAAATTATGTGGAGAAATGAAAAAACAAACTAACAATATCAAATCGTGTTACAGATAGCTAGCTTATTACATGATGATGTCAGCAACCATTTTGACTTTATTGAACGTAGCCAGTATCGCCAATTATATCATGAATTATATATATTAACCCGCCTACCTTTCCACCGCGCCCGTCCCCGGACGAAAGACCTACCGCCTGCAGGTGGGTCACGTGAGGTAAGGTGTAGGGAGTGCGTCAGAAGGTGTGGCCGTCAGTGTGTTGTGGATGTTCACAGAGTGCGGTTAGACAACAGACACAGCTGGTTTCTGGTGCCAGGCCAGGGAGGTAAGTAAGAAGGATATTGCGCCTATAATTACTGTTGTGCTTTCTTGTACAGCTGATTGTAAATTGTGTTAATTTCTCTCGGTCAAGCTGTCTGGCCGGCTGTCTTTTTTTGTCAGTCCCTTTCTATTTCTCTTCATTTTATCCCTCAATTTAAATCCTTATTCTTCTGTTTATCTCCTAAAGCCCCATTTCATTCCTCCCTCTATTTCTGTTCATTTTCCCTATATATATCGCGTTCTCTAATCATCTGTGTATTGCCAATCTATCTATCTATCTACGGTACGGTATCTATAGAACGATATATTCTTTTTTCTACTTGTCTCAGTCAGTTTCTTTCCTAACATATCTTTTGCTCTCATTATCACTAAATCATTCTCTTTTCCGTCTTTATTATCATACTTAACACTCTCTCAACATTTATTCCTTTTCTTTCACCCCTCTGTCTCTTTTTCTTTCCTCTTCTTCTTCTTCTTCTTCTTCTTCCCTAGCTCTCTCTCTCTCTCTCTCTCTCTCTCTCTCTCTCTTTCTATTGTTGTCTTTTAAATACCATCCTTCCACCCTTACCCTCATCGGTTTCTCCTTTACTATTTCTATTCTAGCCTCTTACTATCGCATTCTCAAGCTTGCATCTCCCTCTCCTATCCTGTCACACTTTCTCCCATTCTCATCATCTACCTGTTTCTCCCTGACCAAGATAGTATTTCATAAATCAGGGGCGGGTCAATCAATTGTCTGGGTCAGGGATCTACTTCATGCTTGTCCTTCGCCCAACCCATCAATACTCGATTAATGTCCACTGCCATAGAAAGGTGTCATGTTGCAAAAGATCGTAACGATACCTCAATCGTCAACTATGATATTCTATGGAGCAAATAAGGAAATAGAAGCTTCAGGTTTTAACTATGGAGACAGAGTCTTGTTGGACACATTATTGTCTCGGTCAATGATACTTTGTAGGACTCAAACGTAGCCGTTAGCAGAGGCACAGAAAAATAACCAGAACCACATTTTAAAATACATGAATATTAAAGCATAGGAAACAGTCTGAACAATTACATAAATTACAATAGCGGCGGTGTAATGCTACTCGAGGACCTAGACCTAGTAGAAATGTATGTATATATAACAGATTATTTTACTTGAACCTGAGAGCGTGGCATACGTAAGCAAATTTAGAATTCATCTAGGACACCTCCCAGACCATATAGGAGGGAGAGAAAAAGGGTTATTGGAAATAGAATTGTATTACATTAATACAAGTCAATCAATATAGGTGAAGATTACATGATAGTTAATTGATTAGTTGATTAATTAATAACTGCTGTGTAATTAATCATCATTAGATAATAAATGGCTCCTTGAGATTCCCAAGACATCTTCTGCATTTATCTTACTAAACGAAATAGAGAACTCCTTCTTACCACACATTTCATCAAAGAGCTACGCCGTCACAATCATTCTACAAGGCAAAAACTCCCAGTAACTTAGCTACCACTTAGCTTAGCACCATTCAACTCTTTGTGAATGTGGAGGTAATGTAGCTAATTTCATCGATTAAAGTTAAAGGCAATGCCATTATTAGAGATATCATTATACCAATTCCAGCGGATATTTATGACATTTCTTAGTATTGACCTGGTGACAATGAACAGGATCAATGACCGATAGGTGGTACAGTATTCGAGGGCGCGGTTTACCAGCATGGTTGGTATTGGGAGGATGCCACGATCGATGGAACTTTAAGGATGGTTGTTTCCTAATGGCGTTTGTTTAATAGCTTTCTGAATGGTGGTCTTCCTGCAATCTGCTTATAAAACCACCTAAATACGTATGGTTACAGGGCATGGCTCCCCACCATTATTTCCCTTGGACGAGGGACCCATTACTATAGTCGATTGCACTGTAAGGGCTTGAAAACCGGTCCGATAGGGCTAGAAAAACCCCCAAAACGCTAGGGAGTTTGACCCCTCGACGTTATCCTCTGATTAATAAAAGTATAACTAATAAACTGTTGAAACAAGGGCCTTTTACCACGCTCTTAAATTTAACCCCAACCCAGAAGTGAAGAATTGCTTACCCAATCGCTTGGCCATTATTAATTATTAGACCCATTCAGTATAGGACCAATTGGTCCCGTTCATTGGAGAGAGGGTTAGTCAAACCCCCATTCCCTTTCGGGACACACTTTGATAAAGTGACGAGTCTTAAATGTACGATTGTGAGGTAAGGTATTTAAAATGGCCATTGAAAATTTGAAGCGTGGAAGTGTCCGCCATTTAAATTGCCTTGCTCACTTCTTCAGACATGAGGTATTGACATACATATGGGTAATTAGCAGCCAATTGACTTTCTGCTTGGTTGGAATCTACCAAAATTGATTGTCATGAGAGTAGCACTCCTCAATGACGTTTCTGATTTGCTGCCACCCAAATTAGCACAAACAATATTGACAAAAACGATCTCTTCTTTTGCACGTCTTTCTACGTCATGCATGTGATGAAACGTTCACAGTGACATTCATTTAACATGGTTGAACTTGTTCCGTCACATTTTGATTGACCAAGTCCATAGTTTACCTGTTTGAGCAAACTGGTCACTATAATAGCTTCTCTACCTCCAGAACAACCACAAGCAGGTCGTCGATCAATTATTAGTGACAATTATTAGTGGCAAATATATCCTAATCTGAACTAAACCCTTTATTCATGAACCTTAGCGTCCCTTGCATAGTATATGTAAATGTGGAACTAAATACCTCAATGGTCAGTGTATTTGAGGGAAGAGGCTTGGCCTATATAACACTATGAAGGGGTTGGGAAGCATCTAAGAGTGATTTAAGGTAATATAATCATTGAAGCAATATCAATCTTTTTTTTGTTTTTAAAAGTTTTTATTCAGTCTATCAACAGATTCTTTCTTCGTACGGGGTCGATCACACTGTTTTACATCGTACCCTCTCTTTTCCTGGAATTTGTATTTATTTAAAAGTGAAGATTGAGAAATAAAAGAGAAAATATTAGCTTCATGCGCATAGAAATGGTCTTTTTTGTTAATACAATATGACATGTACAGAGAATGACTATTTGGTAACGTTCTAGGTTTGTGTACGGAGTATGACACTTTGGTAGCTAGTTAAGACAAACTACTTTGATTTAAAATTTGTTGTCTAAAAGATTTATGTACCGGGAATGACTTCTTGGCAGCACGCAGGTTATACATTTGATATGAGACTTTATCACTTTAAAAAAGGGGTTTTTAACATCGACATCGACGTTCCTACGACTAGCTTAAACCTATAATTCTCATATGTACTGAGGATGACTTTTTGGTAGTCGTCTTAAGATATATATTAAAATTTGTTATCTAAAGGGCTTATGTACCGAGAATGACTTCTTGGTAGCACGAACAAGCTATACATTGGATATAATTTTTCTTTTCCTAAAGAGGGTTTTTACCGTCTACAGCACCACTTCTACAACTATCATGAAACTATAATTCTCATATGTAGTGAGAATGACCTTTTGGTTACCGTTTTTTTTTTTTTAAATATATTTCTATGTAACTTGGTTACGTATTATATACATTTCCAGGTTTAAGCCTGACTAGAATATTTTAAAATCTCAAACTTAACCTGAGAGGTGTTTGGATTTTCTTGTCACCATTTTTATTACCTGAATATTTTGGCGAGGGAAAGTGTTATTTACATTGTGTTTTGAACTATATATTAAGAACTAAAAATGCAGAAAGGAGATCTTCTTAGCTAACTAGTTGATTCCCTCAGAATCTGCTCAAGTGTACGCCAAGGTAAGGATTGAGCTCTGTTTTTTTTGTACATCGACATACTTTTCACTTGGATTTCAACTCTAAATTTCAGTTCCAAGAGTACTAAGAGTCTGGAAATTTCTCCCATATGAAATAACTTGCGTCTATATATAAATGCTTTCACCTGTAGAAAAATCCAATTAATAATACTTACATTATTATTATTTTCGTCAATACCAAACAAGATTTCAATTGGCTTGATAATAACTCTTCCTGACGAATTCTTCCTAATAATAGGTTCTTTTTGCGCGTTTATATTAAGAAAGTCTGTTTCTATAATCCAATTAAAAAGATCTTCCCATACTTTTCTCGTTTTCTTACATGAAACAAAGAAGTGACCAGGGTCGTCTCTATGGTTACAGAACTTACATGTTGGAGACAAAATTATTTTGTTATGAAAAAGATACTCATTACATGTTGACAACATCCCCAGACAGTTGGACAAAATCCACACTCCACCAACCAATAAACAATATAAATTAATATATAAGATGTATATCTACATTCATAAAGATTGATATCTAAATTATTGCGTTTGGGTAGTATGTTCATATATATTGCGTCTATGCTCTAGGCACCTTTATAGATGTGTGCACGCCTTCTCTCGTTTTGAAAATCCTATTCCCTGATGCCATTCATTAATATATTATTAGCAGAGGATATGTGCATATGGTGAACAATAACAGCCATCAATACAATTCATCCGGAGGCAGACAGGGGTCTAAGCACCCATACAATAGGAACGCATCACCCGGCGTTTAGAATGTGGTCTAAATAATGAAAAGGGGAATGAAAATGTCGTTTAGGAGCCCGATGCGGTTATTGTTAATTCAATGCTATTGAATGATTATGTCAGTTTACAATTCCAAACAAATGAGATCAATGCAGAACTTTGAGCAATATTGGTAATTATAATATGTTTGGACCTTTAGGACCCCATTATATTATACGGAGCAATAACATCTAATGGCCTGTCTGTGATTGGTTGGAAGTACAGAAGCAATATAGTGACCATGCAGTTTGGTAAAACAGGTAAAACTAGAAACTTTGTCAATGCAAATGTGATGGTACCCCTTCAGTCATGCTATATAAATGCCAATGGGAGAGTTTCATGTCCATGCATGAAGTAGAACGGCATGCAACGAAGAGATGTTTTCACAATTATTGATATAATTTAAGCCACAGCAAATTAGAAACGCTGGTCGGGAGTGCTCTTTTCATAGGAATCAATCAAGAAGATTGTCGCTTTTCATAGAAAAGGCATGTGGGCAGGGCTAGACCGTATGTTCTAGCCCTTTATTAGCTTAGGGCCCATTGTACTACATAGGATTGATGTTATTCACGGTTTAAATTACATCAAGTGATATTCTCATTACAAGGCATTTCGTGTATTACTAGATTCAAAGATAGAAAGCATCTACAATAGCGTTGTAATTGTGATATCTCTGTTGAAGTAGTGCTAATTCCAATGCCCAAGTTGTCATTATTTTAGGGTTATTGGAATTTGTAATACAAGGACGAATGGCTGTTATAATAAAAATGCCTAAGAGTAAGAAACCTCCACCTGAGATGGCGTGTTTTGATTCCATGTCTTCTATTAGACAGTCATAATATAAAACTATGTGTACGTATGTGACCAATCTTTAATTCTTCTTCCAGGAAACTTTAATGAATTCTGTCCTCTCCCTTATTGGCCTAGAGATGGGACAAATAGAGAGTAATGGGGTGGAGCGAACAAACAACCAGGTGAGTAATTTATACATTCTGACACAGGTGACACACTTTAACCATGTGTTCCTTGGATGGCCATCAGAACGATCAGATGGGAATCTGATCAAATCAAAATTGTCCGATATTATCGGATAGTCTGTTGCGTCCTACAGTGATATTCGAAAAAGAAAAGCGTTGATTATGTTCTATATTTACTATATAACACATTGATATCCTTACCGATTGGGGACAAAGCATGGTCAACTGATTGAAAACTTCAATTTTACATATTCTGACGTCCGGATTAATGTACTTATAGAGACTTTTATCGTGTTGCAATGTAACATAAATGTGTAGTATCTGATTTAAGTTTTATGTAGAGATTTAAAGGTAAATCAACGCAATGTGACCTAAGTATTATAAAACCTTTCTGTACCATACACACCTTTAATTGCACACCAACCCTCCCACACCTCTCTCACCCACACCTAATTATTTCAAAATCTCCTAAAATTACCTTCAATTCATCAAACTTCAAATAATTGATTCATAATTTCATCACAATGTTATTCAAATATTCTATTATTAGATTATAATCATAATGCCTCATTTCTACGTATACATCTCCATACCATATGGTATAGATCCATCTCTCCGGGTCTGTCTCAGGCAAGATCATTAATCATTAAATATTATATTGGCTTCTAATGAATAAAAAACAACAACAAAACATGCAATAGTCAAAGCTCTGTCACAAACATGTACTCTCTTAGTACATGTTGACGACATGTTCTGATTGTTAAATCGGGGGCACTATAATAGAAACGTACAATATTGCTAGGTAATAATGCAGTCTTGTCATTTTTAATTGTTGGGCGTATTCGTTCGTGGTCTTGGTAATTACGGTCTATAATTCTTGTCTGCAGCCACCGTCAGGTGGCAGCCCATGAGAAGGGGAACGAGGCTAAGGCAGTTTACGGGATTTACGCATCAAGTGCAGTTCGGGAGCAAGTCCTCAGTGCATTTTTCACCTAATTTTCTGCTTTCGACGAATTTCCTACCAACTTTCAAGCGACAAACTTGTTCCATTTGACATTGTGACCCTTCTTAACCAGTTTGGTGAACTTTATTGCTTCCCTTTCTGTATATTGAGAACTTATTTGGTCGCGTCCAAATTCCAAGATGTCGGACATTGACCTCGCTAAGGACAAGAAGGTCGAGGATCCCCCTGAGGAGGCCGTAGTTCTGCCGCAGGAGCCAACTTTGGGAGATATCCTCAAAAACTCAACGGTGTCTACTCTAAGATTGACATTGTTAATATGGCTGTGAACAGCGTTAATAAGAGGGTTGTTTCCCTTGAACAGGGCGCTCTTGAATCAAAAAAGGTGTCTGCGAAACCTGGTGACAATGGTACTCCACGTGAGTCCAGATCTAGGTCACCTTACATTCGTCCGTCGGGTCACTGCTCTCGAAGAGAGGATTTCTACAGGGATTCTCCTCGACACTCTCATCGCCGCCCGAGGTTTTATTCATCTATTTCTTCGTCTTCCTCTCCCAGTCCTAGGAGGCAGAGGAGGACTCGCAAACGTAAGCGCACTCATTCAGTATCTAGTGGAAGTTCAACCAGAGCTCCCCGTAGGAGATCTAGGTCACCTCGGAGATCTAGGTCACCTCGGAGATCCAGGTCACCTCGTGCCGCCGGAAGTGGCGTTGTAACCTTTCAAGATGGCGGTCAGACAGCTTCCGGGAATAACAATAACATTGTGAATGATCCGGAGCCTGCTGCTCCTGAGATAGAGGATGGGGAGCTCATCGAGGATTGTTCTGGTATCTTTGATGAGTTCGTCAAACAGATGAATGAGAAGGGCAATGAGGGTAATCCAATTGTGAGTCAGGAATTACAGCGCTATTTAAAGCAAGTGTTTTCTTCTCCTCCGACTGGGAAAGTCTTTGATGAGGTGAAAGCTAGGAACAAACGTCCGTCCAATGTTGAAGTTCTCAAGACTCCGGATGTTTCTCATCTGGTCTGGTCGGCCTTAGGTGAGGATCCAAAACGTTTTGATTCAACTCACAGGAAACTTCAGGTGATGTTGTTAGCTCAAGCCACCGCTGTGACTTATGCTGCTGATGTTTTCTTTGACATTAAGACTCATGTCGTTGATAAAGATATCCTAACGAAGATAAACAAAGGTTTTGTCCATTGTCGTGATGCTTTGGCGATTGCTGGTTTCTACAATATGTTTATTTCTACTAAGCAACGTCGTACTGAAATGGCTAAGCATTTGAAAGATACCTACAAGGAATTGGCGTCTAATGCTAAACGCTTCCCTTCGTCCCCTGCTAATCTCCTGGGTGACGACCTAGAGGCTAACATAGTCTTTGGAAGGGAGTAGGAAGATTGCCATTGTAGCTGAGCCAAAAACGCAAAATGCCAATAAGAAGGGTTCACAACAACAACAAAAAAACTCCGATCGGCCTCCTTACCGCCCTCAGGGAGGGGGCCAGAAGAAACAGAACAACAACGATTATCAACAGAACTTCTCCCGCCGGGGTGGGAGGGGTTCAAGGGGAAATCAACGAGGACGGGGGTCCCAATCGTCCAGGCGTTACAGCAGGTCGAGGGAACGTCAGCCCCGAGACGATTATTACCATCAACGCGATTATCACCATCGCGATCGGGAATATCGCAGATATTAGAGGTACAATCTCAGTTAGATGCTATACCTTCTTCAGTTTCACCTTCTGCATTTACTTTGTTGCCAGAGGGCCCCTCTGTATTATCGTTCATTCCAGGAAGTATCTCTCATCATTTGTCTGAGTGGGAAAAGATCACCTCAGACCCGGAGATTTTGAGTATTGTGAGAGGAGTTCAAGTGTCTTTTATCAAACCTCCATCACAACAATTTATTCCTCATCAGTATGCCTTTGGTCCTGAAAGGAAGTCGGCTGTTACCGAGGAAGTTCAGAAGTTGATTCTGAAAAGAGTTGTTGTTCCTGCTGACATGTCAGAGATTTCTTTCTTGTCGAATGTCTTCGTTACACCTAAACCAGGAGGCAAATGGAGACTTATCATTGATTTAACTGAGTTGAATAAGCTTATTCCGCCAGTTCATTTCAAGATGGACAATCTACAATCAGCTCTAGAAATGCTCAGACCGGATTCCTACATGGCATCGTTGGATCTACAAGAAGCTTATTTCTCCCTGCTCCTCCATAGGGATACTCAACCCTTTATTGCTTTTCCATGGGAAGGAAAAATCTTTAAGTTTGTGGCGATGCCTTTTGGACTTTCGCCTGCACCTTTTAATTTCACCAAAGTTATGAAACCAGTGTTTTCCTCTGTTCATGAACAGGGGGGTTTCGGTTTTAGTTACATTGATGACTGTTTTCTGTGGGGTCAGACAGAAGAAGAATGTGCAAATTCTGTGTGTCTGGCTTTAGACCTTTTGTGTAAGTTGGGGTTTTTGGTGCACCCCCAGAAGTCAACAATAGTGCCTTCACGAGTTATGAAGTTCCTAGGTTTCTTCATTGACTCTCATGAAATGATTGTTTTTCCTCCAGACGCAAAAAGGACGGCTACCCTGGAGAAAATTGATGTGTTCCTTAACAATCCGGGGAAAGCTTTCTCCATTCAACAAGTGTCTTCGATCACGGGCACTTTAGTTGATTTGTGCCGTGGAGTTGATTATGGTCTGGCTCACTACAAGAGTCTGGAAAAGGATAAGATCGCCGCCTTAGTGTATCACAAGGGTGATTTTTGTGCAAAGATGTTCTTGTCGCAAGCGGCCCATGAGGATTTGTTGTGGTGGAAAACAAATCTTCCTTGGAGAGCGAGAAAGATCAGAACTTTTGCTCCTACCCTCACTCTGTTCGCCGATGCTTGTGATGAAGGCTGGGGTGCTGTTCTTGGTGAGGATGTCGCTCAAGGTTACTTTGACGACTATGAGGAACAATACCATATTAACACCAAGGAGATGTTGGCTGTTAAGATGGGTATTCTTTCCCTTGCAAGGGATGTGTGCAATACTCACATCGTGGTTCGCTCTGATAACACTACAACAGTGGCGTATATCAATAAGTGTGGAGGAACTAAGTCCCCCAGTTGTAACGCAGTACCCAAGGAAATCTGGCTGTGGGCGGAAGAAAGAGAGAATTGGATCTCTGCCTCACATATTCCAGGAATTGAAAATACAGAAGCAGATCTTGCTAGTAGACATCTGTCTGATGATACAGAGTGGGCCCTCAATCAAGAGATTTTTGATCATATCTGTGCTGAATTTGGTTCACCTGATGTCGATCTGTTTGCTTCTAGACATAATTTCAAAGTAGAAATCTATGCTAGTTGGTTCCCAGATCCTTTTGCTTCGTTTGTGGATGCTTTCTCCATTCATTGGAACCAATTTTCACGCCCTTTTATTTTTCCTCCTTTTAGGCTGGTCGGAAGGTGCCTTCAGAAGATAGAAATGGAGGGTATCAGAGCAATTCTAGTCGCCCCCGATTGGCCCAGTCAGCAATGGTATCCTCAGCTAAAACGAAGAAGCAGACAGCTTCTCTTCATATGGAAAAAGAAAGGAAATCTAGTTCCTCAAAAAGGAAAATGCCAAGATCTAAAGATCTCCATGTGCTCTCTACTCATCACTCTATTCTGAAGCAATTTGTTGACAACTTAGACCTGTCTCCTAGAGCTAAGAAACATTATTTTCGCAGCTGGTCTAAAAATACTAGAAAGTCTTATCGCACTTATCATCGCAAATGGAAACAGTATTGCTATGACATGGACATTCCTTACACCATTCCTTCGTTTCAACAAGGTGTAGAGTTTTTGTGTGATTTATTTGATGATGGATTGGGGTTTGGAGCCATTGCCTCCGCACGTTCAGCTTTGTCAGCTGTTATGCCTAAAGTTGGAAATACTACTTTTGGCGCTTGTACTATCATTTCTAAGATCATCGGGGGTATGTTTACCCAAAGACCTCCAAAAACAAGGTATTCCGAGACGTGGGATCCGGATATTGCCTTGAACTATATTTCAACGTTATTCCCTTTGGCAGACTTGAATCTTCCTCAACTGACTCAAAGGACAGCTACCTTGATGATGCTAGTTACTTCGCAGAGAGTCCAAACTCTTCGTACTTTGAAATGTGAAGACATTGTTTTCTCTAACAAGGATAAAGTGACCATCATGCTCTCTGAGGTGATCAAAACTTCATCTGTGGGTAGATCTTTAGGTTCTATTGTAATAGAATCATTTCCAGACAACGAAAGTGTGTGTGCCCTTACTTGTCTTCGACACTACTTATATAGGACCAGAGACCTTCGTCCTAAAGATGCTCATGGAAACATAACCGGACCTTTGTTTATCAGCCACTCTGCCCCGTTTAAACCAGTACAGAATTGCACTGTTGCAAAGTATGTACGTTGCTTGTTGGCAGCGAGTGGTGTGGACACCAACGTTTTCAGGCCCCACAGTGTTCGTGGGGCCACTACCTCTAAGCTAGCTTCTATGAACGTTCCGGTGGAGCAAATTATGGCTAAAGCCATGTAGAAAGATGAGAACACCTTTCGGAGGTTCTATCAAAAACCGATTAATGTTACGACTCCTATGTCTACACATCTGTTATCTTCATTTGCAAATAAGAAGAAAACCCCAAAGGCTAAGTCTCGCAAGAAGACTGTTTAGTTTGCCTACTTGGGTTATATATACATAAGTTAACTGTTCAAAATCCAAACATGTTTGGCTGTTTGGTGTGTTACTTCAGTTACATTTCTTCAGTATTAAGAGGACTCGGCTTGCTGCCAAACTCTGATGGCTATCCCGGAGGAATTGTTGGTTAAAACTCTCATGGGCTGCCACCTGACGGTGGCTGCAGACAAGAATTGTCTGGATGTACAAGACTTACTTGTTCGTTGATGTACATCCTTGATTCTTGCTCTGCAGTCAGCCGTCGGTGGTGAGGACATGCCCTCCACACCCGCTCCAAAGTTGGTCCTACCACTGGGTTGTCGTCTGACTGTTGTTCCAGACATGTTTTGAGAGTCTCAAGAACATGCACTTTGTTACAATTCCTCTGTTGCAAGCTCCGCTCCCGGTTAAACCCTGCCTTAGCCTCGTTCCCCTTCTCATGTCCTCACCACCGACGGCTGACTGCAGAGCAAGAATCAAGGATGTACATCAACGAACAAGTAAGTCTTGTACATCCAGACAATTATGGTCTATAACTTACAGAATCGCTGAGTGTGCATGTTATGGCTCCGGACTCCTCATATCATGTCTCATCTCCATATGTTGGGTTTCATTTCAGAAATTTAATATCTTGACTATGATGCACGCTGCTAAAGATGGAAACATAGACAAGGTGACAAAGTGCCTCAAATTCATTGGAAGTGACGTCAATGCCGCCAACCGGGTAAGTAATAGATTCATGCATGGTTGTTGTTATTACAAGTACAATGCAAACGTTGCAGTTCTTCCAGTTATGCCCTGACACTGAAAGACAATTTGAATGAAATAATTTGGATTTCAAATAAGTAATAAATATACTAGATGCTAGAGGGTCGCCAAATTCCTTTTATGCCACACATATATAATAATATTACTTATTCAATATTGATAGTAGAGATATTGTCACGAACGATAAATGCCAATATCTCATTATATAAGATTACATAATATTACATAAGGATATGGCATAAATTAGCATTAATTATTAAATATGATTATATCATATTACCAACATTAGGAATAAACTTATAGACTAGTACAAGTCTAGGTAACTAGTTTGGCAATATCCCACTAGGGGTCCACCAAGGACCAACATGGTAATTATGTGGGTTGACCCAAATAAGGTAACACCTGATTGGTAGATTACATCATTGGTCAGCTCTGCAGGAGACTGAGCCAGATATTTACATACCTTGTTCTATTGGTGTAACATAAGCGACCCCCTGTGGTCAAATTATGTATACTCATGATTATTGG
Organism: Sthenelais limicola; assembly: GCA_942159475.1. Taxonomy (NCBI): domain Eukaryota; kingdom Metazoa; phylum Annelida; class Polychaeta; order Phyllodocida; family Sigalionidae; genus Sthenelais; species Sthenelais limicola. The sequence goes on from OW804100.1 coordinate 42,999,398, forward strand.
ATAATGCAAATGAAGGTAAATATATGTATGATGATTGGTTATTAATTACGCATGCGCACGCATGCGCACTGACATGTATGATGATATTTAAACCCATGTTTCTCTTAATAAAAGTTATGTCTAAACAGGACAAACCTCTGCTCTTCTTATTACATAATTCTAGGCTATACTTAGCCTAGCCTCTTCTTAATTATACATCGATATTCTCAGGGATTCTAGCTAGCTCTACCATCGACACAGATCCCTCGGAGAATAGTGATTATATCAATATAGAATGTCCCGACGGAAGACCTGTGCCAGACATAGGCGAGATTCCTACTTTCCATGTAGACCTTTATTATGTATCACAGGATAGAAATAAATGATTCAATAAAAAGTAAACATGCTAACACTAACACAATTCAACGTGAGTTGTCTTCGATTGGGGTGATAAGCTAGAAAGTAATGATTTTCCAATGTCACCTATTTCAAAAGGGCATTTATTAAATCATATCTGAATATTTGCATCATTATTCTAGTTATGGGAATCTTATCTGACATCCCAATGCATGAATGGTGAGAAAGGTGACTATTCATACTGTGCTAAAGTACACCATTATGGTTATCTCAAAGGAATGAATATTCCAAATGACGCACATGATTACTGCTCCCAGCAGGTAGCCTCTAATTCAGCTTTTAGCAGTATTAAGTACAGAGCATTGAGTGCACAGACCTGTCCTACACCCCCGACCTAAACATGTTGACCAGGATTGGTCACAGTACCGTAAATATATTCTCTAAACTGTTAATATATAATACTGTGAATAATTGCTGTCAATATAATATTTGGAAATTAGCATGACAGACAAAACAGCACCTCAGATACCAGTATTATGCTCACTACCGTGTGAAATTGCATTCCCAGCTAAATCGAGCAAATACTATTAATCTTCATTCTGCCTTTCCTCCTTTAGTCCCTTGTGTTGTAGAATGGAAGATTTAAATACTGAAGATAAATTCTGTTTCCTGTTTTCCAAGAATACATGGCTTTGTCTCGGAATGTTCAATATTTTTGTATTTTGCTGTTTTACAGCGACAATTTGGGGTAAAAAGGTTTAATAGTGCAAATTATTAACTTAGTAGCTATTACCTATAATGTACCTATTATGCAGTCCGAACATTCTCAATTTCATGAAAATGAGAGAGAGCCATTACGCCAAGAAGAAGCCTTTAATATTCTTGGCGGATGAGTTTGAAATGAATAGACCTCAAAATAGAAAGCTTCAATTTTCTACTGAAATTGACTCAGCTTTAACAAGATAGCAATAAATTATGTGTCATTGTGTATTTATTCCAACAGAGAGGTAACACAGCCCTTCACATTGCTGCTATACATGGACAGTTGGATATAGTGAGAACCCTGCTGCAGAATGGCGCTTCAGTTAACCCCCAATGCAAGGTATGAATCCCATGTCCTATTTCTCCAAATAATCAGCTGTCATAAGCTGCAATTCTGCCTAAATTGAAGCTGAACTCCATTAAAGAAACTAACTTTATATATATACAATTTTATCTAGATAAAAGAATATCAAATGCTCCTTGTTTTTTTCGGTTTTTGTCTAATCACGTTGTAGAATGTTATTTCTTCATACGCCAAAACTTAAACATTTTCCCCGTACAAATAATTCTATGACATTGTAATTTTCCAGATTGTAGCTGTCCTAGAATTGTATAGTATAATACTATAGTAGTATAACAATCATATGATAACATAATGGCAATAATATAATACCGTATTATACCTCTTGTTGAGCCACCGTTAGGCATTTCCAGATCCATCTAATAAAGCATGACCCAATCAATCATGATTGGTATCGATTATCCCCCTGCCGCTGCTCCAGTACCACCCCTTCCCCCCTGCTTCAGCTCTATCTAACCCCTCTTCCAGTTCTACCCCCTTCCCCCTCCCCTGTTCCAGATAAACCGCCCCGGGAGACGTCTGGTAGTAGTCAATTATTCATTCTACACACGCAATTATCCCCCAACATCATCCAAACAACTTACCACTATCTCCTGCGCAACTTCTAGTACTTCCGCTTCCTTGGTCCTTTGGCAGAAACTCATTTTCGTGGAATTTCTTAACTGTAACGATAGTGAAAAAAGAAATCTTTATGATAAATCATCGATTAAAGTTTGTTTTGTCCCACACCCTACAAGCCAATGTTTCTTAAATCAAATAGCAGTCATATCATGATCAAATTTAGTGCTAATATAAAATTTAATTATTATTAATAGCCTTGCTTATAAATCTATACATTTCAGAATGGCTACCTCTATCATATGCTACATTGTGTACCCCAATATCTTATGTTTCAGCATGGGTATACCTCCATACTTATACCCCGATACTTTATATTTCAGCATGGATACACACCTCTATACTATGCAGCTATGGAAAACTTCCCTAATATTGTGGAATGTTTACTACAAGCGGGTGCAGACAAGAATGTCTCTCCAGTGGTAAGCATTTAAATCTAACACAACATTCTCAAAGGTATTACCCTGAAACCTATAGATCGTTGTTAAACTGGGTTCAAGTGTTTAAAATAGAGAATCCCACATAAGTAATGGTTCTATTACAACAGACGGGCTTTCAAAGAAGTGTAAAAACCTTTTTCCCGGGGTCATGTAAAATTCCCAAACTTTCCATGCAGCTTACTTTGGTTTCGAGTGACGTTTCATGGCCTTCGTTTCTCCCGGTTAATTTTTACAAGGAAAGTAAAAGCAAATCTATTAAAAATTGTCAATTTCTGCTCGCTCTGTCTCTTGCCCATGCTTTGAACGACTTGTGTTGTATTATCATTCGGAGACGAAATGTTGGTATTTTACAGTTTGTACACTGTTTTCCTACTACACAACTTTGTCAGCACAGAAACACTCCATGGCAACATGCCTAGCATAGTTTGTCCACTGTTTTCCTACATGCTGGAGATGGGGGAGGGTGTGGAAGGGAGAGGGAGGAAACAGGGGAACCCGGGAATGAGGATATAGGAGGAGATGGGGAAGGGGGAGGAAGAGATGGGGAAGGGGAGGGGGGGTTTAATGTGTCACCTCTGAAAACTAAATTTTAAATAGATCTACCTGTTTGGATTCTACCTGTTAAAACTGCTGTTTATAAATGTAAATCTGTTGTGATAGAATAAAATTATCAAATAAACAAATATAATCCCCGTGAAAAACGGGGTGCAGCTAATAGATTTTTGATAAAACATGTTTAAACCCGGTTATATAGGGTTATATAAAAATAACCACTACCATAGCAGGTCCCTAACTTACCTCTTTATGTTCATTCTTTCTTCATTATCACATTATTTGCCTCTTTCTTCAGCCGGAAATGACGCCATTGCGAGTGGCAGAGATGCAGGGTCACGAGGAGGTTGTGAGACTTCTACGAGACCAGCCAGAAGAAGGCGCAGGACCCGGATGACAAAACGCTAGGCAGATGACGTCACCAGAGTGTATCTGCCTGGAAATGGTGTAATAATCGAACATCCAACTATCTCACTGCGAACGCAGGAAATTATGTGTGTTTAATGAAGTCTGGGTGCTATGAAACAAGAGAACTGTGTGTTTTATATGCAAATAGCAAAAACAGTGCATGCCTCTCTAAGCTGGGGCGTCAAATCGCTTACAACGCTGTTTGCAAGAAAGGAATGTTCCCAAAAGACTTCTGCCAAAATGGCGGCATTGCCTGCGTTGAATCTGGAATCTGTCTCACGGTCTGGACGTTCCTCAGTCATAAACTGATAATGAACAAATGTTGCCCATGTATCTCACCCCCTGAGTAAACTGTTTAATGTCCTTTGCATCACAGGCGAAATGCTTTGAACTCTTGGTGGAGGTGAGTACTCTGTGCATTGTACAGGTCTACACTGACTTCAGAAGCGGATTTAGAGGGAGAATACGGGGAGAATAGAGGAACAGGGACGAAGCCCCGCATTTTTTTACTGCCAAAAAAGAAATACCTTCAGTAGGCCTAATACCTAATGTCTCCACAGGCACAATAAAATGCCATTTAATTTATTTTGTAACTTATATCTTAATCAATCATTGTCATATTTAAAATATTTCTTCTGTCATTAAAAAGTTGTTTCTTTAAAGGAATTCTGGACGATGTTTAATTCTAGTCAAATCCTGATTCAGGATTTTGACATTTGTAATAGATATGTAAATAGCGCCTTACCTTATTGTCAGGAAAACATATAGTGTCTATCGTCTATGTCATATGAAGAATGAAGTCAATAGCATATATATATATATATATATATCAACATAGGGGGCGTATATAAATATTCGGACTATATGGGAGAGAGGAAACATCTTTAGAACTACATTGTAATTAATCATATTGCATCTGAAAACAATATCTGCCATTGGTAATTTGAATGTAAAGGACATGTTATAACTGTGTAGATGATACATGTAAATTATTGAAATAAATTTATATTCATACATGAAAGGTTATTCGGCTATCTTTCACAGAGCGATCAGCTAAATGGTGTCACTTAATGTTTGTATCATACAAACAACAAACATAAATATGTACGTAATAAAATAAAGCCAACAAAAGAAGAGAGGCCAGTCACTCAAAATTACCTAATCCTAGGAAGTCTACCCAAGCAAAGTCCACATTATCATTAACAATACCGGACACATTATGTGTTAACTTATATTTATATAAGACATGCATGACATTAATGCGTGTATACCTACACCTTCCTTACCTGTTAACTGCGTCATTTAAATTTAATGCTGTTGTTTGAGATACTCATGAAATGTAGTCTCGGTAGACCACCACAAACTAATTATAATGGTACGACAGGAGAAACGCAATGGAAGTCATTAGATGATATGCATAATATAAATATATGTATATTTAAATATATCTTATTATGAAGAAAATATTTGTCTCAACACTCGTAGCCACAACTGCATGGAAATGGCAGAACTTTGATGGGAATACGCACATTTTCCTATGTATTTGTGGATTACTTCGAACGGTATAAAACTTCTGAAGAACATGTTTATACAACGTTGATCCTTTATACAACATTGTTGTTGTTGTTCTGCCAGTTCTGTTCAGAACCTAACGGGTTGAGCAAAAACAACGTTCAAGGTGGTATGTTATATTTATATTAAGTTGAAGGTGGCGTATTATCTTTATACAACATACTAAAAGATAATAATCATATAATAGCTTATAATGTAACTGGTTTCATCCGAAATACGGAAGGAATATTAGGAGGAAGCAACAATGAAATTGTCTTTTTACTCAGCTTAGCGTTTTCTGGAAATACCCTGCCAAAAGAAAAAACGAATGGAATCGTTATGAATGAGTTTGATATTAAGAGTATGTATGATAATTCATAATATATATGTTCACGTTGAATATCGCAATTGTCGCTCGGTTGCAACTCACTCTAAGGAATTATAGCTAGGTTGCATCTCGAAGCTGAAGACAACAAAATTCTTAATTGGTTTACACAATGATATTATTTTACCAGATTGTTTTGGTTCAGCTTCTTGTCATAGGCCTACTTACCAATACCGTTTTATATGTAAATATCATTATCGAATGTTATTAATAAACGTATAATGGCATATGATTATAACAAAGACGAATGGTAACATGTATTATGTTATGATCAATGATAATTCTATCTTATCTAATCATTTTTCCTTGTGCTTAATTTAGTTTGTTTCTTTGAGATTTGATGCAATATGTTACATTGTTCATTTTTTCTTTCATTCTTTTCCTACCCACCCGACTAAAGTTTAAAAGGGGTTTGCCCTATTTTGTGTGTATGGAGGGGTAGGGGATATTATCAAGATTTTCCATTTCTGTGGGGCTTCTTCTACTAGCTTCCTCAATAAGTTAGTTATGAATCAAAATAGGAAAGTACGATCTCTGAATTCATAAGTACAGTCTCTTTGGGACTGTACTTTCATTTAAATTTTCTTAAACATTCCCATATAATAATATTATGCTTGTAGTTAAACCTGTAATGTTAAAAACATTGCAGAAAAAAACTAACGTTTTCAAATTATCATTTTATTGATTTTTTTTTTAAAAAAATGGAACAAATCCCCTGATAATTCCAGTCTCCACCCTAGTTCATAAAGTTGCCACTAAGAACGCATTGTGGCAAGTGTCGTTCGTCTTCAACTATGATGAACCCACCCACCAGGCGGAAGAAACTTGTACAAAATGAATACACTAAATATAATTAAAAGGTTCTATCCCTACCCAAACAGACGAAATAGATTGAAATGAATCCAATAATTCTCATCTCATTATGATAACACAATGACTGATCCAAGTCACCTATAACATATTTTTTAAATCCAAATAATTGACAAAGCCGAAATTTGATTGTTTCATGTGTTTTATTGGTACGAAAATAATATATCACAATTTACATGAATAATTTGTTGAGTAATCCAAACTCCTTGGAAGGTAAAAATCAAGAGGTGGCATTACCAGAAATAGCTCCATGCCAAGCGCTTCAGAGTGTGTCTAGCCATTTTACGTCTACTCCGTTATAAGATATCCACGAGCAGAGTTAAAATATCCAGCCTTTTCTTATGATTAAAATAGGATAAAAGTGAAATGGTCGCAAATCTTGTAATACGTTCTAGAGTAAGGAGGATGTGTTTAAACAATTGCTCGGTAAATACCGGAGGACGATATGATGGCTATTTTTAGAGTATTTTTCAAATTTCTAGTGCGTCCAAATACAATTCATTTACAGATGTATTATGGGGCTCCTCCACTATATCGCAAGTTCTAGCGATTAACCTGCGATCAAGGATCGCTAGCTCCTGTGAGTGGGTCGCTTGTTTTTGTTTGTGATCTAGAGGAGGAGCAGTATTAAGAGAACACAACAATATTTTCATAGGCGACATATACACAGCCCGTAAAGCTCAAATGATAATTTTGCAATACAATATCGGATGACCTTAATCCATTTACTTATGTATAACATCTCTGCACACCGTATAAGAATTCATGTTACAAGGGATTTGTACAGGGAAATGGTCAGTCACTAACTTTAAAATACATTTGTCATCTTGGACCACAGTTTTGAAACAGGATACCTGTGGTTTTTACGGCAGACTGGCTCTTGAAAAAATAAGATATTAGAGGAGCCATTATCATATCCAGGGACATGGTAACGAATAAATCGTTTCATTACCATAGAATTAAAATGGATTCCCCAAGTATGATTCCAGCGGTTACTAGCAAAGGAAACCTTTAGTCTACCACTCTGTACTTAGGATCTCAGTCGGTATTGACCTTCGCAATTTTGATTGTCGTGAAGTGAGCAATAAATACACATACATACATGTCCAGGAAATTGGAAACAAAAACTGAATATCATTTACATTTAGCCTAATACATTTTTGGATTGTCCTTGCTCAACATTTTATTTTAAAAGTAAATGGGATTTCCACAGCAATCCTTTATGGGAATATTGTTATTAAGACATCATCGGATTGATTGTTGAAAGTTTTTGAAAGTGTGTTTAAGAAAGTAGAAAACCCAATAGTTAGCGGTCAGGGGCTGTTTAACGGTCTGTTCTCACCAAACACCCGTTAAACACACATTAACTGTAAGTGTGGACGGATATTTGACACATTTGTGAATACTTTATATCTTAACATTGTAGTAAGTCTACACCCGTCTGTACCTTTCCTTGAATAAAATGATTGAGACTATACACATATCATTTTGAATACATTTTCTGAACCCCTGGAAAGTCCTTTAAATCGCTCTTAGTAAAAGACATAAGCTGAATAAATTGGTAAAACAAATTATGGCCCTTTCTAAATAATTCTTGTTTTGCAGATGGAACCGGGCTTTTTAAGTGAAATTCAGAGTTTTTGAATAAAAAATATTTAGCCGAAAACGAAAAGATGACCCAAAGTTGATTCACTAACTGAACTCTCCTTATATAATATTATACTTCTCTAAACATTTAAGGAGACAAAAGTGAAGATGTACAATAGAACTGCTATAATGTGGAAGTCCACACAAATTATTTGGAAAGAAACATAAGATAGAATATTATTATAAAACCACCCAACCACCTTTGATGAATAGATCCAAAGCAAATCAATTATGACCGACCTGGATAGTAAGCTCCTTTGATTAAACCTCCCCCACTGAAACTTTTTATACACTATTACTTGATAGCAAACATCTGAATTAAAAGTCCCTTGATCCCTGCTGATTGCATATTCAGTTATGGTGAAGGCTCCAGGCCACACAGATGATCAACATTACGGATTCTTCACTTGCAGCTCCTAAGTGTTTCATGTCACATGGTTCTCCTCCGTATAGCTTATATATTCTATCCAAATACACTGAATTCCTGTTCCAGTTCAACACAAAATGTCTAAAAACTTCCATTTGTTTTCGATGCTTAAGACATTTCTAGAAAAGTTATTATCACAATCAAGTGCATATTCTTCTAAACACATATTATTTACCATAATCATTACCCCAGTCTAATACGAAGTTTTATATCTGTGCCAAAACCAGTGAGGCACTTTGAATACAAATTGTTATAATATACTCCACATATACAAACATAAATACCTCCCCAAAAGCTATGTACACCGAATCATTGCACACAATAAAGAAGCAGATATATTGATTCAGTCCTAATCACTTCAGCTTAATTTATAATTTCAGCCAATTAATCAACAAAGTAGTTATCCAGTAAAACAATCATAATACTTAAACTAAAATACTCTTTACTTTTCTATTTAAAAAATCAGTGCATTACAATAGGTTACGCAATTTGTGCATGGCATTATAAGATAAAGTTTCTAAAACTGACCAGAAATAAATGAATCAAGAAAAATACTTATGGACAAATGCATTATACAATCACATGTGTACTAAAGGAAACAAAGAACGAACAAAGCAGTGGATTTGTTAAATATACCATGTATTAAATCCTCCAGTATGTATATCAAAAATGATTCTCACGGCAAATCAAAGTTGATTGAAATATTTCAAATTCTTTATTACCAAAAGAGTCCGAACTGATTGTGTGTCTGCAGATGACTGGAATTCTAGTCATCTTGAGATTCTTGATTAAGATGCAAATCTGCTTTACATGGACACTAGTATAATACAGGGTAAATCACAGATAATAGCTTGTTGAATGGTCATAATCCATACAAAAACCTTTTCCCTAACTCCAAGTCCTTACATATAATATAAATGGATCGTCCTTGTTAGGTATAAGAGTAATAATGATAATAATAATAATATCTTCCCATCTCTTTACTTATGCAATTTTGTCCCATCAACAATGAAAGTCACACTGATCATTTTGAAATCTTGCGGAAGATATATCCGTTGGTCATCACATATCGCATAATGGTAAGTGTTGATACGAAGAGGAGGTTTCACAGGATAGAGCCTTAAAGTGCACCCTGGATAATGAAAGAAGTTATATCAAAATTAGCAAAGTGATATTTCATAATTTCATCACAAAGAATCATCAGTACATTTTAAATAGCGAGTCAGATACCTCGGGTAAAAATAGACGAAAGATATTACAAACTATGCCAAGAGTGAGTATTCTTTCAAGTTCAACAGTAAAGAGAATAATTTTCATGTATCAATAAGAACATACAAATATGAATATTTTGATACTTGATCTTACACGAATCCTATTTAGAATGTTCTTAAAAATGACACCTTAATGAAGGCAGTTATTACTAATACATCTACTCATGAAAATAAGAGAAATGATTCAATGCAATCACTCGTGGTTCAAAATAAGTACAAAGAAAAATAAGATAAAAAAACACATGTTATCAAGTAAAATACATACATCAATATTATGATACTTACAAGGACAAAAATTGATTACTGAATACAAACAAGCGCACAGAATCTTTATATGCAATATTGCGATTAGAAATTGACACAAAACATTAATGAAAGTAATCATAGCAAAGAAAAAAAGGATGTGTTATAATCATCAAACACGCATCATACTATGACCAAAACTTAGCCGGTAAGAAACAAAAGAGGAAGGTGCAGAGTAAAAATAATGTGAGAAAAGAATTTCCATCACCAATCTCACCTAAACATTCACCAATTTTAATAAAAAGAAATCAATATTTCTAAAAACTTAATGCTGAGTTTGGAAGTTTGAATCCATCCCATCATCCAAGTGAAAAGCTACCTGTAAATCCTTAAATTGAATTGAGGGAACAGATGGTGCACATGGTAATACTGTAACTAGAGATGTACAGGGTCAATGAGACAAGATTATCGATGTAATGCTGATTACAGAGAGAATGTACATAGAGTCCTTGTTCCCCTCAAAGGTGTGGCCACTTTTTGTAAATTGCAAATCCAACAATATACCTAGGTGTCAAGAAAACTTACATAGGTGGGCATGATTTACTAGTAAGTACAATCCCATGGTACCTTTTTTGTTTTTAATTTCCTTAAACCAAAACAGTTAATTTTGATAATTTGCTATCCATGATGTTCAAAAGCATATTCCCATTTCAAATTTTATGCGGCCAGTCACAATCCAACTTTAATATGTTCCTCATATCAAAATAACTTGCATTTGTTGATAAAGTAAACAATAAAGCTCATATTAATCAGAAATATGGGATGCATGCAAATTGCGAGTAGAGCATTTTCCATGAGCTATTATTTGTTTATGCATAGATATACCAGGGATGATGCACTTATCAGTAGAACATGCACAATTGGATAAATAGAAAAGTTAAGGAGAGGAGAGGGAAGAGAGAGTAAACTCGGATATCTACTGGTTATTAATCAATCAATCAATTAACTAATTAATCAATGGGAAGGGGTGTTGATCAGCTCACTGGTGGTCACCTTGTTCTATCATTCTATTGCTCTGATGGAACATCAGTTTTGTCATCAGGTTTCTTTTCATCTTCTGGTTTCTGTTCATCTTCTGGTTTTTTCTCTTCTTCTGGTTTCTTTTCTTCTTCCTCTGGTTTCTTTTCTTCTTCCTCTGGCTTCTCTTCTTCTTCAGGCTTCTTTTCTTCATCTTCCTTCTTTTCCTCATCTTCCTTCTTTTCCTCCTCAGGCTTTATCTCATCTTCTGGTTTTTTCTCCTCTTCGTTCTTTGGTTCTTCTTCCTCTTTCTTTGGCTCCTCTTCCTCTTTCTTCTCTTCTTCCTGCTTAGGTTCCTCTTTCTTTGGAACATCATCTATATTATCCGTGTCCTGAAGATATTAAACAGCATTCAAAATATTAGGAAAAGTAAATTTAGCTGTCTATTATATTCTCTAGTCTCCAGTCCATGAAGTATTTTACAATAATTTGATCGCATGTTAAGAATCGTCCTTAGAGATATCAGTCTTCCTGAGCTTGACCTAAATGGAATATAATTGGTGTCGACAATTAAAGGTACATAACATTCTCTGGAGTGCTTATAATGATGAAAACTTCAAACATCCTTATGGTCTAAACATGAACTTCAATCAGGGTTACAAAAGATCCTTAAGGAGGAAAATTAGTTTCAAGTGGAATGTGGTATGTTTGATTAATCTCAGCAAAAAGCTTGACCATGGTTGTTCTTTTACAAGTAATTAACTATGCCCTTCAGCTAAGATCATTCAAAATGATATTTCTTTAAATTTCTGTATTTTTAAGTGGAAGTTCTCTTGTAGTATTAGGAGTTTGCCACAATCGTGATGACAAAAAAATAACATGTGAACAGTTTATACTAATTTCCTTTCCTGGTTCTTTAAAGAATTTAGCAAACAGTGGACATTTTATTGTACTTTTACTTCATTTAGCACAAGACTTTTAGTTGACATTGTGTATTTCACAAGATTCTCAATGGCAATGGCCTAGACAAATGTCTTTTACATTACTTCATTGAAAGTAGTCATGGGACCACACCCTTCAAGATGTATTAATTACCATTAACCATGAGCAAGCAGACTTGCAAATTACTTTGTGCCCTAATTATATGGACACAAATAAATAAATAATCATAAACTATGAAAGACATCGATTTGAACAGTATGCAACTGAAATAAAGAGATGCTCAGACACATCAATTCAACGATTCATAAACTAATGGAAAAGGAGAGGATCTTTAGCATAGGTATTTCATCCAATCCTAGTATCATAGGAAATGTTTATCTAGGGACTAAACACATGATGTATTCTCAACAGGACGACCTCAAAGCTTGGGCTAGCTCTTTGACTTCAAAACCAGAGGATTAAAGAAGTACTGGATATGAATCTATGAAGTGGCCTTCCAAAAACGTCATACACAAAATCAAATAAAAAAATCTAAACATTGATTGAATGGAGGATTCAAGAAACCAGCTGGAGAAATATCAATGTCAAAAGTAGGGAATGTGGTGCCTTTAACGATTTTTAAAGAATATGACATCATGAATCACTGGGAAAAAAACCAATTTAAGCCAAATATATCCCCCTCATCCAAAAACATGACAAGTCTGATAATTATTACAAACATCGAGGGGTTGTACACCAGTCAGACAGCAAGGACTTATATCCATGGAAAACTCAACATATGACAGGGATCACATACTTGATGACAGGATAATTAGACGCACCAAATCAAACACCTTATGCAGCTACCTTGTTTAATATTAAGCTTCAACTACATTAAACCTATATGAGTATAGTTACAAGCTATTCGCTGGAGACAGAAGGGGTATGAAACGTTCCAAGTTGATAGAGGCAGCAGCACACATCTCACAAACAATATCAAGTTAGGATTAGAAGCTTCACATTAGCACAATCAGCACTAATGTAAAATATTATTGGCAGAATACAAGGGACAATCCAAATTTATACCTTATTTTCACCTCTCTCCTCAAACTTTTTACGTGTGGCATAACCCCGATATTGTGCTTGTATCTTGATGGCAGCATCATTTTGCTTCATTTCTTTTTTTATATTCTGCGTTTGCTTTCTGCTTTGATAACCACGGATGTGTTTTTGAATCATGACAGCAGCCTTTTCTGGATCTTCTTCCTTAGGATGTTCCTCTTTGTGGTTCTTCTTCAGTTCCTTACGGGTTGAATAACCTCGATAATTTGACTGAATTTTGGTTGCTGCAGTATCTTTCTTCTTAGCAGACTTTATGTGCTGTACTTTTTTCCTAGTTTGATAGCCTCTAACATTCTTTTGAATCTTCGTAGCAGCTTCACTATGCACAGGGTTGTTACCTTCTGGATTTGATTTTTGGGGCTCTCCAACATTTTTGCGAGTTGAATACCCTCTGTATGTGGCCTGAATTTTGGTTGCTGCTGTATCTTTTTTGTGGGCTGATTTTATTTTTTTAACTTTGTCTCTAGTTTGGATACCTCTAACATTCCTTTGAATAATAATCGCTGCTTCATCCTTCTTAGGATCGTTGGTGTCCTCATCAGGTTTGTTCTTTAGTACTTTACGAGTATGATATCCACGGTAGGTAGATTGTATTGAAGTGGCTGCTTTATTCTTCTTTTCAGTTTTAATATTTGTTACTTTTATACGACCTTGGTAACCTCTAACATTCTTCTGTATAACTACAGCTGCCTCATTCTTCTTCTTCTAAATCAAAGATAATAAAGGGAGGAGACTTAGAAATGAAGGTGAGCACATCTGCTTCCTCAAATAAAATAAACCCTTGACCTAAGGATTACTCAGGCTGAGGAAGGAACCTCTGCAGAAATGGAAATGAGTCAGTTCTCGAGAAGCTAAGAAAACCATATTCTCTGGAAAGCATGAGCTGAGAAAGATCCCTAAAACACCACGTGATCATGTGAGCTATCAGATATACTACATTCATCTTAAACATGCGCTGGTAAGACAGAAAGACAAAATGAGATATGGAGCAGCAAGTAGGTGATGGTTATATGTATCCATTGATGACCTGAAAACTAATGAAAAATGAGATGAATGAATTGGGACAAGCACATAACTGGCCCCTGAAATACCTCCGAGTGCAGACTGGACCAGAGAAAATTATTTTCCTTTGAACAACCATGGTTTTACTACCTTTTCAGATCAGGTTTAATCTGTGCTTATGGAGAAATACAAATACAAACGTGCCCTTTCATAACAGACAGGCTGTGTAACCACCAATAAGGTTCAAAGACATTTACAATACCAAGAAACAGCATTGGTGGATGCCAGGCCTTATTTTTAAGCTCTCGTCAACAGACCAGTTGCATCAATGCCATTTGGAAAGTGATTCTGAGATAGATTGCAAGACAATTCTTATTTACCATTCTTATAATCAGAATTTGAGCAATCGTTGATCAGTGTTTTGCAGAAATATAAGATTTTGTATTCCTTCAAATTCAAAGTATGTAATAGGAAGGATAGATATTGATTCTGATGACTGAAGATCTTGCAATCAAAATTTAATTTTCGAAATGGCTGTTTTGATCAAACTTGGAAATTCAGCAAATGCAACAGGTAAATGATTAGGTAACAAAGTGTTGTGTAGTATATTATTAAAGAGTCAAATTTGAAATTCAGATTGTTTTGAACACAGCTGACCCAGTTCATCACTTTATTCCACTCGACAAACAAGGTATTTTTCAGTACACACTTAATTAGGGATGGTATATACCTTCAATCTAACCCGCACCATATATGACCGAAAGTGGGATTGGAGGGTTAAACTTGCTACCTCCTCTTTCTGTTAAAATTGAAAAATATTTTTTCAAGTGACTAAGATTATTTTGTCAAATGAGGTGTAATTTCAGAGTGTTTTGAGTTACAGGTTGTTTAAATGTTGATAAAGATTCAATAAATTCATTTATTAATCGAGGACTATGTATATTTACAGAACATTATGCCACAGACAGTACACGTGGTTAAGTACAAACAATTTATCATTTGAGGTTTTCTCTTCTAGTGTAATGCATTCTCCAAAACCACATTTTTTCCACAAGTATAGAAGGTAAAAGCAAACCTGGTTGTTCATAGGTAAAACATTTTCTGCAGAAATTACAAGACAACTTTAATATAGGTATCATCAACAATTCATGTCGCCATCAATTCAGAGTGCGTATTTCTTAAGTGGAACTCAAAATGCAAGGAATCTCAAAAATAAACAGTCATAACTCATGTCACCACATTGTTAAGAGAAACCCAAGAACTCCAAGTCACGGCAATATAAAAAAAACACATTTTACTATTTAAAAATGTCACCCTCTTAGAACCAAAGTACTAAAAGATACATCCTCTATGAATGAACTGATGAAAAATGCACCTCCGTGATCAAATGCACCATCAAGATCTAGATGTTTCTAGAAAGTACCTCCACATCAATATCATCTACGCCTTTCTTTACTCTCATATCAAATACTGTTTGCCTAGCTTGTTGTCCTCGGACTGCAGCTTGGATTCTTACAATAGCTCTCACTTTTCTCTGTGTAAAGAATCAACAACATCCGCATGTAATAGAGTTATCTCCGAAATATATCATTGGGATAATAAAATACTAGGATCTTTAGTCAGAATAAACTTTTTAAAAGATATTGACAATTTATACCTGCAATTTAAAATTTGAAAATGGATTCACCATACAATTTCACCATATTTGTAAGATACCAAAAGATGTCAATCTTCAAATATTCTCTTCAAATTCATGGAGAAATTCATCAAAATTATAAACAATTCATTCATATATTTTCAAAAAGTACTTGAATACCTTCTCTTTCCTGAGTCTCTTTTGTTCTTCTACTAAAGGTTTCACTTTCTGTCTGTCTTGAGACCCTCTCACTCCAGCTTGAACCCTCATTATTGCTTTCTCTTTACGCTTTATTTATAAAATAGCAAACCATCAAATATTCAAAATCTCAAAGAAAAATACCCGAGGAAATAACAGTGAGGAAAGAAGATGTTCATCAAATGCCTGAGGGATGTCATCCTAGTGCAGACTTTGTAATACAACAATGTATAATCACTTCGATCAAAATTCTTTTCCGATATTCAAATTATTATATTATACCGGGTTCTTAAAATAGATATAAGCTGGATAAAAATGCAATGGAACCTCTGAGAATCTGCATATCTGTTGAAAAATGATTTGATATTTCCAATTAGAGAATAAATAATAATATCGTTTGTGAAATTAGGAAAGGTCAGTCAAAAGGCAGGAAGTAAATTTCTTTCTGCCTACATCTGGTAAATATGGGTGGGAACATATTGCAAAAATTCAAAAAGCAGGAGAAAGTGGTGTTCAATTTAAGTAGTACAAATTCAAAATTCATCCAAGAACACTACAGTACACTCGTTCATTTCTTGATACTCATGATCTTTAAAAAGTGCTTATCCATTCAACAAAAACACTGTGGGAAAACCGAACATTTACAATGGAACTTGAATTGAGGAGAGTTTCCATACAGTTTCAGAACAAAGCAATAATAATACTTTTCCAAGTTGTTCATACTTTCGATTTTTTTTCCTCCCTTCTAAATTTAACATATTTCACATAGCTTCTATCCATGTGGCCCTCAATGGCTGCTGTTATACGTGAAGCTGCTTTTGCTTTCTGTCACCAAAAGAATATCAAAAAAGGACCAAAAAACAAACAAAAAATGAATAACCATTTTTGCTTTGATACATAATTTTTACACAGATTTGATAAAATATGTCAAGAAATCTCAAAATGTTTACCAAATTGCTTTTGAGGCAGAAGTTCCACTATGCATTTTTATCTCAGTATAAATTCAGTCTATAGTCCTAGGGAATTTAATTTGATACCATTAGTGTGTGCGAGCCTTAAAGTGTGATAATGTATAAGACCTAAAACAAATGTATTATCATTGAAATGAAGAAATGTAATTATGAAAATCATCAAAGATATATGGTTAATAACCTTAAATGGTCGACCTTACATGCAAATATGATAATCAAAAGGCTAGCTTAAAAAATGTATAGATGCGTTGAAGACATTGGTATTAATATCTAAAGCCAGGACTCCACTGGTGCGATTTCTTACATGGAACATGTGCTACACTTTTTACAATTATTTTGTATTTCATCCTGCAACAACTCCAAAAAAGAGCATAAACTTTTTTATCGCATGCAACACTCTGCATGTCATGTCTCAACAGTCCTGACTAAATACCAATGGACACAATACCAATGGCAGTTTGTGTATATCCCATGATCTCTCAGCACATTAAGATGGACCACCAACCAAGCTCCCCCACTTGGCAAAGATATCTTCAACATCAGATTCTCTTTCAATTGCAAACAAAAGTAAATCGAAAATCCAATGAACAACATATGACAAGATAGCCATGAAAAAGGCTTCAGGTTGTCAAATTTCATTCTTGTTCCACATCTCTACAAGTTTGTATGAATAATATTTTTCCTCTCTACTATTGGAACTACACCGTTGCACAGTGGCGCCAACTAGTGATAGCAGTACTCATATTGCTATGAACCAACACTCTTTCATGCTATGCCATGCAACATCACATCATAACAATGGCAAGACAGAGACATTACCTTCACTACATTCTGTTCATCCTGACATGGATATGTTCACAGAAGCATGAGTATGTATGGCTGTAGTGTTGGCAATATATACAAGAGATCAACACAGAGGCTGCCCCTAAATACCTATTTTAGGCCCCGTGTCCACTGAGCTATTTTTCTAGTTATCGTTCATTAGAAGAATACAATGGTAAGCAAATCAATTGCAAGATTTGTTTGAAGACTACAAGAGAAGTCTAGTATACATTGGGCCTAATGGACACGGGACGGTAACTGTAATTAGTTGTGAGACTTCTGTAGCTCGTACCACCATGATCCATGCTCATTGTCCAAACCATGTTGCAGCACTGAACAACTGAAGATAAACTGTCATAAACTGTCACTTGTCATCGGCTAGTAATATTAGTTTATGACCAAAATAATAACAGACATGGTTTGGCTATCTGTGCTATATGTATAACTCTTAGTAATGTAGATTTCGCTTTTCTTCACTACAGTTACATTTTCTGACTTCCTTTTATGTCTTTAAATTGAAGAGACAACAATATTTTCCAAGTCAAGTGAGGGAGCATAGATACCCTGATTCCCAAGGTCGGAAAGAAAGAGATATATAAAAATGAAAAGTCCACCATTTCACCACACAAACTAAGTCATCTACCTTATTCTTTGCATCTCTCTCCTCCCTTAGGGCCCGTGCTTCTTGTCTACCTTTATAACCTCTGTAACCAGCTTGGATTTTTGTGGCAGCTGCATCTTGGTCCTCCTGAGGAAGGGCATAGTCCCACACAAACCATTAAATTTCGCATAATATAAGACCAAATACATACTTCGTATTTTATAAACCTAGTTTTGATCTCCAGGTGTAGGGATCTGGTAATATTACTTCATGACCAAAATAATAACAGACATGTTTTGGCTATCTGTGCTATATGTATACCTCTTAGTGATGCATATTTCGCTTTTCTCTGCTACAGTTACAATTTTTTATTTCCTTTTATGTCTTTAAATTGAAGAGACAGAAAAATATTTCCCAAGCCAAGTGAGGGAGCATAGATACCCTGATTTCCAAGGTCAGAAAGACAGATATATGTTCCTTAATTAATGATGAAAATGAGAAGTCCAGCATTTCACCACAGAAACTAAGTCATCTACCTTATTCTTTGTATCTCTCTCCTCTCTTAGGGCCCGTGCTTCTTGTCTACCTTTATAACCTCTGTAACCAGCTTGGATTTTTGTGGCAGCTGCATCTTGGTCCTCCTGAGGGAGGGCATAGTCCCACACAAACAATTAAATTTCACATAATATAAGACCAAATACATACTTCATATTTTATAAACCTATTTTTGATCTCCAGGTGTAGGGATCTCTTTTTCTAGTTTGAACTTAGCACAAAATATGTATACAATGGGTCCGGGCACAATGACATGGAATGTATTAAATTACACATTTCAGTAACTTAATTCATTGTGTTTGGTGCTGGAACAGTAAAATATACAATGACATGTACGTCTGCTTTTTAACTAAATAAGCAATAGATAATATCAATGACACATTATTGGTTAAATTGGGAAGCACCGGCTCAATTATTAATATAGCTGTATCTAATACCTAGGAGAAATCAGGTTATATTAGTATGGAATGTGATCGCATGACGACAAGGCGTCAATGAATTCATAACCAAAAAGATAACATAAAATCAAATAACATAAATTATCACGTTATCAACTAAGAGTATGGTAAAGACAGGTAGATGGAAGATGTGTCTCAAATGAAATAAGCAATGAATCAATCAAGAGAAAATGAAAACAATTATTTCATATAGAACCTTCAGATCTGGTCAATTGATGTTGAAGAAAGGGCATCAACTTTTCAATGTCGAAAATATAACTTATCTAAAAGGTACCAACTCATACGAAAGACCAGACTTCCAAGGCACTCAATCATACTCTCAAAACAAAGGTTAGATGAATACATAGATGATACATCAATGAAGTAATGCTAATCGTGTACAGTCCAAATAAAAAGGGAGGAACTAATTTTACTTTGTAAATAATTTCTCAACATACTTCGTGAATAGACGGTCAACGATTCATTCAAGAAATCAGATATATGTCTTATATACTACTTCACAATAAAGCTCCATGTTCCTTTTGCCAGAGATAGGAACAATGAGAAATGTACATGCAGAAAAAATACGAATGACACAAAGTTTGATAAACCTTGCCAATCCAAGGCAGTGAAAAGAAAGGCAGTTAGGAAAGACAGCATTCACAAAGCTGTTGTACACATTATGGTTTCTAAAGTGACAGAGGGCATCAAGAACTTCTAGACTTGCAAAGACTACCTGCTGTTCTGCCTTTTTGTTGTCTTCTCTAAGAGATTTGACTCTCTGACGATCTCTGTGACCTCGGAAACCTGCTTGTATCTTTGTTGCAGCTTCTTCCCTGTCCTGTACCATCAAATAGCAATAACCACAATATCAAGAAGCAGTAAATTATTATGAATAAATTGTGCCGAAAGTATATATGATGAAAACGAAAGCAAAAAGCCTTTTTTGAAAGCACATGTCAGTTCAGATTTAAGAGGACCCTGACAGGAGAACTGACACTGCTCTTCTGTTATGATTTTGGTCTTTTTCACATACTCCCATTCTTTTATTGCTTAAGACATTCACAGGGGAGGTGTAATGATACCTTCGAGAATGGGAATTACAGGAGAAAGCAGATGGGAGATATTGCTCACATACACAATTTTAGTGATAAATCAGTCCTCAACTCTCATTCTTAGATATAAAAGCCTGAGACCTTTGCGTATAATGTTAGACTATTATCATAACCACATCAGCACCCATCCATCATCATTATTATCCTCTCATCAATTTAATTACTTGAAGCACAAAACATGGAATGCCTTTAGAAAATCGTTATAATATATTACTGAAATACTGAAAGTGAATGTTACTCAAGAAAATAGCAAGAAATATTATTCAATAAAAATCGTTCAACATATATAAAGCAACCTTTTCTCAGCTTCAAACATGGGTCAACTATTTTTCTAGGTGGATCCACAAATAACCTTAGACCCGTGAATTCTACAAAGCTAAAACAAAACTCCAAAGCTGTATGATTGCAAAAGTCCTAATAAAAAGGGTGTAATAGGTTCTTCCAGAGGCAATATCACATGCTAAAGCACTTAAAAAATTGCTAACAGTACATCTCTTCTACCATTGGACTACTAAACTAAGTTAGTATCATAATTAGGCAATTATATCATTTGGGACTTTTTATGGGTTAGAAATGTATGAAAACAAATATATGAAAGTGTATGTCATTTGCAAACCTAAGTCAATATAGGTAATACGTTTTTGTAATATCTGAAAATAGGTATTGTTGTAAATGTGAATCTTTTTATATATATGTGAATCATTTTGCTATGTGAAACTTGTCCTTTGATGATCAAATGGGTTAGTGAAGCTTGCCTAGAAGTAATAAAGTTGGATGAATACTTATAAATGACTAACTACTGGTGCAAAATGGCATTAGTAAAGTCCTTAAACCTTAAAGGGAATGTTTGTTTTATGAAGGGATACCTTTTCATTATTCTCATTTTCTTCAGGTTTTTCTGAGGGTTCTGCTTCTTTCTCCTCCTCTGGTTCCACCTTCATGTGCAAGAGGTTTTTGTATATATTTTTTGTGTACAAGTGCATGATATAAATACCAGGGATGGGAATCGACTAGAAACCTTGGCACCATTGTCTAATTTTAGTCACTGCCTTGTTCTGTTTGTGCACAATCCCTTGACTTCGCCTCAGGATTATGCAAACAGTGCACCAGCAGCCCTTCAATGTCGGTCATTATGCCTTTAATATAAGTATGGATTGTTCTCTTAGTGAATCAATTCTGTTTGATATTGTTGAGGTTATAAAATGTTCTTTAATAAATCACCACCTTAAATACTTCACCGAATTCCCACCAAAGAAGCAATCTTTGTTACTGCAGATCCTTAATTTTGCTTCTTATTTATTCCATAAAGGGCAAGGCAACCATGTCATGAATTCCCATCCCCGAGCAGTTGAACATGTGAGGGATGAAATGCATTATAGAAAAAAAAACTCAATTGGTGTAAAATATATGATTTTAAATAATGGCCTGTAGAGTGAGTTTAGACATAAAACACAGTGTACCTTAGGTTTATCATCATCCTCATTTACTGGAGTTTTAGGTTTTTCCTGTAAAGGGAATGGTAGGAAAATGGTAAGAGTCATTTTCTCCAGGTTAATAAGCAATAAATTCAAAATTGTCAACCTATTTGACTCCCCCAGGCTGGATAACTGGTCTCAGAGATACATGATTTGATAGAAACATTTGCAATATATTATCAATAAGAGCCATTAATACCAAGGGTGAGAAAGTAGATATAATTAGGGTGTTATCAGTATTGACATTTACATTTCATATTGATATGAAAATGGAGGCATCACATAATCTATTTCTGTAATGATTAGTACCTCGGGTGTCTTCCTTTCCTCTCTCATTTTTTTTACCCTCTGTCTGTCATGGTACCCTCTGACACCAGCTTGTATTTTTGTGGCAGCAACTTCCTTTTCCTATACAATTATTAGAAAATAATTGTTAAAATTCCATAAATTGCATGAATTCCATATGCACATTTAAAAATCACTCTTCCACAATGTACAAGATCTCCCTGCCTGCATTAGCACCAACACCTACAAGATCTAATCTTAGAACTCCACTGGGATATATTTCATATTGCAAGTACTTCATATGGACATCTCGCTGATAATCTGTAAATGTGTGATGTTCCAACAACATTGAAATTCTAACATCAAAAGAATATTTGTATTGAAGATGCACCATTTTGTCTTCTTGGACCAATACAATTACTGGTAAATAACAGTAAATTTTGCTGTGGAAAACCACTTTTCCACAGCCAACTTTACTGTTATTTACCAGTAATTGTATTGGTCTAAGGCTTTACCTTAAACAAATCACCAATGCCAAACATTTTTAGTGCAAAGAAACAAGACCTAATTCTTCTGAAAAAAATCGAAACATTTCCCAGTGGACACATGTGGAAGACTGGATCAGTGAATGTAGCCATGAGCCAATGAATGAGCAGCAAGAATAGATCCCACCAATAAGATCCCACAATAACTAACTCAAAGGCATGTAGTTAAGCATAGAACCTTTATCCATTTATATCTCTCTGAACCTCTTGTACTGAACCTGAACCCCAGGTCTGACATGACCCAGTAGTAAATCATGCACTAGCTATAATTGTAAGAGACAGAGCTTCGAAATATATCTCAACTAACCGGCTTCAACTCTTTGTATTACAGCTGTAGCAACACAATCACAATACTGGGACATATTGTGCCCGACTAATTCAGTGATCAGATAAATGAGGTAGTAGTCTATAGAACAATTCAGAAACCCCAAACAAATTCTTGCAAAAAATACTAAATGGTAAACAGCAGTTCCATGATTCCTACATGATATTGTTCAGATACGTAACTTCATGTATTTATCAATTGCATAGTCTCAATAACCTTAGGACGAATATACACACCATCATGTTTAAATAGTTACAAAATCGTCAAACAAAAAAGCAGGCCACTGTAGTCAGTATGAATTGCCAAGCTAGCAGCACATTGCACAAACAGTTACCACACACACAAAGCCATCCATTGATATTAATGCAACCACTATTCTCAACAACAGAACATTCTAGTACAGCGAGACCATGTGGGAATCACCCTGTGAAATTGAACCTGATTAGATAAATAAAAATAGTCAAATAAACCTCATATTCTCTTAACTGTAGCATGAATTCAGTGAAAATTATGAAGATAATGAAAAGAATCATCATAATGCAGTGCTTGGTGAAAATCAGCACACGCAGCTCAGCAACCCATTATGTGTCCATAATGATAGTGAATATGTTGCAAATGTTTTTTCCTTTAGCTCACTTTGGCTGCTTCCTCCTCTGCCTTCTTCTTTGCCTTCATTGCTCTCACTTCTTGCCTCCCCCTGTGACCTCTACAACCTGCTTGTATTCTAGTAGCTGCTTCCTCTCGTCTTTTATGCTCTTCCTTCTCTTTTTTCTCCTTCTCTTCTTTATTCTTAGCTTCCTCTTCTCTCGCTATTCTTTCTTCTTCTGCATGTCGTTCTGCCTTCTTTTTTTCTTCAGCTTCCCATTCTTTCCTCGCATGCTCTTTGGCCTCCTTTTCTTTTTCTTCTTTTTCCTGGCGTTTCTTTTCTTTCTCTTCCTTTACATATTCTCTGTCTTTGTGGCCACGGAAACCAGCTTGTATTCTCTGAGCTGCCTCTTCCCTTTGCTTTACCTATTACATTTCAAAATAGCAAACTTAACTCTCTCATTTTCACTTTACCTTGGAAGAATATTTTATACAAGCTTCTTTGATAAACCTTATAGACCTGGGTATCAGTTCAGAAGGGTGTTTTGTAAGTGGAATCCTGTATCTCAACCTAACTGTTAAGTGATGCTTCAATCTCATTTTGCATATGCCACGAGATTTCATAAACATTGACATATTTTTCATTTGATGGTAGAAATACTCCTCTTAAGTCAACATACTTTAAGACCATTTGCGAGACAAATTTGAAGAAACTCTCAATGAAGGCAAGATATTTAGTCTTTTTTCATATCTTATAATCATATAATCTGTGGTATGGTGTGTTTCCTGAGAAATACAGCTTTCTTTAAGAAAGGTTTTGTTGTTAATGTATAGAAAGTTGTGTAAAGCTCCCAAGTACATCTGTGTTGTCAATTATTGCCTTTTCGGAAAATACTCTTTCTTGAAAATACACAAATTTGGTCATTTTTTACGATTTCAATATCACAACCAAGTGAAAAATATATCAAAATCTAACTGATGAGAAAAATCACGCTGAATAATCCTGCATGCTGCTTCTATTTCAAGGAAACATGTGAGTCCTTGTCTGAAAAAGAATTAGTACATCCTACAAATACATGTATAAAAAATATCCATACACAAAAACCATATGAGGGAAAGACAATGAGGTATTGGGAGGGGAGGATCAAATATTCAAATATGTCACACATCCACATAGTACTGTACACGAACAGCACACAATAGCACCCTATACCTTACCATAAATCAACCAAACACTGTCATCATATTACATCACTTCTCAATACCTTTTCTTGCAGCTCTCTCAGGAGAGCCATTCTCAGTTTCAATGCTCTGTACCAAGACTGTAATTTCAGGATTGCTTTTGCCTGTATTAAAGTCAGAGTGACAGAATTACTTTTAGTTTTTACCCTGTGTTAAAATCAGAGTGACAGTATTACTTCTAGTCTTTACCCTGTGTTAAAAATCAGAGTGACAAAGTTACGTCTAGTCTTTACCCTGTGTTAAGATCAGAGTGACATAAATACTTCTACTGTCTACCATGCCTCATATCATGGGTATTACTAAACCAAACTATACCAAAGTCAATAAAGGGAACCCACTGGATGAATGGTTGGAGAACATTATTATAGTGTTCAACATTGCAGCAATTAAGTGACAATTTTCTAAAGGTTGTCTTTCAATTATAGTTATTTTAGCCGTTGGTATACAGGAATGCCTGCTGTTTGAAAAGGAACAAATCACATATTTCACTTTCATTAAATTGTTTAGTAAGTTATAACTATACATTTAAACCTTATGGAATTATATAGAATGTAATGAATATTGCGACTTGGACCAGTAGGTACATAAACCAGGATCTCTCTAAGATTATTTACACAGCAAAGGATACTCACACACCAAGTATCTAACCATTCTTAAATCATAGTTAGTGTTGACTTCTTATTTTTATACGTTATATAAATGGTATAATAGAAACTCAGCTATTAAAGATTCTATTCAAATTTGAGCGTCCTAGCTTTCCTTAATATTTTCGATAACAAAGGAAATATGGTACAAATACAGAAAGATTATATATGAGCTTTGAGCCATTCATATATCCTCGGTTTATTTCTGGACCATTTTAAAAATATTACCAAACGGTAATAAATAAAATTTAAATTTAAAGAAATGATTGATTCAATCAGAATTGCTCGTGTTGTAGGTAAATGGTGAATTTAACACTGAATCTGAAGAAACCATTGATAATTTTGTTCTCCCAAATTGTTGAATTGTTTTTATGGGAAAGTTATGTTAGCCAACCAATTATATCATCAATCAATTTGTTGAATTAGTTCTGTCTTCTTTGTCCCATAGTTACAAATACACAATTATTATTAGTAATATGTTCTGTTACCGGCGATGGATGATTACTCTATCGGGTCCCTATCCCAATAAATATGTAACTTCAGGAGGATCAGGCTTCAATGTAATCACACAATGTACATATGTTAATCAATAGGGGGATTGCATGGGCTACTGCATGTGCATGTCAGTTGCAGTGTACTGTGGGATACCTCTACTATTGCTCAGTTTTAAATATATATCTGTTTAACATTGGTTTACCGGGGCTAAGTTAGATTTACCCTGTATGTGTCATCTAAAACCTAATATATGATGGTATGATAGAAAATTGTATTATTACGTGTGAAGCAATACATAGGACGTTGTTGGTAATAGTGATGAACTGATGAACAATTTATGTTCAATTTGGCTTTGCTTCCTGTATGTTTTCCCAGTGACACGCGATTCTTATGACTTACAAGTTAAGCTCCAATATAGCACACATGCAAACCCCCTATTAGATGCCGAATGATTGATAAACATTGATTACACATGATTATTAATAAGCAGCATTGGTGTGTGTGTGGGGGGGGGGGGGATCGTCATTCCCTCCACATGTTTAATTGATTAGCATTGTTCACTCAGCCAAACCCACACATCACGAGCCTACCTCGTTCTCTTTCTCCTTCTTGGACTCCTCATACTGCTTTACACTATCTTCGAGAGCTTTGGCAGCCTCTTCATCTTTGATCTATTGAGTCAAGTCATGCAAAGGTCAACATTGTCCACATCACATCTCGTACAAATATTTGAAGTTCACACTTATCATTGATTTTGGTATGCTGTCAAGGATCACTTCTAAACTTGCATTCTAAAGATTGAAGTTTGTTTTCATTGAAGCTCATGTGCTGCTGTACTCGCTCATGAAAGGACATTGTAGCACGAGTTCACATACACTTTCTGAAACTCAAGCCAAGACTCCAATGCCAGTTGCTATACGTCGTGCAACATGTGTGTGACGTGACTCACATGCGACATAAAAGGTAATGCGATCATTCTGAACCTTTTCATATGTGACACGAAGCGATAAAATCAAATGTTTTTTGTCTACTGTGATATGTATATCTCACACGCATACTGCACATAGAATTGCACCAGTGGACCCTTGGCTTAAGGGAAAAACTGTGTTATATCCATTCTGTATGGACAGTTCACTAAAATGGCCCTGATCACCTCTGAATTAATTCATGTCTGGTCCAAACCAACAAGATGGGTATATTACTAGGCATTACCCCAAGTCGTACATCCAATGAAATATTGAATAGAAACGATTTCATACAGGTGTACGCCTACACCTCTGGATAGATTTAAAAACAGTCACAACATTGAAACCATTCCATGGACAGAGGATGTTTGCATAATGTATGTCACACCACCATAACGTACCAAATTGGGACGATAGTATCTAAAGAAAATATGTATCTTAGAAAAAGTAATTTTCTGTTTTAGTATACAATGCATACGGTATTTATAACAAACACCTACAAGTTTAGCCCTTGGCAGAGGCATGATAATAATAAAATCGGCCATCGGCCAATACAAAATAGTTAAAAATGCATCCGTTCATGAGTTTGGCATGAAACATGGATAATGGTTTAATATAATGAAATAAAGCCATCCCATATCCAATGAACTACATTTATACACATATATAAAATAAAAGTTGCAGTGTGACAACGTATGAATGGCGGAGTATCCGACTACAAACATGCATTTGTTCAGCATCATGCACTAAAATTATGCAAAACTACCTTCTGGCGGCTATTCATATGGGAAATGCTGTTGACTGAAGTTTCGCTGGTGGATATCTTATTTCTCATTTTCTTTTTATTTGCCATCTTTCTAATATTAGCTTGGATCTTATAAACTGTTTTCCACACTAACATCCGTCTCTGCAAGATAATACACTTCTGAGATGTGAAATCACATCGATCTAATATGGCAACTTTATTTCAAAATTAAATATAAATCGCCCATTTTCTATAAAGATTCTATTCTGTAAAGATCTATTAATAACGACTTAGACATATAGCAGTTCTATAAAACATCAACTTATGGATAGATGATTATTAAGTATACATCAATCTTAAATAGAAAAGATCACGAAAAATCATAAGACTGGGAAGGTCAAAAGAGTTGAGGACACACTATAAAACATAGTCAACCAGATATAAAGAGTTCAAATAAGAGTGGACAAAGATGAATGAGATTGACAACAGCGTTCCAATCATAAGAAAGTCCCCGACTGGCAAGAGTTTACCCCAAATTGCCAATAATAGTATCCTGACATGGCGTTGATACTAGATATATATAATGTGATCCTGATACGTGAATGATAACTCCTTTTTTTAAAACTATGTGATGCTAATTTGCACTATTTATATATCTATCATGAATATACATTGAAAAAATGCTAATAAATCTAATAAATGACCTATTGATCAGCGTTTTTCACCACTCAATTACAATGGTTTACAGTTGTATACACTATAAAAAGGCTCTTTTAACTGCTTTTCAAAGCGATGCACATCAAAATCCTCTAATTTACTCTATCTTCATAAATACAGCACCGATTAGTAATGAGAGATTCGTGTGTTGTATGAGCCAAAATATCTAAATAAAAAAGTCGGTTCTAACTTTAATACTTTTGTGAATGGTTTTCTAAAGGTAGAGTACGTCTATTGCACCAGCAAGGGACTCATTATAGAAATGCACAATACATGTACACGATCACGGATGGAGAAAAAGCATGTCAATAATACAATGGACAAATCGACACACCATATCCTCAGGTAATGTGTCCCAGCATGTTTTAGTGCACTGCGCAGTCAACAGACATTTTCACAAGCGCCTTCGGCACTTTATCCCATATTAACCCATTAAAACTGGATACAGTGCCCCTGCCCATTCTTCCGATCTGACTTAAATTCAAATAGAACTACCTGTTTTTACAGTTTGGACTTCATTAGGATATTAAATTTTCGGTTGGACAGATTACCCTGAGCGAATGGACGAATGGAAAACACAGATTAGTAGACAAGAAAAACGGGTAATTTGGTCTTGAATCTGGAATTATAAGTTTATAAATATATCAGATCAAGGGTAGGTCACACACAGAGAAAAAAGAGAAAGAATACACTCAGAAATGTTGGATGGAAACAGAAGGTCACGATTTTAAGATGCCAACCTTTTTCTCCTCCTTTAATTGTTTCACTTCTTGGCGGGCTATATAGCCTCTTGCTCCCGCCTGAATTGTAGTTGCCGCTTGTTCCTATTTGACAATAATTTCCCAAAAGAAATATTAATATTAATTTCTTGAATACTTTAGTGTTATAACATAAATATTTAAATATGATATTATAAACCTCTGGAAAGTAAACAAGACACATTAAAACATGCATGTGGCTCATGATATAAGACAATTAAAACATCTTCATAGAAAATAAGATTTTTCTGTGAACGATGGAAGCATTGAATTGTCAGCCCCACGATATCAGTTCAACAGATCAATCCACAGGTATGTACATATGTATTTGTCATTCAACATTGATAAGCCTGCCAATTCAACGGAAGAAAATGGTTAAAAAGGTGGTTACCACTCGTGAAGGTGGTTACTTCAATAGGAGAATACATGGATTTGCCTTACCTTCTTAGGATCTGTCTTGGGTTCTGGAGTTTCATTTCTGGGAGAGGGGGATTTTGTGGGCGGTGTGGGAGTGCGCTTCTTGGGAGTGGCTGTCCGTTGTTTGCGATATGTCTTACTATTTTCCTCTTCGATCTCTTCCTCCTGAAATACACCCATATAAATATATTAAATATAAATTAAAGTTTTTTAAGGCCAAAATCATATTAATAATTACAAGATTACGCGTTATCCACCATGGATGATTTCAAGCCGTGCCTCGTTTGAATGAATTGTACACATGGTATTTACATTTGTCTGGGTAGGAAATTACAAATCATAAAATGATTGGGGTTTTATGAAATAGATTGATAATCATGAATATTGTAGATGAGTTACACATAAGATATGGGATTATAATCATACAGTACTGTAAAGAAAATAAGTAAAAAATGTAATATTTCATTCAAAATTTTATCTCTCTCGGAGCACTCTCACCACGAACACTTTGTTTACACTTGATGTAAAATCCCTCATATTTTCCAGTCATTTAATCTGTTTTCTCATTCATTTCGTCCAAACTTCTCGAGGAAAGGTACTTACATGATAGTGTGACTTATATGGACATGGAGACGGGGGAGGGGGGGACTAGTTAGCAGAAGGGGGGCGGGTGGTGACAATGTCCCCATTCATGGACAGGCTTTTCTCAGAGCGAGTCTTGTTCTGATTGGCCAATAAATAAAAACATTAAATCTTAGAAAGAGATATAAAATATTCATTTACTTCAATTGCGATGAGGTTTTCCTCGTATTGCCTTATATATTTATATAAACTTCACGATTTGAAATTTTCAAAACACTTTAAGTTTAAAACAAAGATCAATAACCAAGATAAGTGAATCTGGAAATATTGTACGTTTCCTTATTTAGTAAATCAGGGTAAATCTTGATAGAGGATAATTTTTCGTTGCAAATGATTTAATTTGACATGGTTTAAGGACAGGTTGTCTTTTGAATATTTAGCTTAATTTCCGATCTGGGGACAATTTGGAGTTTTGGCGCTCTCACCAGTTCTTCTTGTGGGGCTCTAGGAAAGGCAAGTCCTTCCAAGTCATTATTGTTGTTGGCATCCTCACCAGAAGGCTCGTCATCCATCACCTCTTCCTCCTACACACCAGGTGGCGGTAGTGCGAAGGTGAGTGGTCGGGAAGGGGGACGTGGGGGGGGGGAGAGAAATTTATATGGATTGTGATTCAGAAAAGGTAATTGAGATAAGGTCTCTTTCTCCATATTTTCTCTCTCGTTCATTCTTTCTGTTTCATTCGCTCTTCTCACTTTGAATATTGTTAACCTATGCATAACCTAATAGGAGCTTTATAATAATGATTATGTACTTCTTTAGCACCATACAGACTGGTGCATACGTTACTTATTGTAATAATATGTCCCTGTGCTGTGAATGTAAGACCATGTTACAATATAGAATACAATAAATATCAAAACATCTCTTCACTTTTTCACATAACCAAAAGCAAGACTGGCGGAGGCAGAAAGATAACCAAGCATGGACAAACGTTTATAGATCTGGAAGGCACCAACTAAATATTCCTGGCAACCAACAAGTAGGAGACGTTGTAAACGACTTTAAGCAGAAAAATGATCAAAGTATCAGAAGTACAGAAATAATAGATTTTCACGAGAACCGTGACCTATCAGTTTGAAGGAGAAAGAGGGTTTGTTGCTGCATAAGAATAATTGAATAATAATCTAACTTATCTTTTTTCTATTTCTTGACCATCATGTTACATCAAACCTTGCACAAAATCTACCCGATTTGTGTCCATTTTCTTCTCTAATTGCAAAATTATGTGGCTAAACCGTTACTCAAAAACTTGACTTGCATAATCCAAAACCTGTTATCCATTGTTTTCACCCAATTCAGACAACTGGTAGCTCTGGTGCCAATTCTAGATGTATATGGGTCAAAATGTAAGTACCATTCACCCTGAATGAGAAGTGGCTGACCCCTTGACTGAATGGTTATCAAGTGGGAGGTATGAAGAGTATGGCACCTCTCGTGTTCTCAGTTATTTACAGCACTGTTTCACAGTGCTAAATGTGCTATTCCTACAGTAGTGCAACTGCATTATGGAGCCATTCCTCGATAACAAAAAAATAAATATTATTTTCTGATATGAAAATCCCATTTTTTTTTATTCTTTTTTAAAATAACCTTATTCAAATTTAATTATCTATATTTGCACTACTATTAGGAACGAATATTACATGCTGCATACAGAAATATAGAGGTGGTTCATAGCTCGATCTGTCTCCCATTGAATAAATTGTACGTGCTTGCAGTTGTATATAAAGTCTCTTGAGGACGCAGGTGTGAGTATAACCCAGGCTAATTAAGTAAAGCCGGGCAGAGCCAGGTCTGATGAAGTAATCAGTTTATCAGAGAAAAATCTTCAAGTCATCAATCTTTAAGTCTCACTCAAGGTTATTACTCAACAGGGTCAGTTCCTGTAGTGGGGAAGGCTCCAGGGGCACCATCCACATCAATCAGTGAACTTTCCCTGTTTGGAGATATTTTAAAGAAGAAACCTTATTCAGAATTTCAAGATATAAGCATTTGTTGGTTTGTTAAACTGTTTTTGTATACATTCAAGAAATATACAGAGCTATTCTTCAGCCCCTAATGATAATGGGTTCATGGGGGGTTTTTACAATGATTCAAGGTTCAAGGACTGTATATAAGTCGAACACTTATTACATATAATTGTGTATTAGTTATATCGGTTGAAACCATTGTAAGTTAGTATTATGATGTTTTATTATTTGTGAGGGACGAGTTAAGGATATGTGCCAGCCTTTCAAAGTAAAGGCTCTCAAGGTTTGGGACTTCAATTGGTTGGACAAATCAATAATTGATTAATAGAATTAGAAACTGAATTAACCATTATTATACACGCATTCAATACCGAGGCCCCAATAATTGATAATAAAATAATCCTATACATCCCAATCAGTGGTGACAACTGGTGACTTGGTTTAATGATAAAATTAAGGAACTAGAGGGAAAAGATTTGTGGCTGAATTTCTCTCATTTCATTCTCCACTTTACCTTTTTCTCAATCCCTTCTCCCTTTTACCCTCTCTCCGCCCCATACTGTTATCCCTCCCCCGCCCCCCTTTAGCCCCAAATAGAGGGAACTCTGATCCGATTTGAAAGACTTCTAGAAACCATTTAAACTTCTGTACAGCGAATCAAGGGAACAAAGATGCGGAAGAGTAGGTTCATTGGCACCCTTTACTCCCTTCCCCACCTCACTCTTGAATCCGCACACGTCCGCCCTTTTTCTCCCCCCCTCTCCCCCCCCCCCCCGCCCCTGTGACGCAGCCAAGTTAACTAATCATGGTGTTGTTAGAAACAGAGGCACAACCACCAGGAAGTATCTAACTTCCCATTCTATAATACAAGGCTTTAAATTCAAGGTTTTGTAGGCTTACTATTTTAAACGATCTAAATAACTAACAATTAAGCTGATATTTCCTTGCACGGTAGATGAACTTGAATTTCTGATAATATTTAGATATGCCCTAGAGAGCTAATATTAGATGGAACCATCCTAGTGATAAAAATGTATTTACATAATTTCAATCATTTTTAAAATTATCAATTGCAGTAGTAGAAATAGTGCTAACACACGTAAAAGTAAGGTTTATATTACACCGTTATAAATAAATGTATACCATAGCATATCGGCAAAATAGAGCACTACTATATTATAAAATAATGTGTTCTCAAAACGGTTTCTAAAATAATTCTATCACCCTGATTTGATAGCTTGATTATTTAAGTTATGATATCTTTATTTTTATTTCGAAAATGCCTGGATGAGCAAGCTTTAAATCGATTGCAATTGACCTTGTGATCCATTTAATATTGTTAATACATCCTATATAGATTCTAATTACGTAGACCCATCTTGCGTTGTATCAATGATGAGCGTCAAAAATATAAAGTAATCAATATTAATTAATCGGCATTAATCAATGGATAAATCAGCTTTGTTAGGATAATCCATCAACTGCTTATTCGGGACTCCCAAGTGCCACATTATATGGTTGTATATAGTCGTATACTATGTTTGTGAGTATTTATGGATTTAAGGTGAATGGGTTTTTCCGGGTCTTATTGCAGCAGGTGCAAGCACGAGTAAGTAATAATCATACAGAAAATTGCAATCTTAAATTAATTGCTTCATGTGTGTCTACATACAAGAATCATTTCAGATTAATTTATCTATAATTATCCTCTTCAATACTTACACTGTCTTCGCTTTAATTAACTTCTAGTAAAGGTTTCTGTTTTTTATAATGTTGATATGACAAGAATATCAGTCTGGCTACGCTGTATTTGTGTGTGTGTGTGTGGGGGGGGGGGGGGCGTGCTTGTAGGGGGGGGGGGGGGTCAGCATATATAACGTAAGCCTCTAGCATCTCACCTCTCAGTCACCTCTACACAGCTAGTACTCATTGTTTACGCAAAAAGAACCACAACTCCCACAAGATCTAAGGGACGGGAAACGACTCCAGAAGGAATTAATAAATCGATCATACAGAGCAGATGGCTGGGTGGGGATTTAGTAGTGTGAATTGTACTTTATGTGTATTATAGTGTGGCAATAGCTAAAAGTCCAAAGTTAATCAATAGGACACACTATAAAAAAAGTTTGTATAGAAGGATACAATAGAACTTGAAAGAATAACCAGCTGCTAAATCTGTATCATTTATATTTAGGCTTATCCTTGAACCTGATACTGAATAGGACGAAGCCTTTATTAACGTCCATCTGTAAACAATAAGTTTACTTTGATAAAGCCTGGCGTCTATATATGGTCAATTCTACCGTTGGAGAGAATTTACCCCAAACTTTACTAAAGATCCAAACTTCTTGAAATACAGTATAATTTATATTGTTCATAGGTATGGTAGTCCTGGGTACCTCCTGAGGATTTGGGAGGGCTACTCCCATTATCAAGAAAATAATGGACCTCTTAAAGTTTAACACTGGAATTCCTATAGGGGGCGTGGGTGTGGTGGGGGGATTATAACCCATATAGACATTCATGCGCTATTTGCTAATGTTTCTGCAACGGCCAGATGGATGAAACAAGGATGAAGCACAAGGCAGATCCTTCCACCTAATGCACCAGCTATATATGGCTGGGACGCCCGTCCATTCATGCGCTTGAAGGGGGCGAGTCAAGGCAGAGAAGGGAGCGTGTCAAGCGCGGCCGTCGCCGTCGCCACGCTGTATTGCAGCGCTAGTTTTCACACCTGTGTCCCCCACGAATGCTTGCAGATACAAGGGTGGGCTTGCTTTAGAATTACCTTGGGTCAAAGGTTACGTCAGAGGGGTGGGTGTTTTGGGGGTCGATGGGGGAGCAGGGGGTAGGGGTCGGGGATTTATAGGTAGTGATTATTCATGATTGATTAGGAATTATTAGATCTGGGTTATCAGATTGATCATTACTGATTTTATTTCTTTGAATATTAGGGTGAGGAGTAATACATTTTATTTTCCTTTTATTTTCATCATTTCATCATTTTATTTCCAAAAGTTTTTCTTTCTCTCCAGCATCTGTAAAGAGAAAAATATAATATATTAAGTGCATATGGTGGTCACATTTTAATGAAAGTAAAGGGAGACAACATTTATGGGATCAACTTCTACTACATATAAAGGCTATCAAGATTGCAACGCTGTGATTGCAATCATTTCAAAGGCGCTGTTAAAGGCCCATTTATTGTGCCCCATTTATTTGGTGTGTGCTTGATTCCGGGTCTGAATGGCCAATAGCCTCTATGTCCAAAAGCTACCGGGTTGCTGCCTCCCGTCGAGGGGTGGCGGCGGCCGACTGGGTGTAAAAGTTGTTTAACACGGGGATTGGGGGCAGACAAACTGCTGGGTGCTAAGACAACAAACCTAGGTTTTTAATTACATATACATTACAATATATGAGTATAATTTAGACGGTCATTCAAATTAGAAATAAATAATAAAATTGTACGCATAATGTTTTGAATTAATGATGAGTCCCTGTGTCTAAATAACAATGAAATAATCATTCAGTAATGGGAATGATAATGGCAGCCTCTGCCCATATACACATGTATATAGGCCTAACCCATTATATTTAGAATATAACAACAATATATAACATTCATTCGCCTAGATTACTTATTAAGTTGACTTAAATACTTGTCTTGGTAGTTGTTGAAGGTGTATGTAAGGTCATGTAATGATATCAATATAAATATATATAATCATACATATACTAGCTATAGTTGAGTTGAGTCATTAAAGATGAGACTGGAATAGTGTTATATTTCAAAATGTCCGACATATACTTGCAATGGAATCTATATGAATTCTTTTGCCAAAAAATAGAACATACTGCTGGTAAACTGTAATGACTCGTTAATTATGCATAGTTGGTCATCTACCATGGAACTTGTCTCTTAAATATTTAGAAATTATGCGTTCGGAGATCATTGATAGAGGAGAGAGGGGAGAGAGAGTGGGACATACCAGATAATACAGGGAGATGTTAAATAGCTATAGATTCCCAACATAAGTAGCACAGTTATATAAAGGGAGAGAGGGGGAGAGAATTCGGAGACAGAGAAGGAGAGAGCGGAGACAATGAGGAGAGTATGTGTGGGGGAGAGGAATGACACAAAATGGTTTCGTCCATTCCCGCATAAATGATTGTACTGTTTGGACATTGGATTTTGGTCCATTCAGTCCCACCACCTACCACACAGGTGTTAACGCTCGCCGGGCGACAGTCGCCTCTAGGTCGGGAAAGGCGTAAAAACTTTTGGCCATACCGACCCGGCAGCTTTTGACCATACAGGGTTTTGGCCATTCAGTCCAGACACCGCATTGATTCCTAAATAACTCATACTTACCTTCACTTTCAGTATGGCTGGTGTTTATCCACGTCAAAATTCTCTCTGTCCGTACTGTCCTACACAATAATAAATGATATATTATATTAAATTTATGCTAAGTGAGTTAAGAAAGGATAAAGAGCCATACCAGCTATGCATACCATTTCAGTGACCATTACAGTTACCGAATGGCGAAGTTTATATCACTGCATCAGTTATACACTCCATTCTGTCTATTTGTCTTAAACCTTGTCTATGGGTTTATCCTCAGATGTTAGCATGTGTTATGCTGCTAAATAAACTGCCAAAATGTGATATAACTGAAAGAAAACTTACCTTGAGTACAACGAAGTATAGCCTCCCATGTTTGTAAACAGAACAAATGAACCATCTCGAATGAACTGCTGCTGCTAACTGAGCCTCCCGCGAAAACGTGTAGGTGTTGTGACCTACATAGCCTACCTGTAGTAGCAACCTACCAGTCTGCCCCCATGTCTACTGTGATATATGGCTTTCCAGGCCATGGAGTAGCATTAATTGTGAAAAACAAAGATAATACCACCATCAGATTTATTCTGCACAAACAATATGTAACATAGGTTTGAATGGAACTCCAAGGTTACTGAAGGAGGTTACTGGAGGAGGGTACTGGAGGAGGGTACTGGAGGAGATTCTTGGAGGAGGTTACTGGAGGAGGTTACTGGAGGAGGTCTTGGAGGAGGTTACTGGAGGAGTTACAGGAGGGGGTTACTGGAGGAGGTTACTGGAGGGCTTAGGAAACGAAAATGATTTTCTTTTTTTAAAAATAAAACAAAATTTTACTTTTCATCACATGAACACTCTCGTCTTCCATACCTCCTCTATGTCAGTTAGTTATTTTTATTATTTTGTGTCAAATAAAATTGCGTTTAATTGCATTTGAGGGTGATTTTGGCCTAAATTTACCCCGGACATGCACATTTATTAAAGATGGGGGGCTTTTGCCACATACATAGACAAAACAAGGACGTTTTCCTCTTTAATAAAAATCTATAATCTATAAATCTATTCTATAAGTATAATTAAACATTTGGGAAATTGAAATAATGATAGCAAATAATCATCAGCATTACATAATATAAAGGTGTGAAAAGCAGAGTGGCCAGTCGCCCAGTTTAAGCATGAGTGCCGCTCAAGCCTTCTGAGCTTAGCTTTCAGGGATGAGCTTATGATGAGCGCACATGTGAGGCCAGCCAAGTGTGCTGAATACATGAAGGAGAAGCAGGCGTTGAATCCTCGGCTGGCCTTAGGCCATTCAACCACTCTTATTACAGCCTGATTTAGCGGATGGGCCATTCTTGGCCGTCTGTATGGGAAGTGTTTACAATTATTTCAAAATATCATGAATTTAGGAAGAGTATATTCAGCAGAATGAATTCTCATTGTTATTAAAATTTGGATGTTTCCTTCATATGACGATTTTGAGAAATTTAATTTCATCGATTTTTTCCATTATAATAATACAACAAGCTACGCTCCGTTTTTCACGGGGTATACATAATTATATAAACAGCAGTTAAAACATGTAGAACTTATGAAATAAAGTCCAAACGGGTACATCTATTCAAAATGTTCAGAGGTGTCACACAAAACCTCATTAATCTCATATTTGTAAACACGCAGTTAGTACATCTGCATGGTCTGACCCGTGAAGTATAAATCCTCCAGGGTATATAACATCCCTTGTGGAGTATCTATAGAGTTAATATTGTCACCAAGATGACCCTGAGTCTCTTGTACTATTTGCTAACCACCCCCATACCCTGCCGCCACTTCACCAGGCATATACCTGTCATGCAGCCTTGGAACATGTACACATATAAGGCTCTATATATCTGCAAGCCTAGGTAATTCAGTGCAAAATACCTTCCTCAGTGGGAGAAAGACTGCCCCAGGGGTAGATATATATATACAGATTTATAGATAGGGCAGTTGTCAAATTGAAGATAAATATCAATACATATTATCAATATACCATATTACAAATATTACACTTGGGATGTGGGGAATAGGGCAGAAATAATTTATCATCTTTCCAGTCGCAATCCTAAATTATAACTGCCTCTTCATATTTTGATAAATTGTATAAATTCAAGGAAATACAACATTTCATACTTTTATGTAAGACCCTGAACTAAATATTCTTGATTTTTTAAGAATCCCTTCTACCTAGGAAATCAATTCATATATTGACAGGGACTATTTCTTACCTAGAACTAAAAACTCTTAGTCTTACATTAAACTGTCCATAAATTTCACAATATACATATTCTCGTGGGCCTACTTTTATGCAGTGGCATCGTCTGTTCACATTGTTGAGAGGGAATATTGCTCCTTCAGAACGAAAACCCTGTCTTACATTAAACACTGTTCATATATTTCACAATATACATTCTCATGGGCCTACTTTTATGCAGTGGCGTCTTCGGTTTACTTAATTGAGAGGGAATATTGCTCTTAGTTTACTTAATTAAGAGGGAATATTTCTGTTAGAACGGATAACACCTGGTCTTTTATTAAACTCTTTTCATAAATTTCACAATATGCATTCTCATGGGCCTACTTTTGTGCAGTGGCGCGCATATAAACTCTTTTCGTAAATTAAACAATATGCATTCTTATGGGCCTACTTTTGTGCAGTGGCGCGCATATAAACTATTTTCATAAATTTCACAATATGCATTCCTGTGGGCCCACTTTTATGCAGTTGCATCTTCTGTTCACTCCTATATAGGAAGCATCAGCATCAGCTAATCTGGCCTCAAGATCGTTGATCTTCGCAACATGTTGTGACTTCTCTTGAAGAAACTGAGCTTTGTCATGGACTGATCGCTCCAGCAGTTTCTTTGAACGTGAGAGTGCGTCCTCAAGCGCAGGGAGATACTTGTCATCGTCCCTCGCTATGCCGTCCATGAGAGAAGTCATTGTAGTAGAAATCGGCTTAATAACTTTGCAGCGCTTGCCAAATGGAGCCTTATGAGTAGTCTTACAATTGGAGCAACGTTTCTCCATTAAACTCCATCAACCTCAAAAGGTAAGTGGGACATAATAATTGCAGAAAACTTTCAACCACAATTGCCCCACTGGCGCGCTGTGAGCCTGAAGAACTACTGGCTTGTT
Organism: Sthenelais limicola; assembly: GCA_942159475.1. NCBI lineage: Eukaryota > Metazoa > Annelida > Polychaeta > Phyllodocida > Sigalionidae > Sthenelais > Sthenelais limicola. Next base: position 43,038,989 of record OW804100.1, read on the forward strand.
GCTAGGGTAAACAAACAGCCGCGGGAAACATTCATGGGGCACCTTATTAAATCGCAGTTATACCCTTATTGTATCTAACAATAATAACCATAAATTTCGCAATATGCATTCCTGTGGGCCCACTTTTATGCAGTTGCATCTTCTGTTCACTCCCGCTGCTAACCACTATCAACTGCACCCTTCAATCGTACACGTTGAGCAGCACCAAAATACTTAGAGCATGCAGGTACTAGTTCCAAGCCCAATGTTATGCAAGATACCAATTGCCAACTTGACTTCTAGTATTTAAACAGTAATTCAGGCTTGGAAATAAAAAAAGAGCTGCATGATTTTAGCCAGAGTACAGATACAAATACAGCCAAGTCGAACAAGATTTGCAGCGACCAGACTGTTGCAAACACCACAAAAATTGGGACTACATCAAACGATAGAGAGTTTGGCAGATACAACGTATCTTGAAACCATCCCCAAAGGAGAGAGAGAATAACAATATAGACAACAACTCCTTTCATTTACTGCATATGAATAAGGCTTGATATAGGTATTGCAATAGTTTTTTTGTTGGTCTCTACTTAGGAAAATCGAGATAAATCGATTTAGATAAATCAAATGAAAACCTAATAAGTCTTGAAATAAATGCGGTACATAGGCATTCGTGTAGAATTATAAAACTGACTGAATTACGAAGCAATGAGTATTTGATTTAGATTTGTTATCCACTACGGTATTGAAGCATTTTCACTATGACGAAGGCATACAAATAACAAACGGACGATATTTTTCACAGTATAAGAACCCAAATTTCAATACATAAATTACAAATACTACCAACAAATTAAAGAAAAGAGATAATATTCATGTTTCATATCAATAGCAGACATTTCCCTAGGATTGCATAATATTTCTCCCCAAAGCAGATTTCAATCAAATTTAGGAAGTCTTAAGATTTCAAGCATATTTTTCTTGACCATTTCTAGTTCAGCCCTCACAGACAACCTGCTAATTCCTGGAATAGAATTCCGTGTATTGTTGGACAGAAGTATGTCAGATAAAGCCAATCTCTTGTCTTGCTGAGTAGGTCCATGGGCAATAATAAATAGCATTCACTCCTAATAAAACATTCAAAAATAACATTAGAATGAAATCTGCTTGTGGAAAACCTATCCTCCATACGCTGGACCAACGATAAAGAGAACATAATAAAGCCATGAGAAATACTGAGGTAACCTGTGTCTTGCGCAACCGCCTCGTACGAGCACCTCCTTTACCAGCCGCAACTTTAGACTTTTTACGTTTCTGCTGATTCACAAACAAAGATCAAATGCTATGTTTTAGCCTTTGGCTAGATAACACCTTCTTAAAATATACCTGAGATAGAACAGTGCTTTGTATATTTACCTATCAGACTTATTACTGAACATGCACAGATATATTCTTAACAATTAATCTGAGTACAAGAGTTGAGAATGATATGGTAGTTGCATTGTCACAAAGAGCAGAACACTGACCTTGTTTGGAGCTTAGACATTTTATTTGTCTCGCTCATTTATTTAATCGCAGATTATTTTTGCTAATCGCAGATTATTTTTGCTAATATTCATTCTTCAGGGCCTATTCAAAACTATTTTTGCCAACATTCAAACGTCCCAAACCTGTTCGCAGACTTGTGTATCAGACCCATTGATTGCGAATTTCGTAAAATAATGCTGATACAATATGATTTTTCTTTTTTTAAAGGGAAGACCTAGTCTTTTATACCTGCTCCTAAAATACCTGTCAAAACTGGCAATTCAAAGTTTTGATGGATCTAATAAATTATCTGTAAAAAAAGCCCATTGTACAATGCAACACCTATCACAGTATCTTCTGTATATATTATATGCGTGTACAGCATTTGAGTGTACAGATAAGTGTATTTCATGCAGTAGATTATATGTATACCAGTATTTATCACCTATGATACTTACTTTGAGGGGTGGCTTCTACAAATACCATACAACTATTATCTAGTGCTTCACACTTGATATTGGGGGCGTATAGAGTGTTTTATAATCTGTGTTCAAGTGTTAGGACCAACTGTAAATCAATGTAGGGCCAGAAAATTGGAACAACTCGAAAATAAATCAAATGGGATATTAAAACAAATCAAATATCTCCTAATAAAATAGGTTAGTCCAGTCATTGTTAGCATTTGAAATATACCGGGCTGCTCAATGATCATATAATCCCTCGGTGTTTTCATGTTTTGGGGATCAAGTCTGAACAAACAAACAAATAACAAATTTCTTTAATAAAATTTAGTGTGATAAATTTCCCTCGTTTTATCTAATCATAGTTCTTTAACCTCATTTGGTGTTTTAGGGCGGTTTATGCATGATAATGCACATCTCAATGGGATTAATAATAAAATTTAGATAAAGAAATATCTAAATTATTCAAAATTAGGCAAACAAGTTGTACTTACCACTTCCTCAGCTTCCACCTGATCTATCGGAAGGTCGACCTTTGTGTCCTTGGACTCCTCCACCTCCTCAGCATCCTGCGTCTCGTTATTCTTCTGCTTGGCTTTGAAGATACCTCCCTCATCTGTAAGAACCAGCTCTTATTGTAACAAATAATGTAAATTTACTTCAATTATCACCCAAGTATAGACTAAAAGGAATCGTAACTGACCTTTTACCCAAAGCCATAGGTTTGGCATGTTACATATATAAAGTTGGTGCTACTAGGCAATGTCTTGGCCAGAATAAGATACCTTTAAATCAGTTAACATAGTTTCTGTACTTCAAATAATTGCATATACATTTGTATCACCTAAAATGTATCAATGCATTTGTATTTGATTACAATACATTGATTTTTATAATATTGCAAACGAACAAAAACTAGCCTATATGATTATAGTAGGCAACAATTATTAAGAATTTTCCAAATACAATTATAGACTTCGAAAATCCTTTCTTGGTAATAGGTATTGTATAAAACCCAGGCGACCAATGATTAAGTTATCCTAAGCAAATAACAAAGATATCTAAGACACCTCACGTCTACTGGGTTACCTTTTGCCTTTCTATATACAACAGTATTCTCATAGAAAAATCAATAGACTACAAAAATAACGAAATACTGTTATTTCCAAACATATCTATTCTTCAATAGAATTGTTTGTTTGTACAATATCGCCCTGGTAATTTCTCAAATCAAAATCTACAATTTATGCATTAATTGTGTGCTCTAGCCACACACACTCTGGTAAAGAAAGTTGTTTGGGTTCAATGATGAACCCATTCTTCCCAAGATATGTTTGTGGTCAGGACATCCGAGGAATTCCTCTAGATTTAGAATTATTCCTTAATTCAACAAGGTTGTTAAATACTTAATTCAGAGAATTCTAGTCCTACGGATGCGGATAAAATAACACTAATATGACTTGGTTATTGGATGAATGGTTCAAATTAAATTTGTACATAAATAAAAATGTCCAATTATAACACTAATAACATAAATGGCACCTAGAGATGGACACTATATACTGTTCTAGCCTACCACATACCAAATGGAAATATCCCTTTCATAATATACCGCCGTGGACTTCTCCCTGCTAGTATGCCATATGAATATTTCAGCGATGGCAAATATGCGGCAATTACTTAAATGGCCTCTATACATAAGATCTTTTCATTTTTACGTCGGCTGCAAATCCGAGGCATTTTAAACTGTTAGTGGTAATCGATCATGTGTTAGATCATTCAATATATCTTTGCAAGCTCCCAGCAGAAGACATTATTATTCTTTTTATTTTTGTAAGAGTGTTTTATGACGACAAACTAAGTCAGTTCATACAACTGGTCTTCCACTAGTGCCTGGGATAGACACGGAGAAATAGCAGTCACACCATGACCGGGCGGTTTTGACCGCTCAGCCACCCCATATCCCTAATTCTTGCTGTCAATGTTGTAATAACTGTTGTTGTTATCAAAATATTAGTGCCCCATCATACCTTTATCTAGATCTACTTGTTTGGTATTCTCTGGCGTCCTCTTGTGCTTGACAGGCTTGGCATGGAATACCTGGTTCTCCTCCTTCTTGGGTACACGAGGAGGTCGCGGCCTGTGCTCCGCTCTGTAATTGAAGGATTATAATAAAATACTTTATATTTCTTTTACCGAATCTAATACTAACAAGTGTCGTTATGAGGTTCAATAATCCAAAGTGATAAGTTATAACATATACGTCTATGCTGTATGAGAGATGCAATAAAGGGAGTGCAATAAAAATACATGTATTCATATTGGACACATTCCATATGAGTTCGAATTGTTTAACTTGTATATATCTTATGGCGATTCAGATTCAGATTCATCAAAGATTTATATGTTAATCTAATTCCCTTTGCTAAGGAATAATAATAAATAGTGAATGGAACTCGATTCTTGTTCGATCATTTTCTTCTTCTGATAATTATACCGGCGCCTCGTTCCATTCTCTCTATTCATTGAACCATTGATTGTTGATCCCAGCGTTAATAGTCATTAGTGTAAGTGCAAAGTATTAAATGCGAATGTATTTATAGCTGACAGACAAGACCTATAAGTACAATGTGTTGATTTTCTTTATTGATAATAGTTGATGGGGAAATATATATAATTTAAAACAGCAAAGATGAAAAAGACATTCCTCAATCTTTTATCCCCTGTCTGCATCGTCCTCTGGGCTTATTTTCTAGCTATTTCAGGGGTGTTGTGAGTAATTGCTAATTCATAAAGTAAAAAAATTCATATAGAGTAAAAAATAAGCCTCACAGGTTCAGTTGGTTGATAATTGTAATGTACATAATGACCAATTGTGGACCTTATGCATAATTCAGTAGGCTGTTTCTATGTACCTTCATACACAGGTTTACAACCACTGTTAACTAAAAATACATTTGGTACTATATTTGGAATTAGAAATCAGAGCAGTTTCTTGAATAAATGGAGGAATTTGGATGTCAATTAAATTCATAATCTTTGCTGTTATTTGGGGGGTTCTATACTCGCATATTCGGACGACCTGGGTCATGTTATCCACATATTCGTATATTACATGTACACACACACAAACACACACCAGACCCATAGCTATGTGTACACAATGATCAGGGTAAGACATGACAATACCCCCAAGTGTAAAACATGACACCTGTGCCCCATTGCATGCACATGATCCTGCATGCAAACATGCACCACAAACATATACTCACAGTACATAAACACTCACAAACAATTAAGCGTTGTGTAGGCCTCTTAGAATTGGATTAAGAAATGGGGTGTGCAGTGTTAGTACATGAATAGAGCACGAGCAAAGAGATTTACGCTAATCTATTAATCTAAATAGCAAAATATAATAAACATTGTGGAGTTTTGATAGCAACAGCGCGAGTGTCATGACAGTAAGTGCATCAGTAAGATGACTGCTATAGAATCAGACAAGATCTGCATCATGAGTAGAAAGTTGGCCCAAACCGACGTTAATATCATTCACCATACACACACACAAAACACATGTTAAGTCTTAATGATTAGGAAAGGAAAAGAGGAAGAGAGGGACAGATCCATGGGTTAGCCTAATATTAAAGAATACTTCATCCAACGATATCCATCGCTATATGTATGCTCATCCTCACTTTCAAGTCACACAGTCCATTATATAGGGGTTAACCGAATATTTTATTTCTAGGCAATATGAATTACGACATTCTGCTTCATTGAGACGTTTACTATAACATGTATAATACCGCCCAGAGCATGGCAACCCATTCAATATTACATATGAAGCTTACATTGTGTTTATGTTCCCCTCGTACTGTTTCATTTTCCTCTTCTTATGATATGTGTATTAGTTTCCCAGAGATTCTTTGATGCGGGGAATGACAATTTAATTCACTTGCTATAAAAATTACTTCTTTCAGGTTTTTCAATTCTGCGTTTAACACCAAAGAATGGACTGTGTGGAACTGGGATTGTAGGTTGTGAGGGGGTCTTGGTATATGTATCTGTCCACATACTGTTTTCTGGATTTGTTGCTCTTCTCGGAAGAACCGGTACTCGTAGAGTTCGGGTAGTCACTGCTGTCACTGCCCGTGAGCCCTGGAGAGTTTCGGGTCTTGAGAGGAGCCAGCTTGCTGTTAAAGATTGACACAGACAACAAATGTATAAATCAATAAATCTATCACAAACGAATCTTCCTATTCCTTATATTCAGCCAGATAACCAAGATGGTGTCGCTGACAATTGTCTTGGCACCAGAATTCATCTCATTAAAAAGTCTTTGTCTAACCCAAAAGTCGGCAGACTGGTATAAACAGAAATCACCATTGTATGCCTCAACTGAGATATACGTATAAAAAAAGAAAAAAAGAAAATGTCCCCTGATCTGGATAGTTCTTGGACTTGGGACACTATTTCCAATGGGGAATTTCAATGCCAGAAGAGTTTCTCTTACTGCAGTGGCAACCCTTCCTTTAAACTACGAAACCCTCGTTAATGAACCTCATCTTTTATGGTAGAATCAAAGATGATCAAGATAATGACAAACCTAACGAACAAGCAAAAGTAAGCGCATGTTACAGACTTCAAAAAAAATATTTAATCGTGATCGATTAACGATTCTATGTTGCATTAAAGTACTCAAACACTATGTTGATTCACAGAAGAAAAACTGTCTGTAAAAACATAGTGACAATTTGCTTTCGTACATGAACCATTTTTATGCAGTGAAACTAACTTTGGAACACTTAAGTCGCTGCGACTTTAATTTCTAACCTTGGATCCAACAGATCTGAACCTCCGAGGAACTCGCATAAACAAGAAGCTAAAGTAAAGAGCGATCAGTGTGAAACGTAAATCAAAAATAGAATTGTTAACCAGCATCACTACGTATTACTTCTAATACACCACAAGTCTGATTACAATATGTTCACAATTGCCCACCTGTACAATCGCGAAGATGTTAACCTTAAGCTCGTACACCACTGGTGCGATATGAACATGTGTAATTTATTTTTGTATTATATGCCCATGGTGTACGAGAGGGTGCAAAAGCGGGGGTTCCATAATAGCATCGTTATGGTACACGTAACATAACAAACGGAATTATTTCGGGGCCAAATGCAGTGACAAGTTACATAAATTCTAGTATGTTTATGCTCATTTTCATTCATTCTGATCGTGGATGTAATCGAAAATGTATGAAACAAGATCCTGCAGGCCTATTGTACCATTCACTCTCTATATATTTCTTCCATATAGCATGTGAGGATGAATACTTATACAAAAAAGTTCAGAATGAATGCAGCATTATTTGTGTGTTGTATGTGACATACATCCATTGCACCTTTATTGCACTTCATACCGTCCCAGTGGAGTACAGGCTATCATATCTCATGATATGGTGGTGGATACCGGACATATATAGCATAGCTTTACTAGACCTGTGGTCATCACAAGTAGATGGAACTAAAATACTGGGGCATTCATATTCCATCAGGAGAGACCGTTATACCAGGGGGCATGTCTCCTCCTCTGTAATAGGGGGTTTTCATTACTACCTGAATAAGTCTGATGTAAGTGACCGTGAGATTGAGGTTACTAATGCTTTATTATATTTAGGTATCAATAAATTATATACTTCAGTCAAACACCCCCAACTTGTTGCTACAGATTTATTTTCATATAATTCATCAGAAACTTAGGTATTTCATATCCTCCTCTGACTTCAATGCTAAGTCAAGTCCCCTATTGACCAACTATAAATGCACTGAAATAGTTCTATCCTTAAGAAATCCATAAAATGACTGGAATCAAAGTATTTAATGGAAAAGAACTCCCATGAATTTAATAGTTACCCCGGTACGATGCCATTACTTGACTCATCATTGACCAATTTATTTTACCCAATAAATGTTGTACTGAGCCATGCCATAACATCTGCTCTTAGAAATAGCCAATTGAGATCCTTCTACCTATGTTTGTACTTAGTAGTAATTCTTGCTATATGTGATAAGAAATGATCTCCCAATGCAAATATGAATGTCCAGTTTGATGACATGTTGTATCTTGTATTTCTGCGAATGCAGAAATCAGAAATGCACAATGAGAAATGCATAGAACTGCTTCGAGAATTTGTCTAGGTGTTGAATAAAGATATGTGTGCTTTGTGCTAGTTTCCCTGCATGTGTTGTATACACACCTATCATACGTATACCTTGGTCTAGTGTTCCCAGCGTAGTTTATAATAAAGATATATATACCAATGATGTCTTATTACTTCCGATATAACGAATAGATTTATAAGTATTTATAACCCATCAGTATTTGTTTTCTACTAGTTTTTTTATATTTTTCTTTCAAACGTATTTCTAAAATAAGAATGAATTTATTGAAGTTGTATCGCAAAGAATAAATATATATATATTCAATATAGATGCGGTACGAAACATGAATTTAATAGACGGGAAAATGATTCATTCTTGATATGTATGTGCATACTTACAAAAGTATACCAATCCGGTAACATTATTACAAATGAGCAATAGTATAGTACATGGGCACAAAATGTGCAATATTTTTTATTTCTAAAACATCCCTTATTTAGAGAAAAATCAAATATATATACAAAATTTGCGATATATCCCCAGCTTCTGAAAAAAAAGTACCAAATGTACCATGAAAATACTGATTAAAAATTTTCTGAATCTTAAACATTGCATAAATATTTATTCTATATTCTCATACTATAGATGTACTTCAAGACTCGAGGAAAAGTAATAGAAGATTTGTGAAGTGATATGAAAATGATATAAGTTGTAATGTGAGCACTTTACAGAATATAAACCTGTAATAGTACAATGGGTGATTACGTGGAGATGATACACACCTGTAACCAAGCGGCCTCCTTGGTCTAGGTAGGTTCAGGAGGAAAAACAATTCATTCATCAAGTATTTATAGGCATTGATGTGTATTTATATTTTTTAATTGTTTGCAGTAATAAACAACCTTTTTTTATTAACTCACCGAAGAAAAATGTTATGTCGAAACACCATGAGGAGATGTTATACAAAATACTCCTGCCCACGCAAAAGAATTTAAAAAATACCACAGACTAAAAACACCCATGATAGTATTTGTATATTTTAATGATTGTTTCCACGATGTAAATCACTTTGGACGAATTATACCCAAGGAAAGGGGTGGGGGCTGACTGAGACTATCTTCAAACACTATATAATAGAATATCATATCCAGAGTCAATAGTGGCGTTAGTCCTTAGAAAATAAAAATGACTCTTGAAAGGTCAAATATACTGTCTGGGAATAACAAATATTTCATAAATAACAATCGCATTAATATGAGAATCTACAAGAGAGTAAAATGCATCACAGTATAATTGAAATGGCTGTACACTGAAAATGAAGCATTGAAGTAAACATCGGTATGGCGTGCCGTCAAAACAAAACAAAATTAAATTGCCCAGTGATGTCCATGCTCGATTGGAATACTCAGGTTTTATTTATTCTTGTCCATAAGTTCGTGGTGTTGTACAAGTGGCTACACGTTTAGAAAGAAAGGTTCTTTTGGTTTACAAATGAAAACCCATTGTTGTATTTAAACTAAACAATCTCAGATCCCATTTTACACAACTATAGTTTGGTCGGTCCTGAGATGACTACAGACCATTTTAACAGATCTTGGAGAGGGTCACGTTATAATTGCATTTTTTTAATATTTTCATTGGCATTTCAGTAGCTCTTTTGTCAATGGTCCAGGACCACAACTCCCCAATGCTCCCCCCACCCCCCACCCCACTACGTCCAGGAACACACTTCACCCTAGTTCTCCAAAAGAACTGCTCAGGGCTATTAGCTTGACACTTTGTCCCATGAATACAATTATAAAGGGAGACTCTCACTCTTAAGGCTTTTTTTTTATTATTTACAAGGGAACTATATAGTCATCTCAGGGTAGACCAGCCTATAAGAGCACACGCCTCTTTTTCTTCTATCGTAGAAATACTCCCCTGTCAAGAGGAACCGAGGAATCCGTTAAAGGATTCGGGTTCATTTTAGAAGAACCTTTTATTCTAACAGTGTGGTTGCTTTCAGGAAAGCGTGTTCATGGATAAGCTCAAGAATTTTCACGAAGAGAATTTCCGTATTTTTGTAGAAAGATGTGAGACGTGGAATTTAATTTATGTGTTATAAATAAGGCTGGTTATATGTTATTACGATAGTTCTTTGCACTTTTCCCATCGTCTAGAAATCAAACTATGCGATCTAAATCTTTGAGATTTAAAAGTAAATATTAAATTACAATGTTACAATGAGCCCTAGTGGATAGAAGTGGGTGGAGAGTATTCAACTTATATCCTTCAGGTCCTTTCACAAAAAGTGACATATGGGAATGAGAAAGAATTCTCTTCCAAAATGGCGATGATAGTTAAACACTAAGACATGCAGCGGCAAATTTCTGATTTGTTCAAGCCAATAATTAATAACGGACCTGTTGCATAATAAAGCAATACTTTACGATCTGTCATGAACATAACTTTTCCCGAGTTCTCATAGCTGATATATAACTGATATATTAGTATTTAAGCGTATAATCTTTAGCTGTCAGATTATGCAACTTTATTTGTCACAATTTATAATGTAAAGAGCTCTATAGAATGCTAGAGTCTCTGAAAGGTTACGGTCGTAGAGCCATGATCGTAAATTTGTGATTTATTATTATGAAAAGGGTCCATGAAGTGGTATGAGGTGTTTGTGTGAGTGAGGAGGAAAGGTTTGAACTTATGTTATACCGTCTGTACTCCATGTCGATAGAACTGTCATCACTCGAGCTAGTAAAAATTAAGAACATCGATTTTTGTTTATAGAAGGGTGTAAAATGAAAATAAAATGAGAACAATAACACGGTGTGTTTATAATTTGGCACTCCTGTGTCATGATTTGCCTTATTAAAAGAGTCTCTATCTTGATATATTGGCGTGTTATGAATGAACTGAATGTATTTTAATTCATCATAATATATTGTGAATCTGATTCCATACCAATGTGTGCAAGATAAAGGATTGGGCAAAATTTGAAAATTCCTAAGAATAAGAAAGCTGATGTAATGTAATGTAAATAAAAATATTCTCCTAAATGTACATAATTTATTATGTAACATCCAAAAAGAATAGTTATACTTTCGATCGAATTTGCCAATCAATCTTATCTTTTTCGCGGCCTTCCCCCCAAAATGTCTGTTAGAGTCTATTTATGGCACTCGGACACCAAGACCTCATCCACAACATATCAAGAGAGGTACTAAAGACTATATCGACGATTGGTAGCCAATATTAGATGGGTTGCTTGGATGATTCTCATCTTTTAAGATTATGTTTATTTAGCATAACAAATATGAGTAAGATCTTCAGAAAATGTACAATTTATCTTCACCAATCCTCTCAAATAACCCAAATTTCAGACGGAAATAAAGTCCAAAATACAATTCAACCTAACCAACCAACCAAACAGATTGCTAGAATCAATGCAATGCAGAATATACTCGAATTTACCTAGAATTGGCCAAATTGCAGCCTTATTTAGCAGTATTTACTAAATATGTATAGCTGCCAATTGTACATTATCTGAGAATCTGACTCATATATGAGTGTTACACATACATGGACCCTCTTAATTACCCCCTCCCCCCTCCCCGAAGCTCCTACTGTCCAAAAGCACCTGAAGAACGACTCAGAGAGATTCCAGCGTCAGGTGAGAGAGTAGGCTAAACTAACAACTAATATGACAAATATTTGGCTTCTAACAGGCAAGCAGTTCCGACCGCCAGTCTGTCTACTCACTGTCATGGACCCAACAAGGACACTTACAAGCAAAATATCCTAGCACTTTGAAAATATTATTTTTTAAAAGAAAGAAAGAAAATTAATGTGAACCATCCTCACAAACCATTAGCTATGGCAGTAGTGCCTTCACAGAAAGACCCTGCAATGCAACCTCCCTAGCCAAGTTTGCTTTTGAATGTCAACATCTTGCCAACAAATGTCAAGCTTAGAAATATGATCTCTGGCACCAAGTATATGCATGCATATAGTCTGGAAACTGGGATATACATGTACAAGGTCATGTATGACAAGAACCACTTCACAAATTGTCATATCCCATGAATGTATTAGCATAGCTATTATTCCTAATATCAGTATATGTTTATTCGGCATAACATTACAATACCATTATATGTGAAATACAAATATTTCGAATAAGAATTCTATGCAAAAAGAATGGTGTGAACCTTTCGAATTGTGCTCTATTGTCTTATAGTGGAATTTCTGCAGTGCTAACTGCTTTGCTTCGCTACACGTGTTTATGTTAAGAATGTGGAGGGACATCTCCCTGTATATTTTACCTGGCTGGTATATTGCACAATCACCACTACCCCTGCCACCCTCCAGCCCCCCCCCCCTCCACCGACCCTCCCTCCACTCGGCTACGCAGTCTGAACTTTTAAAGTGGTCCAGAGCCTCATTAATTATGCAGAATACTTTGGCTGCTGGAGCAGAAGATTAAATCACTTCACTTGTTAGGATTAGAATGAAAGAAATCTAGTATTCCTAATGTACTCGGATCATTGTTGCTAACAGTGAACTAGAAATTAAATGCACCTCACTCTGAAGTAGTCAGCCTCAAGCCACTATGTGTGAGATTTAAGAAATATTGGAGACTAGAAAAAGCTCACACTTGATGTATGTAACACAGAAAATGTTTATAGATTAAATAATGAGATTTTTGCCACTTGAGCATATTTGAAAAGGCAAGAACACTGCTTAAAAGCCCAAGGGATATTAAATGATGATACTTTTATGTGTTGCTTTTGTATCTAAGCTGTATTTTCTACTCATACCACTGAAGGTACCTATTTTCTGTTTGATCTGGAAATCTAATTGTGCCTTATTTACATATTCGCGACATAGCAACACCTCAATGACACAGCAGCTAGATGTAGGCGGGTTCAAGTTAACCAAGCTGCTGTCACTCAAATTCTATGTGATAGAGCATTATTACCCCGGTGAAGGTCTTGGAGGGCGTGGTGGAGGTCTAGGAGGAGGGCGTGGATTCAATGTTTGATTGACAGGTACCTGCCGTTCTCGCACGATAATGAATGTTGCGCCCCTTTCACTTACAAATCAAAGATTGAAGAAGAGTTTATTAAATGGTTGACCACTGTATACCATGGGGTAGTAAAAGCCAATCTAATAATCACGTCGTTATGGATAGGACCTTAGTTATCTCTCTACATGTAACAAATGAAAAGAAAAATGCAATTATCATGGTTTTTCTATCACTGATGATGGTAATTTATAGACTTTATATTCCCTGTTCCAGTGAATTTTGATCGAAATGCATTTGAAAAGGAAAATGTAAGGCTAGAGTGGGTCTTTCAGACCTTATGCAACAAGAATATATGCATATCCTGGCCATTATAAGCGCTATATGACATAAACCTCCATACTACATAGATGTGCATTTCCAGGACAATAAGAGATACATTTCCCTATATGAGCCATGTACATTGCTTCCGATGAAGGCATTAACAGGTGGAGTGTTTCCCTTAAGAGTGAGCCTATAGTTCATAACCCCATATCTGGTCACATTTCAGAAAAAAATATCTGAATGTAGAAAGATAGATATAGCATTTCGCTCTAAAGGAACTATTTAAGAACGTCTGCAGAAACTTAGAAGTTTAAATTAACAACCCAGTTGCATGCATGACACGTTTTTTAATTCTATATTGAATATATTATATTCATATTGTAAAACAAACCTGGTAACTCACAAAGCTGTTATTGATATCGATAAAATATTGATGACCGCGAAGGGTTTTTTAACGGTATTGATGGAACAAGTTCACCATCAAACATAATAATTGACAATGGGAATTTATCTAGGATTGTACTAATCGCTAGCACCATACGCACGAAGCACATGTCCCTCATTTGGGTGGAGCTCATTGCAATCATCACAAAACTGAGTGGAACAAATTGCATACTACAGGAGATCTACTTCTCGTTCAGAGTTCTATAGGGCTATTAGGCAGGGCGACATTAGGCAACCTAATTGATGCCTGATTGGTCAACAAAGGATGACCAGAGCAGTCCAGACACACTGACCATCGTCTCCGTAGCAACCAATAATAAATCTATTTGAGATCAGAGGTCACAAAGCGAGCAACAATGGCGGACAAAAAGGGGGACATGATTCCAGCCATTGATCCATGGTTACGTAAAGTTTGATTGGCGGAGAGGTTATGCACTGTACATATTTGTACAAAGGAGAGATTCTGTCTCGTGTGACATAGAACGTATATGGAAGTGTCATGGAAGGCTATCCCATTTCAGCTCAAACTATTCTCCTTATGTCTATGATATCCAACAGAAGATCTACTTTGTTTCTTGCGTTCAATAGTTTACTTTTGCGTGGGGGCACAATATATCATAAATGCATACCCTGCCACGTTTGCTACTCAATAACTCGTACATACGTTTTGATTTCAAATAATTCACCTAATTAACCTAGAAAATGATATCCCCTAAACTTTTGCTCTGCAATCTATAAAAGAACGCGTGCTAAATCTAAGAGGTTTGAATGGAAAGGCCAGATGCATGGTACCTTTGTGAATAATTTTGAAACGTTACAACAAATATGCAAATGTTGTTACAAACCTCATAATATTAGTCACCAATGAAATTAGTCACCAATGAAAGTGTATCTAGTGGAATAATTAATTATTGACTCTATAATTTTGACTATAATTATGAGCTATGGAATTATTTCCTGAGTATTATATATATGATCATTGCTCCATGCAAATTAATTGTTGGGACGGGCAAGGAAATCCTCTGTATTTTCTCCAAATGACAATAACTTTCTTTATTCCGTTAAATCTAAAGTATAAGAACCAAATTATGTTCGCATTTTGAGAAATAATTGTCGAAATGCTATTCCAGAGTGATTCCCAGGGAAACTTCAGCGCACCCTATTCCTGATTAGTTTACAAGGATTTTTTTTATGCATTATCAACACGCTCACATGCATCGGGAGCATTGCATATTTAATCAGTTAATTAATGGATTGTACTAATTAATTAAGGTAACTATCCCAAAGTACCCGGCACAGGATCGAAGTACATGACCAGATGTTTATTTTAGTTTGTTTAATTAACTTTTAAATTTATAAATTTAGACTTAGAGAGACGGGGCAAATAAGAAGGATGACACGTATAGCCCAAGAGATTCAAATGACTTTTAATTAACAGGACACTATGTAGCTGACAGAAATTACTAATATATTATTCCTGAAATAATTGCAATATCTTAAATGAAAACTTGTTATGTTTTGTTCATAGCGATTGGAGAACCACAAGTCTTAGCTATTGACAATAACCTTTACTTTCAATATAAACTTTAACACGAGAATAAATATGAAGCTAATCTTGACTTGATATCATAAGATATAGGTCTATAGGGCTATGAACATGTAGGCCTATACGTATGGTGTTGTAGCAAACCGTTAACTATATAGGGCGATAATTGGGGTGTTTACTGCAGGAATTAACCTCTATAATCCTCTAATCCGCCCTGGAGAAGCTAATCCGGAAACCATGGAGACGATTATAATTGCTGGGGTGCCGTATAGAGCATACAACATTGTATACAGTGCCAGGAATTATTTCCTTCCAAAAAGCAGTTAGCTAGCATTGAGGGTAGATGTCTAACCAATGGTAATGTGCTCATAATATTGGAGTGGTCTTTTTTTTTACTCATTTGAAGAACTGAAGTTATATCATTAGTTGTAAAATATCCCTCGAGTTACTGTCTTTTATTAGTGGTAATGCTTGACGTACCTCGCATCAAAATCAAATAATGAACTTCGCCCAAAAAAACAATTACGGAACCCCTTAGCACATCTGTAAAGTTTTTCAAATTAAACGAGACGTACCGTAGGGGAGGTGAAGTTTAATTTTAATTTAATCGAGGACACCACGAGGGGTGTGGAGAATAAACGAGATTTAATTGATAATTAAATATTGAAATGGGATTCTGTGCAGAGAGTATCGCCAGGTGAAAGGGCAAAATAAAGGACAACTTGAAACAAAGTAAGTCTCCTATTAGTTGTGGATCAATATATTTACAAAGGATGTCTGCAATAGCTTGCAATAAGCACCAAAGTTAAGACATGTTGCAATCATTACACTGTGACAATAAGTGCAACGTTTATGTTGCCTCATATTGTTTAAATCTAACCGCCACAACAAGGTTTAATCTGTGTACCAAGGACTGATCTACAAGTTCAGCGATTACCTGTGAGATTTAGGTATCTAGGGGAAATATTGACTTTATATAAACAAACAATTATATAGCTTAATAAACTGGGGGGTCGGCGATGAACAGGTCGTGACCTATCCGTATTTCTCAAGATTTTGACACAACAATTTTGAAGTCCTAGTGTAAAAGGTATTTCAAATATGTTCTTGTTAACTGGGGGTCAAAACCTAAATGTAATTATAATAACGATGATAATTATGTCGATGTTATTGTTACTATATATATATCAATGTAATTAATATCATCATTATTATCCGTATACCAATTACAATATTCCCAGTGACCATTAGGCCAAACAGCAAAAACGTCAATGAGGATATGGCTCAATCTAAAATAAGGGATAAATCCCTTCTATATTTAGCAATCCTGACAGATGAAAAGCTTAAAACTGAACTATTTCAGACATGACCTTAATATGTTATAGCTTTTTATATAAAAATACCGTACTATTTTAGAGGCTTGGTAGTTCAAAAATGACCATATCGATCATCTGGTCAATGAAGGTAAGGGTGAGAGTCGATCACTGAACTTCAATATCAACGTTTGAGGTGAGCTATTACAAGAAAATATGTAATACTAATGAGTGTGGCGCCTAACCAAAACACTATAGAACTATTTACTAATATATGTGTAGACTCCACAAATAAAACCAACAGAACTACGTATTAAACTTAAGCGATACATATACGATATAAGATACGAGTTAAACCTTCAATAATAAAATTGAAGGACATCGTGTGTAAAAGCTTCAGAAACCAAACTTTACCCAACAAATTAGACCAATAGGAATATACGATTTGACAATTGCATAATAGCCATGCAAATGCCAGATACCCGCTTATGAGAATAAGGAAATAGAACATCATGATCTAGGAAATACAAGCATTGCAATGCAAAGTTAAAATGCATCCAGGCAGTTATCAAGGCTGCTCATTCCACAAGCGCATTATTTAGTTTGAGGGACTCAATGTGTCTGCTCCAATCTGGAACAACTCCAATCAGGTTTGAGTGCCTGGCATTGTCCTGAGCTGAATCTCTATGGCTCCGTATAAATAAAACTAAAACAACCAGTAAAAGCAATTATTTCTTTCAAACAAGAGAAAGGTAGGAAAAATGAAAAAAAGAAGAAATCTTGGATTGGGCGCAAAACTATCTCACTGCAGTTAGCAAGGTATGGTTAAAGGTCATAGACACACCTTTGATGCCTTTGGACTCACAACTTCATAGATTTGAGTTTGTACTTAAGTTGTTTAGGTTTGCTCATTCGCGGAAGTTAAAATTGTTAATGCAAAAAGACTGTTCTGACATTCGCCATAATGCGCTAATATTTGTTGATAATCAAAATCAAAGGAATGCGCCTGAATTGATTAAGATCGGGAACAGCCCAATTGCCTTAGTAACCCCATTATCGCCTATACAGAGCGAGACAGACTGATAAGCCTGCATGAATGGTAGACCCCCTCGCCTACCACCAACCCCGACACACATAGACATCCATGACTTGTCCAAAAGCTGGTCCCTACATTTTTAAAACTTCTCTTCTTTTGAGCTAAATTGAGTATCAAGACAAGGCGGTCTCGACATCTCAGAGCCCGGTGGGTGCAGTAAGAGACAATCATATTGATTGGTGGCTTCAGAGCCGATCTGCTCCCTGTAGTCATGCCGACAAACAACAGGAAATGGCTTGCAGCCAGAACTTCCGCAAGACGCTGAAGGAAAGAGCAAGCCCTGGGTGGTCGTGATTATTTATGAACTTCAATTGTTCAATGGCTTTTTTTATTCGGTCCAGTTATTAAAACATTGCATTGCAAATCAGGGTCCAAATGGAAGTTAATGCAACTTGACTGTTGTTCTTCAAGCAATAATTATGTTAAGTTTAATGTTCACCACACAAGATAAAACAAACGTCCTGTTTGCTCATATCATCTTATATGCTCATATAAGCTACCCAGCACTGCCACACTCAGTGGTCTACAATACCCCCAAGGCATGCATTATTTATTTAAACCCCTCCAGATGAAGGATCGTTAAGGATTTATAGATTTCTCTCCATTTGTAGGGAATGGGGTATGGTAGATCTAATCTCCCTTGGAAGTTGTAGGTATAATCACTTTTTTTAAAAAGGCTTTTATTTATACTAGGTTGATCATGTCCCTATTGCAGGGTTTTTCACTTGCCCCAGATCCAATAATATGTACAATTCCAATAGATGAAATTAAGGAATGTCAGCAGTGCATATAAAACTAAGAAAAGCAATATTTTATTTATTCTATTTTAACAAATTAATGGTAAATGTGTGCTTCAAGTTAAAGTTTCCATTTGAATGAAAAGCTCCAAATAGAAAATTTGGCCAGTTCCTTATATCATATAATGAAATCAGCAAATTGAAATACTATCCCGATACAATTAACCTTTGTTTTACCCATATAACTCTTTTCTCTGTTTTTCCTACCTACACTCTCTTTCATGAAGGGTAAAAGTTTTACTACATTCAATTAGTCTTCATGAGTGTTATATGGGTTCCTAACACAACTAAAATATATTGCACAATCAGCTTGCACTTCAGCATTATTTCATGCAGTAGAACTCGAAGATGCTTTAAATAAAATGTATTGTACATTGCATATCCCTTAATTGGGTTTAGATGAAACTAACATATTGAGTTTGTGTGGGGGGGGGGGGCAAAAAATTTCTTGTTAAAGAAGATAAGATTTAAAGAACACTTCATGCCAAAGTTGTCTGATCCAGCACTGAAGATTTAAAAGTTGATAAAGATCAAACCCCAGGGATCAAAGTGTTAACACTCTAGTCTTGGATATATATCTTATCACGATTTATATATTCCAACAATTTTCCTTGCTTTTGAACTGGACTCTTTACGTTGCATGGGATAAATGCCTCTAGATGAATCTGAGAGGGATAACGTATGGCGGGGCGGGGAAACTACGGTATCATATTCCATTCCATTACCTGGAATCCAAATCTCGGACTGCTAAACGAGAGTGTCACGTGATCAAGGCATTGACTCCAGGTAATTTTACTCAGACAAGTTCCTGGGATGCTGCGATGTAACTGCGTAATTATAAAGAGGTTTCCATTGGCTCTTGTCCAAGTCAGAATTATTCATATATGGGCTCCGAATTCTTTGCCAAATGAATGATTTATGTATCAATGAAAGCAATCTTTTCTTTCTATCCAATAACAGTGGCATCAGATTGGTTCCGCATGTTTGGAAACACGGTAAATACGTGTGCTCTAGGCTAGTTAGGTGGATGTAAATACGAAAATAACTCAATTATATAATGTAGCCAGTGAAAGAAGACCCTTATCTATACCATCTTGCAAATAAGATTCATCGAAAGGAATCCAAGACAAATAAAAGACTTTTGATACCAATATATTCGCAATAGTGTTTGTATCTATTTGGATACCACTGGTGGAAAATAATAGCACTCACAGCTAATCATAATGTTACGGAAGCCATTATCTAGTCTATAATCTGCTACTTGCAACTCTAAGTTCGAGAGTAGTTCGAAACATCCCCATGTCGGAAAATTACCTTCACACCCTAATTTCAACAACAGCACTGCCCAGTCATATTTTCCACAATGACCACATAATGTAAAATGTGTACCATACTCTAAGGATTAAACCATTAAAATAACTCGATCGTTTAATTCATCATATAAATCCGCATTGACGAACACAGTTACACAGAAACCTTTCTAATTTTCATCTGAATATTTGATTATTTCTATTCACCTTTTTATCGTGCTTTGTTATGTTTTTTTACCTGACAAGATAGATCATACAACGAAAAAACTGGTCTGGAATCAGAAAGTACAAACAAAACAAGTGGTCACTTTATGAAAGTGAAATGAATAAATAAAAATGGTGAGAGTGACTTGAGTAAGAGATACGTACACGCCATGGTAGTTGTTTGACTTGCGGATCATCCGCGGACTGGCCTGGAAGGGGGCCTGTACACGGCCGTAGTTACACTTGCGGAAACCTCTGTAGTCGCCCGTACATACAAGTACGTAGCTCTCCATATTGTTTAGGTCTGAGACATCCTTCACTGTGTGACCATCTACAGAACATAACCTGCAAGAAAGTGTTTAGATAATATGATGTATTTGTATTTAAATTCATTTAATAATGTATTTATTTTAATCATTTAATTATGACTATCTATATAAATATTTATTTATTTTATTTAATGATTATTGTGTGAACGGCTACTGCTCATCAATCAGAGAGTTGAAATTTTAAGAAAATTACCATCTCACATTGTATAACTTTTCTAAGAGCTATGCTTCACTATGTTCACCGTATGCCGTTTTGGAATTTAGCTGATCCTTACAGGTGCAATTTTCTGATGAATTATTCTGCCGCTTACGCTAACGTAAGTCCCCTGTTACGCCATTCTGTCTTATTATAATTGCTAAGCGTATCTAATTACATGCATAGTCTAGACTGGTGTATGTATCTGGATATATATAACATCTCTCCGTTCGTGCTTTTATTTCTACGACTACCAGAAGGATATCACTAGTTGGCAGTTTATATAAGAGATTGTTTTCCAATATGATATTGGGATTATATTTAACAAACTCCCTACATTGTCACATATTTTCTTTACTTTTCTTCTACTCACAGCAATGTGTAAGATTATCTACCGGGCGATTTTGTTTAAGCATAAAGCGTATATCTTGGCGATACCATGACAAATCGATTTGAACAGTTTCTGCACTTTTGTGCATTCGATCCCCATTACTTGTATCTCAATTTTCCTGGACCACCTTCAGCCCAGAAATTAAGCCGGGAATCCACCCGTACGACATGACATACAAAAAGAAATTATACAATTATTGATTCTGAATCCTTTCGGAGTCATCGCATCCATATATGCGACATGGACATGTGGAAGTGATATTTGATAAGTAATACTTATATCACGTGGTCTTCGACCCCTTTTTGTCGCATACGATATATGCACGTAAATACCACACCAGTGGAGGCACTGCTTTAGTCTGATAATTTGAGAAATTGTTGATATAAATTGATGCCTAATTAGGGTTTGTTTACCGCTTTCTATGTTTCTATATGCTTCTGTGTGTATACTAATACTGCCTGACTGTGTGCTTCTATATGCTTGTGGGTGTAATTAGTTTATCTGACTGTGTGCTTTTTATTACATAACTATGTATAAATTGTATAAATTGTTTTGTGTTCTACGGACATCGTGTCCATATTTATCTAGCTAAAAACGACCTACTATATATCTAATTATACCTCTTCGCCGGCTCAGGGCTCAGGGCAAGTCCAACGCAATGGTGAACTGAGGGGCTGCTATGTGAAAATCTATTTTGTTTACCAATGATGTATGTTAGCTCGTACCTGAATAAAAATGAATTTTAAAAAAATGCTTCAACGGCCTGCAAAGACTTACTTTTTGGGAGCTCCATTCATGGACGCTTTGAGTCTACCCTTGATCTCATCAAGGATAACATCCCAGCCATAGCGAACCATCTGATGTGTGACCGTTACACGGGTGGGGGGTGACAAATCATGTCCATTCCGAAATACACTGAAATATCAAGATTGTATTTGATCACATTTATCAGACAACAAGTCGGGTTCATGATTTGGATACAGTCCACATTCCCATCAGTATTATGCCCGGATCTTCCCAGATATTACTTATTTACAATTCTTTTTAATTCCATGTTAATAACCATTACGTAAAACAATCAGTTATGCATTTAGGGAATTGATAATCAATTGCTATGCTATCTGCATTACATTATACAGTATTCTCATAAGATTCTTGTTCTGCTATATATCTATCACTTCTTTAAGTTATTTATAAGATACATGTCTATTTTAGGCAAGGTTTCAGATTAATTCTTTCTTAAAACTAGAGAAATTTCATCTGGATGCTATAGAAATTAATGGCTAACACCACAGCAATCATTTGTTCTTTTTTTAAAAAAATCATTAAACAGCCAGAACCTTATAAGTACGGCTATTATTCGGGAATCAACATCCAATCCATAATATCAAGTATTTTTATAAAGACAACTTTCTAAACCAAAGGAATGAAATGTTCACTCTCAGTCTATTGGGATTGATGGAGGAACAATTGTGGATCTGTCAGTTGTAAATATACGAAGCAGAGTGCACCCACCAAATGTAAATTCCCCCTAATAGAGGATACTAATAGAGGGTTTACGGTAGGAATGATGATACATTTATACAGAGAATGAAGGTTTCGCACTACTTACAAAATTGTGGTAACGTCTGTGGGGATTTTGCGTATTCTTCCAGAACTTTGCCATTTACGACTGTGTTCTACTGGTTTTACCTGTAATATAAAGAAAAATAACAAAACATTAATTACAATAGAGTACATGAACTTTGAATTTGTTTAATCCTCGGCAAGGAGGGAGTGCGACTCTTGTCTGACGATTGATTTCTTGTATAGTTTTAATGCCGGATCCATTGATCTAAGAAGAATTCTTCTATTTCTAAAAGTGGATCAAATTGTTATACTACCATGTAACAAAACTATTCACAATCTCATTGTATCACCATCACACATTGTTCAACATTATCATTAGAAGTGACTATATATTCGGACCCTGTAGACCTGAAATAAAGGAAGGTATTTCTCTAGCAGAAACATGTCCAATAAAGCCAGGTGGATTGTAATATGCAAAGAATATATATACATTTGTCAAAATGATCATTTTCCCCACTTTATAGTATTATCGAATAATCATTTCAGTTTTAGGCAAGAAAACAGCAGCGTATTTTATTTAAGACTTGTGGCCCCAAAGTGAAATAAAAATAGATATATTAAAGATGTCAAAGTGGCTAAGTTAATTTTGTTTGAAACATCGTAGAAATAATTTCTCTGCATTTTAGTGTACCCTGCGAAAAACATCTAAAATATTCCAGGTGCACTTGTAAAGTCCCGTGCATGAAAACATAATTGTTACCTGAAGGTTCTCCGTGTCTCATCATACAAAACATCTGTTCCCTCTCATGGACCAGTATCACCATAACAAAGGTTTTTGTTTTGTCTCTTAAACAAAACCTGGACACACTCGATCATACATTCATCCTATTCTGAGATATTGATACCATGACACTTACGCAAAGTGTTCAAACTTACAAAAGGGATGGATATCTTGTAAACAAGGACTTTTATCCATTGTGCCATCTCGAAATTCCTTTGTTTCATTTGTCGCGTGTGTTCACCAAACCGATTTTTTAATCGGGTGGCTTGCAGGTTAATTGCATGGATGGCCACCAAGTTAATCAGATTGCCATCAGATCATCTGTCTGTTGTTGGAATCTCATTCGATGAGCCTGCTGACATTCTTGCAGGCTATCATAACAGTGTGTATGTTTCAACAAAAGAAATTTATCTCATCATCGACTTTGGAACAGTTGACTACAGTCCATTTCATGTAGTTTGAAAAGGTGAAGCCACATGGCTTCACAAGATCTGTATGTCTGTGTAGCCTATCCATGCCCATGTGCTGCCTTCAATTGTTTCTATATAGTATGGGAGTTGAGTGTGCGGGTGTCTGTGTGAGTGTCGCGGAGTGATACTGTAAAATGCCCATTAAAATGACCATCATTTTTCAGAGGAATTATTCAAATTTTTCTTTATAAACAAAATATATTCTTCTTATTGAATAAGAACTTCAGAGTTGGTATAAACCATCTATAGTACTCTAAACTATTAATCATACACGTTATGTGGAGGTTAGCTGTGGGTTCGATTCCTTCTACCAGAGATAAGTCAGTTTTCCCTAATCTGGTGTAAATACACAAAAGGCCATGACTGAATTAGTAAGGCCCACAAAGTAATTTCACACATGACATGTAATGTCGCTCATGCAAGACTTGTACAAAACCTAAGTTACAATTGCTTATTCAACACAAGGAAAACTAACAAAGTACATATATGCCAGTCCTCTTCCATGGGCCTTTCTCTCAATAAAGTCAGGGTAAAGCCATAGAGTCAATGTTTAACTACTTATGGCTCTCACATGGTCCAGGCTATATAGACCTGGTGCTCCAGGTCACCCAAGTATTGGTAGAGACCTCAGCTCGCTATTATGGTCACACAAACCTAAAACGTTCATCATTGTGTTTTAAAATATTTATTTTCATGAGTCCTTCCAACTTGCCATCCGTTTAATATTGATGGCGACTGTTAAGTATAAGTCAAATATTCGGAGTGTTGAGGGCATTCTGTGTGTGCATTTGGCTGCCCAGAGGCTGCGGGGTGAGGGTCGGCCAAACAATGCCCCAAACCCTGGGAATATCGAGTTGTCTAATGCTTTTAGAACACCCTTTATATTATGTACATCTTCCATTCCCACTGAATGGTATATATATTTTCTTGTCCGTCAAACCATTTTGGGTAGAAGAGGGCCGTCATGTGAAATTAACATTTCCATAATCGTTTTCCAAAGTACTAAAACATGATTATAATGATATATATTATCATAAAAAAAATATTAATGACAATAATGTGTTCTTTCTTACGAAAAGGGTCAGGAATGCGGAGCAGATTTAGAGGTGCAAATTTTGCAAAACTACGAAAAACATTTCAAGATTTATTTCTTTATTTTGGATTTTTATTGCTGATATCTTAGTAATATCCGTGCTTGGAAAAGTTAAGTAAGACTTAAGAGAAAGAACAAATAGAGGGAACTGATAAATCAGTTTGGAAGTAACAGTTTCCCACCCCTTGTTAAGCTAAAGTAAGAAACGTATACAGTGTGACTGTAGGGTACTCCAGAGTGCATACAAATACTCTCCACACTGCAACCCCAATATGGTCAGTCAACCATCATTCTTTGCCCATAGGCGATATAAACTGCTAAATCACTCTAAGTAGTTCTAGTGTTGTTCTAGTAAACTGTGTTGTTGTCGTGCGGCTATTGTGGTTGACATAATAGAGTTACCATAGCTGGGCGGTAATTGCTGACGTACATGGCAAGTGTGTACGATTGTAATTCCAAAACAAAATTCTTATTTGGAATGAGTGTGCAAACTTTAAGAAGATCAGGAACTATGGTCTCAACCCATTTACTTGTTCTCTCTCCTGTCTTCAAGAGATGAGGAACCACCTGTTACAGAAAGGTGTATCGTTCTTTCTTTTAAATGGAGCCAACCTTAATTCTGCCGAGTAAGCAACCGTTAGTTGTGCAATTTCTGTCCATTATAAAAAGAGGGAACCTGCATGCAAATCGTATGTCCCCAAACTCAATATTAAGTTTGCTTGAATGTTTAAAGTTGCATACAAGCTATATAACCTCAGTATATATGCATGTGTGCAAGGTCTAGTTCAGAATCAGGACATCAAGCATGGCTAATCATATAAATATGCCTTTATCCCTACATGGTGATCTTTCCTGCCAATACAACCATAGATCTCCCTCTCTCAGTCAGGACCTGATATCAATTGCGAAACACCTAACACTTAATTTGTTTTTACAGTTCACGGTCTGAAATTTGGATTACTTCGTGGGATTCATCCTGAAGTATTCTCTTCCAGCTCCCTTCAAATTTCTATAAAGCTAGTAACAATGTATTGGAGATATATTCTATAAGAAAAAGGCACCTCATTTACCAACCCAAATAAACGATAATTTTGCTCACAATGTGAAGGCATGATCATTAGTTTAAATGGGGGCAGATAGGAATAACATTTCTGCCTCTCTAGTCTTATTCAGCGACAGAAAATCCCTTTAACACAAATCCAAATACACACTTTGAGGCAAATAACATTCCTACTACTACTTAAGGGAAAATAACCAATGGCAATTGCTCAAGAGAAATGTGCCCTTCTGTTTGGTGTGAAGTGAATAAAATAAACATGTGATTAACAGATGCTTGAGGATACACACAGTTAGGCACAACAGTAAATTTCACGGGTACTCTCAAGACACGCTGAAGCAATATCAATTGTTAAAGCATATTTGAAATTATACGAAGTTTGAAAGCTCTTTCCGTTTTCCTAAATATAAATGTGCAGTTGATACAACATTACTTATTGTCATTTAGCAGGCGGCCAAAGCATATAGTTGGAGACCTTCATCCTAAAATCTGACACAACAGTTATAGTTTTTCTCAGATATATGATCACAGCCCAGTGTGCCTTATAACGCCTTTACTTAAAAGCAGACATAGACTGAATTTGGTGCTTTACATATATCATTTTCAGAAGGAACAGCAATAGTGGACTTATTTTGGAATTTTAAAATTCAGGGGTCGTAATGATTAGGTTATTCCCAAATGATTACACATAATCAACATGTAGTGTAGTGTACATGTATGTATGCGGTAAACAAATGGTCTTGGTCTTGTCAAATGTGGTCTTTCAGGGTTCAGGACCTGATTAATGGCATTAACGTTCCTCTACATACCAATCCTTCATAATAACCCCTTTTAATCAAAGTTGACTTAATGTATACAGAAATAGGACGATAAAAGGATCATGGAATTAAATGTAGACTTAACCCACTCTAAGCTTCTATATTATGAAAACCCCAATCTTTCTATCATGGATTATATTCTGGCATCATTTGGGGAAATTTGGGAGTTATCAGTGACAGTTTTACAATGTGTCCGTACACCTAAGAAAAGAGTTATTTATATATAGGAACTTTTTGGCAGAGGGTTTAGGATTCCGACCACTCACCACTCTGCATTAAATATGGGGAAATCCTTGTAAGAAAGAACGTTTGAATGCACTTTTTCGAGTTCATTTAAAGATTGGTCTGTTTGTGACAATAAAAAACAATTACAGTACTTAAAAATAACAAGGATTATGTTGGATAATAACTATAGATACAAATTCCTTGTTTATAAGTAAGCAAATCACTGCATTCATATCAAGGCGATATGCATGCACCGAGCAATTTATATAGTATGCACTTAGGGCTTCAGCGATCTGTGAAAATACAGCCCCGCCACACCTGACTGAGTATACTAATCAATATAGATCATAATATATAGGCGAACTATGTCCCATGCAGTCAAGCATGAAGGTATTACCCTCTATACACTATTCACAATGAATGACCGGACCCTGGCACTCGCTAAGCTATGTCCGCACATACATCAATATGAACAACCACATCTGCATCTAACCTGACATGTAACAAGCATGTAGCAAGCACATAATTCATAGGTTAGGACGCCAAGGCGTATTGAGGGGCAACAATTATATAGATTTGACTGTAGAGTAAAATATCTATTGACACACTTCCTCTCCTATTACGACACACTACCATGGCAGACAGTTGCCACTGTAGCTCTTATCATTAGTCATTTTACAGCTAAATGTCATTAGCTATTCCAAGACGAGTAAAATTCAATGTGGTTATACAGATAACGATATTTACAAGAACACCACTTATTAACGATACAATTATGTTTACGACTAGCAACAGTGCAAGTAACGATACGATTGAGAATAACATGGGCAACAACGGCCAATCAGGACCCCATTATCGACAGTTAAGGCAAGTTTCACTATGGTACATTTCTATTATAGTGGGCCTCTTCAATGCGGGTGACTAAAATCTGAGCCTGTAATGTCTGTAAACATATCTTGGCAGTTTGAGACTCGTAAAATAATTGTTTTGACCTGGGTAACAACTTTCTGTTCCTTGAAGGCAAATTGCGATGTATTCTTTCTAACTTGCAGTCTGAGCAATTTATATACTTTTATAATGGCCAGTTACCAAATGTCAGCAACATATAAACATGTTTTATCTCGCTTTTACCGATCGATTACCTTACACTTTGGTTGAAGTAGGAAATATAAGAAAGTCACTCAGGATTAAATCCAACTAAATGGAAAGAGCTGAAACAATTTGCAGCAAGGGGATCGGGTATTGCAGAAGTAGCGAACTGCTGCCTGTCCTTTAAACCCCTTCATCATTCCTGGAGCAGGTGGAGAGACATCCTCTCTCACCTGCACCCTGACATATATCACTGCATGCAATGCTTTACCGTAATGATGCCCTTTCCGCTGAGAAAGGCAATCCCACGTAATGTGGGCTGGGCACACTGGTGAAATGTACCAACAAAGCCGCACAGTGTGTAAACTACTCATACAGTTGGTTCATCTATACATCTGGTCCCATGGAAATCGATTCTAAACAATGGAGGAACAGGGGCAATGATCCGTCATTGACCATGGATTAAAGTGACCAGTAGACCAATAAATGTTATGCCATTATGTTCTATACCAATCAATACATGGTGCCAGTCACAAAGTGATGTGTACTGTTGGCCATTTTACTTTACCACCTAAACTTTCAGAAGTTGTTCTAAGGCAAGCTATAAAATGAAACATGAATCTTTTATTTTGGGTCCATATACATGTACATTCAATAGAATTGTGATATATGAGTTAATGTTTATGAAATACATTTTAACCCTTGTTCATTGGATATAGTGTGCACGCATTTGAGTTATACTTTTACAATTACTTGTCAAGACATGTTATTTAATTTCTAAAATAATGAAAAAATGAAATGAAATTATGATAATAATGAATAGAATAGAAACTAGTGTATTTCAAATCCACATTCACCCACAACAAGCAATTGTAATCCCCAATTGTTCCCGGGAGCTAACGAATGATTGAGGATTATTAATCCTTAAACTGTATAATTATTATTTCATGTAGACCCAGATACCCCAGCAGGAATTGAATAACGTTCAATATATACCTGGGATTGAAATAAACAAACAGTATATTTCATACCTGTATTCCAGATATATGGAGTATATTCCATAGGAATATAGGTATAAATCATAGGAAGCCGCGCGGACCGGACGGGACGTCATAGGGCGGTCGCCAGGACGACGTAGAACTTTCGCCTGGGAGACGGCTGCGTCTCAGTGACGAGACGGCAGTCGCCATCTTCCCAGCCATCTCAGAAGACGAGGGAGTCGCAAAAAATTTTTTTTTATCTCTCTTCTAAAAGGGGCGCAAGCTCTTCTTCTCTCCCCTCACATCCAGGACTGGGAGAATAATGCCACTTAAATAATACAGAGAGACTGTGCATGAACTAGACATTCAATCTTAAATGTTATTCTCTTCACAGATTGGTTAATGAAATTCTAGACATTTGTTGCCACTGTCTGATGCTCTACCACTTACATTTTATATTCATGCTATTGATTATCCCCACAGAAGCTTCTGCCTTGTGCCCCATTCATGCTTACATTGTGAGGTTTCGAAATAACAACCTTAAAACTGATATTTGTTTTCGCTTGATTTATACATATGCTTAAGCAAATATACGCATAACAATGGGACAGATGCTAACAATCGATGAATCTTAAAGGCCCCATATTTAAAACTTAGCCATGGTTTATCCCTTTCCTGAATAGGCGACACTACTTCTTTAGGAACTTAAGGAAAATGCAAATTTTACACATAGCTTTCTGACCAGAACCATGTTCAGCATTGATTTAACGAAAATAAACTGCAGCTTCAACCAAAAACAGTGATGACACATCAGAAAGAAATAGCTGGTCGTAAATAGTGTCGTACTTGTACTCAGGCAGCCTTGAAATTACACAACCGTGAAATTGCGCTGTATGCTGCATGATACACCCATAAAGTCATGTAGACCATTTGTGTTCTTGTTATCGAACAGTGGGCTCCCCCCCCCCCCCTCCCCTTCCGTTATAGCTAATTCACTATCTGTTTCAAAATCGTTTTCTTTTGTATCATATCTTACCAGGGTGTTATGTTTAGCTCTTATAGTTGGCCTTGCATTAACTCCCGGCGTAGTATAGTACAATCTGTTGATGGGAAGAAACCTTTCAATCATCCATGTTCTTTACCACTGTTAAACATGTCCTGATCATGGCAACGTCCAGACATAATATTCAACCATTGATGCCAGCATTGAGACTGACAGATGGGTGTGAGCGAGACTGTTCTTTATCGCTCCCGCTGGGTCACTCAAAAAACTATTTGAACAATGCTTCCTGAACAGAACATTTTCTTCCGTGCGCTGTGCATGTTAGTAGAGACAAGTTTTGCACACTCAGATCTTCCACAATTCCCCTCTGGTCTGCTAATAAACGTATATATCCAGCCAATTCCAACTCCCATGGCTTGCCATTGGTTAATATATAGCCAGCATTCCGTTGCTTAGGTCCAGATCAGTTACACTCTATACTTACAAGAGCTAAACTGATATTTATTTTTCACATGAATAGATATATTCGCTATATCTAATTAGACTTATAGATGTTGATCGTGTTCTCAGTTTTCAGTATTCGAAATAATATGACTTGCTAGCTTCCGGGGTCAGTTTATTTTAGATTTGCATCAAGCCCACAATTCCCTCAACACAATATAAATATAAATCAGAAGAGGGAACCATGGATTTCCCTTATATATACAAAATATGGTTGCATTCATCAGCTCTTTAACTCACAACACGCTTAACTCTTTTATAATAGTTTTCTTATTTTTCCAATGTCAAAGAGATCACCCGACACTGACAGAGGACAGAGATGATCATTTTTACGCTCGTTGCTATGGTATCAGTCAACAAAAACCAGCGTCACAGCATGGATCCTTTATGGATCCTTTATGACAAATTAGCATAACAAACATTGGTTCAAAAGAATTCTTGCCGAATTTCACGTGATCTTGTCCACGCACGACTCTGAAATTTAAATGAAAGCAAGTGATTTCTTTAAAAAGGAGGGATTTGGGGGATCAAAATTCTGAAACTTGAGAATGAAAGCTATCTATCCATATTTATCAAATGATATTATTCAATGCAATATCCATGTTCAAACTGAAGGGATCAATAATTAATTACCCTCAAATGATTCAGACACAAACACAATATCTAACTGCATACCAATTATTCTGAATGTTTTCATTTCACCCTGTAGGGGCCACAACGAAACTCCCTAACGATTGGAAGTGATCAACATAATTGACTACAAAGGGCTCGTCTCCGCAAGATCAGGAATTCGTCAGATAAACTAAAATATATACTAATATACTAATGAAAACTAGTAATTCAAATTGTGTCAATTGTATACGCCAGACATTCTTTAATCAACAAATTCCCAACCATCTGATCTCCTTATTACCAATGTATAAAATGATCCGGCCCCTTGATACGTAGTATCATGTTCCTCCTGCTGCTGTGTTGCGTGATCCTACACATTCTCTCATATAAAAAAATGACATGAAACCCTATAGAATCATTCCCCTGGTGAAGGTCATAACAGCGTTGGGAAAAGAAAACTTTTAATTCAACCAGCCTCCATGGGGGGTTCGTGTCGGTATTTTTAATATTTAATCATCAAACTGCAGGATCTACCCGTAAGATTAGCAAACATATAATCTGTCTTGATAACTATTGAAGTATTTTCTTTACTTCATAGAATTATTGTTTCGTGGGTGCTTTACATTATATAAAGTCACGCTTATGCACAACATCCAACAAACTATTCCTTTACTTAATGATACTTTCCCCCCTTAACATTCCAGTGAGAAGATTGAAGTTATCAATCCAATCAATCAGTGAATGTTTTATATGAATCCGAACAATCAAAGAAAAGTGCCACCCCTGGAGAGGTAACTTAGTTATTCCTGAAATGTCAAATGCCTTCTTCAGAAATTTGTCCTAGAAATACGTTACCTATTACCCTCCGTGATCTTGATTTTATGACCCAAAAGATGCTAGTGCTTCTATCAGACATTTATTTCTACCAATATCAAACACAAAAGAACACAACATGCATGGGGATCCTTACAAAAACAATCAGTCCACCAATGACCTACTGCACAGAAATGTAAGGGCTTGGGTGATGCCAGAAAAGTGGTAAAGAATACAACCAGAAACAACAATATCAATACCAGATGCAACGCACATGCACTTAGCTCGATTAAATTATCCTAAGAACAAACAACTAAAGATCGAACATCTTTCATGCAAAGAAACGGCAGAAGATTCAATATTGCAGGGGTAAAATAACAAGGTGTTCATATGCTCAGGTCCTCCGAGTAAAGGAGCTAAACAAGGGGCGAGTCTGCATAGACAAATACATAATACTGGCCTAACATGAAATCCAGTTGCAAGGTGTATAATTTCAAGCAATTGCTTGTCTGAGAACAGTGGCAATGGTTTTATCCGCATGATTTAATGGCATTTCCTTTTTAGATTGATTTAGAATTGGATTTGAATGGGGAACTTATTGTAATCAGATTTTCTAACAAAATCTATAATTATTTCCTCCAGATGATTGACCTCCATTATTTCCACAATCAATGCCTACAATATTAACACTAATGAACCGTCGCTCCTCGTTTCGTTATCCTAATGCGGATAGTAAGATAGGTTTGACAGCTCCTTATAACACTTGCCTTTAATATCAACTTTTAATATAACGACACCATTACGATTATAATACAAAGAATACAATGAGCAATGGCCCCGTGCCTAATGTTCAGCCCCCCCCCCCCTAGTTGGAGATGGGCACGTCTATATAGAACAACAGACTGGAGAACGAGTTCGATACAAGACCCAATACCACTAGACCGTGCATGAACTGGTAGAACGTGCGCTGGATGGGGGGATAGTAATGCCAAGATCCATTCCTAAAATCGCTAATATATAATACCAGAAATCGCATTCTGGCTGCATGCAATATGCGTATAACCTGCATAAAGGCTGCAAACATATCGTATTGTATTAAACCATATAATATATACCGTGAATTGTATTAGAAGTCGTGGCTTGCATATATGTTTATATAAGTAATCATGTGAGAGAAGGGCCACAAACTAGCATTATCAAAAATGAAATTTTAGGGAAATGCATTCATATGTAACGTTATACGAGCAATTGTTGGTGTACTCTTTAGAGCATTTTCAAACTGGAACTAGTATACAAGCCACGGCTTCTATTACAGGTGTTACGGTATAACAACTTACATCAAATACATTTTATACAGTATGAATACATTCCGTATATAATGTACGCAACATGCAGTCTGGCAGTGAGGCTGCACCCAATTTGCATACATGCGCCCAAAAACCTGTGAAATAGAGCATTTGCGGTGACCAATATGAATCTCATACATGTGGTAATGACAACATTACCACATATAGTGTGTACCACACTCTCTTCATTACGATCATGCAGCGTGTGGTACAAACTTCATCGCGGTATAATATCGTTTTTAAAACACTCTAAACTAAACTGATTCAAAATAGCATTGATCAAAGCAACTGGCCTATTACCGCCATGCTCAACCCTTCCTATATCTTGGCACTACTTATTCACCCCAACCAGTAACCACAACAGATAACGACCCATCATCCACATGCAGATATACCGACCTGAAGCAAATCCGGGGCCGACATGGCGCCCCGCTTCTCACCTCCCCCTGCAGGCTGTGTCACAAATCATCAAAAAGTAATCAAATATTAATATAACAAAGTATACACAAGTAATGGAATCAGAAATCAATGCACTGAAAAGAACTAAAAGATGTTAAGTAATGGTAAGGAAAATTAGATACGTATACATATTCAATCAAGAATAAGGATAACAGATGATTGGCAGTCAGCAATTGCGCAAACTTAAAATAAAGGATTATTGGTGGTTTTCGTTCATTTGTATGTATGCCCCATGATCGGTTCAGTTCAAGACAATATACAGTAGTTGGTCAGATAACTGAACAAAATGAAATTCAGGACAAGGCATGACAGAACAGTAGATCAATATCCATTCTAGTCATGAAGTAAAACTCATTATTTATATTTTTACATTTTGTAATATTTCGTGCGGAATATGGTAGGTTTAAGAACAGGTCTGAAGATATCATTACTGTTCACAATTCATTGACAATCTAAATTTGAAATGGCGTTAATCAATATATCTCATATATACCTATACTGGAAAATAGTTGATAATAATATTTAAAATCTAATTTTAGCGGAAAAACTCCCTCTTGCGTACTTGGGAATGAAACGGCGATCAGTTGCTCGCTGGGTCAATAATTCAAAGGACCCAGATTCTTTATACGTGGATGTCATGTCATACGTGTGATAATATTGGTTATGGTTCGGGGCTAAACAGAGATCATGGCGCGGACAAAAAAAAACGCACCTCAGAATCTAACATGCTGAACACAGACATTGTCTCTCGTCTTTATACTACCACCCATCGGTAGCTAAATCTTTCATTCTTGCACCAATTACATTTTATCACCTACCCCCTTTCAACCACACCATTGATTGAGGAGGTTAAATACTAGCTGTGAGGTTTAACGCGAGATCACGCGAGAATTCCACTTGTTGCTAAGGGCACCAAAACACAATTGAGGCAAGTCCATCACATGCGTCAGTAATCTATTCTAAAAGGGTTCAGTAGATTATTAAATCCACATTTCTAACGTTCCATAACGAATCACCCAAATCGGGAATTAAATCAACAAATAATGTTCAAGCTAAATTAAAATGCAACCCTTTTCAGTAGAGCCTTGCGAGATTAGCAATGTATAACTGATATTGTCCAAGGTTAGAATATTTTCAGGACTAATATTGTTTTCACACTTTCTTATGCAAGTTAAGCACAACTTCCTAAATCCTAGTACTACTTTAGAACTAATATGATACGTTTTGCACTTTTCCTCCAACAGTTTGCGACCACTTGTGTCTCACAGTAATACGGTGAGTGGCATTTCTCCAAAAAGCAGTATGCTTAAACCCCCGCCGAACCCGCAAGTCCAATTGTCGTCTGCTAATCTTGCAATTTGGCGCCAAATTCCCCCCAAGTATCAAAACACCGAGAAAGAAATGTGAATATGAATATCATTCCGTTTTGAAACAAAGTACACAGTTTGGGAATGCTTTGGATCAGGAACTGAGAGTGTGGGTGCTTTAAAAACTACTTGTGAACGGAACACACGTACATTTAGAGTTAATCTAGGAGTCGAAGAGCCCCATGAAAGATTAATCTCTATTTCCTTGTTTGTATTGATTTTCTATTTCCTTGAAAGAGTGTGTGAAGGGTGGGGAGGGGCAATTGCACCTTCTATTTCCTACCCTTAACCAATGCCTGGATCTGAATACATTTTAGGGAGAGCTCAGCTATCCCATAATTGCTGCGCCAATGTTGCAACCGTTAAACTGTTATACCTCGTGTATTGAAGGCAAACCAATTATAGTATTCGTAGGTTTCAGAGTTGTCGCATGCAACAAGTTTCGTATGACATGTCGCATCAGTAGAGTAATGGCTTAAATGTACTAAATTGATTTTCTTTCTGTAGTAGTATAATTATACAGTGTGAGGGGAGGGTACAATATACCCTTGGAACCCACCCCTTGGCATAAGCCATAGTATTAGGTGGTTGGATAAATGGGGATGTGTCGAAGGACGTTTACTTATTTAAATAGAGGTTGTGTTGGGCATAATGGAGAGATAGTATTGTTTACCCATCACTCCCACTCCTAATTAACAAGGTGCTGACCACAGGAAAGTGTCGATCTATTTAGGGCCCAATACATCAATCGCCTCTCACTTTTTCATAACCGTTTAGAATAGATCACTGGGGCAATGATCAGTCATCAATGATTTACACTATGCACAAGTTATTGGCACTTGAAAAATAAGTTGTGTAAAACACGTTTGCCAATCTTGCATTTTGGCGCCAGATCCCCCGAAGTATCAAAACACCTAAGAAAAAATGTGAATATTAAAATCATTTCATTTTGAAACGTTAAATACACAGTTTGGTAATGTCTTGGATCATATACTTATCACTGCTTTTATTGGGCAATGTGGTGAAGATCGCTTGGAGGGTCGAGAAAACGCAGTTACTCTACATTCCTTCAGTACATTCCTTAAAATGCATAGCGGAAACTGCGCAGGATAAAGTTAACTTCTACCCCATGCTTTGCTATGGCAAAGAGCACTGATTGTTGTGTGGACTCAAACAGGGGATCATGGACATATTGCGTGTACCCAGTACTCAAATGACTTAACCTTATCATCAACAGAAGTATCCATGATTCAGACCTCCTATAATAAACACTAGTATATTTAAGTCACTGCCTTGAACAGTCCTGCTCCAGGGCTATAACAACCAAATAGATTAATAACCTCTATTTCGGGCCTGCTTGTGCACTGTTTGTGCATACTCCCTCGTTTCGCCTGAGTATTATATACCAAACAGTGCACCAGCAGCCCCTCAACGTGGGACATCAATCAGTTAACTCAAAGATGGCTACACGATCCAGAGTGAGGATTACTTGTAGTATACTACTTACTCTAGGTTTGGGCTTGTCCATTACCTCTATATCATCCACCATGTAGGTAGCCTGGCTGGTGACACGCTTGGGCTCCACGAACGATCCCATTAGATAGTATACTACCCGCAGTACAGCCACGACTCCCGTTATACACCCAAGGGACCCTGTTTAGTGTTAATTGTTAAACGACCCTATAGGGTAGTAGTATGTAAAGCTGGGCACAGGGTGTGGCATCCAGCCTTTGTCAATTCAGTTTTTCCACTAGCTCTGGGGCAGTATACTTTAGTGTTTCAGAATTAGTATCTCTTTATCCATTGACATCCACACAGGTACCAATCACATTACCTTTTATTTAGAGCTGTTCTCTACAAGGCAGAATACTACCATGTATTGCAGTATGATGTTCCACTGTACTATAGTCCTCCAATTATGCCTTACATGTGGTTAATGACCGTGAGCACCATTGACACAAATGTCATCAATCGACTGCACGTACTCCCATTCATCGCCTGTGTATCGCAACCATTGCTATTGGTGAGTTTGGGTAGATGGAAGTAGGGTAGTTAATGTGTAACCACAAGGAGCAGCTATTTTGTTGGCACTTTATATGACTCGCTGGATGTGCTCTATTGTATATAATTATACATCAATATGGAATTGCCCAGACGACATTTGACTTCATTAGATGAGATGGAGATAGCTGAGATATACCTGTTCTTGGAAAACAGCCAGCTGAGTTTACCAATGAGAAAGATGATAGCAATGTCCAATAGTGTGTGTCTATTAAAGGCTCATAAACTGACTGAATCCGATCAAAAGCTGTTCAGAAGTAATAAGTTGAATTTCAGTTTTTAGTGATCAACCGCACTTCAACTTCAGATGTTGCCTTGAGTAAACTTCATTATGAAAAGGTGTCCTCTAGGCCTAATTAATGTTGAACTTTCCAGAAGCGCGTTAATTAACGGGGAAGGTTTGGTATGATCAGCTAAAATATGAACTCAACTCTATTAAACGACAATTGTAAGGATGATAAGGACGACATTCCATGGAATGTAGCCAATTATCAGATACTTGATGAGTTAGACCGATGAAGATGGGCAGGAATGGTTTATCTTAGATCAGAAACCTGGGATAACGCCTAATTTTCAATCCCTGCCGGTGACAAACACACCTCATGACAGGAGAGCAGAAGCCTTGGCAACCAAGCATATCGTCACTTAAATTTCAGTGTTACTTTTCAGTCTCATTAGGACCGCACGGAGATAATAGAGCTAGAGGGCTGGAGCACTTGTACCGCAATGATGTCACCAGTTCATCTAATTAGAATTGAACTAATTGGATATCAGTGTAGTTTGTTGACAATGCATGCAAGTCAACAAAAACAGTATATAAATAATTTACAATAGATAGAAATTTTAGAACAGATAATCTAAATCTTTATTAAATACCAAAGTATCGTTCTAGGGAAGACCTCAAATTGTTTAGTTACAACTCAAGTAACGCCGTTTAATAATGCTTTAAAATGTTTTGGATGTCCTCATATCGTAATTTATAGGTTATACCATCCATTCAGTCCCATAGCATTTTTATATGTAATATTAGTTTAAGCTGAATGAACTTTTTCAAACTAATACTCAACTTAACAAATTTACGAAAAATAGTCAGTTTTTGTGAATATGAATTGTTTCTCAATTGGTAAAGGTTTCGGAGTAGGGACAATGAGATAAATCCCACTTTTATTAATATTGGTTGATAAGCAGAAGCACCTTTACTCAAGTTACAACATTTATATAAGCAAAGTTTCATAATGAAATAGTAATTAATGGGATAATAGCCTTGAGGGCCAGGGATCACTTACACCTCCTTAAGAGCTGATTGAATGGTTGCCAAGGAAACAATGGTTGCTAAGGGGATCGTTTATCGTCTCCTTCTTGATGGCAGATGAGAGGGCAGAAAGGTCTGGTAGCCCTGGTAGGCTTGGGTATTACCAGCACTCTGCTTATGCATATATATAGAAGAAATACTTTACATGAACTATTCCTATCTAATGTATAGTCCACAAAATATTCTTCAGAGATTGATATCCAGATGTACCAAAATCATTCTTCATTCATTTTCAGGATAGATACTGACGGTTTCATGATATGATAGACTCGCAAATTGACAGCAAAGTCTCTTATCGATTTAATACAATATTCTCAAGAGAGAGAAAACTGGCCTAGTATACTTCTATTGATGATTTATTATCAGATGTATCTCCTCTTGCTTTCCATGTCTTTCAGTAACTCCCAATGTAGTATACTACTTTAATTTATCGCACATTACTATGTTGCTTCAACCCTTCTACCATGTAGTCCAGGTCTGCCGACAATTGTCATAGGATCCTAATCCAGGCCCTTCCTATACGTGAATCAATTCATATGGTCATTTACAAACTCCTGTGGTAGTGTACTATATCACTTATTCCCACAATGTGATAGATGTGACCAACTGTTCCTGTCATCATGTGTAAAGGAGAGACTCTTAGGGTGGCTAATATATTCCCATAGTTATATCCATGTTAGGAATATGCGCATGGATCACACTTGCCTTACTTGTAGATGTGGGTTTGTGCGAGCATGCTGAGCAGATGGGACCAACTCAGTAAATACTACAATATATGGGAGATATATGGAAAAGCAGACACTCAGTCACCACTTACTAGGGGAGGGTGCATGGTCACAGAGGAGGGGTGGGGGTACTCTCCTTTCTCTCAGTCTTCTCATGCCTTTCAACCTTGCATCTCTGTCTGCGGTTTTTGTATGTTCTGTCTCTCTATCCTAGTTTTTAAGCATCTGTCTATGGCTTGTCTCTCTATCCCCGTTTGTGTTACTCTCGTCATTGCGTTCTTTGTATGTTATTCCCCGTCCATTACTGACTCTTTTGTCGTCTTCTTTCACTATGTTTCTGTCTATATTTGAGTGGTTAACTGTATCTCTGCCTTCATTTGTCTCGCTATCCTATCTCTCTCTCTCTCGCTATCCTCTCTCTCTCTTTCACTGCGTGTGCTCTTCTTCGATGTGGTATTGTCCCCTTGATATGAGGCTCAGGTAGCAGTAATATTGGACCTTTCAACATTAAATCAAAATGCCTCCCATTAATGGCTAGTATCCCCCTCTTGGTTACTAAGCATGACGACATATACAAATCCCTCTTCTCACATTACACCTGAGGCAAACATGCAGTGACAGAGTGACAGGTGAAAGGAGGCGGGACTTAATCTATCCTAGGATTGACAGGCCCACCTCAGCCGTGCGCCTCATTAGAGATTGATTAAAGTGAGTATGGTGTTGACATTGAAACTAGGGGGTTGGCCATTTTATTAATAATTAACTATATATATTAGTTTATAGCACCATTACCACAGCAGTTATGTACCATATCATGTTATTAGCATCCAACTACATTAAACGGTTTTGCTAATTCTGTTTTCACTTTCGATATTTTGTTTTGGCAGTGATAATCAATTATCACAATCGTAGTAACTTTTATAAACAAGTATATATTGAAATCCATTCAAATGTCTCATTTCATCTTTCAAGGAAAGTTTAGTAGCATAGCATCGCAATGAGAAATTTATCTGCGGGCATATTGACTGAAAGCACTTCCAGATTCACCAACACTTTTATTTATTGAGGATAAACCCAAGTAAGTGGGAAGAAATAATGCTGCTGAACGTGATTCTCATTACAGACTACAAGGCTGAATAAAGTCAAACCTCTATGTGTGGGCACCTCTCACATCCACAGAATTTTTAACAACTCAAGGAGAGTGTTCCCTATCAAAATGACGTTTTCAATCCATCAACTTTTACAGGGCATAGAAGAGACAATACTTGTGGTGGTCGATGACTCTCTCTTCTCTGTAGTCTGGATACATTCAAAGTTGGAGAAGATCACAAGGCTATCCATCTATACTGGTAGAGAGTATTCCCATTGTATATCAATTGAACTTTTGCTCTGCTCATATCAGCAGACGAAAATGGTTTTGACCTTTGTGTCAAGGACATGTTTTTTAAGGCAGACTATTCAGAATGGTCTATTTTGTAGGTTAATTTTGCCGCTTGATTAGAAGTTGATATGGGTTTTCATTTATACTCTTACATTGACGGAAACTGATACGGTAATTCATTCATTTGTTTGATTTTATTTAGGAACGATATTACAATGTGATATTGCTATTCTTAATTGATCCAATAACTTTTATAATGGTTTCTATTATCGTCATTATTTTCGGTGAAAGTCATCTTAACATCTCAATGAAATATTTGTAGATCTGATATCAAATCTATAGGCGAAACTGTTTTAGTGTGTGGAAGAAAAAAATGAAATCTTTGCAACTGATCCTAAACGGTGTCATACCAATCCTAAGAGATGTTAGCGTTTAGTGACTCCTTTCGATCCATCCACCCACTCAGTGTCATCCATTCTTTAGAACACAGAAACACGAGTGAGTGAAGCAAAAGCTACTTAAGAGACTTCCTGCCTTTATCACATTGATCTTTTGAATCAATACCATTTTTTAACTTTGCAACGCCATCTTTTTCATCAGAGGGTCCACCTTTATGAATGAAAAATAAGAGAATTTAAATGGAATATTACCAATAAGACTCTGACGGTACTATTTCATAATCATTGTTGCCCCTATTTTTGATATGTAAACTATTGAGGAAGGCCGTTGCTTATATTTATATCATTGTCAAGGAATCTGAATTTGAGCAAAGTCTGATACTTTAGTATGATGTGGCACCCATTTATAGGTTTTGTCACTTTCGGTTACAGATCAAGTATGAACCAGATATTATGCTGACATAGCACTTTAAACCCATCCACCTGAACACAACCTGGTAGCGAGTGATTTACAAATGTTCATCTTTAATCATCTGACATCATCTCTCATCTGTTCCTATAGCGCACGTGGCAGGCAAGGCAGAAACAATTAGCCCTGTCCATTGTGGCTCATCTTCTGTAGGATGCCTACGGTTAGTTGCAATGATCTATTCTATACATCTATAAAGATCTCTCCGTGTGTTGAGTCTTTATTCATCCTCAACATTAATTAATGCAATTAATCGGTTTATTAGTCAATTTGTGTGCATTTTTCAGGTTTATTTCATCTGTACGTCAAATAATCATAATACGCATAATATATTTGACTTATTTATGATATATCGTCATTATATTACAAAGTATTTGCTCAAGTAATATTTTGGTTCCGTTTTGATAAAACTATAATTAGCATACAATGTTAGTTTAAGAGGGAGGACGAGAGTGGGCAACACACACTGACTAGACACTGTGTAACCATGGTAACCTAGTGATGGTCGGCCACTAGATCTCAGGTGTAGGTAGAGGGTGAATAATGGAGAGGACAAGGCCAGACGGTCACAGACTCAGACATTAGACTGTCACACACTCATACATTATCGCACACACCCATGCCACACACCTATGCCACCTACAGGAGGCATAGGAGGCCCCCTCGGGCAAATACCATCCTGGCTTTTGGCATAATGGAGAAACCTATTATATAGACACCTGACATTTTAGGGATTTATGCTTATGACGCAATAAGGTATAACAATATAGCGGTTTATTATGTACGCATTATCAGTTAACTAACTGTTTGGTTTCACCCATGCACCAACTTGTTAGCTCACCTGTATGTATATCCTTCATATACAATGACTCATAATAACTCCGTAATGTATGGTTACAAGTTTAGACTCCGAATTAATGGGTTAGCATTACAAATGACAGCTTAACTCCAAGAAAATCATATTTTGCTTTGTTTCTTCAGGGGGACTTGCCTCGGCACCTGTATCCAGTTTCGGAATGTTATTTTCTGTCCGTTGATTTGTTAATTAGTGAGCATGTATGGGGACACTCACAGGAATGTCAACTATAATGTGGATATTTCACACCTAATGTATGTTATCTGCAGGCGCCAGATCCTAGACCAGTAGAAGCTACACCGGG
Organism: Sthenelais limicola; assembly: GCA_942159475.1. Classification (NCBI taxonomy): domain Eukaryota; kingdom Metazoa; phylum Annelida; class Polychaeta; order Phyllodocida; family Sigalionidae; genus Sthenelais; species Sthenelais limicola. The sequence goes on from OW804100.1 coordinate 43,081,779, forward strand.
CTGTAGTAACCTTGCATAATGCCATTTTAGACCAGGAGAGTCGCTCCTAAACACGAACTCTTATCAAAGGCTCTGGGTAAGCTGGATGTTAGTCATCAGTGTAAAAAGATCCACCAGAGCTGGTGCCAATCTGACAGGAGCAGGAGGTTGTCCTGGAGATCTCAATTTCCCAAGTCTTCTGAATATTGTCAGTGACTTGAGCAGGACTAAATTAATAGAATGAATAAACCATTTATGTATTTGCTTGTTTACTAATTCATTTATTTATTAAATATTCAACATAATTATTTATTTAATATTCCATATATCTATTCATTACATTTTCAAAGAAATGTTGATATATCCTTGGGCTCTCATTTACCATAATAGGTGTCTCTTTCATCACCTCAAAACTAATCGTAAATCATTGAGAAATAATTTGTATGTAAATGAAGTTTATCGTTCAGCTCATTCAATCGGGAGGAGAGAGAAAGGGAAGTTGCGGTTGGTTGAAAATAGATAAGTGAATAGAAATATAGAATAAAATGAAGAAAGAAGAAAAAGAGGAACGAAAGAGGGGATTACAGAGAGGGAGAAAATAGAGTCGCAAAAGCAAAGGACCAAGTTAGTTATAGGGAAGAAAAGAGAGTGGGAAGGAAGGTATGTATGAGAACAGTAAAATAAGAACTCGAACATGTATATACATAGGCGATTATTAACCGATGTAAAGTGGAAAAGATAATGGCAAAAATGGAGAGAGAACAAATGGAGAGGTTAGCCAAAGGGCAAGGTACAACAGAGGGCGGGTGTTAGTCATTACAGATGGTCGACTGATTACTGCTACCACTAGACTGCCTGTTTACCTGTATCTCACACAGGTGTAGGACACACTGAAGGAGACGAGGTGGTGGCGGCGGGGGAGGAATTGATGAGGATCTAGGAGGTGAGGTGGGAAAGAAGGTGCTATAGAGCCTTAAATAAGAGGAGGTTATATATAGGGGTATAGGAGAAGAGGGCGATGGTGGTGTGTGTGTGTGTGGGGGGGGGGGGGGTCCCGGTGGAAATAGTTGTGGTATGGGTGGCAGGAGGTGGTGGTGGAAATATTGGATGAGGTGGCAATGACAGGGGTGAATTACGTGTATGGTGGGGGGGGGGGGGGAGGGAGAGAAAGAGGGAGTGGGCATTGTCATGAAATGAGGGGGAAAGGTGGTGGCGGAGGAGGGGCAGCTAGTTATTATATTATTATTATTTAAACTCTTGTAAATGAACTCTCATCTTGCTGTATTATGTAAAAAATATTTTTCTAATAATTCAGGCTCCCCTGAGAATATTTGTGCTTATGTATGAAAATGTCGAAGTTCCTGAATAAAATATTTCTAAATCTAAATCTAAATCAGGGAGCAGGGGAGGACGGGAACGGGAGGAGGAACAAGGTGGTGAAAAGGGAGAACCATAGGGATACAATAGATGAAGTAACATAGGGGTGGCGGTTTGCATGGGGTACGTATGATTATGGGTCAGATTTTCAGAAAATGTACAATTGGCAGCTCTACACGTTTAGCAAATTCTGCCAAATTCGACGGAAAAATAATTAATACTAGCTATATCTAAGTATGTTTGATATTGAGTTGATTTAAAGGATGTGTTTGGTTGTGTTAAACTGAATTTTGAACATCATTATTGTCTTAAATTTGTGTTGTTGAAAGGATTGCTGAAGACAAATTGTACATTTTCTGAAAATCTGACCCTTATAGATGGTGAGGGTGGAGGTAGTAGTATAGTGAAATGGTGGTGTGAATGCAGATTGTGTGTTGGCGGGGCGAGCGGGGGGGGGGGGGGGGAGCGATGTGGTGGAGGACGTGATGCTATGAGGATATAGAGGAGGGTAATATACACAGACATGTGGAGAGGGAGGGTGGTGTCTATTGATAGTAGTCAAGGTAATCAGGCCCAATATTTGCTGATAGCCTGACAGGTGCACAATGGGGCTGTTTGTTACAACTGCAAAGCTTATATAAAATTACTAGCGGATAATAACTAACCACTGATCTACATCACATTGGGCAGGGGGGCTGAAAGGAGGACTGATATGGGGGACTATCTTTACTTATCGCTAATTACAGTAAAACTCCGGGAAAAACTGTAAAACTGTTCAATTCACTTCCCCGCTTCTGGAACTAGTTTCTACAGTATGTTTTGGGGGAAAAGACTGATGCCTTCTTTTCTAACGTTCGTAGAATGATCACTGGGTTATTTTCTTCCCCCACTCTCTACTCTCTGTCTTTGTTTATCTGTTATCTGTATGGAAATGGGTAGCAGAAATTGGCTCATCCCAAGAGTGCATGATCCCTAGGGATGGAAAGCTTCTATAGATAGCCGCTTCCCTGCTTAAAGGTCTACCAAACAAACAAAAGACCAATAAATAAATACATAAATAAATTATAGTTAGGACTCACGCCTATAGGGGGTAATAAGTGCATCCACATCCGGGTGCAAACCAGTAATGTGTGATAATGGGAAATAAGTGAAATCAAACATTTCAATTAGTCAGCGGGAGAACTAAAGGTCTGAACTATAAATTTCTTGCCTAATTTTACAAGAAAATGTCAATGAAGAGTTGATGTTTTTGCTAAAAGCAATAGCGATTATAGAGGGGCTGCTTTTGTCCGTCACGGTAAACTTAAGGGAAACCCTTAAAAAAATCAAGGGAAATTTTCAATTCAGCTTCAGCTTCCTCCCGACAATAATTAAGGGAGTATGGGTTCAGGTAACGTACGTTTAACAAGGCAAACATACTTTACCATAGTTTATCTACACGAGGGAAGCGGAACTTTAATAAGATAGATAGACACGGGGCTTTTTCTTTAAACAAATCATAGTATACATCTCTGATTTTCGTTTGTATCTAGCCCCTTTAGAACCACACCATAATTTCCCTTTCTTAAAGTTGTTGTTATCCTCGGAGGTTAATGTTTTTCCTCAAAAGCCCATCAGGGTATGTACACCCCCTCATTCCAACATTGCCACTGTTGTGGTATCTTCCCAGAATGAGAGCTTTGCATGAGAAGGGACTGAGTTACATATGCCTTATCTTGTTTTAGCTACTGTCACTACAATAATGGCCCTCATATCAATTAACTTTGTGTCTGAGATCAGGATCAGATCAGGTCAAGGTCAAGTCCCACTTGATTTCATATAAGAAGGGCCAAGGTCAAGATGCTCAAAACTTCCTCTGGAATCACGTGACATAAACTAACCAATTACAAGGACGATTTATAATTCAGCGCCAATAAATTGTCGTCTGGCAAACTACATGTCGGGAAGTAAGTTTATGGAGACGTTTACCGAGATGTGGGCGAGAAGAAGGTTTATTTCATTTTTGGCCTCCTTCATTCTATACTTTTATTTGTGGACAAAAGTTCGACTGTTGCTTATATCGCAATTAGTCATTCTTGCCCAAGTTGGGGAGGTTGGCGTTTCCTCCCCATGTGCACCCACATCTCGATGAGGTTTTTTTTTATCGAAGATTCTCGCCTTCTCCATGTGGCACTTCTGGCAAATCATGTATTGGAATTTGTTTCTCAAGAATAGTCAAACAATCCTATGTTGATAATACAAATTGTGTTCGAAGTATTATGGAAAACATAACTATTTGCTTACCATAAGGTAATAAATTACAATCAACAAATTGTAAAACTGCAAACCGTATTAATTTGTAAACAAATTGAAATCAAGGTCAAAACTATAATTTCTTCTTAAATTCTTCTCAAGGGGAAGTCTTTGGAGCACTGCCAATACCTCGTGGTCAAACCGGATGGACGCAATGGGAATAAACAGCCTGCATTAAAATTGATTGATGCACTGGCATTAAACATATTGATTGATAGGCATTAAAGGTTAATGCTACTCGGCATTTATATGAGCAAACATCACATGATATTAGCCCCGCTGCAAATTTTGATTGCTGCACGTTTTGGTGGAAATGTTTGCCGTCCATTTTACCCACTTTAGCCACTTCATGTTTCACAAATAATCACAGAAGAGAGAGAGAGAGAGAGAGAGAGAGAGAGAGAGAGAGAGAGAGAATATAATATGGAGGAGATCATATCATCACAAGGGGAGATACCCCAATCACATTTTCACAAATCTTTTCCCAACTTTTTCGATAATCGAGATTTTTTAATGTTGTCTTTGTTGATAGAAAACAAATAGATTTAGTCCTGCCAAAGTCCCTGAAGAATAGTCAAAGGGGCTCTAAACTTTGGACATCATCATCAAATAAAAATAAAAAAAAATCAAGAGTCGTCCTCACTGGAATTCTAACAATCAACATAATTCCTTGGTACTTGGATATCAGTTCATAGTGAGATACTCACAACATCGAAATAAGATTTCAGTTTTCCCACAATCATGAACCGAATGAATCTCTGTATCTTTGAATTGTTATTTCAATGCTTCTTCCTCAAAATTAACAAAACCACAAAATTAGTAGGGTGGTTCAAACAGCTCAAATCATTGTTTTTCAACAGCAAAAACTTTGATAAAAATTCGTTATTGCAATGTGAAAAATGCAGCGGGATACCATTGAATCCCCTCTATTCACAAGGAATAAGAGACTGGCAAAAAGGACATTATACCAAATTAGAACAGTAAATGAACAAATAGCGAATAACATCCAAATAACTCATCAACCAAGTCACTCTTAAATCAAGTAAAGACTTACGTATGGCATCCTCCATATACCCTGCCATGATTAAGAAAGCACATTGTATTACAATAATATGAATATGAAGCAAAAGTCTTAAAACCAAAGGGCATCTAATTCAATGACATTTCTTCAATCACAAGGGATTTTTGGATTGAGTACAGTCTGAATCTAATCTAATCCAAACCCAATCTCTCTGCCCTTCTATTGGTCCCTAGTGCCTGCTAAATTACAATATAATGTACCTGTACAGAATACGTATTCCCCAATGGTATACTGTTAGGTCTGAAAAGTCGCACGTCATCAAGCAAAAAAACATTTTTGTTTTCATTTAATCGCATACAATAATGTTTAAGAAGAAATACATTGCTTTCAGATTTCTGATTTTGCGCAGTTTTTTCATAACCTGTTTCCGATCATATGAAGTTTCATGCGTGTATAGTGCGTATAGACTAAACCAAACTATAAGCCAATTATTTCTACATTAGTTCATGGCTGCAGTCAGGCAAGAAACCCATTATAGAGGAATGTTAGAGCATGAGCTATGTACATGTGCCGCGTCAAATTATTACAGATCACTCAAATAATATGTTGCCTTCCTTAAGACTGTATTTATACAAAGGCAATAAATCACGGATAATTTGACTTATTGATATTTTTTTTAACAAACGAATTTTATTCGGGTTAATAAGATGGCTCTGGCCAAGTTTTATGAGGCTCAGGTGAGACCCGGTCTTCTGCCACACCCTGAATTGTTAGTTATACATCTAGGATATCTTTATGTGTGTGACAAAACTTGAACATTTTTCCTTTATCATTTGAATCCTAGTTCCAGGTCTGTATCAAAGCATCCTCCTGGAATCGTTTTTAGGAAACGTGGGACAGGAAATGATTCATTGTCCATAATCGAGGTAGTATTGCAGTTGTGGTGGAAAGATCTATAGATATGATTTTATTATTAGACATGCATCATATAAGCCTCAACAAGGAACCTTACTTCGCATTTAGGAGAATTAATCCTGATACTTTATGTTGCCTTTATGAAAAGCAAAAGAAGGTAACCTTTGTACTCATCTGTAATATTAGGATTCAACCTTATTATTTGTATGTATACATGTATACACACCATTTCAAACGGTTGACAAATACGTTTTGTCATAATTCTGCATTAGGTTTATTCCCCATAACTCATTGGTACTAGTATGAATTCAAAATGGCGCCATGTAATTGACGCCAGTGGTCAGAATCTATGAACATTTCAGTCGTCATACAAAATACGAAATGTATAACAACGACTTAAGTACCTGTCAAATCCAAATAACGATAACGCACAGTGCAAGAATGTGTTATGAATCATATCTAATCTTAGCATTTCTCACAATTGTAAAACTCGTGATGTTGGAAGAGTTTTCCCCACTGATTATAACCAACAAAACAAGATCACTATTGGTGACACCCTACTATCTTGAAGTCAAGGAATAATACAGCTCACATCGTATGCAAATAGTAGTTGACACTATCCAATCACTCAGACAAGGGTGATTAAGATGGTATCAATGAGTACCTGTACACCTCGAGTATATAATGATAATTATAAAGCCTTGTGGAAAACGATCAGATCAATTTGATAACATCTTTTAAGGCATTTTTACCATGACTAGTTCAGCTCACGAGGACGGAATATCAGTTCTTCAACTAGCCACTGGGAGGGGGGGGGGGCGGTGAAATTGCAGCAACACCAGGGTTTGAACCCATGGCATTCCCATGACACTGAGCCGGCCCCCAGGGCTTATTACCCATCTGTATACCTAACCGCACCTTCTATAATTCCACATGAAATGTTGGCGTGCTAGGTGGTGTTCATGCAAATACCTCTATAGGTATATATATGGTTTAGGGTTATTGATCACACACCACCTGTGCACCTATACGTCAGCCTAGTAGTAGATACAACCCTAATTGATCCAAGTCTGCTATAATGGGTTTATTATAGATACCCAATATTTGTGCCAGTGACATGAAAGGGTTAAGCTCCATTCCAATTTTAGGACCAAGTTGTGTAAGTTCAGAAGCGCTCCTCTGCTGTAACATTAGTGGAAAGCTAGGAGGTGTTTCCAAATTTCATAATCTTTTGATGATTAATATGATTCTCAATGGAAGAGGACAAAATATATCTATTTTGATCTATTTTGCTGCGAGCTTGATAATTTCTTTTAAATGTTGGTATTGTGGTGATCATGTATATTTTTTGGACATGTATTTAACTCCTATAATTATTTATTGACATATGTATCTCAATATCAAGCACAGCATTAGACAGAATTATAGAATGCCAATCTCAAACTAGTAAGGTCCGGGTTATACACCTACTTTCAATAACTTTGAGTATAAGAAATAATGTGCCAAATTAGACGTAGTGTTCCCTCTTAGTTCTTGTATTGCCTTTTAATCAGGTACCAGCACAAATAACATGTATGATGTAAAGTAAGCCTTTGTGACTAGGACATGGAAATACCTTGCAGGACTCCCAAACAAACAACATAATCCCCATGTACTAATGCCTTTAATACAGAACCCTGGTTTATGTTAAATAGTACCATATGTTGGAGAGAGCCTTAAACCTTCAGAAATGGTTATTTATTGATATCTGGATATTAAAATCTATGAAAAAATTTATACAAATTATTGTTTTATACAATACATTCTTGAGTGCTCTGGTTCTCTTTCAGGTACTCCCGGTCCCACTCTAAGACATGATAGGCCAGAATCTGGCCTCTAGTAACAAAACACAGCAGGATGTGTAGGTTTATCTGATCGGCTCCCCAACAGCGCTGGTCATTTTACTAAAGCCACAATGCCAAACTGAGTAGTCATTCTTGGCAGTCTGATTTGGATCGAATATGAACAGTTTTTGCATTCTTTTTCTGGGGCAACTTTATCAAATGAAAGATTATTTGTTAAAACCAATACTTTCAGACAGTAACTCTCATTTGGTTTAATGCCAGAAAGAAGTGACTATAATTTAAAAGGACATTGTTTTGGCAGTCCATACAAAAAGTAAACGGCCTGGGGAATAGAAACAAATAGGAGAATAAAGACAAACCACACAGACACATGGAGAGAGACAGATAGACTGACAGATACAAAGAGAAAGACATAGAAAGAAACAGACAGATAGAAACAGATAAAGAGAGGGACAGGGAGAGGAAGAGGCAGAGACACAAATCAGAGCGAGAGAGAGAGAGAAACTGGCGTGCTCCCAACACTGACTTTTAACAAAGCCAATCATTCACACTGTATCGCTACTCAATCACTTCACTCTATAAGTCACAAGACTAATACTCATACACCAACTCCAATATAATAACACTAACTTAGAAATCATTGCCCCCCCATATTGCAGCTTGTGCATAGGTATGCGGCATGCCTGTCACCAAAAGGCAATACACGTGCGAGAGAATGGTTGGCCTAGAAGGTTGGCCTAAGCAAATGTCTATTTTCTTGTAGTATAAGGTCTACTACTCACTATAGAGCCTGCTAGGGTAGATCAAAAGGACTGCCCTGTGTACCATACTGTACTGACAATACTATTATGTACACACATATAGGAAAGATATGACCTTTCCAAGCATCATGATAAATATATGGAGGAATTAAAGAACAGATCATTGGCCATTCACAGAAGATTATTTTGAACTGTCAAAAACTTTATTTTTGAAAACTTTTACATCATAATTATTGTAAATAAATTTCATCTTTGGCGGTATATTCTGTAATATTAGAGGAGATTCATTTTCAATGTTTTAGTGAGTGGGTTCTATAGGGCCTTTCCTCAACCAAGCTCTTGACCTTCCTCCCCTATTTGTGCAAGTCTTCACAACCAATGCCTCACCATTCAACCAATGGCTTACCATTCATCTCCCTGAAACTCACACAGTACCTTTGCAAGTTTGAATACTTATAAGGCCGGCAAGGCAAATTGGATATATTTGGCTTTTGGATTGTGACATATACTATTGAAGTTGTTTTTTCTATGCACAGTATTGGTCTAAGATTTTTGCATTTATACTCTTTGTGCTCCCAAGTAGTTGTGATTGGCTCTGAAACATTTATACAAAGGTTAATTTGAAAAATGGCTTTAGGGGTTTCAGTTGTAAGGATATAATAGAAATCGGAAACTGAAAGTCAGCTACCCCGTACAAATGGTTTCAGATGTACCAGTTAAGTGCTGAGAAATGGCAAAAAGCTTATGAATACAACTTGCGTTCAGACGCACTCACGGGGCCAATGCAATTCCCTTATTTTTTAATCTCCTGGGTTCAATGGCCTAACATCTAAAGTGATGTATCTAACATAGATATTCCATATATAAACCGCCTTGAACCTCGGCAGGGATACAATCGAAAATGGGTAAGCTGTTCTAAGATGAGACAGATACAATAGACTGCTCTGTACTGAATTCCATAATTCTCCTCTTCAAACAGTTGCATTGCATGATGCAAGTTCTTTATTCATACTTAGCTTCACTTTTCCAATATTCCTTATTGTGTGCTATAACAAGTGCTAGATCTCTTTATGGTTGTATACACGGTTACGATGCCAGGTGAACAAAATTAAGCAGGTTTTATCTTTTTTGCTTGCACTTGGTAAATTGCTTGGCTCGGTCCTAGCTGTATGAGCTCTAGAAAGAAATAACCCTATTCTCCGTTCATCTTTTCACCAATTGTTCTTATATTTAGTTTCAAGCTTAGGCATCAATTTGCAGAAGGAATGGCGATATCCAAGACAAAAATTATTTAATTTTATTGCGATTATAGGAAGGAAGGACGTATCTCAAACCCAGAATCTTATTTATTTTATCTTTAATATTGCCATTATTATTAAAACGAGTCGTATCATCAAACATAGATTTACCATATAGAACTCTATCCCCGCCTAAGCACTATATAGCACCAATGGTATGCATGCCTCAAGATGAGAAGTACAAACGGACTCAGTGTTATTCTAAGCCAGTTAGACAATAAGACACAAGGTTATTATTACGTGGATTACAGGAGTTGGCACATTATACTTCTCTCAAGCTGGTCCTACTTCATAAGTAGTTCCACTTAGGGAGGTTTATGTGGAATATACTGGAAGCATGTGTTGATAATAAGTGGGCTATGCATCCATCTGTGTGGTGTATACTGAGCAGACATACATATATGTCTTCACGTCTTGGCTCACCTTGATTATTAGCCTGGCCTAAACGTTGGACTTAATATACATGGAAATAATGAAATATCGATAACACTTTTCAGCCTAATGCACACTTTATTTTGTCATATCCAAGAACAATTCGTATATGGTGGACGAAAAAAGTACAAATAAGAAATAATAACAAGTTTCCAATCTAAAACAAGTGCTCATAAAAGATTAAACTAATAAAATTACTAAACAGGATCTAAGGAAACAAAGTGAAGCAATGCAACCACCTGAGTTGTTCTTTAGATGATTAACTAGCCACCCCCTCAGAGAGTCCACCAGTTGGCTCTATGTGCACCAATATATTTGGACATACATGTTTATAGGAATGTATTGCACCTTTAGCTGCCGTTGCATGCAAAGTATGGACGAGTATAATGAGACTCGTCCCTCGAGTCTTCTCTTGTTGCAAAATTAAGATCCAGGTTAAATCAGCATGTATGTAATTTTCACATCAAATCACTTGCACATTTTTTTTCATTTCATTCTTCATGGAATTATTCACCATCATGTGTAACACATGTAGAAAATCTCTTGATATATTACATTTAAAATAATTGAATTGTGCATATTTTGGAATATGTGGTGAGAAATAATAATTGTGATTTTGTGGGAGATGAAATACGATGTCAGGATTTGAGTGAAAGGAGAGTATTCTCTAAGTGTATATCCTACTTGGAGAGAGACTGCAGTGATGCAAGATGCGAGTACAACTACTGTTAATCAATCGTGTAATATTAATAAGGTTACTGGTAGTACATAACAAGCGACCGAGAACATAATGTTGGCATCCAGAATAACGTTAATGTTAATTTATACTATACGAATTAAGACAAATATTTGTACATGTAATATGTGATTTATTAATATATGTTTGCACTGGCAACAGGTTCTAACTCATTATTTCTTTGGGGATGTTGAAATATGATTATGAACCGATTTTGAGTTTTTTTCCCAAAACTGCACAATCAGCTGGCAGTTCTGCATCGTTTCGTGCAGTAGGAGACAGATAGGCCTATTAAACTTCAACTGATTTTAGATGAAACTAACATATTACTGATATTTGGGTTTCTTCCGTATCCAAAGACTAGGTCATCTCTAAAATATCTATGATATAAGTTTTGCAGGTTTTTGTACCTGTTTTTAACAATTTCTGTTATTTTTGTGGAGGAGACTTGGAGGTTGCATTATATACCGAACAAATGCAATAGTTCCCATTTCTGGCAATTTCATATTCCCTCCATTAGGTTAAACAGTGTTGAGTGCCTGTATACATTCATTTGCCTTCAATTTTTTATTGTTTTGTTCATCTGAGCCTTGATCTAATATGTGTTCTATTGGATAAATTACCATAACTGCACTATGGAATATATCATTGAAATGTTCAGTAACTGTTATTTTCTGTTCTGACCGAAAGTCTGTAATCTCTGTCATAATGAATTTTGTAATATTTGTGAGTCCGTATTATCTGAGAACTGCGCTAATAATGTATAATCATCAATAATCAATGCTGGATAAAAAGAAAACCTAATTATTAGAAATCTTATTATTCTTAAACTGGTATGATTATCCAGCAAGAAAAACAAAAATGATTATACAATTAGCTTTCAGAGATGAAGTATGTTATTGCCCATATTTCAGGATCTTCCCCAGGGGGTTTTAACAGAATTTTCTTCCCTGACTTTACATTTTTCACAATTACCTTAAAGACCCTAACCTGAGAATAATTATAAGTACATTTACAAAACTTGTTGAGTACCATGACATGAAGATTTGCTGGTTCGTTACACGACTCACTATTGATTCCAGGTAGTACAGTGTGTCTGGCCTACCGCACCTATCTCTCTATGCGTGTGTGTTCACTTAGTTACACATAATGAATATAATGAGTTAGATTAACCACTGACTACTAGCGCCTGAAACCTCTATAGCCCTCTATCGCAAATACTAATAGGAAAACCTCCATTCTTTGTTTTTATTAAATTGATTTTTAAATCAAACGAGACGTACCATAGGGAAGGGGACATATAATGTTAATTTCTCGCTTTTTAAAATGTGATCGGCCTTGAATGAAATTTTTAAAAAATAAATAAAAAGATTTAGTCGAGGACACCATGAAGGGTTATTGCACTACTGGGTACATAGCAAAGGTGTATATCAAAGACCAAGGATATAAAACTGTGACGTCAGGTCAGAGAAAGTGCAGCTACCCCCACCCCCTACCCCATCATACATTGAAGAGAAAACAATGTATATATGGACCGTCATTCTCACTTCAATGGTCCATTTGCTTTAACCGCGTTCGATAGAATTGTTTCTATATTAACACTATTAATTAAATGAAGGTTGTTTAGTAATATTATATACCCGCTCCTACAAATGGGAAATGAATGTCAATGTGGAATGTGTTTAGTACAGGTTATTTGTTACTTTATACAAGGTTACAAAACATTAATGAAAAACTATAATGTGTGATTATTTACTTTTTTATCACACAATGTAAAACACCCCATTATGATAGTTGATAGTTTGTATCAGGTGGTAAAATAAAACTTGATAAAAAGTCGACAGTTGTGTAATAGACTTCTGCAAGATCATAAGAAAGGCCTTTATATGCTAGAGAGGTCAATAGTGAAGGTTAGGCAATAATCAATATGCTGGCATATGCAGAGTACAGGCCCGGATTGGGCAGAGCAACACATATAACTCATGTATGGTAAACAATGCCTCATCATGCTCAGTACACAGTACGGTACAGTACCGACTTTCCGTAGTGATTCTTTTGTATGTATCACTTATAATTGAGTACCTACTTATGTATCAATGAATGCAGTTATATTTTGTGAATAATTTCAAGCATATTATTCATTATGGAATCGGGCAACCAGGAGTGTAAAAAAATAACCATAAGCAATGTGATGCATAGACGTTGCATATAAATTTCAAATAATTCAATCTGATTGATAATTCAATCTAATCGACTTCCTATGTATGTCTCTATTGTTTTAATTATACAGAGCGGGGTCTAATTTTATATTTAATCCTCCCACCCACCCACCCCCTCGCCCAAGTTCATTCACTTATTATATTAACTCAGATTTCATTATACAGATGAATATAAATAAGTTTCCTGACAAAGTTTGCAGTCTTAGATTACAGTAATTATCGTGCGTTTTATCCTCAAGTTATTGTGGAGGAACTGTAACCCTAGATCCCATCCTTCAATAACGGTACCTTGAAGGGAGGCTAGCATAGCTTAGCACCTTTGACGGAGGCGCGTTTAAGCAATACTATTGACAAGAGGTAAGGTCCCCTTCTGCACTGGCACTCACCACACAAAGGAATATAATTATTTAAAAGAAGCACATCTCTGGAATTAACTGCCACCTAATGATAGAGACGTACCAAATACGCTCATCAAAACCAAGTACAATTAAACATTGTATCACATATATACTTGATGCTGCGTTATAAGCCCAGCTTGAGATAAATAACAAGTGCCAACATAGTTTGAATACTGTCCACATGCATCCTCGTTCATTTATCATCCTACTCATATGATATGCTGCACTGGACGTTTAGGCTTTGGATTGTGTCTATCGCAATAAATCGGGGATCATAGTTGGCCTAGTATTTGGTTCTGTACGTGGGGTGGAGTGGCAAGGTCCTACCTACAAGGTTCACTGGCCAATGATTAAATTGGCCTAATTTATGCTTTTTATTTTCATAAGTTTCCCAAAACGTGCCAGAATAGGCTTTCCTGTATTTTTGACACAATGAGCAAACGCGGATCGTTAAACCAGCTACAACGTCCCAAGCTCATAACCCAGTATTTTCCAGAACTTACTGAATTACATCTTTACCAGTATAATATCCCCTTCTATATCTCCTTCCCCCCGGCCCCTTCTCTCCCTCTCTGTGCCCCTTACTTTTATTCTTTCTCTCCTCTTTCTGTTCTCTCCCCTTTTGTATCAATCCCTCTCCCTCAGCGCCCCATTAGTTCTCATCCCTTCCCCTCCCCGCCCCCTCTCCCCGTCCCTTCTCTCTGTAACAGTGTATTCTCCCCACTCACTTTTCCCCTCTATCTCTATCTCCCTTCCCCTCTATCTCTGTGTCCCCATCGACACCCCTCACTTTTCTCATGCTTCTCTCCTTGCTCCTCTCTCTCTCTCGATCTCTCTCTCTCTCTTTCTTTCTCTCTCTCTAACCTGAGGCCTCCACCATTGATGATTGATGAAGGTTCTTACATTGACTGAGAGGACAATAGTCAGATCGTTAGGATCACCTCGCCATATCCAGGCCCACGTTACTAAGACATGCATGAGTTCATAGTTACCCTACCTAGAGCCAAGTGATCCCCTCCACCTACTCCTACTCCTACTGGAGTATGCACACTTCTAGTACTTGAGCTCCCTTTCCCATCCCCACTCTTGTCAGGGAAATTTACTCTTTATAATTTGATGATCGTTTGATTAGTGTTCATCCAGCTTTCCCAGTTTGGGGATTCTTTTTTACATGTTTGTGCGGGTAGACTAATGAAAAGGAAATAATTAAGATGTACGGAAATGAATAATGGATATTAATTTTCAAAGTGAACATTTTTGGACGTGAGTATATGAAAACATGCAAAAACAAACATGTCAAAAAAGAAACAAAAAATCAATACAATAAGAGGAAAATTTAAATCAAAACTGTAGAGATCTAGATGTCACCAAAGGCAAGAGAGAATGAGAATCTAGCCCATTCCTGCAAGAACCTTCAGACCCTGATTCCTTAGACTTATAATAATATAAAAATATATATATAACAAATAGAACGACAGTCCCTTTTTCTCTTAACACTTGAATTGCCAATAAGTAGGCCTACTTAGGTGCCAATTTTAAAGTTATATTATTTATGAACTGAAGGATACACGATACCTTAAGAGCACTTGGGAATTTTAATGCTCCGGAGGAAGTCCTAAATTACGACTTGAGAACTTGAGTATACGAGGCATATTTAATTCATTCAATGAAGAAGTCTGAAAGTTACTTTTTCCAGGACCTGTGAACCAGAGGCCTCAGTTGGCATCGAGTAGACAGTATGTTTCCTGGTATCAGTGATACAGATCTAAACTTACATTAATTATGCATCAATTTAATTGGTTGAGTTTCCGACCTTCTCGTCCAATCTCTCACTCCTCGCCATGCTCCCATCTTTCTCTCTCCCCCTCTCTTTCTCCTCTCTCTGTCTCTCTGTGTCTGTCTGTCTGTCTGTCTGTCTGTCTGTCTCTCTCTCTCTCTCTCTTTATGTCCCCCTTTCCCCTTCTCTCTCTCTCGCTCTCTCTCTCTTTAAACATAGATACTATTCATTTAATTTAATCAGGGTAATAGCATAGAAATCATACTATTATATACTAGATGATCCGCTCTAGAACTGCTTACTTCTTTACTAGCCTGACAGTCAGAACCATGAGAAGTATCCAAGTGGCACTTGAACAAGATAAGCCAGATCCAGCTAATAATGCAATCCACACATAACTAGTCAAGATAGGCTCAACGATAAGGACCAGTGGAACTATCATATCAGAACCTCCACCGGTGGCCGCAACGCCAATCCTGCATGGATTTTTTGCGATAAGAGAACAGATTGATCATGTATCCCAGGAGCCTTAAATGAGATGATGAGTTGGCGTGATTTTATTACTGGTAATTGGCAACCAAGTGTGCCATAGTATGAAGTTTATCAGAGCTTACTGGTGGACACTTTCATAAGTGATATTGGTTAGTCATCAACCATTAGTTAATATGCATCTCTTTTTTTTAATTGGATCCATATCATTTATACATTATCTTACTTTACATTCCTCCCCTTGTTGTGCGTGTGCGGGTGGGGGTCGGGGTCTATTTGCTTTTTGCAATACACATTACCAGCTACATAGATTTCCATCTGACCCTGTCTGAGAAATCAGTATACTAAAATCTTCAATAAGATCTGTATAATTTGTGGTTGGTATGCAATTAGAATTATCATTCAGAATTCAGTGCACTATTGTATGTGACCATTGGTATATAACCCGGCCAAAATAAAGTCTAACAATGAGATCACAATCTATACCATTTACCTACAATATTAACCGAGAATCTCTTCCAGAGACACTATAACTCATCGGACTATGAAACCAATCGTTATAATTACTACACATAAGCCTAAGGTAATGTTAGATCCCTCAAATATAAGAAGGCTGACAGCAGGCTTGTTATCAATTAATACAAATTTTAAATTATTATCTTTTTAGATATATTGCCTGGACTATGTATGACAATTCCCTAGAGACCTCTTGTCGAGCTTATAATAATATTATGTTATTTGATGCAATAACCACTCTAAGCGTTCTTGAGATATTTTGACATAAATGTCAGTAGTAATCTCAATTCTTACAATTTGACTGGACTAAATTTTGATTATAATAGTTTATGTAACTATTGACAATGAGATAATATCTTAATTAAATATCGAATGCAACCCTAGACAATGAGATAATATCAGCACATGTATGCCTCCGTCTACCTCAATGTACGCAACACGTACTGCATGTTGCCAAGCTTAAATTTCATTGAATTCAATAATGTTTTCTTTGAAAAAATATTTTCGTTTTCTAATTAGCGTTTCAAGGGTGACTAGAAGATTGCCATATATACATGCTAGAATGCGTGTTGATTGCATTATATCAGGAACAAGGGACACTTTGCAATGAAGTCTTGTTTGAGTACCGGTATTTCAAACTAAACGCGGAAATTGTAGTACATATATTTGGAAAAATATTCTATTTACACCGTCCAAGTTTTTCCCAATAATTTTTCGAGATTTCATGTTATCATGATTCAATGGGTGAGCGCATGTATACACAGAATACGCTAAGCATGCTATAAGTATGTGGACGTCAGTGGAGGTGGGAAACAAAGGATCATTCAGCCAATATGGAATGATTGATTCTCCTCCACGTGTGGATATGAGCATGTGATTCCAATCACTGGGCGAACAACAGTGATAGATCTGGCATTTTCTGAAGGGGGAGGGGGAGGGTCCATTTATTTCTTACATTTGCGAATATAAATCTTATTGGTATGTTTTAAGGGCCGAGTTCGCATGGACCCCCCCCCCCCCCTCTCTATCTCTCTCTCTCTCTCTCTCTCTCTCTCTCTCCCCTTAAAACATAAAATAAGATCTACATTCGCAAATATTAGAAATAAAGGAACCCCGCCCCCCGCCCTTCAGAAAATGCCAGATCTATCACTGTTGCTCTCTCTCTCTCTCTCTCTCTCTCTCTCTCTCTCTCTCTCTCTCTCTCTCTCTCTCTCTCTCTCTCTTGTTTTTGATTCTCTAAATCCCCCCTCCCTCCACTCCCACATATACTAAAACTACACTAGCTTAAAAATGCCACCTTCGTCACAATTTGTTGACAAGGAACATACACTATTTGATAGATTGTAAAGCTAAGCGGACCAATCCTGCTCCCGGACCGACCTCCTCCACGGCGCAACAATATACTGAACACTGGTCTGTGACTCGTGGGCCTGTACTACGCAGCTTAAAATGTAAGCCGACCTGGAGTGCATATTTTATATACACTGATCCATGGACAGGCTAATCCTCATGTGTCAACTCTAGTGTTTGCTGCCTATGTAATAAGTTACCTAAAACATATAGGGGGCGTACATATATATTCCTTTATATATGACTTGTATGTTTCCTAATGTAAGCGTATGGGAAAGGGTCTGGACAATTTTACAGTTAACTGAGACTTCCTTGGAAGTTGAGGTTAAATCTGTAATTATGTTGAGGACATCACAGTGTGTTTTGACTATTATAACACAATGTGCTAATCATTGAATAAGTGTGTCCATTAATCAGAATATTTGGGATATCTAAATTGCATCTTATCTATTATATAATTGGTGCGCACTTAAAGCAAGATCTGTCGTGGGGGAAACAGGAGCGAATACATACTATACATGGGTATAGATGAGAGATGTCCATGTGATACATCCTAAATATTTGCCCCTTAATCAACCAACATGTGACAGAACATGGGATATCAGTTTGACGCGATAAGATATATGATGGTGGTGATACCTATAACCTTGGACTGTGAAGTTCCTTATAATTTGTATTAAAAGTTGTAATTGTTTTATGTTCAATTATTTTAACAATTCTCTAACGTCCGACACTTGTAAGACATTCTTTTTCATGCATGCTAACAACCAGTATAGTTCATCGATTGACCTATTTATAAGGGAAAGGTTAGAAATATATTGGTTTCTCTTTCTTTGCTCCCTTTGCGGGAAATTTCTCTTGTGCAGGGATATCAGTTTGCATGGAAAGTGAGTGTAATATTTTTATGTTCGTTTAACCGGACCAAAATAAGGAAAATGACATGGTGAAGACGCGATAAAACACTCGGTGATGTATGTGAAGAGGAAAGTATTATAAATAACAAACCTTTTGAATTGTCCAATACTATGAAGTTTGAAATGGGATGAAAAAACATAGCTTTCAATCAAGGTCTGGATATTGATGATAAATTTAAAGCCATCATATTAAGAATTACTTTGAACGGGAGCCTCCCTTCCCAACTTCAATAAACACACGCAAGTATATCAAAATAAATAGATATTCTGTGATCACATTGCCTCTGGCAAGCTAACCCTTGCGATCTAGTGGGAAGCCACATAACGATATGTCATGATCAGTAATAATAGTTGGGTTATTTTCTTACCACATGTATTTGGTCAATGTCCAATAATAGCCTATTCAAAAGCATATATTTCCTATAAATGCCTTCTTTGTTGATTCGTTGTTGATTTATGTGAACGAATTGACATATTTATGTCAATCAAAGGGGCTGGGCGGGATATGTTGGAAAAATATAAAAAGTCAGGCTCAGAGTTGAGAGAGTCCCTAAAATCTTAGGGAGAGCCTCTCGCTCAAAACCCCAAAATGCCATTAAAATTCCATTAGAACGCCTATTCCAAGACCATGAAAGCCATTAGTGCAATAGGCCTCCAATTACTGACATATATATCACTCTTATCTGATCTGAGAGGTTGTGAGCCTAGACTGATATCGAACCATTTTCCAATACCGTCCCAAGGACTGCAACAAAAGACACCTCCTTTTCAACACTTACCCATCGACATTGTTTCTTATCTTTTTTTGACAACAATGAACTTAATGAATTTAATAAACTTACATTGAGGTTTCTTGGTGATTGTGATCCTTTCTGTACCGTACGAGGCTCTAATTCCATGTACCTGTAGAAACAAATGTTTTATCTTTAATATTTAAACCGACATGTGAGAGAATACGTACCCCATAGCAGAAAATAACTTGTAAGTAGACAAATGTTTGTGTTTACACTGTTCATAGAACATTAGATACTTTGACATTGATATCAAACACATACCAAATCTTAAATATTGACAGTGTTGACAGAATGGACTCAATATATTCTGAAAATACAAGATATGTACAAAATTAGGATAAAGATTTGCCCACAAAATTTCCTGACTTAAATTGATTAAAGGTTGTTCTAGATGTGTTACGTGGTTGTGCATCTTATGATAATTACCCAAGTACTCTATACAAATTATCCCTTGCCATGTTAACACCAGACTGGACGGATTTGACTGCCCTTGAAAACATGTGTGGTACTTTCCTCATGTTTTCTCACCGTTTTATCCGCTTCAATTACTCGTTCATTCTTTCATATTTGATTTCAATCTCGTTTTTTATTTTATTCGCTTATTTCGATTGCTTTCTTCAGCGCATTTAACCGAAATTGATTTATTTTCTTAGGGTTTTACAATTTCCCAAAGAAATACAAAAAGTGGACTATTTTTGTGGTTGTTTGCAGTTTGAAGAGATAGGAGGTGCCTAGTCACGTTTATACTACTACAAAAAGTGAACTAGGACACCTAATAACATTAACACATTAAGACAAGATATATTCATGGATAGCATGGTTTGAGCTTTATTTTAAACAGGAAAAAACATCTTTTTTTAAATCAGTTTAACAAACGATTGTCTTTAGCGCCAATGGAGAGACTGCCAACAGGTAATAACGTATCCGAGTGGGTTGATGGTTGATCCCAAAGAATAACTCATATGTTGCAAAACATTTTTGACTTTATCTAACTTAGTGCCTGAACGATTATCGTAAGCTTTCAGTACTGAATGTTGTTAGCTTTCACAAGAATCTAATCCCAACTGAGCCATGTGGGCATTAACACAAATTTCTGAGAACTTTTCTCTAGCTCTGATACCAGTAGGACCCAACTAACTATGAAATACTTAATCTCTTCAATCCATGCCATGTCCCCAATTAGTCGGACAAGCCATATGCTGAAAGCCACCGCTGGATCAAACGAATTGTTTCTCACAGAGTATGAGTTATTCCGTACATCATTATGACGAATGCAAGTTGAACTATTGAATGATGTGTTTTGTTGAATAAACTAAGAAAGTTCTAAGATTGAAAATGTGTTGTAGTTGTGAATGACTGGCAGGAGATAATATTGACACAAGACTTTTTTTTGAGAATCTTTATAAATAAGATGAAGTTAAAAGGGTTTAAAAGGGCCATTGTGGTCATTATACAATACAAAACACATCTATTCTATATTCCCATGATTCTATATATATATCGTCCTCCACAAAATCTGTATGCATTCAATTAAACCCGACATTTATATGTTTAATAAAACTCTAGTGTAAGGAGATCCTACTCCTAGCACAATTCCTCCTTCTTTGCCATTTGGAGTTTCTTTCATATGTTTTCTCTCTCTAAAATACTTTTACATTACTGAATTACCTAGCCAAGTTTTGTCAATTGCCTCAACTTGGTGTGTGGCTATTTCTCAGGTGAACGACATTCTGTCTATTTTGGAATCAATCTATTTCAACTTGTATTCACTATATTCCGGTATGTTTCTCACCCTCTCGTTATATTTCCCTAGCTCTTTAGGAGGGTGATATGGGCCTATTTGATTTTAAATCTAGCACGTTGACCTCTTCAATTCCTTTCATTAAGATGTTTGCTCTTGTATGCAATTTTGATCGGTTGAATATTAAATTTAATGTGATTATGAAAGAGTCCATGAAACATCAATACTAGCTGATCCTTTGTTATAATTTCCCTGGTAATTATTCATTACATTTTTTAGATCGATATATAGGTTGGGGATTTTTCCTAGGGATTTCTTATATTTTCTAACCCCCCCCCCCCCCCCCAAGGCAAAGGACTTGGCAAGAATGGTTGATGTCTAATTTCATCTGTGGACCAAGACAAATTTCAACAAAAAGTGTATATCTTATCAATTATAATTTATATAACTTATAACTATAAGTTTATGCCTACAGCAGAATGTACCGTATAGGCTAATGTATAACTTATTAACCATTATAATTATTATAAACTGGCAGAATGAACTATAGGAGCTTATAGGCCTATATAATAACGTACAGATGTTTATTACACAACCAATTTAGACCTGGGACATGGCTATGCTAATGCTCTGGCCGCGTTTGTTAATTACAACTGTTTGAAGAGTCTGAGGAGAGGGTTTTGTGGGGGTTAGAAGCTGATTCGGCTGGTTGCTGGCTCCTATATTATCCCCTGAGAATGAGATATATACGCGTACGGGGGTTGAATTAACCCAGAATTTTGGCTGAGGCTTCAAAGAGAATACGCGATCAAGGTCGGCTCTTGAGGAGTGTATATTTCTGACTGTTGACGGAAGTTTGGCAACTTGCAATAGTTATCACGCAAGCGACAATACATTATGATTATGCCATGCATGTTTCACATAAGATGACACAACTTCACAAGATCGATCTTTCAAAACCAAACGGAGAAAAGCATGCTATGGATCTTCACTTTGAATGTCATTCTTCATGACTTCGGGAATATAATTTTGCAATGACAGACATTGACATGAGATGCAAGTTCAACTTTTTTACCAATTAAGATTCATAAAAATGCTTACCCAATTTTCTTAAACCGCTCTGATGGGACAGCCACATAATTGCCCCTATCCTCCAGTTGGTCCAAATCCTTAATCCTGTGCCCTCCAATGGGGGTACAAATCCTTGTAAATGGTCGAGGACATCTGAATCTTTCATTTAGTTCTGTCATCAAAGCATCCATATTCCTCGTCCTCTTTGGGTTAACCACATACTCCTTGCCATAGAATTTGGAGTCGCCATTCACATAAAACTTGCATTTCTTGGCGCGGTAAGGCGTATAAATATTGGTACTGGTGGTGGCCATTGTGCTGTGATTTCCTCTTCTCTCCAGATCTAACGTAAAACTCTGCTAATGCACTCCTTATGAATATGATCCCGAAAATTGTAACCCTTTAAGTCGAAGCATGTTTGGGTTCACACATGCTTTATAACTTGCTAACTGACGAGACTTCGGAGCTCTCTGGGCGTGTTGGCTGACGAAGCCTGTTTACAGAACTTGACCCCTGACCCCGTTGCCTTGACCACGAGCTCCGCTTTCTTAGTTACGCGTCACTCCACTACGCGCGCCACGGCGCTGTAGTGTAGTTTCCCGCCACAGTACACGTGCGGACGATCTCGGAGACCAGTGATTTCCTGGCTCCTTCGATTCCCATGGGAGAACAGGAATTAATTCATTCTGTTCTTCTTAAACCTAGACAAGACCGATGCATTACATGATGGTCTGGTAAATCCAAGAAACACATTCCCCTGCAATACATATGATAAAACATAAATGTATGATTGGATGTTAAATCCAGGGCAGGAGCAAACGCAATTTTACTACGGTACTTAGACTTAGTGTCCACAGGCACTGTCACTGCCACTGTGGCAGTGTGGGTACGGTATAGTCTCTAGACTTACCCTCCGGTCCAGCCGTACGGCAGCGACCAATGGTTTACTAAAAACACACGTAGCCTATTACTGCTTTGTCTTCAATAATTATAAATAAATGAAAAAATAACTAAGTAGAGTATTAAAGTAGGGAGACGTCACACCATGCTAGACCAATCGGCGACAATGGCATAATTAATTAATTATGCTTGCATAAAACCCAAGCAAGAAGCATCGCCACATTCCGCCATCGGCGAATACATTTGTACTGTACAACTTCCTCCATGATCGGGGAACCCACTCTATTTCTCATTGTCCAATACCAACAAGTTACATGACTGCCTAAGTTAGAGCCTTAGGGAGAGATTGGACCAAGATTTTTTAGCTCTTACTGGTATAATTAGTGCATAACAGACCTCTCACATTCACCCTTTATCTGCATGAGGATGTCGAAATCAGACATTGCTGTGGTCCTTACACCTCGTGGCAATGTGGTAAACTAACAGCAAGTGCCAGGAATGGTTTCTCACCCTCCCACGAGGTAGCGCCACCAGCAGCACCAGCCAAAATCAACCTCTGCTGGCCTCTGACTCTGGAGTGGACGGCATCGGCGATGCGTCCACATGGATTAAAGCTAAAAAAATAAATGATTTTGGACGCGTCGGGAGACGCCATAGGGGGGAGGGAAGCAGGTGGGGTGTTGATAGTGTTAATCGACAAAACCAATCTTTATTTATTTATTTATTTATGAACGTAAATAACCCAAGACTTTGTGCCCCCAGCACCCACCTGGTGCCATCATACCCTCTGGACGAGAGGCGACCAATAACCGCCTTAAGAAGGCGATGCGCAAGCAGGCATATTTCGAACCCTTCTGTCGCCCCGGGCCTTCACAGCCATGGCTCAATACCTTCCACAACTCAACCTGGCCGTGTCGTTTTCCTATTAAACATACCGATAGCTGACAACCTTACACAGAAATCGCAACGATATGACTTCCTCTGCAAGTTCTGTCCGAAGAACTAATCAATCTAGGCTGTAAAATAGATTTTCGATATTTCTATACTAATCCTATGGGGATGCGTTGGCACGTTTGCGCCACCACGTTGGAGCCCTAAGGGAACCACTGTGCTTACTGCACCCGTTCCCGGAAGTCACGTTTACGCTAATAAACGTAACCGGCAAATGGGATATATTCGAAATGGATAGCTACCCCACGGGTGGGGTTGGGGTGGGGGTGGGGGTGGGGTAGCTTGGGGGGTGGGAAGGGGACGGCTGGGTCGGGGGCTGGGTGGAGGGGAGTTCGTTGGCAACCAAAACAATAAGGGTATACGGTAGTACACTGGCACAAAAATAAATCATCCTGAAGGGCCACCTAGCGGTTTTGATACTTCTGGATTAAACGTAGGCTAAATAGTAGGCCCTGAACTATATAGTATAGCATAGCCATATAGGGTCTAAAAACTAACATTCGATTTAAT
This sequence comes from Sthenelais limicola, assembly GCA_942159475.1. Taxonomy (NCBI): domain Eukaryota; kingdom Metazoa; phylum Annelida; class Polychaeta; order Phyllodocida; family Sigalionidae; genus Sthenelais; species Sthenelais limicola. Next base: position 43,106,064 of record OW804100.1, read on the forward strand.
GATATTAAAATGCTTTTTATTTTTAAACTAGCAATTCAGTAGCCTACACAATTTATGCCTTAAACCCTTTCGTCATGTCTCATTAAACCATTTAATTTTCATATGTAAATACTCACATGATATTAGGTGTAAATTATATCCTATGATCCGTACTAGTTAAGATATAGTAATGTTGGATTGCCATGTTGAATCGTGTAGATCTAATTACGATTTTATACCAATGTCTACCTGTGTGTTGGAGAATTGTAGCACGCCCATCTCCTTTAGTAGTCTTCATTGAAAGTATTATTATTAGAACACCACCATGCAGCACAGCCACCGACTATTGAACAATGATGACAAAGCCTGTTGGCCTTGAAGAAATTCATCACCCAGATGTAGGTATAACATGTTTGGCTCACGAGGAAACCGGACTGAATTTCTGAAAGAGATCTATACCCGGGGTCTATAGTATATAGTCTCCAGGTCTCGCCTGATGTATGACCACCGTTCATAAGATCCCTTAGGTAGAAAATAAACATTTTTTCAAACACATCTGGGACACTTACATATACAATGTCTAAATGTGAGGTAGGCTATATCAGGGAGATAGGTATGTAAATGTGAAATATAACTCCCTGTTTCCATATAGAATTTGATTCAACTGGTCAAACAATAAAAATATAGGTGGTGAGTAAAATTTAATGACTTGTAGCGGGTAGAAGGAAAATGCGTTTGTGTAGGCCTAATTTCGTTCGTTTTCAATTTCAGTGGAGTCGATGAACTCCCTTTATTTCTTCATTAATAGTCATAGCCAAGATGCAAATCCCATTACATAACGTTTCAACGGGATCTCATTTCGACCCCAACATTTTTTTGATTTTATATAAAAGGGAAATGGGAAAAAAAAGAAGAAAGATAAAGAGGAAGATTTAGAATAGAAGTATTGAAATTCAGCTCAGGGCTAATAACCGTCAGGCCTACCAAATGTTTGGATTGATTTGTGTGCCGTAATTCAGATCTTACAAATAGAAAACTCATAACCCAGCAAAATACAGCAAAATACCAAACAAAAGAAATGAGGGGACTGATATTACGTGTTTGTATGTACTGATTTTAATTGGGCAAAAAATCAACAACAAAAAGTATTGTATATGAAGCGCTGTAAAACAATGGGATAATGAAGGTAAAGAAGATAAGATATGAATATATTATAACGTAATTAACCTAACTATAAACCGATCTAGATGTATGGTAATTAAAATTAAAATGAGGATAAGCTAAAACCTTTATGTTGACAAATCAAATATATCGCGCCATGTGAAGTTTCTGTCGATAAAATGTCATATCCAAAACACGTCATCCGTCAACCAGTAGCCATATATGATACTCACCCCACCAAGCAACAGCCAGCATTCAGTTTTAGGGTCTGTGTATGGACTATTATATTTAGCAGGTAAAGGTATAATTTAGGTAAAGGTGGCGCCATCTCTGTACGGTGAGGCTCGATCAGTAATCAGAAGAACCACTCACATCTAAATATCAATTGATGTGTTGACATGCATATATAAGACCATTGTTTCTAGAAATCTTGATATATTATATATAACAACTTTTATTCAGTAATCAAATAATCATACAAAATCGGATGAGCCCTCTACACTGTAGATTTTCCAGGTCAACCTAGAAATAATGAGGTGAATAAAGTAGTTAATCAATAAAGAAAATACAGGGTTACATCATTAAACCTTACTATATAGTTATTGTTAAGTAATCATTGGTTGGTTGTATTTTCTTGGTGCAAGTAAGGTTTTTTGTCCTTACATTGATCTTATAATTTAACATAGTTCTATTATTAACTCTAGTTCAACAGCACGTAGAGATAGGATCTATTAATACTATTTTGAACACTTATTTATCACAGTACATTCGTCACACGTCCGGTTTACAGTTTTTGGCTCTTTATACTTTATTTTTTGACTCAACCTCCTTGAACCAGGAGGTTAGACGGACTAGTTTCTATACAATCATCATTATCTCAGTAAATTTGAAGGCAAACCACCCTATACTGGGAGGCAAAAATGGCTGTTTCCCTGTACAGGGAACATGCAATGGATTTTCCATACAAAGGACATGCAATAAAATAACCAGTTAATTCAACGTACAAAGTTGATATATTACAGTACGACCATTTTTGTGGCACCAGAGTTTCATTGGTGTTCTGCAGCTACTTTCATTATTGATCAGATGTGCTCTGTTGCTTCCATTATTGATGTCCTCTGCTACTTCCATTATTGATGAACTCGTTACTTACACAAACCCACTTCCCTGAACTGCCCACCTGGGGTAATTGTAAAAACCCCAGGGACAACGGTTCATACATGCGACTTGTATGGTCAGAGAACGATATAGGCCTACATGTATGTATTATAGACTGGCTGGAGGCTAACGTCTCACACTAGTAGCAGTGGTGACTATAGGGGGCGGGGCACAGATTAAGCCAACCCTCTCAGTAATCTCACAATGTATGTAGTAAGAGCAGGGGTTTTAAGTCACAAAGTATGCGATGGGGAGGGTGACGAGGTGATGCATTTGCTCTGTATGTTTCATCAGATACACTGAGACACCTCCCTTCCACCTCACCTCTCATTATGAAACCCATGCAGGGACTGCGGTTGTAGCGCATGGTCCAACCAAACCATGACATAGAACATGTTTTAAATTAACAAGATGCACGGCTATGACTAACGTCATATAGAATTGCAATGGGCTACATGTATACATAAGAAAGTACATGTACACATACATACATACATGTATAATTATAAGTCATGGGACTATATATGAAAACACAAAACTCACAGATCCTGAAACAAGGATATGCTTCTAATCATATATTCATAAGTGCCATGAATGATGTATCTTTGATGTCCTGGAGGGAGCACTGTGCTGCGCAGCACTCTAGAGTGCGCAGCACTCTAGAGTGCGCAGCACTCTAGAGTGCAGCACTGTGCTGTGCAGCACATTAGAGTGCAGTACTGTGCTGCGCAGCACTCTAGAGTGCAGCACTGTATACATACTGATACATACATACTGATACATACATACTGATACATACATACTGATACATACATACTGATACATACATGTATACATAGAAGAACCATTCTAAATTTCAAGTAAGCATGTGAATGTTAAGGAATTCTCCCAATGACACCAAGTAAACCCCACCAGAATACCTTAAAACAGCATATATTTAGAAAAAAAATTATTCAAATTATACATTTGTTAAAACAGATGCAAACTTCTCATATTTAAATGATTGTAACCATACTACATACTAGGTCACCACAATAATAATAGCTGCTCAGATTGTAGTTGTAAGGTGTAACTATGTTTGCATGTACATGTACATTCATACCTACATTAGTACATACACCCACTGTCACCACTGCTGAGGACCACTGCCACCACTACCACCACTAACACTAAGCTCCCACTCAGCTGGCCAACCAACCGTGACATAGCATGACCAGCACCAGCACCACTGCCACCACTACCACTACCACTGCGCTCAGACGAAGACGAAAGTGGTGCATACGACGACGATTTCTTTCACAAATGTAGAATCACAATGGTAACATTCTACTTAAACACATTTAACTGCCCATTGCAATTAAAAAAAGGAAATAGGGGAATGAACTCTCTAGCTGTGGTAAACTTAGGTGGGAGACCTAGTGGACATCTGACGAGCTAAAATTTTAACGGATTCGGGTTGTTGAAAATGTATCAAGTTGATGAGTTATCAGTGTTGACTTGTTTTTAAAATTAATCTTGACAAGGGTGAAGGGTGTATGACTCGCTCCTGAAACCAGAGGAATTTAGAAGTCCAATTAACTGTACGTTTTGGGGCGAAATTTACAATTAGTTGTATAAAATAAGGGACCAGCTCGCTTTCAGACATAGATGCAATGAGGTAAAGGTGCATTACCAGCAAATTTCCGTCAAAAAAGGAATTTTTATTCATCCCCAACCCATCGGAAACCCAAGTAATTGAAGTTCTTTGTTTCAAACCATTAATCTTCCAAATTATCCATTATCCATCTGGACACCAGACTATCTTCTTAATTGGAGTGCAGTTTCAACTAAAGTAACTTCCAGAAAACATTTCATTTATTTCTACAACCAACTGAGACGTATATTCAACGGTCTCAAAAAGAACTGCAAACATGATATGTAGAAATAAACAAGCAAAACTCACAAATCCATTTGAGAAGACTTTTTATTTGAAAACCACAATAATATACATAGGTTGACTATGCGGTAACCTCTCCCGTTGGACGCCATGGTACACTCTATAACCCAGCTCACGTGGCTGCCATCATTAGAAATAGACCAAGCCCACCAGACATTACATCATTCCGCCATTCACGTTCAGAATGAAGGAGCAAATATCTACCAACGCGACCTTTTCCTTTCAATTATTTAACATGAGAAACGTACAAATAAATGGCATATTAAATGATGCACAATTTCACGCCCATCATTGTAGTGTATGGTAAAATAGTTTTAAGTTGCATACAAATTCATGAGAATAATACATTATTAATTACTCTTTTGATGGCGAATATCCAAACTTTTCATTAAACCGGTAATTATAACCTGTGGAGAGCATAGGCAATTTTCAGAACAAGCGATAGTTAAAATCTATGCCGCCTAGCATTAATTTGGAGATAATATAATTTCACCAATTCAAACTAACACAATATTCAGGAATATTTGCTAAAAAACGAATGGAAAATTAATGAATATTTCGATGTTTTCAAAAACCAAATTCCAGAGGACATATACGAGGGGAGTAGCTCTGGTGGAGACGGTCTATAAATAGAACATTCTGCTCAGTGTAGCCAGTACCTACCACTATCTCCTTCTATCGGTAATATCATCCACTAAGTTCAGTCTAAAGGTTTACTCTTACATCCCTGTTGTTGCACAGAACACTTTAACAACTATCTTCACATGATCATTAGTCAGGATTTATGGGAACTTGGATGAACCAGTTTGTATTAATGGCATAATTTTGTATTTAATTTTGAGAGGCTTACTAGTTTCAGGAAGTTAAATTTGAACAATACGATTTTCCATACTTACAATAATTACCTTTCCAACATTGTGATTTGTAGCGCCGACACTTTTATCATTATAATTATGATGGAAATCTTCAATAGAGTTAAGAAAAATTACCAAATTACTCCACAAATGCACTAAGACAATTTTACATTCATTTCTCCCATAGATCCTTCACTTCTGTCATGCACTGATGCGAACGAAATCCTTCTTCATAACATCACTTCCTCCACAATGGAAAAGATTCCACATATTCTGTGCTTATTCGAATGCAGAGTTACATGATAGTTATACACACCATAACAATATCACATTATATTATGCACAATTTTCACATTAAAAAATAATTTCAATGCTGACAATTTATGTGGACTTAGTATAAGTACGTGACTGCTGCAAGACCACAGGTACAATTATGCTTTCTCCGAAAAGTATTTGGATCTTTCTTCTTGGTGCCAAAGGATCCAACATATATTTGCACCATAGGTATTTTCAGTGTTCAGGATGCAGAGGAAAAACCTTTGTCGTTTCACTTTAGATCTCTCCACTTGATATTACCAAATCTTCCATACAGTAACCCCTAGCCAATCTAGTATGGCATGATATGTATTTTAATTTCTTTTTGGCATGCTTCTTCAGTTCCCCTAAACCAGACGATGCGTCGAAATATTGTAAATCTAAACATCGTCATCAATTGATAAACCAGGGCTGCCAGAGAGGTCAAAAGTTCAATATAGATTTTCAGGAGAAACAGGAGGGAAGTATTTTTCTGTTAAGTTATTTTTCAGCGATAGCAATTCTGTTCAAAAGACATGAGGATTATTTCAAATTACATTTGCTTTTACGTTAATGTGGATAATTTGGAGTATGCCATGATAAGACAAGCATACGAAAAATCCAGAAACAAAATCATCAACATGATCGATAAAGATCAGCTTCCGAGTGAAATAAAATCTTATGTGTCCAAAAGGGAAATGGCAGCCCTGATTTCAAATATCTCTAATTATGAAGAGAGAGAGAGACCAGTGCATGCACAATCACATACATTGACTTGGTACGATAAGACCTCTACTGAATGGGTTGTAGATATCAATATCATATAGATAGAATAGTAGTATACAGGTTATACCAGTATGTACATTATAATAACACACGTAAAGCCATCCCCCCTCACAACAAATATTGCCTCACTTGGTGTCTTTTTGTAATATAAATGCCACATTGAAATTTAACCTTTAGAATCACAACTTTTACCTTTTAGTATTTACCATGAATCTTTAATGTCCACCATCAATCACATGAAAACATGTTTCAGGTCTTATCACTATTGCGTCATATTTAACAAAACACAACCATAACTATTAAGTTCTTTGATGATGAAATGTCCACACGTTTGAAGCCTCTCCCGAGGCTAATTTTACAAGATGTCAAGAGATGCACTAGGAGAGACCATTGTAATATTAGAGTCCATGCCTATGCATTATAATTGTGATCTCCGTCGTCCAGCTTCTCAATGAATACTCACACGTGCCCACGCTGGGTGAGCATCACACCCAGGGCACACGTGATCTTGCTTAGCTCTCTCAGAAAAATGTATTTCATATCGAGAGTTAAACCTCGTACCCGGAACCACCTGATATTGGAGTACACCAGTGGTTTACCTTATCCATGCCATCCCACTATTCTCATTTTAATCACTCACAAAGCCCCAATAGGTTCAGGGTATTTAGACTGAAATATAGTTAGAAAAAGAACACACTGCTGAAAATAGCCATTCGGTTTGAAGGGAATCAGACTCAGTACTATTCTTTAACGGACAGTGAAATTCAGATTTTGGAATCGATTCGCTCGGTGCATGAAACTAGGATGTACCAAAACGATTTTTTAAAAATCAATACACATACATGTATATGTAATTTGACATGGACCGGGGAAACCAGGGGTGGTCACATCATGTACCTAACCGGTTCGTCACTCCGGACGGGGTGGCTCGGGTCGTCCCTTCTATAATAATACTCAGTCACAGAATTCTTATTTATTACACCAATTCCACAGCCTCTTCATCTTTTACTGAACAAAATTGGCTCCTCTCCTATCATAAGTAATTCAACAATGTAGTAATTACTTTTCGGTAACACAACAAATGATATAACCACGATCATGATTCAGTTTCAGTGAGGGAAAAAATGAGATGCATTGTGAATAAGATATATCATTTATACATTTTCCAATACAGGACCTTTAGATCTTCAAGTGCTAGATGATTATTATTAGTAGTAATAGGTGAAAGGGGGAGAGAGTTGGTGATCAACAGAAAACAACACAAGCACTTAAATATCTATGTTATGAAACACAAGAAATAGATTTTGATTTCGTCAAGACTTTAAGATGAATTCATCTACTGAAGACGTAAAACTCAAGAGGCATAGAAATACCATATGATTCTTGGTTCATGTATCGATTATTAGCCAATTACCAGGAGGTGAAAATGGCACCACCACTCCCAGATAGGAAAACATGTTTACAGATCTATGGATTGAAATGGAATATAAAATACCATAGGACTAGCGCCTAACAAGAACTAATATAAAATTATGTAGACAATTTAGACCCCTTTCTTTTTTATACCCCGAAATAGCTTGAAATTAGTCAGGGATATTTGTCGCACAAAATAAATTCAAATATCAATATAGACGATGTTACAGTACCGTGATAATTTTCTCACTAATTTACCCCCAGAAACTAAGAGTTTGAATGTCATTCAATGATTTACCATTTTCCATCCTTCCGGAAATTTGGCTAATAAAATAGAACCCTTTAGTTGGTTTTAGCAAATACAGATCCATTAAAAGTTTGGTGAATTTACTCAGTTCTCTTTATCAATAACAATAGAATGTCAGCTATGTACATAATATACTATGGTACAATTTACCACCTGGTCTAGATTACCGGGTGGCATTTAGTTGATTATTTCTGTTCAAACAGGTCTGTACAAACTGTGGTATGTATATGTATTGTTTGTTTTTGAGAACACCCTCATATTACTTTAATGTTGACAAAGTCACTAGAGAATGGGAAAAATAAAAAAGTTTAATGTCTGGAGATAATGAATTACCGTCCTCATTATTGTATTTGTAGTCATTTTTTTGCCCTTTATCTTAGAGATGTTATATAAATACCCCCACACATCTAGTTGAAAAAAACGTACAAAGCTTCATAATCATGGAGTTATATTTTTACAGTAAGCTACCATGTATAAGGAGACGGCCGCAAGCACCATCAAAGTGAGCACCATTAACACAGCACAATGCAGGGCTGTGTTAAGTGGGCTCAGGACTGATAGGATTAACACCATCAAGTCAAAAGCTCTCAAGCCACGGCAATTGAAGTCAAAAGTTAACCTCTTAAACCACTTACCCAATTTCACAGAAAATCTGAGAATTTATAGGCAAGCATTTATATTTAGAAATATTATTGGCATACAGAAATAACCTTCGGCCTAGAATCATTAAGCTCAGAGCAGATATTTGATGGTCCAATCAAACCGTAGTCAGGCGCTTACAGACATTCCTACACATGTTTCTAGTCAAAAAGACAAGAGTCGAGGAAAGAAGAGAAAATTCACCAGACCTGGCAGCTTAAGCAACACAAGACTGGTGATATAGGCTTTGTCCAAAGGTAATTTTGTTCGTTGGGAACTCAAGCTACCTCACCTCGGACCTCATGAGATCAGTTCGCTCCTGGTGCTTTCTGATATCTGGTGAGCTTGTCTCAAACAGAGTCAGTAGCACATGAAAAATATGTGAATATTTGGGGACATTACTTCACTTCCCAAATGTTTACAATATTATAATGCAAAAATACTGTGAATGATTTGAGGTATTTAATATTATTTCAAGACTGCGCTAATTGTTGTTGCTATTTTGAATGCTTACATCGAGAATTACTTTAAATGCGCTGGTCATTGGGTTTACTATAGAGCAAACAAGTTGCCTGGTTGTTCGAGTTCTCAAGAAAAAATTCTCCAAATGACGGGCCCAACCAATGTTACATTTATCTTACATTTATTACAATTATTTTCATTTCTTGGCACTTGCATGACTAAGGCCTTCTACAGCATGACAACTGCGTACAGTGCAACACCTCAAAACCACCAGAGGCAGAAGTCCAAACTTAGCAGCAGTAAACACATAGATATAGGCTGGCTACATACTCAATGATCAGAAGAATCAGGGAGATATATTCAAAGGGAGCTGACACAGGTTTTAGTCTTGGCCTTTAAACTTTCTTGTAATTGGTCTGGTTCTTATGAATATTTATATCAGGTACATGTCAATACCTGAAACAAGTTTGTTCTGATGTATTTCATCAGGGAAGTATAAATATATACTTCCCTGATTTTATGCACTAATGCGCGAAGATGTTTATAAGTACACATGGTAAAAGAGATTTCATCTATGAGTATATTTGGTACAGCCTAGCCAAGTAGGCGCTTTTCTCTTACACAGTGCGAGGCCAACCTTATGACATAGGGAGACTGGCCTGATACCACTCCCTCTAATCTACCTCCCCAGAATACTAAATGCCTTCAATTTGCTTTATTTTACATCTTCTTGCATTAACCTATCTTTGGTTTCCAATGGATCACGAATAAGGTACTATGTACAAACATTAGAAATAAAGCCTTTAACACAATGTTAATGCTTGTTATTCCCAGGCTTTAGCCGTTGGTATCACTGATTACAAAAAGATGTTATCATGTTAAAACCTGAAGCCCAAATTGCATTTAAAATTGCCAGAGAATACCTGAAATGTTGATGCTCATCAATGTGAGATTAATTCATATTTTCACCCTCTAAGGGTGCAACAGACCATGTCTTTAATGAAATTAAACATCTGGTATCCGGTGGTGGAACACAAGCTCTCAAAGTGGGTGGACAATGACCAGGGAATTATGTTACAACACTCCATTGACTGACCAAACGACCACGTCACTATCCGCTGTCAACTTCCTATCTATGCCTCCTATAATAACCTCATTTGCCAGCCCTCATTTGCCAGAAATCACAATCATAACATGACTGGCGGTCTATTATCCATAAATATCACTTTTCAGCGGTATCATGGCATAACAACCGATTTGCCTTTCTTCAATAATGAATAGAGTATGTTTGGCCAGTGCAACAGAATGAGGACTCGGCTTTAGAGCCTAAGTAGACATAGAACATGGCAAGAGGTACATTTCCATCAGATTCAGTACAAAGACAATGGCAGGTATATGATAATCCAGTATAACCAAGAGTCAAGATGGTGCAAGTTACCACAAGCAAGTCTACCGCTGAGGCACAGCAACATCCATTGGGCTGACAATTTAATTCAAAGAGTTTTTTTCAATGATTTCTATTCTTATTGCTGTTAGATTATGAAAGATAAACATTTACTGGATTCACCTTTAAACGTGAGAATAAAAAAGTAATCGAAAGCCAGGTAAAGCTAAAGGGATAACAAATTGACAGCGTCAGATGGATAAATGCATCCTGCTCGGAAGCTTATTGTCCAGACTGTGGAGTACTAGCCTGGTGTATTTACAGTTTATTATGTCTGTCCTAAGGCTGAGCCGCCCACCTCTCAACACAGGCCCATATGCACCCCTGCTACCAGAAAATACGTTACGATTATGACTTAGGTAGTTTCCTATTATATGGTATTATCCGGTATATTAATAAACGCGATTTTTTAATCTAGTTGGTCACATATATTTAACAGGTTAAATATAATTGGATTGTTCGATGAGCCTGTTGAGATGATGTACGTTTGAAATAAACTTTTATTGCGTACATGTTCCACCAAAAACTATTTAGCTGATTATCGTATGGGCAAAAATCGCCTACAAAATCGGTAGGATGAGGACACCGGTTTTGGTGGAACCCCACCCTAAAACAAGTTTTATCTTTATCTTTGAAAAAAAGGTTTGATGGGGGTGCATGAGAACCTGTAGTGAAAGAAGTGGATGGATCCCGTCTCAATCTCCAGCAGTAATATCTACAAACGCCTCCTCACCAAACCACAGCTTTATCACCAGTATAAATAGTAACACGATGCGTAAAGAAGTATCGTTAATATCATGACTAATGCTTCCACCGATACCATCATCTTAAATGTAATTGTAATGAGTAACTCATTTTTTGCAATAGGTCGAGGACCTTCTGTCTTTGGCAAAGGACTTTTTCCACCTATCCTGCCAAGATACGCCAGGTTTACAATATGCATTGTCAAACCTTATGCTACTGGATGTACTTAGCAGGCTAGTGTTAAGATAAGTATTGTAAGGTAAAGGTTCCGAACACGGAGAAAATTGAATTAGATAAATTTCAAGAATATTTTTAATTTTCAAATTCATTCAGTTTCAGGAAAATGATCTTGAAATTTATACACCAAAGCATTCCAAGATTCATGAGAAATTTAACCACTTTTTCCTAATAAGGACAAACCGGTTGCTATCTGCTTATTTCCCTTTACACTACCTGATTTTTCGTCACCTAGCTAGATAAGTACATCCACTCAAATCTCCTCATTGTTTAATCTTGTTACATGCAACAACTCTAGCAAATATTTGCAAAATGGACGACAAAGTTATTATCATCTTCAGATGACTACAGCTGTTAAAGCTAATACTGACAATATTTAGTCTATGTTCAAACAAAAATAGACGGTACCATTATAAAAGATTATAAATGCAAGTAGAGGCCAAGGAAATATGGCAGCTTTCATCTATTGTCTCAAATGGATGATTTCTCAATGAAGCTTGTGTAAAAAATATACAAGAAAGCGATGTACGTATTACTCATTCAGCAATACAGGTGATTGGGCAATGAACAACCTTCTTTTGTCCATACAAAGGGGCGCTAAAATTCTCTCGACATTTTCAGAAATATTCTTTTATATGACTAATTAAAACTTTGTCATTTCCTTTTTTCTACAATTTTGAATCACCCCACACCACATACTTGCCTCTGACTAGACTTCGCGATCTGCCAACGATGAAAATCTATCTCAAGGTTAACCCAAGGCCATAGAAGCCAAACAGTTCATAGGTGGAGTCGTGGTTTTATAGAGATCCCAACACCACACACCCAGGAACATGTCCTCTTCCCTAGTATGGGCACATTAGTGTCAGAGCATAGTAGCTAAACCAGGGTGAAAAGGTGAATGTATGAAGAGGAATCACTTTGTTTCCCAGTCTAACACGAGCAGGGCAATCTAGAGTATCCTTTCAGGGGGCGACAAGCAAAACTATGTTTTGGCTTCAACAAGCAGGCCCGTCGAACATTTGCTTTATAAGAATTTATATATTGTACCTATACCAGAAACAAATTATTTGCCACAGATTTAATGGATTTTCACATTTAGATGTGATGTTTTTTTTGCAGTTGGGGTTGGGGGACGGGGTAGGGGGTAGGTGAACCCTATTGGCCCCCTTCTGGACAGGATCTGCCACAGGTAAGTCAACAAAGCTAAGCAACAACACCATTCTCAAACATCATATACACCCTCAGTCATCCAAACCAAGAACTTGTATCATGTATGTAAACCAACTGATTAAATGATATCAAACAAACAAGTCTGACACTAGGTTAAAACAATAATTAAATACAGATCTGATTCTTATTAATTAGGTCGATTTATTCTTTAATCCATATAAAATATTCAATGAAGAGATCATTACTTTTGAACAAAAGATTAGGACAGAATAGGTCGAGTCAGTGGCTGTAGAACCAACGCAAAGTGTACTATTTATTAGTGAGGTTTCCATTTTTAGCCTCTCATCAAATAATTTAATCAATTCCTCGCCCATCACTTATGAATAAAATATAATGCTCAGCACTCAATATAAGATAATTTGGGCGGGTCACCGGTGAGAAGAATGTTAAAAACTTTCTTTCTTAATTTCCATGCATTGACTGTTAGTTCTATGTTAATCATTCTTACGCAGGTCTAATTCTCCTAATACGTTATTTAATTTTCCAATGGTTTCAATCACAAGCCATTGCACTTTAACATGATTCGTGTAAAACAGGCCTCAGTCCTTTCTTGATTAATAATCTCTTTTTAGGATTAATAGGAATTTTGATATTTTCGTTTTTTTCGCTGAATGATATGTTGTACATGTATATGAAGAGTTTTCTTTTCATGACTTGAAGGTTCCCATATTTATTATTCAGTCAAAAATAGTTCAAGTCTTGGTTGACCTGCACTGGATTATTTATTGGTAATGGTTATGTTTATAGAAAATAAAATTCAGAACATACTTCTGGCTCTTTGTCAAGGTAAACCCAAGGAGGTGATGTAAGTTATTTCCATGTTATAAACTAATTCTTACAATTTTGAATTGAAATTTCTATGTAGATGTTGCAGGCTTAATCACACAACACAAATTGGTGTAGTTAGGGGCGTTATGGGAACCTTCCAGGGATAACTACGAGGAAGTGAGGCAAAATGTTTGTTTCAAGCTCATCTACAGCGTCACGAAACGAGTTGTACCAGCTAATGTACATGGCCCCCTCCATAGGAGTAAATTAAGGAAAATAGCAATCAATTCTTGTTAGATGAAAATTTTCATGAGATTCTTGTCCAATCTGAACATAAGCACACACCTTCAATAACAATAATAAGACTAAAATATTAATGAATACACAATGCTTATCTATTTACTCCAGACATACGCTTCATTCTTTTTAAATCATCTTTTTCTTCGTCATACGCTTCGCATCGGACTGCGAGGAATGACAAAACCTCTAATATACCAATGTTTGATGTAGGCTTTGAGTGATGATATGATAATGAAAAGCCTCTAGAATGGTTAAGACAGTATGGTCCAATGAGAGACAAGAAAACATACCAACCAGAAATATGCTTAACTTTTGAACGAATGACACATCTAATACCACTCCTCTAAAGCATACTTATTATGTACATGATCTTCTCTTATCATTGTTATTACAATCATAATAATAATAAAATAATTATTTGGCTATAATCTTTGCCTTTGACATCATTTTCCCTTCTTAGGTTTTTAGTGTATTTGGTGATACCAGCCACTTCATAATATGGCCAATTTCTTATCACAATATTCTAAGGAAAATTCTTTTCCCGTTTCTTATTTTATACAGTACAACAATACAGCTGGAACCGGCTGCACTCAGTATATCTATTTTACATCACAATAGGATTTTCTCTTATGGCAACATTGTCTATCGATGTTCTCAGTATAACAACGGACGTCGGTCTAACACCACAACGTGGAAAGCACATTATCTACCAGACCCCCTTCTAAGCTGGCCACAGATCAGCTGAACATGTTATTTTCATTCACCGACAAACTTTTGTTTTATTACTCAACACTACATGTGTATTGTTTGTCTTCAACTTACGATATACATCTTTTCTTTTTTTGATAATACAGTATTTCCTTATTTTCACAGCCAGATGTTTTCACAATTTTAAACGCGCTTTTCGTTTGCACTAAGGCGAGTTAAAATGGTGGCATTACTATCTCGAGTTGCGCAATGAGATTAATATAGACAGCTGAGTAGCCAATCCGAATAGGTGTGGTGGATAATATACCTTGGATTGACCGGACCCTCCTCTCACACACTACCAGCCCCTTGCCATTCACTCCAACTAAACATACTAGTAGCGATATTAGGTTTATATTATCATTAAGTAGATCACTTCTGTAATCTAACTAGAAATATGCCGCTGGGCTTTACAAATAGTTTGATCATTATAAAGTTTGTTAATGACATGGTTCATTTATTGATAGCTATACACGTGAAGAACAAAATGTGCCAGACACTTCTCTTTTCTTTAGAAAAAAAGGGAGAGTATTAATACGATTATATCATTCATTGATTCCACGCTCACAGATGTGTTAAGTTCACATTTCAGATCATCACAAACACAGCCTCCCTAGCATTCAGAACCTCTGATGTTGGAAGAGGGAGCTATAAATAGATCTATGTGAACTTCTTTTAATTCACATAGCAAGGGCCACCAGTTAGCGACTTGGTTGAAAAATTATCCTGTTTCTACTACATTGTGCTCAGGGGCGTGATTTTAATACACAGCCACGAAGCTGAGCACAAAGAGCCGATGATGTTTTGGCATGACACTTTGTCTTCCCACAAGTGCCCCAAATGAAATTTGCAGAAATAATTGTTCCAAAATTTCTTAACTGCTAGAAAATGTGTACTTTAGAAATAAGTGAATTGATGGAAAAGGTACACTCTAAGTATAAAACATCGACCTGTGTGGAGAGTGAGAACTGGTTACACAACATAATTTTTCAGCCAAGCACTCCATCAAATGGAGCGATAAACACACTATATTACCATTATTATTCCACCTATACAATAGCCAAGGGGGGACCGGTCAGAGAGAAAAAAAAACCCTGTTTCGTTATTGGTGCACCGCGGGAACCACTTTAAGCATGACAGCCATGATGGCGGCACTGATACCGCCAGCCACTGGAAGTGTGACGAGCCAGGCGAGGACGATGTTCCGGAAGATGGACCAGTCCACGTTCTCCCGGGCACGGAAGCGTCCCACGAAGACTACGCTGCCCACTTTACAATGCGTGGTGCTGATGGGGATGCCTACATTGGAGGCCACAAGCACGGTGAGTGCTGAGCCAATCTCAATGCAGAACCCACTGTGAAGGAGGAACAAGAAGTCAATCTACTGTAAGGGTATTGCTCATGGTACGCATATAACTTTTAAATTTATAAACTGATTGATACATTTGAAATGTTACGCTTTGTAAAATATCTTTCTGAAGGAAATATTTACAAATATTTTCAAAAACATTCATCTTCCGTATAAAAATGTTCTAACCAAAAATGAAAATGATTTAGTTTAAGATACTGAGCAAACTTATTAATATGATCGAATTCAAAGAACATTTCCAAACCAGAGAAATGACTGATTATAGCGTTCAAAGATGACCAAAATTTGTAACCACTTCAAGTTTAAGCAAGCGAATTTTGATACGGCAAAACGGTAGAACAGGAATAAAACATAACTTCTATATTTTGTACAAAATTAGTTCAGGACTATAATTTTTAGATTTATCAGTTCTGCTAGGAGATAAAACCCACCTGGAAGGAGTGACTTTGGTGAGATCTTCACCAATGGTTTTGATGACGCGACGACCCCAGATCCACAGTCCAATAGAGATGCCCACGCCTCCATAGAAGAGGATCCAGATGGGAGTGGAGGCTTTGGCTGACACCACACCCGTGTAGGCGATCAGCCATAGGCTAACAAGCGGTCCGATGGCATTACTGCAATACACCACATAATGTTCACTTTTGTTGCCTTTATTCCATTCATCAAAGGCGCTAGGGAACACATTCTTATGGCATTTAAATGATGACTGGTTATGAGTGAGGGATCGGATATGGTGATGTTTAGTGCCCATGAGTTGATAAAAGCAGTCACCAAACAGAAACGCCTTGTATAGAATTATATCAACGTGTTAGATTATGTTGAACTTGAAGCTAACTCTATACTATAGAGTAAGAATAGACTATAGCTTGTTCTATTGGGGAAGGGCATTTTCATTCTCATAGCCAACACTTTGGACTCAATCGAATGGTGGAATACTGCTGGCGCTAACCATGTATTACTATTGACACTTACCTGACATCGTTGCCACCATGAGCGAAGGCCCCAAAGACGGCAGTGAGAATCTGGAGGAAGGAGAAGACCTTGGCCTGCTCGGGACGGTCAGTCACCATGGAGCGGCCATCTTGCGACTCCTGCCGACATACACATACAATCTCTTAGCATTCAGTCAATATATGTGTATTGGGAATTAATGTGAAACTTTCCTTAACTAGTGAACAAATTCCTGGGATTTTAGGAGGATATTTAGGTAACATTTTAAAAAATTGTATTAAGTTATTCCTCAGGTTTTCATAAACCATACCCCATAAAATATGCAATCAATATGCAATTGCATACTCTGTAACATTTTTTTTTTAATATAAATTTATTTGAGGCTTATATAATATTTAAACATTTACATAAAAACGCACTGTCCACTATGGAGGTATTATGACGGTGCCTAGACATATATATCATCATATTGAAGCAACAATTTAGAATTTTCGGAGATATAATTGTGCACCATTACTGAAACTTACCTCCGGTTTGCCGTTTTCTACGACGTCTTTACCGGCCTCCATTTTGTTGGCGTCTCCTGCAGCTAATCAAACATAAAATACAATATTAAATCCACATAAGATAATTAACCGCTTGTCCCCAATTATTGTTTGGCAAGCCTCGCAATTGGACCGTACAACAAAGGTAATTATGGTGGCGATATGGCAGTCGTATGTTGTATACTCCACGTGGCAGATCCAATGAGTTTAGATACATACATATTCTCAGTAAAATATGTTTAGATTCAACTTCACGATGTGTGTGTGTCACTGATTATCTAAATATTTTAGATGTTGGAAGAGTTGGCATGAACACTATAAATAATGGAATCATAGCTTGTAAAATTAATCTGAAACGTGAAATAAATTCTGACTTCATGCTATTCCCTTTAGTAAAACACATACTTGTTGTCTGTCCGGGTAAGAACATAAATATTGGGCTAGGAATATAATAGATTAGAAACAAAGAGAGTAACTTTAAGAATAACAAGATAGGGAGAGAGGGAAGTATACTACTACTACTGGCTGAAGTACCTCTAGCCTCCAGACCCTGAAGATCCTCTGCAGTAGGACTCCTCATTGGTGTGGTAGAACCGAGACGGTACTCATTGTCCATGAGTGGCGCATCCTCAGCTTTGTCATACTACAAAATGAATGCATTGATAAGATGCATGTTGGCAATGACAGACGGAATAGAATGTCTTTCCTTTTTCTTATGGCAATAATTATATAGAAAGTCAAGCAATCAAAATTATAGAATGTCAATAGATATATCTAACAGGCAACTCTAATTTATACTGGCAGGGTCATATTTTCCTGTTATTCTTACAAGTCCATTTTTATTTTGTATAAATCAATAAACAATGCTATCGGTTCATAATCTTGATTTGCAAATAATTACAAGCCCTCACAAATTGCTCAATAACATTTATCAAAGAAATCTTAAAAGACAATAGATATTATAAGTAATATTCATAATCACTGCAAGTCTACATTATTACACGGACAATGGATTGATACTGTTACATCCCTGGCTAACATTACTACTGGTAGCCTATATAAATACAGTGACTGGATTGATGAAAGAATACCCCATCCTAAACGATAAGAAAGGTCCCAATACTAGGACTATTTTCTGAGCATGGAAAAGATTTCAAGCACTCACCCCAGGTTTCTGCAGGAGGTTCTTGTCCTTAGGTGGTGAGGTTGAGAGTTGTTCTGTAAACAAGGGTTACACACAACCATTACCCTAGGATTGATCTCACATGGGCAGTATACTACCATGGAGTAAAGTAGTATACTGTGTATGCAATGCTTCTTACTACCTTCCACCTGAGCACTGACTGAATGGGAGTAAACCTAACAGAACATCTGTTACCGCTAAATGAGAGTTGTTGCTCAATATTTCTACCAGGAAAAAGTGCAACAGGTAATCTCTCATACAGAACTAAAGTTCAGAAAAAAAATGCACTGAAAATGGTGGATGAAGTAACTACAAACTACCAACGAGGGTTACAAACAAACAACTGGTTGAGTTTTAACATTGGGCAGTAAAACGGTGGAATACTTGGTGGACAGACAACAAATATCAATATCCCCTATTCAAGCTGATTAAAATGACTGTAAAAAATGACTGAAATATATTCACATCAATGAGTTAAAAATTATTTGGATTAAATTTAAGTTTAATTTTCTTAAACGCATTTTACCATGACTAGTTCAGCTCATACAGCGGTTCTTCCAATGTCACCACTGACAAACCATAGAATGGCAAGTTTTACAAGAGCAATGGAAAAGTTTCTCCTGCAGAAGGTTTAAGGAACAAGAGTAATATTCATAAGAAGGCCAAATGCCGGGTGAAGTCAACTCACTTGCAACTTCAGTAGGTTGGAGGATAGCGCCGTTGGAGAAAACCTTGGGCGGGTCGTAGTTGGCCGCGTCGGTTTGTATTACCGGGCTAGCGAGGTTGTCTGTCTCATCTGTAAAATATAAACCATTATCTTGATTTTTCATTTTACAGTAAATATCTCGCCCTTTGTAAAAGAGTAAAGATCCATAACTTGTCCTATAATTTAAATACTGCAAAGAGAACAGTTGTTTCAATGGTTTAGTAAGTACCAACATGGAGGACCTCCCTGGAATAAATTGGGAAATAAATACACAACACAACAAACACATATATAACACTTAAATTAAAAGACAATAGGTTTAACTCAAAAGTAAAATGAGGTTGCAAATATATACATAAAGTAAAATGAGGTTGCAAATATATACAGAGCCGTCTGGTAACCTTGCTATATAGACACATCTTTCCCATGAAGTTTCCTCTAACCTGGTTGAAACTATCTGGGTGAGTTATCAAGAAAGGAGAACATGTCCTGTGCCCCAACTTACCAATAGCCAAGTTACTAGTAGTATGAATCACCTTTCAAAAAAAAATTCTTTTAATTCTAACACTGAGTTTTCAAGGCAATGCCATGGGTCCCCTTCTCACCATAATTAAGCCAGTGTTCCACCAAATACATTTGGTAATCGGATAGGAATATCGGATGGTCAGCCAATTTCAACTCGATCCTTTATAATGATAATTAACATCGGATTCGGACACAATTTCCAAAATCGATCAGATGAAAACATTAAATTTGGTGGAAGAGGGTTTTTACTGGAGAGTTATTATAAGGACCAAGCGGACTCACTTGGTACATGGATGTAGTTGAGGTTGTTGATGGCGTTGATGTTCTTGGCGTTCTCTGTCTGCTCCAGGTTCACATCGGCCGGCTCTACCACATCCTCTGGTGCTATGGCAGGTTTCTCTAGCGAGTTCTTACGTGAGTTGTTGGCTGTAGGGAGGAGACAATGGTGGATAACGTGTATATTACAAACAGTTAAGTAAAGGCTATCAGTATCGACGATATCACATTTGATTAAGTTTTTCTTATTTTTTTTTCTTTGCTGCCAAAAAGAAAACGGCTTTAAGAATCCTATGACAGTATAGCTCAGAGAATTGTATGTTTTTAATTTTTCTTTTAGATAAACGATATATGCTGTATATAAGTGACGTAATGGTTGTTGCCGTTTGACTGGAGGAGAATGTTAGTGCTATTTGTAGATGGGAGTTGCAGATACTCATATATCTATACCCAGGCCCAAAGATGAGAGTCCCTTCAAACGGAGGGAAAGCCTCTTGCCTCAAACCGCAAAGTGCCATTATAATTCCATTAAGACCGCAAAATGTCATTATAATCCCATTAGAATGCCTAGCCCTAGGTCAGGAAACCGTTTAGCGAAGAAGTATGAAAGATTTCACCAAATAAAAAAAATGCGGATATAGGTTTCATGGAAATTTGAATTTTGATTAGGCAATTCATAAGGAACTGTGGATAGGGTTTACAACACTTAATGTGCGATCTAGCAACATTGCATCAGACCCTCTTATGTATTAAATTACGTATGTAAAATCCTAAAAATGGTTTCCAATTCTAAAGGAAATTAGACTTGGTGGCCGAAGAATAAAAAAATGTGAGGTAGTTACAATGTAAAAAGGAGGAAAACTCAAAGTTTTATACACACAAATGATCGAAAATAGAAAAAGCAAAAAATGTATTAATGTGGACTCAAACGTACACAGTTGGAGTGTACCGGGTTGGAGTACTGTAAGAAAAAACACGCACGACAGATGTTAGGTGAAAATAAATCACGAGCGTTATAACAATGCAGCAAAATACTAGACAAATGTGGAGACAACAAATTTCAAAAGCACTTCACAGATTAAGTGAATAAAACTAAGTTTAGGGTTGCCACTGAGGGTGTATTAAAAATGTACAAGTTTTACTGGACTTTCTAGTTCATCATTTTTGCTGAGCTACAGGGATTTCTCAGGTAATTTACTACCAACTGGCATTAGATACACAGAGAGAAAGAATGGAGACGAGGAATTGAGATTTATTAAGGGATGTGTGGCAACCCCGTGGAAGGAGATTCGTTTTACCCAGAGTACAATCATGTACCTACCCACTTCAGTAGCCTGGGCACCTGATGAGGGGTAGCATTAATGAGAGGAGAACAAGAATTATCATTAGCCATTGAGCGAGCTGGGGAATTATTGGGGTGGGGAAAGCAGGCTGGGCGGAAAGCTATGAAGGAGGAGGGGGAATGAGTTAACCACGGAAACCTTGTCCCAAGTCGGGTATTTATCATCTTTATCACTGTCATTTTACGAGTGGGGAACGATGAAAAAAAAGCCAGCCGGAATCAGGTGGCAAATATTACTTTCACTGCCTTAGCACGTGATAAGAAATTAGGAGAACAACATTTTGACAAAATCATTTCATTCCTTTCGAATATGTTCACAGAAATATAATAGCCGAATAATTCAGAAATACAAAATAGGACAGACTACAATGACAATAATAGCACTGTATTGGAAGGTACATTATGTGTGGTATTGGGACCTGTGACAATGGGGAGGAAAACATGCGGATGAATGAGGACATGGGGGTGAAGAAAGAGTTAGTTTTCAAACTGAATTTTTTAAACAATGTTTAATTGGAAGGCTTCCATTTATGGATCACGTTCTGCCGCATGCTGAGAGGTAGTCATCCTAGTTTATATATAGGCCAGTCAGACAATTACCAGAATAAACAGCAGAGTTCTCGGCGAATGTAAACTTGACTTGGTCCGCATCGGTCCTTTCTCCGGTAGGGGGATTGTAGGAGCATTGCTCTGAAATAAAAATATCAATTGATCGAGTCGTAAATCAACAACTGAGTGAACATGTAAAGTTATTAGTTCATTTCATTGTAACTTTAATGGCACACACAGAAAAGGCAAATATAATAGATGGATTATTGAAGTGTTAAAAAAATTCATCATGATTATTCAGAATGACTGGTCATGAATCGATAACGGTAACAATTATGATAGGAAGGAAAATATTTTTTTCTTATAATATATGATGAGAAACTAAGGAAAACCTAATATTTTTGCCCATAGTAAAAAGCTAGAGAACCTGCGTAAAAAAATGAAGGGAAAATGAAAGAAAGAAAACGCCACACAATGCTGCTAAAGTGTATGTCAAGGTTTCACTGATAATACAGTGCATGCAGTTGTCAGACGCAACAGGTACAGAAAGACTATTCTCTTATACAGTTGAAAATATGATGGTTTGTTTTTTGCTTTGAGACGGTATGAACTATACGTGTTATTTTAAAAAAGAACCACCCACCCTATTATTTATATCTTAATACATATCGTTTTAAATTCCGGAGACAGAAGAATGTGATAAAAAGGAAGCTTTTAATACTCAGATAAAAAATGGGATTATTACTTTAGGGTGTGCTACATTTTTGGATTACATTTAAAGTTGCTAGGGTTATTATGAAAAAATATAGAACTTTAAAAGCTGCGTCGTAAAAACCAAAGATTTGAAGATAAGAAATTTCAGTTTAGAGCCAGTTTTCTCTATAAAGAAATACAGTTAGTTTCCTTGCTAGCTAAACATTAGCTCACAGTTCACACCATCCCAGAGATATCTACTCCACTATCCACACCACTAGCACATCAAAAATTGAACATATATAAAAAGAGTTGGATAGAAATATAGACCCGTATATATAAAAATTGAGGTCATAAATGACCTGGTATTAAAGGCATACTCATGTCTAGCGAGTTGAAGCAACCTGTTTAGCATTCTCTTTAGATATTTAACAGCATCAGGTTTGATACCGGTAGGGATAGGCGCATCGATTTATTTTAATGAGATGAGACAGCAATCACAAATATGACGCTTTGCTCGAATGGAAGTGTTTGGTGAAAATAAAGACACAACTTGTGACTACAACGGCCTGCATTGGACTACAACTATTGGGTGATCGGCGGGACCGTATTGGGTGATCGGCGGGACCGGTTGCTTCTCTTCGCTAGACGGGAATCTTTACTAGAGATACGCCGTAAGTCTAACCTTTGAACGCCATGGCTAATGTGTAGGAGTAAGTAAAGACAAAACAGAGAGGACAAGGACATGTATTAGCCTAAGTGTCGGACAAAATAGAACAAAAGTTGCAATATGCTAAATTTGTAAAGGTAGAAACCTAAGCAAAAAGAGAGAAAACTAATTTATTGTCAGTGAATAAGGATAATAGTTTGTTTTTGCAATTAGGGGGAGGTTGATTGCTTTACGCTCAAGTAACACATGGTTGGTCCTTAAGACCTATCAGGGACGAGATGGAATACACGTATGGATGCTATATATATATATATATATTGTTTTTGTTCCTTTATTTAACCAGGTGTTACAAAACTTTTTTTTATCATTAGCAAGTTTCATGGGCAGCTATTGATAGTTTGTTCTTGCAAGTAACTATGGTAAAGTCTTACATGTATAATGAAGATATTCCTGTGTAGTAGTAATAACTTTTCTAGTGCAAATGAAACATCAAAATGACTTGACTGATATTCTCTTATTTCCACTCTAACATAGAAATATGGTGAAAAGATAGTATCCGCAAAATTGTGAAAATTAATTGGGCACCATCCAAACTCCCTATCGCTTGTGTATCGTGTATCACCACTTCGTGCGGCTCTATGCGATACTATAGTGGGAGCTAGATAACTAACCTTGCAGAATATATAATAAAACCATTTCATAACACAAATTCATTACAAACTAATAGAAATGGACATATTCAAGATGAAGGAATAGACCCCCAACTTTTCTAAGTAACTCTAACAGCTTCAAGAGGATCTGTTGGGCGACTACTAGTACAAGAACTGGGTGTGTATACATACTTGTTATCTACCACCAACTATTAGATTTAACGGTCAGATACAGTGGCCCGAATTTGAGTTGGATGACAGGGCAATGAGTCAACACTGCCATAGAAATGGGCTGAGACGCAGCTTATGCGAGTCCAGGTGAATACTGTGCGCCCACTTTAGCCGACAACCAAGCCGATGCGACAGGTACACAATGCGCTACCGATGCGTTGCTATAAAGAATACAGATCGGGTAGAACCACAACATGTTTTAACTAAAGGGCCTAGTCCACTAAGCCGATTCTCATAGAATTTAGTGTATACGAGTCCTGCACATCGATTATTATATTCCCGGCAAGAAATGTCTTGTTTGTATATCAGATAAGGGGCGTAAAGGGTGTATGCATCTGCTTCCTTGTCGGCTCTGGTGGGCACACACTATGAAATTCAGGCCGGAGTATATGACTATGTCACGGGCTTAACATTGGAGTGTGTATATAATATATATATATGGACTGGAGGTAAAACTGGAACTGGATGTGAACGGAGATACACTTCCAGTATGACTAGAGTAAAATATACTGGGTGCTTCACGATCCAGATATGTAACTACCTAGGCGACCAGTGTAATGTGAAACAAGATAACAGTATGTAATACTTGGTAACTGGCTACTTGTAAGATGACTACCAAATCACTCTATACAAGGCCACTGCACTCATGTATCTTTGTACAACTTAAGAGGTGAGAGTTCCTTAGACTGTAATTTGTAAACACTGTAGTTTATGAACAGAAGGATATTGAACTAGCGCGAAAGTTTCCAGTAGACTTTTAAAACAAATATTATCGGAATAGGAGGACTTTCACAATTAAAGACATACCCATACAAAAATTCAAAATGAAAATGTTCTATTTGGAGATAAATTTTGACCAGGAAATCACCTAATTTTGAAAGCTACGTTCCCTGTATTTTGTCAATTGTTTCTTTTCCCCCTAGCACTGTAGAATGGAATATTCAAATACTGAAAAGGTGGTTTTTTTAATATATTTCCTCAGTTTTTATGAATTGCCAATAGCTATTCCCCCTTACATAAGTGCAGTAGCGGCTGACTAGTTATGCATACTCGACATTGTCTTCATGTCGTTACATGATACATACCAGGGTCTTGTGATACAGGAGGAGGAGGAGGGACGGGAGGAGGGTCCTTCCCTCTCTCTTTGTAGTCTAAGCAGGGGCAGGATAATTAATAGTGGCACATTTTAAAACCAGGTGGCTGCACTGGGCCTTCCAAGTTACTACCACTAACTAAACTAGACCAATTACATTTTATAGTTATGCCAGTATGGCCTTAAACCCTAAAGTAAATAGTTTGTTGACCGTAACAGACATTTACAACTCAAATAGATTTAAAGTTAATGCAATACAGCCTTTACAGTCAAATGAAAATGAAATCTTCTAGGCATTTCCCCTGCTTTCCCGGACTTTCTAGAGGCTAGAATAGTTAATGACAATTACACGACTGTTCAAGTCCATAGCAGGACTGGATACAAGACATCAGCTATTTGGCGTTTGGTTTCTCCTGATATTAGGGGGGCCACACATGAGAAGTAACAAGATCTCGCACCACTGGCTATAGCTGCTAGTAGTGATTTAGTAGGTTACAGTGAGTCGGCCGAGAACTAGGGGGACAGTAACTGTTGCAGGCTTACCTTTTATGCGTTTGCGTTGCCATGGTACCAGGATGAGGCGAATAATGATGGCGGTGATGATGCCGCAGCCGAATGCGATGACGAATGTGCCCCAGAGAGGGATGCGATCAAAGTAGAACACTGAAATAGTAACAATACTTATGTTTAACTTTTTCTATTTTCTATTCCTTTTTGTCATTCATTTTCTTTTATCTTTTCCTCAACTATAGTAGGCACATCAAAGTTACTGCGACAAGAACAGCCTCGCGTCATGATGAGAATGTATAAGGGCATGGCACTTGGCCCAACAATTTAAAACATATTTTCTTATATACTGAGAACTGTTTGTTAATTATAATTTTTCGATAAAAATTATTTAATTCTCCAGAGTGAGGCAATATATTTAATCCGCTAATATTTTTTCTCCTTTTTGAACGAGTTATAATGCAATAGATTGGGATATTTACTTAAGATTACCAACATCACGAAAATCTGATTTTGTTTATATTGAGAACATTCAATTATTATTTATTTCTATTTTGATTTTCTCCAAAAGTGCAATTATAAACCCCACAGCCCATCTCTTCCGTGGCTAGTGTAAATGCTCTCTAAAAGAGAGTGCAAAATAAAACTAAATGATGCTACTTGGTACCCCCCTCTAATAGCTAACTCCAGCACGTTGCCTTACTCTCAGGGCCATCGTAGAAGACGGAGAAGACATTGATGACGATGGTACTGGCGTAGAAAAGTGGGAGGAAGCGAAGTCCGGGCTCAAGAGGGTCCGGCTACAAAGAAAAATGAAGGAACGGTTATTTTTTTCTTTTTTTATGGTTATTGTACAGCCCCGTGTACAGCTCAAACATTTATGTATACATTACAGTATTAAAGATCCATTCTCAGTTATTTTTTGAAGAATTAAATATATATTGGGGGAATTCTGCCAACGAATAGACACTCTGAAGGGGCGGATAGTAAATTATCCAAGGGCACCCCATTGCAGGTGGTTGCATTTATTTACTTTATTTTCTTAGAGCGAGCGTGTCTGGCGTTTCGGACCGGTAGGTCATTCTATAGGGACTACTCAGTTAGTGTTACAAGTCAATTTAAACAATATTTCAGCAGAAGACTGGAAAAGGACATTGTTTGGAACACTTTTATTCTTACCTTGCTGAGGATGAAGAACTTACAGACGTAGAAGAGAAAGGTGGAGACCCCTCCAGCCAGAACAGGTGAGATGAACCAGGAACCAACTGCAAGTACACAAAGATAACAACACATGAGAACAAAAACTATTACTTGTATTATATTAGTCAACACCAATACAGGAGCCAATATATACACGAGGTGAGCACATGCGCAGTTTGCGACCAAAAAGTTAACTATTAGTTGTCGCGCCGTCGCAATCGATTCATAAAGTAATGTGTGAGAGACTGGTAGGAGATTCATGAACGGAAATTGAAAACCAATTCTCAAAACTTATTATTCTGGACTAGTTATAATAGTACTTAGCGGCACGAGTTACACCAACGAGCACACATTGGATTGAACTCCATTTTTAGTCTTGTTGGTTACACCTTAGAGAACTTTCCTATTACTCCAAGGTTACACAAACGCACAGAGAGGACCTATGAGTAAACAGGCAGCGAATACTATGATCATTCCCTGCACACTCTACCTCACTCCCAGGGCACTGACCGGCCAGGGGCCCAATTAACAGGACCTCAGCGCCAGGCTGTCTTTGAATCCTGGTCACAGGGCAATTTCCTCTGTGACTCTGTCATCAGTGTGAGGTGTAGCAGCAAGAGGCAAGAAAATACGCCTGTCCACAGTATTTTGTAGATTACATAAATAATAATTATGCGCTCAGATATCATGTTAACAGATGCACCCCACCCCCCAACACCAAATCTCCCGATATAGTTAATTGTTATGTAGCAATTTATGGTATGAATTGTACTGGTAATTGGAAATCGGGAAAGCAATTCCTCGTGGCCAGCTTCACTGTACACGTATAGCCACGGCATCTGACTTGATAATTGGAGCATTAATCCTTAGAGTCTCAGATTAATCTAAGCAGTCCCCCCAACTCAAGAAAAGCATCCTTTATCAGTTTAGTCTCAGAGTAAAATCTTTTAGTTTTACACTGAGTTTTAGTCAAACCTCAGAATAACTTTTAATCTAGGGGCAGACATATTATAGCCTTTCTAGGTAATACGTAAATAAAAAGAATGGTGCATGAAAGCTAAAAATAGCTTTCTTTAATATACTAAATGTATTTTCTTATAATTTCACATTCACAGACCGCACAAGGAAATACACCAAGAACATTACGAGTTGCTAAAACTGAAAGTGGTTACATAACAAACAAATATTTGTATTGGCCTTTAATGAAATAAATAAAGATAAGATAAAATTTTAAAAAATCAATACTTCTAGCTTCGAAAATACAAACAACACATACTTATTTTGCAGTGCAGATCAACGTAAACATAAACCTGGAATATTGGTTCATTATCCCCTCACTAGTTAATCACCTAATTAGGCCTAACCTAACCAGGTCCGTTAGCAAGAAGACAGACATTAATTATAGGCAAGAGCTGCACACCCTGCCCTCTAGTGTTGCAGGTAGACATAAGATCACTACTCAGACACAAGGGTTCCTTGAGCAGACATGAATCACTTGTTATGTGTTTTATAAAAGCACATCTAGGCAAGGGTGGACGAGGCGGCAGGTTTGATGTATGAATTGTAATCAAGCAATGACGTATGGGATGAGGGCCTGGGGTAGGCAGTAAGGGTTGCAGTCCCCCATTTATCCAACTTTAAATCTACCTTAGCTTAAGATTTAGCCAAAGATTTAAACACCCTTTAGACATCCTGCTAATGATGGGGCCATAGACGGTATATATACGTATGAAGTAGACAAAATGAAACATGCATTCGTATCCAGTTAAACTAACCTCCCTCCCCCGCCCCCCTCCCATTATGTACCCGAACGGATCCGTCCGTCATAGAGAGGTGCCACCGTCTGCATGTCCCCTACTAAGAACACAGGGAGGACGTATCAAGGACGTCTGACGTCTGTTAGCGTCTCACGTAATATGGATTTTTTCATAAAGAGCTGGATGAAGAAGGTAGAGGAGGGTGTCATACATCTAGCACCCCCCCCCCCCCCCCGGCTTTCCATCTCCGATTCTCTCTTCTTCTATCTTCCCTTAAGAGGGTGGAGATATTGACATTTACAACTTGTCATATGTTTGTCACGCCTTCTCCATCATCTACATTTAAAGCATAATATCTACCCCAACATCAAAAGTAGTATACAACATTCAGTTCTCACACATGGGTCTGCCCTCGGAACCAAAGTTGACACCTACGGTAGTTATCCATTTCCAAAATCAGCCCCGATTCAAAGATTTTGTCTCCAAAAAAGGACCCTTTTCTTGAAAACAAGGAGATTTGACTGGTTTACACAAATAAGACTATGTACGGTAGCCCGATATCTGGGGAAGTATTCTGCCCTCTATTGTGTAGTTTTATTAAATTTAATTGATTCTACTCCAGCTCTGCCATTTAAGGAGTATAGACCCTAAATGTACAAAGTTGCAATAGCTTCTGGATGAAATACTTACGGTTGTTAAATAATATTCCACATGGCTGATTATAATGCCACCCTTACCCCTGAGGTAGTATACCACCCACCATTCATTGTATGCCATTATGTCAGATGAATATGAAAGCCCATGGCTGTCATGTCGCCTCTCACACCCAGTCATTTGCTCTGTATGCTCATTGGAGATTCCACCTTTTACAGTGTGAAACTTGGGGGAAATCCCCACATGGGGTACAATGGGAACCTTAGGGAAGAACCTTAGGGAAGATCCCCACAAGTGGATCCCTACCGAAGCGAATTGCAGAATCTGTTTGACGGTGGGTCATTTTCATGTTTAATATCTGTTTTTATGAGCCATGTGCCTCTACTAATAGGGATATTAATGAGAGAAATTACTCCTACTGCCACCTCAACCCTCAACCTTCTTGCACGGCTTGCATATTACTTTACTTTCCGTTCAGCAAAACACCCTTTTCCGGATCTCCCCCCAAACGGTTTCCGACATTTTTCTAGCAACAAATCGGTTATGGATTAACTGAAGTGTCTCCAAAATGCAGGACTAGGTTTATCAGGCCTACTTCCCCAACGTACAACAGACCTAGGAGCAGACAGAGATGTAGGTTAAGAAGCTATTAATATTAATGAAAACCCATATTACTGAGTAAATTAGATATATGTTGCTGAAGCCGAGGTGGTGTATATTTCAGGATAATTGATGTTAACCCAACCAGGAAGTATTTACAATATTCATTACTCATCTATATTTATATGAACATTCCTAGTTGGCCCACTGTAATACGTTGCCTGCGCTGTTACATGGCCTTTCCGGGTGATAAGATATTTATTATATATATGATATTATATATCCTTCCCGAACTGAGTCTGAAGCTATAGTACCAGATGTCTTGAGGATAAAAACGTGACACCTAAACCCCATCTTATGGATCATACTAACAGACACCTGCGCAGAACTATATAGTGTTGAGGGGAAGTGTACAATCCTAAAGAACACCATGAAGGTGTGTTAAGGGATGTATAATGTAGTGATCTGGAATTTGTTCAGTCAATTTTAATGAAACACAAGGGCTCCCATCGGATATGGGAATTTTGTATATCAGATTTGGATGTTAATGCATATACGATGTTGCATGCATAAATGAAATTTATTGGAAGTAGGATTATGCCAACTCATCTCTTCAATATTTGAGCGGGGGACCTAATTTAACTTATTACTTAAAACTTAATTTTTAGCGAGAAACCCTGGATTTGCAATAGTTATTTATGAGGAGAAAACCCCAAGGGTTTCTCAGGGGCTTTTTGAGTATTGACAGTGGTTCCCACATCTTAGCAGAAGTATCTAATAACATTAGATTAAGCCACTTGTTTATATGCCAGTCCTCCTGTACCCCATCTCCTCCTCCAGTATCCTATTGCCCAACAGATGATGCCGTTCTTGGCTGTTTACCGCTCAGTGGTCAGTTCTGGCCAAGGGTCACGCCTGACACTCGCCTAGATGTCAATACCATACCTTCACCTTCAGCATTGAGTATGACAAAGCTGACTACAGCGGTGAATTACTTATATTTTTTTATTTTGAAAATAATCCGTAAGTAACAATGACAGAGGAAGCTAGGAAGCATGGATAATACTGGTAACTAAGATGCTCAGATGGTAACACATTTTAGGCATTGATTATTGAATAGCAACGTTGTAGGTTCAATTCTCACTAGGACAAGCTAGGGTCAGTGTTAAGACTGCTAAACCACCTCTTGTTCAGTTTAACCAGGAAATTAATGCTTTAACCTTTCATAGATGGTAATATATGAGTAGTTGTTTTAGAAAAAGGTCTGGTAAGATATGGTTACAAAGCGAGAACAGGAGACATACATAGAAACATGTAACAAAAGGGGGTGCACTCGTTGAATGAAGCTCCTGATGTATCATATGAATCAGGCATTCAAGCTCATGCTCTGATCGATAGTCAAAGCAGAGGTAGATCTAGGTTTAGGGAGGGTGCAGAGTGACACCGCCCCCCCCCCCCCCCACCGCGACTCTCAGAAACTTGTGCATCTATTCCAATCCCCCCGCTCCCTCAAACCTTATATATATCTACCATCTATAATGACCGTCATTAACTATTTTACAATACTGCTTACACAGCATTAAGACCTTGCATATAAAATAAGTGTTTATATATACAAGCAACTGTATTTCCGACAAATAATAAAACAATACACTGAAATGAGTTGTTGCTCTGTCTGTGTGTGACAGTTCTTCCGAGCTAAACCTTGACTACTTTCTACGGTTACTTTACCTAAAACATATAGCATAAAGTTTCTGTGGGTGAAGTGGTGAAGGAGGAAGTAGGGTGACCCAGGCTTCTTAATCGCCTAACATATAATCCTTAAGGCATGTTTTAAATTCTGCTAAACCACTTTCTCAACCACGTCCCTCAAGTGCAATGCTAAATATGGTATCGTCCTGTAATGTATACTTCTCGAATAATGGACAAGAGACGGTGATAATTCTGGCTCGCCAACCTCCCCCATCAGAACAGTATACAGCTTGCATCCCAGAAGAGAATTGCTCCTACAGTAGCTCAGTGATACAATAGAACTAATGCACTGAGTGAATCAGTGGTGCCTTACTATGGTATGGATGCCACTGAATGAGTGATACAGGGATATGCGCCTATACATTACAAGCTCCACTATTACAGGCATTAGTATCATTTACCGCACTCTTTCTCCTAGTTTCTGCAAGCTCTACTCACATTATGTACAGCTGCCTACCTCCGAGTAGGGACAGGGTAACGTTTATCTAATATTTTGTTTAGTGGTAAGATAATTGAAGTGATACATACATGTACAATAAATTGATTATTTACCAATTGGCTAGATAAGAATAACTCTAGATTAGAGTCATGGCTCTGCATGTGCTACGCACGTTGTTATCCGCACGTACGAGTGAGTCTCCAAAGGACACCAGTGACACTGAAAGTTACATCTTCTGTTTGTCCTACTGGAGATAAATAACGTATTCTATTATTTACAGTAGAGTTGGTACCAGGGTTGCACAACCCTCCTCCGCCCACACACGAACACCTGTCTGAGAGTGGGTAGTAACCAACTTACCCCCTCCCTCCTTGTTCACCACCTCCAGTACCTCACCCAAACAAACACTCCTCCACCTTCCTCTTGTCTTATTGACCAGCATAAGACTTTATGGCACCTCCTCCTCAATCCCGTTCTTCACAAATCTCCTTCCGATGTACCTTTCGTATTAATTTATGTTCTTTTTCATTTTTAACTTGCGGGGGGGGGGGGGGGGAGGAGAGGAGGAGGAAGGGGCTGGTAATAGCAACTCAATCCATGGCAACGTCTCGACCAATGTCTAGTTAATATGAAGAGGAAGGGTAGGGGCGAGGGATGTGAGCCCACTGCCCACTGCCCACCCACCCTATTTCAGCCCCCATTCCCTGACATCAAACCTTACCCACATTCCAACCCCTAGATATGGAAGACCATCCATCATGTGTGATTGGTAAAACGCCTTCTAGGGGGCGCTACAGTCAGGTGATCGGATCCCGTGATTTGACATGTCCAGTTAAGGATCACCCATGAATGGCTGCTCAGTTCTGATGTATTATGCATTGTTGGTCTTGCGGTATGAATGTCCATAGGGATGGACGGGGACTGGTTTTCACACATATGTACATAGACCCAAAGCTTAAGGGCTGACTTCGCTACAAAAGTAAAATATTACATGGATAAAATAATATAATATATACTAAGCTATACTACCAAAGAGACCTCATGTATACTCGTTGATACTACGAAATAGGATTATGATGCGAATTTGCCACTAAAACTGGGATATTGTGTCTGGAAATAAATAGAAACTGACCATTACACTGGACAGGATTGCACAGGGCGCAGTCTATAATCGCGTAAGCTAATCAGGAGAGCTGAGGTATGGTAAACGAACGAGTTTGTTACCGTCAGCTCCACCGCACGTACGCGACAGGGCCAGTCTACCCCATATTTACTTAATAGGGTTGGGGATTTTTTAAAAAATAAATCCCTTTTGAATTAAATCGAGTACCATTCTCCCGCAAAAAAAAAATAAAAGAAGGTAAGGATAAGCAGAGAACTCCGTTTGTGGAATTCTATGGGATAAGAGAGCGTCACAGTTGCAGGATTCTATTGGAATTTTTCCCATAGAAATCACAACTGTCATCAAAGTTTGTTGATGTCACTGTAATTAAGTTACTAGTGAGATCCATTTTAGACAATCATATAGGGAGACCTGCATGGATGTTCGCTCAGACATGCACAGCATTTTTGCCATTTATTCGAGGCACAGAGAGGAATTCAATTCATATTATAAATGAGTCACTAATTAATGCATACCGTCCAAACAACGGCTGAAGATAAGAGACATTTACACAAAAACACAGTAAGAATGGTCTTAGTCTATGTAGAGTAGGAGGCGGAGGCTTTGACCATCGACTTCCTCCTTCTGAGTTACCCCAATCCGGGACTTTTATGCAGTCTCAAACGAGGCTGTATTGACAGGTTGCCAGGGCAACTGGTGAGGAGGACGACATTGTCCGTGGCGTGTCACTATGGCTATGGGGGCAGGGAGCCAGAGTGTATTCTCCTCCCACTAAGCCACCAGGATGTAATAGTAGCAGCCTTAAGATTCACCTAGCTGTATCAATTTTAGAAATTGAAAAAGTATATATAAAAAAAGTCCACTGATAAAATTAAAAATTAATTCTCTAAGTAATAATTTGGTAATGCATGCAGTCTTGGGGGACAAATGTCAGAACAAACACTTCCTGGAACCTTCTACCTGGCTGGGGGTTACTTCACGACACGGGGAGAAACTGTGGTAAATATTGCTGCACCACCACATGGGCAAAATGGAAGTATTTTTGTTCTTATCTGAGTGGAAGCTAGAGTAGTAGGGGTATCAGTGGTAGTGATAACGCACTTACTTATACAGAGTAGAAACAGAAGCAATGCTAATTATGAATGATGACAATGACATACAGTGAATACTGGTATTCTCTGACAGAAGTTAGAGACGTTTACAGGTAATGTCATATAGTAATAGTATCGGGTAGGATTAATGGAATATTTTCCCTTTTTAATTTTTGAAAATTTAATGGCATAGAGAGGTGCGCAATACCGATTTCAGATCATTGATAATTGTAAACGTTAAATATTATTGATAGCTTATTTTTCTTGAAAATGTTAAATCTTCTCAGGTTAACTAGGATTGTACATGCGAATTGTACAAGGTTTCCCTTTAATAAACTGATAAACAAGCTTCAATGCATCGGTCCTTTTCTGGGATATTGCCATAACGTGTATGCAACATGCAGGAACTATCTCGCACTCTCCCGGACGCGGGTACAATAGAGCAATAAACAATTCCATGAACCATTACAGGCCCACCTTGGCTGACTCGAGCATCATTCTAGGACATGGGCAGCGATTGTTTGGCAAAGTGAAGTTCAGGAAACCGGATATTATTGTTGTTTCCTGCCGCCAGTTGGGGCAGCACCAGCAATATCCAGGCCCTAGTAATAGTATTTCACATCTACACCGAAGATTTAATCAATTTGAGTGTGTTTATGAAACGGTACAATGTACCAAATTTGCATGTATCTCTAGCATGGGGAAGAGGTACATATAGCATCACTTTTAGTAGTGGAAGACTAAGCAAGGTTTTTAAGGTGAGACTGAATTAACCAGAAAATGTTTTCCTAGCTTGGCAACTGGGGAAGATTCACATAAACATATGGCCCTGGTTTGAGTTGATTCCATTATTTAAGTTGTTTTTCTGAAATCGTATGGAATACTTACCATATAAAAAGATACCCGACACCTGGCATCAGAGCACATTACTTTATCAAAGCGAGTCATGGATTATGTATACATGCGGGCCATTTCCAGCCTTTCGTGGCTGATAGTTATCTTTAAAATCGAGCTTTATTGTTTTTACGTTATAGCATCATTTTGAATTAATCAGAAATGTGTTCATAGCTTTGCAACTACAGACACAAATCAAACCAAATATATTAAGATTCATGTTCATGGGGAGGATAATAATTGAAATCAGCTCAGTCTAAAATCTTTACTAAACACTTGCGCCCATGTACCAACCACAAGGATGCAACTCAAATGGTCAGTTTTAAAAACGCCTCTTGACATTTTGATATCACACGTAGGCTCACATAAACTACAATTGGTATTAACTACGGCATGCTCTTGCAAAGCTCGGCCAAGGTGAAACAATTGTTTTTACTTGTCATCTTCAATCATAATAATCATGGCGCAACTTGAGTGGCAACCTAACGTCACATCAACAACATGAAAACACACGACTAGCATTAATCTCCACTCAAAATATTTTCCTTACTTCCCACACAAAATATTTTCCATCACTTTAATTGAAGCCAGACAAATGTAACAACTGCTCATGGCCTCTGGACTGTGTGCATCCTGTTTTGATATCCAATTGATCTGCGATGATTGTTCTCTACATGGGAATATATTGCAATATCGATATGTTACGTGCATAAACCAGATCATCCACTGTTTATCATGTTTTTTTATATGTTATCCGATTGTTTTACTTTAATCTAACTGCATCGTTTATTAGTTAAGGGTCCTCGACAAACAGATTGATCAGTAAGAACAAAAACATGTTTATGTCCATTCTCTGCTATTCTTTCGCTACTTTCAACACATCTAAACCAAAGTGATACAATATTACTATAAAACTGATCGATTAATTATTGTATAATTGAACAAAAAAAACCCACTGAAATATGCATGAACTCAAATTGATTTCAGCATTGGCATTCCCACCTTGCTCTTAATTTGGTGTAATATTTACTGCCCATAAAGCTTGAGCAGGTGAGTTAGTGTTGTTCCCAAACCCATAAACACACCTGGGTATAAAACATCTTACAAATAACTTGTTGTCTGCACATGAACAGCATACTGCATACATTCCTTCAGAGTAAATCGGCTTAACACAGACGGCCTGGAGTGACCTTGTGTCCAGCGTCGTTTAACACCCTATTCCTCTTACCGTCCCTTATCATCTATAGCTCTTTCCTTTCCAGTTTTCCTCGACTATCCCCATTTCCACATCCTCTGGTCCCTTCTCTTTGACCTCTTTGATCTTTCTCCCCAAAACTTTCATTTAGAAACAATGTCTCATGACATAAACACAACATACTCGGTCTCGGTCGTTAGAAACCATCACATAAACAGACCCTACTCAGTCTCCTTCACCTTGCCCCTCCAACCCTTACCCACATGCACCCCACGTTCACCAACCACCTCACCTGACCACCTCCCTGCACCCAGACTAGATAACATGTTCCCTAGACATGTTGCTGCACCGGGCACACTTCTATAGCAAATACCTGCACGAATGTGCGCGTGCATTGTGGAGAACTGTGAAACAAGATGTACTACGTGGCAACTTTTGAGACAAAAGGCAAGACAATTAAATCAAACATGGTTGTTAGATAAAAAAAATTAATGGAAGGCCCTGTGAACATGTGTTGTTGAATTACGAAATATCTGAAGAAAAATGAAACATTTCAAAATCAACCAAGGACATCAAAGAGCATATCTTCAGACTTTGCGCCGACCGAGCTATTCTGAATCCCTTTACTTTTCAACAGGATCAGACTCATGTTTGGGAACATCAACTAGCAAGTGTTTAATTAGCTTATCTCCAACAATTCGTTTGGTGTGTCTTTATGGTGGCTTTACCTCCATAGCAACAGGCAGAAGATAATTGATACAGGGAGGAGAACAAGACTAGGTGTGAAGGTAAATAGACTTGAGTACCTATTACCTGGAAGACGGATGGGTGAGTAACTCGGGTATACCAGCATTACTCAGCTAGCTAGCCTATAATCTGCTCACCCTCTGACCTACATCTATTCTGCAAGCTGACAAAACATGCTTTGCATGCAGAAACAAAGCCAGTGACAAGAGCCAAAAGTTTAGCTCACATGACTGTCATGAGGTCTTATGGAAAGTTCCCAGTTAGATGTCTTTAAGAGGCATGAGCAAAATGCATGGCTAGGATTTAAGCTCTTTTCGCCTGAGTGTACCAACTAGAAGACATTTGTGGAAGAGCCCTCGATTCGTCCTGTACATCTTTAATTGGCCTAGAACAAAAATAACAACAGCAACTGTGAACAATACAGGGCACAAAAAGGTTATTTCGTTGCCCTAATGTTGGAGAAGAATTGCGTGCTGTCACTGCTCTAATGTAAGCTTAAGCTGAAGGATTTTGTTTGGTTATCGACAACAATGCTAAAATTGTACAAGTCAAAGTCAGAAGTCAAAGTAATTGTCATGTTTTCAGTTCAATCATTCTTTAATCAAATTCTAATTATTTTATCAAGTTTTACACCATCTATTTCATAGGCACACAGCGAAATACTCCAGAATATGGACGTAAACATATGAACAGAGACTGCAATAGTATTTTTTCCAACAATAGCAGATATTTTTTCCAACAAGATACTGTGTTCTGGCTTTTGTCCTGTAAAGAGTGCACAGCAATGCAGCTTGCTCATGACTATAGGTGTGGTGGATAACTCTCAGGAGGCTAATGCTGCCGCTCAGCATATGAAAGATGACAAACTCTATTCTATTCTGCAAATACAGACAGACATTTTAGGTATTTGAGCATTTGGCCCAGAAGGAACTGATGTAACGCTGAATAAGAATTTTATATATGTGCAGATATTATATGAAAGGACATCTACTACATCATACACAAACGTTTCCACTTGGGGATCCTGTGCTTGGCAAAAGGGGAATTGAATTTGCACATAATG
The DNA here is from genome assembly GCA_942159475.1 of Sthenelais limicola. Taxonomy (NCBI): domain Eukaryota; kingdom Metazoa; phylum Annelida; class Polychaeta; order Phyllodocida; family Sigalionidae; genus Sthenelais; species Sthenelais limicola. The sequence goes on from OW804100.1 coordinate 43,144,334, forward strand.
CACCTACAAAGGAGTAGGAGAAGGGGATTGTTTCGGATTAATCACTATGTGGGGTAGTTGATTTTTTCTTTAATTCAATTTAACAAGACATACCACATCTCACTTATTCTCGCCCACACTTCTTTTGTTGTGGACGAGACTTAATTATTTTTTTAAGCAAAGGTTGGCCTTCGAGATGGCGAAGAATGTGGTTAACAAAACCAATTATTTAGCAAACATTTAGTTTCTAGGCCCAGGCAGTAAAATATTGTAATGATCCTAACTGTCCACCACTTCCTTATTAATAATTGGACCCCTGCACTGTCACAGTCAGAAGAATTGGCCAGGGGAGGTCCAGCCAGCCCTGTTCAGTCTCTAAACCATCATTAACACTTGAGATCTCCTATTGCTCTTCAGTGATGAAATGTTTGTAACCATATATTGTGAACTTCTCTGCGCGAACCACTTGAACTTCCAAAATGAAAATGACTGATTTCCCAATGCACAAAGCAAAGTTGCAAAGCATTAAACATTGGGAATGTTTAAAACTTTAAAGAAAAAAAGATGAATCAGTGCCTATCCTGCTAAGTGCTTGATATATCCTAGCATAGAAACTGAATAATAAAACAGACAGAAAAGTAATTTCCATTTCTCTAGGGGAAGATAACAGGTTGTATATATATTGTAGAGAGGGAGGACGGGCGAGTGTCATGTTAAGATTTATCGGGAAGGGTTGAGAAAAGGAAATCCTATGGGGTGGTTCACCAACTTATGTACAATAAAGATACGTCTAAAATTTGAAAACAAGACGGAAAGAATTGAATTTCTAGAAATGTATATTAAGAAAAACACAGAAAATACTTTGTACTACAAGAGACAAGGACTTGTTACATATGTATGATGACAATGATATTTACTTCTGAGCTAATTGAAAATCTAGCAAGAATTTTCAGAGAGTAAACATAACAACAAAATCTATGTTTTCGAGACCTCAGCCGTATGCTCACATTTACCGTCAACCTATAGGTAAGTCAATCATGACAGAAAGGGATTATTTTTTTGTCCTGTTGCGCTGGCCTCCCTTTATCTGCGCCCTTTTCATTCCCGAGCCAAAATAAATAACTGGGGATAATTCCGACAGAGACAAATGCTGACAGCATCTCAAGATAAAAGGCAATAGAGACTATCGCTTGGGACAACAAATATTTAGCAAAGGACCTAAAGAATAAGAGTTTTCACATTTACTCCACAGACGAGTGACGTGAAAAGAAGCTATTTGTGATATTCGAAATAATTTTGTTGAAGTAACTTTCCTGAGGAGTGGGGGAGCAAAGATACTATTGGGAGTGGGCGGGGGAGAAATAAGAAGTGGTTCCTATCAAAGACTTTAAGAAAAATGACTTCAAAAAGATGTCAAACTAAAACTCTTTGTACATGGGGACAAATGTTCCATTTTCACGTCAATCTGCAGTGTGCCCCACAGGATGTTTCGAAATTATAGCAATGGTCTTATTGCAGGCCAATCTTCAGAAAAATAACAAGAGCTGAGCTTGTGAAAAATTGTATGTTGTTTCTAGAGTCATACTGCTTTAATATACAAAAAAACCCTCCCTAGATAGTGGTCACGAAAACATACAATGTGATAACTTCGGATTAGTGGGCGTTGGAAATGCTCTTGAAAATGAAATGAGTGCTATACGGGTTCCTGACAAAACAAAATATACTGCACAATCAGCTTGCAGTTCAACACTATTTCATGCAGTAGGATTCGAAGATGCTACAAACCAAATGTATGGAACATTGCATATCCCTCAATTAAGTGTAGATGAAACTAACATATTACTAATCTTTGGGTTTCTCCTGTATCCAAAGAGATGTTCATCTCTAAATTGTCTTTGATATGAATTTTGATGATTTCGGTGATTTTGGTGACAGCGTTACAAATGAAATAGTTCCCATTTCTGCCAATTTTATATTTATTCCATTCCAGGTTAATTTCTTTCTGTTCTGTCCGAATGTGCACTGTTAGGCCTAAAATAAAATCATCTCTGTTTACCATTTCCTGATGGTAAAAATTTGGGTCGGTATTCCTTTTAAATATTTATTTTAGCAATATCATCATATGTGGCAAACAAACGTCGTTATAGGACCCACAATTTTGTATTTTCTTATTGTTATTTATTTCGGGTCGATAGGGACTTTTAATTCTATTTTTCAAATGCCATAAAAACACTTCAGACGGCGGCAATCTTTTAGGGTGGATCGGAAACTGGAAACAAAGGTATTTTAGGCCTTATTTTTGTAAGCTCGGGTCTTAATGAATTTGAGGTCTCCCCTACATAGTGACAACATTTAATAATTTAGCATAAATTAGTTGAGCAATTAAAATAATGTCCTCGGGCACCTTAGACAACATTTATCCAACTTGGAGAAGGCTTTGCCCGGGCTAACTCAGCCAGATCCCCGTCCAACCATTAGTGTCATCCTCTGTGCGCCCCTCTAAATCAATAGGTCTAATTGTACCCCAGGGGTCGGTGCAAACATAACAGCAACTAACAAACACATAAACAAACATTGGTCCTCTCTGTTAGTCTTCCTTCCGCCAACACAACCTTTCCTCCTTTCAGACCCCCCTCGTATTGTTTCTGTTTGTAGCTCAAGTGACACCAAGTTACAATATGGGAATTGCGTTAATAGGATCAGAGCGCATCCTTCAAATGAAGAATCCTCGATGAAGATCTCCCCACATGCAACAACCATACTCCCACTCCCCCTCCAACAGTATGGTCGTCCACTAGATCAAGCATCTGATAGGATTTCCGTGTACGCCGAAATTCCACTTGCCTACCTTAGTCCTTTACACCAGGGTGTGTTTACACGCACATATTTTTGTTCACCCTTGGTCATTTTCTGTGGTAGCTACTTCTGTTTTGGGTCTACTGTAAATTTCAACATTCTAAGAATCAATATGTTGTTCAAGAGGAATTTATGGCCGATTTAGCTGAAAATGCAGCTTTAAGACCGTGCAATACAAATCCCCTATTGTACCACAGCCAGCCTAAACATTCAGCCTTCTCCGGCTCCGCTAGCAAAGCACCTTCTCAGAAACGTATTGGACGACTCCTCCACAGGACGAGGAAAAGAATTGGCATTGGACCAATTTCCGTCCAAGGTCAGAATTGAGTACATGTATTCCGACATGGCACTATTTGTTGAGAAATAGAAATGGCCATCTAATACAGATTGTTCATGATAGTGAAACACAATCTCGGTTCAATATGTAAATGCGAACTTTAACTATGTAACAGAAACTGCTGATTCTGGGATCAGAAATGGTTCATTTACAGGCTCCGTTCTCCCGTTCTCAGTGAGTGAGTGAGTGAGTGAGTGAGTGAGTGAGTGAGATTTGGTTGCTTTACGCCCTTATCAACCCATTTAGTATGGTATCAAGGGCGGGAGAGCTGAGAGGGAGGCAGTTTATGATAATTCCAGGACCAGCCTATGCCTTCTCAGACAATTAACAAGGCAGTTCTTTTGAAAATATCTCAAAATATAAAGAATATTATTGGATGGAATTCTACCAACTACTATGGATATCACTATTATTTTCGATTCGGTTCTTCTTGGTTTGTGTGACGCATAGAGTACTCAAATGAGTTTTTGTTTGACTTTCTTTATTGCCTATATGTTCCGACGTTTCGAACTACTCAGTAGCTCTTCTTCAGGGATAGGATAAGAAGTCATAAAGAATATTAGTTTCAAACAAAACATTTACACTGAATACTTTCCCTTGTTACGCTAGTTTTGATAAAAGTCGAAAAAAAAACCCAGAAAAGATGCCAGAAATCACATAGTGTCCCTCCATAGACTCCATGATTCCCTCACATAGCTTGAAGCTACAGTAGTTATTGGGACCCTCAGGAAGTCCTTATCGAACCAGCACCGAGGAACAACAACCAAGTGGCTTGATTGAATCATTCAATGAAGGAAATGGGGACATTTCTAAGATGTGAACACAAGTATATAAAACACAATGATATACAGTGGGAGATGGATGGAGATAGTTAAAAATGAAGTTTAAGAAAATCAATATATGATGGAATGAGATATGACGAAGGACAAGTCCGTATATATACGCCTCAGTGCCGGCATTGATTCTGTCTGCTCCTATATAACATGCTATAGATCTCCAGAGCAAGCTGGCATCACTTCCATGGTGTGGGTTATATTGTATAATAATGCAAACTATGGCTTGCCACTTGACATTATGTTAGCGCCCCTGTAATGATGAGCCCAGGACAACTCACTGTGTAAAGCACTATTGCACCTCGTACATTTATTCTAGCATCTGATAAATCATGTTTTAATATCTACACCATCTCTGATACTAGTGTAGTACCAACGAAAGTATCTGATACAAGTTCCAAGAACTGAGAAGAGAGGCACATATAGAGTGAAGAGGGCTGTAGCCAGGGGTGTATCAATGAATGTATTGGTGGTCTCCAATCCTCCGCCACCACCTCCTCCAAGCAGTCCTTTGATTGTCTTGCACCGAGAAATTCAATAAATGATTACTTGACTCCCAGATCATTCCTCCTCTACAAATTTGGGTATGGATATGAACCTATGGCACTTTTTCCTCCCACTGCGCTCCGTCCTTTTATTTGACTTAGAGCCTTTAATTCAGTTCATCGTCACAACCCAACTTTTTTCTCTTCTCCCCTTAGAACTCGATCCTTTCCATCCCTTTGAATGACTGTAAGCTAGTACACAATTCAGGCTGACAATTTGCTCACTATGAGTTCCCTGGTTTCAATTTTCTCCATCATATTCCCTCTTGTTGTTGCTGGATACGTTTATTTATCAGACAATTGAATACATGCATCTATGGAAAATAAGATTTTTCGTCTCAATCGAGACAAGGATTCTTTCTACTCGCTACTTTCCTCCAAGTCTGCCAAACATCCTCTCAAGTCTCTCGTTGTATCCGCCCCACATACTTCTTCTTTCCCCTTCTCTTTTCTCCCTCTCATAATCCCTCCTTCCTGTATTCTTCTTCCATCAATTCAAACCCAGCCTCTCATACCCAAATCGCCCACTTAAGTCTGTATCCTCCTTTCTCCATATAATTCTTAGATCCACTTTTCCTCTCCTTCAACCATTGCCTCCAATGTTGCAAATGTTTTTCCCCACACAGTCTGTGCCTTGCTGTGATCACTCTCCCGCTCTACTATGCATCGGCCACAAATCAATATTCCTACAAATATCAAACACCTAGTGCCTTCTCACACATAACATGGACACATCTAGAAGCTTTAAATCAGATTTCAATGTACAACCACCACAACGGAAATAAAAACTACATAAACCAAAATTCAAATCAATAATTCAAATATCAAACGCCTAGGCTATATATTACAGTATTCCCACACTTCTCACATGGTTCCTATACCTGTAAAACATCCACATTATAAGTCCCAAAATTCCAGTCTATATAAAAGTGAAGCAATATTGAAAAGACGCCTGAAGAAGGGTGTAAACGTTAGAATGTCTGGGTGACAACCAAACATGCACATATACTGGAAGATAGATGGGGAGCCACGATATTTATTTATCTATCTTAAACCCAGAGGGGACATAACTCAAACAACAAGTTCAAGAGCAGCTTATTCGAAAGCTCATGCACAGGCAGCTTTTTGAGACCTGGGTTGGGTATTGGAGGTCCGACGTTTTCGGGTGCACAGTAGCTTTAAACTACCTTTTGGTTTTACCTGTGTTCTGATAGGATGGTAATAGGAGACCATTAGTAGTTATCTTGATTGATTCATGGGGCAGGGTTAAGGCAAGATCTTTTTCTAAACATCTCACCCAGAATTTGGTAAAACATTGTTCAACTATTAAAATCCAGCACAAACGAAATAAAACCAAGTAAAGGTTCCTCATAAGGAAGCAGAAATTATACAAGTCAGCAGCCGACAGTCATAACTCTAACAGTTTTAGTGGATCTCACGATCCTATCGGGACAGATTTATGCTAACAGTTACGGTTTAACAGTTTAATTATTTAGCAGGAGGGCAGTTGCAACGTATCTACAGCTGTGCTTTAAGTCTATATACAGTCTCGCCTATTGGCCTGTCCAACAGGGATAGTTGTGGTGTTATTTTTTCTAGAATCATGAAATCAATGGAAAATACTAAAGTGATAATCTTATTATAACTGTTTAACAGTCTAACAGTTGCAGTGGGTCAGTTGGCTTAGAGGAATATTATCTGTTGTCTCTAATTACTCTTGGTATCATGAAATATTATTCCTATGAGAAGGTTGTGATAGATTTGAAGTGATGGATAAATGAATCAATAAACAGATTATATTATCTGTTGCAGTTTGAACTAATTACTCATGAGATGCATGAATTATATTATTTCTATGAGAAGGTGATTGACTTTTCTGACTTTTTGATTGACTATTTTGATTTTCTGACTGACTGTTTCGTCCCTGTCCCTGTCCCAGTCCCTGTGTGACTATTTTGACTTTCTGACTGACTATTTCGTCCCTGTCCCAGTCCCAGTCCCAGTCTCTGACGAAAGATGGATGTTAGCTCGCCATATATAGGTAGGGATATGGCCATTGAAAATTACGTGTCAGGAACAAGTAACAATTATAATAATTTGGAATATTTTTAACAGAAAATCTCTGCTCAGAAACAAGTTAAAAATGAAAATGAAATGGATCATGGCAGTTCTGTATATTCTCAAGACATTTGTATCGTACTGACTAGTTCCTGAACAATAATATCAAGGTTATAATAAAGAAATTAATTATTTTGAAAAATGTAATGACAGCCATGATGTTCTTTTGTTTTAGCTTAGGCCTATGTGAATCGAACCCATCGAACCTTGCAATAATTACACAATATTACAGATTCTAAGTTCATGTATAGACAAATCAACATGACATATCATTCAACGAGGCTCATAGGAGTTTATATTGAGTGATACTAGCCTATATATTAGCAGATTTCTCACGATTCCAACCATATTTGTTCATTTTTTAACATGATTTAACATTTTAACATGATTTGAAGCACGCACACACACAAGCCTGTTGCTGTCAGTTCGACGAACTTAAGAATGTGTAATGATATGTGTAATGTGTAATGATATGTACAGACGTTCTCGAGGCAAACAGAACTGACATTGGCTTGGAAATCGAAAGAAATTAAGCATATCGAATTAAATCTAACCAACCTTTTTATTAGTATTTACGATTTCACCGATCGCACATTCTTCGAGCGAACCCGTTTCCGATCATGTTTCTGGTCGCTGACACAATGATATCCGTATAATCTGCGTAAATCAGTCATGTCGACTTCAAATACTATCCCAAACAATAGTTTATGAACATATTAACGTGTGGCGATATTCCTTTCGGTGGAAATATCACGATTTCACCACCTCGTCGGAAGCCATGCTGACATGCTTCTGCCGCCATGTTATTTTCTGGTCATGTACACAAGGGGCCTTGTGAGGCCTAGCGCGCCGATCGCTTATAGCAACGATAATAAGAAAAACAATACATGACACGGAAGTCATAATGATTAACCATCGACTGAATATAAATGACTGAACGTCTAATCTAACCTTGTTTTCAACCTCATATGCCAGGATTATTGTGTATAATCATTCAAAGCGCTCAGAAAGCAGTTTTATTTTCTTGACTGCTTACGGTATAGGGACCGTGGCCGCCATCTTGTTTTCGCCGAGCGCGGAGGCTAAAATGCTTTGAAATAGGCTGATTATTCCCCATCGACTGAATATAACAGCAGAAAGGTTTAAGTTTAGCATATAGTTCACGTTATATGCCAGAATTATTCTGGAATAGACTTCGAATCGCTCGGAAACTTGTTTCGATTCGGCGTGTGAGACGGCTGCGCATGCGCGGGCATATGGGTCGGTGCATGCCATATATGGAGAGCGCATGCCATATATGGAGAGCGCAGGCGGTATACATCAGACAGTAGGCAGAGGCGGCGGTATACATCACACAGTAGGCGGAGGCAGCCAAAACGTCAACAAACGCACGTGCGATCATGCCCTCCAGCCGTCAGTATTAGATAGACTACAATATGAGGCCCAGAACCAGTTAGATCCAGTTATAACAGTTGTTCAGTTAAGCTAATCTGTCCCTCATAATGAGGAAACGAGTGGAAAATGAAACTAATAGCTTCTGGGTACCAAGGATCAATCAGTAGCAGTTTGTCTCTTCCAAGTCCAGTAGTCAGAATATGAGAGACTGGTTATAGGCCAATACACGAGCTTCCAAGAGCTTTTAACAGTTTTCTTTTAGGAAAGGAAAAGGCATAAGGGTGTAGCAGCCTAAGGGTGTTCACACCAGCAAGGGATGGAAGAGGAAGGCGCTGTGTGTGTGTGTGGGAGGGGGGGGGGGGGGAATGCTTTACCCACTACAATCCCCTATAACATATTCACTAACCACTATGTCCTTCTCTTGAAGATTTCTCTTCACTTGTCATACTCCAAGTAATTTCCATCAAGAGGCTCCGGTAAGAACGAGCGTCGCTGCTATTTCAAATTAAAATTTGCTAAGACATCAGGACTGGGGGTTGCTTACATAAGGGCCTTGTCCATTAAGGCGATTCTCACATAATTTAATGGAAAATAGTCCTCTTCAGCGCAAAATCATGAGAATCGGCTTAGTGGACAAGGGCCTATAGACTATACTTCCATATTAACTAACCACGTCTGGGACATCTGCATCACATTTTGTTATTCCTGATCCTTTTTTCACAATACAAGAATAGCTTCACTGCTTCATTTGTTTACTAATTCCATTTTATCTGTTATTCCAATTCCAGTGTCCAAAATACAATACACTGATGATCAAAATATTGCACCATCCAGATCTAATCATACCGAAAGTGACCATTCACCTAAAACCAGTTATGGATTGACCCTATAGAATATATATTCCAGGATCTGCCCATGAGCCATTTCTCAATGAATCACAAATCCATCTCTCTGTCTGAGTGAAAGAAGGAATTTCATAACTTCTCATATAACAAGGCCTGCCAGATCCAAAACAGCCTGGCAGCAGTCAGGGCTATTGGATTTATTTCCGGCGCTCGCCTGACTGAGCGAGGGAGGGGAACTGACATCGAAGTCTAAGAAAACTGGGTGTTGTCTTACATCAAGCTAGTCTATAACTTCTATTTAAAGCAGTGTTCAATTCCCGCATTAATGCCATTCTCAAACTGTGTGTAATGAATTCAGTAGTAAATAGCAGAATGACGTATATAAAGGAAAAGCTGAAGTGAATGGTATATGAATAAAACCTCCTCGGGTCTCCACAAGAGATGTCCCCAAATTTGCAGGTCTGAAATGTAAACTCGAAGTGAAGATTGCTTTTCGGTACTCACTACTGAAGAGCATTAACCTGAGGCAGCAAGATACTCACCTGCAAGAACAAAGTAATATTTAAATGATTAAGAGTTACATTGAGGAGAAGAGACAGCGACAGACAGACAGACAGGCAGACTCCCTAAGTTAGGGACCTTGCTTTATTATCCTTTTCTTTTTTCAAATCTTTGAAAATTAACATGTTTTCTTTGTTCTTAAGAAACAAGATTGATACTAAGAGCCTGAATTTTGTCTAAGCTTCAAGTGATTACGATTTTTGTATCATTAAATTCGAATTTAGAACCTTAAAATAATGGAATATTTTCCTCCAAATGGTTATATTTTGACTGTATACCCTAGGATTTTCTTGGTATTTTTTTTCGAGAATAAAAGACGTGTATATCAAACTTTAATTAAAAGAAGAGAATTAATCAAAATTTTAAAATAGATTGACTCCACATATTGTACTTTTAAGAAAGGAATCAAAGAAAACAAATTATTTCCACAATTAGATACTGTGTAGAAAAATACAGTTCTTGTCATTCATAGCATTTGACCATACATTTTGAAATTGTTCAAGAGCTTTATTGCATTGTCATGTATATGTATAAATTTGGTCTAACTTTAACCTAAAATATGTACTCCAGTTTATACAAATGTGAAATAGTTTGTGATTCGGAAGATATAGCTTGTGATATCATATAACACAGCAAAGGCTTGTGCCCTTAAGTGAGTCAATGAAAAAGATTTGTTTGAGTGAAAAATATGTGCCTCTATGCGATTCTAAAAAGTGTCATGTTAATCCTTACAATCACAGATTTTGCCTAATCATCCATTTTTCAGTGAAAATTGGTCGAATTTGGGACATTTCGGCTTTCGATTCTTCACTCGGCCATTTCTACCATTATGATAGTACAAAGTTGACATATATGCCAAAAATTGACAAATTTAATTTTGTATGTCTAACAATACTGCAGTCCCATTCACCTGAGAGAAATTGCCATGGAAACAGTTGAAAGTCATGACTTTTAAGACATTTCAGATGCGGTTACCATGGAATCAGCCCTCAATATGAATAAGAATGCTTGTAATTGTGCATGTGACAGTTTCAAATACAGATAGCCCTGAATCTTTTCTTTTATCTTACATATCATATATTATTCTATCATAAAAACTCATAAAGTTATCATGATTCATATGAAATAAGTCGAGGCAACTTTAAGTTTTAGTCCCTAACTTGGGGCGCATCACTATAGACAGAGGTAGAGAGACAGATGAGGAAGGCAAAGGCAGAGAAACACACATCATGGGTTTCAAAAGCCTACAGCACTGAGCAGATAGAAAGCAGTGTGAGTGGATCAAGCAATTGGTGATTATTGCGACCCCGGGAGAACGGGGTATACAGCATCCCAGCAAATAAAAACATTATCAGCTTATAGAGCAGCACCAACCGCACCCCGGGGCATTGTACACCATCCCCCTGATACTAGCCAATGCTCCTCACTGCCCCATTCACCCCCATCGACTCAATACCAGATATTGACTGGATTACTTGTTGAATGAATCAAAAAAGTGCATCTGAGGATGGGTATTCCCACGTTTATGTCCCTATAGTCCTATGATTGTATATGCTACACTATTGGTCAACAATTGAGTTAAAAGCTATTTTGCTTCATGGGATGTGATTGATCATTGTTCATCTTAGAATTATATACATACACATGAAACTGGTGATACATTATACATTCAAAGTATCAAAACTGACGCAACATAATATTCATGCTGTACCACTGGAAGATCAGATTATTATCTAAAGTGTATCACCAGTCTTGTAACATGTAGTCTTCGCAAAATAAGAATTCATTATTATTAAGATACCATGCACCTCCATCCTTTCATAGCATATTGTTATATGCCTTTAAATCACACAACTTAAGTAAACCAGCTTAGCACCGCCAACTCCAGCGCCCTTCCACCACCTGCCCCACCACCACCCCCTCCACCCAATGCTACCTACAGCAGACCTTCAATTACAATTTACCACTGACACGGCCATGTCCGACACCCCCACCTCTCTCAGACGATCGTTCTACCATTTCCATTTCCATTTCCCATACACCCCTTCCGTCTAAACACCCCCTCCCTCAACCAGTGGATCGCTCTGCTATTACCCTCCCCCCCCCCCCCCCCCCACACACACACACACACACCCATTGGCTGGCTGTAGACGTGAAAGGTCCCAAGACCCCTGCCACTTCTATTGATGTTATCATATAGCTTGGCCTTGCTGTTGGTCTGTATTCCTTTTCCCTCAGCCTCTCCTCCACTCCTCTCCCTAGCTATACCAGATATTATTATTGGCAAACTCACTTTCTCTCAAAGTATTCCCAACCACCCTATTTAACCTGGCCAGACAAATGCATTTCCAGGATCCAATAACTTCGGCCTGCATCAGCGCTAATAAAGTATTTTCTAGAAATGAATAAAGGAAATTTGGTGAATCTATAATAAAAGCAAGTGGCACGGGGTCATAAGCTAGCCTAGACCAATACAATCTCGTGATCTATCTCTTGAGAGAAGCACAGCAACGATCGTGTATTGTTGTTTTTGAAAGAGTTGATCTGAAGAAAGACAAAGCAGGACACATAGCAAGACTATATTTAAAGCAACTACCGGGATAGCTTTCCTATATTTTATCTGGAAAGCTGCCATTAACAATACAGCGAATTACCAACCAAAAGATAAATGAAATTCAAAGAAAATAATGGTTACTAAGAAAACTTGTCACCTGGAGCTTAACTAAATAGATTTGGGATCCCAACTGACAATTGTCTCATGCTGCATACATCTGAGCGCATTTCTGGTGAATTAGCTTAAATTCCAATAAATACATTCCCCCGCACCGTTGTTTCAGGGTGAACGAGAGGAGGACGATTGGAACCCTGCCATCACCTAATACCAGTACATACAAACACAGGGATATAGTAGCGCAAGCATAATACATTGCTATGTGTATACATAACAATAAAGTCTATATAGCCAGTATACACCTACCAGAAGATATAGCGCGACACAATGAATATGGGCCTACTTAGAAAAAGTGAGAGCACTCCAAAAGATAGAATGTAAACAAGGTGGTATATTAGTATTGTATTTGACTACTAAGTCCTTCACGAGCTTCTGACAGTATACTACAACCTTTTGTATGATAAATTATGAGGCTCCTCCTAGTTCAGCTCTTATACATGGTTTCCCACTGAGCCCTGGAGTATTTCAAAAGATTTGCAAGTTTAAGTACGAGGTTTTCCATCAACAGAAGTACTATAATTAACAATGGATTAATGACTACATTGTAAATGAGGGAGGTCTGGATATCACATCACCAGTCACACTATAGTTATAAATGGATATCATTTTGATGCAACATTTTATCACAATTCTCATACACATAGGATGTGATTTGATGCAGTGATCTGTTGAAAAGGGGGAAGGGAGGGGAAAATAGGGATAACAAAACGTCATGCTGGGACGTAATTGCCAAACTCCCTGTAGAGAGTAGTATAACCTAGCAAAATATACATCTTGTCACATAGATCATTCTACACACTCTAGTCTATACTATAAAAATACACACTAAGAATAATATATCACACTACATCCTTCATTCTAGCAGAATAGACGTCTAGGTTACTATTCAATATTTTTTCATATCTTCTTATGGATAGGCTATTGTCTTTAAAATCAACTAAAATAGCCAACTGAGAAGACCTAGGACGAAAGTATTTTATAACAATTGATATGAAGGCACTCCCAGGGACTAAAAGAAGACCAGCAGAAAAAATTACCAGGAGCAAATAAGTCAAGACAAATGAGGAAAGGAGATAACAGTTAATAACGAAAGTACAACATGCATGGTGGGGGTGGAGGAGAAATAGGAAGAATGGCAAAGCAAAAGGGGAAAGTTGGAAGAGAGGGAAAAGAAGGATGAGGGAAGGTAAAGAAGGGAGGAATTAAGAAGGTGAAACAAGAAAGAAGCCAAGGATATGAAAGGGCGGATCGACGAGCAGATGACATGACAAAGTGACAGGGAAGCCAGAAAAAAAGACAAAGCAGAAGGGGGCCGACTTCTGCGGAGGCGGAAGTCCATAAAATCCTCATTTTGCCATAAAGTCAGAAGGTCAAAAACGTAACAAATTGAACAAGAAAGACAAAGGCAAAGGAAACATTAGATAGCACTACAAATATATCATTTCTTCAAACCAGGATAGACAGAGAAACACAAATTACAGTTGAAGAGAAGATAGATGAGGAACGGATGAGCGGGTGAGTGATTTGAGAAGAATGAGGTCATAACTGGAGAGCATGTCCGAGTAACTCAAGGCGCAGGTTGTACGTTCACCCGAATTCTTCCACTCTCTAATGCCAGGTTCCCATTACATTGCAACATACATGGGCGCCAACTGCATGAACGAATGTGGTTTTTGTTATCCCCCCCCCCCCCCCCCCTTACCCCCCAAATCAAATTCTGTTGAATCATCAGACTGCAATTGTAATTTTGTGTTTCATAAATTGTATATTATCCTGCATGCACTATGCCCTACTTGAACACCAACTGATGTTCATCGTGTTTAATTGTCGCAGCGGTTTGACTTCAAAAAGTGTGTATACAGTATATCGCGTGAATGACAAACCAATTTTCAATACGACCATTCCTTCTCTAACGTGTTTCTGAATGAGTGAATAGAGAAGGCCATTTATATACGTCTTAACAGATGAATCATCTCTGGGAGAAAGAGAGTAGTATAAAAAAAGAGCCTCCCCTCAGCCTTTGATATGTACAACTTGTCGCAGCTCAATATACAGAGATGCATAGGTAAGCGCTGCAGGCCTATGGGTCGCCCCCTTCAAATGCTGTCTGAGAATTCGCGCTTTTAGGCATGGTGTGTATGTGTGTATGGCGGGGATTGATTGCTATATGCCCTTTTTATACATTTTTATGCCCTGTTTATACATTATCGACTATGAAACAATATGCCTGTTGGAATCTCTTGGTGAAGCAAAATTCGGTCCTTTTTCTTTGATATAGCTTAGATTAGGGTACGAGACATATTACTTTCTCTTAATTTGCAATTAATTGAATCGAAGAGAGTGCCAGTCTTGTATACATTTAGTGTTATGGTGAAGAATTTTAACCCAAGCTGACTCATATTTAGTCCGGTCACGTTCTAAGGAGGGTCGTCTATAAACGCTATACGTAAAGGTAATGCAAAGTGAAGATGTTTTGTCTGATAGACTAAATATAGTGCCTATAGTGAGTCCGCAAAGGTGAACTGAAGGCTTTTGCAGAGTACAGGGTAATCAATATACAGACGTTGATAGCTTAGAGGTAAAAAAATACCAAATTGGCATTGAATGGCTGAGGGGTGTGTGGGTTGGGAAAGATGAGATATTAACAATAAAGGAGAGATGAGAGTTGAGAGATTGCAAGATTATAAAGCAGTACAAAGAAAACAATTCCCCAATAAGGAAGAATTGTCCACGAGAGCATTTTTGGAAGGAAAATATTGAAAAAGAAATAATGAAAGGCAATTTATTATGAAAATATAGTGAGGGTTGGAACAAAACGAGACCTAATTAGTTTGAAAAATATGTGTAGGCTGAAAGAAGCCAGAAGTCAAATGTAGATTGACTGGCTCTATAACAGCACAGAGGGAGGGAGGCCTGGCTATGATAAGGGGAGTCTCGTATAATGGTACCACATTGACACAGGTTGGTTCATGTTATATAACATGCTGACTGCACAGTACACCTTCCCTAACTATGTGTTTAAATAACAAGGAGATAACCTCGGTCATACAATGGAACTTTATTTAAGAGATGTAACCTTAATGTTAACCTCCATCAGTCTCTTAATTAGATATACGATTCTATTATTTCGATAGCCGTGTGTTGAGTACATAATGTAGATATGGATATACCGAGGGAAAGAACTGAAATCGTTCGTATATATACCGGTAATTATCCAAAAGATGAGTTTCATGATGGTGGGCTTCTTACTATTTCTCAGGTTGTGGTTATAGACTTCGCAGGAGGCAATGGCAGTCAAATAAAACCAAGAAAAATACATAGATAAAAGGCGATTTTGAAGATTTGTTAATTCATGGATAATGATGTGGGTATAGGTGATGTTAGAGCGGAGACATCTATAGCCAGTACAGTAGACATGTTTATCTCATATGCCACAGCTCTGTCCTAACGGCAGGCAAGAGAGTTTACAACACGACTCATCAAGTGGAGACAATTAACTCAAGTGATATGATGACAGAGCATGAATGTGATAGACACATCGGCTACGATCTAAATATCATAGTCTGCATGCTGCATTTAATATACGTGGGTTATAGGGCAGACCCAGGGTCGGGTACTGTCCTTTGCACCAAAGGACTGGAAAGGTGACCTCCAATATTAAACAACTAACTGCGTGGAAAGGTGTTATGCTAAAGATGGAGGATCCTACTCAATAGAAAGTAGAAAAGACACACTGCTACAACAAATATTTTAATTCTCTCGTATACACATTGATCAGTCGGCAGATCAGAAGGCATACAGTAATGATACACCGTGGATATAAAACAATTAAAATATCATCCAAAGATAGACGGTAGTATAATGCCCTGGCAGGTCGTGGAAAATACATGAACAGAAACAGACCCCTATTGACAAAAAGAAAACCCCCAAAACGATGAAAGACAGAAAGTCCAAAGATAGAATAAGAGATTTAGCCAAGGCAAATCAAAAGGAGCTGAACTAGAAATAAGACAACGTTTCATGTACTATGGGAGACACATAATAGAGGACAAATTGAATGAGCTGATAAAGCAAGGCAAAAATGATACATTTCATAATAAGAATATGATTAGGCCCTACCCTGGATACCAAGAAGGAGGACCCTAGTCCCCTAAGCGTTAATACCCAGGCACCGGCATATTGAACGCCGGTTATCCATATTGATAAACGCACTATACGACTAGTTTTTATCCCCATGATGCGGCCGAAAGAGTTTCTTACCACCCAAGGAAAAAATAGATAGGGGGGGGGGGTATAAATTAATGCGCTAAATATTGACTACAACTTGAAGGTTTAAAGTGTAAAGTTAACAATACGGCAGTAAAGCAACTAGATAATCGCAGTATTTATTGGGCTTTTTGTAAGAGCGTCTCTATGCTTGGTTACGGTACCTATAGGGTCAAAAGGGGACGGGATTTGATCGTGTTTACGCAAGTCTGGATACCCATTCCTGATCAGTTGATATTCCTCTGACAAGGACGAGCTTATTCTAATAAAAGCTATGTACACAAAGCAGCAAAGAGCACGTAGCAAGCTTAGGTCAAGGTTGTTTTTTTAAACTTATATCAGCAACGGGTCATAAAAAACAACTTATAAAATACTTATTACGAATGTAGTGTAACAACTAAGAAACTTATTGGTCTCTTACTGGCAGGGAGACAACGACTAAGTACAGGTTGATACAGAGGGTCGGTATACTAGATTAATTAACAGGAAGGCCTGTAGACAAGCTATGGGTCTCCAAATGCGGAATCGCTTGCGTCGCCCTTTACATTGTCGCTGTATATAGTTAGCTATCATTTCCTCTCTACATCCGCTGAGACTCCTTCCAAGAAACTTCTATGTGACACAGATATTGTATCGAGGGCAAGCTAGTATTTTGTAACAATTCCGGGACATTTCATTAAAAAAAATGGCTCTTTTACTACTATCTACGCCTGAAGTGCTCTGGACTGATTGAGAAAATGAAACTCCGTGCTTCCAACTTGGGAGTGAAGGAGAAGTCAAACTTCTCCCATTAAGTAAGAAATGACTTCAACTGATGTGACAATACTCCAACCTTCTATGTACCACTTTCTTGCAGTGAGCTAAGAAAAACCTCACTCTATAATATTCTCAAACACTGTACTATTCACCAGGATTGCTTTGAGGTCATTCGTAAAGAAATGAGGTGATCTATTCATTCCCAAGCAATCCAAAAGTCGCCAAGATAGAATATGATAGGATTTTGCCCTGTTCTTCGTGGTGTGAATCCAAATCAGCTTCCTAATTATTCATTTTGGTGTACACCAGAATCCCACTATTTTCAATATGGTTCTCTTTCATCTTAGGCAATCCTCGATGGAATTGAAAACGTTATCATATCGAGTAAAAACAAGTTGCACTATTAATTCTGTTTACCCCAAGATGTCAGAAATTACTCAAATTCGGCATCCTTATCAAGAGAGCTACTCCCCGTTTCAGCAAAAGGAATTTCCTTCTCAGGCCAACATACTGTATTGATGGGCAGAAAGCTTGAGTGGACGGTTTAGACCTATATAAGGCTTGTTGATGGCCAATATTACATCTGTCCCTCAGTAAAGCCAGCTGTAGCAGTGATATGTCAAGCTGGGGCTGGGGAAAAGCCAAGCTGCTACTTCTAAGTGATCCAAGTCCAGGCCATCGATTATACCAGCAAGTACCCAGCTTCCATGATAAAACGTGCACCGCATGCCTGCAACCAGGCCTGCATCACAATGGGCACCCCCTCCTAGTTTTATATCAATAAAATTATTTCACACGATAAAAGATGATATAATCATGAAAGTGATCATGTGAAAAAGGCATAGGCGTTATAGAGGCAACAGGTATACATGTACTCCCGCAACAGTGATATTGTCATAATGGACGACGGTAGGCGTATCGAAAATAAAAACAACCTGCTTCTTCAATAGAATTATTAAATTTGGTATGGATGGTCCATGCAAAAGGGGAGGAGAAATTACATAACTAACAGGATAGGTTGAAAATGGAAAAGGTTTCTATTTTCCTAGTTGTACTCAGTTTAATCCCCTTTTTATCTATTAATCTCCATATATAATATATGATAAATGGATAACATAAATCTACTTCCTATTATCAGTTTTACTTACAGGTATTATTGCATCAATCTTCACATATGGCAACCAAGAGTAAAGGTTAAACTAGATAACGTATCATTTCCCTCGTTACATTTCCTAAAACTTTTGAGTGTGTAGCTTACATCCAATACACAATATGAAGTTAGTGTTACTAATCTCACTATTACTTATTTTTCCTGTTATCTGAGACTTACCAGTGGAGATTTCCTTTATCAGGTTGTGATGATCTGGTCCATAAACGGCAATACATATAATATACAATACTGATAAAGAAAGCAACCCCGATAGCAACTTATGTACGTGTTATTCCATGGTAAAATGTTGCCAGAACCCAATACTGAAGCTATTTTCCATACTGTACTCCATACCCCAGAGATGTCTCTAAATGCATGTCACTCTGACTATGACAACCAGGTCCCCTAATAATACCTTCACAAATCGAATATAGGAATCGGCATTATGGATGCCATGCGATGTGAATATTTCATGCTAATCCACTAGTCTGTTGGGAAATGCAATGGAGATTCCTTCTGACACCAAAGCCAATGGTTTAGGACAACATGAAATGTATAGTCAGGCAAGTTACAGTCCCAGACATTGTAACAAAGCTATCCAAAAAGATGAATCATATTAGCATTAAATTGCTGTCTTTTTTTAATCGATTGCAACCCAAGAAACGAACTAAAATACTTTTTGTGTGTAGATCATAGGCAAAAGTGCATGTTTTAATAGTGTGCCACAATTCGGAATGCTTCCAGCGGTACAGTGAAGCCCTGTAGAATCAGCAGGATATTGTTAGGAGGCCTTCCTGCAAGTCAGGAGGTGCGTTCGGGCAATGAAAACAAAACAAGTGGTTAGAGGGCTGATTGATTCCCTTTTCGTCTCGAGCAAACCTGATACATACAGATCCCTGGACATTACAGATCCAATTTCCACTAAAGCTCTTTGATTTAAATCTCGGGAAAATTACAGAAAATGTAACTGTTCTGAAAACATGCCGCTCCTGAAGAACGTCATCACAGCTTTTATCCATGACCAATACCCAAGCGGATTCAGTATTTCTTTTACATTAGCAGATCATTGATTTAGCTTGTATGTTTTCAAATTTCAATCCCAGATGACAATCCCAGATCTTAAGTATAATAACAACGCAGGGGCCTGGATGTATAGGTTCACTAGGCATATAGGGCACAGATTGAGCTCTTGAGCTCTATCGAGTACGAGAATGTAAATCCTGCCGTACATCACTAATTCCGCAGGCTAACTTATTACAGCAATGGCAGTGACAGATTAAATTACTACAACATTAATTCATAGGCAGGACAACTTTATTACGCATTGGGAGAATGGTAGAAGAAGGACAGAGTGGGTAAATCATCGCATCATCTCAGCCAAGAGACTATAATAGAGACTGGCTATAATAGACAGCGTGTGGGGGTGGAGGTACTATATAGGTAATGAAAGAGCGCATTATACTGTTCAATTATACGCCTGGGATGAGCGAGGAATGTAATGCTCTGTATAGGACCACTTAGTGAGCACCTCAAGCGAGATGAGAGCTGTTCTTGTGGGAGAGATAGGGTGATGAAGAAGTGGTTATATTACACTTGAATGCTGGGTGGTGTGTAGGGGAGAGAGGGCGGGGGGGGGGGGGGGGCGGGGACGGGAGAGAGAGAAGGATCGAGGGAGGGGGAAAGAGGAGAAAGGAAGAGGTCGATAGACCTTCTGCTCCTAAATTCTTTTATTGTTAATGTTAACATATCACATCCCCTTCATTATCATATCTACTTTTATATAATAGTATAATATATATATCTTGACACAACATTCATAGGACGCCTGAGTGGTAAATGAGTAGGGAATGGTTTTCAACCCCTCTTCAACCCCGGCCTCCCCAGGGGGACACATTCGTGACATGAAATGTGAAATGATCTAACATCTGCATAAGCTGCATTCTAGTCAGTCAACGAGGGTAAGTCGTAACTCGTTGATTCAGTGGATAAAAAACCACTTACATATTATGTAGAGGTAAATGAAAGTAAAATCGGAGGTCTATCATTAGGTCTTAAATCATGGTCTATGACACCCTCATCGGGAGAGAATAGAGCTGCCTCGCGTGAGGTTAAAAACCCAAACGTGGGGTTTGAACAGGTGAACAAGTAAGCTTCCAACGACACATAAGGATATACTCTTAAACGGATTACAAGTGCGGGCATTAAGTGAGAGGTAAACAGACAATAGACCTAACTGTAGACAAGATGTAAAACCATGACACACTCATTTTTTTCTTTTGGAGGCTTATAAAGGGGCTATATACACAGAGAACAATGATATCAAGGTGGGGGAAGCGAGGACGAGCAGTGAAACTGGATGCAAGGACACTCCAGAAGAGAAAGGTGATTAGGAGCGGGAAAGTGACATGGGAAATTGCAGCTGTATAGCAGAGGTAGGGTAACTAGTTGAGTAGCAGGTAGTTTCAGCCAGACCCTCCTGGGTCTATTTGTAGACACCCCCTCGATCGTCATCTCTCAACCAGGTAGTCCCAGACTCCAGTCAAGTCAAGTCAAATCTTATGCTTAATCTGCAACTATTTAATTGCCTTCTAACTATGTTTCAATATGTTAATTCTGTTAACACAATAAGGCACTGACAGTTACATACAAGAAGGTCATTACATGTGGCAATTTATAGCCACATATCGCGAAGCCGGATTGAAAGAAATGGAATTTACATTTACAGCAAATCTTAAGAAATTGAGCAATTCTAAGATCACCTTAAAGTGACACTTCTCACTGTTGTTGGCTAGATAATCGAGTAACGGAATTTCTACTTCCTTTTCTAGTATTTGATTCACCTTACCCTACCTAACTAACTCCTGTGGATATCAAAACTCTAACATTCATATTATATCAGATATTTGGTAAAACAGTGAGCAAAATCGTTTTTGCTTACCAACCCAAAATGTCAAGCTTTGTCAGAGTGGCAGTTGGGTTCTGGCATCTGGAGTTACATAATGCCAGCCTTGACCAAAGGTCACTGATAGACTCCTATGTTAAATCTAGTTACATCAATGGTCACCTAAGAGAGTGGGGGCACCACTTGACAGCTACTATTCTGTGATTTGAAATCTGGTCTATTCATTACACTTATTCAATGATTATTGAATGAAGAAACAATTTTGGTGCTCCATACTTTAGATTCATAGATATCCTATATGGTTACACTGAATAAGTTTCATGTGATTCTGTGACAACTCGTTTTAACTATCTTAGCCACTTTAAGAGAATCGACCACAATATTAATTATTACAGCTAATATACATCACACAGCAATGATTCAAACACCCATATTTGTCTCTTCTTTAGTAGAATATTTAGGATGGCAAGTTATTTTGGTATATCATAGATTTTAAAAATTGAAAGAAGTACTGGACAAGCTGTCTGTCATCTCTAATCTTTCTCAATTACTAATGGCCCTAAATATCTGATAAGATAATGGTCGGTAATATTATAGCCCCAGATGGTCCATGTTATCAATTACAAGAAGGAGGTTGTTGTTGTGACGGGGGTGGATGAGGAGGGGTAGGAGGGGATGGCCCAGCATGGTACTGGGGGGGGGGGGGGGGTGCTGTTGAAGGGGCTGAGGTGTGGGCAGTGGAGGAAGGGGGGGGTGACCATTAGAATTTTGTATTAAAGAAAGTGATACTGTCGGGGAGGAGAAGGAGAAGGAGGTTGTTGTTGTAATAAAATGCAATACAGACATCAGTGGTATAGGCCTACGGCGCCTACCAACGGCGCCTACGACTGTGGATTAAATATCAAACATTTCACAAAATCCAGTAAGTTTCTGGTCTGATTTTTATAATTTCAAGAGTAATAATTTTGTGGGGAGGGAAGAGAGGAGAGGGTAGGAGAGAGGGAGAGGGCGGGGAGGGAGAGAGAGAGAGAGGGGGGGAGCATTTTTTGCATTAAAATTCATTTAAAAATTGCATGAATCCTCTCTACAAGGATCTTCTCTACAACTATCAAACTTCAACTACCTCTTGTTTTCATTGAAACTTTGTGCAAGAATTTACAATCTTTTAATTTGCTCTTACAAAATTGAAAGCCCATACTACCTTCCCCTCCTACCTCGTCATGAGAAGGAACAGATGTGTAACTGAGGGCATATATGGGGCACCTTAAGAGGAGGAACAGATGTGTAACTGAGAGCATATATGGGTTTGTTTACTCCTAAACTCCTATGCACTGGAAGCTTTCATTCAAGAAAGTGGTACTGTCTGGGTCAGGGAGGAGAGGGAGGGGGTAAGGAGAAGGAGGTGGCAGGGCAGGGGGCAGATAAGAAGGCTCACATGGGGCGAGGGGGGGGGGGGGGTGTCCAATTAACCCCATTAGCCCATCCTCACATTCCTTAGCTTTCAGGGGTCAAGCAGTATCAGGTCAGGGGTCAAAGCAGTATCAGGCAGCTAAGTGACAGGCTACAGTACTAGCCAGTGTGAGCCAGCTACTGAGTCAGCCTACTAAGAGAGCCAAGTCAGCCTACTAAGAGAGCCAAGTCAGGGTGAGATAAAGATCTCACTTCAAAGCTACGAAGGTGGTTTACCGCTTTTGGAAATAACTCTTTTCAGAAAAACAATTTAAAAATTTAAATCACCCTATTCAACCACAATCGGTTTTCCTGAGCCATTTACCAAACATGAAAGAAATAGCTTGAAAAGAAAGGCATGTACTAGATCACCAAGGATACGCAATAGGTTATTCTATATTTGTATCTATCTTTCTCAATGTATGTCTCTTTCACAGAAGTGATAGCATAAGAGCTCCGCTCTAATAAACCAACTTGTCAGACTGACGACAAAATGGAAGTCTAAAGAGCAGGCACCAGAGTCGAGTAGCACCTGGGTATAAACATTGATACTACTAGATCTGATAATAAAATTAAGATTATTGTCAGTAGAGATTTTGGAGCTTTGGATCCACGTGGGAGCTCACTATGGATGGTTAGACTGCGAACCAAAGCGAAGGCAGAGTGGAAGGTAAAAACACCTCAGTTTGACACCACTCTCACCTGCACATTAATGTATTAATAACTGTTATCTTCCAACATATCAAGGGGCAACCAATGGCCCGGATGGGAAAGGGCTTGGGAAATTCAATTTAATTTGAAGAATGGGTGAATCCGCCCTGGAGTATGGGAGAAAGTGAAAGTTTGTGTCTGTGAGTGGAAGGACTAAAGGAAGGACTAAAGGAAGGATGGGAAGATGGAAGGTAGGCAGCCTTATCAGTATGATTCAAGTCAATGTAATAGAGTAATATTAATTCACCAACAGCTAATAATCAGTTCCCAGTCGCCAAACACATCCGGGTTCATGGCCTCAAGTAATCCAAGAGTGTTTAATTCCATCTCTTCTCATCACCCCAGCCGCCTCTCAGGCCACTACGAGATCGTCAGGCCAGACATGGATAATCATATCTCACATATTACTGGCCAGGGTGTTAATATGATTCATATCCAGGGCCCCACTGCCATAGAGATCACAATAAGTACAAGCAGGTCTGCCATTACAAATAATATACGGTATATATGAATATGCTGCCATCCAATGGATCCTATCCATTTCTGTAATCATCTGGTTGATCTTATGTTTACATAAATATTGATAGGGTGAATAACAAAATCTAGAATGTAACATAACTTGTTGAAAAATTACATCCTTGTTGCCAGTACTGAGATATTGAGGAAAGTATACGCCATGCAGCAGCCACATATAGACAGAAAACAAAATTAGCATCCTCCCCTTCTTCTAGCCGCTAATGCATTATCTATGTAAGGAATAGTTACCATTTATATAAGTAACTCTTAATTCTTGTATAGCTTAGTGTTGACAGCATTACAAGCTTAATTGCCTGTAGCAGAGGGACATGATTAAGTGTCATTATATATATTATTCTGTCTTGCTATCGGGTATGTCACCCTCTGCGTTAATCAACATACATCAACAGCCTGCAGTGTTCATATCTAGCGTTTCTAAATCCGGATGAACTCCAAACAAGACAATCCAGCAGCCAAGAAACAGCTTGAAACTGATCATCAATACAATCGTTCAATAAACAATAATTAATATATTATGTCACCACTTGCCCCAAACATACATCCTGATTTCGCAAGCTGTGTCGCATAACAACGTATCTGGCTATTCGAGAATGGGAAATCACTTGATCGCCTCTCAAGGACATACTTTAACCTGGTTTGGTCTTATACTGTCAGACTAATCTCAACCAAAATAGATTGAATCGTATTTGCCTCGGAGGACAGACTGGTAAATAAGTTAGGAAAGCAGTGGAAGACCTGTTGCAAAAATTGAAATAGGGACAGCCATGCAAGGCAAGACAGCACAATGGGTGGGAGCATGCAACCTCCTGCTTCTCGAGATATATACAAGCGCCAAGCTGGACTTGAAACAGTCCAGTAATATATATGGACAAAATGAGTAACAACAAAGGATATAAAGGAGACGGCTGGGGCACAGCCAGGGCCCTGAGATGTATGCGTCTCATTCCATACACCTTTGGATCAGGTTCAGACCGGTTCTTCCTCCTCCAAGGCCTATGCATCACGTGCCCATCTCACTATAGCAGCAGCTTAACATGAATATGCCAACCATTCTCTTCAATCTCAAACGTAGAGAATAGTATAAAAATTGAATTAAAGTGTAGTGTTCTTGATAAAAGTGGCTCCGCTTCCGCCAGGTGGAACGTGAACTCATAACATTAGGATTTCATAACCTGGGGCTTTCAGTATTGTCAGAGCTACGGACCACCTTATCTCAATGCTACACAGGGCTACAACACATCCAGTCATAGGATGAGCATTGGTTAACACATGGTGACCAGCGTTAGGCATGTTGTATAGCCAATAACACTCCGCAGGCCCGGAGGGCCGAGGAATTGTTATTGAGCTGATACAACTTGACTAACGCGCCAGTCCCCATGTGTTAACTAATTTAGCACATGTCACTCATCCAATTAGATAATTAGATAATTAATTAAGCCCTTTCATGCCTTGTTCCGACATTTATGGAACATTAATTAATTACATTCCCTCACACGGCCCAGTATGTAAATAGTTCCTTGAAAATATAAACTGATGCTTGAGAGAGGAAAAACATTAGATTCTCCTCTCCCCTCATCCAGACGTAATTTAACACCCAATCTTACACCCTCCTCCAAGTGATAAGAAAGAACGCCGTTGCCAGTAGTATTGCCTATATGAATAGAAACACAGCTGGGAACGCTCTATTTTGTATATTAGCACACTTTTAGGCCATTTTCATGATACATCTTGTTCAAAAAATAAATGAGTTTATATAGCGTCTGGACCTCTCTCAACTTACATGTGTCTGTTCATGAAGCACCGTATACAGTCTGCTAATGAGATATCATTACATAAATCGTCCTTTATTCTTGCCTTTAAACCCATTTCTGAAAACACTTGTAAGGTGAATCAGAGAGCTATTATACACTCTGGGTATTTTAAATGAACGATTCATTCTGTTGTCCTCCCTCTGGTGCCAATCTTGTTTCAAAATATGAGGAAAAGGTCTTTGTCCTCATTGAAATAAATATTGACCAACATAAACTGTTGTGGTTTTTTTTATACATATGTGTCAGGTCGCCCAGAAATGTACAATTGGTTCTAAATACCACAAATCCTGTCTTTGAGATTATATTACAGAGACAATACTAAACTCTGACTCTTAGAATCATGTTAAAGTATTGGTATTACATTGTTGATATTCAAAGCCCTTTGTTCCAGAGCTAAACATCTGAGAAAGGCCCTATAATCTTATGATAGCCCCTCGCCCTGGCCCACGCCACCCCAGGATCAGATAAGAATGGTACGTCAGTGATTGGATGCCTACTTCGCTAATCGGTTTCCTGTCCTATGACTAGGCGTTCTAATGAGAATCAGATTATGACATTTTGCTGTACACTTCTAACGACATGATTAAACCGTGTCCCTTATCTTTTTATAGTTTTTTTTTGTATTTTGTTCCTTTTTTTCTTCCACTTGTTATATATGATGACTAAACAGGTTTATATACACCCATTTTGCAGTCTTAAAATCAATGGAACTGCAATTTGTAGTTTGAGGTGAGAGAGGCTTTCCCTCGATTTGAAGGGAACTAGTCAGATAGACATGACAGGTTATTTATTCTTATATTCCCTGAAATGAATCACATATGTTTGAGCTAATGGCCGGCCCCCTGTTGGGCTGGACCCGCCACAAGCTGACCACATTATCTACAAAGATAAGGGCCCACCCTGGCCCCGCCAGCCCGCCCCCGTGTGGTCAGACTGGGATTGTGGTGACCACAAGTGATATCAAATCCAACAACCAAGAAGGCCTCCAGCCTTTAATAACACACCAGCAAGCAAGGCAGTAAGCGCCCAGCTGTTTATAATTCATCAGCAAGCACATCAGCTCGTATAATCAGGCAACAGATAATTAACCAGCATAGCCATCACCCCTTACTATATTGTCGTCCAAGCTGTATAATTAATAGGTTCAACGCATCGTTTCAGCTTCCTGTGAATGTTATAACTGAAATGTTATAACAGTCATGGATAGCCATGACTGTTATAACCCAAAGCTTATAACATTCACAGCAATTTTCACGAGAGTGTGAATTTATAAAAAATAAATAATGGTAATAATTCATGAAAATGGCCTAAAAGTGTGCTAATCTAGCATACCACATATATGTATGTGTTAATATCCGGGGTATAACAACATAGCTAAAGCTATTTTTTGCTTTAGATTTAGTTGCAGTTGTTCACATGTTATCTCATGTGCAAAATATCTTTTTGAGACACAAACATAACAAGGCTACAGTCGACCTCAGTTTCCATGTTTTCAGTCTATTAGCACAAGTGAGAGAGGGGACCAATACCTCATGTCGACTCCACAACAGGAGGGAATGCCACCTATTACGGCCCTCAGGCTATCCCAGTCATCACACCATACCATATAAAATGTATATTAATGAACACACAATCACGCCACTATTTCATGATAGTTACCGTTCAAAGCACACTTTACATAAGGTAAATGGGCAAGAAATGAAGCGATGGACAGAGGGCGCTTACTTACTGAAGAAAGAGGACCTAAAAGAGGAAGATGAGTAGTTGTGGATGATAGGGTCGGGGAACATGAGTGGCTTGCACATTCACACCTCATTAACTCCTCACAATCCTCCCACTCCGAGCGGCTCATCTTCAACTACGGTAACTACAGATCAGAGTCTTAGAACATGACCATAAGCCAGTTGGGCACTCTTACTCGTTATACTGCAGAGGCCTGATTACGACGACTACGATTCCGATCATAACGTTAGTACAATATGAGAAGTTGGAAAAAAATAATTTTGAACCTTGGCTTATCTTTTACCAATTGATACACTGTTAAAGGCAAATGAAACATGGCCATATTATGGGGCTATGGTCCATGGGATCAGCAATAGGTGGAAGTATAATCTACATCAAGGTTCCCACACTTTTCAGACTTTCCTAGTCAAGGACAGCTTCAAAGACCGACCGTCCCCCAAATTAATTAGCCTATTTCGTCAGTTGACGTCAAAAATAAATCCTCAAAAGCAAGATACATAATATATAGTGGGAAAGACATGACAGTGATCAATTCTTCACAACAATCGTCTGTCGCATCAAAGCTATAGGAACGCCAATTAAGTCTTTTGCCCGTTTCCTATAATGCATTATTTCCATTAAGTCATCAAGCTTATTTTCTCTCTGCATAAAGAATTGCTAAAAAGATGTCAGAGTTCAGTGACTTCTGCTTGAAATTAACCTAGTTAGATTAGGCATCCAATTATCACTGATGAGTAGTAACTTCAAACAAACTAGTATTAACACTAGTCATGAAAATGACGTAATACGAGACAGTCACCACTTTTTGCCTCCAATGCTGGCCTTTGCTTCAGGCCAGAAATGAGCTCTTTCTAGAGTTGGCCAAGGCACCAGTTTTTAACTGCCTG
This sequence comes from Sthenelais limicola, assembly GCA_942159475.1. Taxonomy (NCBI): domain Eukaryota; kingdom Metazoa; phylum Annelida; class Polychaeta; order Phyllodocida; family Sigalionidae; genus Sthenelais; species Sthenelais limicola. Next base: position 43,172,746 of record OW804100.1, read on the forward strand.
TAGGAATAAAAAAAACACGTCTATCTGGCGTTACACAACACTGTAGCCCATTCCATCCATGAGGTGACTAGGCGAGCATTGTTTATGCGCTTACATCTAACAAAGCTAATTAGGATCTCAATTGACGGCGAGAGAAGCGGGCAGAAGACTCGAACAGAAAAACAACTTTAAAGATTGGGGACTTGCACAGACAGTTGTGTAATAGTGTCTGGGCACCGTGGCTCACGGTTTTCCTAATCGTATCGTTACCGGCACTGTTCCTGGTAGCAATCGTAATTGTATCGTTATCTCCATAGAGATCTCTGACCGCAAGTATAATTACTCATAATCCATCACATATTTGGAATGGCTAGTCGCCTCATTCTTCTTCATGCGATCGGGGAAATAAGACGCACCTAGCATCATCACATGCATGGAGACCAATGACATTAGGAATCTATAGAGGCTAAAAGTCACAGACACAGTTTAGGCGGTGTGCCTCTTGGAAGCGAAAACGTCTAGCTCCTCCACTCAGAGAGGCCTGAAAATATTGTGGGTTCGAACTTCGAACAGTTGCAATTTCGCCTCCTCCCCCTAAGCACTTCTGGAAGAACAGGTGTACGAGCTGATCTAATCCTGCTAAAAACCAATGAAAAACCAAGAAATAAACTGTGAGCGGTGTAGGTGTAGTGTGCATAGCCCCTATTGCAGGGCGCGCAGGCGTTATAACTGGACGTATGATCTCTCAGCCACCAAGGTAGCCTGGAATGGCAGACTTGTTAAGACGAGGAGTCCTAATTTAAGGCTCAGACCCCAGAGAAGACTCCAGAGAAGCTACTATTATTACGCAGCCCCTGCTCTGTTATGTCCAGAAACAAGAGCAGCTGAATTGGGACATTTTAATGTGACTTGGGCTATTTTAAAACAATCATCAGTTGGGGTCTACATCGATGATTGGTAATTCATAAAATAGATCGATATCTATAGCCTAGGGTAATCGCTTCCGTTTTCTGATATGGGCTAAAAGTAATTAACTGAACTGCTTAAGATTGTCTCCTAAACGCTTCAGACAGGATTCGTCTTGGACTCCTTTGATTTAGATGAATATGATTGACACTGTCAGAACCTAATGAGCAATCAACGTGCATGCCTCGAGTCGAGGATTAAGGGACTGTTTGTAGTTCAGCTTTTTTTGGCAGCAGATTCCATAATTAGGGGACAAAACACTAGCACATAGCACAATATTCCTCCCGTTGACTTTGACTTGGATAAATACCTACTTGACGTACAGGTCGCAGAAGCAAGCCAATATGACACAATAGCTTTGTCTCATTTGTTGATATTTCCTTTTACAAATCTTATATTTTCGTAATCTTTGATAGGGGTTAATAGTTTCACTCATCCACTTTAGTTCTATGATGCACGACTTGCTGGAATCTAATAATTTCTCGATCGGAGATTATCACCTTTAGTGTGTGTGTATGAATAAATGTATTTGGAATTCTCTATGAAAGGCTACTGCTGTTGTTACACATATTGACTCCAAGGAGCTAATTTATCGTAATGCGGGTATAACATGAAGGACAGGCATGCCCAGGGTATGATAATCATTTATAATTATCAACAGTTAATGTCTGCTAGAGTTTCTTTCTCACACCAACATTTATAGTGATCAAAGCGCCTCCATCGGTGACGTGATGAACCATCACAGCGGAACAGACTAGATACTAAGCTCTAGGCTACTAATGTGGTATATCTATTCACTGCACTGACTTAGGACCACCAATTTAGGGTTAGGGTTAGGGTTAGAATTAGAATTGGTATCAATCCATCTATTCTTTTCCACCTTTCAGGACGCTGGAAAAAACAGTGAATCATGACTATACAGCTTTGTTAGTAGTATTAGTATTTAGTTGCTTCCGATCACAGCTGCTATAATTCCCCTCCAACATAGCACCAGATTCATTCTTGAAGCACAACTGATTATTAGCAAAAGGGTGTTAAATGAAGAAAACAGGCAAACAAAACTTAACTCTTATCTCCCCACCCGCTGAACCCAAATCACATAGGAATCAACACAAGAAGACGCCTGCACTCTCAGTCAATAATTCTGGTCTGATCCGAGTAAAGCAGTATTTATAACCAGCCTGATCCACGTTCACAGATCGTTGCATCAAAACTTATCAACGAGTGAATTGCGATTTGGCACAATCAACAGCCTCTATCGACAAACCAGTATCGATCTTTTTTGGGGGTATTTCTTCTCTTCAGATATTGTTACAGGAGCAATACTAGTGTTTTTAACGCTCTAATGATACAAGTATAATTATGATGAGCAGCAATACGATTAAGATTGAGATCACCTCATTACATGCAATGTACTATTTATTACTGGGCCACTGCAATGTACTATTTATTACTTGCCGAATCATTTTGTCCCCACAAATAATGTAAATATCTATCCTCCCCAAATAAAAGTATGTGGTCACGTTTCGACGAAAGGATATATAGTGTACTGTGTCACGCCAAGCACCAAGGCAAATCTGCTGTGTGAATGTGTTGACAGTTCCACTAATGCTGGAGATCCCATAACTAAGCCCCGCCCACTCACATCGCAAGCCTATCAACAGCCTTTCTGGCAATACACGAGCAGAACAGTGTCACAACAAACTCCCGCTGATAATCTCCCACTTCCGTAAGTAATATTGACTACCACGAAAATGTTGTATAATTATTACAATGTGTTATGACTGTTAACGGGCAAAACTGCATGGCAATTGATGAGGTTTACCATACTAACAGGAAAATCGAGAAAAACACATCGGTGAGAGAACTTATTTCTCCTGTGGTGGGGCGCCCTATAATGTGCATCCTTCATGGAAAAGCAATACAGACTATGACACCACAAATTGAAATACTCACCTGTAACCTCTAGGTCCTGCAAAGGGCGGAGCAACAATTAAGCTTTCAGAACCAAAGCCTCCACCATGCTTTCCATATTTGCCTCCCTAAGATATTTTCGTACATGATTTAAGCCAGTAATAATGCCAAAATATTCAGATTTCAATGATACCTAGATGTGCTTTTTTATTTTTGTTCTTCCCTTTATCTAAACTATGCCAGTTCCAAACATCTAACGTCAGCTATTCTACATCGCCTATTACCCTCATCCATAATACCAATTTAAATTATCATTAGTTGGACAGATTATCGCCGGTAGGATACATACAATCCCTGCAACATTACTTCCACTGAACCAAGACGACTAAAATACAACATGAAAGTCATAGACTGATACAGATTATGGGCTCCAATATGGCTTACATTCCTCAACGCCTATTATACTTATCCCATGATATATTGAGTTGAATCGTTATCCCATACATTGAGTTGAATACTCACAACCTCAGGAAAACATTCCAGAATACTCACCTGAAAGAAAACAAAGAGCAAAAGTTAGTAACGTGTAAATTTGGACCGACAAGTAAATATATACATGTACATGTATCAATGCACTAAATGAAATAAGCAACATCTTTTTAGAAACATTGTTCCCAGACTGAGTGCCTGAAGCGTGGGAAGCCCTTGGTTATATATGTACATGATTATATATCGGGGTGTGGGGGGGGGGGGGGGGACATATAAGGATAAATATATATGATAGCTAAAATGAAATGGCGAAAAACATTATCCTCGAGTAGGAGGACTTTGTGGGGGCGACATGAACGCTGGAAAGGTCTGACCATCTGTTGCCAGTTTCGTAAGAGAGGGTGAAATGGACCTTTTCTTTCATGGCAATCAAAGCTGCATTTTTTTTTTATTTTTTTTTTTTACATAACTCCGATAGCATGGACAGAGGCACATCACCCGTCACTTTTTGGGCCCCAGGATGACACCATGACTTGCCGACTGACATCAACAGTGATGCCATTGGCACCCAGAGTCACTATCTATGATTCAAATGTTTACCTGTTATAATTTCCACTTTACAAGCATCGCTTGCACAATTATAATATCATTTCAATTGGCAATAATTTTATTTCCAATCTTTGGTTCAGTGGGGACTTGTACGAAACCCCCCTGGCCTGTCCAGTCACCATTGCCTCCCCTAGGCATTTGGCACCTGAGACAGGTAGGAACATGGGCCTTGATGTCATCTGGATATCACTTTTCCCTAATTCCTAAATAGACAACAATTGTTTATTTTTATTTTTACTTCAACATCTGAAAAAGATGGCTAGCCCATCTTAAATACCGTCACTGGTTCTCATTCTTGGGATCCAGTAGCCTGATGAGCTATTAATAGCGAAACCATGTAGTGCCAAACCAGTGCAATAGCACTGGGAAGGAGGTTTTTAAATAATGCAAAAATAATTTATAAAATAATCCACTAGGATATTATGAATTCATTTTGCTATATTGACTCTCTTCCATCCTATTTCCCTAATACGGAAATACCAATGGAAGCTGCATAGTAATTAATTCCTAGCAACAATGGCACCCTTGGAGATGTTACAACAACATCTCCGAGGTAACAAGTGAGGTCATGGTAACCCACGTATGAGAACGTCGAAGTCCTCATTCACATGGTAGCTGCCCGAGGATTGGGACGTTGTTGCATCGTAGCATTATTAATAAAAGCTGCATTCCTAACAAAGTCCAAATACATTGCACAACAACAATCATTCAGACATAACATCGTAAATAAGTTCCTTCGCACACGGGGAAACACGAGAATACATTATTATAGTTATTAGTTGTTACAGGCTGAATTGGAGGTTATTCATGTTCATCTTCTAAGTAGGAGGGAAGTATGCCAGTGAGTCCTAAATTAAGGAATCCATTTAGACTTCAGTATCTTATTACGGGGTAGGCACGTGAGACATAATGGGCAAGATCTGACATTGGTATCGTACATTTTTAATATGTGTTTTACTAGAACTACATTCCATCTTACAATGTCCGATTAATATGTTCAACCAGACACACAGGAGAGATTAAAGAGGGGAAGATGTTTTTAAAAGAAAAGAAATAGGATCCTCCACCAACTGGCTCAGCGCCGCCGGCCTTGGCTCAGTCTTGAAAAACAACGCCTGGTTCAAACCTACTATTCATTATACTACTTCCTATTCGTACAAGTACAATGCAGAGTTGAGGTTAAAGTATGAATGTGGGAGGGGGGAGGGAGGAGGGGACTGTAGATAATTCCAATCGCATTTCATACATAGATTTGGTCCATCCAATCTGACTAACCGAATGAAGGACTGGATAAATATAGATGTTAGATGGATAACAAGGCTATAATTAAGAAAGAGTGACTGGCTGGAACGTGTAGGGAATATATACTACATAATCATCATCATACTACAATGATAGACTGAGGTAGTCAGCTGCAGGTGACATAACTCATGATGTAGCATTTGCATGCAATATATTGAAAGAGAAGTGGAGTTGTCAGTAAGGGGACAGAACGGTTGGATGCCACTGGGGAGTAGGAAAATGCAGGATAAATGGACAACTGGTGTGTAATATGTATGCAGGAGTTACTTCAGATAATGTTCACTATTTTGCAGATAAGTGAGTGTCAATTTCTTGGGTCTGAAGACATAAATCCAAGCACAGAAACAAAGGCAGACTGGCAGATAAGAAAGAAATAAGGCTAAAGAGGAGCCTATCAACAGGAGAACATGTTCACACAGCCATTAATATCCCCAGCCAAGACCAGGACTACGAGCCGATAAAGCACCTGCTAACGCATTATAAAAGTTCCAGCCGAATCTCCAATAAACTAATACAAGGAGTTGCAATCAGCATTTTTACGAATATTTGATAGAACCAGTTGCAAACTAGGACAATCCAGGCAGAAATGACACGTCTTAATTCTGTGATAGCATGCCTGACGGGAAGGATTAGGGGATTCAATGGTCTACTCCTTTTTGCAGCATAGCTGCGATGTTTGGAAGTTTTCATGGCACCCATACCAAATACTAATTAATAATAAGCCTTGACAAACGAGTTGGTGGCAAGTAAATTTAGAAACACAAGCGGCAGAAAGCCACGCACGAATAGCTCAGTGGAGAGTGTTCCAGGAACAAACCAATACAGGGATGATATTTCCATGAATGAAAGAACATTCATATTCCCATGGCTGATAAAATAGTACAACACGGTGTCTGAACCAAGGCAGTGGGCCAAGGTGAGCCAAATACCGGTATAGGTGGTGAGAACGGTGGAGAGGCGAGAGAGAGAGGGAGAGAGGTGGCGACGGGGAGAGGGGGAGAGTGGGAGGGTGGCAGACAGACAGATGGAGAGACATAGGAAATAGAGAAATTGATACCAATACCAAAGTGATCAAAATTAAGGGTAACCAATCGGGAGATTCGGAAGTTCAATTCGGATATTTCTGGCCCTAACGATACTACCAATATTCACAGCCGATGTTTGTCTTTTTTAGACTAGATCCAGCAAATCACAATCGATTCTATTTGTCCAAGCTGTTTTACACCAAATCAGGAAGGGTTCACTTCGCACGACCTTCAATCAATCACTTATTTGTTCACAGAGAAAATATCAACATCCACCACCAATATTTCTTCTCTGAAATCTAGGGTAAATTATAAAGAAGAGAATCGGTAAAATTAATCAAATTATGATGAGATCCCCTAAATAATCTCTTGTTTTCCTCGTCAATTTTTAAACACGTATTTAAGCAGAATCTGCAAGAACTCTTTTATCCTTGATGAACTGAAAACGAACATCGTACATTCGTTTTAATCTTCCGATAATCCTCCAACCCTCACATGGGCACTGGCTCATATTTTCCCATCGTTTTCTACTTATGAAGGGTGGATTTACCCATTTCAATGCAGGAGAGCTGCTTCTCTCATTCCACAATATGAATCTTTAAATCCCACTGAATTTGTAAGGCAGTTTCAATATCATATTTCTCTCTTTAAAATAAAAATTATATTGCGGTAATTCGTCTAATTAAAATGGCAATAATCAATGGAGTGACGGTACGATCAAAACCCAAGATTTAAAAAATGTATAGAATGCAATTAAAACTACATGTATCCCACGACTTGCACTCATTATGAGATGATTTGCAGCCAAATACTGAGGATTCTTTTGTTTAACCTTTCCTGCTCCAATCACAAGGTGGAAGACCGATAAAATGATTAGTAAATGACCTCTCAAACCTCCATTAACATTGGACCAGGTTTCAGTGATAAATGGCGAACCAGGAAAATGCGGAACGAGAGTCTTTCTACGGGGAACTGAGCAAGTTCATTCCTCCTAATATGGAGGGAAATGTACCCAACGATGCTTAACTTCAGGCATATCCAGAGTACTGTATTATTAGCTTAATTATAATATAAAAGTATTTATAGGGTTGGTACATTTCGTAAGTATTCTCACACAAGGCCGAAAGTCAGCTCAAATTTGAATACAATTATTTTAAGCAATTAGCACAGTATAAGGTATGATTCAGGAGGTGCAGGTGAAATTATTCACTTTCTAGTCTGGCCTGGGAAGCAAAATGAGCCATAGCTGTAATAAGTAGCCGCAGAAGCGGTTTCAATCACGCTGCACAAGTCATTAGTCACTCCGGCAAGCCATTAATTCATTCTGAAAACGGAAGGGTCTTTCACATAGGAATGGTAAAATATTCTGTAGCCATGCATGTGTCTAATTTGCCTCGGGGAAACCCTCCTTAGATACCAGAGACAGGGGGAGAGGGAGAGGGAGAGGGAGAGGGAGAGGGAGGGAGAGAGAGAAAGCAGAGAGAACGAGAGCGGGAGCGGGAAAGAGGGAGAGAGAGAGAGAGAGAGAGAGAGAGAGAGAGGAAGAGAGAGAGAGAGAGAGAGAGAGAGAGAGAGAGAGAGAGCATTATGTAGAACAGAACATGGAGACAGACCCAGCCAACCAGTTGAAGGCTGACATCCATTACCAAATCCATTGCCAGTTCTCAGCATCAGACACTGGAGGGGCTTAGAGACAGATAACTTCAGATAGGATGGATTATCCCTCAGCTTAAGGAGTTCGATGGCCTCTTAACAACTCTCTATTTCCTCCCTTCCAGTTCTTATTGAATGCTTAACTTCAGTTAGAATCAAAGGTTGACGTGTGTTGCAACCGACTGCGCTACCACAACTGAGAGATTGCGCTTCTCAGTAGAACGTTCCACCTGGCTCACCTGGATACGCTCCATGGTCAATAGGTGTCAGTTGGCAACCTGGAGTTGTTGCAAGGCAACAATCTCCAAGTGGACCCAAAATAGCCTCAAACAGATTCTGTATCTCTGTTTCGAATGTATTTTGGGGTGGAATTTAAGTAATTATGATAATGTTAGTTAGCATAATTAGTATCTAGAGTGTATCACACAATAATGTGCATTTTTATTGTTCTCCAGCTTAATTCCGGCCAATTGAAGTGTGGTTTCGACCCCCAAGGGTCTCATCAGGCGCTAGCTTGGTCACATTGGTTATTGTTTTAAATAATAACTCTGGACCTAATTGTTTTGTTATCCCTCAGATAGGAATAGTTTCCACATTTAATAGGGTTTGTGGGGCTGATACTATGAAAAGTGGGTTTTCAGTTAGAATCAAGGACAACTGATACGGTGTCGCGAAAAAGGCAGCGCGGTGAGCGAAACACAAATAGGCTTCTGAAATTTGAAGGTGGAAATTGGACAAGCATCAAACTAATTTTGCAAGCAGGATCTCAGCCATGTACGAAGATTTTAAGTTTTATTCCGACCTGAGAAGTGAAACCCTATTATATTTAACATGCATCTGCCATCTAAATAACAGCAAACTAAGCGACCTACTGTAACAGGACCGTGGAAATGCCCCTAAACAACGACCTGTCCATGATTTTATTACCCATGGGCCGGGGCAGAGGTGATCTTGTAATGGAAGTTTGAGGTTTCCAAGCACTTTAATATATATTGACAGCCCATGTAAGCTGGTGTACTTACAAGCGTTCCATAAAGAGGGGAGCATGTAGAATACACAGTATAAAAAGAACCAATGGCTCCTTGAACCAGAGAGAGGAGAGGAATCAGATGGACATGGAAACATGGGCAAGGCTAATGTAGGGTGAATAATGATTGCTTGAAGACCAGCCCTTTTAACTGGGTGTCACTTATATGTAGGGTTCTAATACGGGTGGTAATTATAGGGTGTGGTGTCTAGAGGTGCGTTGTGACATATCGGTGGGGATGGGAAATGGGACAGAGGAATGGAAGGAAACAGTGGGGGCGAGGGGAGGAGCAAGAGGGACAGGGATAAACAGAGGAGGGGAGGCAGATACAGATAGACATGAAGGTATTGAGTCCTACCAACGAGACCTCCTGTAGTATGTATGTATGTATATTTTTTATTTCCAGTTCAATTACAGTTGCATCAATATAGTCAATACAATATCTGGAAATGGGTACCACATTCTATGTTAATCATAGCTCTACCAGGAGGTCCCTTGTCTTTCTTATAGTCTCGTTGGTCCTACATTTAGACCTAGAAGTCCTACATTTAGACCTGCAATACATTCCAACTATTAACGATTAAGGCAGACCAAGGGCCAGGACCTGAGGCAAGCACCCACGCCCCATTTATTCCTATGTGTAGCATGAGATGCTCGGGTGGAGATGAGAGCCTTGATGAGTTGCTCTTTACCAGACATACCACACACAAGCTGCTCAAAGCCTCCCCCAGCACGCCACATATACATCATACAAAGGCTATGGTGGGGCTCAGAGGACCTGAGGCTGGCGTAGACTGAGCAAATCCTATATCTGATAGGGGAGGGGAGGAGAGAAAGTAGGAGACTGGGAGAGGAAGGAGACAAGAGAGGGGGAAGACGGAAAGGAAGGAAAAGAAGGCTAGATGGAAGGAAGGCTAGAATGAAGGGTGCCAGAATGAGAGACAGAATAGATGAGTTAAAAGAGAGGAGAGAAGAAATCTGGCAGACTGCCTTAGGAGTAACAAGGAGACATGTAGCTCTAACAACCTGTAGCTACCTAACGCATTAATCTCCACCTCTCCTACCCCTCATTAAACCCAAGCCAGCCTGAATGTCATCGCACTGGTCTCGTAATTAATACACATTTTACATCATTAAGCAGCCACTAAATATCTTACATTACCGGTGGGATGGATAATCAAGGCCTGGGGCCTGAAGTAGACCACTCTAATTATTTAAACAACTCTGATAATGACAATCAATAAGAGGATACTTTGAATAAAGAAATATCAAGGCCCACAGTGGACCCAATGTGACTCGTGGGAATGCTGGATACAAGGGGTGCGTGGGGACAAGGTGCTGACCTTGAAGGACCAGGCAGAGTACACGACCAAGCTGGAGTTAGGTAGTTATATGAATAAAGTTGAATACTGACATTTACGATACTCTAGCAGTAAAACCTGAAGGATGTAAGTACCGAGAGAAGGTTAAGCAAGGTGAAAGTGAGATGGAGAAGTGGGCACAACACAGGTCTCCATCCATCAGGTGTGTATGTAACAACATATCCTATAGGCTCTTACATTTATGTAATAAAACTGCACATCCGTGTACATGTTTCTCTTTTCCCTTACATTTGAGCGAGTGATTGAGTGAGCTAGTTAGTCAGTGATGTGTTGGTAGGCAGCCAGTCAGGGACATGGTGTCATATACACGGTTTATTACAACGTGTATTTGAACATAACCTGCACTAACCATGAACCTGGTTAAAAAATCTCTACACTGAATTTCTGTCGCTTTAATCTTCGGCTATAATGGAAGTTTTTTCAATTATCTTAATTTTCTAAACAAAAAGTCAGGAGCTGGAATGGAAATAGAAGCTATATTCTAGTCTTTTATTCGGCCTGTCTCACTTATCTTCGCAGTCAAGGCAGCTCGTCACCTGTTTTCCCAATACAACGCACTAACACTTTCAACACGAGTATATTTAATAATTTTTTAAGACTTACCGTAGGAAGTTGAATTAAAATTTTAATTTTAGATTTTTATGAGCAACACATAGGGTTACGGGAGTAAATAGAAATAGTGGTTTTAATTATGCAGTTTGGATTCACAACCCTAGTGATAGGCATCCTTGCTGTAAATATTTTTTCAGGAATACAGGAGTACAGACCGTCGTACACTGAAACCAAAACTCCCTAAGGGTTACGGTATCTTCCATTAATCAGGATCTAATGTGTACCCACTTTCATGAGTTAACTGTAAATAGACAGTTAAATCCTTGGTCACCCCTACGAGTTCGTGAGTCGTACTTAAAAATTGAATAGAAGGGGCCTTGGAAGTTTATACACCAATATATGACGGTAGTATACTATTGACTAGCATTATAGCTGGCATGTGTTCTCCGCAACTCCTAATCGTGTAGCTAGGACAAATATTTTGTCTAACTAGTGAGAGACCAACTATGAGAGCTGGCTTTACAGAAGGAGGCAGGTAAAACTTCGTACACCAATCAATGCCAATGATTCTAAAGTTCGACCTACTAGGGAGCGACTGTAATACCGTGTACGTAATTATTAGCACACCGTAATCAACATATTAGAAACGGTAAAGGGGTACAGGTATAAAATAAATATTTTGGCAACTTAATGGAGCAAGTCTACAGTTAGAACTAGTCTAGCAAAGAACAGTATACAGATTAACCATTCTAGACATTTTGCCTGTTCAGGATTCCATCTTGTACAGTGATCAGTATACCTTTGCATCAATAACTCTTTTCTTAGAAGAAAAAAATCAGACTATCAGGCACCCGCACTGCCAATGGCTATATATTGTAGGTGGAGAAGGAAGAGGGAAAGGGCGTTAAGAAGAAGAGGAAGAACTGGAGCAGGCGCAGGAGGCGAGTGGTACTCATGTATCAGAAATAGAAATAGGACCAGAATGGGGCATAGGGGTGAGGGAGGAGCAGGAGGACAAGGAGCAGGAGCAGGAGCGGAAGGAATGGGAGAGGGAGTAGCAGTAGAAGCAGGAGCAAGAGGGATGGCAATACTGCCAATAGTGAATAGCACCTCCTACGAGACAGGTGCGAGAGAATCACAGGCAGCGAGACTACAACCTTTCTCCTTACCCCTCATCTATCCTCTATAGAACAAACGGGTGCATGCAGGCTGTAAAGAGCCAATCTGACGACTTCAGGAGTGCCATCGAGCAGGCGATGCAAACAGTGGCCTCCTAGTTACTCTTATCCCATGATATAGGGACAAGTGTTTTATAACTAGACTTGCCAAGGGTTTTCCCTTCTTCCTTCATTTCTTTTTCACTGATAACTACCACACAGAGTGAGCAGGTAATTTATTTCACCAGGCAGAGCGCAGTTCAGATGTTTCATAGCAGGGCATCTCCTCGCTGCTGGGTAGGATACTACCGCAGGAAGCATGAGGCTAGATATTCTGGGGTCAACGATGCAATCTTTCCGAAATCCAACAGATCCAAACCGCTGATTATCTATGAATTATCCATCCTAGGACATTGTTTTGTTACTTGCTTTTCCCTTATTAGATTAGCCCCTCTAATGAAACCACCTCACTATTAAGACCAGTTTCTCTCAGTCCCACTGGTGGTCTTATTAGAGAGGTTCCACTGTATACTTATTCCGAGAAAATGGACAGGCGGTGTTTCTAACATAAGGAACTCTACAAGTCAATAGTATACATTAGTTCACCACTTTATCATCATTATGATTATCATCACTCAGGCTTAAGAGTCAGCTCTCTTCGCCCCTTCAATATCAAGCAAGCAAATAATAGCTGGAGGTGGAGTCAGAACAGGGCGGAGGCGCGGGGGGGGGGGGGGGGGGGGGGGGGTCCCAGGGAACTTTCATTGTGAATAAGTAATCTAAGGATGACAGTCTAACTTAGCATCTAATGTCTGGAGAGACTGGATTGGGGACACAGTACCTGCACGTCTGCCTATTCACTCATAGGCAAAGACGATGTGTCTCGAGTCACGTGTGGCCATTCAAAAATAGGCAATTATCTAATATACATGACAGTCCAATGAGAGTCACTCCAGTCCCTTGTCTAACTGTATTGCTCATGATTGAAATCCAAGTAAGTTGTATACTTGTTGGTTTTATGAAAATCACACATGATGTAACATTCAAACTGAATTTTAGTTTGATTAATTGTTAAAATCGAGAAATCTTAAGGACGACAGAAACAGTATAAGACGGGTATAAACAAGGCATTATATCTACTCACCTGTAAGAGCAAAAACAAACAGATTAAATCCATTTCACAATAATTGTTATCTCGGTTAAGACCATGGGGCAAGAGAATGGGCTCGAAGTAGTCATCTAAAGAGACCTTAATATATCTATATTGAATAGATTTTAATTAACAACGATGTGAAAGTCAGGTTTTTCATCTAAAATGATTTAAAATTTAAACAAGAAAATTAAATTTTAATAAAGCAGGATTGGTCGTAGCACTAACACATTAAGGCAACTGGATTGAGTGTTTGAGGTAAGGCTTATGTCGCATGTATATCTTGTGCCGGGGTTACTGGTTAGAGGTTGATTATGGATTGGAAACCCCTTTTTTAAGTTTTAGTATTCAATTTAATCACTAGCTTTCGGGCTATAGTGTGCCCTTCATCAGGAGAGAGTTTTGTTTAGATCGTCTAAACCCCGCGTAAACGAATAGATTTGATTCAGTAAACAGGAGGCACAATATTTCCCAACAGACAAATTGGCAGCTGTAAATATATTAGAGCGTGCCTTTGAAATAAGTTGGCTCAATTACACGATCGCCATAAGGTACGGCATCCTCAGGTGGTCCAGGCGTCATCATATTACACTAAAATCCAAATGATGTTTCATTTTAAGCGCCTCATATTCCTTTACAGATCTATAGGCCTAGCAAGATCTCCCCGGGGCCATTTCACTAACATCGCAAACATTTAACGTGAGGATTTCAGAGCCATTTAGTTCCCACAGTACGTATCCAGAGTTTTCTAAGCAGTGGTTGGGTGATGCTTAAAGGACTGACCGTGGACATAATGCCCTTTGGTTAACAAATTAACATGAGTCAAAAAGATCAATGTTAATTATCTTTTTTACTTGGTTTATTCGTTCCTTGGTTGCTTGTGATTGAAGTGAATGTTTTGGAAGGCTGAAGGACTCGAACTCAGTACTTCTTCAGAGTGAGTGAATGAGTGATAGTGATAGCCAACACTTGAACCACTATAAAACTCCTCCTCCCACACCCACAACACTACTTTTCCCCTTTTCATGTATACACATAGTATACTACACGAGGCCCTTTAGAAACATTCAGGATCCCTCGCCGCTCAGTAAGAAGGCCACAAAGCAACAAAATCCTGGCTCTGATTTGATGCAGAGCACTTTAGTGTACCGGTCCTAAGGGAGCAGTTGATAAGGAAACAAGCCACTAGAGCAACAGGCCTCCTGGGAGAAACTAGCATCAGCGGCAAAGAGTAGCTCCCATCCCCTCCCATAGGTGGCTCTGCGTGCAGGATACCTACATACAGCGGATGCATTGTTTACCTCCTCACACACTTTGCAGGCCATTCAATGCATTCCAACACAATTCATGGCCCATATAATCTTCCAGGCCCTTCGATCAAAATGCTCCTTTTCCAGGCTTTTCAATGCCTTGAATTTATTTTTCCAAATTCAAGGCTTTTCTATGCCCCGCGGAGACCCTGGATTTAAGTGATTAGCTAGATGAAAAAAATCAATACCTTACTTAATATCTTAAAAGAATAATACGTGGAAAAAGACTGTCAGAGATATATGCCCTTTAGTCCCACATATGCTAATATATCACCTGATTCATACCAGATCCCTTTCATAAACATTGCATTGCCTTTGTATGAATGAACATCTATGACAAACAATCAATCCTTTACACGTACACCAGCAGGAATGACATTTTACAACTATAAATTATCATTCGGGTGCCAATCCCAGAGAAAAACAATCAAAATTATAGATTGCCCTAACATTAAACAACAACAAAAATTGAAGTTCTACAAGCCAATAAGTGGCTGCTGTTTTTAAACGAAGGATTGAAGCAGGATCAAATTCAGTACGATTTTTATTTTACGCATCACAATAGTCAGTGAGTTAGCAAATTTACTGTAGCGTGAGAAATAAGTATGTAATACATTGATAATGTCATGACTAAGCACTCAGTCAAAGCGAAAGTGGGCTTTCTCACCACAATTAATTTGAATGTGATTTGAAAAAAACACCAGAACGGCTACAAAAGGATTTACTTCCGAATTTCTACATGAATCATTTAAGACATGTATGCCAGAATAATTTTGCAAGATATCAGACATGATAAACTACGAGTGCATTTTTTTTATATAATAATTTAAGTATATTTCCAGAATTTTCGTTTTTATCGTACAACTTATGAAAGTTTCTAATGAAAATCCAGCGCATTAGGTAAGCTTATGTTGTGAGTGAGTGAGATTGGTTGCTTTACGCCCTTATCAACACTTTTAAGTGTTATATCAAGGGCGGGAGAGCTGAGAGGGAGGCAGTTTATAATCATACCCAGGAAATAGAGATAGAGAAGAAGGGAGAGAGGGACAGACCAGGCCAAATGGTGCTAATGAGAAAAACACATCTCAAACTCCTTCTTGACATCGCTTAATTTTACAGTTAACTGAGACTTACTTGGAAGTTGAGGTTTAATCTGTAATTATGTCGAGGACATCACGGTGTGGTAAGACTACATGAGATCACGCATGCGCAGCATCACGTCAGGTTTTAAAGCAATACGAGGGTTTCCTAGTGAAAAATAACTTCAACAAACCTTCATCCTGAAGGAGGACGAGGCATAATAAGGTAATGACAACCAAACTCAGAAACAACTAAGTTAACTGCCCAAATCCCTTAGCACCTGCTCTGAGCACTTAGCTTCAGAGGGGCCGGCGGGAGGGCATGTAGTCTTACCACACCGTGATGTCCTCGACATAATTACAGATTAAACCTCAACTTCCAAGTAAGTCTCAGTTAACTGTAAAATTATGTCTCGTCCTATCACGTTAGTGGTACGAGACTCCATGAGATTTCGTAGCTTCAATAGGAAGCCCGAGTAAAGGAAACCCTCTTAACTTGGAATAAAGTTAATAAAGAGGGAAGTTATTCTTCACTGGTTGTCCTAAACAGGACTGAAAGGACTGTAATAATAATAATTTTACAGAACCAATCAAATATAATAAATATAATAATCTGAATTTTTTAAATAAACATCACAACTATGAATGTGAATACTTTGAATCAACTCAAGGTGATTACCTTAATTCTTCTTTGTGCGAAGCACCTTCTTTTTCGTTTGTCTATCTCTTAGAATGGTGTGACCCACCGTCTCTTTGGGATTCTCGATCCGTTTCTTATAGAATCTTGCGAATGTGCGTGTGTTCTTCCAAGAAGCTTGTCTTATTAAGACGTTCATGTTAACACCCATCTGAAGGGCTTTGGAAGTTACCGCTCCACGAGTGCTGTGAGCTTTAAACTTGTTGGTGCAGATACCCGCTAGGGCTAAGGTTCTTTTTGTCCAATTCGATACAGTATCACGAGAAATTTCTCTGTGAGGCCACACATAACTTAGCAGGAGCTGGTCCTGACCTTCACGAATGCCATCCGTTCTATCTAAATATTCTATTAGACAAGCTACAGGGCAAATTAAATCATCTTCCGGGTAACGTGGAATGCTAATAATGTCAAGAGGCTCTCCCACTCTGTTGTGTTTGAGTAAATGCTTCATATGAATTTTAACGAACTCTGAAGTAAATTCAAGGCCTGAAACAGGCAACCTCCACGCCGTCTGCCCGCGTTGGGCAGAGGTCAGTAGAAACAGTACAGTAACTTTAAGTGAAATTTGTTTAAGGGAGAGATTACAATTCTTCCCCCAACGACGGAACAAGTCCAGAACTAAACTAACGTCCCACATTGAGTTGTATTTAGGCATGGGGGGCCTGAGATTATGAACTGCTTTCACAATAAGACAGATATTGTTGTCTTGACCTATAGAATCCTTTCCTCTAGCTTGAGGGGCAGTTCCAGATATAGCTGACCTAGCGATGTTGAGCGTGCTAGCCGATATACCCTCTTCAGATAAGAGTCTTAAGAAATCTGAATAATTCCTTGGAGACGGATCGTACATGTCAAATCCATGAAATTCACAATACTCCATCCATCTTTTAATATAAACATTATAGGTCTTGCGTGTACCCTCTCTGCGGCCCAGTTGGATGAGGTCCGCGGTTTTGCTGGAATAGCCCAGTTTCATTAAATTTCGTTTCAGAAGAGGCAAGCAATGAGGGATATGTTGGTGATTTGGTCTCGATTCTTTTCCTCCTCCCTGTGATGGAGATTCCCTTTCTTTTTCTTTAACCGTAGTACTCTTTTCGCAGAGGATGTTAGTAGAGCGAACCAGCTCTGACCTGGCCAATCGGGAGCTACAATGATTGCGTGTGTGCTTTCCCTCATAACCTTTTGCCAGGTCCTTGCTACCAGACTAAAAGGAGGAAAAATATAAAAGAATTCATTACACCAATGAAAAGTAAAAGCGTCTATCCATTCCGCCCCGGGGTCCGGACGCCAACTACAATAACGGTCACATTTATTGTTCACTCTGGAAGCAAAAAGGTCAAACGAAGGGACCCCTAATTTAGCTGTGATTTCTTCAAACACTTCTTGATTTAATTCCCACTCTACGTTATCGGAAAAGTTCCTTGACTCAAAATCCGCTTGGTCATTCAATCTCCCCGGGACATGAGCGGCCACTAGCCAATTCCTGTGCAGTTCAGCCCAGTCCCAGATTCTTCTGGCAATAGTTTGACACTCTCTAGATTTTACTCCTCCCATCTTGTTGATGTAAGAAACCGTGACTGTGTTGTCGGACATAACTTTGATACAGGTGTCTGACACCTTGCAAAGGCTGAGAAGCCCTAGTAAAACAGCTGCTAGTTCTTTTACATTAATGTGCCATTCTAACTCCACTTCCTTCCATCTGCCATTTGCCCTTTGGCCATCGAGCACAGCTCCCCAACCCAGGTTGGACGCGTCACAATACATAGTTAGCTCAGGAATGATATCTCGCACTATCCTAAACGTCGAACCGACGTTCTCTTTCCACCACCTAATGTTATCCCAGCCATCTTGGGAAGGGGACATGAAAGCTGCAAAATTTCCTCTCGCTACTCTCAAAGCATCTATCTTATCACATTCCAACTCTTTTACGTGATTCCCACCGTAGTCTGCCGCCACCGAGAAAGCTATCATCAGGCCTATTGCCCCTGCGATCTCTTTGATCGAAACCACTTTCTTTACTAGAATGTCCTCACAGGCTCGTAACATCTTTTCTCTTTTCCCCTCCGTAAGGGAGACTGTCATTGACTCAGTGTCAAGTAAAAATCCTAGAAAAACTAGCTTCGTTGAAGGGGTGAACACCGATTTCTCCGGCTGTATAAAGAAACCCAATCTGGCTAAAAGTTCTGCTAACCTTAGCGTACTACTCTTACATTTCTCATACGAGAGTTCAATCGTGATGGAATCGTCGATATAAGGGAAACAGTTGGCCCCATTCTGTCTGAGTGTCGCAAACACTGGATATAACAACTTTGTGAAAAACAAAGGGGCGCAAGCTAAACCCATTGGTAAACAAGTGAATTGATAAGTATTACTACCCCACTTGAACCTCAAAAACTTCCTAAACTCCTGTCTCACTGCTACTGTAAAGTACGCATCACTAAGGTCAATACTGGCTAGGAAAGCCCCCGGGGTCATAAGATCAATTGCTGCTTGTAAACTAAACATCTTGAAGTGTTCATAATGAACCGCCTTGTTCAGGACTGACAAATCTAAAATCATTCTAAATTTCCCATTGGGCTTGGGCCTCAGAAAAATATTCGAGAGAAACTGATCCGGAGACTCACTAGTTAATTCTACTACTCCCTTGTTCCATAGCTTAGCTACTTAATCACCTAATATCTGAATATTCTTCCCCGACGCATTGAAGGGGGGAGGGGGGGACAATTGCCACGGGATCCAATCAAAAGGGATAGAAGCTCCCTGTACTAAGTCTAGCACCCACGGGTCTGAAGTAATGTTCAACCACTCACTAAAATGACAAGCAATATTCCCTGCTCTAAATTGAAAAAAGCAGAAATCAGGGGGACTTACCAGTTCTACTTCTTGGCAGCCCCCCCCCGCTGAAAATTCTGGTTGCGGGGTTGGTAACCTTGGGTATTCTGAGCTCGAGGCTTAAAGGCAGGCTGTTGATTCTGTTGGTACTGAAATGGCATTACAGGAGTTTGCCACTGTTGGTTCGAAGCAAAGTTCTGTTGATACTGCGGAGCAAACCCTTGTTGTTGCTGTTGTTGAAATCTGGGGTTCTGGCCCCTAGGTGCATTACCCTTGTAGCCACCTCTTCCCCTGGGGAAACGACTCTTCGGTTGGCCTCTCTCAAGCCTTCTCTTTACCTTGTATGCCACATCGCTGTCATCCAGCTTATCCTTCAGGTTCCCACCGAGCAACCATTCCGGGGTCGTAGAGGTCTTATGCGAGAAAATAGGCGCATACTTCGGGTCTACTGCTGACTTCAGAGCCTCTTTCCTTCTAGAATTCACTTCCTGAGAGAGGAAACAAAGCACCCTAATAGCCTTGTGGGCTTCCAACCCTACCGCCATCAAAGCCTCATTTTTACACAAGTTATTGTAAATGTTCGCTGACAACGCTATCAGAGAATGCAAGGCCTTCTGCATATATTTAAACGACTTATCTCTCACCTTAGTAGCGAGCGAAGTGATGCCATAAACTGCGTCATCGATCTTGGGAACTTTTAACATATCCGCGTTTTCCGGTCTGGGATATTCCGCTAACACTTCCTGAACCATTGAACGACAAGGAGAGGGGAGATAGGTTTCAATCACTTTAACAACAGTCTCCTTCAGCGGAGGACCCACCTTTTCTCCTTCCTTTTGTTCCAGCAACTTGAGAGATTCCTTCTCTAGCGCCGACATCAGCTCCGCAGACTTGGAGACGGACTTTTCACCTCCGAGCTCCGCTCCTAATTTCAACAAAGTTTCCTTGTTAACTCTCGCGGAGAACTCCTCATCATCTGAATTCTCAGAAACGTCATGAAGATTCCTTCTTTTTATCGGAGGGGCTTCTTCTTCTTCTTCCCAATACTCCTCTTCATCCCACTGTTCGAACCGCTCCTGCTGGCCCTGAGGCTGCCAATCCCAAGATGGCGCCGTTTGTTGATAGTAACTAGGACCGTAACCAAGGCTCGAACTGGGCCCAGAAGCTGCTGAAAGACGGGGCGGAGGCCCATACCTATCCCAATTCTGTTGTTGGCTCCTCATGTGGCCCACTTCGTCTCTAAGATTGTTAATAGTCTGAATTAAGTCCGAAGTATCCATGCGAGAGCCCGCACTGCGGCAGACGTGAGGTCACGTGGTACGTCTTTGGCGGGAACGCCACCTTGCCCGTTTTCAACGACGTCACCTTTCGGGCCATTTTGGTCGGCTGCTTTGCCGTTCTTTTCTGGTTTATCTCCCATAACCGAAGAAACCACTTTCCCTATAGCTCCACGAGGGGGTTGAACCCTAGTAGGGAGAATATTTCGATATAATTTCTCTTGCGAGTTAAAACTCGAACTTTTTGACTTTCTCGCTCGCCTGGCTGGCATCGAGTTCTGAAAAATATATCGAAAGAACATAAACAGTCATATCTCGACCCGAAGGTGGCTGTTTGAAATAGGAAAAGAGGAGAAATGGCGATCTACGATCCAGACCAACTCCTCAACAAAACTAGAGAACCAAAAAGCTCTCAAATTGAATAAAAGTAAATAATACTTACACAACCTGTGAACTACGTGACTTGCAGCGACTTTGGAGCGCGCGTAGACTGACGTGATGCTGCGCATGCGTGATCTCATGGAGTCTCGTACCACTAACGTGATAGGACGAGACATAATTGATAATGAAAGCGGTCTACGAGAGGAATGGAATGCCATCTTTTCTATTAATTCGTCGCCAATCCCAGGAATATGTCAGTCCAGACCATTATTCCCCTGTCTGCAAAACACATCTCAAACGTCATCTAGAAGTAATTTCCTTGAAATAAAAGAAAATCTTGCCTGTCGGGCAAATTCCCTTTTCACTCTCCTGGCTGGAAACATCTCATCTCAGACGTACAAATTTAATTAGACTCGCAAATAAATAGCTATGAATTCATTTAATTTGAATTCATGACATTTAATTTTATAATTTCAAAACAACGTATTATAAGAGGAATAACAACTGTTATCATTCTGAAGAAGAACTTTTTCAGGACCCCCAGAGTATGGACACATACAATACTGAAATTATCATATTTCACGTCCACGCATTTCAAACCACTGCAATACATTATAATGTTGACCATACGTTGTAAGACTACTGCCACATCTCCATACTGGTACTCTTTTACCAGTCCTGGATCTGTTAATAACGATTCTATTAACGGAGTATTATAACTCCATTTGATAAGACAGTCCAAACATGTCCAAGCTCATCTTAGGAATACGAATCTCAGCAAAACGCATGAGAACATTGACGGTATCAAGATGCGTTTTTTGTAATGATGTTAAATGATTGTTGGCCTGAAATGAAAGAAAAAAGACTCAACTGTTTAGATAAATTGTAGCATGTATCCACTGATCGTTTATTCAAAGTACTTCTAGATCTGATCTGAATGATAAATATCAGATAAAATCGAAGCAAACCGAACCAAGTTTATTCTGGATTCAGTTCCACAAGAACGCATATTTGTTATTTTGTTTCTAACAAATAAACCAGATTATTTTTTAAATATTTTATTCAAGCAGTACAAAAACAAATGAATGGCCTTTGCCATGTCAGTTTGACTACGATTATTATTAGAGAAATAATAGAATAGAAAAGTATTCATAATTATATTGTGAGTGAGTGTGTGATTAGTGGTATGTAAGTGAGTGAGTGAGTGGTTAGTGGTATGATACATTTTATCAGTCGGGCATGAGTGAGACCTTTTCATTTTATTCACATTTCACTAAATGATAAACCATTAAATGTTTGGCCTTAATCATTTTTTTTTAAACATGGAACTCCGTCATCCAGACGAGCGAGCCAATAGTACTTGTCTGGTCTGTGGCAGGTGAAGGACAAGAGGTGGAGGGGGTAGAAAGGCTGTTGTTTCCATAATAATACAAAAAGGTTGCACACACTTTCACTCATGCTCTGCCCGCCTCTCACTCATGGCCAGTAAGCATCTGTTTTGTCTGCTGGAGGCACCAACCTGTTACCACTCTTACAATAACAAGCTAGCAATTGAGCAAGGAGGGCGGAGATACACGAAACAATGAAGTCTCATTTGTCCAATCTTAAATACAAACTTATTTTGACGTTGGATGCTGGCCTCCTTTGTTCGCAAACAGAAACAAACCAATGAATTAAAATTATTTGAAATCAATAATTCAATTAATTAGGAGGGATCCACGGAGCATGTCCTTAGTAGGTGCATGTTTCAAACAGCAGATGAAAACTGCCTTTCCTAAAGTAATTTGATAAATATTAACGACGTGGGAAAACAGGGTTCAAAGTTTGCACGGATAGAAAAAATTAAACATTGTTATTGGTGTTTTGTACACAGATAAGTGTTAATTATTTATCTAGATTAACGATACATTCTGTGTAATCATTAACATACGCAGGCCACTGTGCTCGACCCGAACACCCACGCACTTGAAAGACACAGCATATGGTGTGAACAGTACACGGGTGAATGGTCAGTACAATATGTACAACCCTTTGCTTTGTTATTCACCAATAGCGAAAATACTTTAATTAATACATTCGGCTGTACTCAATAGGCCCGCCGAACAGGATTAGCCATCTCATGTTCAGTAGCACTTGAAAAGTAGGGATGAGTGTGGGTTGGGACCCTGCAGAGGCATGAGTTACTCTGGGTGCCAATCCTGGTGTGACTGCAACCTCCTCCAGCTGTATGCGCTGACCAAGCCCATGTTGGGTTAGCGGTTTTTGTGTTTTTTTTTAAAAAAAGGCTCGTACGAAATTTGCTGTATGATCGACCTGATGGTACATATAATTAATGTGACCTTGCTGCCGCCTATGATACAATATAAGGATGCTGGCACAGTAAGACAAGTCAATGATCAATAGGCACTGATATTCTATATATATCAGAAGTATAATGCACTAGGTGGATCAATGGTAAAGCTGGGGAGGAGGGCGTGAGGGTTGTGTGTGTGTGTGGGGGGGGGGGGGGGGGGGCAGGTCCAACGGTACTACCGAATTCACTATTTAACTGTACTATACTACACCATAACATATATATCATGGGATGGCCATTGGTCTAGATTGTTGGGTCGCATATTGGCATGATAAACATGGTGGGTTCGAATCCCGACGATAAAAAATATTTCATAAGTACCTACATAGAAATGGGTGGGTGGGGGTGGAGAGATTAATAAGCTATAATTATATGGACCACAAAGATTTCATTTTCACAATACGGTCAACAAATACATTGAAATAGTCATTCCACATATAATAGAGACCAATAATGAGCCGTCGAGACAGACAGATGGCGGACACAAGTTGAGCGAGGTCAAGTGTAGGTGAAATGTTAAAATGTATCAATGTAAGATTATTCACAATATGAATAGTTGACTGGAGCATGTGTGTAGAGCATGTGTGCCTTATCGGCGGGAGGTAGATTAAGTAGAGGCGCACCAAACCATCACTCCAATACTATACTATGAGGTTTTGTCACTACACTTGGCGCGTAGAATGCCATGCATTAGAAATTTAAAATGAAAAAATATAATTTTGGTAGATGTAATATAAACATTCAAAATAAGCATAGGCCTTTCCATCAAGGATCACCAGTCATCTCTTTGAAATGTACCTTATAAATTACAATGGTTTTATTGTTTTGTTGGTTTTTGTTGGGTTTTTTTTGGGTTTTTTTTTTGGGGGGGGGGGGGTTTTGGTTTTTTGTTTTTTGTTTTGGGGGGGGGGGGGGGGGGAGGGCACCCACTGCTGACGACTTTCCTAAGTCCTCAGTTACAGTAGCATGGTACCACTGATAGAGGAAGGACAGGTTTGCATCGTTTAAATAATTATAAATTACAATGTGAATGATCAAAATTATTTTCAATCCTAAATCTCGATAATATTCCATTAGGTAGAACACTCGATAGAGGCACAGCCTCAGTTGTGGTAGCGCGATCGAGGCGTCAACACATCGAAACTCAATAATATTCAAATTCCCAACATTAGATTTTGCCATGCAGACAGTTTGACAGTTTTGTTTCATAATAAAGAATTGCTTCTCAGATTACTCTGAAACATCATACAACTCTCCAGCTTATTATTCATTTGCAATAACTCAGTTTGTGTCTTCCCCAGCTGTGCCTACATAACAAGTTTTAATCTAAAAGTTATTGCTGTATGAATTTTACCTGGCCATTCTTAGCTTAGCTTTTGTAGCTGAACTTCTACTAGCTTGGTTATCGTTGCCTGGGACAGGATATAATGATTTATTGAGGTATATTTTTTACCAGTAAGTTCTAGTCTTAGCAGACCTACCACTAGCACTTGGGGTAATATTATATCAGACATGATAGTTTTATGAATTATACATCGCTTGTTTCCAGTTCAACTCTGGTAGAGACAGTTATAGATTAAGACTCACTATCAACAACCCAAATCTTTCTAGGTGGGTACATATTCGTATGGATTTTCTACTTTTGACCTTTCTCTATCATCTTCAATAGACTAATATGTGTTATCGGCCTTAACAAAGGGCCAGGGACAACTTCTGTCATTGATGTTTGGTTGACACAAATAATCCAAGGTGATTCGTCCTAGTAGAGGCAAAACAACAGATTACTTTCTCTCAACAGCGAGGCGCATATGCCAGGCCAATAAACCATGTACAGTAAAATTTTCGTTCAACTTCACAAAGTTTTCCAAATGAAATTGAAATAAAAGGATATTTGAGAACTGAGAACAAAGAAATATGATACAGAATCTCGCATTTTCACGTGTGTGTGTGTGGTGGGCGGGGGGGGGGGGGGCGAGGAGAGTAGGGATTGGTTGAGTTGATTTACGTAGAAATAACCTTCTTGGTATTTTAGTGATAACGGCCTTAAGCATATTTTTTAAATTAAACGAGACGTACCGTAGGAAAGGTGAAGTTTGCCTGGGATATTGTGAAACACCCATTTAAAAAGTTAAAGAAATTGTGTTATCCTAAAATAAATTGCCAAATATCAGTAGTTGGGGGAGGGGGAAAATATTGTTGCAAACAATATCTCCTGATGCATATGCCCATTTCAAAACTACTTACATAACTGTCAACAAGGCATTTCATTTTCTAACATATTTAATGGTTTGTACATGGCCGCGAAAAAAGGAAGGTGGGGACGGGAGAAGAATGGGAGGGCACAACAGATGAAAAGAGCAAATGGGGCAGGAAAGAAATCCATAATACAACTAGTTAGAGGAGAGGGAAGAAGCGCAAAACAAGGAGGAGATGAGACTACTTCAAGTTATAGGGAAAAAATGGGGTTGCGGAAAAGAAACCCAGCAGTCCATTAGACGCACCCCCCCCCCCCCCCCCACACACACACACACCCTACCATCCTTATTATATAAATCAGCCTAAGTGGGTGAAGCTGTGACTACTAAGTAAGTTAGGAGGTGCAAGCACTGAAGCAGTGGTACAGGAGTGTGCGGAGAGGGTCAATCACTGAGCCATCCATTCTCCTGAACTCATTATGATACACATCCTTCACTGTAGCCTGCCCATAGCCTTTTCATTACAATGCCCTATACTTCGCACTTAGAATTTACACCCAATTGCTGGCCTGGATGTGCTATAGATAGATACGGGCCTGCCCAGAGGATCCCCTCTGGATTAGACGGAATGCATACCTTAACCTTCATACTTTGACCTATGTGAGCCAGCGATGGCAATCCCCAGGTGCCTCCAGTTTGGTTACTTAAAGGCGAAATATATATATCCATATAATATATATGCAAATGCGATACCCCATCTGCCTATATTCTATTTTGTTAGTACAATTTTGTCTGGTACCACCCTGTGTTACCAAAATATATAGCCACAATCTGGATGAATTTCCCTCTTTTTAAGGCACTTTCCTCAACATGGAAGGGTTTTTAAAGAGATTTAACATCCTGTTCCTTAATTAACCATAAAACAACGGAGATATCATAATTAATACTTGGTAGAAAGACCTGTCATAGAACAATGAAAAGCTAATTCACAGAAATTGGACATTCAAAAACACTTTCATATCCAATGCATTTTTTTTTCTAAATGCGACAGCAATCGTCACAACGTGAGATCTGGGCCAGGTCAGACAGTACAGGTTACCAAGAGGGCCGAAGCAAGACGACATAGAGGCGATTAATACTAGTCTCCCCAGTCGAGGTAATCTTGATTACGATGATGTACACCATTTTGTGTTTTGTGTCTGAATGCATCAGAGCGTGGTACTCGGTAGAAAGTGCATTCTATCCTCGAAATGGTGAAGATGGTACACAGCACTAGATTTTCTATGTGATCGGGGGAAGGGTGCACAGAGTGTGGGGGGTGGGGGTGGGGGGCAGGTAGGGGAAGGCGATTGTGAAATTGGGGAGTTTATTAATTGGGGTTTTATTTTTCGAAAAGAAAATATTACAGGTATAGAGTTATCAATCATATTTATAAGGTAGGAAAATGATCACTAATTTATCAGTGTGCGACACAAGATCGCCTCCCGAACGCCCGAGACGTGTTGATTTTGGCATCGGGCAGGTAGATTTTTATTCTACGTCTTTCGGACAGGTAGATTATTGGACTAACCTTTGTGCAGAAAAATACGATATTATAGATTATAATTAATTAGAGTACCCTGCACTAAGATCTGAGATGCAACATCGCCGAAAATAGGGTAGTGACTTTTATTTCCAACGTTTCGGGGTTTCTCATAACTTTCTTTTATACTCTGAGGTGCCTCCAACATCCTCTAACATGAATAAGTAGACTTCAATTTAGATTGACCAAATCAAACAAAATTACACTTCACATTAAAGGTCGTGTGCGACTGGCCCATTCAAGAAGGGCGCAAATGTTATACTACTCCCCGATAGACTGTCACTATAAAATAGTTTCTTGGGTACATTGCCCCAGACACTTCATACCCTACATCTCTTTCTCTACGCTTGCGATATCACGGATTAGAGGCGGTTGTAAATGACGAGGTTTCCAAAAACAGTTACCGTATACATACTCTACCTCGACACTCATCCCCTCGACGAACTTTATCCTTTCAAAAAGGACTTATACAGTTAACACAACGCAAAAAGCACCGAGAACACAGGGAAAAGCTGAACTGAGTCAGATTTGGGCCGGGATTCGGGACGCATTTTTGTTTACGAAAGCTTTTCCAAGAGGCACCATGTACACTCAACTTGCAACTTGGATAAACAG
This sequence comes from Sthenelais limicola, assembly GCA_942159475.1. Classification (NCBI taxonomy): domain Eukaryota; kingdom Metazoa; phylum Annelida; class Polychaeta; order Phyllodocida; family Sigalionidae; genus Sthenelais; species Sthenelais limicola. Next base: position 43,200,272 of record OW804100.1, read on the forward strand.
TACTTAGGGACTGATAACGAATGATAATGGTGGTCCTCAATGATAGTAGCGGTCCTCAAATGAGATAATTATTGATGCTGCTTAGTGTTCCTCCATTGAATCACTAATTTATGCCCTATTAAGGTCTCACTATTATAGTACCCACCCTTAGACTTAGTGTGCGTCTTGAACCACCATAAATGGCGGCGATGCAATGTCAATATGTATATTTTTGTATATTGCAGCAAGAATAAAAGGCTACATATGCGCTGTAGTCAGCCAAGTAGGAAAATCAATGAATGATATTCAGATCTTCCTTTATAGCAAACAATCAGATCCATCTTTGCCATTTACTGCAGGGCACAATGACGAGTAGTTATGACTAATTGGATGAGGAAAGGATTAGTGGAGTGCGGCCTCGAGGAGTCATATTCATCGCACATTTGATGCATGGTAGATAATACCTTAATACATGATTAAATCTTTGATATCACTGATACATTTACTGCAGTTAACTGCGAAAATTTCATTCATAAGATTGGCATCGCAAGAATAATCAAAATTTGATAGTACTTCTCTTAGAGTAAGTTAGATTGACACATCCGATAATACATTTTAGTAACTAAGATATTTGCCTAGAATTACGGGGGGGGGGGGGGGGCAGCATTTTATAGAAGATCTGGCGATGATTTCGCTGGATGTGTGCGCATAAAATTATGATCGCAGTTTCCTCAAATATATCAGTAGACCGCAGTAGACATGGTAATAGTAAAACAAGATCCGTGATAGTGCCAAAGCAACTCGCCTGATTCGTTTGACAAGAGATGATGAAAAGATGAAAGAAGGAAACGACATGATACGTCGCATGATTATATGCCCATATAATGGGGAGAAATGTGAATACGTACAATACGACACAATGTACCTCAGGGAACTGTATTAACGTTATTCAGTCTCTAACATAACATATAGGGATACATGGTACAAAGATACGTTTATCCACGATATATAAGAATGGTGTGTGTTCAGGGGTAAGCTGGAATCCTGGCGCGGCCCAAAGTCACACATTCTCCCTCCAGATACGTGAATGAACAACTGTATAACCTGAACTAGTTGCAAATGCATTAAAAGTTATAGTTCCAAAAATGGGTTAAACATATCTGCAATTTCTGTCTGGATTAGTGGTGTACACAGGTAGAGGTTTTGCTGTATATAACCAAAACTGGCGTCAATACAAATCTGGTAGTAAGAGGTAATGATGCGCCAGAAGCTGTATATGAGCAGTCTGAGTCTCTCAATAACAAGCATGCTACAGGAGCAACAAGAATCTAATCTATATTTAAATGGGCTGATCTTTTATTCAGAAGTCATTTCTGCCAGCAGGGGGAGACCCAGTCTCCTACCCAACAATATACTCGTTGTATATGCATTGTCTCATACCAGCCGTCTTGTTTTGAGGGGGAAACATAGAAGAAATAATGTCGGTCCGCATCTACCTAATATTTAACAATAGGGTGTATAGTCCTAGACATATTTAGCACAGGTTATCAGATGTGACATTCTCCTAAAGCCTTCCCAATATTTTCTTTTTTGTATGATTAAAGTTTGCTGAAGAATTGTTGATGTAAGATTATCAATGAAACAAAACAAAAGGGGGGTAATTTGAACCTAGAGGGGGTCATTTAAACCTAAGATCTAAATTACCGGGGGCGGGGGGGGGACATTAGATGAGGGGGGTAATTTAGAACTGTTTACACCTGGACTGGAATTGACATCTGTTGATGTACGCTGTTATTGATATTGATGATATTGATTTTGATATTGATATTGAGAGTAGTTTTAGTTCAGCTCCTATTGGGTCTTTCAGTGATTTTTCGACAGTCTATAGTCGATAAATTATGATTATGTTTTCTATAATATGCAAATATATTTACGAAAATAAGGGTCATGTGAGAGAATATGCCAGAGAAGCGAGTCTTGCCTTGAGGAGCAGTCCTCGGGCAATATTTGTGGGGTTTTAACGTCTTAAGATGTTGCCAAATCACTGGTCGACATGTAACTAAAAGTGTCCAGTGGTTTAGTCACTGCCACTGTAGACAGGAGAGGGGTGAATATAAAATTTGGCGCAATTCGAAGAGAAAGTTAAATTAATTTTAGTTCACAGCTATATATATAATGTACTTTAATTAAATATTTAGTATGAGGCGCTCCACCTTCCACAGTATTATTCAGAAACCTAGTAAAAGAAAGGATTTCATATAACATCAGCACATACCTTTATGGTCCGACCCAGTAGCACAAAAGAACATGTCACAACTGCAATATTCCCACCTCAATGCAACACAGGTATAACCGTTTTTATCATAAAGAACTTCATTTAACGCAGTTGGAGTGAAGCCATTTCAGGTTGATTTTTCAATAAGCCCGACCTCCTGGGAATCAATGTAACTATGTTTTAACATTATCACTTTTTCTAGCAGTTCGAGCGGTGTATCATCGTGTACATTTAATAGAAACCATGATTCTCGTTCATATTTCATCCCTGTGGATGTATTTCATGTGTGGGTTTATTGATATAATTCTCTATATGAAATAATTTAAGTTATTGTCCCTAAATGTCACATATATAGGGGAATATTTTATAACAAAATTAACGACGCCAATGAAGCGGAAGTGATTATTTCATCACTAAGGTTCAATAGGGATTGAATATTCATGAAGGGAACCGAGTGGAGTTAAATAAGGTGGAGTTATCTATATGTAATGCCACAACAATTTGTGTAACCTATGTACTGCACTTGAGTAGATATATATTCAAAGAATATCAAGATATTGCCAATGTGATACCTCAGTACAGATGTACACACAAGAACTCGAACCGATTTCTTTTAAAGAGATAATTTGCCTCCTCACTAAAATCGTTAGAAATATCGCTATTATGGGTATGTCTTTCTCCTTTCTCCTCTTCCCCATCCTCAGTGCTCAGAAGCGCGTCGCCTTTTTGTCACGTCTCCAATGCAGGTGTATTATAAAGAATTCCTTCAATTAAAGGGAGTGAGACATGATAGGAAAACCCATGTTTCCGGAACAAGCTTCTGACGTCTTTATTTAGTGCGAAAAACAATTTTACTAATGAAAGTCCCCAATTACTACATTTAATAAGGGTCCCGCGTCATAGATTTGCATTCTCATGCAATTATCAACAAATATATATCATTGATCCGGCTGCATGCAAGACTCTAGAACACTCTTCGTAACACAATTTTATTGGTGAAAATCTTGTTTATATTAATATAACAATTCCGATTCCATGCATGGTTGGAATGGATGAATTCGCCACCAGATCGCTATCCTAGGATATTCAAGATGCCAACTATCTTTAGAATGTCTAAGAAAAACTTGTATCGGCCCCTTCCTCGATAATTCCTACTAGAAGTACCATTACCCGAATATTTCTCCCAGAAGTAACATCAGATGAGTAGCCTGTTTCAGGGAATTTCAAAACCAAAGACAGTCTAATTGTTGCGTAGCGTGAGCAATTCCTTATCACAGCGAACATCCAGAAATGTAACGCACACATGTACATTTCTCTGGAAAAGGTTAGAAAAAAACTTAGTGAGTGTGAATAGTTTAGTGTGGGTGGGGTTTCCCATGCTTTGGGGGAAGGGTTATCTATAGATGGACACCTCGAGATGATATCATTCAAACCAAATATCCACCCAACTATAAAAACTAAATGAGTTAGAATGTCCACAACATAATATCTTCCCTGATAACATATAAATTTATTAAACGATGCGAATCCCTCCTTGCTTGCATCAACTGCTAAACAATTTACACCCTAGAAACTTGTAGGGGCCTTAGGTTGCGAAAATAGACATAAAACTGTAAAATTGGAATCAACGACGTGATGTACAAATAAGAAGGATTGTTCATCTAGATGATTATAAAGCCGCTAAAGGATCGTTAAACACCTGTGGTGAAACATCAATGACGAACACATGTAGACATAGCGTGCATTATATTAACATGTAGCTAGTTAGATCTGGATTAAACCCGGATCAAACCACCATTATGTTGACGCTATTCAGAAGAATTGAATTTTCTCACATTCCTAGATCAGATTCCTTCACTTCTATTTAAAAAAAAAAAAAAAGATTACTGACAGACTGCAACTCTTCTTTTGCAAGGGTCTGAGTGCTTGTAGGTTACTAAATAGCAGCCTAGAAAAGTATCTCTTTTGACTCTTTATCTTTAGAAAACGGGAGAGATTTAAGCGAGCCAACCATAGAAAACAAGACTGTGAAACTGCCTTATGCTTTTTTCACCTTACCAGGATTAGTTCAGTCCATACAAGTTGACTGGTCTTTCACTCGCGGAGGTGAAATTGCAGCAATGCCTGTGTAAGTGTGTTCGGACCCAAAACATTTCTGATACCATTCTCCAAGTTTACTACACCACGTTTCTCATGCCATTCTCTTTATCACACCATGTTTTTTTACTCTCATGCCAGTCTAAGATATATCTCCTTGTCAATGGTAACAGTCTAGGCCCAGTTGAGTCCCTCCAAATTGAGGGAAAGCCTCTCGCTCCGAACCGCAAAATGACATTAGAATCCAATTAGGAGGCCTACTCCAGAGCCAGGAAAGCCATTAACGCAGTAGGCATCCACTCACTGACATACCATTCTAATCTTATCTGAACTGAGAGGCTCTGAGCCTAGACGGAAGAGTTTATTGCATCATGTTTCTCATGCCATTCTCTTTATTACAGTATTTCTGAATATCATGCCACTCTATAATAAACCTCCCTGGCAATGGCAAATGTGTATTACACCGTGCTTCTAAATCCCATTCCATATTATGATAAACCTTGTACATGGCAACAGCAACAGTTTATTACACCAGGTTTGGAGGTGTCTAGAGATAAACAAGCGAATGTAGGGCATGGATTGATTAATTTGTTTATTGGATCAACATACAAATTTCTCTCAAGTGGACTACTATTATAAATAGGTTCTTAAGTCTCTTCCATTTCAAAAGTCGATCATACTTTTACAATGTTTCCTAAACTAAAGTATGATACTTAAAATATTTAACAACTTTGGTATGAAGGCAATTGATAATAGTATCGTGAAAAATAAGTCAAGCCTCGCAGCATCCTATAAGATACCAATGCACCTTTTAGAGCCAATAGTAATCTTATATATATGGTTTCAAACTGAGTACATAGCCATTTATAAGCCAAGATTGAAGATATGGAGGTGGGCCATATACGAGGGGATTTACATGTCAAATAAGCATCTGACCAGATATAAGCTTCACTCCCCACATGGCAGGAGACCAGGCCAAATAGAGGAATTCATTCAAAGTTGGGACTGAAGGGACGGACCATTTGCTGAGTCAGAAACATAAAATCCTACCCTTCATGTAACTATCCATCAGCCGCTGAGAACAGCACTTCAATACTTGTAAGGACAAGAGATGTGTAAGAATTCAGTCACAGTTGACATAAAGATTGGGTTTCACTTGGAGCCAGGGCAAACCCATACTAAAAAGGTTTGTCATCAAGCTGGTACCCGCTTGCCTGATCCTCAGTACATATTCATGAAAGAGTAACACTAAGCATTTAAAACTAAAGATAAAAGAATTAACTTACTTGGCGGGGGGGGGGGAGGGGTACAAGCACTAGATCCCCCTCCCACACCCTAGAACCAGTGTTCTCAACCCCGCTGCATATATAGGTGCGATATGGAGGGTTTATAAGGATATAAGATGGTTGTCTTGGCGGCTGGTTTAAGTGCTCGTCTGGCCGACAGACCCATCAGACGAGCCACTTCAGCCTCCAATCTCATGTCATCAACATTGGTGGTCACCAGTTCCAAGAACCACGTGTAGGCCCACCAGTTAGTATATTGAATGGTGTACAATTATATTGTGGTAAATGGGTTGAATAACCACTGTAGGGTCGAGTATTGTGGGATATAGGTGCGCCGCTGTAAGGGCATTATGCTCGCCGTGTCGATGGGTTTTTATATACGAGTCCGCAACGAGAAGAGATAAACTCTTACTCGGTGCTGTCAGCCATAGAATCTTTTCTTAACATTCCTATTGGCCGCAACTTTAAACATGATTTTACTAAATAACCTAATATAAATGTATAGCACTATGTTGCGTCGTTGCTATCTGGGTACATATATAACGGGAATCGTAATTCCCGCTGCGTCATTGTTCTAGTCGAACTCCTAACCTCTCATCATTTCGGAGCACATGTAAGGATGTAAATATCCCGATCATCGATACAGAGTGCCGTTGACTCTAGTATCCATGTTAATTTAACATCAGTTGTCAAGTGACATGATTCAACGACGCTGTCTAGTGTTTGGCACAAAAAATCCTGTCAACCTGAACCATCATAAAAGGTCTAATAACAATATTAATGAGTTTGTTGCAATTTTTTTCACTTTTATTTCACAAAAAGTGACCATGAAACAGGATGCTCTTCCTTCAGGTGAAAGTATATGGTCATGTCTTTAGTATAGAGGACGACCTTGTGAATGAACGACCTGATACCACTCCTTACCTCCCAATCTCTAAGTTCCAAAAGAGGAACTCCCGCTGGATAATTGTACAGTTAGTGATGGACGAGACATAATTGTACTCCAGGACAGTGGATATAGCAGTGGATTTGTAGAGTTGAGTCCTCCATTAATGACATATTGGAGGGGAAATGGGGAAGCTGTGGTAACAGCGACATTATGTATCATTACCCAAGTACTCTTCCCCTGGGGTGATTTACTCATTATTTGCGAGATATAAAACAACTCCATTATCCCATCATTATCCAATTATTAACCCACTATTATTTCTTTGCCTTGAAAATCACCAGTCTGGATGTGGAGATGGGGTAGTTACACTATTTGGGGCCTGAGGGAAAGCCAGACATACAGACATTGGAGGGTGTGTTAGCTCACATAAATCAGAGAGCACGTCTTATTTATTTGCCTTAAAAGAGCGCCTACTTTTCATAACATCCTGGATCAACTCAAATATGCTTAAATTATTTCTGGGATCATCCAAGCTTAGCAGATTGCTCCCGGTTGATTGTGATAGATCCTGTTGTCTGATCTTTCCCTGCTTCGCAACAACCCAACACATTTCATATGATATCACTGAAACACAATAAAGAAATCTTGCGGAAAATGACTTACTTATAGTAAGGAACTTGGTCCAGTTGATGCCGTTGACACCGTGAGCAACTAAGGCGAATCCGACGGTGGCACCAACAATACTGTGGGTGGCTGAGACGGGGAGGCGCAGAAGTGTGGCTCCGATCAACCAGACACAGGATCCTGAAGACCAAAGAATTAGTTAGTTTCTACCAAATTATTATATTTAAACAAGCAGCTCCTATTTATTCGATTAAATTAGATCTGAATGGAAATGTTTTCATAACTAATTAGTTAAGGTATTTTTCTTATTTCATTTATTATTTATTTTTATTTTATTATATTTTTTTATTATTTTTATTTTTTTTTTTTTTTTTTGGGGGGGGGGGGGGGGGGGGGGCAGGAGTGTGTGTGTCTCCCTCAGGGTCCTCACAGATCAGTCAAGGTATATCTTGTAACTTCTGCTGCCATGTACTTCCCTCCTGTACTTACCTGAGAGAGCGGCCACGTTGCCCATCATTAGCGCCGCAGTGTTGTTCTTGTAGGGTTCTATGTCTATGATACCTTTCCGTATAGTATCCGACACTTTAGCTCCTGCAAATATATAAAACCCAACATTTGATTGAGTGATTGACTTTATTCATCAGAATACCGTTAATGCAGGGGGCTATATCTCCAACTAAAGAGGTCTTTAACTTATCATTCCCTTCGATCATCAGTTTCTCAACTTTCAATACAAGATACAAAAAAAGCAACTGTCGGGACATAGCTTGTGCCAGTGGAAGGGTTCAGTCGCAGTCTTAAACAAGGGTGGCAAGAGTCTCTCTCCAAAATACACTATGATATGTAAATAATTTAGGTTGCCGGGTGTTTAAGTATACATAGGTTTATTGTCAGGCGAGTATAATGTTAATTAAAACTTTCAATTTTCAATACATTTGATCATAGCCCTCGAGAAAACTGTGTAGTATCTTAGAGTAATTCATATTACGTAAAGGCAGTGGTAGCAGGCACCAAATAATATGCTACAAACAAGTAGTGATTGAACGCTCTGAGCCGCCACTATTTTCATAATTTTTCCACCTGGTATAATAAGTTATTTACCTGACCACTAGAAATAGCGACTCAAGACATTCACAACAATCTTTTTCATTGGCACGTCTGGTGTTGCATTTTTCCTCTTTGCACCAGACAGTTGTTGGGAGGAAGCATGTTTATAGCGTGGTATATTATTAAATATGTTAAGGCAGAGAGTTAGATATATTCCTCCCTGGTTAAACAATTTCAAGTCAATACCATTGGAATGGAATTAACTAGAAAAAAAGTGTTGGCCTCTAGGACTATCGTTATGTGTATGTGTACGAGTATGGTCTGACATGCTTTAATACTATTGAGTAAGAGGTAAAGAGGGGGGGGGGGGGGGCGTGGGTGGTGTGTGCGGGGGGGGGGGCTGGAAGGAGTGCGTGGTATGTAGGTCTAGGAGTGGAAAGGATAAAATAGTAAAGGGAGGAGGGAGGTAATGGAGGGAGGGAGAGGTAATGGAGGGAGGGATAGGCAGTGGGGAGAGAGAGGGTATGGAGGGAGGGAGGGAGGGGGGGGGGGAGATGTATGTACGGGTCAAGGGAGCAGTGGCTTCTGAAAAAAGGATCAGAGTTCTGGCTATATGGTTCCTCCTACTTGCTAGTACCTTGACGGAGGAGGAAAACAGATATTTAAGCTAAACTTCAACCGCCAAAACAGCCAATGAGATGTTGTCATACATTATTAAGTTAGGGAGCATTCATTATTTATGCCAGGGGGGGGGGCTGCCATATAGGGGGGGGGCCAAGATTCTGGTACACCGGTCTAAGGGGGGGCCACTTTTCTGGTGCGCAAGTTTAAGGGGGGGGCCATTTTTCTGGTGCACACAATTTTTAGGTCCCGCGAAATTTGCGTTTCGCGAAGTTCGCGTCTTTTTACCTGGGAACATTTGTTATTTGTTTCCACACCTTATTGGCACTGTGTCCAGATGGCCTCACTGATTTTTATGATGCATGGGTCGGTCTCATCATTGCTGTAGCCTGTGTTCATAGGGGCCCTGATGAAGGACTGGCCAGAATCTTTGTCAGTCTTTTGTGGCTGTTTGTGAGACTGAAAGTCCAGAAGTATGGCACAAGAGGGGCGCTGCTGGCTTAGTAAGAAGACTGTATGTATGGTACATGGTCATTGTCATGATCCTCTCCCCTCCCTCCCTCTGTCCCTATGCTTATTAATGAATATCCCTGCACTTTATGTGCAGGTTCTATGCCTCTTGCAGAGCTCATAACCAGTGATTAAAGAGAGAGCCATTTAAAATGCAGCATTTCTTTAAACACAGATATCTCCTGATGTATAACATAAAGCAACAACTTATTCCTTAATAAGTTGTACAAAATTGTGTGGCCTTGGAAGAATTATAAAGATTTAACATGTAAATTGGGCGAGTTGATGCAAACTTGGCCATGTAGACATAGAACTGGGGCAATGGTTTTGATTCTTCACAGTATCCTATACCTTTGTTCGACAAAAATGTGCTGGGCTTCTTTGTCCAGAAGTATCCGCACCAGATAGTTTAGGTGTAGCCTACGGTAACGATTTTGCATGGTTAGTTTAGTAAGTTAACCTTATAAATTGTTGAATGACAGCACCAATATATGCCCGCCGTCCCACACCTTTTACTAGCCGGGAGACCCAGCCACTAGACGTTGTGTTGCTGTTCAGAAAGAAGGGTTGTCAAGGGTTTTGCCTAGCGAGGTCTGCCAGCGATCTGATGGCATAGCAATTAGATGCCTGCAGACAATTAGATTCTACACTGTGTTACCTTTTTTTATGTGATAAATCCTAGATTCTCTACGTTTGTTTTGGAAGCCATTGTAGGAATCGACCTAATTCCAGTCTCTTGATCACATGACAGCTTCAAGCATCATCATTGGCTGAGAGGTTGTGTGCCACTTGGCCGCGCTCAAATGCGTGGCCCAGGGCTACAAATGGCGGTGCCACGAACACGCCATAGGAATAGTAGGGGCCTATAGGAATATACCGATAATCCTTTGTAAACAATAGATGTATTATTTCTTCGGACAAAACATTGAGGATACTTAATATAGTTGCCAAATCTGGGTAAGAAAGTAGAATATCAGTATACATAAATTTATATGAAAACAGGTTGATCTGTACAGGATCTGTTTAAGTCTGGGTCACAACCATGAAGCCCTGGGGCGACAGATAGGGGTTCAATATGCTGGCTGCGCCTTCTTCTAAGAAGGCGATTTTGTTGCTGTACATCTAGAATAGCGTGCAGGCACCAGTGAGATTCCATGGCGGAAAGAGAGGTGCACAGGAGGAGTTTTCAAGTTATTGCCTATTTCTTCCAGTCTGTATACCTGATTTGTGCACAGAGTGTAAGTGTGGGGACCTGTTTGTTTTTGTTGTGGTTTGCATGGTCCTCCGGCCCTAGGGACCACATTAGGGTTCAGTCTAGACTGGTCCATTATTTGATGTTCTCTTCCTATCTTTTCTTCTGTCTTCCCCTCTTCCTTTGACCACTAATAACTGTGCCTTGGAGGATGGTGTTTGCAAGTCCACGGGAATGTGATAGATGTCTATACCATTTGAGTTTTCTTCTGACTAGTTATTAGAAAGTTGGGGTACTAGGGCCCAGAGACTAGAGTCAAGAAACCTAAGATGCTAGTCTCTTTAGAGGGCTCTATAAATAGTATAAGAGGGAATAATTTGGGACTGGAAAAACTGGTCTTAATAGAGGGTTGTCTCTATATGAGGTGGTCTTTATGTGAGGTTCCACTGTACAAGAATAGACACCAGGTTTTGCATTGCCTTTCAAGATTGGCTTGATCTGTACCAGTGTTGCTTATGCTTGGGCTATTTTGGCCAGAACATCTTCTTTTCATCCTTCATCTGAGACAGTTGTGCCCAGGTAATTGCATCTAATATTTCATGGTGTCAAGGGCTTGTCCATTTGCATGTACAGCTTTATTGATGCAGCCTTCTTTGTTGGTCATTCACCATATATTCTGATGGATGTTGTATTTCCTCATTGTAACCTAGAAGGCTTAGTACCACAGTCTATCAAAGGTTTTCTTAAAATTAATAAGACATGGTATAGATCTTGTTGATGTTGTTATATCTCAGACCATCCTAATCCCAATATTCTGTTCTGTTGCAGCGTGGCCTCCAAATTCTGCTTGTTTTTCATCTACTATGCTTTCTATTTGTGACCTTTTGAATGGCCTTAAGCTTCACCTTGCTTGTGGCTGATGAGACTTGCGTAATTGAGAGTGCGCAATTGTCTTGGCACAGATGTATAGGTTGTCTTTCTTTGGGATAGTGATGATGAGGTATCTGGTCCAGGGGGTGGGTCATGTTTCTGTCAGATCTTGTTGCAGATGACAATAAGGATGTTGATCATTTCCTCTCCTCGTGTTTGTATTAGTTAGGATTATTAATATAGTGCATTTCACACTATTTCACTTACAATTGAGAGGTTTTGTCAGCAACAAAATAATATCGCTTTGATCACAGACATAAGGTATAACCAGTAATGACCCTATGCGCACACCCATTCTGCTTCACAGCTTTTTAGGCCTATGTAAAGTGTATGCCTCAGTGCGACCAGCAAATAAAAAGCAGTCCATTCACTGGTCAAGCTGCAAGCTTTCCTAGAGTGGCATAGTGCGTGACTGCATACTGCACACACTGTCAATCATCATAGCTTTTAATTTGATAAGTACAACTACATAAAGGCATATATACAGCCTATGTACCAATATATCTTGGATATTCATGCAATGAGGACTTTTTAGAACTGTAAAATTAATTACAATCTTCATTATGAAAGTAATCCTTACATTGAGCAGTTTCCCCCCCCCCCAATGGTATAAACCTATATAAATTTACATCTTACAGATGATAAAGAATTAGGCTATAACAAATAAATGGTATTTCTAACTAATTCAATAGTTGTCAATAGTGGAGCCATGTCACCCATACAGATATTATATTTAGCATAATATAAGTTCCCAGTGCTTCCTTAACAGTGCGTGAAAACACACCACAAAACTACCCTCAAGCATTAAGGCTACTTTAAGCTACCTATTATAGTATGATACCCCTCCCAGATACAATACAAAATGGGATGGGATGGGATGTGATACAAAAACGATTGAATTTCCATTCAGTCATATATGAAAACAATTGAGATCCTAGTTTGTACATATGTCCTCTACAATCAGTGCAAAATTAAGGGGTCTGACTGTCATTCGCAGCAGGGAGGTGTTTGATATAAGTGGACATCTTGTCTTTCTGCCTGTAATTAACACAGAATACTAAGATGAAATGAATTATAAGAAACAATGAACTAACAATGGCCAAGAAAAGCCACATTACCTGACACTTCACTCACCTATAGCTGGCATTTCACACTCACCTGTCGCTCATTACACCCACCTCTCCCTCCCTATTACCCCTCTGTGCTAAACCAAACAGTGTCAATTGTGCATTTTAGCACTAGAGGGCGCTACAGGCAAGCCTGTCATTATTACTAATTCTTCTATATTAAAAGCACAACCTATGTAGTATTTTGACATAACATGCACTATTGGAATTAACCATTATATATCTTCTTTTGTCTTCGGTGATATTCTTCTATAATTATATTTTCTGTGTAATCATTTGTGGGCAATTGTAGAGGATGTGTAATCAAGACACCCCCTATCATTTACATATGTATATATACTCTACCCCAGTGGGTCTACCAACTCCACAACCCACAACCTACACCACACAAAGGGAGAATGATAGACACCTACAGTCATGTGGACACTGTCTGTGGCAAAATGATGAATAAATGGATGTCTTTCTAAGGATGCTCTATCAGTGGTCATTGTCAATTGTTGGGTTCCTCAGCATCTCTTATTGGATAATCGTTTCATTTGAATGTTCATTAAAACTATTCATAACTTAATGAAAATTTACCCTCAAACCAGCTAAATATCATGCACATAAATCAGCATTTTAATGCCTTATAATATACTGTATTGAATTAGATTGCTATATTTAGCTTGATGGTACACATGCTACTTATTAGTACTGTGTTTTGAGGCGCTACACAGTAGTGCCTCCTGACCCACAACACTGCTGCCTGTGAAACAGTGCGACAAGTAGTAATCAAAATAACTTGTGAGGAGGTGTGTTTTGACGCACAACAAGTTGTGCGTCAAAATCCGGTGCCCCAGTGCAAATGTGTCCATCGGGGATATATACTGGATACAATTTAAATACAACACACAGTTTTCAGGTGTATTAAACAGAATGTATTTCATTAAAAAGCTGGTGCCAAGCAAATTCTTCGCAAGCTCCGATAAAAGCCAATGTAGTTAAAAACTGAGGTGCTTAATATGGTTAGAATAGCTGCCTGGAGGTTGGCCTTGAACCTCTCCAATGTTGGAGTTTTTTGCAACGCCAATAAATCTTTCTGCAGCTGTATTATAGATAGGAAGAAAGACTGTGTGACTCTGCGGCCTAGAATAAGGAAGGAGGAATTTGAAATTTCCACTCCTAGGTCTGGGGTTGGTGTTCTTAGTATTGCCAGAAGTTGCTCTATTTGATATAATAGCAAGGTGGCCTTTGCTATTCTCCCACGCTATTTAAGTGTTGTCTATTCTCATTCCTCCAGAATTCTTATCACCCTGCAGGTAGTTTTGTAGTCCCCAGCAACTAGCCAAGCAGTTTTTCTCAGGACCATTTCTAGCTTTTTTATGTGTCACTTGGTGAATATAGAAAAACGGGTGAATATTGAAGCATACTCCTTGATTGGTCAAGAAAGTGCTATGTAGCACTGTGCATTGATTTTACTAGGCCAGAGCAGATCATCCTGCTAAGAAGTGCATTGAATTATTTTCCTTCTTGGTGTCCCTATATGAGTATGCTTGTTCCATGATAGGGGGTTTGTGATGGCAAGGCCATATATTTTGCTGTTTTTACTGTAGCTAGGGTTTTTCCATCCTTCTATAGAGTAAACAGAAAGCTGCTAATCTTGAATGAGTGAACGTACAAATAGTTGAGCCTTTGATGTTCCTATTCTGGTAGATCATTAATGAAAATGAGAAATAGAAGGGGGCTCATCACACTTCCTTGGGGGAACTCAATACAGATATTACATATTGTGTTTCTAATGTCTTCCCATGCAGTGGAAGTTCGGCTTCTAGGAAGCTGGCAATCCAAAGTAGGCTATTACATTCCCATGGATATGGTAGTTGTGACATTTGTTAAAAAGGCTTTGGTGAGGCACTTCAAATGCTTTGTATAAATCAAGTAGTATACAGTCCATTTTAGCTCTGTGGAGAAGCAGTTAACATTATGAAGGTTGTTGGGGCATGGGGGGGGCCACAATTCTGGTACACCAGCTGAAGGGGGGGCCACAATTCTGGTGCACCAGCAGAAGGGGGGGCCGGGATTTTGGTACAAAGCGTTGCTTGGAAATTGGCAGCCCCCCCCCTGGCATAAATAATGAACGCTCCCTTAACGGCCCAGGCAACATGGTAAGCGATGAGGTAACTTCTAGCTACTTCTCAGAAAACGCCATCGCTGCATATTCATTTATTTGATATTCCCACTCAAAATAAACATTTGATCAAGAAAGTTAAAACTTATGAAACGAGTCCATTCACTCCGGAGTGCCAGATACGATACGAAGTATGTAAAAGAACTGAAATTGAGACGTTACGTCACTAGGCCCTATTCTATCGATATTGATACACCACTGCTTGTGGCGGCCAAGTCATTACCCAATCTGCACCAACGCGCCTCCACCAAGCACTTGGCACATGTGGCTCTCTGTCAGAGAGCCACATGACGTGGAAAAGTCAGACAGTCACTCTGATAGGCAGATACAGATATCATTAGCTTAGCCCCTCGAGTTGTAATGGACCGTCGTCTCAACAGATTTTTAATTATTAATTCCTAGAAAATACACAAGTAATTTTGCGGATGTGAATCAGTTGCAGAGTTAACCAAATTTAATGAGTAAGAAAATACTTGGGGGAATTTTCTTCAGTTCTATCAATGATTAACAAATATAGAGACCGCAAAGAATATTTAAAAAAAAAAGAATAATGTAAACTTGATGCTTACCAAGTAGTATAGCTCCCAAGGTTTCAAATATAGAGGCGAGGATGCAGGCTTGTCGGAGGGTCAGTACTCGAGCACCGACCGAGGTACCGAACGAGTTGGCCACATCGTTGGCACCGATTCCAAACGCCAAGATGAAGGCGACAATGAAGCCCACGACTACCATCCATATCTGGTCCTCTGGTATTTCCAGCATGACGACTGAATAGCCCTTCTTTCTGCTCAGACTATTTATACATACGGGCGGTTTCACACCTGGTCAGGCGCTTGGTATGTAGATGTCTTTTACCTGACAGGTGTAATACCTTACACGACCGGTCAATACTTATCCAATTCCAATACACAAATTAAACGCACAAATTGGCTTGAAAATGAAACTTCTTTTTTTTAAATCTTTAAAGCACAACTTTTTGGCCAATTCTTACACATCCACTAATCACAGGTTACTTGAATGTTGATGTTTGATGATCTTGGTTGGGATTGGGGGTGGGGATGAATTTCTTGTTTGGTTGTCTTTGTAGTTGTTACTTTTCAGACTTTTGATTGCTTGTTAGGAGTTACCAATCGATGCTAAACGTGACGAGTTCTTCTTACAATATGGCGGCAACTGAATGGAATGAGGGTGGACTTCAAGAGCTGAAAAATAGAAAAGCATAATGTAAATAAATGTGCCTATACTAATTCGTGAGGAATACAAGACCACACTTTATGTGTAATGTTAATTTGTATGGTCACAACAGAGACCTGCATGGGTAGATCTTGTTAATCGCCATGTTTCTTTCAAAGAACAAAAGATTTAATCAAATAAATAAGTATGGCTTTGGTTATAGGTTAAAGATTTGCTCTTTACTTTGCAATATTTCTCATCTAAAGACGAAGTGTATGTGTGTATGGGGGGGGGGAGTTTATTTCCATATATTTTTTAACGAGTTTTATTCGGTTTAATGGTATGGTTCTGGCCAAGATAAATGCGGCTCGGGTGCCCCAGGTGTTTTATATCAATGTGCCTAAAAAGGCGGGCAGGGCGACAGGGTTCTTGATCATATTTAGTTAAATTACGATTAAGACGGAACCAAATCATGAATCTTATAGAAATTCAAACTAATGAGTCCTGTTTTAATTACCAAAATATTAAAATCCAACATCGACGGCTCACTTATTAAATTCCAACTAAAGAATTTACTTTTCAAACATTCCGCCTAACACTTCTGATTCTACTCCTTGGTCAAATAACGTTGGATGCTGATGGCTGCACATTTAGGTGAAGGTGACTGTATAAGTCGGACATTTTGAGAATCATGAACTTCAACCTGAATGGTTTATGTCCGCGGTGATTCGGTAGTTCTGGGAAACGAAGTCCTATAAGTAGGTAGGTACACGACGTATCAACTACATGTATATAATCAAAACATTGAAAATAGCGCACCTCTTTTTTTAAAAATAATACATAGGCCTAGAAACACATTTTACACTAAGATTTCGTTGTGACTGCAGGTCATGCACATCTGTCATCCAAAATGTATCCGTCTCAAACAGAAAAACTGACCTCATTTCTTCGTTAATTTGCTTTCCCTGTGAGGGGTACAATAAAACACAATCCATCCCCCCCCCCTGCTTACGGCGCAACATTTGGTTAATTTGTGAATCGCAAAAGGATACAAATAAATCTTCGTATACCGTGTTATATCCCAGTTCTATATATAAACATTGACCCCCATTCAATCGAAGTACAAGTCAATGACATTTAGTTTTACTACATCCCTTTAATTGGTATAATATGTACACACATTGTAGGGAAATAGGTGTAGTATCTCTTAAATACAAGTGAGATCAAGGCTGGGGGCTCAATTACAGGGTCAATTCATAGCCCTCGTTTTTATAATCATATATTGCAAAATAAACATGAATTTGTGAGAACAGCCTATCACATACATTTTATTAGTACTGTATCATTACCATTAACATTACTCTGGATAGGCTGCAGCCTTCAAGCGCTTTTTTGTCAGACTTCTCACTACCTCGTATATATATTTATAAATATATTCAATATTAACGAAAACCTGGACTTTGACCCCTCCCACTATTAGGCTAGAGTCTGAGCTGGCCTATCATGCAATGAGACAGTCTGAACGCAGGGTAGTTGGTAAGAACTTAATAAGGAAGCAGGAGTCTAAGGCTCAAGCCAGGTATCTCTCACAGGCAAGCTTCTCCTTTAGCTCTCCTTACAGCTGGGCCAGGCCAGACATAGACAATGACACGCCACATGCTAAGTTAAAGTTGCATTACCAGCTTATTAATTTCCATAAAAAAAAATGTTTACTTTTTGTGATCTATTTATTCCCAAACCATCCGAGGAGCACCAAGATAAAATATTAAAGGATAATCAGTTTGCCTAGTTTGTCTCGCAGTTAAAGGCAAATCATCTTCCAATTTTTTTAAATTTGGATTAGCTTCAGTCACTGAGTGTTCCCCAGAATCCCACTATCTTCACTTTGGCTCACTTCCATCTTCTTACACTTAGGGAATTCTCAATAAATGTTAGGATAGCACTCGTGACTGCCTAGGTATCAAGACGCTAAGCCTAGCAAATTGCACTATCAATTGGACTACAGAGCCTAATCTAATAGGGATATAAACAGTCGGCTCAGGTCCACACATGGCTATATAAGTACACATGTACATTCAGTTCATAGGATAGCACATGATCGAAGACTGTGGAGTCGGGGGGACAAACTGGGGCCATACTTGATTGTCATCGATACTGAGATAATGATGAAAACAATAACTGATTGTTCGAGTATGGCAGCACGTGTTTGCACTGAGTGGATAAACATAAGTGTTCCTGTTCTCAACCTTTCTAGTTCTACAGGGTCGGAGGATGCTCAATACCATGAAACTCAGAAAGGAATATTTAAGACACAGACTCTATCATAAAGAATAAAATGAATTGAAATCTAAAACTCAAGTAATGAGCAGTACAAGTAACGATTGCAGAAACTCCTGTATTGAAATTAAGACCCAAGAGGAAATATGGGACATATATGTGTTAGGAGGTGGTGGTGGTGGCGTGGACACACAGTGGTGGGTTTGTTTAGGATGCAAGTCATGGGTCTATGGCACCACGTGCAGTACCTCATGTACGCTACTGGAGCCCTGTACATAGCACCGCCAGGATTAATGGGATTCGTGATTACATACATGTAAATCCCATCATGAAGACCAGAATCAGCTCCCAAAATATGCATGATGCACACACTGACAAATATATGCAATCAGATCTTCCGAATGATGGGACGTGGATTAAAACCCAGTCAGGGCCTAATAGGCATACGCATTTTTCTTCTTTTTTTTCATTAAAAGCCAATAATATATTTACCATTAAAGGCATTTGTTGTAATATCTACTGTAAATTTATGAGAAAAATAAAGCCTTCCCTTGTCTTATCTTATCTTAGTAAAGTCCTAGCCTATGTGATCGCCTCGCACTCCCGCTCGGGGAGCTCGGGACGGTTTCGCTGTCTAAGTAAAGTCCCAGGAAGTGTCTAAATAAATGTAGTGTAAAATCATAGAAATTAGGCATACGCAGTTCGTGCCGTCGTTGATGAGGCTATTCGCTTGTCTAGCCCTTCGATATCAAAAATCAATATGGCAGGTTCTTGGGGAAAAGCGAGGCAAATAAACAGTTTGTTTATCCATGTTATGTTAAAATATGAGATCGTGGTATAGAAATAGGATGTACCGAGGTTGTGGGTATCAACAAGTATAGAACAGGATTTACTCTCGTTGTAAAATCCTATCATAAAACACTTCTGATAAATATGATACCTATGTGTGCTCCCAGTAGTGAGTCCACAAGTGAGGGACACAGCAGTTTGATATACATATGATACAGGAGAGGAAAGGTTGAAGCAAGAGGAGATGGTTAAATATTTCTGTAAAAGTTATATTCCAAATAAATGATTAGCAGAATGCACTAGTAAGCCAACACTCCTGAGTCCTACTTCAGAAAAGATTAAAGTTAAGAAATCATATTAAGCCGTTTGAACTGGGTTAGCATTGTGCACTTTAGTAGTCTTTATAAGTGTAGAGGGAAGCAACTAAAGACCCCACAATAGTGGGAGTTACTTCTTACAAGATCATATTCTTTGATTGAATAAAAACTGTTATCAATCATTGACATTCGATCCAATGTTAAAAAGCCACTCCACAAGGTGCACTTCCTTCACAATTTGAATCCATACCTGTTGCTCTCTACTAAGTCCAAAGTCTTGAGTCCCAAGTAGGATAACAACAATCCACAGGTGTCAATAAGTGTGTACACACATTATTTAAATCATCAAAGATACGTTTCGAGGCTAATAGCCCTCTCGGGGGTAATCCAGTAATCTATATTAACGTCCTATCACTCATGTTTACGCATACGTAGAGTGGCGAATGTAATATACAGGGTTCGGGAGATCAGAATGGGTGCTCACTAATGCTGCTGTGATGCTTTACTGTTTACTGCTATAAAGGTAAGACTGACCTACGGTGTAAGACAAGTGGATGGGTGATCATGTGATCTCGACATGTCACATTGCTCTCACGTGGTTCCTAGGGGTGACTGGGAAAGATAAAATGAGAGAGGGGCGGGAACTTGAGGAAGAGACAGAGACAGGCAGACAGAGAGCCACAAGGGGTAGGGAGGGGGGGGGGGGGAGGAGAGGGGGGGGGGGGGAAGGGAGGGAAGGGAGGCAGGGCAGGGCAGGGAAGGGACGATTAGAGTCAATGTGGCGTAATCCAGTAATGAGGGCCGGCGAGATAAGCTTACTACGTAGAATACTGGTGTTTACACTGATACAGGCCAGTGAACCTACAACCACCTAGACCAGGAGTGAGTGTAACAGATTTGTAAACCGAGTTATTTGTTTACATGTGAACATAATAAGTAATGGGAGCACAACGTGACTACAGTGAGTCCATGGCCCAGTATAGAACTAGACCCAGATCAACCCCCTTCACGTGGTTTTATACTCCCATCCACCGTCTTGCCCCGCTTGATTCCCAATCTTGTAGAAAATATATAAAGATTCTCAATGAATCAATGATAAGTGTTAGTCCTTTTCCATAATTGACAATAACATTCGTAAAAACCAGAAATGCAAATTTTTACAATAGTGTTTACGATTAAAAAAGACCCAGATCGAGTGGCCCAAGATGGCGAACAAGGGTTGATATATATCTGGACGACTGGCAAAATGAAGTGCGCAAAAAGAGCGTTCCATTTGGCCTAAGGACTCCGCGTGTTGTACATCGAGTAATTTCACGACAGGAAATAGCATGCAGCAATTGAGTATCTTCTGATTTTAGCCATTCTATGAATCGTGTTTCCTTCAGGCGAATCTGCCGGAAGTAGCTGTATCTATGTTAAAATAATGTTTGAAAAGAAACCTTAAAAAAATATAAAGTCTATCATAATATATTAGTGTCATTATATAAGCAATATGACTCGAAGTCCAGATGGACCCCCGACTGGCAGTGACATAATGCTGATATAGACTCGGTGTTATCTACACGTAGCCTTGAACCCATACAAACAGAGTTAACACCAAAGCGCCAACACATGAATGGGTCGATTGAAAGGGATAGAACTGTTGATTAATTAACCAGAAAGAAACAATCAATGGTTATTACTGTGTAAACACACACATTATGCCTTAAATACTTGTCTCATCAAGAAAACAACCTTTGCATGTTTAGTTCGATGACCCACGATTGTTATTTTATTAGTGTCCTTATTCCTAATTATGTCATTATCGTTATTGATAACTAATATTTTCATCGTGTACCTAAGGCTGGTGTAAGCTCGAATTGAAAGTAGTAAGAAGTCAATATTGTTGGAATATTTTACCCCCTCAGAGGAATTGGCAAGTCACTCACATTAACTACGGCGATTTTTCATTTTTAATAAAAAAAATAAAAAATCGTGGTACTAATATAGCCGTTCTCATGTGCCAGAAACATGCCAAGGGAGACTCATGGACAGTCTCAGAGACTTGGCAATCTACCTTTGATTAATAAGATCGCAATTAAATAAATTAATGGCTCGTATTTATATGTGTACATCCACAGAATTTCCCAGGTAGATATTTATGTATACACGAGTATTAAAGTAATGAATGGAGAATTAAGAACATTACAATAACAGATTGATAATGGATATTATCCATCTTAATTTTCGTGATTTTTACATAATCGGAAATTATTTCATCGTACAGGCCTCCCAGTGACATTTCTTCTAAAAAAAGGTTTTTAAAAAGGCTTTTTCTTTTAAAAAAAAGGTTTTTTCCATGGGTTTTGAGAGAGAAAAAAAGGTTTTTCCAGGCAAAACCTAGCCTAATGATGTTAAAGCTACATATAGAGGTTTAGTCATGCGAAGGTGCCAACCTGTGAGGATCGCAAATCCTAGAATTGTTTGGGGAGCTTTGTGTCAAAGGCGAGAAGCACTTCTAGGAGGGTCTGGGGGCATGCCCCCAGGATTTTTTTTTAAATTAGGAGTCAAATGGTGCATTCTTGAGATAATTTTACCTCATAATTGACTTTCAGAAATGTCCGGATTTCTTGAGCCACGGTATATAAATCCTAGTATTGTATGGGGAGCATTGTGCCATGGGCATGAAGCACTTCTAGGGGGGTCTGGGGTCATGCCCCCCTGGATTTTTTTAAATAAGGAGTCAAATAGTGCATTCTGGAGGTTCTTTTACTAATAATTGATTTTCAGAAATGTCAGGATTTCTTGAACCAGTGTATAAAGTTCAAACTTTCTCTATTTTTTTGCAATATGAGTACCACCTGAACAACCTATTCAAACCCAAATTTAAAAGACAATTCCAACAAACCAGTCATCTTGAATGAACATGTGCTGGCCCTAAATATACCCAAAGTAGTATTTTTATCATACAGATGGAATTAGGTAAATTGCCACTTTATATAATTTTCTGATCTCCGTCAGTGCTGAGTCGTTTCTTTCGCGTGCATATATACTCAAACAAAAGTTTGATCAGTAAAGATAAAAAACATACAATTGTAATGTGTACAAAACATTAAAGGGACTATTATGGGCTCTTTCCAAAGAAGCAATACAGTGTTTCCTTCATAATTATATGAGTCCTGAAGATCGGCTAATTGCGGCGCATAGTGGAAGTACAACTTCATAACAAGGACTACTACAGTCAATACCATTAAATTTCACTTCTGACAAGCACAATGGTAAATGCAACATGAAATGACGCATGGCACTGGGTAGTAGAAAACCATCAACACAGCAAGCATGCTATGTCTGGTTCACATGAGAGGGAATGAATATTGCTGAGTTAGGAGAACCTGGCACAATTTGAATGCCATAGTAGCAACAAGACCAGCCTAGGCGCTGCCGTTCATACTAATGGTATGATAAATACCAATGAATTCCCATCAAATGCTCCAGAGTGAACGATAGGTAATAAAACAGGAACGAGAGGTAGAAATGACGGAAAGAGTACCGTAGCTGGTGCCCAAGCGCCAGAAAACCTGGGATCCAATTTTATAGATAGTTACAGGGTTTGGGATTTGTTTTGACATTATTTTATTTTACAATGAAACATTTATCAATTACCAAATCGTTATCCCCTGTCAATGAAATGAAGTGTTTGGTCCAATAGATCATTTCATCTTGGGACCTTGGCTGCTTGGGCCTAAATAGAGACAACCTGGGGAAATGAAATACCGTATCCGTATTCTAAGATCAAATAGCCTTTCGTAAAACCCTGATATAGTCTAACATAAGATCATAATGATACTTGTAAGATGATGCGAGCTACTTCCACCTCTCACTGTCTGTCCATGCACACTCAAGTTGCAAGTGTGAATGTTGGAGCTTATGCTAGGACTAGGAGTAGAAATGCGGGGAGGGGGAGGGGAGGAGGAGGAGGTGAGGCTAGCAGGTGTAGCAGGAGGGGGGGAGCAGCAGCAGCCGACAGCAGCAGGCGTAGGGGATTGCCACCGACCACAGCCACCACGTGGCTGGCTGGCTACGCGAGTGAGCCAGGCAAGCGCCAACAAGCCCTATAGCTGCGGGAGGGCCGCTCATTGTTGCCGGCATGAGGGGGGTTGCTCATTATTGATGGAATCGGGTTCTTTAAATCATCCAATTATTAAAATTCCAAGATTTGAAAATCAAGTTCGGCGTCTCAGCTTTCCATAGATTACACTCACTTCCAACCAACTACATAACATTGTCAAACCATGGAAAGCATGTTATGTGGGTAAGCATATGTAATCGCCTCACACTCCCCGCTGGGGGGGGGGGGGGGGGGGGGGGCGCGGATACGGGGACGGAAACTGTCTAAGTTACCAATCTGATGAACACTGGCCTATCTCTTTCGTGGATAGTGATATGAAGGTTTTAAAATTAATATGTAGACAAATAAATACCGAGTATAACTCAGCCGGGATAATCACAAACACCATCTCTACGTCTTTATTGACTGGATATAAAAACAACATGACTAGCTATGACTCCCTCAAGAGGAACTGAGTCTATAATCCACCGCCCGATGGGTCCTTCATGGTCAGTATTTTAAATGCACCTACACCAGTTACGTCAGATAATTATGATGTAATGTGTTGTCAGACCATGAGGTTGGTGTTAAATTTACTCATTTGACGAAACACATTGTTAATGCAATAAACGTCGGATAGCACATGGCTGATCAAAACCAAAAAATACTGCTAATACAGGAAATTAAATATACATGTAGCCAAGTACCATTGTTCCAAGCTTTTGGATTAAATTCATAAATATAGTCTCAAAAGAGAAGAAATGTATTTTGTTTGTTTTTGCAGTCCTAACCAACGAAATTTCGGAATTAATATGTACTAGGCTTATATATGAGGGCTGGGGAAATGTAAATTCTTCACGACATTTTTCTTGGGTTTAAAGCTAGGTAGACATGTAGTGAACTATTAATTCTTTAATGGGAAAAACTTATGATCCGTTTATTTTGAATTTTAAACACTGTTTTCTTATCACCTTCACACAAAATTTGTAAGACCTCTGACATGAATATACACAGAATTTACGACTCTTGGAGAACTCAATTTTTCATAAGTCAAAACTTCAAAAGAATACGGATCTGTGGCCATATGCCTACTGACAGGATTAAACAGAAAGGATAGCATTTGTCTGTGTCCTTGCTAGGAATTATAGTGGGATGACGTGTCAAAATAGCCGCTGGAATGTATTCTAATATCTTGGCAAAGATCGAATAATCTTTGCCACACGGAGATAAAATACTGCAAACAATAGAACAAACATCCTGACACATGGAAGATCCAACCCAGTTTTCAGGGATGAATCTGAATGCAACTTTCTTTTTCCCGATCTTATTTACATGAACCCGAAGTAACCCGCAGATTGTTTCGTTTCAATGGCACACAAACATAGGTCCCATCCATAGGACTAGATACATGTATAGATACTGAGCCCCACATTTGATAACTGCACTAAATAAGGCCCATGACATGGTGGACACTTATAAAATAAAAAATTTTACCCTTTAATTTGGAATGTCTTAAATTATAATTTGGTACATTTATAATTTTAGAGCCAAACTTGAAATTTAAATTGTTTTTTAAAAATTGAAATCACTGATGTAACCATGGCAACCAACTAAGCATATCTATTCTCCGTTATTTGGTTATGCCATCACTCTGGCCATATTTTGGGCTATATTCGTCATTTAACTAGTATTCCAATTGCGTTTACATTAGTTTTGCTTTCATTTCTTCCTAGAGCCAATTATTTGAGAATTTGATATCTACAGTACATCATGTCATCAATGGAATTTGGACATCAGCCTTATAAAATAATCTGGGTGGTCTATCATTCTGATTACAGACATCTGATTCAGGTGGCAACTGGGAGACCTGGATGTTCTCCAGAAGTCGAGTTCACCTATTTGTCTATTCTCCTTATGTATACTTAAGTAAAACCCTAGAAAAATAAAGTATTTTTCAATTCAATTCAACATGTTGCTCATCCCCGATGTCTCCGAAAACCATGCCGAAATTGGTCATTTTTTACAATTTCACCCTCGACTCTTTTTATTCCTCATGTGATATATCAACAGATGCAGAAATTTGTTTACCACAACTTGCAGAGATAAAATAGCTGACTTTACATATTGACAGTAGCGCCATACCAAGAGCGGCGGAAAACGGCTGAACTATGAGCTAAGCGGGCAGGTCACAGAAGCCTTATGTATTAACCATAGGCTTCTAACTTTCTCCTCTTTCTCCCAGAATTTGAGTGATTGTATAATGATGTCAGCTATCCAATATTATCAAATGACATGTTAAGATTGGTCATGCTTAACAAGAGGACATTTTATCCGCTAGATTTTAGCATATAGCAACTTTCGTAACAGTGTATCAACAAAAACAAGTAAGCGTAGGTGTACGGGCTGCAGGGGGTCAGCGGCCGTGTGGTCACACCTCTCCACGTCCACCAAGAGCTCGTGCATGGTTTGGCCCGCATAGCTAGGTGAGCCAACTGAATTCTGCTGAACCCAGTTAGCCAGATAGCGTGCAAATGTAACACCAGTGGCGCTGTAGGCTGCAATATCTCCCAGTAGGCTGAGACGGAAGCTTCCGCCTCCCGTGTTCGCTGCCGTCGCCACCCGCAAAAACGGTGATAACACCAGCAAAAAAATGTAAAGATGGTCACAGGATTAATAAATATGAAAAGAGTATATTCTCATCTATCCATAGATATATAATTTTACGTATTTGAAAGAGTAGAGCCCGAGCAATGACTGAACATGAGTAACCATGTTTAGGCCTACCCTGTTTTTTAGGTTGCGGGAGCCATAACCGTAAGCTCCCACCTTAGCAAAGCTAGAAATGATAGGTGGCGTGACGGTCGGATAATGTATTTTCGCGCTATCAAGGATTGCGCATGCGCAGAATGACAGAAGTTCATCCCGCAGTTACTGGTACGCACTAGAGACGGAATTTGTAAAGGGGGCTATTAGTTTTCATCAATTCTTCATGAAATGGGAGAGATTTGATTGCCACAAGGTCCTTATGTTTTTACAATTTCAAAATTTTTCAGAAACTGTTGCCATGGCAACTTGACCATCAAACATAATTTCTAAGAAGTGACAGTTGTGCCAAACTTTTCCCCACATTGTAAGCTCTGATAATGTATACTTTTTCAGAACTCTTATGAAAAAAATAAAAAGCTATTAGGGTTCAATTCTGCTGAACCCAGTTAGTCAGATAGCGTGCGAATTTAACACCAGTGGCACTGTAGGCTGCAATATCTCCAAGTAGGCTAATGCCTGCCTCACACTGTACGCATCCGACTGGTCGTACGACTTACAACTTACAACTGAAGACTTATTACATCTCACACTAGCGACTCAAATCGGGAGCCCGCCGCTAAAAAAGGCAAATAAAGTGGTTTTTTAAGGACGTCACCGTTACAACATGCGTTGTAACGGATAGCCCAACGCATTTTTTTCTGTTTTTTTAAGTTGTAAGTCTCACGACTCGCTGTGACCGAGTTGTAAGCCTCACAACTGGCACTCACACTGTACGATCCGATTCAACATTTGAATCTTGAGTTTTGTCGTGAACAACAGCTCAAAAACGGACCTTACAACTGGAAAACTAGTTGTAAGGAGTTGTAAGGCTTACAACTCGTCGGATGCGTATAGTGTGAGGGGGGCATAAGACGGAAGCTTCCGCCGCCACTCTGTTAAGGTGTTCACACCGACCGCCACCCGCGAAAACGGTGATAAAAAATGTATAGATGGTCATGGGATTAAAAAATATGAAAAGAGTATATTCTCAGCTATCCGTAGGTATATAATTTTACGTATTTGAAAGAGTAGAGCTCGAGCAATGACTATGGGTAACCATGTTTAGGCCTACTCTGTTTCTAATCGGAAGCTCCCGCCTTAGCAAAGCTAGAAAAGCTAGGTGGCGTGACGGTCGGATAATGTATTTTCGGGCTATCAAGGATAGGGAGAATTGGAGGGATGTCTGGAAACATAACGTTTATGGGCCTTATTTAGCGGCTTAAAGGCAAACGCTACTATCTAGTGGAAAATGAAAATAAATGTCATTTTTCTGAAACTTTGGTATTTGATTCTTGAAGTGTTTCTGGTCATAATGATGGAAAAAAATCAATGGGTCGCCGTACTCATTTTTGAATTACAGGGCTTCAAAATTTTGTATCTCAAAAGAACCAATGAGAACCAAAATGGGGACTCATTTTGCAGTGCCTCGAATTCATAGTTCATATTTGCTATTTATATTCACTCAATTTAAGTAAAGTTAACAGATTTGGAGAGAGTATTATTTGGCCAATAATTCTATGCCTCTTTTTTATAGAGTGTATTGATATTTTTATTCTGAAAACAACAAATACCTGATGCGAATTTTAAATTAAAAACTAAAAAAAAAACATTATTTTTCACTACTTTTATAAAAACAATTTTATTTTCTCATCGAAAATAAATGTCATTTTTCTGATATTTTAGTACATGATTCTTGAAGTCTGTGTGTTCATAAAACTAAAAAAAAAATAATGGGTCGCCGTGCTACTTTCTGAATTATAGGGCTTTGAAACATGGCTGACAACCCAAAAATCTGCTGCTTTTAATGTGTTCTATATTTCCTAAACATGTCTATTTCAGATACCTACAATTATTTTTTGAATGCGATGACATACACTTTTTTCCCTATATATATTTAGAATATTACCTGCACTATATGTGTAGAAAATTTTGGTATATTAGGAGTTTCCGTTTTTGTTTTATTCCTTAAACCGTGAATGAAAAATGCAGCATTTCCAGATAGTCTTGTATACTAAATGGGTACAACTGAGAGTACCTACAGCTACTTCTGTTTCCCAAACATGTCTATTTTAGACAGCTACAATTATTTTTTCAACGCAATGACATATATATTTTTTTGTACTATATGTGTAGAAAATTTTGGAACAGTAGGAGTAGCCATTAATAATGGTTTATTTTGTACTATAAAACGTGAAAAAATGGACCGTTTCTCCATAGACTGCAATGCTAAAGGCATAGTGCGTAAAATACCCGTATATTTGGTATATGGAAAAGGGGGGCGTGGCAGTGAATAGTAGCGTTTGCCTTTAGGCCTAATAAGGGATAGGCCTACAGCAACCAACTTTCCCCTCCCCAACCCGCCCCAACCCCACACACTAAAAAAGTGGAAATCAAATAACAATTGTTAAATGGCTTGACATGAGACAAAAATATTAATTTAAAAAAAAGCAAATTGGTTGATTGCAGATCTCGGCAGCATTGGATCCCTCTTTTTTTAATACCAGGGCAAATCTACAAGTGTAGTAGGCCTACATGATCTTGGACAAACTGAAAGTATCCGTTTTCTTGCCCCCAGAGGCAGAGCATTGATGGGGGGAATCACGACCAGCTAAGTGGGCTAACATTAACTGTGCAGGGCATTCAACCCACCACACCATACTTTATTAATTATGGAACCTTTCTTGGCGGCGGCTACTCCCCCCACATCATTATGTCTGACCTTTCCCCCAGTCTGGCTAGCCGCGCAGTCAGTACAGGAGCAACCTGACTCAAGGCACGAGCGCTTGTAACATGAATTTAACCACAAATTGCAGACAAACCACGGTCCGAACCTGACACCAAATTCAACCTTTGGTCCCTTCCTACACCCTGAAGTACTCAGTGACTAGAAATGTGAAAATGCGAAGCTAGAAACAGCGGAGGAACATGATGATATCAGAGGGATTCTGACTGAGTCTGCGGAGATGGGGCAGAAGCGGTTCTAGCCAGTTTCCCCGCCGTCCGAAAACATCAAGTCACGGCCGGGGGTGCGGAGGGGGGAAGATTCACACATTTAGGAATGAGCACCCTTAACCCAAGAGTAAACATGTGAATACAATGAATGCAATTATACCAGGGGGTGTTTACATTGAAAGTATCAATTGTTAGGTGCATGAAATGACAGCTTTTTAAAAAGGTGATACAAGGTCAGATTGATGGGTAAGTACGTGTGAGGTGAGGGTGATGAGATGAGGTTGGAGTGGGAGCCCGAGTGGGAGGCGGTGTGTTGTCCCATTCGAGATAATGCTGATGTAACCTCTGGCCAAACCCCCAAATACAATGCCTATTCAAGTCACATCTCAACTTGACTAAATGCAAAAGGTTATATAGATGCTATATTGTCAATTTGGGTGAAAATCTTGCACAGTAGTATGAAGAAATAAATAAGAATTTCTTCGATTGCGTAGTAGCACGCCCGCACCAATCAGAGAGCAGCCGACCGTCACTCATGTTCACCACGTGGGTTCTCTTAATTTATACACACAACATATAGTAGGACCAAATTTGTCATCGCAGACCCTATCTCCGCCTCTCTCAACACTTTCCTAACATACGGTCCTAAGAAGACATCTATACCTTGCGATATCGGCGAAAATATGCAGAAAAATATCAAGAATAGCCAAGCTTGCGCTGTCAAATGACCCAATGTTTTGGAAAGATCCCGACTCCGTTAGGTCCACTGCTAACAAAAGACACGGTGTCCGAGCTAAATGTCAACACACATTTGTACAACTTTCTCGCTAGTTAAATCTTGAAATGCAAAACAACCACTTGCATGTCCACCGGGAGGTTATATTGAGTTGATTCCAATTCGGTATCAGTGTAAAAGATGAATGTTCTTACCTCTAAACTGGGCGTTTTCTCCGGAGAGTAGGCTCAGTTTGTGGCTCTTGCCGCCATGATTCAGGGATGTGCTATATGTAGAGACGGACAGGGAGTAGGACCAGTCGACGGAACAGCCATGATTCATCCTACTCGCTGACCCCCTCCCTCCGCGCGCGGGAAAACTTGAAATGCCACTATTGCCAGGGAAAGTAGAGAGATTAGAAATTATAGGCATCATCCGCATGCCCTCCATTCCGCAATGAGTTACTCAATACTAGAGCAGAGAGCAACGGAGAGGATACAAACTGCATATGTGCATATGGGAGGATGAGAAAATAACAAATTCACAATGCCTGAATGCAATATTTGTCAAGATTTTGCGACAGCTATATAGCCTAAGCTAATAATTTGAGAATGTGACTTTTTACCTTAGGGGCCTATAGGCTAGGCCTAGTCCTATGCGGGTGGGTGGCCCTATTGTGGGTGGTCCTATAATATGGCCCTATAATATTTTTATTGCACCATACCACCATACTGCCATCACTAGGCTACCACAGGAAAATCTTTATTGACCCTGTTAATTATCGTGTGAAATTTGTAACCGCAAGACGCTATCATTCCTTGAAATTTGTAACCGCAAGATGCTATCATTCCTTGAAATTTGTAACCGCAAGACGCTATCATACCGTGAAATGTGGAGCCTGGCCTAACCACAAGACGCTCTCATTACACAAAAGCCATGATTTAAGTAGTACCTTTTGTAGGCCTACATAATTGTGGCTGGCTACCTGAGACCAACGAGAGTGGAAGGACTCATTTTACGCTTAGGCCTACCGGTAGCCTACTCGTTGCTGAGACGCGCCCCAACTAGGCCTAGGCCTAGAGGCTAACTTTAGCCTACCATATAGGGCCTAGGCCTATTAGAAAAAAGTTATTTTCGTTTTACCAACGAGACTGGTAGCTACTCGTTTTACCTACGAGTAGGCCCTGCCTGGTAGCCTATATGTAGGCCTATAGGCCTACTTCCATTTTATAGGCCTAACACGTTACTCGTTTGTTTTACGAACACCATGATTTGGTGATTTGGCCTCTATAGTCCTAAATGAAATTTTAAAAAAACACCAGAAGAATGCATGTGATTTCCCTTAGAATCTAAATTAATACGCACCATAGGACTAGGCATTGACAAATAGGCCTACTTGACTCTTACATGTAGGCCTAGGCCTAGGCCTACAATACTAGTAGCCTATAAGAACTAAAGTGATTTCTTTGAGAACTAAAGTGATTTCTTTGAGAACTAGGCATAAAAAGTGTTTTCTTTGAGAACTAGGCCTAAAGTGATTTCTTTGAGATCATTTGCTAGCCTACCTCTTCCCTCAATAGGTGGCCTATACTTTTAGGCAAACCCTTTCTAAATCATCGCTTTTAGTAGGCCTAATATCATATCATAATTAAGCCTAGATTTATGTATTTCACTCATTTTTATTTTAGGTCATTTTCTTCCAAGATTAAGAGCTGTTAAGCCTTATATTAGTGGAAGCTTGAATTAATTCCTTGCACAGAAGCGCAGCTCAACGTTTCGCCAAGCCTCCAAATCAATATAGGTACCGGTAAATTATAAAGAATTCGTTCATTCATACAGCCCTGATCGATTAGAGCCAATAATTACGACAACTGAATGTAGACCTAATGCAGTGAGAGACACGTGTGGTAGGAGGTGAAAAGGTGAATTGTAAATGTCTACACTTTATTATACAAAACAAATTTGGGCAGATTTGCCCACAGGCGTATTATAGGCCTGTATGACCCACCTACCAGTAGTGGTAATGACAGCCCACCCACAATGCATGTCGGAAAAACAGCTACACTTTTGCGGGACAATAATAATTTTGCCAGGGGCGGGAAGAGACATTTTGTGAGGATGCTAAGGGGCCAGAGACGTTATAAAACGTCTATGAAGGGGCTGAGCATTAACCACACGCAGAATGTCCAATTATTTTAATAATGACTGGGTCGGTATGGGTTTTTCCCCAAACGTCACAATTAATAGAAATTGACTGTCTAAAAACAATCCTTCAGGCATAATACCATGATGCACTTAAATGATAATAATATATATATATATAGGCTACAGGTCATATTCTCAGGAACCTTCGCATAGATTTGATCGTTCCTCTATGCCAATTTATGATTAATGACAATCGATCATTGCACACCTCGTAAGGCTAATGGGAAAATTGGTCTAGCCTATATGCCTACCAATAATATCTTCTTTTCCTTGGTTTTGTGTGTGTGCCCGTGTGTGTGTAAGGAGGGGGGGGGGGGGGGGGAGTAGGCCTACTATACAGTAGGCTATTCATTTTTTCACGAATAATAAAATGAATTAGGAAATTATTATCGCCAGATAATAAAATGTCCAGAAACTGGTTCAGTGAAAGCAACGATTGATTGGTGATGGGGAGATCGCGCTTCAATGCTCACAGACGCTGGGCCAGACGCTAGTCGTGCAAACGGAACACTTGCTCACCAAGCGGATCTTCGGAAAACCTCAATCAGATTATGCCTGTCAACATCAACGGGCGTCAGCACAACCTAGTGGCGCCATCTACCAGAGAACCACAAAATCCGCGCCCGCCGCAAGACCTTCTCTTGTTCAAATCTAATAGAGTAATGATTCCCCATCAAAGGTTCCATGATCTCCGCCGCACAGCAGGGCAATTAGCTCTTATCTGGTCATTAGCAGTGGGATGCCCTTGCCCATTTCCAACCGATTTAACTACAATTTTAAAAATTCATTTTAAAGTTTTGAGTTTTTGATACCAATATCAAGATTATTTCAATACGATATCAAGTGCTTAGTTAAAAGCAGAAAAACTATCTTTCTCCGGTTCAAATACATGCAGTACAAGTAGAGATATCAAGTACCAACTACACAAAATTCATCATTTGTACTTGCATATTTTTCCCATGCGACATTGTGAGACACCTTAACCACATATACCACAGGAAAGCTGCATTTCTCAAGAATCACATACCCAAATGCCAATAATTAGGACGGATTAGCAAGTATATAGATTTTGAGAAGAAAAAGTCTTTCCAAATGAGTGTTCCAAAGAAATTTAACTGTAACTTGATTTGTAAGTATAGTAGAGAGATACATCTAATACCAAAATCATGCTTGCAACATGGGGAACATCATTCTGGAAGAGTGCAATGGGAAGAAGAAATACTTTAGTTTGTGATGTTCACTGTTTGCTATAACTTTTATCTTTTATCCATATATTATTCAAAATACATAACAAATGTTTAGCCATGTAAAAGCCAAGATGGCAGGCTATAATGAATAAAGCTGTCGTAAAAACAACAACAACAAAAGATGAGGGGGACCTCCTGTGGTGCAAGGGGGCTTTGTGCACCATGATGGTCACCGCCGATGCCCACCCCTCTCCAGAACCTAATGACCTAATTGAGGTCTGAGCAAGCTGGAGATTAATTATTGGTATATGATTGATACAAACTATCATTCATACACATTATACATTGTAGTACTGTTGACTATGGGGGAAGTCAGCTAACTTGGTTATCTAACAGATTTTGTATAGTGGAGCCACCTGTTGACAGTTGGAGGACTTAACCCACTTTGTTTTTATTATGCTTTTACATGCTAGCTTCAGATGGGATGTTATACTACTAACAAGTTTGTTAGGTGGGGTCATATTGTCTTGACAAAAAGACCCCGGATTTGGCGTTTTTACAGTAAGGCATACTTCTCGGGCGTTACAAGGGGTAGGTATGAGGTTGCAAGTTGCCTGATTGCATCCACTTCTCCCCTCCTGAAACCAATGAGATTCCCTTTACGGACATAGGACAACCAATTTATGGACTTAGGACAACCAATTTACAGACTTAGGACAACCGATTTAAGGTTAGGTTTAGGGTTAGTTTTAGTATTGATTTCTGTGAACATTCAGTCAGCCAGCGCTAATACAGCCTCCGTGGCACTCAACGTGCCCGTAGACTGGGTGACATCAGCCAAATAGCTTTGGGGGAATCCCCCACCAAGGCGAGGGACCCTGTGCGTACTCTGTGCGGGCTCTGTTGAGTTGAAACTTCAAAGTGGGATACATTTTCTGGGTCAAGTCGCACTCAACAGATCCCGTACAGAGTGCGACTCGCAACATGGTAACAGAAAAATTGCTGCAGGCTGCGATGTCAGAAAGACACACCATCACTAATGAAACGTATAGGCCTACCCGGTTCCGTTTTTAGCCTCTGTTGGTGTTTACCTGAAGCTCTTGTGGCTGTATCTCATTTTTCTCTGGTATAATACAATTCAAGAAATAACACACTTTGGGGCATGAACTTTAGTTTGTTTATCTGTTCCACCTGTCTAAGAAGATAGTGAGATCCTCTTTAAGGCTCCTCCATGGGAGGGATTTTACTCTTTTGTCTTGATTAAGCCTTATGGATTGTATGGTAACACTCACTCTTGATTTTAGTTAGGACATAAGATGTATAAGGTCGATTCTCACAAAATGTTGTCAATTGGTTGATATGTGTTACAAAATTGGCTTGAAAATTAAATATACCAGAATTCTTAAATATTTCATCTATTTTAAGTTATAGTGCCATACTTGATATGTGCAAAGT
This sequence comes from Sthenelais limicola, assembly GCA_942159475.1. NCBI lineage: Eukaryota > Metazoa > Annelida > Polychaeta > Phyllodocida > Sigalionidae > Sthenelais > Sthenelais limicola. The sequence goes on from OW804100.1 coordinate 43,234,978, forward strand.
TGGGAACACTAATATTGAAAACTGCCATGTATATTGAGGCCTGAATTATTTGCATCATCAAGCGATACAGGCTGGATGGAAACCATGGAATAAAAGGCAAATACTGAATTTAGATGTGGTTCTGGTATTTGAATACTGATGTACTCTGATGTCAACGGGACAAAATGTTATAACTTAGATATATACATGCCATACCTGGGGTATAATGAAACAAAGAAATTGTATCGCTCAATGACGTTTTTGCTGATTTCATATCTTCTAGAACTATGTATAATTAACATTAAGCAGAATTTCTATGAATATTATAGTGAATTTAGCAATAATTATGGCCAGAATTGATGTGACGTGACACATTGGCAAAAGGTATACATACAGCCTTGTGCATTTTCTTTTTCTCATGAACTAATTGAATACATATCATATCATCTGTATCGCTCAATGACTGTATTGCTTGATGATTGTTTTCCTATTAAATACCCAGAAGCTGCATACATAATGGGAAATATGTACACAAATATATCTAAAACAATTGATATTGACATAGGCTATATGTGTATATATTGTGACTTATTAATATTTATATGCAAATAAGTTATGCATAAATAAATGATGCCAAAACTACACCAAAAGCCCTTTATATTATAGAAAGGCATGCTGTCATAAAGCTTCTCCACTTAGGCTAATATTAAATATACCAATAAATAATAGGGGTGTTGAGCTCTGCTTTCAGTATCTAGCATTCATTGAATTTAATTCCAATGGTCACTAGCATACTACATGATTGTTTTCTCGCTCAATGACGTTTTGATTACACAAAGTGAAAAATGACACTGGGAAAATATCAAATGTACCAACTTGATTTCTTTTTCGTTTATAACAAAAGAGCCTGCCTATATTTTCATGTTGTATTTGCTTTAAATTGAAATTACATGATATCTTGGGAATATTGATGTTCAAAGTTTGATTTTCATATTTATTTTCTGCCTAATGCCTAATGCCTAAATATAATGCCTAAAAAATGGCATTTTAAGGCATCCAGCAGCATAAATATACATTGTAGATAGTGAAAAGTATATACCTACATGTTCCTCTGTTCTAGCCTGATCATTTTGACACATCCATATTAGATTTTGAATTATATATTACAAATTATGGCCATATAAGGGAAAAAGGCCCATTTGACGACATTTACTGAGAATCGACCATAAAATTCAACTCATTTTTGTGAAAAAGTTTCTGCCTATGTATAAAAGACTTGGTATGAATAATTAACCAGTTAATTATTTTGGTTCCATCGTTTACCACCGGTATGCCCAATAGTATTTGGCTTAGATTAACATGTGCTGTTCCATTAATCATTTTTATTATATCATTGTCATTTTCTTTTTTGTTGAAGTACCCAACATTATGTATCCAATCGTACAATTCTTGCAACACGGCTTTGGTTTTTGGGCATTCTACTAGAAAGTGACCTACACTGTCGACTTTCTCATCACAGTAACTACACTTCTTAGTTCTTTTTATTGTGATGTTTTTGAGGTACTCATTACATGGGATGACCTTATGCAATACCTTATACTGGAATGACTGTAGTCTGGTCTCGTTCGTTACTTGATAAATTCTTCCGAAAGTATTTTTCCAGTCTATGTCATCAAAAGTTGTTCACTGATAGGAATGATGTGGATAGAGAGTGCCATTCACAGGGTTTTACTGATGAAGAAAGTGCGAAAAAGACAAATCCCCTTAGCAAGTGGTACTGTGTGCGAGGAACCAGATTTATGTGGCATCGTTTGTAATGTTCTATATTTAGCTATGCTTTTGTGAACAAAATGCGGATGGATGCCAACCGTCAAGTTCCCTTATGGATATATGTAAGGACTTTGTCACTCTCCTTTGAAGGTTCTCCAGAGTATTGATATTAACCATGTACTCAGGGTTCCAGACTGGTGCATCATGTTCTAAGTGTGGCCTGATCAACCCTTTTAAAAAGTTGCTGGTGTCCCAGTCCTTCTGATTATGCCCGTAATCCTGTTAAATTTGGCTACATGAGCATTTATCTCTTCCGTAAATTTCAGATAGTTATCAATGAGGCACCTAGATCTTTTTCCATGGTGATTTCCTCTAGTACTCTCATGTTGGTTTAAGCCTGGCACAAGGATGAGTTTCCCAGATGCATGACATTTGGCACTCAATCGCTCCATTCATGGACTTTTGTTGAAATTTTTTTTATTGAGGCAGAGATTCTGAATTACATTATTTTATAAAGCTTGGTGCTGTTAGTGAACAGGTAGATGGGGTACTTGGTCCAGGAGCCAAGGTCAATAATATATATTATAAAGAAGTGGTCATGGAACGGACCCCTGTGGGGCTACACTGACTTTATCTTGTGTAAAAGCCTTTGATGTGGTATGTTCCATTACTACATCCTAAAATATAGCCTCCATAACTTTGCAATATATGCAAGTCATATTTAATGGGTTTGGGTATTATACCACTGCCAAACCCTTGAGACACCCTATACCAGCCTAAGAATCAAGGGGGTTTCCTGATGGCAACTAGTGCCACCATCTGGTCATTTTGTTGTTTTGTGTCCAGCCCTAGTGATTAACAGGACACTTCACATATTCAGTGAGTGTGTGATTAACCCCTATCTCTGTGCACATGTGCAACTAGTTAGACCCACATACATCGGTGGGTAGAAAACTAATCTTAACATTGTGGTCGCTAATCTTGCCTTATTTGTTGAACACAAAGCAAAATTTATTGCTGGTATAAGTTGGCAAAGTTTGACACCTATAATGAAAGTATCAGGGCCCAGGAAAAGTGCCAGCCTTCACACCAAGCTAGGATTTAGTTCACCATAGTTGCTGTAGTACTAAATGAATTTGTGAAGTAGCCTATTCAAGTTCAGGGGCTTAGTTTTTTTAATGTGGAGATTTCAATGTTGTGGATCATAGTTCTAATAATGGGGTCTGCATATTTTATTGAAATGTTATACCTAATTGATTATAAGCTTTTTTAAAAGGGGGAGTTGGGTTATGGGGGGGGGGGGGGTGCTGCAAACATGACGTCATTTTTTATCATTTTTAAGGGGGGGGGGTCTGGCACAGTGTGACAAACCATGACATGGGGGGGGGGGGGAGGGGGGGGGAGGTTGGGGTAAAAAATGGCCAAAAAAAGCAGGACGTCATTTGTGGATGGCCCCATTTCTCTACAGAAATTGTTAATGTATTTCTTGAAATATGTCTTCAATTTTTTTCTCCAAACACTCTTATAGGACGGAAAACCAGGTTGTATTTCTGCCCAAAATTATCCTCTGGACCCATTTGATTCTGTTTACCTCATATATATCCTCAACCAGTCTGAGGTTCATGCCACCCATGTCGAAGCTCTGAGTTAGAAATGGGGCGGATATCTTATGGTGTTTGTTGTTCCATACAAATTCAATAATGATATTATTGATTCTCTTTCTTAGACAATTATCCAGAGATACACACGACTTAATATGTTAAATAATAGTTGATTGAAACACATTTGCAATGACTACTCTACCTTTTAAGGTAAGGAAGCGATTCCTCCAGTCGTGCACTACAGATTTCATTTTGGTAATCGCCATTTCTCCATTAATTTTCGACATAAGTTTTTCATTTCTAGGTGAGACAAGGGTTACACCTAACACCTTCATTCTACTGCTCCAATTAATTTCTAACAGAGTGGAATTTGTAATTGATATATTGCCAACTTTACAGCCGTTTGATTTCTCTGGGTTTAATGAGAGACCTGAAGCTTTTTCAAAGGATTTAAGAATTCGAAAGGCGCATACGAGAGAGGTTTCATTTTTTGCGATCAGTGTTGTATCATCGGCAAACTGTACAATTTTCTCTTGATGTTCTAGGACATCAATACCTTTGATTTCCTCACTATCTCTGATTTTTTGTGCTAGCTTCTCAACAACTATGGTAAAGGGGATAGAAGAAACTGGATCGCCCTGTTTCATTCCTCTTTCCACAGCAAACCACTCTGAGGAGAGCCCATTATTACAGAACACTGCCTTCGACTTACACAGTAAAGTCTGGATACATCAATGAATTCATGGTTAATATTATGATCTCTGAGGGCTTTTTCCATGAAGTCCCAGCTAACCGAATCTCTGTCTCCTCTTACTCTAAGTTCAAATGGTATATTAGGCCTACAGCTGGAAACCGCTGGAAACTGCTGGAAACCCATGTGTCCGTATTGCGTTCACGCAGCCCCAGACCCCAAAATTGGCTATTTTGGGGTAGAAAATTTCCGGTGGTACCAGGTCAAAGAGAATGCAATGGGAGATTATGCACTGGGGTTAAAATGTTCCAGATGTAGGCTATTGCAGTTTCCAGTAATAGTGTCTCTGGTTCAGCCCCGTTAATTTCTTTACTTTTGATTTTCACGCATTACACACTACGCACCATGCATCACGCAATATGGGCCCATTGGTTTTCAGCTTAGGGACTGTTCATAATTAATCACAAGGGGGGGGGGGGGGGCTAGGAGCAAATGACCAAAATTCTTGTGCAAAAATGTATGGCCCCCTCCCCTTCAGAATCTGTGCAAAAATGTATGGCCCTCCCCCCTTCAGAATTGGTGCAAAAATAGATGCCCCCTCCCTTCCTCTCAACCTTCATCTCAATGTGTTTATAAGGGCATAAAGCAACCAATCTCACTTCCTCCCCTTCCTCTCTACCCCTGTTGACACCAAATAAGTGTGATTGATTGATTGATTGATAATTTTAATTGGAATGCTTCATATCAGCATCCTAGGAGAATTAGAAACCTATAACCTACAATAAGACAAAAATAACCAAGGGATGGAGGGGGAAGATGTATCATCATGCAGTGGAGGTATTCAACCAATTGCACGTAGCACACATGGTTGAATACCGAAGCCAAGTGGTGATATGGAATTCCTGCATAGTCCCGCAGATTTTGTTTTATTTAATTTGCTGTTACTTATTAAAATGTTTTAAAAACCGAGTTTACGTCTTGTGTGGTCAAGAGCAAGAGTCAAAATGGCCGATGGTCAGGAGGAGGCCTGGATGAACTTCCGGAATCAGAGGGACTTCCAGTCACCTCAGGGTGGGTAGTCCCGCACTCAATATTCTCCGATTAATTAGAGGAAATTATTCCAGTAGGAACAATTTCACCCCATTTAATTTGCTGTTACTTATTAAAATGTATTCGAGTATGATAGATTTATTGATGAAATTAAATTTATATTAGTCTTGGTTGACGTTGATGTTGATATCTTTCTTTACATCATGACTCCTGTCATGACGCATTTGTGTATTTCTATGAGCCGTTTTTCAGACCCGCGAAGGTCAGGACTATATTTAAGAACACAAAGTTATTTAATTCTGTACAGTCATGTACATTTAGTTTGCTTACTGTTTTGCAGTAAATTACTCTAATAAATGTATTCAATTATTTTTTTTAATCTTGCAACTCATTCACATGCGCTAATACTATTACCATTGGCAAACTATATACTGATATGCGCTAATCTTCCTTGATCAACTTATCTGGCACTGATATAGAAAGCCTTTTATAATAACACACCACCTTTGTGTTTTCCTTTATATGAATATATGTGGGCACACACTATATCAAAACTTCTCTAATAAGTATTATTAAACTATAGTGTAACAACATTTTGAGCCATTAAATATTATCAGCCATGCAAGTGCAAAGATCCTCCAAAGCTTCAATGTCAAAGAGGCTCTCCTCATACAGGGAATGAAGAGCTGCAAAGTTGGTATTGCCTCCAGGCACTCTTTAAAGTCTGTTGATGCCAGCTGTGGTATTATATATGTCTATCTGGGCATAGTCCATGGGCCAGGGGAGTCATCAGTACCATGAAAGGGGACACATTCTAACCTATGCCAAAATGTAGAGTGGGTCCAGAAGTATATATCGCCAAGGTGGTGTACCGTGTAACTGTTTGGCTGGTTAGTTTAGTAAGATTATTGTACTCAGGATCTATAGCCTCCCCACCCCCCACCCACCCTCTCGCACAAAGCTGTTGATTGTTTGTTGACAAGGGTTGTTCAGGCTCTGCTGAGCCTGATCAACTACACGAGTAGTTATTCGGTACTATTCGGAATACACCATGAGACAGTACGGGTAAACACCTTTTTGGTTCTTTTTTAAATAAGGCCATATGAAACATTTCCTTCTGTCCAAGTTGTAGAGCGATATCATTTATGTAGATAGACAATGATAATAGCGTAGTTTTATGGGGAAAATACATAGGAAAACACATATCCCCTTGACGGGCCCTAGTATTATACCAGAGACCCGATTTACGGGCATCATTCGAAATGTTCTATGTAATAGCTACGCTATGTAAACATAGGCGATTGGATGCCGGCCGTCAAGGGCTATTAATTCTGCTATGATACGCATTCCAGATGAGTAGCTTAAGGGCCGCTAGGGGGCCCTGAAGTTCCAACTTTTCGGTTTTGGGCCAATAAGTCATGGAAATTTTATCCGCAGAGCTTAAGTCTCATGATCCAAATATTTTACACAAAATTCCCTTTCATTTGATATATAATACATGTCTGTATGTTTAATAGCTGATCCGCCATGATTTTTCAAAGTGATTTTTCAAAGTTGTGAAAAAAAGAAAATATGCAATTTTTTGTTTTTTGTCATGAACAATGGCAATTTTACCCATTAAGAAATCAAAATACATCAATGTGTATATTAAATTACAAGAGTAGGTATTTAGGGATAGCCTGATGAAAAAATAATGATTCTAGGCTGATTATTTCCAGAGTTATGGTCATTTGTCCGATATCATGTAAATTCTGACAAAAGTGCATTTTTGTCAGGAGCCGCCAAATTCCGGGTTTGGGCCAATAAATCATACAAATATTACCCTCAGAGCTTAGGTTACTTTGAACCAAAAACTCTACACAAAATGTCCTTTCATTTGATATATCATACCTGTCTGTACATCTAATAGCTAATTTCACAAATTTAAAAAATTTGTGAAAAATTGAAAATATGCAATTTTGTTGGTCTTTGTCATGAATGATGGCAATTTTACCCATTACGGAATCAATATACATCAAACTGTGTATAAAATGACAAGAAGGATAGTGGGAGCATTATTTTTTATCAAGGATTAATAAGTTCTGTTTCCCACACATTGCTTTTTTACATGCAGAGATGAAGTTTGATGTCTGTCATTTTGTACATGAAGATTCTTCTTTCTATATTCATGTGTTCCAGAAGTCATGTAATTGTGATGCTGTGCATTGCAGTGCCAGAGCAGAGCAAAGAATGAGTTATCCTCGCTCTGTCTTGGCACCGCTTGTCTGACATTTGGCTCCTCTTCCGGGTCAGCTGAACATGGTACATGGTAGTTCACTAAGCCTGCCGCTGCAGGTCACTTTACTTGATTTGATAGCCTTTTCTACACTAGGTGTCATTATGTGCTTTTACCTCTTAGAATTTCCAATTCCCTTCTTCCTGTATAATCTGTAACCTTTTATCCTTTCACTGGCTGGTGTCTGTGTTGGTTACCCAGTAGCCATCCCCAGTACAGAGAAAGAGCTTGTGAATAACAAGTAAAGGGCTAGCATGGACTAAAGGATCTGGATTCTGTGTTTTGGTATTCGCTATTCGCTATCTTTCCAACCCTCTATCCATCCATCCATTAGCCTGTCTATTTCTTGATCTATCTAACAAGCAACCTATCCGCTATATCCACCTTTATTCCCATGATAAGGCCATGAGCAGCGTGTATGAATACCATAGGGTGGAGTATGAGGTGAACTATACTCACCGAGTATAAACCCAAGTAAAGATCTTCGAGTAGAATAACATATCCAAAATCTGCTTTGGGGAAAATTTTGTATATGCATTTGAATGATTTTCTAGATGGTTTTTTTTTTAACATTTTTGGTCACACCATCCTGAAATATCCAATCCATAAAGATAAAAGTGAATAGATATTAGTATTATCATCGCATTGTCATGATATTTGCTGATTGTGACCACCTACAACCACTTTTTAGGTACCCACACACAAACAAATCTTAAATAAACAGTATCATTTACTATTAATCATTTAAAAAATTCTCATAAAAATCCAGATTTCCTTCCATTTTGAGCCAATTAAATACAAATCCTCTGTTTTTGCATACATTCCGTGCCCATATGCATCTAGCATTGGGTGAAACAGGAGCCATTTTTTTTCTAAATGACTCAGTATCATGAAATACAGGTATAGGAACCCTGTCGACGTTTCATGAGAAGTACCCATATACATCAATGTATGTATATAATATATGAGTGTGTACATACAGTGTACATATTTACATATGCATGTTCATATATACTTAAATGTAAGTATCGTATTTCCTTGAAATACCACCGGGCCTTAAATAACCACCGGGCCTTGAATTAGCACCAGGGTTGAGTATGGCTTTTCAGTGGAAATGCATTAAGTTCTGTATTTGAATTACCGCTGGGGCTTAAATTTCTTGAGTTAATAAGCGCGGGGAGGCGGTAATTCAAGGAAATACGGTATGTATATGAACAATGTTCAAAATGAATTGGCTGTCCTGAGGATTTTGCCCAATGAAAGATATAGGGAAATACATATCATGGAAAGTGCCTTCTACCTGACCCAAAATGACTTGAACCTAGACAAAAGGACTCTTCCCACTAGAAGTCATGCTGTAGGAAGAAAAAATTTAACAATAATATATCCAAAATTATCCATTTATTGAAATAGTTTCCTTTATAAAGCTGTAAAAAATTGGAACACCCTCCCTGCCGATTTACAAAATGCCGACTCTATGAAAACTTTCAGGACAAAAATCAAACAATTCCTGGCCCGCGTAGGGTGAGGGGGGGACGCACCAACCATGATATGGGTCACTGGAACCCTACATGAATTTTGTGCCGCTCTAGCCAAAAATAATATGAGAATGTATTTGAACCTGAAATAACACGTGATATTAACAGCTGACGAGTCTCCCTTGTTAAAATGACCTCTGCGACCTGGGTTCTTGGAAGTCACTCAGTCCACACGTCCCCGTACATAAATCTATCCACACCTCTGTCTTTAACTCGTCTGTGGACGTATGGGACGGGTGGGACGACTTAACCTGTCAACACCCTTTCCCACTTTATGTCTATTTTATTGCTTATGTTGTATATATAAGGCCCAGTGTGGGCCATGTGAGATTGTCACTCCCTGTTGACCATTCCTTGGATGATGATGTGAGCCTGTGTGTGGAGAATAAAGTCTGGCTGAAAACCATATTCCTCTTCTCTGATGTCTGACTAGATCGAGCGCGGGCCGAGCCGTCTGAACCCCAAGGTCACAAGTACCTTTCCTACTTAAATTACTTATATAGCTAAGTCCCTCTTCTGTGCTAAGCTGCAGCAGTGCTACCCCTGATAGCTGACCATTGGAATGGACTATGTAATTGAGCCTAACTTAGAACAACATTGGGACGAATCGGCCCCCAGTAACCAATCATCTCCCCCTCTTCCTCCTAGCAGTCAAATAACGAATACCATTAATTAATTATAAATTAAAACTTAAATATAATCTGGCTGTATTAAGAAAATTCCTCTGCTTCTATAAATAGACTGACTAAGTCAGGACATGATGAAAATCACAATTATATCAGTATTTTTGTGAAGATTGTAACTGTCTGTTTACCTGAATAAATTTTGTCCAAAAAAAAATTAATTCCCACTCCAACAGTATATTGGACTCTGCTTAAATTATCACACCATTGTTACTATAACTTGTCATATTCTATGAGGTTGTAACTGTACAGTTTGAAGTATATCGGACTAAACTTAGACTATCTCACCATTGTTACATGTTACATTAAATAGTCATATTTTAAGGATATGTAACATGATAATGTACTTTATTATATGGAAATGGAAAATGATCCCTATTTTTCTACTTTCTGTCTCTTTGCTATTTTATGTATTACTAGTCACTTGACTCCATATTCAACTATAATGTTTAGCCAAAGGTAGCATTTTAGAAATTATTCCAAATTAAGGTAACCACTGGAAGATATACATTGGACTTTTGATTCGATGCATAAGCATGTCGACCTGTTTGTCTACAACCCACTGTAATTGTACTTAATCTGGACAAATAAAAGATTATCAATTCTATTCTATTCTATATAATTATGAACATGCATATGTATACTTACATGCATGAACATGCACACATTATTGTATGAACATGCATACTTACTAATTATTATTCATGACTATCCATGTATTAATGCATGTATGTATGTACATGAATATCAGTTGGGGGAATAATGTATATACAAGATCTTCAATTCCTACTGCATGAAACACTGCTGAGCTGGAGGCTCATCGTGCAGTATTTCTTTTTTTGTTTTTAAAAGACTTTTATTCAATCTGTCAACAAATTCCCTTTCTCTGAGAGGTGGGTACAGATGGACCTGATACGTATTGCTTGACTATAAGATAAGATAAGATAAGATACTATTTTATTCATCGAGATTCACATAGTACAATAATAAACAATGCAAATATAATAAACGAAAGAACGACAAACAGGTAGGCAGACATCTAGATTAATAATCCAGCTCTCCCAGCCTCACCCTATAGGCGATTGAGGTTATTTGGTGGGAGGGGTGGTACGATTGGGCATTTAAATATTTGCCAGATGCTGTTGGTTTGACAAATAATTTTGTTGAAAGTTGGTTGTTCTCTTCTCTGTATACTGTTACGTCTAGGAAATCGATTGAGTCATGTTGTATTTCTGCAGTAAATTTAATGGTGGGGTGGTATGAGTTGAGGTATTCAATGTGATTCCTGATCTCATCTTCTGATCCTCGGTAAATGGCGAATATGTCATCAATATATCTGCGGCAAATAGACGGTTGTAAATCGGCTGATCTGATCATTGGTTCCTCTAGGTATGCCATAAATATGTTGGCGTATGATGGGGCCATCTTGGTCCCCATCGCCGTTCCATGTGTCTGGTGGAAGTATTGGCCGTCAAATTTAAAGGTATTCATTTTAAGCACCATTTCTGTAAATTCGGTCACAACATCGGTATTGACGTGTGGGTTTGGGTTTGACGTGAGGGCTGATCTTACAGCCGCTAGGCCTTTATCGTGTGGGATATTGGTGTAGAGGCTCGAGACGTCTATGGTGACTAAGTATTCATCATCATGGATGGAGTGGATTTCAGATTCTGATGCACATTCCACAACATAATTCATCATATTGTTCGATAGCAATATATAGTCGAGTCTAGACACAATTGAGTTTCTACACCATGTTTTTGGTGGATTACCACCATTTTTTGCATAAATCGCATCACATAAGTCGAGATCACCTATAAAATCATGAAGTTGAACACTAGACTTCAGGTGAGGTTTGTATGTAATATCAGCGTTAAGGTCACCCATTATAACCAATTCGTCGGTGTTTAGATCATTGACAATATTAATAATCTCTCTTAAGAGAATCTCTTGGCTTTTCACTTTATCTACAGTAGGGGCATACATGTTGAAAACAGTGGTTATTTTACCATCAACAATGTATTGCCATCTACCGTTTACATCTTCTCTGTTAGCAGTTACATAATTCTTGATTTTACTAGAAACCAATAGCATCACCCCTCTGGCTGCAGAGGTGCCATGAGACATATACATCGAGCCATGCCATTGCATTGGCCAAAATTTTTCAGACTCCACACAGGAATGCGTTTCTTGTAACGCTATTATGGCATTTTCTTCTTTCTTAAATAGGTCGAAAACAGCTTTTCTTCTGACATCGCCATTAAGGCCGCTTGTGTTAAGGGATATGTAATTTAGAATTTCTTTTATATCATCAGAGTTTTGCTCCATGACTTATTCTGTTTACTTTGCTTTAATTATAACATCTATTGATCAATTCTTTAACCATCAGTACCAGACAGTTCCTCATCTTCCATGTCCTCTTCTTCGCTGGATTCTTCTTGCGAGGCTTCGTTTCGTTGTATCTCTTCTCTTACTACCATCCATGACTTGCCAAGGAGATTACCATTTGGAGGCCAGGCTGCAATGTTGTAGATCTCAGGGTCATCGAGGGAGATCCCTACCCCCCATACCTTGTCTTTGGGAGAGGCTTCGGCGATCTCTTGGGGTGGGGGGTCTACTATAGGAACATCTGTTCCAATATAGAACCAATTCCTTGTAGAAACCATTTAGGCTTTTTGTTGGCTTACTTCTACTCAGAAAAATCTATTCTTTGGACTTGTTCATATCTTGCTCTAGAACAGAAAACCAGGATTCTACCCTGGAGGTTAAGATTCTCTGAACCCACATTAATCTGTTTACTTCATAATAGTCCTCCATTAGTCTAAGACCCATACCCCCATTTCAGTTCTTTGAGATAGAAGTTCTGCGCTTATACTATGCTTTTTTTTGTTATTCCACACAAAATTCAAGATCAAAGTATCAATTCTCTTTCTGGCTTTAGAATCTCAAGTTAATAGAAGACATAACATGTTGTATTATTGGTAAAATAAAAGTATTCAATACCACTACGCTTCCTTTCAGAGTTAAAAATCTATTTCGCCAGTCATCAGCTACACTCTGCATTTTTTCCATGCATTTTTCAACATTTACCTTGGACATTTCTTTCTCGTTACGAGGACAGAAAAGCGTTACCCCAAGCACATTCATACTTTTCTTCCACTTGATTTCTCTAACTCTTTGATTTTGCAAAGTAATATCACCGACTATACATCCTACAGATTTAGAGGGATTTAAAAGCAAGCCTGAGTTCTCGCCAAACCTCCTTAGAACCTCTAAAACTCTAAGAAGTGATTTTTCATCTTTAACCATCAAAGTTGTGTCATCTGCGAATTGTACTATTTTTTATACACTTTCACCAATATTAATTCCTTTTATTCCTTCATTTTTACGAATTACCTGAGCCATTTTTTCCACACAAATTGTGAATAGGGCAGATGATATTGGGTCTCCCCGTTTGACTCCTCTACCTATGTCAAACCATTGTGACGTGTAACCGTTATCTGAGAAAACTGCTTTTGAGCCTGTCTATTTGTTAAGAGCCAATGGACCATTAACTGAATAGTTTGAATGAGCTATTTCCTGAATACCTAAAATGATTTTTTATGATTTGAAGAATAAAACATGGATATTCGATTTTACTACTGGCTAAATTTGACAAAAACAAATCCAATTAAATTCCCCCCCAAGGTCGCTTACAGCTCATAGTCGCTTACACATACAAATCAATATTGAATATGAGGAAAAGCTGGGCTCTTTTAGAGATATAAATATGTTGAATACACTCCTTATACTGTGGGACATGTTTTCACTAAAAACTTTCTTTGGGGAAATAAATGGGGAAAAAATATGATCGTTCACATATAGCTTACAACAAAGTGAGCCCATGCTCATCTTTTATGCACTTAAAATGATGCTATATCAAGGATATCCAATAAATATCAAAACAATGTTTTCCATTGCTAAGATAATGTAAAATTCTTCTATTTAACATAGAGGCAAATGCCAAATTCATGTTATATTATCTGCAATGATCTTTTAAATAGTTGTAGCACGGTCGCTTACATCCTCCTACCCGACAACAAATTTTGAATATATAACTATAGAGAGTTTTCTATTCACAATTTATTTATTAAGAAATTATTTTTTATTTATTTTCATATGTTATAATGTACCAATGTTAATAATGTGCAGCTATACTATTTATTCTATATGCATTCAAAAATGAAGAAGGCGGATTTTTAAAGCAATTTATGCATATACAACAACATATATTATCTACCCTAGAAGAATCATTTTCTGATGGGCCTATACACATATCAAATTCACCCAAATTTGTCTTTATGCCATTTTTGTCCTGGGTAGGACCTATTTTTCACCTTCAGATCTGTTCTCGCAAAAGGCACCAGGTGGCATCCCCGTACGCTATGTGTGGAGGTATGGACCTGCGTTGATGGTCCGTTCAACCAAGTGCATTGCTCATTTGAGGCAATTTTAAAAAGATTCTAAGAATTGTAAGCAGATGTGACCTACAAATGATTTACTCGTAAGAAATTGTGATATGAAACAAATTAATAGTAGCCCCCTAAAAATGTTGATGGCATGATGTAGATGAGTGTAAATGAAATATAGTTTTTATGAACGCCATTAAATTTTATTTGATAGAAATAAGAATTATCTAATCTTATCTTATTTGATAAAAAACAAACTGGAAGCACAGCAAGGCCAGGAATAGCTCTGGCGGCAAGGCAGACGGCCAACTCTGTCCGCCGTCGGGGATGCTAGCCTGAAACTGGAAGTACTTTTGAGTTTTGTAAATTTCTTTAAATGTACCCCCAACCGTTCATGAACAGTTACCGTTACCGTCCTTCGGCAGCGTTGTGTCATTTACGTTATACGATGTCATTTTGCATTTAAAGGATATGTTGTCTGAATAGACGAAATGTGCACTGGCTCTCATGACATTTTACTCTCTTTTTGCAAAGAATGTAGGCCTATTTAAGTCCACTCACTATATACCTTAACGTAGGCCCTACAGACATAAACAGAAAATTAAATATAACTCCCTGATTTGTGTGATTTGCCATTCAGAGAGACGATCAAAACAGTAGGCCTACATGTTTCCTTTTCCATTGATAATGTAAGTCCGTATACTATATATATAAGGCCTAGGCGGCCTAGGCTAGGTTTTAAACTAATGATTTGACCGAAAGTAAATCTAAACCCATGCAACTATTGGGCGCCTCACTATGACTGCATGATGATGGTGATGGCCACTGCTTAAGTATTCTGCAGCATGGAGAAACAGCGAGGACTAAGCTTGGATTTAGATTAGCCCGGGGATTAGCCCCAATGAGGACAATTCCCATTGATAAGCCGGTGACAGGGGGAACGCGCCCGTGAGAGTGAGGGTGACGCGGCGCGCTGCTGGGCGTGAGAACAAGGAAATGATGAAGACAACGTGACGTCACAGATACATTCTACACTCCATGCAGCGTCCCTGATACATCCGCCGTAGCGGAGGGCACCTTGCACAAAATAGTCCGATCTCACTTAAAGGTATCGCTTACTACTCGCGTCTTTTTATTTACTATGATTCTTTTTCGTGTTTAACTTGAGAAATTATAATGAAAAAGTAATTTACTGGTAACTTAGGACCAAACTGAGTGATGAATAGGTCCGCGGATTAATATAGTTAACTCTCCTATCTGTCGGCCTCACACTTCCGTCTCTTGGTCAGAATCAGTGTTGGATTCACCTGTCACATCTTCAGGCGCTCACTTTTCCCTATCCACAGAATGTCTTGGCAAGGATACATCGACAACTTGCTCGCCAGTGGCAACCTTATCAGTGCCGCCATCGTAGGACACCCTGATGGCCAGGTTTGGGCAGCATCCCCTGGATTTGATGTAAGTATGAAAATGCCGGGCGGCAACTGCATAATATTGCTCTCACTTCTCACAGTAGGCCTACTCTCTCTTACCGCTGGCTCAGAATGACCGGTGATTCTGGGCACCAGAAAAACCCTTGAAGAAATCATATTTTCCGGTCCATCATATCGAACTCACAGCTTCAAACGATCGATAAAGTCATACATATTTATATTGGATGTACTTCTTTATTCAGGGTCGCATTTGAGGGTCTAGTAAATTCATTAAAGCTGCAATGATCTGGCATACTTGCCACTCACAGTGCCTCTTGTCAAGATTTAGGACGGGTAGGTTGGGGTGGCGGGACCGGCTGCCTGTATCGAGACATCCCAACTCTCCCTCACCCGCCTGCTTGCCTCCTCTTCCGTTCCCTTCTCCAATACAAAGAGACGGTCCCGAAATTCATTAATATAATGAATATCCCAGTTAATCGCGTTCTGTCGTAGTTCTCGATAGATATCGCTGAGGCCCATCACCCAGTGAAAACCGCGAGGCTAGACAAGAGCTGAGGAACCGGGAGGAAGACCTAGGCCTAGACGAGTGAATTAGAGTCAATGTTCTGGAGCTTTCCTCGAGCGGAAACCAGGCCTATCATGCGCTTTATCTATATATATCAAATTTATGCTATGATTTCTTTCGTTTTCTTGAACGCTATGATGTGCTGACAGTCGGAGCTTTGTCTTCCCGTGTCTAATGACCCAGAATTTGGTCTACTCTCGACCATTGTAAGCTATTGTAGCTCATTGTGCTCTGGGCGAGGGTACTGGCGCTGTCAAAGACAAAGTGTCAAACTGCTATGCCTCTGTTCCTATGCTATGGCAGTGCCAGTGACTCGGTTGTGTGGAGGTCTGATGGAAAATACACTACAATAGACAATGCTTCACATCTATATTATGCCCTAATGTGTGTTGATGCCTATTCGAAACTAACTTATAATTAGATCGTTTTGAAAATGCTAGATTTTGTCTTTTTCCCAGTCAAAATCACTAATTGATTTTTTAAAAACAGAAATTGTAATAATGGGTGCCAGAGTTAAAACTTTCATTCAAATCTATTCATTAAATTGAATTAGAATGGTCTTCTGGTTATTGGTAAAAAGTCACAACATATCGGCGACATCACTATTCAAATCGCCTTGAGAAAAGGGGGCGTGGACCGCGATCTATGATGTTGACAGTTCAGTTTTGACTACATGTACCTTTATCATGCTTATATTAGTTTTAATTGGCTTCAAATGTAAAGATTTGTAAATTGTATTTGTTTTTCGGATTTTCAGTTTATAGTTTTGAACATTCGGATTCCTCAAATTTAAACTTCTCAGTGGGTGTTCGACAAAAGCACCTGAACCAAAAGGGCGTTTGCGAGAATTTAATTTAACCCATTAATTACTCATACATTTTGCACTAATACTCCCTGGAAAACGGAATATTTTAAATCATGGTGGCGTTCCAAGTTCAGAGGCCATTGGGTGCTGGACCATTTATGATAATGCCTTGCCCGTATCGTAATCGCCAGGGCATTGTGCGACCTCCCACCCTATTGATGCAGTCTGACTCATATTTGTATGTCGTGAATGGATATGCCATTCTGGCATCCCTCGTTATTGTCTGTAGCTGTCAGCGCACGTTAGATAACTCTTTAATACGGTAATAGTACTCGTGAATACTGTTTCATTTACAGTTGTATCCCGGAGAGATAAAGGCAATCAGCGGCGGATTCAGTGTCGATAGCACATTGACGGGAACAGGAATCCTTGCAAACAACACCAAATATTTCCTCATACAGGCTGATCCGAACCAGATGCAGGGCAGGAAAGGACAGTTAGGCATCTCCATAGCCAAAGCTGGAAAATGTAGGTTAACGATGAGGTTCTGATCCTGATAATAGGATCGTGTGAATACTCAAATTATTGATATACTAGCAAATACTTGCTAGTGGCTTTAAGAACATTTATTCCACCTCAATTTAGTCCCATTCACTCTAACCTCAATCATCCTCTGCAGTAACTAGTGGTTAATTGTCTGCGTACAAACCACCAATGTCACCTTATTCAATAGAGTTAACAACACTAGTATTGACTGTCTCGCATTGTTATTGGTTAGAATCAATAAACACTTGTTACTCCTATTTCAATTACAGGTGTGATACATTGATAGAATCAATGAAAAATGTTACTCCTTTCTCAATTACAGGTATGATAGTCGGCACATACGGTGAGGGACAAATACCAGGAAACGCCCGAAAATCAGTAGAACATATGATTGATTACCTTAGAGAAAGTGGTTATTAGGTAAATACATACAAGTTTACTACTTATTATATTTATAAGCGTTACGTTGCTATAGATGGGATATTGATTGACTCATTACCTGCTGCTAAATGTAGCAACAATCGGTATCAGGGTCTCATTTCATCTACTAAAAGGATCCACTGGGACCTTTCCCCAAGAAACGTGAACCATGTCCACGTGACAAGACGTTCTGTTGGGGTGGGAAGCCTTGAGGGATGACCTAGATCTAGAGTGACTTGTTTGTGTTCATTGTAAACAAGGGATCACTTGACTGGATCAATGAAATACCCATTCCCACCACGCGTAAAATAACTATGCAGCGACTGACAGAAAACATATATTGGCACTTGGTAGCAAATA
This sequence comes from Sthenelais limicola, assembly GCA_942159475.1. Lineage (NCBI taxonomy): Eukaryota > Metazoa > Annelida > Polychaeta > Phyllodocida > Sigalionidae > Sthenelais > Sthenelais limicola. The sequence goes on from OW804100.1 coordinate 43,253,142, forward strand.
TATACTTATATTTGCTAAACGGGACTAGATAGTCTTACTCTAAGCCCCCTTGTAGATACTTGATGGTCAGAAAAAGCTATAGTGTTGTTCCCGTTTATTAAATATGATATCAGTAAAACCCTTCATCTATAAAAATCAACCAAATTAAATATAAACTATTCAATAGCTAGAGAACATCGAAATAGTTGAAGACATAGTACGACATTTCGGTTACTTCTATTTCTCTGAAACTAAAAATTAAAAATAAACTCGGAAATGGTCACCCAAACCCGCGAATCTAATTTATGAAAACATATTGACACTGGGTTTGGGGGCACTAATTTTGGTTGTCCGAACAGCTTCCAATGTTGTCCTGGACTCGCCGTCACTTAATTTGACGCCCCTAGTTTACAGGCGATTTGGGCTAAATTGTCGCTGGTAGCTCGCAGTGCACCTGGTAAATGGTTCGCTGATATGATGCGACTACAGTAAGTGAAGAACCAGAATTGGTTTCTATATTCGTTCTCAATACTAGATAACTCAGCTAGACGTAGGTAGTCCAAATACCAACTCCCCCGCGCATTGGTCTGAATGACCTTGCATACTCGACTTCTGACCCTGGCCCAGTCCAGGGCGGGGGAGGTGGATCCTTTGACCTCGGGTTCAATTTAGATAGTTCATCTCCCTTGCTCTGTAATAGTGTGAATACATATGTGTAGGCCTAGAGGGTTAACCCTTTAAGGGCAGAGGGTCTGATAAGGGAGGTTGTCTTTTAAATTGTCCCTTATTGTGGCCGTACCAAGCATTATAAAAACGAAAAAATCTTTTTGATACTCCAAATATTAGTGAAGTTATAGTCTTTCAAAGTTGCCTGCCTGTTAAATTTTGAGCTAAACTACTTAGCCTAAGTGACTTTTTAAAAGGAGATAGATGATGTAAAAGGCAATGATGTCCAGACAGTGAAAATTAATCAGGACAATGCCACATAGTCTTTTTATCACCATTTTGCTGTAAGAAATGCGATTTGTACTGAGTAAATTGCACATGAACCTAAATTTTCTGCTCTACTTGTTATGAGTTGTAATTTAGAAATTTCATGTTTTATGTCACCATAGCAACCATTTACCAGATATACACCTTTTCAGTTGAAAAAAACGGGCTGTTTGGTTGCCATGGAAACCATTCTAAAGGAACCATTTTCAAAATCCATCAACTTTTACGACCATTCATTTTATTCAGCATGAAAAACTGAATGAATGGCATTTTTTCAAAAAAATAAATTTTGATTTAGTTTTTTTCCAATTTAAGAATGAATATTGCATAAATAGAGTTATAATTCTTCCAATTTAGCCACAATCTATTATGGACACCAAATTTTCTGCATCTACCAGGCACAAGAACTTTTTTTTTATTATTGGTCCTTACAACATTTGGAACACATTGACATAGGAGGAAGAGGGTAAAATAGCAGGTTTTATTAAATGAATAGCATGTCTTATAGGCAATATTATGGGGAAAATGACCCAAATAATAGTGCATAAATGCACTACTCGCCCTGATAGGGTTAAACATCCTTGGATGTAGAAAGTTTAATACTATTGCTATTATACGTGTTTTATAATCCAGTGGGATGTACTGTATCCACCCCTGGTCAATCTTGTAAAATATTTTGCTGATATCTTTGGTTTCTTTTATTCTTCCAATTTTCTTTTATTTTCTATGATAGAGAAAACAATATGACACCAGGTAGACATAGGATAATTGCTATTACCTGTGGGTGTGTGGTAGCATCTATAAAGATATTAGCTTGATTTGACCTACTCGAAGCCGTTACACCCGGTAACCGTATCATTATGCATTGAGGCATAATACCTCAATAAATAATATCATGAACGTATAACTACACCGTCACAAATTACCATCCTTCATTTGCATCAAATACATCGCCTGGTTTACGAATTAACAGTCAGTGGTCTCTCCATTTAACAGCTCTTTTTATTGCCTTTTTGTTCATGATTTTGTGGAAAATTTGCAATTCGTTTTCACTGTCGATATATATTCGTGATCTGGTCGTCTGCACTAGTGGAATGTTGTAGTGCAAATTGTCCTCAAGTGATCGCAAAATGTCCGAGATAAGCTTCATAATTGTGTGTGCTGAAGTTGTGCACACTAATTAATCAATAACGTACTCATGGTTAGGATTCTGTTTTAATCGGCCTATGTCCATTTTAAACAGGTCTAGATCTATAGAACTATTTATCTTCTGGGAACTGAATGGGTGTTTCTGGTCTGAGCTAAAGAATTATTTGATAGATATCTCGCTTTATAGATATAATTTGAAATACTGCCAGAAGGTTTGCTAAATTAATCTGGGACCTATTTCTGGCGGTTGATATGGAACTGCCGCGATGAGAAATGAATGATTTGCCCCTGGGAAAATATATGCATGAAGGGAGTTTAATAAGTCCCACATGTCGCGGTCCCAGAGCATCCAAAAAACATGCCTCGTGCGTATGTTATCTGGATGTATAATCGGATAGGAGCTATGGTATAACCAGCATCTATGCCTGATTCTCCACATTAATACACATTTTGTTTGTACTAACGATCGTACAAGTAGTATGTCCAGAAGTTAGCTTTATAATCTTTATGACTGGGGTTAGTTGGAGTGGGTATCGGTACATTTACTGAACCCTTCTGTACCTGATCAATTATAGGTTATGATTTACTGACGTTGTCCCATGAAGCGATATTTTGGTGATCACTTTTAGTTAACCTGATTATAAACCATGTATTCCCCTGTGTCATATCTAATGCGGACGTTGCCTACAGTGGCCAATACACAATCCATGTTTCGGTGCGCGATAGAAAGCATTTCTATCTCTAGAAAGTTTTTATTGTATGATAGTACAAGTGTGGAGAGTAATACCATCAGTACATTCCTCCTCTAGCTAGTCTCTTCTTTCCTCATATGATATATACATTTTTTATTTCTCCTTCAGAGTACAACGTACCTATTCACGTAAACATATAAAAGTCATACATACTTCATTTATCAAAGTTATCGTAGCCGGCCTTTCAGAGGCAAGGTCTACACTTTGAACAGTCTTTTATCATTATCTTGTCGATGATAACATTGGTACCCGAGCTTCTGAATAACTGGATTTGCTTGATATACTTTCGATACTGCCATCAGACCATTTTTGCCACTCATTATTTTACCTTTGGTATCGTTCGCACTTAAATATATTTTGAGGCTATTTTCTACTGTCTAGCCTCTAGGTAAATGTCCTATATTTCTACAAACATTCTTGACATGCCATCTGTTGTTGGTTGACCTTGTCAAATATTATCATTCCATTAGATAATCCCAGTGAGATTATTATAAATTACAATACAGATAACTGGTACAATCTTGCTCAAGTCGGTAGGTGGTAGTATGGGGGGTTGGTTACTGCTGGTGCTGTACATAACTTAGGGTTGTGGCGTGAGTGTTAGTACTATTTGTAAGCCGGTCCCTGTCCTTGTGTACAGAAGATGTGGGTCTCACCAACTCATGAACTCCACACAGACACCACGACATGTAAATATACACTGGCAAACCTCTCAAAGACAAACCAGTCTGTTATCATGCTACGAGCACTTTGTCTGACTTGGCATTAATATATTGAATATTTGGAAATAGTTTTTATGCAATTTACTGCTGGGATTGGTTTGTGTGTGAGGGAGCCAATCGGTTTCTGTTCAGACTGTTCAGGACTTGCAGGAGAGCGCTATGGAGGTGTGAAAAAATTCTCATAAATATATATTATATTCACCTCATATTCATCTGGTATAATCGCCATAATATGTGAATAAATAGCCCACTGATAATAGCTAGTGTCATCAATGCATTGTGAAGGATGTATTTAAATATAAAGATAATCGAATACGAGCGAAACATCTCGAAGGGACATCTTGCTAGGCCTGTGGATGTGAGCTTTGTGGGTTAATGTGCAAATGAAGGCGTTACAAATATCATCACTCTATGCTGTGAACTTTATGTGTTAATGTGTGGTATGGAGTCTGGAAGCCACCAGACTTTGCTGGCGGCTGCTATTTTCCACTCGGCACACAGACAAGTTCCCCTTGTGAAATGTAGGCTACAATATACGTAAGAACCCCTCTTACTACCTACTCCCCCCATGGAATACCCCCGTTGTTGCAGGCATGCCAACCCCTCGGCTATATAATAGACAGGTAAGAAGGGGTAACGTGATTCAAGACGCCCACCCCAAGCATCACCCAACCCTCGCTCCTATACCTTTCCACTCTGAACCGGGTACTACACTTGGATTTGGTGCTGGTACCAGTTTCGGAGGTCTTGGCAGCTCGGAATGTTAGGGGGCGAAGAACAAATGAGCACTGGCAGGGGTAGGGGCAGGGGTAAATCTTAATGCTGCCTTGGATCTTATCTACTTTGTGATGATAAGCCCCCAGTTCATTCAGCCAGTCGACCTGCCGCGCCTGAGGCAGGATTAATTGTTTTATTTTGGTGCCAATGATCCCAAATTAGGTCGGCATATTTCCCCAGTTCTCCTGCCCTGGCTAGTAATATATTGAATCATAATAGAAACCTTGCCAGTGCCACCTGGGAATCCATCTTCATTGAAAGCTGTTTCAAATAATGGCCCGGTAGGTTCATGGGCTTGTTTAAGATGGTTTTTAGGAGCAGTGTCTATAAATTTGACACTGTCTTGACACTAGAGTTGGAAAAAACTACTATATTCATTCCTTTCAATGAATTCAATCATGGAAGTGAACCATCACTCGCACCCCTTTTCTCTCGGCACAAAGGAGCTGGCGGTCCGTGAGCTTCTCGAGTAGAACAGCTGGCTCATTCACTCATTCCATCTCATTTGTCTACTAGCCCCTAGATTGCCTCTCGCTGCCCTTCACGCCGGTAATGGTGGTGGCCAGATACTGTCTTTTTATGTTGTTCTGATTATGTATGTGGTAGCCTTCTTTTATTTTTTTAAAAGCTACCAAATCGTGTAGTTATTAGAGGGATTCGCAATGTACACAGGGGAACGGCTAAAACACACCCACCTTACTCTCACCATTCGTTTGTGCTCTATGGTAATTAATTTATCCTTCCTGCGGATGGTCGCGCCTATTTTTGAAATGATTAAATATGGGTGTTGACCCTGGTCGTACTTAATCTTATGCAATCATTCCAATTATAATCAAGGTGTGGCCAGGTCCATAGTACGTCACCACTCTAAGATTCTATAGAATTGAATTTATTGCATATTTTGGTTCAACGAATCTAATCACTGATGAAATGCTCTCTTTGTCACTTTTGCATGTGGTATTTCAAATACATTATTCCTTTGAGGGGCATTATTTCCGATGTAACAACTCATGATCAAATATGGCTACCGTAGTTGAATGGACGACCACGCTAATGGGCTTATGTATCATATATATATTATATATACCGCAGTGATGGGTTGGGCTGACCATTGTCACTGCATCAGGTTCAATTTATAGCGACATCAAAAGCTGACGGCATGGAATGGACTGACTTGGCAGCTTGCCTGTAATGGACAGGTAAAAGTAGTGGGTGGCTGGCGAATTTATTGTTAGTTTTCGTGGGAAATATTCTGAGTATTTTATTCGACCGTGTTCGGTAAATCAAGCCTGATAGTCTGATGTAATCTTCCATGTTTTTGTGTCGTGGAAGTTCGTGGTTAGTTCCAAATTCCTCTACCTGAGTGTAAATAAAAGCAACAAGATTATTTTAATGTCGTTGATCTAAGGTTTTCAGTTATTACTACTCATGTCACAAAGATGAAATAATGGGGTTTAGTTGTCTACATAGGCAGAATTACAACTACTAATGTACAGTTCAGATCTGTCTATAGGATTTATTGAGCCTTATCGTTCATGATATTGGTGCTGGATACATGCCAGGATAATCAGTTTTAGTTGATTTGCAAAGCTGTATTTCAGGCGTTAGAGGAGTCGTGAATTCCCATCCGTGACAAGGCACATACTGTGTCACTGATGAGCGTGCTTGACCCGGATATAGTGAGATGCAGAGCTTAGGGAAAAAAGTGCCGTAGGATGCTGGCCAGGCCGATGGATAGCTGCTATTCTAGGAACAAGGAAGCGAGGGGCGAGCTATCGATTAACCTGGTGTGGGGTGATCTCATTCATAGAAAACTTTTCTGTGACTCGGGTGATCTATGTTTCATAGATTGAAACGTACCAAGGGAGTGATAGGTAGTAAACCCAAGAGTTAAAGGATCTAGATTTAGGAAGAATCTTGACTTAATTGTTGTTATTAAAGTTCAGTGGAATTTTAAACGCCAGTACCCGCTATGTACTTAGCCCGATGCCAATAGATACAATGTACTTAGATGGGTTTATTAATATGACGATCCGTTAAAAGGTATATTATGTGGAGGCATTGTTAATATAACATTAATCCTTTTTATCAATTTCTACATAATCACTATCACACGGAAAATGCCAATAATAGCATGTCTGCCTGTATTCATGACAAAATCAATAAAAATGGCCGGTATAAAGCATCCCAAGTTATGCAGAAAAACTCATTAATCGTATTTACATGTAAATCCATGTCATTTACATGTAGTTGGTTGACCTTGTTAGTTTGCCTTGGGTGCTTAATTATTGACCGGTATATATATATACATATTGGGTGGACGTGAGTCACTGCAATTTGCTCTGCTTCTGTGTCTGGTGACTGAGTCAGCTAGATATGAATCCCACAGGTCTAGTCCACCCATCAGCTCAGCATTGAGTGTGGGTGAGTCAGATCAACAAGAGGTCAGATTGACAGTCTAGACCAGAGACATTTCCCCTTTCCATAAAGCCGAAGTGAACACTTCGCACAAGAAATCTTGTATTCCCACACCTACTTCATGTTTGTGGCTGCATAAAACACAATGGTACCATTAGTTCAGTTGAACGGTATGAAGCACGAACTCACAATTTGTGTTGGACTCGAAGGCCTACCATAAAGGTAGAAGTCGTTTTCACTACTCCCATTTTCTATATTCAGAGTGGAAATAAAAACACTATACTATTTGTAGGATACCATCAGTTGAGTTGAAATGGGAATGTATAAAATTAAACAGCACTATTTTACCAATATTTCGGATGATGAAAGGGGGTGGGGCCCAGTCTGGGATTTAGGCAGTCTAAAATAGTTCATATCATGAAGGAATGGTGCATATGAAGGGGAAGGAAAAAAAAGTCAGGTATCATCGATAGGTAGGTCGGCCCTTGATTTGGCCATGAGCGCCAGGCCATATGAGGCTGTATGTGATAGCTATAGGAAGAGCCATGGCACAGAGCGCTGAGCAAGTACTTTCCCTGATACCGATATCTGCAAATATGGCCTTGTTTTGGCTCCATGTGGGGTGCAGGGTTTGGCTTCGAAGGTGTAAGACTAATAATATAGCAGTAGTCATGGAGTACTGTTTAGTCATTTTTTAGTCTCAAAGTTTTTGGCCAATGTTTACCTGAGTTCTTGTTAGTAACCTTTGCATATAGGTCCACTGTAGATTGGGTATTTGTTGTGAAGGTTAGATGTTTCGTTAGTGTGCGGAAGTTGATTGATGTGGCTTTTAAGTGTAAACGAATGTTTGCCGAATTGGCTAATAACATGTTTGTGCTCTTCCACTGTGAGGGATCCGGTTTTACCACCACTCAGTTGACCTTTGCCATTAAACTAAAATTAACCCAACAAACGTTTGAGTTTCCTTGAATTTAAGTTTCAAACACAGTTTCCTTTTGACTATATTAGGCTTTCTTGAGTTATGTATATATGTGTTTTTGCATGAATGCATGACTGATCTTTAAACATTGGTTATAACAACTATAGTTCATATAGTTCGAATTATTTATGGGTCATGAAAGGCCGGCCATATGAATACGCATAGCTGCCTGTGGCTGGATGCACATTAATTAAACCTTTGCTAATTGCTAATATCAAAACAGTCGGGTATAGCATCCGTTACGGCGTTTCCTCTCAGCAATAGATGGTAGTATACTATCTCAGGAGTTAGTGGAAGGCCAGCAATAGGAGCTGAACTACTAAACAACCCGGTAAAACTTATATACAACAGCAAATACCTCTCCTTCTTCTCCCCATAAACCCCTACTCTTCTCTTTCCTCACTTTTCTCTCTCACACACATACGCCTGAAACCCGGGGATGCTGGGAATCAGAGCATGACCTTGAGGGTAAATTAGACGTAAGGAGATGGTTGACATATGAGTGGTAGGGCAAGGATGTCAATGGGTTAGCATGTAGAGAAGACATGTAAAACCTGCATTACAGGCATGAGTGGTGATGGAGTGTATTGACACAATGACACACTCATGGGGCTGTACTTTATGTTCTCCCATTCACCCATGAGGGCAATATGGCTAAGTTAAGGCTAAGTCGCCTCGTGCTCCTCTACCTCAATGTGATTCTAGACCCCGTTTGACTTCGTGTAGTCAACCATCTATGAGTGACGGGCATCTATGGTTCGTTTGATAATGGAACATAAAGTCAAGAATTACCAGCAGAGAAGTTAACTGAGTTGGAATTGGTGGTTAACGTACATTGGTGAGTGAATAAAACAGACTAGATGAGTTAAGGATATGATGTAGCAGGGCTAAGGTATCCCAATTCTAATGTTAGTGGGCAGTATAAGCCTTGCATTATTGCTGAGTCATGTTTGTGTAACCATGGCGCTCATGCTTCTTCATTTTTTCCCCACTGCTTCTATTATCGTTGGTTTGTTTCATGGGGATTTATTAGACTAGGGGTACTCACAGTAGGAATACTATTACACTGGATGTGATGCATCAGATGATAGTACAGCGGAGGATAACATCCAGACCCAGTGATACATTCAGTAACACCTGCGGGTAATATGCAGTGTTTGTTTGCGATTAGTATTACATATTCTCCAATATATTTAGGCTATGACATGGTTTATTTGTTTTATCAAACATCAATTGTTCTTTGTCCTAGCTTCTAAATCTGACTGTATTGGAACTTTGTTCCTCTGATATACAATTCATATTTCGGTAAATAGACTTGCCCTAACTTTTCTATTCCAAACCAGTTGCCTAAATCACATTGCATCCTTCAATATCTATAAGGCGATCACCGAAGAGAATGAAATCGCTGCGCATCTAGGGCTATCTAATGGGATCTATTTATAGATCAGTACCTTTCTTGTTTCTTAGGAGTCACATGGTCACCACCAACAAAAACTCTAATAAGTGACTTGCCTTTGTCTAGAGGGATGATAGATATCAGAGACGGCAATGCCTCCTGTCTTTGCTTTGGCTTAATACATCGTTTTCGAATCGCCTACAGGATATTGGAATGCATCATCGACTTGTTCTTGTCTACCATTTGGACTTCATTCTGTATTAACAGGCAGGTGTAATATACCTCCCTAGTAGAAAACCAAAGGTAAATATACCAGCCTGATATTAGTTAGGGCTCCCTAATAAAAACAAAGGTAAATATACCAGCCTGATATTAGTCAGGCCTCCCTAATAAAAACAAAGGTAAATATGCCAGTCTGATATTAATTAGGGCTCCCTAATAAAAACAAAGGTAAATATACCAGCCTGATATTAGTTAGGCCTCCCTAATAAAAACAAGGTAAAAATACTAGCCTGATATTAGTTAGGCCTCCCTAATAAAAACAAGGTAAATATACCAGCCTGATATTAGTTAAGTTACATGTTGAACAGACATCAGGTTTGATATCGATGCCTCTTGGGTCTTTTTAATCTATTGATTAAGTCATAGAGCGGTGGTGGAGTGTTACGCAGAATCATGGAACGTGATTGCCCCAACTAACAAGGGATTATTATCCTCTTAAAAGATAGTGATACATAAGTCATAATCCGCATTAGTGTTTAGATAATGCTACTATATGGTAGACTGGTAGTTGAGTAGTAGTCGGACTTCCGCATTTGGTCTCCGTGATACCCGTATTGTACACAGTAGCACTGTAATAGGATTTAATGGGTAATGCATATATCTCCATGTAGTCTGACGTGTTGATAATCGCTCCACGAACTTTGAATGGAGGGTTATCCCTTTGCCATACCACTTGTCCTCATTTACTGCCACCAGCATGCCCTTATAGGGTGTTGTGTGCAGCATTTGATTGTTGTTCTGCTTGGAGGAGGAATGAGAGCTTGGCGTGGTTATAATCGTATTAGTTATTGATGGAAGAACTTAACTCACAGCTTCTGGGGTGTAATACCCTGTAAAGACTAGGATGACCTTTTCGTGTACGCCAAATATTTACTGTTCACTTTTCTGAGTGGAATAAATAGTTTTGTGAAGGCCCCTATGGTCTATGGACAATTTGCCATCGCGTATAATATTGTGATTACCTGTCAACGTACCGGATTTCCTTATTTCTCTATTTGTTATTTTTGTTTGTTATTTTTATTATTTTTATAATAATATTATGGTATGAGTGGGATGTATCAAGTCAGTTTCCTGATAATATATCTGTTTGTTATTGAACTGTGGACTTGTGCAGATGTTAGCTACTACCGGAAGGGAAATGTTCAAAGTCCACATCACTAGAAGCTACTAGAATAATTGCTGACTTTGTACAGGCGTGCTTGTATTACCATATTTGGTTAACTATGGTGTAAGATCCACAGTGTATTTAAGTTGTCCTTTGAATATTGATATAATCTTTCCTTAATAGAGAAGTGCAATAATAATGTACTTGATCATTGGCCTTCGAGATTCCTCCCCCTGCCCGCTGAGGCTGTGTCACTCATCACTCTAGTAACTCATCACTTCTGTGTGTGAGCTTGAGATGATGGTATGAGTCATTTGCCTCCAATTAGTCATAATGTGCGTATCAGTGTTGGTCTTTATTTGTACCGTGCGTATGTGGGGAAACAATTAGCCTCCCAGGGCCTATTAATCCGCCTGCCCTGTTCTTGGAGACGCATGATCACATAATATATGGCCCCCTGACGTTGTCTGGTCAGAGCCGCACAGACATGGGCTCCCAAGGAGGCCGAGCTGACTGGAGAGTGGCTCAGGCTTGTGTGAGTCGTTGTGTGAATGGTAACTAAGGGGGCGGGGCGTGGGGAATGCTTGGGAAGACGCTGATCGTGGTTACTATGGGGAACAGGGCGATAAGGGTTAAATTGTTATGGATCGATGTGTCAATTTGTATTAGACAATATGTCCTTCCACACCAATGAATCTTGGTGTCGCAACACTGACTGGAATGAGATCAGGATCCGATATCACACGGCATATGGGGACTTACTCATCATTGGACTGTTAGTTTACTCTAATTGCAATGGGGATGGAGGGCATAGCTCCCCTTGCGCTTACAAGATCAAGTATATATGTTCTCCCTCTTGTTAAGATTTGTTTATTTTTATTGCAATACTCAAAGCAGGGAAGGCTGTTAATGGCATCATACCGTCTGACCCTTCACTACCCTACCTTTTACGTCCTCCTCAGCACTCCGCCTCCAGTTGAGGAACTGCTTCCAGACGGTGCAGAGGGGGCCAAAGCTTAACCCCACATGACGTCATGCCGCAGCGCCACGTGGCGGAGGTTACATAAAACACGCATCCCTGGGGGCAGCGCGGCGTGCGCGCTGCAGGTGAGGTGATGGTGGGGAAGGAGCTGGAGGAGGAGGGGCAGGGCCCCTACAGGCGAGCTGGCATTGTGCTCTATGCAATCATATGGAATGTTACCTAGCATTCTATGCACCCCACCAATGGCGATTCCAGCTTGTGTTCCTGAAGGCTTCATCTCGTCTTCTACAGGTTGATGTGCAGCTTTTATCTCTTGGAGCTTATGGGCTCGATCTCTGCGTACTCTCTGATGACAGGTGAATGATGTAGCTCCTCATCATTCTTCGCCACCAAATCCTCACTCCCCCACTCCCCCCACTCCTTCCACCCTCTATATCGTCTACGGAATGTCAAGAACTTTCACATTACTCCTTGCGAAAGGAGGTGAAAGAGTAGTAAGAAAAAATCTTGCCCTCTCTAGCTCCAGTTCTGATGAGTGACGCTGTTGACCTCGAGTCACTCACATCTCCCCTGCCGTCCAAGTCTGCCTGACTTAGTGAATTACCAACTCTAGTACAACATATAGTAGTAGCAGGGAATGAGTGCAAGATGTTGGTATCTGAATGACACACAGACGTGCTCCCTGACAGCACTCAGGTGATGTTTGGTCCTCTTGGAATAGACCTCTCTCTGGGTCATATTCTGGGGAAAATACTTTTTAAGTATTGAATGTAAATCATGATAAAAAGTGCCTTCTGTATTTTTACTTGGGTATATATATAACCTTGGAAGCGTTAAGAACTTTAGGATCCTGAGATACTTACTAGTGTGACGATTTGACTTATCATTTATGGACAAAAAATAAACTTCCTTAAGTGCAAGAGTTTATCTCTCAAGTGCGTTTTATCTGCCTCTTCTGGGATGAGATATATATCAGAAACCGACACTCGACCATCTCGTTTTTATCCGAATGTGATAGTTTCAGTTGGAATTGATGAGGATCTTCTACTCCATTGGCGGAAATAGCCCATGACTCATCCGGACCTGTCATCTAATTAAAGTGGAAAAAAGGGGAAGCTATCCAGATTACCGGTATCTGTTTCAAGTAAAAATCGATTAGTCCCAATGTCTCAACGCAGGAATTCTCACAATAGCCTTTAGTGGTGGAGTTGTCTTCCTTACGATAACTCGTATTGATCTACGAAGAAGTTCAGCATAAAATGGATACGTTCTCGTGTACTCAAATGCCCCCAAGATCACTAGGGTTTTATGCATGATTCTCGCTACCTGACACGCTGTAAAATTCTGATTTATGTTGGATGAAGTGATCGATGATTTAAGAAGTTACACTTGAGGGATGCAATAACCTCACAGGTTCATATGGGTTCAGTTTCTTATATTTGTAAGGGTACCCAGCATAGCTACCCAAGTATGATTAATTTTAGATTCACAGTTCATCAATCGATTTGCCATGAGACGGGTTTGAAATTAAACTGACAAACAGTGGGATCCCACCCTATTATGGAATTCATCCTTATCAGAAAATAGTGATGATTCGCTCAATGAAACTGTAGAAATCGAATGCCTGTTCCCCTAAAAAATTGAATAAAGAATGTTGATTTATTCATGAGAATTAGTCAATTCATATTTCTCGCGTTTCCGAATATATTAATGATATGAAAACCTTCATGAGAATTAGTCAATTCTTATATCCCGAGTTTCCGAATATATTTAAGATATGAAAACCTTCATGAGAATTAGTCAATTCGTATTTCTCGAGTTTCCGAATATATTTAAGATAGGAAAACCTGCCGTGTTACATTAGCTTTCAGTTAATCAGAGATTAACCGCTCTGTACCGTTGTCTATCGCTGTCAGGTGGTAGACGAGGTTTCTGGTGACATCTCAGACTGTGGGTTGGGTTATAAACCCTTCAGTCTCCCGACATAATTACCTCTCATGAATTGTTAATGTAACTCATTTATTAATTATCCAAGACCTGCTTTCAGGGGGTTATGACTAGTTTTGTAGCGTTAGTCCCTTTAGTACATTTTATGAGAGTTTTTTCTTTAAAAATATTAAAGATATCAGGCAGATATTAAGGCTAATATTAAACCTCATGGCCGCACCAAAATAGATATCTTCTGCCTATAAAAATGAAAAAGAAATAAAGCATGTAAGGCTACATCATACACTCTTCCGACTATCAATATCCCTATCGCATATTTGATCGCGAGTGTATTCCCGAGCATATGTCTGTATACGTCTGGAATATTTGTGTTGGTCAATGCTTATAATGCTTATGATATGTCTCTCAGTATGAAGAAGGCCCATTTGCATCTATGATGCTTATAAATGTCTCTCGGTATGAAGGAGGCCCATTTTCATGATCATCTATGCAGGAGTGTTCATCAAACAGATTTTAAGCTTGCCCTTGATCGGTATTTTACATGTTTTAAGAAACAAATATGAATTGGACCGATGCAGATTGAAAATACCAAAGAACCATCTATAATGAGGTACAAGCGTCTTCTCTAACTAAAATTGAGTTTTGCCACCATGTCTTTTCAAGACGTATGGTTAGAACTGAGCGGGCGTTCAGTAGTTTAGCTTAGCTTTAGCTTGGTCCTTCTGCCTTGTATCAATGTGGGGTGGATGGTGGAAGCCAAGCAGCTGGTGGGTACTTAGAGGGACAAGCAATCCTGCATAGCAGCCACATTTGGCTTATTGATTGTGGGAGGGATGCAGCAGTTGTACAAACACCTCCTCCCGGGACTCGATCCTGCTTCAATGAACATTGATGTAGCTGAAAATTACCCGCCGCAGTTAAAAGGACATAATGCCTGACCCCATCCCCGATCTCAAGGCTTTCTCACCTTTAGTGATGCACCGATTAATTTTCCATTATCGGTTACTTTAGTGCAGTGTATCGCATGGGTAAAACATGAGCATCATTTTTCTATGGGGTAGGATGCCCACCGGTGGCGTATTCCCTGCCCCGCTCCTCACCACTACTAATCTCTTGTTTATTGGACCCACTGAGGCTATTGTTCCTCAGTTGTTGTGTTCTTGAGTGGAAAACTTTGGTACGAATTCGGTTTTCATAGTCAGTGAACCAGAGGAAGCGTGTCAGATATAGATAGATATTTTGCTCTGGATCTCTAGACGGTAGACTTAGAGTTAAATATAAGATATATCACAGAACAAATTATTACTCTGAGGATATAACTCATTTAGCTAGGTGGATGTCAGTGGCCATTTTATGTGGTATTTGATTGGACAATTCTGTGACCGATAAAGAAAATATAGAGCCCATATAATCCATTTATGTATAACTATAAATGCCCTCTGTGCCCATTAGCTGACGATGGTGTCGGTGAGTATGTTTTACACACATCTCGTATGGACTCAGTGAAACCTGAGACTCTGACTCCATAGGAGTTTTTCTGTGAGTTCTGAAGAAGACAGCTGTTGCTTTCCTGGCAGATGGTTAACAATTCTGAAGTGCAGAGAGAGGTTTGGAACCTGTGGGTTAACATGACGTAAGGTGTGCTAGGTCAGAGGTAACCTGAAACTCATCACAGATGTCTACTGCTTTTATCTGAGCCTCGATATCTCTACTACATTACACATGGGCAACTCTTAAACAAACATTGGACCGTAATCGACTCCGACCTCGATTAGTTATTGGCGTCTACCGATAGAAAAATATCATTACTCATTCGCTTAGAATCTTTTCTATATTGTAAATGTCTGTACGTAATCAGTATATAGTGATTTTCTGGGGTACGTGGTAACTTTTAACTTATTCATGGGTTGATTCTCACTACTTGGGTCTTTATGGGCGTGAACTTTGGCCTGGATCAACAACCCCACACAGTTTCTGTTGGTCCATCCCTCCTTGAGGGAACGTAAACCCTGTGTCGTTGGCTCTGACTTGTAGAGCCGCCTAATAGAAGCCAGGCATTGCGTATATCCAGGTGATGAGTCAATGGTTAGTTTCATGCTGATGCCCCAGTAAACGCCAAGACTTGTGGCGAGTACTAGTAGCCTTGCTTCCCCGAAATAAGCCTTCATTACCCTATTTCCTGGAATGAATAATCGTGCTTTTCCTTTGTGACTACCAGGTTATATCTAGACACTACATGTCGATGGTCTTTCTTTGAATACCATTAGTCTGCAGTGTTAATAAATTATCTAGACATTCCATAAATCATTAAGGAATATTACGTTATCTTAAATGTTTGATATTGTACACAAAGGTTTTCATTTTATCTAGTTGTGAGCACTAATGTGGTGGAATACATTTGCTAATACCTTGTTTTTTCTGTCATTTCAGACGGAACAGCATCGTCACAAGTCATCATTTCTGCATATGTTGTGATATGTGCCCTTTGTAAATCCCTTCCCGAGGAACACATGAGAGGTCAATGTCATTACAAGGTCAAGAGTTCATCCACTAGAATTAATGTCAGCTTCAGGATAAGAAGAGGGATGTGACATCATGCTAAAGACCAGACGGCATGGATTACAACATTGATATACGTCACGTTTTCATAAGACACCTACTGAAGAAGGTTGATGCAATGGTCAGTTCAGGGATCATTTAACATCACCTACATCTCTTTGATCAAGCTTGTATGGGACTTGACCCATCAACTGACCTCTTCATCAACCTGGTTTTTCACTTCATCGAATTAAATGTTTCAAGGACCTTTGGTACGAAGGTTCCGAACCTGTGAAAAAAGGGCCAGGCAGGCCAAAACACCAGTGGACTGACTGGTCCAGAATATGTGAACGTTGTTGGGATGAGATGACAGGTTATGGCTGATTGATGTGACGTCTTAGACTCTAAAATAGATATCCATTTTGATAGCATTGTAAGGAAATGTGGAAGGAGACCCAAAGGATACCTGAGTGGATGATTTTTGTGATTTATTTCTCGGAATATTTTTCCTTCTTTAAGAAAGAGGGGAACACTTTTCTTTAATTTCACAATGTCTCTCCCAAATGAACACCTTTGAAGAAGATACGAAGTCAAGACTTTTCACTTATTTTATGTGGCATGTGATCATGTGACCATATTTTGAGTTTTGTTTATATATGTAACCCGAATTCTTTGAGAAAAAACTGTTTTACCCTTTGTTAATACGGACTAAAAATCCACTTTATAAAAATATAATATTAATTATACATGTACATGTTTTACATTCGAAAGAGAGAAAAAAAATGCTGGTGTTACCCAGAACGTATTCGTTCTATGGAATGTTTAGAATGTGCTGCAAATTGTAACGCACTTGGGTTGGATCTTGTGGCTAGTCAGAAAAAAAGTGGCAAAAAAGTATTACCTGACTGAGTCTTCTGCTATTGTGCTGGTTTAATTGACAAGTTATGTATTCTAGGAAGAATAGGACTTAACGTTTAGGGATTTGTTTTCATTGCAAGCATTGATTACTAATAGCGGCCATCCACTAGGTTGCAAGCCCCCAGCGATTGCTTGCGATGATGGATCCAGGCTAGGCCTTGCGACTTGCGACCCAATGGAGAAGCCCTATAAAGTACAGATCCCCTCTAACTCTGGGAATATCCATCTATTCATGCACAAAAACCTGGTTTCAGCGCAGTAAGTGACAGGAGGGGTTTTTCCCTTGTATTCGCTGCTGCAGCTTTACAAGGTCTTGGTTAGAAGGCTTTGGGAGCATTTTTCCCACCGGAAGAATTTCGCCTGGTGTGCTTTTTATAATCTTAATCTATTTGTACTCTGGAATACTCCTAAGCCAAAAACGAAAATAAATTTATGTGCCAACTTTCTAACTCGTAGCAATCACCAGACTTTTCTCTTTTTGCACCTAGTGTGTTCTCTAAAAGTTGTCAAAAGTTTGTGGACGGATTTTTTCTGTCAATAGATATACTGATTGTGCATTTTCTCTTAAGAAAGAATTCCTCTGCCAATAGACTGACGTGTGGTGCATAAAACTAATCATGAGGCATTAGCGTCACATCGTTCCGCATGAATAGGGAGAGAAGGAGAGGGAGGTGGGTTCTTGTCGGATCCGGTGGCGAAACTTTCGTTTCTAAGGTGCTTAACTATTCGTCAACTGTTTATTTGTCATAGGAAGGATTTACTGTGAGTAAAACTTGTGCTGTCCCGTAGCTTTACTTTGTTGTTTGAAAGGGTAAAAGTGGTAATCATCTAGCGCTACTAACACACACACACACAAAGACCACCCTGGTTTCTGTTCCCATTGGTATGCATCAACCAGTCCTTTAGATAGTATATCAGACTAATAACAATGTATTGATATCTTTATTTAATACAACCAAAGATCTTTACATAACGATCCCACCTAAACATGGACTATTAAAAACCCTTAAAGAGATGCTCAATAATCCGAATAGTGATGAGTAAGTTGATTAAAATCTCTCCATATTCCCTCCCCTGCACCTTTTAGGGTAATTCAGTAAGATATATATATACTTCACATACGCCATTGAGGTGAATCATTCAGCTCTGACGACATTTTTACATTGCTACTGCTGCTATTAAAAAGAAGCAGGGTTTGGCCTTGGTTTAGAGGTCATAGGTACAGGTCACAGTGTAAGGTACATGATAATAGCAGAGCTATACATACATGTATACATGTGTATTGCTGCTGCTCTGGTAATAGCTAGAAGTGAATGGTGGTACGGTATCCAATGTTTTAAAATATTTAATCCATGAGCAGCAACAGGAAATCGATCATATTGGTCTTGCAAAATATTTAAGATCAGATATATATACATTAGTCTCATCCGAACGGGAAAGAATGTTCGTAACAACATGAAATTAAAATAAAATATTGTGTGACAAGTTATCTTCAATATTGAAACGATTGACCTATGAATTGTGGGGTGTCTGGTTCGTTATATATAGTTATATACATATATATATACAAATATATGGCTGAACAAATTCTTAGGTGAGTGAAAAAAGGACACCATTATATGCTTAATACCTGCTAGCCTAGGAAAAGTTATGTTTGTCGGGGTATCTGATGTATAAAGGAAAGCATAGGTTTTTAACAGTGAATATGATTATTCCATTGACCATCTTCTCGAAATCAGGGCACGGGGAACTAAGAGGACATCCTTACATCTAGCGAGAGAAACCCTCTATCCTAAAAGGGGTTATTTTTCAAAAGAAAAACGACTGGTTCTTTTAGTTTGTGGGCATAATTAGGTAATGATCGTTTGTCATAATTAGCTCAATATTTGTGATTTGACATCTATATGATTTTATCATTTTTATTCTTTTTTTTTCATTTTTCGGAAGGGAACACAGGAGCACATTTTGTGACAACAATAAGTGTTTTTTTTAAAAATCAGTTTTAAGTACAGCGTTCATAAGAGTAGCAGAATTATTATCTATACGTGTTCAAGGTCTAGACTTGTATACTATAATCTTCCAATGTGAAAACCGTTTAAAAATAAACTTACCTAATCATATATACAAACATTTGTCTTTGTCTTTCTTAAGTGTCTAATTTCAAGCCACCTCCTCACAGTTGTGATCAACTACTGCCCAGCGAAAAACATTTAAATTAATTTCTTTAATCGAAAATGAATTCTGGAGACAACGTTGTTTCTGGAAGGGCGTCATAAACTAACTTATTTTCGGAACTGAGAAATTTCTTTGCAAATAAGGTAAATCTTAACATTGCATTCGTATGACTCTGAACTATGAATGGTTAGCAAAGGGAAATTGAACAAGAACTTAAAACACGCTTTTACCTATCCAATCGAGAACGTATTGGTACATTTTGAGGAATATTTGTTCCCATCTGTGTGTGACTGAGCATGACCTAGAAGCAAACATTGCAACACGATGGATTTTGGGTTCACGCGATAATTCGATGCTGACCTCGGTTTAAAATTAAAAGGACTAGTCAAACCATGTGTACACACTGCTTTAAACTTGAACTCAAAAAACCTTTCGCAGATTGCTCTGACCAGGTTAGCCGGCCTTAGTCGAATTTTGTTGTAATATCAGGGCTATACATAATAGCTCTGATAATATATACCATCACTGCTTTAAATTTCAACTCGCAAAAACCCTTTGCAGAGGGCCTTTTATTAGTGCATTTTCAGCCTGGAACTGTGATACTGTACAAGGCTCGGCTTTTTACGGTACGCTCAACATCTTTGATTTTACTTCCAAGGAATATTATAGGAGAAAGCTTCACTATTGTAAATTATATTGTCTTGGAAGTTTATTGAATAGATATAAATGATATGTATAGTCTACATGTATCTCTAAAATTTTATATTTGCTATCTAGCCAAAGACTCAATACATGTATGAAAAGGAAAATCGAGGCACTTGGCAAAGGCAATGTCTACTCCCTTCTCACGAAGTACCCGACTGATACTTTATTTTGAAAAGTTAAAAGTACAAAGTTTTTTTGTAAACTGGTTTACTGGCGGTAAGTCAGCTGGTTCCTGTGACACACGATGAGTAATGATACTGGCTTGTATAAATATCATTTATTTGTGCCCATGTATTTCAGGGTAAATACACATCCTTCACTTCATGTCATTCCTCTATGCTGTCAAACACCTCCCACACCATCCCGCTCGTTTCTGGAACACCACAGGAGAAATGTCGCCGTATTCAGCTTCTATTTCACCATGGGTGTATGCCAGTCATTGGAAGGATATCATTTCCTCTTGTAGGCCTACCGTATTTCCGTGAACGGAAGCCCGGGCTTTTATTTCACTTGGATCAGGCGTTTATTCAATACATGGCTAAACTCCATGGAGAATATTTTTTTCTATTTAATATTCTTATACAGCAAATCTGAACGATAGTCGAATTATTAACATACAAGTACATTGTACAATGAAATTATAATAATCAATTGAAAACATTAACATTAGGATATGGGCTCACGGGTGATAATTCGTTACAGAATAACCATGGTCGCTGTGTCTATCTAGACTTAACTATGCTGAACAAAGTCCAACCTAAGACCATAAGGTCATGATTAAAATAAACTTAAGAAATTATTAGTAGTAAGGTACATCTAGTGGCAGCGTGAAGGTACAATTTAAAACTTTAAAATAAAGTAGGGCAGGCAACTTGTGCAAGAACAGCTGTATGAGCTGAACTAGCCCTGGTAAAAAATTCCAGAATATGAACGATCAGTTAAGTGTTAATTGCGATTATGCTGAGTGATTACTCGAGGCGCGTTGGATCTCGTATAGAAAATTATTGGCCCCTAAAGATACCACTTCCATGCAAGCACATGGGTTGAGATGACAACTCATGAAAACAATTCTGCAAGGATTCTGCGTATTTTCTAATTGTATGTTAAATGTGGAGTGGCCAATAAAAATGTTTAAATGCAACGCTTCAGCCCTGGATAAGTGCCATGCTAAGGTTGACTAATATTGGAACCTACTCCAGCATCCCTTATATGGGGAGCATTATCAATATCGCTAGAAACAAATGGTGTCAAACGCACCATCTAACCGAATTCTATATCAGTAGTGGCTCAGATATTCATAGGGACAATCAAGCATGCCCACTATCTATGCACCATTATACCATAATGGTTATGAGAGCAAATGCTCTTTTGCTTAAGTATAGCTGAACCACTTGAATGATTATCAGATGAAAGAGGGTTACGAGGCCCTTCTTTTTTATGTGAAGATCTGTTCACACTTCATATTCAAGGAGCTTAATTCGCCATGGGGTATTGTCCGACATGTCGGCTAGCTATGAACATTAGCCCTGTACAGGGCTATGCGGAATACTCGATTGAACCAGATGGGGAGTGGCTGCGATAATTTGTAGAGAATTTCAGAAGTTTGTTGTAACCACTCACTATGTCAGCAAAATAAATGTTTAATATTTCATGTCCCTACTTGTTTTGGAATTCGTTTTCTTCCGGCCGAATTGACTTCAGATTCGCAGCAGCAGCAAAATATTGATAACTTCAACTTCTATACGTCAAACAATGAGAACATTTGGCAAGATTTTTTTCTTGATAACTGAAAAATGCAACTGGCTCCATTTTATTCTCGTTGCTTTTAGTAAAGAAAATATGTGAAATTCTGGCCACTCATACATTTTTGGTCATATTCGCTTTTCCTGACATCATTCAGTACATTTTGTGATTTATTCTGAGTCATGATTTGACTTATATCACTTGCAGTCCAAGAATCCTATTACTTGGTTGAAGGCACTACCCTCATCAGTTCATGTGTATGCTGATTCAATCAAAAATAAAGACAATGGACACTAGTAGTTAAAGTCGGATGATGTTTTTATTCCCCAAATATTGCCCACCATTATATCAAGACAGATTCCACTATGTGCATTACAGCGTTATAATAATTTGCATTTAACAAGTTTTATTTAGAATAATTAAAAAACATTCAGATCTAACAAGTCCATGCCAACAAAAGGTGAAAGGAAATCACAGCAGCATTAATAGTAAAGTTAAACCATGGACAAAATCTCTTGATTAACAATCTTGTATATAGTAAAATATGATATCTAATTACATGAGGAAAACTACAATAAACAAAATTGCAATGGTAACATAATTTAAATACTATTTACGAGTTCTTAAGGGAAAACAGTCGGGAAACTGATCAATCAGACATTTTCTACCAATATTGAGTAGCAAGAAAAGGGATATTTTCATGTATAGTTCTGGGGGTTAATTTCCTTTATTTTTAATCTAAAGAAAAATAATTTGTGTATTTCAGTTAATAATTTGTGCATTTCAGAAATAATGTTAAGGAAGTGAGAATCATGTTACCCACACGCGACAGATGCCAAAGGAGGAGGATGTGGTACAAAATGGGAAACCACTTCCGGAAATATGATAGGATACAAAATGTCAAAGGCCAATAGAACTGTATCTATCCTCCTTATGTCGATCCCTGTTATTACACTTTCCCAACGTATTGAAGTTATGGCAATTTAAAGCCTACTGTCATAGCATCTATCTTCAGAAGACAAAACCAAATTAAGGAAAAGGTAGCAAATGACGAATAGCATAGTCTCCAGAAAAATATTAGTTACTAGGGTAGATTGTCATTTACAATTGACATTACTGATTATAGATCCACAGTATCTATAAGTCACAACATAGTACTGTGATGTAGTGGTGATATTTTACTTATTAATAGGTCCTTGGAGGTATCTATAGTATCATAGCATAATTAACCCAAATGCAATCCCTTTTCTGTCAGCCTGACATCATTTGCAATATAGAATATCAAACCAAGAACACTGTAGTCACTAGATTTGGCGCCCACAGAGAGGACATCAAGAACCGTGACACAACCGTCTCCAGACACTTAAAGGTAGCTCACCCTGATCTAAGCTGAGGCAAAATCACACAGGGGTAAGGAGGAGAGAAGATGGATCTCTAGACCCAAAATCCTCTAAAATCAATCCAATATTACACGTTTACAATACCGAATGAAAGCAACCTAGCACTATGAAACTAAGTAAACAAAGTGATTTGGATATTTAACCCTATGGACATGAATACTGTATGTTGACTGACATTTTCATGATTTTCTTTGGATTAATGTAGTTGTATAATCACAGTTTTTTCTCCCAATTGATATGGTCGTATGCATCAGGAAAATCTACTGTAAGTAGAAGTTGTACATCGCTTTTTCCTTAGAGAAATACACGGTATCAATCAAATCAAGTAATAGGACAAAGTACATACTCAATTATCAATATCATTTTATACAATAGTAAAGGATAATTATACTCTCAGTACAACGTTTCCTTCGTCTCCTTGTTTCTCATACTGGGTCGAATTTCCATTTTTCATTCCTTTTAACAAGAATCGCACCCACTTTAAATATCTATGCTTTCACTTATATTCATACATTACATTCAATATATTTTCGACAATGTTTTATAAAAAGGTACGCTTTGACCAGTTAGATACATAATTAATATCAAAACCCACGTTTTCAATCCCAGCACAAAAGGGTAATTTTACTTCGAGTCCTAATAAAATTAAATATTGATGATAAATAACTGTTTCGCTATGTATCGTTCTTGTAATGTCGGTATTCCGGCTTCATTTCCCACATATTCTTGTGAGGGGCTTTCATATTGTATATACAAATCTCCTTTAGGATCTCCTTAACGTACGTCTGAAAATAGAAAGATTATATAATGGATTACTTACATTACATCATGATCGGGAAGATAAACAAGGAACGCAAATTTGTCTGGAATAATCATATATACGGTATATATTTTTATTCCAGACATAAAACAAGAAATTAAAAAAGCCCACGGTATATATTTATACGCCCGTTGCAAAGAAGAATATTGAAACTTTATTTTTGATTCTGAATACCAATCAAAATCTTCAAGCTAGAAGAAAACACTTTCGAACTCATATTGTAATCTCGCTACACAGATTACATTAATACTCCATGGCATGGACTAGCAGCCTGGAAAATTTGCTGAAATTGGTCTGGAATAGCCTTGAATTTGTTGTGACTAAACCTATGAAGACCGTGTAATGATATTGGTCATTGGTATAATTGGTATAATGATACTGGGCACACACACAGTAGACGAGTAGATTTGACATCGCAGGACTGCACTTTTCATGACAATTCGTGCTGCCTTACACTAGTCATGAGCGCCAAGGACATTACTCTGAATACTACCAGGAGCTTACATGAGGGTCTTGGCTATTGACATACATTCAAGGACATGAGTATCCCATCTCTCATACAAACATACACAATCAACTATCTCTCTGAAACAGTAGATACGGTAGCAAATGTGTATTGCAGGCCAACTGTTCACTGAGCCTTTTTCTTTTTTATCCCATAAGATTTATCGTCGCATCGAAAACGGCCTGACGATTTGATTAATCCAATCTGGACGGGAGGCACTCGGCTGATGCCCACCAGTCATGCGAGTCCACTGGCCTGACTTCTGTCTGACTCCTCCCGTCGAGATTATCGGCTCAGTGGATCCGGGTCTTAAGGCTGACTAGTTTTAGGGGACAGATTCCGGAGGGTGGACATTGATTTTTAGAAGCCAGTTTGGAATGATGTGATTGGTCTCGATCATCGTCCCCTCTGCAGATCATAAGCCGATCCCTCAACTGGATCATGATGAATGAAGCTTTCATGAAAGAACGCAGAATGGTTAGACTTTCACTTCCCTGTGACTGAGTCGATGCCTGATCATGACAGCATAGAACCTGTATTCGATAAACTATATATTATATCTGATACCACAGTATCAGTGTATTTGGCTGCAAATTTAATATCAATTTGGCACTTTTTATCCAGTGCCAATGGCACTTATCCAGGACAACTAGTTCCATACTTTTCTGTCAGTCTGACATCAAATCATAGAATGACTTCAGCACAGTATATAATATAGCCTCATTGAATTCCAATGCCAACGTCCTATTTTGAAAAAAGCTCATAACTCTATTAAATACTGCACTCGCTCTCCAACATCTGTATCTCTATTACAATAGCCTTCCCCCTATTGCCAAGCTAATCATATATCCAATCGCACTAAATGCTTGGGGCATGGTTATTCCGGCCCAACATCTATACACTAATAAAGACTAATGTAGGCATCACCACTAGCATAGCCGTAACACTAGCCCTAGAATAAGAGGCTCGTCATCATTCCAGGGTTTGCATGCCTACTTATGGCGCCATGGGAAGGAAGAGGGGTACCCAAGTAAGTAAGTAAGTAAATACGTATGTATGCAATAAATTAATGTAAGTATCTTTTATGCATAAAATTAAATAAACAAAATTTCATGAACAAACGTAAAAACATGATAACGGACACGCGAATGGAAAGTGAAATAAGAACACAATACTATTAGCGATATACAGAAAACAAAAAAATAATATTCTGAGACCGTATGCTTTGTGTTAAACGTGTATCGAACTTTTCCCCTTCCAAACATCCCATAGTACTGTGCAGGCAGCTCTGAAGAACGTAGAAAAACTGACCCAACAAACTTGGTCCCAACGACCCAAAGTGAAAGACGACAGCCAACTGCGGCCACAGGTTTCACTAAACAAGCAATACGGTCAATAAACTCTGTAGTGCAGACTATTGAATGGGGCGGTGCTAGATGATGTGCAGAATACTGGCCGTCCACAGCCCTGGCGTTATATCCTTTTATACGCACCCAGGAACAGGAGGGGTTAAAGCTGGATCTGACCTTCCTTGGTCGCTTAGATCTTCGGTAATTGTACTTAGTTTTTTTTATCAGATCAGAATGTTGAAGATGAATATCGATTTGAATTGTAAGATATGGGTTAGATCTATAGACACAAGACAGATAGGAATACATATATTAATACCATTAGAGGTACTTTATCATCAAAAGAAATCATTAGTAGGTTGAATACCAAGATAGACAAACGTAAGTGTGCCATTTAAGTTTGTCAAAGTTGAGATAACTAACCAGCAAAATCAAAACCGAAAGAAAGTGGGTGGTGAAAGATGGTATACTTCCCAGTAATAATAACGCATCTTAAAATAAGATTATTGCCATGGGTCTTTAGTACTATCTTGATTTAATTGCAGTCGATACAAAACATGGGCAATAAGAGAATAGATGCAAGTGAAATACGAATCTATATTTATCGTATCTCCTTGGTTGAACAAGTCTCCATATATAGATCATTTGTCAACACCAAGTTCCTTCAGCGAATCACATATTGTGTGCCTTGGTGAATTCATGAATGATAAAGGGTCTGCCTATGTTTATATAAGGCCATTTGTATACGTAAAGTAGACAGTTAACCGGAGTATTTGTAAAGGTGCAATATATCACTGGGTCAGAAATGTTTAGATAAGATTTCCAAGACAATAATGAGTCAGAGATGTAGAATATAAAAGCTCCATCTACGGTTAAAATGGTCATAAATACTGTGTGTCCTACTTTGACATGACCATACCTTAAATTTATACACTGACATCAAAGCGTTAAAGGTGCAACCCCATCTAAATCGACCCAAAACTATTCAATTTTAGTACATTGGTAGCCTAAATGATCTGAAAATCAAGAGAGATAGGTATTTCTTCTGTTACCTTCCTGGAAATTTTCATTGTTTTTGTATTTTGTTATTTTTCAGTGGTAATATGGTGTAAAAAAAATTAATAATGCCGTTTGTTGGCCTCTTGATATATGCCCATCGAGCCAGTGCTATCCTAAATGTTTTAATTTCAACGAGGATTCCTTAAGTTCAAGAAGATGAAAGAGAGCTATATTGAAAATAGTGGGAATATGGGGTTCACCGAACAGAATAATTTGGGAAGATGATTTGGTATTGCAACACAAAGAACAAGCCTAAACCCTTTGATAGTATATCTTGGTGACTTTCGGAACAGTCTACAGCACAAGTAACGCAGCTTTAAATTGGTTTCTTTCTATCTGCAGGGCAGAATGCTATAAAATATCTTATGCCAGAAATACTGATAAGGGGTCAAATGAAGATCATCATCCCTAAGGGTACCAAGCTTTGGGACCTAACAGTGGAATACATGAGACAGAGTACTGGTATGTATAATATTCCTATTAAATCGGTGGCTCGCACCTGAATGACGATGAAGCTTCACTCATTATGAATTCCATTTAATAATCAATATGTACACGTATAAAAGGGGAAAAACACTTGCTTGTCTGTATATTGGCATAGTACTCAAAGCATAAGTACAAGCTATTAGTTGCGGCTTAGAAGCAGGATGAGATCTTCCAATCTCAGGAGGGCAGGATAGCCCAATAGCCACGTTCTACAAAGTATACAGTAACGTTTGTACTTATGAACAATTTCTGTAAAACGACAGACTTTAAAGATTTAAAACTTATCAGGGAATTTCCGAAGGAAACTTATTTGCAAACTACTAACATGAACACCTATAAATTTCATCTTTTGTTCCAGCATAATATGGGTAATCATTTTAAGTACATTGTATTGCACTATCTTTATCCCACATTCCCATTTATGATGTCATGAGAAGCTTGTAGCCTTTCAACTTAATATTTCTAAGATATTCAACAGTTGTTTTTTGTGTTAAACCTACCTTTATACAACAGGGGTCTTAGATTTCTTCCTCTCCGCCACATTCTTTTGATTCAACGTGCATAGTCCCATCTTTATTTGATCGTCATTTCTATTCACTTCCCCAAGTCTACCATCCTGCCCTCCTTAATAAATCCTTCGCTAAACATTATTCTAAGTGGGCTACATATATCTCCTTAAGCAAGTTTGGCTAATGTCATGAACACTTTTCAAAGTGGAACTGGATTATACAAATTAATAAATCTTATTAAGGACAAGGCTGATTAATAGTTCTCATAGCGCAGCTAATGTCTGGGATCTACGTTTGATCATGAATAATGTCTTTAATATTTACATGTCAATCACCATTCTGATATAAAGCCATTCCACAACAGAAAGTATCCTGATATCAGATTTGGCATTATCGTTCTCCCCCTGTCATAAGATTGGGAGACTCGTGGTGAATGACATTAGTAAATTGGATGAAAAACCCCGCAAAGGAAATCTGTAACCCAAGAATAAATAAAATCTTTAAAAAAACAATCATCGCATCAGTATTAATGTCAAAAAATGGAGAAATCCAGTAGATGTACCCGACTAATGGAATTAATAAACGTTTTCAAATAGACAAATGCAGCTTGATGTAAGGTTGGGGATTACGCACTGGCTGTTACACCGACTATGCATTAATTATACCTACTCAGGCTTCCAATGTTTCATGATGTAATTCGAAGCATTGATAAAATATGATGCAAACGATTTTTTTAACAGTAACAACTTAGTTAGCGAGTTAAATACATGATGTAGGATGTATAAGTTCACAATATATGTAAGTAATAATGTAATCTGATGGATCACAATACACGAAAACGGAACAAGAATGTACACATCCTAAAATAAACAAGACGTTTCCCCCCAATCCACAGATGATGTTTATTTCCAGTTTTTAACCTGTGGATGAACTGCTTCAACATAAAAGAATAAGTGAAAGTCAGATTCATACAATATTCAAGGTGTGCAAACCTTGCACACTGATATCGCCAACTCGAACTAATTGATAAGAATAAGATCTCACATCCGGTGATACTTGGAAGTAATTTTTTTTTACCACGGATGACAAAGCTCTTATAGGTGCGTGTAGGACATGCTAACAACCGAGGCAGGTTTCTGATATAGAAACTGATTAACAAGGTCAATATATTGAGGGCACAAGTAATGGGGAATAGAGCGCAATTTGCGTAGTATACTGCGGCAATTACTTCAGCTATATAGGCTGATAATTCTATCCATTCTGCCCATTCTCTGGGAGAGTAGAATGTCCAGCACCATCCCCCCTCTCCACTCTTTCGCCCTATTATGGTTAATTTTGATCCTCGTTTTTAAGCATTATGGTTTTTATTTTTTTGTTACAGTATTTTATTTAGGATATCCAATAAACAGTCACATTCTCTTTTATTGTTATTTGTTATAATATTATCATGCTTTGCAAATAGGCGGCAATAAAGCCAGCTTTATATATTATGTAATATATCTTTTTTTATGTCAGAGCCAGAGGAGTTAAGAGCAAAGAAACAATACACTGGCTTCCTTTTTCACACAAACACCCTCGCTTTACACAGACGACAGTGACGTAAAACTGTATCGATAATATCTGAGGTTGCTGATGCCCGACATGTATACATGTGTCCTAAATAAGAGGTCAGCATGTATGAACTC
This sequence comes from Sthenelais limicola, assembly GCA_942159475.1. Classification (NCBI taxonomy): domain Eukaryota; kingdom Metazoa; phylum Annelida; class Polychaeta; order Phyllodocida; family Sigalionidae; genus Sthenelais; species Sthenelais limicola. The sequence goes on from OW804100.1 coordinate 43,282,515, forward strand.
TTCATCATGAAGCTCTATCAGACACCGATCACATGGTTTATACACAAGATACTAGGCACGGTTCCATACGCATGGACGGAGACTGCTTGTATAACTAATACTTGTCTCACTTAATGACATTTTTACACCAGAATAAAAAAGGTTGGGGACTGAGCAGTCAAAATAATCGTATCCCCTCTATATTTGTAAATGTTTTTTTGTAAATGTTTCTATAATTATGACCTTCAGTAGACTGCAGTATAAATACATTGTTTTACTACGGTAGTCTGCGCATCTAGCTAGCTATCAATATCATGAATAAGGATAGTACGTATGAAGAACTTTCAAAATATTTATAGTATAGTATAGTGTTAGGAGAATGCACACATATATTTAATAATAATTTGAGAATGCTGTAGTTCTATTCATCAGACAGCTAGATGAAAGCAACGGGGGGACGGGGGATGTTTGGAATAGGCGTTGTCGTCGATGTAAAACTCGCTAGACATATTTAATATACATAAATAACATTTTGTACTTCCTTATGTAATAGGACATTAGATAACTTGGAAATCATGTTACGTGTAAACGTGTACACATCTAAACAACTAAATCTTTAAAAACAAATTTTAAAATCACTATTGCTTCCGAATCAAGCCCGATATGCCCATTGACATAGGCTGGGGGACTTGGAGCTAGTCTATATTACTTGATGCGATGATGTTAGAATATAGCTCAAAGTTCAATACATCTTCTATGACGCCAAGATTTTAAATCAAATAACTTTCATGGACACTGGGTGAGTCACATTAAAACCAGAACAAAGAAAACCGAAACATGTATGCTTACATAAGGAATAGGTGAACAAATTTCTCGATACCATTTGGCACACGGGGAAATATATTAGTCAATAAACTAAAACATAAAAATGAAAGCTGTCACTTTGTTTAATGGCTTAAAGCACATGAACGCTGCTCTAGATGTCTTTAGGCCTACTTAGGTGGTAATAACATGAAATTCTGAAAACCAGACAGTAAAGGCTAGACTGCACAAGAAACAGCCTGGAAAGGGTGTTTAATTAGTTTAAAATAAATCATTTCCAATAAAAGCACCACCATCCGTGTTAATCGGAATTAAGGTCACCCAATCAAAATACAGTGTTCTTAATTTAGATTTCACTTCGACTTGTCAATTATTACCAGTACTGCAGTAGCTAGTTATTACAATATGATTGACTGGCCAACACAAGCTCAACTGTGAGCGAGGAGACAGGACAAACGTATTCTCTTCCAAGATGTTCATCTCATACTGTAAGAATTTCTGATCCAATAAAGTGATCGAATATATAAAGTTGCTATCTCATTGTTTCCATTACTTTGATAACGAACTCAAACAAAGACAAAACCACAATATCCCAAAAGATATTGGAGTGATGTGAGTTTCTTCAAACCTGGTTTCAATTAGAACCAGGTGTGGCTAAGGACTCATTTCAAGTGACTGTGAGGTCACAATGTGTGTTTTCCCATGAAAGGCAGCCTGCATTCACCTATACGATGTATTCAGGGGAACGCTATCGTATAACATCAGATAAGGCGTTGCCTATACTGCCAGTATAATCTCGAACACAGGTGCAAGGTGTTAAATTTTCATCGCAGAAAACAACACTATACAGACATTATTAGAACTATTAGGGGAGGATGTTGTGTGATATTTGACCTTTTAGCAGGGAGAAATTGCTAGTAGAGCACGGTAGTATGTATTGTGTATACAATGCTTTGAGCGTAAGAGGCTCTTCTATATATCATGAAGTATGAGCTCAAATAAATTGATTCTACATGAATCATAACTATCTTAACATCCAATTCTCCGAGTTCCCCTTGAAAGTTGTTCCCAAGTGAAGTTGTTTATTTTTATTCGTGAAAATCTAAGGCTTTTTATTTTTTAATAAGTCTGAAATTCCGGGCATATATTCATTCAAAGTCTTAAAATAAGTTGATGGGAAAATAGAAATACAGCACACTGAATTCGAAATACAATTTGGTTCAGATAAGATTTTCCCATAAAAGTAACAGTTGCGAGGAGAAAGATGGGAGGGTAGGACATGGCACTCGTTGATAGGACAAGATAAGTGATCCAAGCCTGCGTTGAGATTATCTGAGAGCCATCTTATCTCTAATGAATAGCTAGAAGTCATTCATTTTCATCGGACGAATCCCTAGACTTAACTTTGAGCTGGGGACCTGGCACATATATCACTCATTTAAACTAGGTCAACACCCAAAGAACTGGCAGCTGATCATTCATGGTATTCGGGTCACCTTGGTGCCGAGCAAGACAAGTGCTCTAAGCTGACCTAGTTTCAGGTCACCTGAAGATGCTACTAACCCAAATGTTTCAAATTCTTTTTACAAAAGGAAGAATTCAGTAAACACTGGGAACAAGGACGTTTAAATATAGCAATATATAATAGGTATTTATTTGGCGATCCGCATCATTGTATGTACATTTAATTATATCTATTATTGACGGCAATCAATTTGATTATTAATGTAAATGTAATTGTCACTTTGTATTTTAGGGACAATAGTTTTAGAACATAATTATTCAACGAAAGAAATACTGATTTTGGATGAATACAATTTTCCAAACAAAAAACATTATACATTGATTCATTGAGCTACTACAGGGTATATAAAAAATTATCCCACTGAGACATATTTTACTGTTTTCGCCCATGGGTTCGAAAGTAAGGATGAAAAGGCTCGGGGCTGTTTCAAACGTCAACATTCATCAGCTGACTTCATCTGCTCGCCGCCCCACGCACGAGCAACTCCCCCCCCCCCCCCCCACACCCTCACACACGTGAGGGGCTATCTACCGCTGTTAGAACCCAAGCAACCCTGCACTTACTCAACATTTGAGACCAACAATTCAGCACTCAAATTCTTCTTAAAGAAGCTCCCAGGAGCTGAATACTAGCTATTTTCTGGGTATGTTTTTTTTATTTCTATTTTTTATTTCAATTAAAGGCCAGACATTTAACAACGAACAATTCAAATGTAAAGACGTATTGTATGTGACAAACGGTATGTTGTCAATAGAGTGTGTTATTTATTGATAAATTAAATTTGATAGGATAATGTCTTTATTCCGATTCAATTCAATACAATATATCATTTATTTGCACCTAAAAGTCCCGAAATAATGGCTACATCTAGGGCTAAAATGTTTCGTTAGTAATCTAGCGTGCTTACCGTTACAAAATTGTCTTAGTCATTCGGTATAAATTAGTAGTCATAATATAATATACACATAAACAATTGTCTAGATTTAGTGTGCCGGATTTTAATGATTGGAATGTAAGGGGCGGGGGTACTCATTTGGGGCGGGGGTACTCATTTGGGCGAGATGAATCTAGGGTCATAATTAAGTCAACGAATCCAGGGATGAAATATGAAGACCACAACCAAAGTAGGCTATAGGGGAAGACAATCTTTTGAATAAAGTTAACGTAGGCCGACGGACAGGAAAGTACCCCGGGAAAGTACACATGGAAAAATGCCCACTCTAACGATTGGACAGGAGAAAGCCCTTTGATCCTAGGCACTTTTTAATAATTTTTGTTGACAACTTGGAATGCAGTAGAACAAGCAATAAAGGTGATAACTTTATGTTTCATGAAAGAGCAAACACCCAGTTAACGCAGCATGAAATGCTTGACCGACTTGTTCTTGTGGCAAGCTAATGAAGCGTCATGATGCAAGTTGAGGGGTAGGATCTTTGGTAGGATGCGGGTGAGGGTGTGAGTTTCTCCTTCCATACACCACGCTTCAACGATCTAAGAATGTGCCCAACGTGTTTCATTTGCCAGCCCACTTAAAAAATAGTTGAGCTTATTTAACATAGACCCCAAATGATTGAAATGAAGAGAAAATGAGGCTTTATACATCAGCGATTTACCAGAGTTCGGTATGAAAAATAGGACGGTGCAAGTCTATTAAAGAACTCTTCGGTCCTTGAGGAAGAAACTAGGTATCAGTTTTCCGGCATATACCTTACCGTGGGAATGTTGTCATGGTAACCAAGGCAACGAGCCAAGGACGCAATGGATATGTTTATGATCTCTTCTCTAAATGGTACATTCCTGAAAAGCAGGCTTAATCTTCAATGATGCAGAACAGTGAAGTTTACACGGAAACTTACACACATTAACCGATTTGTATGCCGTTATTTACATCGGAGATTAAAGTACCGACTGAGTAGAAACACTATGGCTATTCACAGGGGAAAATTAGCCTTTTCTAATGTGACCGGGTATTTACAAAATAGATATCTCTAAAATGTCTAATGGACAAAAAGAACTTTTACGCAATCCAAACAAAGGCATGATCTATAAATTCGAAAATTGGATCCCAATTATTACAATCAAGCAATATATAACACATTAAAGGAGGTACATATGAACGCAAATTTCCCTGATGAAAGGGAAAAGAAAACATCCCAATAAGTAAGTCAACGACTTATGTTTTAGCGATGGTTAGAAAACTACCAAGACCTTTTACTCCAACACCAGTATGCCACCTGGTGTCAAACATTGAAAACCGAAAGTGAGACGATTTTCTCGTTTGCAGCCAAACTGATCATTCGCAGCTGGAGACTTTTAATCTCTCAGTGGAACTATCAAAAACATTCCTGGCAAGGAAATGTTATCACCCTGAAGTATCAGACTTTACCAAGACGATACACTCGCTACAAAGAAGGTATTTTAAACACGAGTAATGTATTGATATATTATAGCATGTTATAGCAGTTGATTGGGCATGTAGTTCGAATCTGGTTTTCTTTTAACTTTTAGATACTTTATAGCAATTCATAATTAATTAATTAAAACAGGTCATATTTCAATATTCTTCTTTGCGCGGGGCATATAATACATATAATAATAATGAATGGAACACGGAAAAATGTAAAAATCATTACTATCGGGATCTCGTTCAATACTTTCGTTTCATATACCAGTTCCATTCTCTCTATTATGATATGAATGAAAATGCAATGTTAAAAGTTTACATCAATAACTCAAGGAAACTAATACTCAAATCATGAAAAAAAAACCCATCACATACCTGTTTTCCTGTTAAAAATTATCACTCTACTGATTTTTATTACATTTAGTGTGGGACTTGAACATGTAACGTAAAAGAACAATACCGGTACTCACTATTGGTTGATCAGTGATGCGAACAAGATCTTTGATGTTGTAGTACTGATGCTGCTCAAATGCCTTGAACAGCATGTCCATAACTTTTTCTTTGTCAGCCCGAGATCTTTTATTAAGCTCACGCGAGCTCTTGTCTGGAAGCTGAAATACAGGATTGGAAACAAAATATTCAACACTTACAGCAACACAATGGCTGGGGATGGTGCTGGTTAGCAAGTGAATTAAACTGATCAAGAATGTCGAAAAGGGGTAGACATAAGTTTGTGTTTCCATTAATTTCAATTCAAATGAGGACAGGTGGAATGTTCGATCTGAATCCGCGCAGTTGTGGTAGCGCAATCGGGAACCTCACACGTCCCTCACTTAATTTGAATTAAAAATGTATGAAAAATGGTTCAAATAGCTGTCACTGACAGTTCTTCCTGATAGACCAGAAAAAATGGGACGTGTGTTCAAGTGTTTACAGATTATTGACAAAATTATGTCTCTTTTGGTTACACAAATTCTGAAAAATGCATCGGTATATAAATCTACTGAATGTGCAGAGATAATTCAACAATCCACAAAGAACATTCACTTGTATACTTCTCTACTAATGGGAAATATGAACAATATAGATGCTTTACTTACGTTGTGTGTATGAGCATAGCGCGGTTTGTAATTAATAACGGGTGCAAGCAATTTCTCTACTTCTCTCTTTGGTTTGTTTGACATTTCCACATGCAGTCTGGAAATATAACAAAAATATTTCTTACAACGAATGTGAAATATAATGTGAATAGGGAAAACAATCACCGATTCTATAATAAATTTCGCTACAGGACGACCTTCTGCTCGGTTACTTCTGTATTTCTCTTCATTCAGGCCCACATACGAAGAGTAACGTTAGTTGATTTTTATTCTTTTAGCTTACTATTCTACTAGATCATTCGAAAGTAAAGTCAAGTTAAAAGATGGCACTCTTCGGAAGAGCTGACACCATTCAGAGGTGACCTACCAATTGTAATTTACCATCAGCAATAAAGAATTTGAATTGGATTTATATTCAGATATGTCCTACCTTTTACCTCTCCGGGTCCAATACATAATTCCAACAACAAAATCCATTAAATGTAAAAAAGGGAAGATGTCTATGTTTGACGCCTATTAACACATTAGTTCCGTATGTGTAATTTACCTTTTCAGTTTCATGTAACTAAGGTCTGCTACAGGGCGACATTCTGCTCGTTGTATTACCCTTCCTTCAACGGCAAGCTGATCTAAGGAAGACAATAGTAGAAAACAACTGAGAAATAAAGCTGAATAACGATAGCAAATGCAGTGTACGTAGATTAAGTATTCTTGTATTAAGGTCAGAAGAGATTTACAACTCTACAAATTCTTTTTAAACTTAGGTTATTAGCGGGAGTTTACAAGTAATTAGAATACAATATGTCATCAAAACCACCATATTTACATTTCTAGGAGTATTGACCAGTCCGTTCGACGCAGCTCGTCTTTCAGGAATGAAACCAATAATCTTATTTTGACACATTTTGGACACGTTACTTACCATGTACGGACAGCCCAGTGTTGGGATTTACAGGAGCATCTGAAATAGATAAAAGCGCTACATGTATATCATTTTTAATACGGCCCTGAGCCCCAGGAGGGATATGCCTCCGTAGACGAGAATTTTAAAAGCAACTCGTTACATTTGACAATAAGAGCAATAAACCCATGGACAAATAATTCTAATCTAATCATAAATTTCCTTTGTGAATAAAGATGTAAGACAAATGGTATTTAAAACTCTCTAGCTGACTATTATTATTAGTCTATATAATAGGGCACGTATATTGTATTAAAGATTTCGTTTGATATTACTGCAATTTGCGAGATCCATATCTATAGGCATAGATAGGAAGACCTACAGGTACGTATATTCAGATATATACAACAATATTGCCATTTATTCAAGGCGAATAACAAAATCAATTTAATTTTATAATTTTTAGAAATAGCAAAAGTAAATATTTATAGAGAGGCAGGGTCCTGTGCAGAGGGTAGGGTGATAATTATCATGGACTATGGTCGGGAGTGGCTTGCTGCAAATAAGTATCTGTGTCTGGCTAACGGTCAATCTAGAATGTGTACCTGCACTGCTTGTCTGAGAGAGCACTGACAGTGACTGTCCAGCAATACCCGTCAAGACGAACTTGTGGTTCCTAGGGGTTGAGGGAGCGTCGGGTCCGTCCGATTGGGCAAATGATTCATCAAGGGAAAACATGACCTCTGGCTTCGCATTCGGAACCCTGAAAAATGGAGGAAGTGTGATAAAACTTAATCTCAATCACAAAGCAAATGTACGTATATTACAACAAATATGATCATCAAATTGCACTCCCAGTCACATTAGATATATGTATTAATCATAATCCTAAGTATAACATCTGGAAAGATATTGGACATTGAAATAAAGCGCACTAGGCCTAACACGGATAATAAATTTATGCGCTGTATGCATAAGTTAGAATATGATATGGAATGTAGGCCTATTCCTCTAATAGGGCCTAGTAATAGTAATACGGACCAAGTCCAACATGTGAACATTCAAATCGGTTCAATCCGGTATCGGAGAGGCATGGTCAAATGAAGTACTAGGTAGCCTTACATGATAACTGGTGACAACAGAAGCGGTATCAAGTAAAAAAAAATATATGCTCACTTGGATTTGGTGATTTGTAGTTTCCCAACGTCGCATGTCCCTTCGATTTTGGACCATTTTTCAGCCAAGTACTTTGGAACCTGTGAAGATTCAATGAGTGATCGTAAAATAATAAGAACATGATATTATTATATTTTGTTGCCCTCACATACCTTGTCATAAGAATAGCACCCTATTTTGATATGATGAATATAAATATAAATTGTTAGTGTGGGAAGGTTCACATATCATATCGTACGGTACGGTAGGTATAATGTAGGAATTTTTAAAAAAAATAGGAATTCTGAGGGGTTAAAATGTACGGCGCCGTACCGGTATCAAATTATCATTTAGGGAAGTTTTATTCTACTTTTAGGACTTTTTGTGATAGCATGAGGTATACAAAGGGATGGCCAGAGTGAGAGGAGGGTCCGGTAGCCGGTCTACTGACACTGGCCTAGTGTACGGTAGGCCCTTTTGGCCTAGGGCTAGCCTAGGGCCTAGTAATATTAGAACGAAAATCACGGAAAATGAACTAGTTTGCAAAATCTAGCCCCGCTGAAAACCGTTAAACGATCATACATAATTTGGAGTCTATAACTAATAGAAATTACCTTCACAAGCCATACGCCTCGGGCAGCTGCCCCGACATCTACTTCTTTCGGTCGATGCGCATTTTCTAAAACAGCCTGCATTTTCTCCACTTCTTGTTCGCTTCATTCACAACATGAGCGATAATAGGTGAATTGGCCAGGTCGCGCACGCGCACTGAGACCGCGGGAAACCTGACGAGAACCCTTCTGTCAAAAGTTGTCTTTTATTTGACCAAGGCTATTCATATTATTACGAAGGTAATTCACTGTGTATATATTTTTTAGGTTATAGCTTCTTTATCATGTTCAAATTGGCGTAAAGCAATGGAACTGTACTTTCATAGTGATTGTGTAATTCATTCTAAAATTAAAATAAACATATTATCGCCCAATGGCAATCGCTCGATCTAGGACTAGGGACTAGGCTAGTTTAGTTTGTGTACGGTGCTAGGCCTATACTAAGAGGTCTATTCCTAAATAAATGTATAGCCTATATGTAGGCATCTATCGTCCCCTAATTAAATTATTCTCCTTTTAATATTATTTAGATAAGCATAATCAAAATGTTATCCAACCATGTACATTTTCATGATTTTGGTTTCATTTGTCTTCGACTTCAGTGTCTTGATTTTGTTTCTTTCTCTAGTCACAATGCAAGCCTTTCTGAAGGGAGGAACACTGGCCACTTCTGGCAGTAAGGATAAAAAGGACAAACCCTCGTCTTCCAAAGGAAAGCAAAAAAAGAACATTCCCTGGGTAGAGAAATTGTGAGTAGTTAATTTGTCGCGCTCCGTCTAAAGAGTAACTTAAGTGTCAGACTCACTCCTGACCTCAGATTCCTTAATTTAATATCAGAATAATAGTTGATGTATTTGGTCACATATGATATATATTATCAATTAACTAGGCCAGAGCTATCGTTCAAAAGTATAGCACTGGCTAGTCCAATCTGATAAATAATTAGATTAATGAATAAATAATAGAATTCTATATTAATATTTGATTTCTAGTCGACCCAAAACTGTCGACGATGTTGCCCATCAGGATGAGGTGGTTAATGTCCTGAAGCGTTCCCTCCAGAACCAGGATGTAAGTGTACCCATCGCATTATCTTCTCCTTTGTTTCCTGCAAGTTAAGAATAATAATATGACTTTAGTTTATCCGTTTGAAAATAACAAATAGGATGTGTTCTTCTTGAACTGAACCTTGTTGTTGTAATACCAAAATTGAAATTTTATCCTTATAATTTATATAAAATATTAAAATATTATAAGAGCTGTCTTAACCAACTACAGGTATTCCAAAATAAGTGTCTAAGGTTTGCTCTGAAAAAACCTCGCAGGTACAATGTTGATCTCCTCCATGCTGAGGCCTCTGTCATGACTATTCAACAACGTATTTTCTTTAACAATGTTAAATTCTTTCAAAAACAATTGCACTCACTCAGGATCGACTGGATTGATAAGAGACACGAGGCCGCTTATCATATGTGCGAGAATAGAGATTTAAACTTTGAAGTTAGTCACCCGGTTTGTAACAGCTATCAAAAATCCATTGCATATACTGGTATTCTTATGTGGAATAATCTTAACGATGACCTCAAGTGTATCCCCGATAAGTTAAATTTCAAAAGCAGATTCAAAAATGATATCCTGGCAAATGCTATTCGAATTCCCGAATTTTAAAACTAGACTCATGTATATGTATCTCCATTAGAACACCTATTTCTCTTGTTCAAATGTACATGCATAATCAACACCCAACTCCCATCTCATTCAACCCCATCTCATCTCATTATTAATCTCAACACCACTTAACTGGACTTGTTATACGTAATTCTTTGAGACGGGAATCCGGGTACTTTGTAGGTGGCGCTGCGGTCGTGACAGTAGCGACTCCCGCGTAGGTGAATACAAAGGTGTTGCTAGGCTTGTTATGCACTGTGTGCAATGTGCGCGCGGGCGTTGACACGCGGATTTTTGCTTGTGTTTAAAAAGAAAATGTCTTGTGGCACAGGGCTCTCAAGTTCTGAAATCAGAAATGCGTGAGATCCCTGGCGAGGGAGCGAGCCACTGACCCAGCTGGGGGTTTGGATTTTAATCAATGAAAGGACCATTCTAGGGCCAACATTTAACCATACAATTCCACATTATGATGTGTATAATTATGATGGTGCAGTGTTCTCGCCAGCAAAAATTGACAGCATATATATATATGTGGTTCAAACCTCCACCAAGGGGATGTTTAGGGGGTATGCTCACCAGGGAATATTTTGGCAGAAATGGGTGCTGATTTTCAGAGATGTCAACTTTTTCATTAAAGGTTGCTATCCCAGGCCATAAGGCATGGGGTCTGGGGCCCTAGGGGGGCCCCAGAAGCCAGAGCGTTTTCCTTGCTCTGTGGTGCATTTTAAGCAGTTTCAGGGGGTAAATATTGTCTAGATAATATACACTTCTTACTTTGATTCCCATAACACATACGGTAGTCATAGTCAGAAATCAAGAAACATCTACGACAACATTAAGGTGTAAAGTGATGACTTTTTAGGCCCAAGAAAATCTTTCTTTGCGATTACATTATGGTAAAGAAATTTGGGTTGGTAGGTACCTTGATATATTTTATATTATAGCCAGGTAAAAATCTAAAATAGCTGCCGGACACAAAACTTAGTGACATCCCTGGACTGCTGCAGCTATTTTCGCTGTCCAATTGACCGAGGTAGAAGGTGTAAATGCCAGTAAGAATTGCGCGACCTTTAGGTTTAAGGCTATGATGTGTGAATGCACCACATAGTTTATATATGGGAAATAATCCTTTATTTAGGCTAAACGGTATGCATATGAAGGCTAGATACATAACTCTGTTTATGTACAGTACGCCTACCTGAATGTTACATTATATTATACCTCCCTGAAGAGCCCAAGCAAGCTAGCCTGATTAAGTTTACAGAGGCTCAAATCGTCTTGTTGTCAATAATATAATAAATATATAATATCTAGATATAAGCAATATATAGGCAATATGCTCTATATGAGGCGATATGATAATTAGGCTACAGTGGATTCACGAAAGGGAAGACTCTCTTAAATGTTGCTGTCAGTTTTACCTTGTCCTAATTTCGGGCTGAAAATTGGTGCAATTTACTCAAGAAAATCAGCAATCAATTTTCTCAGTAACTCTTCAATTGAACCTAATATTTGTTATCGAATTTTACCTTTTCAAATAATAACTCAAAACAAATAAAGAGTTATTCAAATAAACCTGTGATTACAAAATCAATTCAGTCATCCACAAATTCCGGCTCTATATATAGGCAAAAGCGCATGAGGGACGATCTGTGGTCCCATATTTCCCGCGGGCGTAGTGATCTCAGTGAGGGCGCGTGAGCGCACGAACTGAGATCACGTAGCCCAAGGGAAATATGGGACCACAGATCGTCCCGAATGCACTTTTGCATTTATTATCACCTTTATAGAGGTTGTTACAATACGTTTACCTATATTTAAGCTAAAAATGGTTGGAATTTGATGAAAATCGATGCCCTAAACACGGCCCCTCCCACTTGAGCTTGCTTATAGTTCCGGGTCTTTGCTATCGGTAAATATCAATGCGCACATGATCTGCCGGGTTGTGAGAAGGCCTGCAAAATGTAGTTCTATTTTGAATCGTTATTTCGCTTAATTTTCAGTTAATTATGATTATAAAGACATGAATACGATTTAAAATACTTAATGAAATAAATGTTGTTCAGTTTGATATTCAAATTTCTGTACTTTTCGCGTTTGAACTCGGCGTTTTTCGCTGATTCTCTCACTGTCAGTCAATCGAGTAATCGCAAAATCAAAACATGTGTTTTGCAGGAAAATCGCTCACGTTTTTAATCTATTTGTTGCCTTTTCGCAGCTTTACATCTTTTAAAAACTCAACTAATGCTTTGGTAACGGGTAGACTTCGATAAACATGAAAGGATTTTGGATTATTTCTTTTATTTGATCAGATTTTTTCGTGACCGCTCCCAGTGATAGCTTCAATACCGTAACTAAGCACGCCAAATCACAGATCATGTTGCTTGCTGTCACAAGCGCCTTCGGCGGTGGTTCGTTTCTACCTACACCTATGATCGATTATAGCATAAACTAAATAGAGAAAATAAGTTACTCGTTTATTTTCCTTTAATCATGGTCGATTAGATTATGTGTATTTTTTGTGCAGAAGGAATTATTTAACTAAAAATATAGAAAAAACGATCGGGACTATTTTGTTCATTAGGAGCGGGTAATACGGCGGGGAGCGGGTAATACGGCGGCCGTATTACCCGCTCTCTGTGATATGACGACCAGTGCTTAAGCCAATTGGAGTATCATACCAACCTCTAGAAAGGTATAATAAATAGGCATACAAATATCCATAGTTCCTGAGAATTTGTGGTTGATATACACGGGCAGTACGCGTTGCTAGCTGCATGGCGTCACCAGAGAAAGATGGCGGCCGTCGTCGCTACCTGTGTCACGTGACCGGAGCGCGGATGCCGTCTCAAAGAATGCTTTCAACACACTTTATTTTTAACTGTTAAAGATTAAGCGAAAATTCAGGGTTAGGCGGAATATCGGACTACCCAAGCCTTACATCGTATTGCTTTGGCATATGCCAGCACTTATTTACCTGAATAAAGATATGTTTAAAAAAAAAAAAAAAATATTCTACTAATCGTAAAATATGGAAAAACAAGGAAAATCTTGATACTATTAGCAATTCTGACCTTTTCCACAGTGGATCCTTCATAAATTATACATAGGGCCTTCAGGTATACATTAAAAACACATATATGCTTAAAATATTACTTGCAATACTTATACCTTATTATCATATAATAATTGGTTCTTAATAATCATGTAATAATTGCTAGGTTCTTTTCGTTTCAGCTGCCAAATTTCCTTTTCTACGGGCCTCCTGGTACGGGTAAAACTTCGACCATTCTAGCTGCTGCTCGGGAGTTGTTCAGGTACTTGATATAAAGTAATAGTGAAAAGGTGAAAGCTAACAGTTCCCTATTGAAAAAAAAAGAAGTTTCCTATTGACTGAGATCCTATTGACTGAGACTTGATTGATTGAACGAGTAACTTCTAAGTTCTATCAAACTAAGGAATCGGTCAACTCTCTCAATCATTTGTCTTTCTTTTTTCTAATTTTTATCTGTCTCACTCTGTAAATGCCTTTGATTTTAAGCCCTTTCTCAGCTAAATATATATTTCAAAAAAATATTCTACTTTATTTCCCCCAAACGCATATGATTCAATTTCTTTTATACTTGTTCAAATCTTTATTACAGCGCTGATATCTTCAAGAACCGAGTATTGGAACTGAATGCCTCTGATGAGCGAGGAATCAATGTTGTCCGTGAGAAGGTGAAAAACTTTGCGCAGCTCACAGCAAGTGGAACGCGTCCAGAGTAAGAACATTTTCCATATTTATCTACGTTTTGTAATTGGTTTTTCTGTTTATGATTTTCATCGCCTGGTAACGGCAGATAGATTTACTGGTGTTCTTCCTATCGGATACTTGTAGGAACTAATGGTTTTTATTTTCAGTGGAAAGCCATGTCCTCCCTTCAAAATAATCATCTTGGACGAGGCCGATTCTATGACTTCTGCCGCCCAGGTTTGTTCGAATTTTCTCTGTTGTGGGAAGTATTATTTAAGTCACACAGAAAATGGTTATATCTAGGCTTAGAAAAGTAAGTTATAAATATTTCGCTACACACCTTATAATGGTAGCAATAGGTTAGTAGATGTATATAATTTGATGTAACACCTTCTTGGTTGTCACTACTGTGCGGTCTTGGACATGCCTCAACTGTACGAGGAGTGTACCTTCCCTTTCAATTTCTGTCCCTACAATTCAATTCTAGTGGAGTTCTAACGAATTCCTTTTAAATTATTTTCCATAAAACTTGAACAGGTCAAAGAAGTCAGTCTTCCTCCCAAGTGTGAAATTCAAAACTAGTCAATAACAATTCACCATAATAGAAGTGTGTCTTGACATACTCTTCCATTTAGGAATCACCAAATCCCTATTTACTTTTTTGTCATACAATACTTAGTTGTTTGAATTACTATATTCACATGCATTAGTCCAGTAAAATTGGGTGAGTTAGGTAAAATTATTGATTATTTATATATTATAGGCTGCTCTGAGAAGAACGATGGAAAAGGAATCCAAAACTACCCGCTTTTGCCTTATTTGTAACTATGTGAGTCGCATCATCGAACCTCTTACATCCAGATGTGCCAAATTTAGGTTTAAACCTCTTCCAAATGACGTTTTGGAGAAGAGACTCAAAAATATCTGTGAGATGGAAAACGTTAATTATAAGGAAGAAGTAAGTATCTTTTACTTTTAATTTAATTATGAAATGGTTACCTCTGACCTTGTCAATTCGGGTCCTGTATGTCTTTTCAATCAGCGTTAGGTTGGGAGAAAGAGCAGAGACCATCGTGCATTTTTGCTTGATGTGTCCTCTTAATACAACTTGGAATGTTCGTAACAAAGTGATAATGTAAAAAAGTACATTTTATATTTAATTTAAAAAAATGAATGTAGTCTAATAATGTTGGTTAATATGTTGTCAACCATTTTGCAAAATGTTCTATGCCGAATGACATTTCTAACTAAAAAATTAACTAAACTTTCTTCACATTTCTAACTAAAAAATTAACTAAACTTTCTTCATTAAGGCTATCACTGCCTTGTTAGACACGTCTGAAGGAGACATGAGGAAAGCTATCACTACACTACAAAGCGTGGCCCGACTAAAAGGAGAAGATGAAGCGGTTACCGAGAAGGACGTTTATGAAGTTGCGGGGGTAGGTTACTGTCCTATCTTCGAATATAAAATATACATAATGTATTTCTAGCTATCGGCCTATTTCAGCCTACGCTTTATTGGCATCATTCGCGGAACTTTTCTCTTTAAATTCCATGATATATACACAATGAACTTAGTCGTCAACATATTTAGGATTAAATTATATTGTTGTCTTGTAGGTTATACCTAAAGAAGTAACGGAGGGAGTCATCAAAGCCTGCCAGTCGGACTCGTACGAGAAGCTAGACACAACTGTGAAAGATATCATAGCTGACGGTCACTCGGGTTACCAAGTGCTCACACAATTACATGACATACTTGTCTCTGCTGACTTCCTCTCAGACAAGCAGAAGTCCGTGGTTATGGAGAGACTTGCCGTAAGTCATAACTAGCATATTTGAAATGAAATACATTTGGATAACTTAGTTGGTAAAAGGGATTACACTCTCAATTAAGACGCCTTGCACTGGAATTCAAGTCATTTGAGGGACTTCAGGAGCTATTGAACAATAGCGATTGTTAACAACTCTTGATCGTTGCTTAGCAAAATTGCATGAATCTGTATACCATTATCTCTATAGCGCCAGCTAAAACTTTTGTTTTGACAAAAGTGGATTACGCAAACTAGAGTGATTGTTTAAACATTATTCTAGTGATTGTTATTCTATGAAAATGATTCCAAATATGAAAAGTTTCGTTATTGTTTTTAATGTATAAAATGTGATTTTCCTATTTTTGTTGTGGCTCTTGTAATGTCTGGACACGTACTTGTTATAATACGTTTATTGTTATTGTGTTTGCCAGGTTGTGGAGAAGCGGTTAATGGACGGGGCGGACGAGTATCTTCAGATCATGGACCTATGCACAATACTCATGTTCCAGATCTGCCACGCTGAGTGAAACTAGCCTTAACTAAATGTCATTATTTCTTTGCAACACTGCCGTATTTGGTATTTTCCTAGGGAATTGAGTCTCATATTGTTTCTGTTTAAAAGGTAATAGCGACAGTCTCAATGTTCCTTTGGATAATAATATCATTGAGAGTAACCCTGTAGCCAATGTATTAATTTAGTTGCAACATGAACTTCTGTATTCTGTCAAGTATATATTTATAAAGCCGTATTTCTGACGTTTAGTTTATTTGCTGTTAGATTCTTACTGCTTAATGTACCGGATGGTATAAATATTATATGAAGGAATGTTAGCATTTAATTGCAGCATACAAATCATGTAGAAGGTAGAGAGAAATCATAAATGTGTATTTTGTTGCGTATGTAAACCAATGCATCGACAGGAACCCCGGTTTTCACCTTGACTGATATACAATCTGTAATTGTGACATAAGCCATTCATCTATCATTGAGCCACGCCAATCATTTCGTATTCTTTAACATAGACAGATTGACAATTATCTGGATTTATCAGATTTGTCATGTATCACCGTGAATTAAAGCTGAACATCTCATTGAATAAAATGTATATATTTTTAAAAGACGTCTCCCATTCTTTTAGCCTTTCATATCGAGCTGTCACGTTGTATATTTACTTCGCATTCCTGTTATCAGCATTGCTACTTTGTGAATTCTAAATCTAGAATAGTGCTTCAAGTTTCTACTTAGTTGTCCAGCCCTATTCAGTATTGAGATTGCCAAATTTCAAATCTGACGTTCTAGGATCACACAATTTCTCTCTAAAATAGCTTATAAAATCACTGGTTCAATGGGGGGCGGAGTGAGGGGCATCTTGGGAACTTGAAAAAAATTACTTATTTCATTAGAAATATTGAACTCTTACTTCCATTTTTTTTGGCACGGTATATTTATGATTTGACACTGGCATTCAATACCGCTAACATAAACGACCATAAATCTGAAAAATAATGGTTGATTCTACTTAAGTCGAGGGGAATACACAAAGCGTTGAGATACAAAATCCTTTTTATTCTCACAAAAAATATTACAGAACAAACTTTTGTTTGTATTTCACGACCCTTCCGCTCGTAACTATGAAAAAATTAAAAAGATGATGTTAAAAGGTGTGATAAAATTGATTGCACATTATGTACGTTGAAGGGCCGAGCTGAATATTAAAACGAGTATTTACAATGAATAAAGTAAGATATGTACAAGAAAAAGAACGCTGCGCCAAAACTGTGGTAGCGTCGCAATCACAAACCTTTTGTCTGTTTACAGAAACAGTTTCTCATCACATACAGATGACTACAGTCTACATTATATATTCCACCCTTTACTCCGAATACGAATTTAGATTCATCCACTTTCTCCACGTCGCACGCATTTCAGACAACTTTGCTTTATACTTGAGATAATTGACTAAGGACATTAAAAAAGATTCACTTCATTCTTTTTCAGAAGAGCTGTTTCCAAAGTTTCCGTTTTGACAATACACTATTTCAACAATACAAAATGCCACTGGCTAAATCCAATTATAAAAGTAGGGATTTTGAGTTAAACTTTACATTTTTTAATGGTAACGTCACCTGCTCATATTCATGATAATTTCCACGATTAAAAAAATCATACATAGAAAATACCTAGAATTGGACGCAAAGCGAATAAACAGTACTAAGTATATTCTTAGCCGACAAAACATTCTTCTGCTTTGATATAAGGTTTTACCTCATAGCACTGAAGTCGTGAGATAAAACCCAGTCGACTGAAACCCTTTTCATATTCCAATCTTAAATATTTAAATTGGTAGTCAACAAAATCCTTAAGCATCTATCCATTTGAAAGGTACAGGTTAAGGGGAGTTTCTTCTCTTCCATCATACAAGGCAACAGTTCTGGGTCACTTGCAGTATCATATTTAAATAACATTTTCATCTCAGTTGATTGATTGAAACAACAACACATATGATATAGTTACTCACTGGTCTATGTATATCATATACAAGTAATATCTGTACCGCTCTAATGTAACAGGGAACGTACATGGGTTTCTTACAATATCAACACTTGAGAGAAAATAGTATGGATAAAATTGATTAAAAAAGCTAATCAAGTTGACCAGTTCCCTAGGATTAAAGAAAAGAATTAGAGCATGAAAAGCAGGTAAGTTATCTGGATAATTATATAGAAAAAGAAACTTATGTAAATGAAGTCGCCTCCGGGCGTCTGTTTAAGAAAGAGTCCAGAAAAGAATTCCTTCGAAACGGAGAATGGCAACCGATACCTGGGGGGATGGAGAAAATAAAAATTCCCGCATTATATCACAATGTTTACCATCATATAGATTTGTTAAAGATGTGCTTACTCCTCTAGACGGGTTATATAATATGATATAAGTAAGCACATTTTATCAATAGTTGATACTACCTACATTTTGGTGTTGTTATGAACTCTTTGTTCACATGAACGGTTATATAGATATACATTTGGTAAATATATAAAGTCCAGCTTATGCAATGGACATGCCGTTATCTCATCTACCAGGGGAGATGCGTACATACGCCTCCCAGATGTAGTTTGAACGTTATCCACATAAGTAATTAGTAATAAGTGCTCAAGTCACCCCTTACCCTTCGTTTACTAAGCAGCAGTGGTTCTACACACACAAAAAGCTCAGTTATCAAAAACGCTTGTCTAAACTCAGTGGCATACAAAGTAAGTAATCGTTAACTCTATGTACTTATACAAAGAAATGTACATCGAATATTACTTTACTATCCGATGACTGGCCACAAACTGCAGGAAAAATACACATTATGCTATGGTTCGTATAAAAGGCCGTGTTCACTCATACTAAAATACACAACATTATGACAACAACCCCTTGTTTAATTCAAGCCATATTCTTGTTACGCTATTTGACTGCTTCTGAGCTTGTGACATTACGGTGACATCTTGGGTTAAGATGTGCACCAACGGACAGTATATGATACTTGGTACAAATATATATATATATTCAGCTCCACCATTTGTTTACCAGCATATCCTAACAACCATGTTTGTTTCTAGAATAAAGCTCGCATTCCACCAACAGCTACCCGTTCAAACGATTGTTGTCGGATTCTCACCCGACGATCTTGGTGATAGTAAAAGTGATGTAGGCTATCATTATATTGTGTGAATTTTCCACCCAAACCAGTTTATCTGATCATCGGATGAGCCAAATCGGTCGGATAAGGACATTGGTTTTGGTGGAACTCGGGCTTTTGTGTTGTGTTCCCACATCAACAATAGTGATAAACTAGAATGCTTCACAACGACTAGGGTTTCATCATGCGGACAACACCTTTTGGTTAGCTTAACAAGCCCAAGATTTCTTCCGTTACGTTCATATTGTTCAGGTGGGCATGTCAGCGAGATACCGAGTGAAGGACATGTTAGAAAACGTATTTATGGTGATGTGTATAAATCTTTAAAATCATCAAATAACAAAAGAAGCTGTATCTCCCAACCGTCTGTCTATTATAGGAATCTGCAGAGTTAGTACAAGTCTACTTGCAACATATTTCAACTGATGTCTGATGTTTAATAGACATTATCCGAGTCACTTTTGAGTAAGGCATAAACTAACCAACTGTTGTTCAACCCAATTACAATTAAGTAAATATGTATAAAGAATAAGTTATCTTGTCTTCCTATATACCTTCGATCCAGATATATAACTATGCTACTTAATGTATGATTGCTTAACTATGTAGCCATTCTAAAGCTTCCACTGCAAGTGATTTTATTTCATCTATTTATACCGAATTCCCGAGGAAATAACTTTTCTAAATAATAAGAAAGGCCAATAACTTGGACCACTTAAAAATGCATTAATATGAACAGAAGAAACAGACGATGAATACATAGGTATTCTATACATTTCAATATCAATCATCTAATGTGACACATAATTAAGTCATAATACTATGTACTAGACTTGGGTGTTAAGATCCTGAATTAAGAACCACACCGTATGTGAATATTAACTGGTATTGGAGACGGTACATTACCAATAACAACCCCCCTCTCAACTAGCCATACCCCCACTGACCCTTTAGTATCGCTAACAGCTGATTAGAGGAATAAGTCACAATGCCCCCTCCCACCCAAATAGTACCCTTTAGTGGCTTCTGAATGTTCAAATATAGGCGGAGGAATTCACGAAACATTTTAACGAACTGATTGACTTGGGAGTCATCAAAAGAAGTGATTATTTCGACATTAAATGTTGGGAAAACTACCCGATCCTTGGTTTCTCACAACAAGGGATTGGTCATGTCAGGAGGAACATAGAGGGCGTCATTGTAGCAGTGTACTATAGGCCCGACCAACACCAACCTCCAGACTCAAGCAGAATCCAAGATTTCTTCACCACTGACATCATTCGAGGTGACTTGTCACAACATACATGAATATATATTATACCAGACCTTTATGGATAAGATATATTTGGTACTTAAATATATGTCCATATATATATTAAGAAAGCATTGGGGAAAATGTAAATAAACTGCCTACTTCTTTGATGATTAACGACCAGCATGGTGAAGAAATGACATAAAAGTTCCATGGTGGTGAGCTATGTAATTAAAGGACTTAACACAGAGACGAGGCCTGGATTCAGTGGAGGTTGACAGAGTGGCCTACAGAACTTGCTGATACCATCAGGCATCCTCCGTATCATCTCTCCGTTGTCGCCGTCCACGTTTCTTCTTCTTGAACAGGGACATGATCTTAAACCGCAAGCTCTTCTCTTCCTCGTCCTCCTCCTCCTCCGGGTCGCTGCTCACAATCCCTCTCAGCTCCTCGCCGGCGGTGTCGCTGGAGAAGTGGTTGTCGTCGATGTGGACGCCAACTCCGCCCACTGCCCCGCGGTACTCAGGGTTCTGGTCCATCTCGTCCTGCTCTGCCTGGCGCTGTTGTTGTTGCTGTTGGTGGCGCGTGAGGGAGCCGTAACCGCCCTGTCGCTGCTGGCTGCTGCCGGAGAAGGGGCTGTGCACCTGGATGTTGGACGTGCTGGGGCTGGGCACGTCTTCTGAGTCGGAGTCAGAGGCGTCCTCCGTCTGGATGTCTTCTGGGTGCACCGAGTTGGCATCTGACACACCGCCTAGACAACAACAACACAAGATTAGCATTAGTGTTATACTGACTGACTCAAGACGTTCACCACTACCGTCACAATATAGGAAATAATATTAAAACAAATATAAACACTCCCAATTCAGGGGATTCCAAATAACTTATCTGGAAAGCTTTGATCAATTATGCTGTGAACATGCCGAGGAGGCTTACTCGAAGCCTCTGATTATATTGTTACGCTTGTTGATGATTTTACATTTTACTGTGTTTTCGTTTAAGTGTAGTTCTCAATACACAAAACAATGCCAACCTCCTTCGAAGTTATCAACTAAATTGGAACTTATGAAAATGACAAGACAATTTCACACAGAGCTTACGTTCCTCTTCCTTATGGTTTATTTAAAGGAGACTACACACCCAGAATAAACAACAAGTTCAACATTGGCGTACCTGAGGTTTGGAAAGCTGAATTATGAGCACCCATTTGTCCGACGTTCTGAGCAGTGAGAAGGGGCGTGGTCTCAGAAGGGGAATCATTTTCATCATCAGACATGTCCGAGTCCGAGTCATCCTCATCTCCGGGTATCACCTTCCTCTTACAGACGGGACAGTTCCTCTTGTTCTTAGTCAGCCATGGATCGACACACTTCATGTGGTAAGCTGGCAGGATAGAAAGATAGATTGATTAACTAATGCATGCCATCGAACAGCTACCAGGGACCGACACAGATGGAGGACGGTCGTCGCCAGTTCTTCAGTGGATACCCTAAGCCTCACAGGTTGTGGGACAGAGAATGATGCTAATTAATGGTGATATCACACTAAACAGACCCAAAATTAAATGTAGATGTCGTTAATTTTGAATTTTGCTACGATTTTTTTTAAAAAATCCGAACACGGGGCTAAATTATTGTATGTTACGGTTACCACAGAATGATGATATACCCCTTATCATTATAATAACAAAATCACTTACTTCTGATAATTTTTTTAAAAGAGAAATAACCTAAATGTAGATGGAATTTGCTTGTTTCCACAATTTTATTAAGATATTGCTACATGTGTAAATAAAATCCCAAAGGTATTATTAAATCTTTCCTTTCAGTCTTAAAATGAAACAGTAATTTTACATCGATATGACCATGTATAAAACATTCATGCTTTTACATTTCAAAGGCAATCTACATTATAAAAAAGACAAGCTCTGCTTTCTTTCATAGAATAAAGGAATAGTTACCATGAGCGCAGGGCAGAATTCGTAGCTTATCGCCCTCTTCATACTCATCAAGACAGATAGCACACATGTCATATGGGTCACCTACAAAGTAAAGTAACATTTATTATTTCACCCCTCTTGGGAGTTGCCCATACCTTCAACATTGTATCTCCCGCTCAGTGGGAGCGGGTGATAACATGAAAATTACCACGCCCCCGACTGATACAACAAATTGTTTTGATTTTGCGGAACTCATATTATCGCCCACTTGATCGTTTTACCGATTTTCTCTGGAAATACTACAGCTAGGAACTTAAAATGAAAAGTTCAATCGAATAATCATATATATTTCATTCATTAAAACCATGTACGGGGTGAAATAAATATGGAATCAACCACGGGTTTGGTGAGTTGATTTTTTATCCATCTCGGTTGTGGAGGGGGACCTCGGGGCTACGCTACGCTCCGCCCCTCTGTCTCCCCTCGCAACCTCGATGGATAAAAAATCAACTCACCAAACCCTAGCTAGCTTCCATCTATATACAAGCCTCCGCTATAGACTGATAATAGTAAATACAGCCACAGATTATTTAGGAATTTACTAAGGAAAATATGAGCTCATGTGATATTTAGTCTGTACTTGAAAATATCCGTACCAACCCAGAAATCGGCTTGGTATAGCATTAATACCGAGGTTTTGGGTGGTCTGGGTGGTCTGTTGCCTGGTGGACAATTCGAGGGGCGTTAGCCCCGAGAATTTCCACCAGGCAACAGACCACTTAGACCATCCAAAACCGAGGGTATTAGTGCTTTTATACCCGGTTTGGTCAGATTCGACTGTTATTTACCACTTACACTTTTATTTACCAGTTCTTTTGACGTCTATAACCCCCATTCCTTACCAGAAGTTGCCGGAAGTGATTGCCGTGTTCTATTGTGAGAAAAATACAACCCAGAATCTGACCAAACTGGGTCTAAAGACTAACATTCCGCCTTTACGATTCTGAGCTAGATGTAAAACCATCTCTGTACGAGATGTGTTGGGAGCAGCGGCTTAAGGGTTGCCATTGGCCTCCTTTGATGTTTACTCTCAACACCTTCTCGTACAGAGTGTAGTGCTAAACATCACCACTCTCCTTATCATCAAGATTATTTATATATTTTAATTCTATGTTCATGGATGGGGCAGATCTAAGACCCGTCATCTCATCGTTTATATTTTACGTGACAATGTTGGTGATATCACCAAGGTGTCACTGTACAGAACATAGACTGAAAGTTATGGGGGTGTTCTGCTCCTTATATGGTAGCAGTTCAGAGAGCAGAGAATCGTGTCCCATTGCGTACCAATACAAAAGTAGGGTTAAAGAAATTGTCAACCGTTCTTATTTATAAAGTGCAATTTCTGAAAGGAATAACAGACCAAATTTGTTCGGGGTAGACAAGGAATTTCCCCATATCTGAGAACATTATTATTCCTCGAGTCTTCTAAAAAGAAACTAGTCTTACCCTTCTTGAATTTTTTTGTTGGGAGTTTCTTCAAGTGTTCTCTCGAGAGTCGAGCTCTCCGACGTTTTCGCATATCCCTCACCCACTTAGCTACCTGTAATATTGTTTCAAATACAAGTATTATTTTTAAGCATGTTTAGTAAATGTGGTAATTACTTACAATACAGCCTGGTATAATAATTTATATCTATTGCCAGGCTTAAACATTTACGAAAAGGCAGCACACTAAAAGAAGCAAAACAAAGTAAACTTGTCAAACATTGGATCATAGCATTCATTAATTTGATTTCATATAATCACATAGACATACAACAATGGTTGTTTGCAATTGGCTATATAGATTAGGAAAAATTAATTTATTCTCCTGAATAACAATAAAGTACAATATGTGTAGTCATTTCTCTACAATACTATCTTTTAAAATGTATTTTGTGTTTATACATCGATTGTCATCCGAATCAGAAAATAAGATGTATACGCACAATACTCACCATAAATATAAGCATGAGGAGAAAACAAATACCAACAACTATGGCGAAGGGCAGTAAATACAGGTTATAGTTGAAAGGTATGCGATTATCAATCACAACATAACACCTGGAAAAAAGAGACCCTTCCATTAGCATCAATTGTTAAATAGGCTATGTTATATATGAATCCATATCTATTAGATGATCAGTATATAATTAAGCATACATTGCTAGTATAAGTCATGACAGTTACATAGAGAGAATGGGACGAGTCGGCAATAATCGAAAATTTATTGGACGAGATTCGTCCACATAAGCACAATGCCGTAGGCAGAGTGCTTATGTGGACGAATCAAGTCCAATAAATTTTCGATTATTGCCGGCGAGTTCCATTCTATATTTATTATATGTGCATAAAATTTGATCATAATATACTACTTTAATTTGTAAGATATCACTGAAAAAATATGAAAGAAGTCTCAGAGAGCCCCGCTGCCCGCCCCATTTGTAGGCAGTATTTAGGCCTACTGATATTGTTGAATTAAAACGTTCATATCGGAGCCATTTCTTGAGCTACAATAAAGAGAGAGAATGGGACGAGCCGGCAATAATCGAAAATTTATAGGACGAGATTCGTCCACATAAGCACGATGCTGTAGGCAGAGTGCTTATGTGGACGAATCAAGTCCTATAAATTTTCGATTATTGCTGGCGAGTTCCATTCTATATTTATTATATGTGCATAAAATTTGATCATCATCAGATATCACTGAAAAAGTATTAAAGAACTCTCAGAGAGCCCCAGCTGCCCCGCTGAGTGCACCGCTGAGAGCACCGTCAGTAGGCTACAACGGTGAGCTGTCAGGACTGTGTGATCATGCAGTGTTTACTTACTGACTTGGTTGAACTAAAACGTTCATATCGTAGCCATTTCTTGAGCTACAATAATAAACCTTACATCATTTGATAGAGAATTTAATTCTCTATTTAATGGTGTGGTGTTTATTATGTATTTCTATAATCACAGGTGGATTACCGATCGCGGGGATCTCCGCGGGGATCTCCGCTGAGACAGCG
This sequence comes from Sthenelais limicola, assembly GCA_942159475.1. Lineage (NCBI taxonomy): Eukaryota > Metazoa > Annelida > Polychaeta > Phyllodocida > Sigalionidae > Sthenelais > Sthenelais limicola. The sequence continues at coordinate 43,308,166 of OW804100.1, forward strand.
GAAGTGCTGAGTCAGAGCTATTTTTAGACAACTACATTTTTATAGGACGCGTCCTATATGACTATTTTTATAGCACCCCACTTATAGCACTTCTCATATAGCATGCGCGTATAATAATAAAGCTTATATCATTTGATAGAGAATTTAATTCTCTATTTAATGGTGTGGTTTTTATTATGTATTTTTATAATTATAGTACCAGAATCACAGGCAGATTACCGATCGCGGGGATCTCCGCGGAGACAGCGGGAGTGCTGAGGTAACGTCAAGAGCTATTTTTAGACAACTACATTTTTATAGGACACGTCCTATATGAATATTTTTATAGCACCCCACTTATAGCACCTCTCATATAACATGCACGTATAATAAAGTTGTTTATAGTACTTGAATAGAGCAGTATCCCCCTTATGCCCCTATTATGAATGATGATAATACTTACTCTTCGTCTGAGCGACTTCGCAATAAGCCAGCATCCCCATCCCCGATGAACACTGAAGGAATTGTAATAGCGTCTGGAAAACAAAAAGATAAGGATTGTAGACTGAGCTATCTCCTTTCATTGAAAATCTGTTCTTTGTAGAAGAAAATAACTTTCAAAACTTTTAAATACCAAAGCCATTCACTGAACAAACAAAGAAATCATGACTGGTTTTCAAGATATTTGGAAATCACCAAAGCCATTCACTGAACAAACAAAGAAATCATGACTGGTTTTCAAGATATTTGGAAATCACTGGACCTTTTCAGACATGGTGAAACCTGCCGGACCGCGGTCCGTGACCGTTGAAAGACAAGTCGGACCGGTGAAAGTAAAGTTTCTCCGGTCCGATTGTCCGGTGAAAAATTTGAATGAAACGTTAGAGAAACCTTTGGAGGACCAGTGAAACCTTTGGAGGACCGGTGAAAGTTCCTTTTCACCGGTCCGACTGTCCGGTGAAAGTTCTAAAGTTTTCGCCATGTCTGCCTTTTATTCTCTCGTTTAAACTGTAATACAGATTTAGGTCACATTTCTAAAGATATTTCATCCATAGTCCGACTTCCATCCTGAACATGTAGGTAGCTAATATTTTCCAATCTACTCAGTATAGATGTATCTTCTTGCACCTTCAGATGTGAAGGTATATCTCAGTACAGAGACACTTATTTTCAAATAGTTCAACCAGTAGTAGTAGTATTTTGGTACGCCAAAGCCATACACTGGAAGATCTGGACCTCACTCACAAGTGTATAAACTACTTGTAAACCTATCTTGATAAATAAATATTTGTTTATTACAAGAACCGACGCACAAGACTTAAGACATTGTAGACACCTCCCGTGTCTTTCAGATCTTTCAAGATTCTAACATTGGCTTAGATTTAAGGGATAAAATAGGAGTACTGAAATGTTATTTTAGATAAACTATTAAGTAATGAAGGTATTACTTACATTTGCCATCAGCTCCCATGGGTATAAGCTGATTAGAATCATTGTTGAATATAATAGCCGCAGCATAATGACTCTGCTGGGCGTTGTATACCTAAAGAATTAGAAGACAGAAATCAGCTTTGTATTTTTTCGTTGCACAGTATGTTTTCTTCTCTAATTCAAGACTCAGCACTGAGTAATTAAGCTAATAAATAGCTGATCTAAATGATTCCCCCCCCCCCCCCCCCCCAAAAAAAAACAAAAACAAAAAAACAAAACAAACAAAACAAACTGATTCACTGACATTCAATACAATAAAATCGTCATAAGTAGCACAAATTGAAAAATATCGAACATGTTTATCAAGATGATGGTTGGTTATGCTGCTAACCGATTGGGAGTTGTTCGTGGTTTTATTGATTAATTCCCAGGCAAAAGAACGATAAGTAGAATTTGTCGGGTTTTTTTTTGGTTTTTGTTTTGTTTTTTTATTGGTGAGACTGCCCGACGTTTCGGACCTTACTGGCCCTTCATCACGGACATACCAAAATTTAATGTTTTATTAACGCAATGTCGGACTTGCCTCTGAACACAAGATTTGCTTCAAATCTGATCAATCCATCTGATTAAACGATGAAGGATAAGCCTACACAAATCAATATGATGGCCACAGAAATGCTAATCAGTTCATCACTGGCGGCTTCTTCACTTGCATTTGTGATGTACCATTTATCCAGATTAAATAAGCAATTAACAAGTGAAGGTTTAACAGATTTGGATACTAACTCTTATTGGAGTTAGTATGAAAGCATATGTGTCGGGGGTTGGGGACAGAGGCACTAGGGACGCCAAGAAAGTAATGGGATTCACACCTGCATACATATACATATCCATGCATACATACAGACACCATGTATACATTCATACACCCAGGAGGAGGAGGAGGATGTCCCAGAGAGAGGAGAGAGGAGAAAGGAGAGAGGAGAAAGGAGAGAGGAGAAAGGAGAGAGGAGAAAGAGAACCTGAAGAGAATGGACCACAATATTAATTATTAAGCTAATATACATCACACAGCAATGATTCAAACACCCATATTTGTCTTTTCTTTAGTAGAATATTTATGATGGTAAGTTATTTTGGTATATCATAGATTTTTAAAAATTGAAAGAAGTACTGGACAAGCTGTCTGTCAATCTTTCTCAGTTACTAATGGGGCTTAAATAGCTGATAAGATAGGATGAAGAATCAGAAGAAGTGACATCAGACAGTGCGCACACATGGTCACAATTATCTTGGCATGAGACATTGGTGCTAGGATGTTATCTGTTATCACCTAATTAGTGTCAAAGGGGTACAAGGGAGAGAGTGTCAGAAGAGAGTAACTGAAGGGCTACATATTACAAGCGCCCTCTAATGGGCCACCCTCTAGCGGAGGAGGAGGGAAGAGGGGGAAGAGGGGGAGGAGGGGAGGAGGAGGGGGAGGAGAGACAGTGAGAGAGAGGCTCTGAGAGGGAGAGAGAGAGAGAGGGAGAGGGAGAGGGAGGAGGGAGAGCCCAGTCCCCGCACTCACATACAAAAAGTAGGACATAGGCTTGTTCCACCTATCAGAAGAGTTCTTTGCAGAAAACATACCCTTTTCCGCGGATTTTGAGTTACATTTTAGAAATTAACCCCTTTTTCTTTAAAACGCTGAAATTTTAAAAGACATAAGACATTTGATGGAACCATCTTCCAAAATAAATTCTTCACATTCACAAACTTTACACTCTTCTCATTTGACACCTCCGTGATTGGGAGCCATGTTGACAAGTTGGCTGGTTAAGGTTAGAATCATAGAATGGAGGAAGGTTCCTAGGCCTACTACATAATTTATAAACTGCCCTGTGCCCATTCATTGAGGTGCTTTTGTTCTTGATGTATAAAATAGTAATCCCCGGTCCCCCAGGAGGGAGAGACGTATCACACAAGCACAACCTATGAACCCAATGGTAGCCCTGTGTAAACTGGACGTGAGAGAGGAGAGGAGGACAGGTGGTGCTACACCTAGCGGCCCCCTGTAGAGACCCTGGCCCTGGCGGAGACTATGCACCCTGGCGGTCACTGTATTCAGGGATGCCAGTTGGGTTGAGGAAAATTAATGGAACCCTTTGAGAGAGGTTTGGGACGAAGGAACATAGAAGAAATGGTAGAATAGATGTTTGTTGTGGTCTCAATGCCCTAGGTTCTCAGTGAGGCACATCAAAACCTCCTATAGCCCTAGACACTATGTTAGGCCCATACATATTTTGTTTTCAGAAATCCCCAATATATTTTTATGTTTTTAAATACAGATTCTATAAATATCTATATATCAGACCTTAGAACTATGTTTGGTTCTAACGTTTTAAGTGATTAAATGATTAAAATGCAGAAAATCATTTTCTTAAAATTGTTCATGCTATAGGCCTTCTTCAATGTCAAGGCCTATAGCCAGGTAGAGGGCTCAGTGCCGTTTGACTTGGGACCCTCCCTGCAACTTGGGAAGGATGCCCCTACACTCTCTCAGGGATTATAGCACGCCCCCTGGGGATAATCAATTAAACTCTCATCAATGACCTGTTTTGATATCGGGTAGAGCATTCGGTTCTTCAAAGGGTTTTATAACCTGCACTGTGGAGATTCTGTGGAGCACGTTTGAGAACAAAATGGAGCATTTTGGTGGAAATCAATGAAAACGAGGGGAGGAGGGAGACAGAGGAATAGTAGGGGGAGCCTTTAATTAGTTCCCAAGCTTATAATCACACAGGCATGAGCAACCAAGAAACTTCAGAAGGGGTTATATCAAATATGGTTATACCAAATGGTTCCAAGTTCACCAAATGGTTATACCAAATAGTTCCAAGTGACATGATTCCAAGTTCAAATACCATAATATACAATACCATAACTCTTAAATTGACTACATAAATAAGAGACAATGAGAAGAGAGTTGGATGTCTTTCAAATTCTAACGAAACAAAACAATATAAAGAATAATGCAATTGAATTAAAGAGCAATCGGATGATTATAATTGGAATTGTTAGAAAATGCTATTTGTGTATAGCTGTATATAAATATTGTATTTGAGGGTTTGACTAATCATTAATGTTTTAATTTGTACTCTTATGAACATGATTTAGATATTATAATTACCAATATAAATATTGCATTGATGATAGAATATGCCCCCATACTCTCAGTGAAAAAGGTTATCACACTTCCTATGTATGTATTATATGTAAGTAATGTATGTATTTCAGGAAATTGGATATTTAAAAACATCACTATTACATTCCGAGAATGAAGGCAGGAATTCCCTGCTACCCTTTGCATTTATTTTATTTGGAATATTTCTTAATTATTAACTAAATCGTTAAGCATGAACGATACCATGTTAAATGCCATATATATATTATACAAATACTGTACAAGAGAATAGAAATGTGACAACATAATCATGAATATATTAATCATTATCCTATTTCTCGTCACCTCTATATACCATATTTATTTACCAAAAAACAAGATATCTTGGATACGAGTTCAGAACACTTGTTAATAGGCGCCGGGATTCTAATAAAAATGAATAAGAGGCAGGAAATAGGAGAGAGGATGAAGAGAGAAACAGTCAGGAGTTGGGGCAGGCTAAGGTATCTCAATGTTATGTGGTGGGGGAGGCAGAGGTTTGGTCCTGTGTCATATGATATGGGGTGGAGGTTGGGGTAATTACAGGAGGACCCTTTGAATACAATTAATGACCCTGGAGGAGAAAGGGCACGGTGGCTAGATGTGGGGTGGAGAAAGGATATGAAGGTTGAAAGGGAGGGAGAGTTTTGAGACAATGAACTGATTGTTGGTCATTTGATGATGGTCTAATTGATGATCCCCAGGGGTTGTGCTATAAAGCACTTGGAAGACTATAGTCTCTAATGACGGGTCCACCAGGGTTATAAATGGTGCAACTCGCTATCGCTCGTGCACCATTTACCCTGGTGCACCCGTCATTAGAGACTGCCGTCTTCCAAGTACTAAGTAGGTCCCGGTCTGAGTTTCCATGTGTGAGTAGAGATGGAGTACAAGCCCTGGGAGCACTCAGGGGTTAATGGATGTAGCCTGACGGCTCTCTCGCACTCCTGAGACGGCCATGTTGAGGAGGACCGGCCACACATGCTGCCTGTCCTGGGCCCTACATAGGCTGATATAATTATATTGTCACATTATGATGATAATATTGGGTTGATTGGAGAAGAAAATTTGAACATTTTATGGACATTCTGGACATTCTTGGAAGCATGGAAATTATGGATATTCATTAATTAATGGAAGACTGGCATCCCTGCTGTATGCACCCTGGCGGAGCGCCGCCTGGCAGAGGGTGGAGAGCAGAGAGCAGAGAGCAGCAGAGAGCAAGCTGAACGGGGACCCCTGGGGAGATCGGCGCAAGGGAAGAGGCCCACACCTCATCAGATAAGTCCCCTGGGTCCCCTGGGTCCTGGATTTGGAGCTCGGAGCTCGGCGCGCAAGGAGATAAGGCCCACACTAAGCGTGGTCGGACGCCTGATCCCCGGGACCCGTGATCCCCGACGCGCGCTCCCCGGCCTCAGACCCCTGAGTCCAAGCCTCGGATGCCTGAGTCCAAGCCTCGGACGCCTGAGTCCAGACTCCTGAGTCCAAGCATCGGACGCGTGATCCCCGTCCACACAATAAAAAATTGCGAATATTATGTGAGTCTCAAGTGGACTTAGAGTATTTTCTGTGTCGGACGCACCTTCACTATGTGAGTCTGGAGTGGACTTAATAGAGTTTCTGTGTCGCGTGAGCGATAATAGAGGTGTGTTTACATTTGGGGTGACAAGGCAAATGTGCTTGGCTGGATGCGGTGGATAAGTGTAGCGTGCTCGATAGGCCTCCGGTCCAGTTTAGACTTGGGCCTCCCGTCCCTCGCTACGGTGAAACAAAACTTTGCTATTTTTTAAAAATTGCATCTACTGTATTGATTTTTTTCTCGTGCCTAAAACTAGATAGGCCTATATATTGCTGCTATTATAGAAGACGAAATTGGGAACGTTCATCATTTTTTAATCAAAACAACATAATATTTCAGAATAATGAGTTTTTCCCCGAAATTACTGGCTACTATTTTTGAAACAGTAGTTTGGATAGGAAAACCTCCGTTTTAATAAATTATGTGGTTTCTAATGTTTCCCCATTATAAAAATGCCTGTTAGCAGGGTGGGTGATTAAGCTTCCATCTGTCTTCTCATTCAGACATATTCCGAAAAATTGAAACAAATCAAAATATAATCATAGTGTGGTGCGCGGCTATGCCGGGACTCAGGCGTCCGATCCCGCGGGGATCACGCGTCCGATGCTCGGACTCAGGCGTCCGAGGCTCGGGATCACGCGTCCGACTCGGGGATCACGGGTCCCGGGGATCACGGGTCCCGGGGATCAGGAGTCCAACCTTCACACTAAGGCCCACACTTGATAAGATAAGAGGAGATCAAAGGCGTGTGGCAAATCAGATTTAAATGTTCATTTATTGCAGTGAAATAAAATCCTGGAAACTCATACTTCTAACAGCATTCCTCGGCACCGTTAAATTAAATCTTAAAAAAAAAATCAGCCCCACAGTATTAATACTTCCTGCAATCTGAACTTTCTTCTCAACCTTGGGAACCCTGGATTTGTAACCTGATATGTCGGCGGACACTTTCTCACTAAATATATAGAAGCATATGCAAACATATGCTTCAATAACACCGCCCCACTTCTAACATAATGATGTTACCAAATAAAGGGCATACATAGATGTCAGCCATAATATCAATCTTAGCTATAAATGTACACAATTTCCATGTAGTTAATTGTATTTCGAGCTTAACTTTCTCAATTTCAATAGCTTTAGTTTCTTACCTTGTCATCAAAGTTACAACCATAGCGCCGAAGCAGAGCGATCCAGTTGGTTTTGGTATCTTGAGGCTTTGGTAATTTTTGACAACCATCATGATCCGGACTATAAAATATACGGCCCTGAAACCACAGTCGAGTAGAGCTTCAAAATTGGGTATTTGAAATTTTAACGAATGATTTCATAATGGTTATAATCTATATGTCATGATTACGTTAAACAAGGCAATACTTACATATAAGCCGCCCTCGGGAAAGCCTGGTCCAAATCTAGCTGGTATATCTAGAATCTCTTCTACGGTGCGATTATTACCGTTTAGCTGAAAGAAAAGTTGGTTTTTATATAAGCCTTATAATTAAAATATCGTATACACAAGGTCAATATCTCCGCTAAACAGTTTTCAAATCGTCGACATTGTTTAAACTTACACTTGAACGGAAAAAAACACAGTATAGTGCAACAGTAGAAAAGTAGAAAAAAGATGATGAATAATGCAGAGAACTCGAGCAAATCTTCTTGACAGATTCCCAGGCGGTGACGCACAATAATAGATATTTGTAAGCAGATCCGTTATCTGGGCGTGGGAGTATATACATACAATTTTACATTATTGATCTCCTAAGATTTGCTTTATAGCTACGTCTATTTCACTTTTTCAATGAGGACAAGGCCAACAGAGGGATGATCGATTTTAAGTTCTTCAAATGATTATGATAACCCCTGTATTTCAATTTCTTTAGCACCTATTAGCCTACAGTGTGTAATCTGGTAGTATTAAACGACTCTTTCATTCATACATCGTCAAACAAGTCTATTGGCCTTTCCCAACACCTGTAGCTTGTATGGGGATCCTCCAAGATGTCTAAGAAGACAGGTACAAGTAATTCCCTTACGTCATGCACACCAAGATAGGGAGATCTCTTGTTTCTACCTGTCAATATGAACAGGTGAAAAGTCTGGGGTATGTTTAATATTAACTGTAGCTTATACCACCAAGGTCACAACATATTCAGGTACGGACTAATCATTGTGTCAGACAAATTACTGGCAGATGTCAGTGGTGGTTGTTCAGTTCAGTTTTAATATGCTCAATCAATCCGGACCGTGAAAGAGGTAGTTTTGCATAAGGCTGGACATATATAAATATGTATGTATGGCAAGATTCACTGTATACAGGGCTTGAATAAACCGACCAACTTCACTTGCTCATTGGGCTAGTGGCAGCCAAGATTTACTTGCCCAACATCATTTTTCACTTGTCCAATTTTTATTTGCAGAATTAGAAACGAAATCACACTGATCTGCATGTATCTTGTTTTATTGTAAGTAGACAGGGGTTTGAAATTGGCGCCGTAGAGATTTTCACTTGCCAATCGGGCAACTAACATTAGATTTTACTTGCCCAGAGACATTGTTAGTTAGTTTTTTTTCGAGCCCTGGTATAAACATAAGGGGAGGGAGGCTAAGATTCAAATCGTTCACTATGTAAATCGGAACCCCTGATGAAGGATCAAGGCGATCCGAAACGTTGGGACTTATAACATCCGACCAAATAAAACTAGTACCAAAGCCTATTTTCTGCCTTCTCCGCAATTCACATCAACCAACCAACCGGGCGAAAATCAGTTTGTAGTGTGGCCCCCCAAAATCGTTCATAAATAATCCTCCTATTTCGAATCATTGCACTTGAATAAATTTGCTAGGTCGCAGAAACTCAAGATTGGAGGAGGAATGAATGGAAAACTAGATCATTATGTCTGAGCATACTGAATACAATTACTGGTACTAGAAGAAGACCCAATGTTTTTTTGTTTTTTTTATTTAGTATTTTTATACAGCACATCTTCTGTAATAACGACAGTTGCATTATCAACAAACAAGTACATTGTACAATGAAGTTCTAATAATCAATTGAGGACATTAATAACATTGAGATATGGGCTCACAGATGATAATTCAATACAGAATAACCATGGTCTTTCGCCCAACGGTGTGTCTATCTAGACCTAACTCTACTGAACAAAGTCCAAAGTAAGACCAAAGGTCAAGATCAGAAATAAAATTAAATGAAATAAATTTAGAAATTATTAGTTTAGTAAATCTAGTGGCAGCGTTAAGTGGATACATTAGTGATAACATAATAAGACTCGAGATTTGGACAACAATGACAATCAATGGCCGAGGTAGAAATTAGGCCGAATAGTTTAACCAATATATGATAAGGTGGTCAATCGACAATAGTTACTGAGGATCAAAGATCGCAGATGTGTTATGGTATGGTATCTTAAGTTTCATAATAGCGCGACTTTTAGATGAGTTTAATATCACAGTGAGTCAGTCAAATACATTTATGTATGTATGAATAGAGTGACAGGTAGCTTTAGAACTTCCAGAGAGAGAGAGATAGACAGGGAGAGGGAGACAGAGCAGTGAGGAGGATGTGTGACAGGGTGAAGGGGTGAGACAGTAGGGACAGACGAGCATGCGTGTTTATTGGGGTGGGGGGGGGGCGTAAATAATAAAATGACGCTAATATAAATACTTACAATTGAAATGTCGGCTTTGACAAGGGTAATGTGGAAAAGGGCCATGAGGTTGAGGACGGCAAATATATACAGGGCCGTAATATGGCCCGGGATTATGTGTGGGACCATGATTCCCGTTTTTTCTTGGGCTGCAAAGAAACAAGAAGGTTCATCAATTATTATTACGGCTACTGATACACATTTATATTATATCAATCCTTACATCCTCCTATGGCAACAACATCTCCTGCTATAAACAGCATTGCATAAATTAAAAGAAAGCTTGTGCTGCCAGTACAATGGTGTAGTCCCAATCCCCCGTCCAATACACAACTCAACTTTCTACTGTTATCATTATCTTTTATTTTGTTATGTTATTTACATCTGGACTGTACAATACTCATCTCATCTCATCTCACTAGCCCTCACTACCGTTAATATGACTCCACTTGCTTGTCGTCACAGCATCAAGCAACCATTACTCACTCCCCCGTCCAATAACCACAAAAGGGTTACCAGTGAACCGATATGGAGAGCCCCCCTTGAAAGAAGCACATATATACGTAGATGCAAGCTTGGCCAAAGGAAATACTTGTATATTAAATATCCTCACCCAGAAAACCGTTCCCACACTTATGAAAGGCCATCTAATAATTGGCAACTCAAATAATGTAGGTGTATTATTATTGAGGACACTTGCACTTGTGGCAGAACGTCCGGTCTCTGAACCCTGAATGGCCTGACGCTGTATGATGTATGACCGAATTTTTTAAAACTTTTATTGTTAAATGCTTTTCACAAGATTTGGGTCATTATTATAGAGGGGTTTGTTTTTTATTGACAAATTTTACATTACATACGTGATACGCCAATATAACCCAATAACATTACCCTATTACTTTCATCGCGATATTCTATGACATCATTGTTATTTATTTTTTACACAATACTCTTCTACCTACATCATTCAACAATACTCTCCTAAGAGAGACAGAGAACCTAGTAACTGTACATATATGTGACTACATCATTCATGCATGCATTTCTCTGTACAAGTACAGTGACTCATTCTTTTTTGTTGGTGTTTGTTTAGTTTATACCGTAGGCCTACTTGAACGAATTATACCTTTCTCTTTGGTAATTGTTTCATGGTTAAATGCAGTATGTAGTATTTTCAGGGTAAATTCACAAGCCAATGTGGCGAGAATATGCATACTTTTTTATGACGTTCCAAAGAGTAAAGACCTTTAAATATAATTCACTTTTACATGGGCTGATATAATCAATAATCACGGACATTTTTTGTTCAGCTAACTGCTTTAATGGAATCCTCCCTGTTTATTTACACTTCTGACAATACGGGTTTTGAATCAAGTTCTGGACCAACAGCATGACGAAACACATGTCACATTATCTTAACCCTCATGCATTGATACTGTTACTGATAGACAAATTATTCATCTCTACTCCCATGTAGATCAGGGATGGAGGCTGTGATGTGGGCTATGTTACTGATAGCCTTGCCCTAAATTTGTAAGCGCTAATTACCACAACTTGCACATGAACCCCTACTGTTGTCACTGTCAGTACGGTACTGAGCTACTCGATCCTAATTAGGGAGAGTAGACCTACCGTAGGAGTAGCAGTAGGACCCGAGTTATCTGTGACCTCCACCAAAACAATATTTGGGGGGGGGGGGGGGGGGGGGTTATAAATATACCACAAAATATCCCGAGTATAAAGTAATTCCATGTCAATTCGCAATCCCAAATACTGGCATTAGCCTATACTATACTCACTGGCTACAAACTAAACAAAGGTTAAACAACAAGTTGAACAACTGAGAACGTCTTTAGTCCAGAAAGCATGCACGTCACTTCATGATCATCAGAAAAGAGGGAAGTGTACAAGAGTAGACTTTAGTACCAAGACTTCATGCCTCCTAAGCTAAAGGGTGAATCTGTATTTGAAATCAACATTAATTTCCAAGCATACTAAATGCTCTATTAAGAGTCTTGATGGGAATCTTTGCCATCTCAGAAACTTCCATGTTCGAACAAGATCATAAGACTTGAGTCGAGACAACAAATCGAAATCACGAATACACGACACTGACTACATTGTTTTGGGTAAAGATCAATAACGCACAGATTCTGCAGTGGATTATGTTCACCCCTAAGTAGTTAATTAATTTAACTCTTTAATACTTTATCGCTGATAAACACATTTACATGCAGGTCAAAATCGATCTAAATTCATGGCAGACATGGACGGAAGTCGAGAGGCCACGGACCATAACAAACGAACCGCATACACTCCCATCGCACGACTGGTTCAACGACAAACAATAACATGACCCAGACACTTGAATAAATCGATTTTTGAGACATCGAACGATGTAGATTAATAAAATTTGATCTTACCGTTGTGGTAGCTACATGGATGGGTAATACTAATGCTGTTCTGAGCTGTATTATCCCTTTTGAAGTCACATAATCTTCATCTAATGTTTACGCCACAGCGAGGGTCAAAACAAAATGGCGAATGTGTGTCACCACGTGATCAGTGAGACTTCCGCATGAGATGTACGCAACTCCGCGCGCACGAGAGTAATATTCACACCGGTGAGCGCCCGCAGGTCGACACCGCATCACGCCTCACGCATGTAAACAGTATCCCATCGCCGCAGTATAGTTCTTCAATGCTTTGTGAGTTTTACAAGTAAATATCGGGTCGTGAACACATAATTAATTTTGCAAACTCCTTTTATTAGTTCTAAAAGTATTGTGAGGTATTTAAATAATCCCAATTACCTCGAAATTTGTGTCCGATCCCGCTATTGACTAGTCAACTAAGGCCGTAGTGTGAGTCTGTCAAGCACTGTAACTAAAAAACGCATGCCTCCGCATGCCCCCACATGCTTCCGCATGCCCCCACATGCCCCATAATGAAACTTAATTCTGGTCCATAACGTATAGTATCTTTCTGGTTACCTTGGTAATAGAGACAAGCTGTTTGCTCATAAGATAATAAAATAAAGTAAAACACATGCTTATAGTGTGCAATTTGCTGTATCAAATAAGGTAAACTATTATAACCTCAAATACCATATTGTTAACGACATCTTTTTATAAATGAAAGAATAATTTTAGATGCCTGAAAAGGCTGTTTAATATAGATTTTTCCAAGTATTTTCTATATATTTCTATCGGCAGGCATCAACTAATCAAGCTATTGTCTCAGTTTATTTATGTAATAATAATGTCTATATTATTGTGGCGAAGGTAAATATCAAATAATATTGAGATCGTCATTCAGACACTCTTTAGGCTTATTTCTACCAAGAAATATTTGAACAATATCCATATTATGAAATCTTTCTCAGATATTATAAGGAATCTAGAGCCCATATATATCGAGTTATATGTATGTTGTCTGAGAAATAGCATAGACCAATATTATAGCATTTAATGTCTAAAACTCGATAAATGAACAGAAATGACAGTAAATTATGCATATTTCCACAGTGAGAAGTAACCCAAAGTAAAATAAAGAACAGACAAATACGCTATATTACTCTAACATTATACACAAAGAACATGTATGGAAATATATTAAAACCTATATTCAGTATATTTAATTAAAGAAATATTAAGTTAAATAAGTATGTTACAACGTCGAGTACATACTGTACGATTGGGAGACTTTTGTAGTCGAAATAACCACCAAAAAATGCCAATAAATAATTATAAATCAATAGCAATGACAACAAATAAATGTACAAAATTTAATTAACTCCAAACTGTATCGAGGTAGGTAGATAGTCGCTTGTATATCAAGTATCCCGGTTGTCTTGGTGGTGATATTATTTTGGGTTGGAAATAAGACCCCTATAGTTGTTGGTTTCAATTATTTATTACACTAGCTTTCGGGCTAAGTGTGCCCTTCATCAGGTGGTTGTACATTAGTTTGATGGGTGCTTAAGTGCACTTTGGTGTAGTCATGAGTTAGTACATATCATACACATACGCATACGGGTAAGATCGCCAGAAAATGTACAATTTGTCTTCAGCAATCTTCTCAAATAACCCAAATTTAAGACAATAATGAGGTTCAAAATTCAGTTAAACATAACCTAACTGATTGTTTGAATCACATCAATATCAAATATACTCAGATATACCTAGTATTGATCATTTTCCAGTCTAATTGATCATAATTTAATAAACCTGTAAATCTGCCGATTGTACATTTTCTGAAAATCTGACCCATACGCATACATATCATACACACCGAATGGCTTAGTGTTGTGGCTGCACCAAAAACATTTTTATATAATTATACAATATGAAAGAAGATTGTGATAACTAATCATTTGTGAGGTATTAGTGGTGGTACTTGAACAAATCAGGTGTTAATGCTACATTACATTACAACTTTGTATGCCCTGAGGGAATCATTACAACTGTGTATGCCCTGAGGGAATCATTACAACTGTGTATGCCCTGAGGGAATCATTACAACTTTGTATTCTCTCAGAAAATTAATACAACTGTGTATGCCCTGAGGGAATCATTACAACTTTGTATCCCCTGAGGGAATCATTACAGCTGTGTATGCCCTCAGGGAATCAGTTTAACTGTGTTTGCCGTCAGGGAATCATTACAACATTGTATTCTCTCAGAGAATCATTACAACTTTGTATGCCCTGAGGGAATCATTACAACTGTGTATGCCCTGAGGGAATCATTACAACTGTGTATGCCCTGAGGGAATCATTACAACTTTGTATGCCCTGAGGGAATCATTACAACTGTGTATGCCCTGAGGGAATCATTACAACTTTGTATGTCCTGAGGGAATCATTACAACTGCGTAAGCCTTGAGGGAATCATTACAGCTGGGTATGCCCTCAGGGAATCAGTTCAACTGTGTATGCCCTCAGTGAATCATTACAACATTGTATTCTCTCAGAGAATCATTACAACTTTGTATGCCCTCAGGGAATCATTACAACTTTGTATGCCTTGAGGGAATCATTACAGCTGTGTATGCCCTCAGGGAATCAGTTCAACTGTGTATGCCCTGAGGGAATCATTACCACTGTGTATGCCCTGAGGGAATCATTACAACATTGTATTCTCTCAGAGGATCATTACTACTTTGTATGCCCTGAGGGAATCATTACAACTCTGTATGCCCTCAGGAAATCATTACAACTGTGTATACCCAGAGGGAATCAGTACAACTGTGTATTCTCTAAGAGAATCATTAGGTGCGGAGCATAGCGTAGCACCGAGGGATTCCCCCCATCTGAAACAAGGTGAAGAACGATCGGAAATACACAACTAATATCATTACAACTTTGTATGCCCAGAGGGAATCATTACAACTGTGTATGCCCCCAGGGGATCACTACAACTTTGTATGCCCTGAGGGAATCATTACATTGAGTGAAAACTTTGTATTCCTTCATCTGTGAATCATTTTGACTTTGTATCCCTCAGGGAATCACCATGACTATGTATGTCCTGAGGGAATCATTGTGATTCTGTATGCCCTGAGGGAATCATTGTGATTCTGTATGCCCTGAGGGAATCACTGTGATTTTGTATGCCCTGAGGGAATCATTGTGATTTTGTATGCCCTCAGAAAACAATTGTGATTTTGTAAGCCCTGAGGGAATCATAGATTTTTTGTATATCATAATTTGGGTTGTACCATGGAACAGAGTGAAATCCGACCATCGTATCTCTTTGCATAGAATTTGCATGGAAATTTTTAAGATTCTCCAATGGCCAATGGACTGTAATAGCTAGGGGACCATCAGCTAGCGAAGTTTGATTGACTGATAATGTAAATTCTGTAAACATTCTATACATGTGGCAATAATACTTTCATGAATTATACTTCTTTATTGTACATATCTCATCTGTAAAGACCTCCTGTGCACAATGTGAAATGAGACTGCTGATGTTACCCTGGTACATGATGCCATGCCCATTTGTGATGTCATATGCTTCAGGATCAAAATCAATAGGGCAGACATTGTCGCGAGCTGGGTAAATAGAGAAATTGTTTTTGACTTTTTTGTAAATAAGAGATGGTAATATAAGAGTTTGTCTCATTTAAGTCATGGTATGATTCCCCCTGGGCATGCCCTGAGGGAATACAAAGTGATAAAAATTCCCTGAGGGCATACAAAATTACAATGATTACACAATCACAATTATTCATTGAGAGAATACAAAGTCATGATGATTCCCAGAGGGAACACAAAGTGATAAAGATTCCCTGAGGACTTACAAAATTAAAATGATTAATACAAGGTCATAATAATTCCCTGAGGGCATAAAAGTATGTATTATTGAAAGTATTCTTGCCACATGTATAGAATGTTTACAGAATTTACATTATCAGCCAATCAAACTTCGCTAGCTGATGGTCCCCTAGCTATTACAATCCATTGGCCATTGTAGCATCTAAAAAATTTCCATGCAAATTCTATGCAACGTGATACAATGGTCGAATTTCACTCTGTTCCATGGTGCACAACCCCAATTGTAATATAAAAAACATCTATGATTCCCTGAAGGCTTACAAAATCACAATGGTTCCCTGAGGGCATACAAGATCACAATGATTCCCTCAGGGCATACAAAATCACAATAATTCCTATGGGCATACAGAATCACAATGATGCCCTCAGGGCATACAGAATCAAAATGATGCCCTCAGGGCAAACAGAATCAAAATGATTCCTTCAGGGCATACATAATCACAATGATGCCCTGAGGGCATACAGGATCATTATGATGCCCTCAGGGCATACAGAATCACAATGATTCCCTCAGGGCGTACAAATGTGTAATGATTCCCTCAGGGCTTACACAGTTGTACACAGGGCATACAGAATCACAATGATGCCCTCAGGGCATACAGAATCACAATGATGCCCACAGGGCATACAGAATCACAATGATGCCCACAGGGCATACAGAATCACAATGATTCCCTCAGGGCATACAGTGTTGCGATTCTTGCCTATGTTCTTTCCAATGTCTTTGTGGCCATCGTTGCACATCTGTGTTTCAGCTCCGGCTTAATATTAATCGCTATTAAATAATGATATTTCGTGATCGTATAGGTTTACTTCTGCAAGAATAAATATATTATAAATATTGATAGCAGGAGATGGGGGGAAAAGGAACTATAGTGGCCGGATTATATTAAAGTTCCAAAGGACCAAGGGTTGAAATATTCTATGTTCCAAGCGCGGATCCGAGATAAAACATCAAGAGTGAAATACTTCTTTCCTATGTTACCTTTATTCCTCCTTGTGTGTTGGGTTGAAGACCTTGCTCCTCAACCCGATATATGAACAGGTACATCGAGATATGAATGATTTTCAAACCAAGGAAACATTATGTTTGCAACATAATTCAGGAATAATGGAATAAATATAATAATCACATAAATGCAAAGTTGAACATAAATATAGAAATATGTAATAAACATCATGGTCAAAGTCCGGATGAAATCAAATGAAACATTAATTAATAACAAATTAATCAAATAATATAAACTGCAAATATCATATGCGGTTGCAACTGAATATCCTAGTGGGTGCCGGAGGAACTACCCGGAGGCGGAGGTCCAGATCCAGGGTAATCCGGAGCTACCCGGAGCTCAATGGAAATCTTCATATATGAATCGCTACACAGAATCACAATGATGCCCACAGGGCATATAGTCACAATGATTCCCTCAGGGCATACACAGTTGTAATGATTCCCTCAGGGCAAACAAAGTTGTAATGATTCCCTCAGGGCATACAAAGTTGTAATGATTCCCTCAGGGCAAACAAAGTTGTAATGATTCCCTCAGGGCATACACAGTTGTACACAGGGCATACAGAATCACAATGATTCCCTGAGGGCATACAAAGTTGTAATGATTCCCTGAGGGCATACAAAGTTGTAATGATTCCCTGAGGGCATACAAAGTTGTAATGATTCCCTGAGGGCATACAAAGTTGTAATGATTCCCTGAGGGCAAACAAAGTTGTAATGATTCCCTCAGGGCATACACAGTTGTACACAGGGCATACAAAATCACAATGATGCCCTCAGGGCAAACAAAATCACAATGATTCCCTCAGGGCTGACAGAATCACAATGATGCCCTCAGGGCATACAAAATCACAATGATTCCTTCCGGCATACAGAATCACAATGATTCCCTCAGGGCATACAAAGTTGAAATTCCCTGAGGGCATACAAAGTTGAAATGATTCCCTGAGGGCTACTGATTCCCTCAGGGCATACACAGTTGTAATGATTCTCTTAGAGAATACACAGTTGTACTGATTCCCTCTGGGTATACACAGTTGTAATGATTCCCTGAGGGCATACAGAGTTGTAATGATTCCCTCTGGGCATACACAGTTGTAATGATTCTCTGAGGGCATACACAGTTGCAATGATGCCCTCTGGGCATATAAAGTTGTAATGATTGATTCCCTGAGGGCATACACAGTTGTAATGATTCCCTCTGGGCATACACAGTTGTAATGATTCCCTGAGGGCATACACAGTTGTACTGATTCCCTGAGGGCATACACAGTTGTAATCATTCTCTTAGAGAATACACAGTTGTACTGATTCCCTGAGGGCATACACAGTTGTAATGATTCCCTGAGGGCATACAAAGTTGTAATGATTCCCTGAGGGCATACAAAGTTGTAATGATTCCCTGAGGGCATACAAAGTTGTAATGATTCCCTGGGGGCATACACAGTTGTAGTGAATCCCTGGGGGCATACACAGTTGTAATGATTCCCTGAGGGCATACACAGTTGTAATGATTCCCTGAGGGCATACACAGTTGTAATGATTTCCTGAGGGCATACACAGTTGTAATGATTCCCTCAGGGCATACACAGTTGTAATGATTCCCTCAGGGCATACAAAGTTGTAATGATTCCCTCAGGGAATACAGAGTTGTACTGATTCCCTCTGGGCATACAAAGTTGTAATGATTCTTTGAGAGGGTACACAGTTGTAATGATTCCCTGGGGGCATACACAGTTGTAGTGAATCCCTGGGGGCATACACAGTTGTAATGATTCCCTGGGGGCATACACAGTTGTAGTGAATCCCTGGGGGCATACACAGTTGTAATGATTCCCTGAGGGCATACACAGTTGTAATGATTTCCTGAGGGCATACACAGTTGTAATGATTCCCTCAGGGCATACACAGTTGTAATGATTCCCTCAGGGCATACAAAGTTGTAATGATTCCCTCAGGGCATACAAAGTTGTAATGATTCCTTCAGGGAATACAGAGTTGTACTGATTCCCTCTGGGCATACAAAGTTGTAATGATTCTTTGAGAGGGTACACAGTTGTAATGATTCTCTTAGAGAATACACAGTTGTACTGATTCCCTCTGGGTATACACAGTTGTAATGATTTCCTGAGGGCATACAGAGTTGTAATGATTTCCTCTGGGCATACAAAGTTGTAATGATTCCCTGAGGGCATACACAGTTGTAATGTTTCCCTGACTGCCTACAAAGTTGTTATGATTCCCTCAGGGCGTACACAGTTGGAATGATTCCCTGAGGGCATACAAAGTTGTAATGATTCCCTGAGGGCATACACAGTTGTAATGATTCCCTCTGGGCATACAAAGTTGTAGTGATCCCCTGGGGGCATACACAGACTTTGTAATGATTCCCTCTGGGCATACAAAGTTGTAATGATATTAGTTGTGTATTTCCGATCGTTCTTCACCTTGTTTCAGATGGGGGGAATCCCTCGGTGCTACGCTATGCTCCGCACCTAGGGATTCCCCTGCTGGAAACATAGAATGAATGAAGAATGATCGGAAATACATAACTGTGGTTAGTTCTACCTATTTACCATGTACGCAACCTTAATGGCTTGACCTTAATATGGCCCAATCAAAGATTTGATTTTAATGCTAATGACGATGCTAACAGTATATATATGTCTACTTCAGCCTGAAGTAGACATATATATACTGTTAGCATGATTATTAGCACTCTTGTATCCAGCATGACTATTTCCATTGTATCGAATAGAGGAAGCAAATTTTGTAAGCTAATAAATTTGACTAAATTATATAAAAAAAATTCTTATGCCAGAATCTCTGCTGCTATTGCAATAAAAGTGCTTTTTCAGGCTAGGAAAAAAAGTAATAATTATGGAATTTGAATATAATAGACAGGCGCATTAAGAAAATATATTCCTTCTACTGAAGAAAAATGGTTTCTACACATGCACACATGTTCAGTATTATGAATAAACACAATATTAATGTAATATCTAATTTAAACTCATCATTCTAGACATGGGAAATATCATTTTGGAATATTTGAGTTGTGTTACGACGTCTATCAGCTTCAAAATAGTGAAATACCATATTGAATTGCATTTAGTATTTGTGTACGAAAGATGCACATATATATTAATGATTGATAAAAATAAAAATTACTAGCCCACAATGTTTCTGAAACCTTTTATTCCCTTACATAAAATATTTTATGTAGTGTTACGACATGTGATATATCTCCAATATTTTTTTTAAAAATGCATATGTAATATCAACCTTCCTAATAATTGTTCAGGCTTCCTTGAATTTGGTAAAAAATATAAATATGATTAAATATTGACGTAGTTAAATTGAAGTGAGCTTGTGCAGTAATGTAATTAATTAATGTAATAATAATTTTGACAGATAAAGAGACCCCCAATAGCTTTAGCCTCCCCCCCCCCCCCCCTCCGCCCTACCCCCTTACCTCCTCTACCCCCCCCCCCCCCCCCGCCGCCCCCCTCCTCCCCCCCCACCCCCCACTCACCCACACAAAAAAAACCCCAAAAAACTGCGAACCCACTATACCCTTCACGCCGCAAGTGAAGGCCTGAAACTGTGATGCCCCGAGGGCATACACTGCTGACTGAAGCCCGAAAGTAGTCCATTATTCCTGCGCCAAGAGCTTGAAGTTCACTGCGCCCTGCGGGCGCTGACCGGTGCGATTATTACTCTCGTGCACTCCGCGCTGCCAACATGGAAAGTGGGCGGGGCTTCATTTTTTCAGCTGTAAAGTCGTGCCATCCTCCATTCAGCAGGGGGGGGGGGGGGGGGGGGGGGGGGAGTCATATATAAAAATAAGATGAAACGTACGATATAAGATACACCATACAATATATAAGATGTACGGTATCTTAAGATTAGTAGAATCTCGCCCCGGATCTATATATTGTGTAATAGTTTCTAAGTTTAAGTTGGGCACGTTTGTAAAGCTTGGCCTGTCTGGGAAACAATATCTCCCAGTTGAAAATAAAGTCTTTAAGAAAAAACTATTTGTTTCCCTATTTGGCATCCCATTTAAATGCAGGAGATAGTTTGGGTAGTGTAGCATGGTTCCTGCAGTCCTTAATTTTCACTTTGGCTTTTAAGGGCCCTAAAAGTCATTCATTTTTGCTGTGAGACTTTAAAAACTTTTAAAAACGTCTTTTTGCATGTATAAAGCAGGAAATGTATGACATTTTAACACTAACATTTATATGGAAATTATGCTGAACATACACCAGAAGCCACCATTTTTCATATCTAAACTAAAGAAAAATTGGGGAAAACCCCCTCCTAGACCTTCCCCCATACTGCAGTGTCTAAAAGTCCCCCCTACATTCAAACTAAACCAAAACCTTTGTACCGAGAAAGTTTTTCATAATTATGTTCAAAACTTGTTCTAAGAATTTTGTGAATGAAAATGCCTTTTGAAACAGTGGTATGAGATTGAATATCGTACATTTCTTATACCTTTTGAAGGGTCTGGTGATTTTTTTGCTGGCTTCTGTAATTTTTTTTTGAGAAACTGAGTGGTAGCACTGTCCTGTGTAAATAAGTTCAACTACCATATATAGTGTGTGTCATTTCATGGTCCTAAATAATACCAACACAAATACAATTAACAGAAATACTTAATTCCGCTGACAGCCTTACCGAAACACATTTTGTAAATAACCAGGGGAGAATGTGCTACGTCCATATTGACTATTCAAGCATCAAGCCTTCATTGACCAGCTAACATGACTTCATTTAGTCAGTAAAAAGTCAGTAAAAACTGGGGTAATTGGTCATTAAAACTCATTGAATTAAATGAATGTGCTCTGAGCCGCAAGAACCATGTGTAGGAATAATTGCTCAAATGCATTGATGAATTCAAGATTAGGAAAGACTATTGGAATAAAATCTATTGCAGTTATTCTTTTAACCTTGCTCTGATATATCCAGTGATATGAGAATTACAATACTTATTTGATATTAGAGTAGGCCTAGTACTGGACACATTGCTTTTTAGTCCAAATTTATTTGGACAACAATCAGGTGAGGTTTAACATATAATTTTAAATCATGGGGATGCAGTTGCAAAGTATTGGGTCTGTGTATATAATTATATATATATAAGGGATCTTTTTATTTGTTTTGCATTGGAACTATCAAAGTTTTGCCTCAAATAATTTTCATGAGGTGGGGTCTGACCGGATACTACAACCAGCCGTCGAGAGGTGCTGCCCTCTGGTGTAGCGTTGTCAACCTCTGACCCAATAAAGACCACCGAGTCACTTGAACCTAGATCTTGATACGAGTAGTTCAATTATTCATACATGGTGCCAGAAAAGTGGTGATTGTGGCGGATTATGATCAAAATGGACGGAATCAAGCCACCACAAGAAGCTAATCTGTTATATCAAGGCAATAGGACTAGCAGGTGGAGACCCAGACCGAAAGACAGCCATTTTCTTATCCGTCGCAGGCGAGGAGGCCTTTGAGGTCTATGAGTCCATTGAATGGGCAGAAAGGCGAATAGAGCCAGCCGATGATGAAGAGGAAGAGGATATAGAGATCCCAGCTGAGGATCCAGATGATTTCGACACAGTGATGGGGAAGTTTCAAGCTTATTGTAATCCAAAAACTAACATTACATATGAGCGCTACCACTTCTTCAAACGGGACCAACGTGAGGGTGAGACCGTGGAGGCATACGTGACAGACCTACGTATAAAGGCGGCCACGTGTGATCTTGGAGAAAAAAAGAACTCTTTAAGAGGTTAGAAGACAGGTTAGTGGTTGGACTATTAAATCCCAAAGTGACATCAAAACTCCTGGAAGCCACGGATCTAACCCTGGAAAGAGCCATAACAATAGCACGAACAGCGAAAATGACCAAGAGACAGATTAAGGTTTTGCACCCATCGGAGACCGCCACCATCGGAGCGGTGGGAAGCAGGCCCAAACAAAGGAATGAGGTCAAGCCCCAGGAGCGGCAAGCCTCCACCTCGGAAGAATTTGACTGTCGGCGCTGTGGCACGAGACACGGTAAGAGATGTTGTCCAGCGTTCAGAAACAAGTGTAAAAAGTGTGGATTAAGGGGACATTTTGATGCTCTGTGTTTCAAAAAGGTGAGCTATGTTGCTGCTGATGATTACTATACAGATGAAGGAGAGACCCAGGAACAATACCAATTTGTTGGGGTAGTGAAACAAGTACGTCGAGTAAAGATTTCACAACACTGTAAGTGGACGCATTCACTAGATATTGGCAGCACAGTAGTTCCAGTGGGACTGGACACAGGAGCAGGAGCTGATTTACTCAACTACAATGATTATTAGACCCTTAATCCGAGGCCAAAAATCAGACCCACCAACATACTGCTCTCAGACTATAACGACAAAGACATTGAGACAACAGGAGCGTGCCTAGTGAAAGTAAACGTCCAAGGTAGGGACTCATTTGTAAACTTTGTTGTGGTTAAAGAAGGCCCGAGTCTACTCAGAGCAGATACATGTGAGCGGTTGAACCTTGTGAGGAGGGTGAAAATTGTTAGCAAACAACCGAACACTAGTCTCCCAATCAAGCAATTGGAGGCCCCTTTATCGATAGAAAAGTGCACGCTACCAGAGGTGAATGAACCACTGACAGCCATTCCCTATGTATATGATATCAAGCTAGCAGATAATGCCTCACCCACGATTAAGTCAGCTAGGAGAGTTCCAATGGCATTAAAGTCAAAGTTAAAAGAGGAGCTTGACAGAATGGTCAGACTAGGGGTCATCCACAAACAGGAGCAGCCCACAGAGTGGGTCAATGAAATGGTCTGTGTAAAAAAACCAAATGGTCAGCTGAGGGTATGCCTGGACCCCAGGGACTTGAATAAGGACATACTACGGGAACACCACCTACTCCCCACCAGAGAAGAGATCTTTGCTGATATAAAGGACGCCAAAGTTTTCTCCAAGCTGGACGCATCACAAGCGTTCTGGCAGGTGAGGTTATCGGAGGAAAGTAAACCACTGACAACATTCAACACTCCTTATGGCAGGTACGCTTACGACCGCTTGCCCTACGGATTGTGCTCTGCCCCTGAGATTTTTCACAGGTACATGGAGCAGATATTCGAAGGGCAGGAGGGAGTGAAGGTTTACATGGACGATGTACTCATATGGGCCACAGATGTGGAACATCACAACAGTCGCCTCCAACTAGTAAAAGAAAGAATTAAGAAGTTTAACCTGCTCATGAATTGGAGCAAATGCGAAATAGAGAAACCAGAAATAGTCTTCATTGGAGAACGCCTCACAGGAGCTGGTATACAGCCCGACCCAAAGAAGGTAGAGGCAATCCAGGCCATGAAAACGCCAACGTCAAAAGAGGATGTGCAAAAGATTCTGGGTCTTGTAAATTATGTAGGACAGTTTGTGCCCAATCTAGCGGCGAGGTGTGCGCATATGAGAGTGTTGTTATGTAAAAAAAACCCATGGAATTGGTCACCAGAACACTCAAATGAGTGGGATGGAATTAAGGCCACGCTCTCAACGCACCCTGTCCTAGCTTATTATGATGAGAATAAGCCCTCAAAAGTGTCAAGTGATGCCAGTAAGGATGGCCTAGGGGCAGTCCTATTACAGCAGCACAACGAAGCATGGAAGCCAGTGGCCTACGCCGCCCGATCGATGACAAAAACTGAAAAAAACTATGCTCAAATTGAAAAAGAGACGTTGGGCATTGTATTCGGATGTGAACGCTTCCACTCATACATATATGGTCTGAAGAACCTAACACTTGAAACGGACCACAAACCACTGATACAACTCTCAAAAAAATCAATGATAGACATGACCCCGAGAATGATGCATGATGCTGCGATTACAAAGGTACAGTTTCACGTTGAAGTGGGCCCCAGGGAAAGACTTGCACATAGCGGATACCCTATCTCGAACCAATGAAGCCAGTGCAGGAATAGTAACGTCCACAATGCAAGACGACATAGAAGCACAAGTCAACCACGTATTCCAGTCAATACCTGACTCACCAACACAGCTGGACAAACTGGCAGTGGAGACAGCCAGGGATGAGATGCTTCAAGCGGTCATGTACTGTGTCATGAATGGCTGGAAAAACGGAGAGTGCCCGGCCTATGCCAGTGTGAAAGATGAAATGTCAGTGGTAAATGGACTTGTGCTGAGAGGAAATCGCATTGTCATACCGGTGACCATGCGCGAGGAAATGCTGGATAGACTGCACGAAGGGCATCTCGGAGCTGAGAAGCAAAAGAGGCTAGCACGTGAGGTCATGTACTGGCCTCGGATGAACACTGACATTGATCGCAGAGTACAGTCATGTAGCACATGCATTAAGTATAGGCCCTCTCAACAAAAAGAGACCTATCAGGTGAATGATGATTTTGTTAATGCAGGCCCGTGGGACATGGTTGGTATGGACTTGTTCCATTGGGAACAGAAAGAATATCTCCTGGTAATAGATTACGCCTCAAACTATCCTGAAATTGCCATGTTAAACTCAACTACCTCAGAAAGTGTAATATTGCAGGTTAAGAGCATTTTCGCTAGGCATGGTATTCCACGAATTGTGATTACAGATAATGGGCCTCAGTTTGCCTCATCCAGTTTTGTTGAATTTGCAGAAAAATACGGGTTTTTACACAAAACATCCAGCCCCAGATATCCCCAGTCCAATGGGAAAGCTGAGAAGGGGGTGGGAATCATGAAGAACTTACTCAACAGGGCTAAAGAAAATGGGGAAGACCCTTACCTAGCTTTACTGGCTCTCAGAAAGGCCCCACGGGAGGGTAAACCGTCTCCAGCAGAAGCACTAATGGGAAGAAAACTAAGGGGGACTCTGGTAAATTTCAAAAGGGTAGACAAAGATGACAGCAAGGTAATAAAAACTGACTATTATGATAATCACGCCAAAGATCTCACAAAACTTAACGTGGGAGACACAGTAAGGTTAAGGGGACCAGGGGAAAAAAACTGGGGAACCAAAGGATGCGTGGTAGAGGAACCGGCCACAAGGTCATACAATGTCTTAACTGAACAGGGTCGAGTTTTCAGACGCAACAGAAGGGATATACTAAGACCCAGGTATGATGAAAATTTCGAACAACAGGTGGAAATAGAACATATGATAAACCTACCTAATGTAAATGGGACCATACAAATCCCTGAAGGAGCTAAAACTAATGTAAGGGCACCGGATAACACTGGCCCCAACACAGCTCATGAAAATAATCCTGTAATACCAATGGTACAACCACCTGAGGTTAGAAGGTCTGGCAGAGTTTGTAAGCCGGTCGACAGATTAAATCTCTAGAAAATCTATTCACTTCTCCCACTCATAATCATACGTACATTTTTTTGTTTTTGTTTTTTAAAAATCTTTATTTTCCCTTATCCTGCCGTCTTGGCTTTTACAAT
Organism: Sthenelais limicola; assembly: GCA_942159475.1. Taxonomy (NCBI): domain Eukaryota; kingdom Metazoa; phylum Annelida; class Polychaeta; order Phyllodocida; family Sigalionidae; genus Sthenelais; species Sthenelais limicola. Next base: position 43,334,841 of record OW804100.1, read on the forward strand.
TCTAATGCTGTTTCGTTGAAGTTCTGGCTTGATGAACTCTGAAAAAAATGTTTTATTATTACTCTTCATTTTCCATTTGATTTCTTTAATAAAGTAAAAAATTTTAAACTTTTAAAACATCATTCATACAACATTCTATGCCATACTTCCTTAGCGTTATTCGCATGTTCCGCCAGGTGGTGACTCGGTATGGGTACATCTCGTCTATCGTTCTACTGATAGATATACAGTTTTGCCACCAGGTGGCGACTCTATAATGAAATCAGATAGATTCGACACATCTTCATATTTATATTCATATTTGACTCAAATGCATATCCCTTAGGGTTGGGTCCCTATACATAACTTAAATTTGTATTTTATTTTAACATGTTAATCTGCTCGTCCAGGTCTACTTTTAATCTTCTCCATAAGGTCTTCTCCTCTTTGCTGGTTGATTTTAAACATTGTGAGAAGATATTTGTTGCACATCTCGATCTCAAGTCATACAGTAACATTATATTCGTTAATACTCCCTTACCAAACAATTTTTGTCTATACACAAAGGCTTTTGTTTGTAATATTAACCAATTAATAATTTTCGTGTTCAGGTTTGACACAGGTAGACCAAGGATAATCTCTACTGGGTTTATTTGTATAACATTTGCTTTCATGTGGAATATATTTTCTTTCTTGTAATCGCTATTTAGATGTCCACTCTCATAGATCCATTTTAGTAAAAATTTCCAAATACTTTTGGTATTTCTACATTCAACAAGAAAATGTAATAAATCGTCACTCTTAGTACAATAATCACATCTGGTATTGCTCTTGATGTCCTTTTCTTTTAGATATTTATTACAAGGTAGAGTTTTGTGCAAAATTTTGTATTGCATTACCTGGATTCTAGTTTCAGAGGTAACTTTATAAGGGAGGCAGAAAAACATTTTCCAGTCTATTTTTTCAAACTGACTATCGTTCAGTTTAAGAATATTTTGCCATTTATCGAATTTTTCTCTGTTCACTTTTTTGTTTATAATTAGACTCTGATATATATCTTTAGCTGAGCATTCTATAAGGTTTATGCATTTGTCACCTATGTAGAAATCTACAGAGTGTTTACCTATCGTACATCCACTTTTTTTAACAACATTTAACCATTTTTTTGGAATTGCTAAAGCAATTTCCTGCCTATGATAATAGGATGGTCTGAAATGATAGGATAGAGCGATATCCCTGTACGTCATAATATTCCCATTCTCATATAGTATATCTCCTATTGATGTTATGCCAGCTTCTTCCCAGTCGGGTCTATAAATCATTTTCTTTTTGTGGGTTATATGCTTATTATACCATAATCGTTCTTTCTTGATCTGGTACGCCTCCTGAGGCTCATGCTTGGTATATACCTTGTTCCAAATTTTAAATAAATCTTTGTAAAATTCATTTAAAAATCTACTCGGGGTGCTTCTCGCTAAAAAAACATGGTCTAGAGTTTTACCTTCGAAATGTTCTAGGGGTTTCCACCATTTTTGTTCCCCATTGCCTAGGAATCTCTTCACCCACATGATTTTGTTTGTTATATTAATCTCTTCGATCAACCTTAACCCTAAGCCACCATTTTCAATTTTTTGTGACAAGAAACCAACACTGATCGGCCTACCTGAGCCTTTGTACACAAAATCTAGCATAATTTTGTTGATTTTCTTCAACAAAGAGTCGTCGAATGATATACAAGACATAGTATGTTGGAAAATTGGCAGTAAGAAAACATTACATATTAATATACGTCCTTTCAAGGTAAGGAATCTGTTTCCCCAGTCGTTGACTACATTATTAACTTTGCATATTAGCTCCTCACTGTTAATCTTATATAATAATTTCTCATTTCTTGGGCAAACCAAGGTAATTCCGAGAATTTTCATTTGGGTCACCCATTCGATCTGACTTAAAGACTCATGTGACATATATATACCTCCAACATTAAATCCCTTAGACTTTGCTTCGTTAAGTTTGAGCCCAGAAGCTTCAGTGAATTTTTTTATAATCTTAATGGCATTTACCAGCAATTTCTCATCTTTTACTGTTAAAGTTAAGTCATCCGCGAATTGAGTGATCTTAGCCTCTACATCTGCTGTTTTTATACCTGTTATATTCTCGGATTTTCTTATCTGAGTTGCCAACTTTTCAATAACAATAGTGAACAAGACAGATGATAGGGGATCCCCTTGTTTCATGCCTTTTTGTACACTGAACCACCTTGACGATCTACCATTGTTGGTAAATACCGCTTTAGAGTCAAACATTAAGGTTTCTATCCAACCAATAAAGACATTTTTAACTCCATGAGCTTCCAAAGCTTTCCTCAGAAAGGGCCACTCAATGGAATCGTATGCCTTAGAGAAATCCAATGATACGACAATACCTTGCTCCCCCGAATGTTCCAGTAAGGAGATAATATCATCTAGTTTTCTCACTGCAGATCCTATAAATCTGTTTTTTACGAATCCAAACTGATCACCATCTATTATTTGGGGTAAAAATTCTGAGAGTCTTGAAGCCAAAATCTTTGATATAATTTTGTAGTCGACATTAAGTAAAGTTATCGGTCGCCAGTTTTTTATTAGACTTGGATCATTATCTTTTTTAGGGATAACCGATACAATTCCTCTCTTCTGATCATCTGTCATTTGGCCATCTGCAAGGCATTGTCGCATCATTGGAATAAAGAAAATTTTCAATTTTTCCCAAAAATGTTGATAGAACTCCACATTAAACCCATCGCATCCAGGCGATTTGTTTTTCTTCATACTACATATAATATTTTTTACTTCTTCTTCTGATATTTCTCTGGTAATAAAGTCATTTTCGATTTCATCTAGCATAACACTCTGAGATTGGTTCGTGAAAACATCTGTTGCTATGGGGCAGCTATACCCTTTTTTATATAATTTGGAGTAAAAGTTTTCTCCTTCATTGAGAATTTCTGAGGGGTTGTTGGTTAATTTTCCATTGACATTCAATGAGCTAATAACCTTACTCTCTGCTCTGAACTTCTCTAAGGAACAGAAGTATTTGGAGCACTTTTCTCCGTCAATGCTCCACTTAGCCCTTGATCGGATAAGGGCACCTTCAGCCCTTTTAAGATCCGATTCTTTTATATTCTGCATTAAAACATTTCTTTCGGTTATTTCTTCTATCTTTAATCTTTTCTTACTAGAGAGAACATTTAACCTTTCATTCCATTTTTTCTCCTTGACATTTCTTTGCCTAGTATTTTGGCCAGCTATTTTTATAGCTACTTGTCTGATTTGTAACTTGAGAAATTCCCATCTCATTTTGTGGGATAACTTTATATTTTTTACTTCTTCACATATACTCTCCACTTCATTGTTAAATCTTTCATCTCTTAACAACATTGTATTTAATTTCCAATAACCTTTACCTCTAGTGATTCTATTAGTTTGTAATTCTAGTCTCACCTCCTTATGGTCAGAATGAGAGTTGTACTTCACCTCAGTATTTATAATTTTACTTACGATATTATTTGACACAAAAATATAGTCAATTCTCGATTCTTGGTCTTTTCTAAACCATGTAAAAGTTGGGTTACCGTTGCTCTTCGCTCTAACAATATCACTTAACTGCATTTTGTCTATACACAGATTTAATGCAGAAGTGGCATGAGAAACAGGTCTATAATATAGATCAGCATTAAAGTCACCAGCAATAATCAACTTGTCACATTTGACGTTTTCTACCATTTCTTCGATATTTTTAAGATTTTCCTCTTGCTCTTTACCTTTATCTGCCGTTGGGGCATACACATTAATTATACATATATCAGAATTATCAACCTGTAATTTAACATATTGAATTCTTCCATTCTTATCTTCACCATGGTTTTGTATTGAACTTTTTAGGTCTTTTGAAATTAAAAATATGACACCTTTCGATGCGGAAGAGCCATATGGGAGTAGAAGGATTCTCCCCTCCATTGCATCCTCCAGATCTTTTCTGTCTTTTCGGTGGAGTGAGTTTCTTGTAGAGCTATGATCGTATTCTGTTCATCTTTGAATTGTTCAAAAATAGCTTTTCGTTTGGTCGAGTTGTTTAGTCCGTTTATATTTAATGTAATTATTTTCAATGGGATTGTTTTATCATTTTCCCATGTTTGCTCCATTGGTGATTACGAATGTCTATGTATAATCTTCTGTCGATTTAAGCGAGACTATCCATCTCTGCCTTCTTCTTCATCCTCGAGCCCTTGTTCCATATCCGACGCTTCATCATTTGGAACCTCTTCCTCATCCTCTTCCTCCTCCTCGTCTTCCTCTTCTTCACTTTCCTCTTGTTTAGCCTTGGATTTCTCTTGTCTGATTAGAGTTGCTCTAACCGCCATCCAGCATTTTCCCAATACGTTGCCTTGGGATGGCCACTGAGAATAGTCCAATACCTCTGGGTGCTTTAAACCCTTACCTATCCCCCAATCTTTATTTGAAGGTGAGGCCTCTCCTATCTTTCTGTTCCCAGTCATCATAAGGTAGTCTCTAACCTCATCATGGGCCCTTACTTTGGCCCTCAATGCTCTCTTGATTATTTCCTCCCTCTGTTGTATCCATTGGTCATGATTTCTATGGATTTGCGACATGTATTTCTTGCATTGTGCTGGGTCCTGAGTGTTCAGAGCCAGGGTAGGTTTTTCTGGATCATCACCGATTTTGGCCCTGTGGTATAAGAGATATTGTTCTACAGTTTCGTACCTGTTTTGATCAAGGATGAATGGGGCCCTGAAGTGGTTTGACAATGGGTTCGGTGCTGTGAAGAAGACAGTTGCCTCCTCATTTTGTCTCTTAGATAGCTGTGATAAGAGTAATTCAGTAGGAACGCCTGCGAGTTGGTTATGTCTGAACCTGGTACCATTTATGTAGATATTTCCTCCGGCGACTTTGGTCTTATAATGCATTTCCTCTGCTGCTTCAGCAATCATTTTTACCTTAGCTTTTCGTTGTCTAAGTACTAAAGGCGTATCTTTGATTAAGCCTAACCCTTTTGGCTGCCCTGGTATCCACTTTGGTAATTTAAATCTGGCTTTCCATATGGTTTCCTTGGCTTCTACCGTATTGAATTCAACCTTTACTGGCCCATCTGCTTTCCAGCTGACTCTAAAGGTTCTCTTGGTTTTGATATCCTGAAGATCCAGGTTGTCATTCAAGAAGTTTTGCACCTTTTCGTCTAATTCTTCTTCGTCTTCTATCTCCCCTTCCCCAGATTTTAGGCCTAGGATAAGAAGATTTTTTTCTAATTTTTTTGTTTCTTCTTTAATAAACTCGTCGTCAGCTTTCTGTTCTTCACGTGCGTTTCTCTGGAAATCTGTATCTTTTGTGGTGTTGATTACCCTTTGGACTGCTTTCATTTGGTCCTCTTGTATGCGTACTCTCTTTCTGAGGTCATCTCTTTCTTTATCTCTGATGATATTTTCCTCTTGATTGGTTTCCCAGTTTTTTTCTACCTTATCCACTCTTGTTTTCATGCCTTCGAGCTGGCTTAAGCCTTCAAACAATGCTTCGAAATTTTTCTGGGTTTCTTTATTTCTCTCCTCGGTCTCTTTAGCCAGAGCCAGAGCATCCTCCTTCTGACCTCTGGCCATCTTCTGTACTAGCATCGTTAGGTTGACTTCTTTCGATTCTATCTTTAGAATTTCATTCTGCCCCGATTTATTTTCATTCTTTCCCGCCGAGTTGGCTGTTGTGTTTTTGGGCTTAGCTTTAGGCTTATTGTTGGCTGTTTCCTTCGTCATGCTTTTATTTTTATCAGAGATACCTCTCTGCACTTTACTAGGGGAATTTACAGTGTCACAAGGGTCGTCCATTACGTACATTCATGTTTTCATATTGATGTTGACTTTCTCAACTAACGATGTTTATGTTTTCCTGTAAGGGACCATGGGGGGAGCATGACCGGATACTACAACCAGCCGTCGAGAGGTGCTGCCCTCTGGTGTAGCGTTGTCAACCTCTGACCCAATAAAGACCACCGAGTCACTTGAACCTAGATCTTGATACGAGTAGTTCAATTATTCATACAGGGCCTAAGGGGGGGGGGGGGGGCACGTGCCCCCCCCATGCCCCCCCCCCCCTGGATCCGCCCCTGCTATATAGGCTGATGGGGGTGGGGTGGGGATCCTGTGTCCATTTGCAGGGGCGTTCGAACCGGGGGGACAATTACCCCCCCCACACACACACACAAATTAAAACATTATCAATAGGTATGAATAGCCTATTTTGCTTCCAACTATATGGCCAAGAAAATGTCGCAATTTATTCATAGCCTACTGTTTCATACATTTCGGTCACATCTAAAGAAATAAGACATATTAGGCTAGGCCTATATTAGCCCACGTTGCTGGCCTTGATCCCAATGCTCTACCTCTGGGGGCAAGGGGCGGATACTTTGTCTAGGCCTATATATGATACACCATCGTGCTCCAAATCCAAAAGATTTTTGCACTGTTATAGGCCTAGTGCTCACCCACATATCTTTTTTTACAAAAAAATATTCCCCAAAATTGTAGGCACAATATAATCAGAGCTTAAATCAAAGATATGTGATGCAAGTCACTCATGATCTGGCAAATTAATTGGCATGACAATCGTGAATGTGTGCGGATAAAAACCAAGGCGATTTCAGCTGAAATCATCACGATCTGAGCCCACGATTCGTTGTAGAAAACGAAATCGTACGATTTGCAAAATTGTCCATATATAATTATATGCATGTGTCCGCTGCTTAATTAAGGCCATGCATGTAGGCCTAATTGTGGGACTTCAAATGACCCGCAACACGATTACCACTATTTTTATTGGTTGGGATAAACATGATTATAATTTTATGCTCCTTTAACACCGTCAGATTGAAAAAATATGAGTGAGCAAAAGTAGCCTAACTCACATATGTGATGTGTCACGGGAAAATGAGTCACAAGTAGCAAAAGATGGATTTTGAGATATTAGCATATTTGAAACAATGAGATGTAGCCTATGGGATTCCAATGATGGTAGATACTATATAATATACTATATTTTTTAAAGCATGAAAAAGATTTCTTGATGAGGTTTAATCACAAGTATAGTTAAATATACTCCTCAGATATGCATTGATATCTTCTACACAGTCTTGAAGTTTGGCACATTTATTCATTCCATTAGCAGCGGTAAGGACCCCAAAAATGAGAACATTCCACAAAGAAATTCTGTAAATAAAACACTTTGAAAAATATCAATTTTGAGACTTGTGACTCATTGTCCTGTGACACATCACATATGCCTTTAAATCCAAATCTGTTGAAATCTATAGTGTTATTAATTTTAGTGCGTGGGTTAGTGTATAATTTGATAGGCCTATCCAGAGGAAGATAGAGAATACCATATTAACAATTAAAGATTTGTAACTTAATTATAGTAGTATAAAACAGCTAGGGGCATTAGAGGCATTATAGGCTACGTGTATACTTGGTTTCCTGATAAGGTATGGGTGATAGGCCTACGGTTTGATTATTATCAAATGTTGGAGAAGTAATGCAAATAAATACTAATTCAAAATTTGTTAGGCAAAGATTTTTCAGTATGGACGAAAGGTTAAGACCCTTAATTCATAATCTTTATCATTGTAAATTATTGGTAGGGCACAACATACGTATAGGCTATACCTTTTTTAAATGTATACATTTCAAAAAGGTAATGTGCAGCTTACAATTACCGGTACCAAAAATGCATGCACATTATGATGGATGTTAAGGCCTAATTTGAATATATGATCAAAATATATACTGGCATACGTCCCAGTGTGAAAGTAGCCTACCGTACTTTTTGAACTTGTCTTATTCTAATAAGACCCCCCCCCCCCCCCCCCACACACCCAGGGGTAAAAAGTGTACGCTCTTTTGTTCCCAATTTCGCGGAGAAAGGGGTCATTTTTCACTCATAAACGCGGAGCACGAAATCAGAAATAAGGGTACCTGAACTCAGCGAAATGCTAAATAAGGGGGTATTTTTTGCAAGTTCAAGTCCGCGGAATACTGGAAAAGGGGTTATTTAAATCACTGCCGCATATTTGGCGACGCAACGGCGTCGTCGTCGTCGTCGAAACGCTACCTAGCAACATGCCTGAGATATCATATACTGGAGTGGGGGAATGAAAACATTGTGAGCAAGGGTTCCTGTGAATAGGACTATATCACCTCGAGTATTGCATGGTGCACTTAAATGAAAATGATATTTGCGACATTTCATAAGGCATTTTCTTTGGCATAAAGTTTTCCGTGCTTTGCCACAAAAAGGGGGGTAAAATGGGTATCATGTTAAGCAAGACTTCTTGAAATCATAAAAAGGGGTCTTTTTGTTTTCTCAGCTATTTATAGCTGAGAAAAAATATGAGTCACTATGAAATGTGCCAATCACTGATACTGCATCTACATCTTGATAACTTGGTTAACTGTCTGTGAGGTGTTTAAGCTTAGATGTGACATCAGGCGAGGATGCCATATCTAATCCTTTCAATCAGTCATAGATTTCACACCTAGATGTTATTGAAGGCTGATTGACAGCCTTTCTAGGTTTAGCCAAGGGAGTTGATTGGCTGTTAGTTAGATGCTTCTCCAACCATGATAGGTCTGCAGAAGGCCCTCCCACCTCCCACACCATCCCTCTGCCCCCCCCCCCTCACCTGCCTCAGGTGCTCAAATGGACACTGCCAAACACATTTTCTAAATTTTAAAAGTAAGTTACCAACTATTTAGCCTAGCCTAGCCTAGCTTACTACTTTTTATACGATCAACTTTTTTTTACGACCAACTTTTTTTTTTACGACCAACTTTTTTTTTACGACCATTTATTTTTACGACCAACTTTTTTTACGACCAACTTTTTTAACGACAATTTTTTTTCGACCAACTTTTTATGACAAACGTTTTTTACAACTTTTTTTTACCAACTTTTTTTTAACGACAATTTTTTTTCAACCAATTTTTTTCCGACCAACTTTTTCCGACCAACTATTTTTCAACGATAATTTTTTTTCAACCAACTTTTTTTACAACCAACTTTTTTTTACAGCCCTGGCTATTGCAGAGTTATTCATTATTGGTTACAGTTACTGAAGTGGAAGTAAAAGTCAAGTGTATATAAACCCTAGTCTAGTTGACATTTGTATGTCTTTTGTGCCATATTAGATTTTACCTTCTGGTCTGTGAGGACTAGTGGAAACTCAGGAGGACTAGTGGATCTTATTTCTACGTAGGTATTTCCCTAAGTTTATCATTTTTCTCCCTTTCTCTACATGTTTCAGAGTTCATGATTTCAATGGTCCTCAGTGACTGGTCATAAATTCAATTCAATTCAATTCAAGAATTCTTTATTGCAATAGATGTTGTTTACAATGAGGTGGTCCAGCATTCTAAATAGACAGGTGTCTAGGTAGGTCTTCTGCCTGACATCGGACATAAGTAATTGAGGCTGAGAAATCGTTTCTATCGGAAACGCCAGGTATATAAATTAAGTTGACACTAATTGTAATATTTGTTAAGTATCTTTCAATAAGTAAATAACCACTCAAACTCTGATGACTGTGTTTAGCTTGTTCTCGTGTTTCCATAGCAACCAATACAACTGCGCGATCAACGTAAGTGCGCGATCAACGTAAGCGCTACTCATATCAAATACACAACACTCTTCCCCCTGCAGGTATGTTACTGATGATCTCAAAACAGTACATGATAGTTCATTGTTCTTAAGCATTAAGAGGGAATCAATCTTTAATACTATCTTCATAGAATATGCATATGAGATACTGTGTGGAAATAATAATAGTTCAGTTCTTCATAATATAATGGGAGACATTGCTTTACTTGAAGTTTATGACTTAGGATAGGATGTGTGTAACAGTTCTGTCCTTTATCCACATTGGTATTCTTTGAGATATTCTGGAGGTCTATGATGTCTTTTGGGCCTTGGTATTATTGCTGGTGTGTTGTCTGTAGCTGCTGCATTCAGAGCTGGCTCATCCTTCATTGGGAGCTCTTTGGGCATTATGTGTCCCTTGGTAGGAGTCTTGAGTTGTTCTGGTAATGTGATATTTGCACCCTTCCTCTCCGGGGGTTCATGGGTGTTTGTGACCTCCCTTTCCTGTTGTGATGCTTGTTCAATGTGTATCATTGAACCTGATCCATGAGGTTGGGACAGACCTGGCTCTTCTGCCCTGTCTGTAGACATATTGCCCTGCAGTATGACGCTTGACTCCCTTTGAGATGCTGAACGACTCTTGAGCTGGTCAACATGCCTCTTCCATACATGCCCCTCAACTTCAACTAAATAAGTGAGGGGGCCCAGTTTTTCCTGTACAACTCCATAGGCCCAGCCTTCCTTATTGTGTCTGAAATCACGTACCAAAACAGGATCTCCAACACTGAACCACCGAGGCAGGGTTGTAGCACCACTAGATCCCTTCATTTGGATTTTGTCACGTAGCTGTGGATGGACATGATCCAACCTTGTCCTCAGTGCCCTTCCCATGAGCTCTGCTGGTGTTCTGCCAGTAGTCGAATGGGGTGTTGTCCGATATGACAACAAGAAGGAGCATATTCTTTGATTCCAGGAATTTCCTGTGTTTTTGGCTTTCATAGCTTTCTTAAATGTACGCACAAATCGTTCTGCCTCACCATTTGTGCTCGGGTGATATGGAGGCGATAAAATATGTCTTACTCCATTTGCTTTTAAGAAGGTCTTAAACTCCTCGGCTACAAACTGGGGACCATTGTCCGAAACAATTTCCGAGGGAATTCCCTGTTGAGCAAACACCTGTCTCATAATTTCGATTGTTTTTGATGCAGTCGTGGATTTCATCTTGTGCACCTCAGGCCATTTTGAGTATGCATCAACCATTAAAAAAAACATTTCCCCCATGAATGGGCCTGCAAAGTCTATGTGGACTCTTTTCCACGGTCCAGATGGCCATTTCCATGGATTCCCTATTGTCTTGGGAGCTTTTGGTTGTGACTCTTGACACATTTTGCAGTCACGCACCACCTGTTCAATTTTTTCATTGATTCCTGGCCACCAAACATGGAGCCTGGCAAGTCCTTTCATTCGCACCATACCAGGATGGCTCTCATGTAACTCCATTAGCATACCCTCTTGGAATTTACTGGGTATGATCGTTCGCAGACCCCACAACAAGCATCCATCTTCTGTAGTGATCTCTACACGACGCTTATAGAAGTCCAGTAACTCTGGGTTTAAATCTTCTTCCCCTGGCCATCCATTTACTGTGAAGAACAGCACTTTTGATAGGAGAGGGTCATGCTGTGTTTCCAGGCCTATAGATTTGGCTGTTATTGGTAATGCATTTACCTGTGCGACATTCATTGCTTTTGCTTCCCTTGTCCACTTCACTCTGAATTTTGTGTCATCCTTTTGGTTTTGTAGTGGTAAGCGAGACAAGGCATCTGCGTTCGAGTTCTCTTTAGATGTACGTACCTTAATCTCATAGCTATATGCTGCCAGCTGAATGGCCCACCTTTGAATTCTGGCTGCAGCAAGCACTGGAATTCCCTTTCTTGGCCCGAAAATGTAACTTAGGGGCTTGTTGTCAGTCACTAGGATGAACTTCTTACCAAACAGGTAAGGATGGAACTTCTTAATTCCAAAAATGATAGCTAATCCCTCACGCTCAATCTGTGAGTAATTTCTCTCCGCTGGGGTCAAAGTTCTCGAGCCATATGCAATTGGGAGCTCCCCTTTCTCAGTGACATGTGACATCACTGCCCCTATACCATATGGAGATGCATCCACAGCTAGAACAATAGGCTTATTTGGGTCGTAGTGAATCAGAATGCCATCCTTTGAGGTTAGAAATTTTATCACTGTCTGGAAAGCTTCCTCGCAACTCTGAGACCATTCCCAAGGGGTATCCTTTTTCAATAGATTGGTCAAAGGGCTAGTAATACTAGACATATTAGGTACAAACTGTCTATAATGGTTTACCAACCCCATGAAAGAATGCATTTCCGCCTGGCAAGTAGGTCTGGGTGCATTCTTCACTGCCTCGATTGCCTCATCTGTCATATGCAAACCTTCCTTATTTACTCTATAGCTGAGGTACTTTATTTCCGCCTTTGAGAATTCACATTTGCTTAGGTTACACTTCAATCCATTGTCATATAACCTTTGCAATACTGACTCAACATTCCTGTTATGCTGGTCATCATCTTTTCCTGTTATGATGATATCATCCATCAAGCATCCACAATCAACTCCTTGTAGCACTTTGTCCATATATTCTTGGAAAATCTGAGGAGCACAGCTGACACCATAGGGCAACCTTGTATATCGAAACAACCCCAGGTGAGTATTGATGGTCACATACTTTTTAGACTCTTCATCCAGCTCAATTTGTTGATATGCGTTGGAGAGATCTACTTTTGAAAACTTTTCTCCTCCATTCAGTTTCTGATATAGTTCCTCAGCTTTTGGCATGGGATATTCTGGGGTATCCACATATGGGTTTACTGTAACCTTGAAATCCCCACATATCCTTATTTTCCCATTTGGTTTCCTCACTGGAACGATTGGAGCTGCCCAATCACTAAATGTTACTTTCTCAAGTACTCCCATTTGTACCTGTCGGTTGATTTCTTCAGCCACACCATCACGTAAGGCATATGGTACTGTCCTTGGCTTGAAAAATATGGGCTTTGCTTCTTTACGTATGTTTATGTGGGCCTTGATATTCTCTGCTTTGCTGGGACTATCATCGAATATTGCAGAGTACTGCTTCAGAATCTGCTGTAACTTCTCACTTACTGATACCCTCTCAGGCTCTACCTTTAAGACCCTATTCCAGTCCAAGTGAATGGATCTGAGCCATTCTCTACCAAGAAGTGTGGGTCCATCGTTCTCCACAATGTACAGTGGCAATTTAGGATGCAGTTTATCTTTATATACCACATCCACTTCCGCCAATCCTTTGACCTTCATTCTGTGGCCTGTGTATGACTTGAGCGACAACTCAGATCGTTTCAATTTCAGCCTTGTGCTTGAGAATACTTTTTTGAAAGTATCGTATGACATCAGGGATACCCCTGATCCTGTGTCAACCTCCATTTTCACTTTGCATTTATTGAGTTCAACTTTCAAGAGTATTTCCTCTGTACTCTGCTTTTTGTAGGGCTCAAATGTACTATGTACCTTAGATCTACCATTTACTTTCTTTGTTTTGGCTTGGACCTGGATGTGGTACAAAGAATCTTCAGATTCCTCAGAGTCATCACTTGTGTCCTCATTACCAACAGCGTGGACATTTGGTGATTTTTTCCCTTTTCGTCCATATTTATGGAATTTAGCATTCTTGGGCTTTCCTTGTTTCTCCTTTGCTTCTCTATTGGGACATTTCTTGGCTATGTGCCCTAACTCCTGGCAGGAGTTACACACTTTTTCTTTGAAGAAACACTTATCTGGTTCGTGGTTGGATTTTCCACATCTGAAACATGGTGTGGCATTTATCCTATTTACCACCTTGTTACTACCATGTATTTCCTCCACTCGTTTGTTTGCCATTTCCTGACTCTGCGCAACCTGTACTGCTTTTTTCAGGTCCAGTTCAGCCTCACTAAGCAGTTTGCACTGGGCCCTTTTGTCTCCCAGTCCAATAACAAACACGTCTCTAAGGACTTCATTGAGGAAAGTTCCAAATTCACAGGTCTCAGCTAACTTCTTTAATTCCTTTAAATAGGAACCTACATTTTCCCCTGCTTGTTGCTTACGAGTGTAGAAATTAAACCTTTCTGCAATAAGTATAGGCTTGGGCAAGAGGTGATCCTTTACCAATGTTGTGAGATCACCAAATGACTTAGTAGCTGGGGCTGCTGGGGCCGCTAACGTTTTCATCAAACTATATGTCCTTGCCCCTACTGAGCTTAGAAGCAACGCTTTCTTCTTTGGCTTGTCATCAGTATCCTCAATATCATTTGCAATACAGTATTGTTCAAGTCTCTCAACACAATCAACCCAGTCTTCCCCATCGGTAAACTCACCGATGCCTGGAAATGCAGTCGCCATAACAGTAGTAATTCAAATCACTTTCAATGTTAGTGCTTCCTATAGTGGTTCCTACCTTTAAGTAGTAGATACATGCACTGACCCAGCTGTCATTCACAATGGTGTTTTACTTTCATAGATATACACAGAGTAGATACACACACTGCCAGTCGATTCCAACACAAAATAGTCATATATGCAATAAATGTCAACAGTATTTAGGGCCACTGCACTGGTGTTTAACAATCCAACTCACAAGTCCATGTACAGCCTTTCCTTTTGCCTCATGGGTGCCGCCATCTTGGATGTCTTAGGTTTGCTGAAAACTTGGAGAAAGGTGCCGTTTTTTCTTTCACTGATGGACGTTGCTATAGCAATGGTAAAGTTTGTTTCAAGCTTGCCTCCTGTGGGTTAAACCTGCCTCGTCGCCATTGTTAAGTATCTTTCAATAAGTAAATAACCACTCAAACTCTGATGACTGTGTTTAGCTTGTTCTCGTGTTTCCATAGCAACCAATACAACTGCGCGATCAACGTAAGTGCGCGATCAACGTAAGCGCTACTCATATCAAATACACAACAATATTAAATAGATAAACCAAACTTAACTTGATAATTTCTTAACTTAGTACTTGTTTAGCATCAAATTTTCCGCGATTTGCCACAAAAAGGGGGGGTAAAATGCCTTGAAAATTCGCGGAAAGGGGGTACCGTACTTTCCAAAGGCTGGAACAGAAAAGCGTACACTTTTTACCCCTGAGTGCATGGGGGGGGGGGGGGGGGGGGGAGGTAGCCTAGACCCTACTTCAGAAAAAGGTTTTTGACCATGCCCCGGACTGGCCGGAGCCTTTATTCCATGATTTGGCCGTTAGCGTACAATATAATCGATATAGCCTACTTGCCGCTCACAAGGTGGACAATATAAACTCCCTGTATTGTACAGTGATGTCACGACCGTTCGAGACTATCGGTGAGCCATGCGGACAGCACAATTTGATGAAATAAATCAAATTAAGTTGTAATAAGTTAAGAATTATGGAATAAAAGCAAGAATAGCACAGTATCGCGTCTTCGGCGGCCTGTATTCTCCTCGTGTGGCCGAAAAACAACTCGGCCTACGGCCTCGTAGTTTTCGGCCATACTCGCAGAATACAGCCCCCCTCATACGCGATACTAGGCCTATATGCTGTTCTTGCTATAATACCGGTAGGCCTATATATCTGATATGGCTGGGACATGTATAGGCTATATGCATCATATTCATCTCCTTCATATTCTACATTAGCCTATAGTACTTGTGTGCATATACCCCCGCCTCAATTGTCCCCAATTGGGATAAGGCTGGGTAGGCTAATTCAGTCTGCCCATAGACCGTATAAAACGTCTATGGTCTGCCCTTATATTAATGCCTAGTATGGCGCCGCCAAGGGGGGCGTACCCCCACCCGCACCGCACCCTAGGGCAGAGCAGGGCATTGGTGATCGGGGATTGTTGTATGCCTAACTAGGATAATGAAATATTACTCGCTTAAAGTTAAAGCACACAATATGCTTAAATAGCAATAATATCATCTGTATTGCATTGTATTTGTTTAAGGGAAAAGATATAGGTTGTGCCTGTGGCCAAACGCACACACATGTCCTTCCCATCTGAAAGTGGGCCGACACGGGAAACCACGTAGGCCTACGAGAAAAATAATTAAAATAAAATAACTGAAACAAATTATCTATATGTGTTGTTTTGATCATAAGAAATGAATTTGTGACCAATCCTCTATGAATAAATGTTAAAGTGCATGACTTAATGAAAAAGGTCACTGTGAAATCGCGCGAATCTTACCCTCGTTTCCACGTCGTGATAGTGTTGCTATGCGTCGTTGCTATGCGTCGTTGCTACGGGCGTCACTTTCTTCTTGCCGCTGCGTGAACAAACCCATACTCCGCATCGCCAAGAAAATTTACATTGGATAAGACCGAGATTTAAAGGTATGATTAACTTTCAACCAATATGAATTGAGTCTCTGTGCTTTTCTTAACCTGTAAACTTAATTTACCGAATACACATTAAGATATAACTAGGATTTAGTGAGATTTTAATTCTACTTCCGCCCAACTCTTCCCGCATCAGTGGCCATTATCCGATACCAGCCCAGCTAGGAAGTGAGCTCATGTAGATCTCACTATGAGCTCAGAAACTTCTCATGTATGTGATATCAGAACTGTGAGGTCTGGGTGAGGTTTTTGTGATCTTGCATATGTGATCTCACATGAATGGTTTCAGTGTGATCTCAGTGTGAGTTCACAAGTTCTAGCTCACATTTAGCTAACAGCTGTGATATCTCAGTGAGCTCAGAAACTTCTCATAGATGTGAGATCAGAACTATGAGGTCTGGGGGAGATGTTTGTGATCTTGCATATGTGATCTCACATGAATGGTTTCAGTGTGATCTCAGTGTGAGTTCACAAGTTCTAGCTCACATTTAGCTAACAACTGTTATATCTCAGTGAGCACAGAAACTTCTTATAGATGTGAGATCAGAACTATGAGGTCTGGGGGAGATGTTTGTGATCTTGCATATGTGATCTCACATGAATGATTGTTTTTTGGCAACATTGGTAGAGTGCCTACTCTATTTTTGAGACATTCAACCCACTAGTTGTCGGCTATCCTGTGCCGATGGAAAAAAATACCCCCCCAAAATTGTTGGCCCATGTCTCTAGTTTCCGTAGATACCAAGGACAAGTCAATCGGGCCAGAAATAAAAGCGTAGCAGTGTTTTTGTGAGGCCATGTCTGGTCGAAATATAAAATCTTCCATTATCGCCATGCCGAACGTCCCGCCGATCAGACATGGCCGATCGTTTCGCCACATCGTAGACGTTGTAGACATTGTTGAGAGTTGCCATTTGAGAGACTGAAAGAAAACATTACGGACTGTAGATGCTGCAAATTTCGAAACGTTCGGCGGAGATTCAGGGTGTTTTTGGAGCGCCCGGATTCGGAACAAAAAAAAATTCGGGACCCCCAAAAAACGATAGGATGCCGTAAGTGGTTTTGACTTTTCCCGAATTTCTGACGGGGTGGCATCGGCCGATCCGTACACAAAAAATATACAGACTTGACCGTCAATGTCTCTAGATCACGCAGGTCTTTGGTTTGAATCGATACGAGCAAGTGGGAGGCTATGAGAGACCAAAACTAGATGCAACCTCCAACCGGGCCAAGAGCAACATGTTTGGGCGATTTTTGTACAACATAACAAAAACGGAACAGTCGATTCGGGCCACTTTTAGGGCAGCTAGGGCTTAGATTTTCGAGTATGGCATGCAGCGGGGCCTGTTCCACCCTGGTGCCAAAGAAATTCCGATTCCAAGCATTCCTTCATATTCAAAACAAAGGATTCGTTTGAGATTGTAAAGTGGGTAGGAAGGGTCAGACTTTTTAGGTACATGTTTATGGCAGAACAAGTGAAAAATTCGACTTTTTTCTGGTGTCCCATAGAAATTTTGTAAGATATTGACCTAGTCCAGTTTTCTCCCCTCTTTTCAAATCTGGCCTCCAATTTTTTCTATTGGCATTATTGGCGACGTTATTGGCAATTCGACTGTTCTGACCAGGTGGCAGCACCATAGACCTTGGCTTTCACTAGGTGCCCTCACAGGTTACTACATGACATTTACAATTTTTATTAGAACAAAAGTCTCACTAGTAATACTTATATGAGGCATTTATACCTTATAGATATTACACTTTATAAACTTGGAAATATTGAAAGCAATGAAATCAATACTTTATTTGTATAACTTACCTGCTTGATGTTGAAAAATGTTGTGAAGAAAGCACCCTTATAATTCTAATATTATTACTATGACTACTGCCGTACTGAAGTACCCAGATTGTCAAACACCAAGTTGCAATGGATACCTATGTCAGCCACAGGAGAGGATTGTATTAAGGGTATGTTTAAGTGATGGAAATGGATGAGAAACTCTGAAAACTCTGAAAAAGTCAAGCAAAGGGACTGCATATATGCAGTCTGTCCTTGAATGCCCTTGGGCGAAATGCTTCTGTGGAGAAACTTTCTACCTTAGCACTGAGCACAAATCTGCTGTTTACAAGCTGATTAGTAGTGCAAAAAACAATATAAGAGTGAGATTGTGTAAGAGTATACTGTTAGTTCACAATATGAGGCCATTGTGACATTAAATATTGACCTCACCATGAGATCATAGTATGAGTATACTGTGAGGTCACATTGAGAGATCATATTTATGCCACTGTGAAGTTACACTTTGACCTCACCCGTGAGGTCATACTATGACCTCACAGTGAGATCATACTTATGACCTCACAGTGAGATCATAGTATGAGTATACTGTGAGGTCACATTGAGAGATCATTTTGATGCCACTGTGAAGTTACACTTTGACCTCACCCGTGAGGTCATAGTATGAGCTCACTGTGATAAATATTGTGAGCTCTCAGTGAGCTCACTGTGATCACACATTCTTAGCTGGGAGATGCTTTGGGCTTTTTCGTATGGGATAACATTGGCATTATTTCAGAGGCATACCATTTGCTTCCATGGTTGTATAATGAATGAAAAATAGCTATGTGTCCTAATCATGCTTCTTCTTTATCTTTTAGACTAATCGCCTTGATTTTTCGCTAATTAAGGGCGAAAATCAAAAGATGGCGGAAGCCAAACCTGGGGCTGAGATGCCTCTCTCTCCTCATCAGACTGTCAACCAATTCAACAAGGTTTCTGATGACGCCTACGAAGTGGCGGAACCAGTTGGACAGCTTCGCGTGAATGTAAGTAAAGTTTGGCATGAGAGATTTTAATATTTGTCGAGGTCCAGGCGGGGTCCAATGGTAATGATCGACCCTTCCCTTTCTTTCACAATAGCCTAGTAGACAATGTCAATACGACCGACATACTTAGGCCTATCCTTAACTATCATCAACGATATAGGCTAGATAGTAATCATATATATTCTATCGTATCAGGACGATGGCTTAGCCTTACTTATGTATCTAGCATAGAAATCGAGCATTAAAAAAGATGCCACTTTAATAATAGCATGAGTTAATAGCAAAGACAGATCTAGATCTATTTGAGCTAGTGTAGTTCTGAAATCGTAATTTGTAGGCCTAATATACCGTAGTGGTTGTAGTAATAGGCCTACCATTATTAATACATTGTACATTGTACTGGTTGTATATTAATAATTCTGGTATGGTAAATATACACCTTGATGTTGTAATTAAATACGACGTGGTATAAGACTTAATCTTATATATTTAAGATGGTAATTAAGCCTAAGACTTAAATATAAGTGCACTTCTTTTGTCAGTTTTGATCGACTTAAATTCTTTTAAAAGTACTATAGGCCTATAGTATTTGCATGAGGGGGTTCAGCATTCCTAAACTAATTCTTTTATATACCAGTAGGTCCTACTCACTGAAACAGTTGATCTTTTCAAAAAACAATAGTATGTGGCTTTCTTCATCTATTGACCTCTTTTATTCAATTTTTATTTACCAATTCATTTATTCGTGTGTTTGTGTTCTTGTTCTAAATCATTCTACTATATGTTGCCTAATAATAGAATAATCCTATATTTAAAAGTGTTGTATGACTGATTACTAGATATTTTTTTAAGGTTTCTGTCACACGCCCACAGACAGTATTAAATCTAATTCATTATCCCACACAATTAATGGTTCTATTATGACAGATGGGCTTTCAAAGAAGTCTAAAAGACTTTTCTGGACCATGAAAATTCCCAAACTTTCCAAACACCTCACCATTGCCTCAAGTCAGGTTACCACGGCCTTCATTTCTCCCGATTAATTTTGTCAAGGAAGGTAGAAGGGAATCTATTCAAATTACCGTATTCTGCCTGCTCTCTCTCTCACCCATGCTTCACCGACTTATCCACCTAATTAATCACGCTGTTACAACAAAGTCTATTTTCCCAAGGCATGTAAAATTCCCAAACTTTCCACGCAGCTTACTTTGGCTTCAAGTGGGGTTACCACGGCCTTTGTTTCTCCCGATTAATTTTTTCAAAGGAGGTAGAAGCGAATCTATTCAAATTGCTTTATTCCGCAAGTTTGGGAACTTTACATGTCCCCAGGAATTTTTTTTTTCCACTTCTTTGAAAGCCCTTCCGTTGTAATAGAACCATCACTTTACCTATGCACTATCCGATGTGTAGCCGTTTGGTTGATAACGTATTTCCTAGGTTATTCATCACTTGTATATTTGCTACAAACAAACAACTTTTAAAACATTTTTTCCCTTACACCTTTCACTAGCCATTGGACTTCTTTAATTAAGTTTTTTTTATCTGTTTATTAAATCATTCGTTTGTTATGAGTTATTTGTTGAATTGTCCTGCATTACTAAATTACCAAACTGTCATTTGCTCCCTAGGAATTTTTCTCACAAACAGAATTATACTTAATTGTACTATTTCTTTATGTTAATTCATTCAGGCTATGACATCTGTCAAGCCCAAAATGCGAGGCATTTACCCCCTGTTCGGGGAACGTGTTAACATCACATACAACGCCTTCAGACAAGGATGCATGACTCTGATCGAACAGAATGTAAAACATTCCTTCGTTGTTGGAGAAGACCACACTATAGACGGTAAGCCTGGCATTTCTTTCATATGTGATGTGATACAGAAAATAAGTCATAAGTCGAATAATTGATATTTTTCAAAGTGTTTTATCCACAAGATTTCAGTGTAGGAATATGTACTCATTTTGGGGTATCTAGAACTTTATGTTGTATGTATACATTTACCAAATTTCAAGACAGTGTATTAAATATATACTAGCTGCCCCCGTTTATCACTGGGGCCCGTTGCACCACTTTTTGGTGATATCATAGCGTTAACATTATATTAAGGATATGTTAAATATATTCTAACAATACGATTTTGCCAGTGTTGCATGAGACCTGTCGTATCCGTAACCCAAGGCGCACATAGTGGTGAAAGTGGTGTGCCATTTTCGTTGCAACGGGTAGCAACATACCCGTACATTTTGTCATATTTTTACATTCTAGTACATGAGAAAATTATTTTAAATCATGAAATCTACTTATCATATGTATCATCACCATTTCTGAGAAAAAATATGTCCCATCCCTCCCATTCTCATTATCAAATTCTCGATACACTGATTGCTCTATTATTGCTCAGAAACGAGCAGACAACGGAGGTTGCTTAGTGCTACGATAAGGATATCCCATGCTCAAAGGCACGTTGTTAAAAGACCCCCTTTTAAGGACACGAAACATGATTTAGGGACACGATATTGGCAGTAAGAGTTAAGGATATTTTAAGGACACGATTTTTACTTAACGATACCTCATGCAACGGGCCCCAGGGTAGACATCCCCTTTCCCTCCTTCTCCCTTCCCTGTTCACCCAAAATTATAAAGTAAGAAATTCAAATGTCTATGTAGGCCTAACTATAGGATCATTGCTACAGTGGACAAACTGTATGAGGCATGTTGCTGGGGGGCGTTACTATGCTCATGACATTGAAGCTCGTATTGACACATGTGTAAGGCATGTTGCTAGGCAGCGTTTCTATGTCGAAGACTGTAATTTAATACAATAATAATACAATAATAATACAATAATAATACAATAATAATACAATAATACAATGTAAGTTGGTCAAACCACAGGGAGCGGGCGGATTACAGTAATGTAAATAGATTCGCTTCTACCTCCATTGACAAAATCAATCGGTAAAAACAAAGGCCATGGTAACTTCACTTGAAGCCAAAGTAAGCTGCGTGGAAAGTTTGGGAATTTTAATTGCATTATGTACAGAGCCTTTCCAACTTTGATGTCCTAACAATGTTAATAATTATGTGGATTGCAAAATGTTTTTTTTTTTCAAAAATAAACATGATCACAAAACATATTTTTTTTAACGAAACAATCTCACTACTTTCTCCATTGGAAGCTACATATATGCAACTGAAGAATGTAACATTCTTCAGACGTGGGCTGCTACAACCTCATTCATACCCTTGGTGATATCATGGCGACATCAACAAGGGGTGTTCTTGTTGCTTGGATATTATTCTCCAAGCAGTTTTAACCTAAAAAAAACCCCCATACAATAGATATACTTTTTAGATTTCCTAAATGTTAAAGTCGTTGAGATCCACTCAATCTCATTTTTTAAAATATGATGGTATTTTCGACTTAAGACTATTTTTTCCGTAACACATCACAAATAATTATGCATGATACCTGGGGTGGCATTACGTCTTATTGTTCATTTGCATAATAAGATATTACTTAATGTTTCCTCTTTCAAAAATATAAATTTGACTTTAGGATAGATGGAACCCTGATATTTACCATAATGATCTCTCAGTGCAATCAATAACAATAATTGATATAATTCCCGAGCCTATTCTAATACAAATCACAAAATGATTCTCTTCCATTAGCATTTGAAATCGCTGTGCGAAAAATGAAGATGGGGGATACAGCTCTCCTGAAAGCTCCTCCTGAATATGCTTTCGGGGCATTTGGCCGGTAAGTGTAGGAGGAAATGTTTCCAGTGGATTATAATGATGTGAATTAGGGTTAATACATCCTGAAAGTTCAATATTTGGAATGCATGTATTGAAACAAAACCTTCTGTAAACCTATTGTTGATAGTATAATTGTACATGTAGTAATTATAGTATTATGTGCGATTATAGTATTACCAAATGGTACTATATACTACTATTGGTTTATTTTTGAAAGTTATAGTTGTAAGCAGATGCATTTTAATACATAAAATATATCATCTCTTGAATGCAATTGCAATCATTGACAGTATTATTCAGAAATTTAAGTGAAAAATATGGAAGGTGACTTTGACTTTTTCGACTTAGGAGAATTACTGCACAGCCTCCCATGGGCTCCCTATTTCTTTGCAAGTTACAGTGTGCAAAATAGTGAATTGGAAGGCCATGCATAATAGACAGTCGGTCTAAGCCAAATATTTCACACACTGTTATGTATTTTAAAGTACTTAAGTAACATTTTGGTTTTGTGGAACTTTTAACGTAACTGAAGTAAGAATATATGCATTTCTATCTTTTAGACCTCCACTCTATCCTCCAAACCAAAAGTGTGCCTTCTCTGTCACCTTGGAGACACATGCAGCTTTTGATTACGCTGATCCGATGAAGTTCAAAGTCCGCATGAATTATGTGTAAGTGTTATACAGTTGCTTTGAATATATCTGTGTAATAACCCCTTTAAGGATGAGCCTTGCTTAAATGCAACACAACTTTGGTCATTTTAACAAAAAATATCGAAAATGCATGTTAACCTATGCTGTTGTTCCTAGATAAGGAGATCTCTTCAAACAGATTAAAAGAATACTATATTCAGAAAACAGTTCTGGTCTCTGTTGGATAGAAAATATCCAAGATCCATATCAAATTACAGCTAAATTGTGGGGAAGTAATGTTGCCTTTGGCGCTCGTACTGCCTTCGGCAGAGGAAACCTTAAAAAAGTATATAGGTTCCACTTTTGCCTGCTTCACAAATACGTCCATGCGCCATGTATTTAAATAAAAATACACTCTGCATCCTGCCACCTGAATTTCAGACGAACTTGCGTACACATCACAGGGATTCTATGCTCCCGCAATGTAATAAAAATCGGTATTTCTCTTCGTAATACATTGCCAAGATGTCAAAATTCAAAAAGAGCATACTTTTCCACCCCCAAATATGTAGTTTTATCAATGCTGATATATAAATAAGAAAGATATGAGTGTATCAGTGAACAAGAATTTGACAAATTAAGAGCCTACAATTTGGTCGGCCTACACAGATGTGTCATACTTTGTCTCACATTGCAGTAAATTAATGCTACCACAAAGTAATAAAAAATGCTATTTCCTCATGGAATATTCCAAAATAAAATAGAAATTCAGAAACACCTGCCCTTTCTTCCTTTAGAAATTTATTTTCATCATTAGTCCTATCAGTGGGTAGGCTAGATGCAGATTTCTTTTTGTCAATCCCAATATGCTGGCCAGGAGGCAATATTGCACCGGTCGTTGTGACGTCTTCTAATTTAAACTATGTTAGTAACATTCTGTACCTGATGAAGCTTTTCCCCGTGCTTGTGTATTTGGGTTGGAGGCTAGTAGAAACTGTGGAAGTAGTTGGCGGTCATTGTTTCCTTGGTCACAGCCAAAATTTCTAGTTAATTTTAATTTTGTTTTAAATATGTTTATTCAGCCAGAGACATTATGCAGCCTTAAATGGCTTATCCACTTACACGACAATCGACGACCGACAAAGGTGACTGACAATCCGTTCTCTACCATCGTCGGTCACCTTCGTCGGTTCCTGGTATTTACTTGCACGACTAAAATTGCTCATTTGGTCACCGATTGTCGGTCACCTAGGGGTGACCGATTGTCGGTCCCCGGTATCCACTTTTACGATAATCGTGTACCAGGTGTATTTATGTGATAATAATGTCTATATATAATTGTCTATATGAAGTTTCCAACGTGTGATTACTACCGGGGATAGCTCTGCTCAAACAGACTAAATATCTGATCTATAGTACCAAATAATTATAGGTTTTTATATATTTCTTTATGTTCTTTGATATGTTAAATAATATTATATGGAGATCGATCAAGGCCATTCTCAGAAAAGTCTTGCATATGGTGTCTTTGCTCTTTATGTGCTCTGAGGCTGAGGAAAATATACAGCCCTCCAGTGGTTATTATTATATATGGAAATATTTTAATTATGTGGATTTGTAAGGCTATAAGGGCCATGACGAAATAGGTATTCAAATTAATTCTGCCTCTATTATTTTTCCTGAAATCCTTAATATATTAGCCCGAAAGTTCATTTTTTTTAGGATTATGTAGAGGAGAATAACTTTCAGGAAATGATACCCCAAGTATGTCCTTTTAAGTTCATTTTTTTTCCGATTTCAAACCCTGAAATGCAAGGCTTTTCTGAGAATGGCCCATCAAAGAACAATAGCAACAATAATACAAATAAAGTCTCACAAATAAATCCAGTTTCGTCACAGAAGTACAAGAGCCTGTAGAGTCAAAATACATTTGGAATGTTTAATATATACATAAATAAATAGGACCCACCCTTTTGGAATATTTGTATCAGACACAACGCTGGGGGTGGATTTTACTTTTATAAATTTTTAATATTATTTAAATACCTTTCTACCTATGTTTACCTCATGTAAACACTGCCTAATGTGCGAGGCTCTTAATACTGTTCTTATTCATAATGATTTGCTTTGATATATATATATAGAAAAGGAATTCAATAAACGTCATAATATATTTGTTACCTTTTTGTATGCACACCAGCAAACTCTGAGAATAGTGTAACTGTTACATAATGTTTGTTTGCTGAATAAAAATCTTAAATACAATACAATACAATACAAAATGGTGGAAATATCAAAGGTTCATTTAAACATTATGAAGGCTGTAGAAACACTATGATTAACAGAAACCCTAGAATTTTTTCCAAGTATTTCCTTGTTAATATATATTTCTATCGCCGTGCAATATTAAATAGTATGGAGATCGTCATTCAGACACTCTTCAGGCTTATTTCTACCAAGAAATAATTTAACAATATCCATATTATGAAATGACCCCCCCCCCGCCCCACCACCATATTAACTTTTCAGAAACTCATCGTTTTTAGCATTTTCAGACATAAGAGTGGTCGTTGCAGCCTACTAGGAAAGGTCATTTTTGCATAGAAATAGTGGGAGACTTTTAAAGTCTAAATAATCACCAAAAAATACCAATAAATAATTAAAAATCAATAGAAATGATAAAAAATGAATGTACAAATCAGCGCCAAACTATTCACCAAAATCAGGGACCCGCAAACCAAGTACAAATAAAAATATTCACTAAAAACAGCAATAATTCTATATAAATCAATTTAAACGATAAAAATAAATGTCCAAATATACTCTAAACTTGACAGTAATGAACAGGAAAGAAGAGGAGGTTCATCCACATCACGAGCACCACTAATATGGCCATTTAAACATAATAAATAAATAATTTTGGGGCCCCAACAAAAATTTAGGGGTCCCGACAATCGTGACCCCTCCCGACGATTACTAAAATTTTAGTAATCGTCGGGAGGGGTCACCGATTGTCGGGAGCAGGTGACCGATTGTCGGTGACCAGGTGACCGATTGTCGGTGACCCGGTATCCACTTACACGATTGTCGGTCACATGAGGTGACCGATTGTCGGTCACCCGACAATCGTGTAAGTGGATAAGGGGCTATACACTATTCTCAGTTTTAGCTGAGGGGAAAGATTAATGTTTATGAATTCGATACATCAAAATATATATATAAAAAGATTTACATATCATAAAGAAAAAGCGAATTTTCGTTAGGAAGGATACACAAAAAATATAGTAAAAATAGATAACAATTTTAAGAACCATCACCTGGGTATAACAACATTGTACTACTGACCAAGGAGATTCAAATAATTAGCTGGAGACTTACATACAAAATAAGACATGTTTTTGTAAACTGAATGGTGTTGATGCAAAGTCGATGCAAAGGCAATGGAATTGCCGTCGATGCACGTCGATGAGGAGGGTTATCGATGGTGGCATTGTCTTGGCATCGACAAGGAAAAAAAACTCGGCAACTATAGAACTAATTTTCATGCTTTTATATGTTGAATCTCATCAACTTCGCATCACCACTACCTTTACTGATGCAATTTTTACATCGCCCACTCATCACTGATCATCGCTGGCTATTGCCGAAGGCATAGCGATGGCAAGTCGATGCAATAAATTTCACAAAAATCTTATCGACTACTTCATTGCCAATGCATCGCCAATGATTTTGTCGACAGTTGCCGGACCGCATGACATTGTGATGGTAGAAAAAATATATTTTCTTGATATTTGGCACAAAATGAAGGTGATTTATCTCCTTTTAGAAGCTTTATCCATGCTAAGCTGTTTGTCAAAAATACCACTGGCAGGAACCTTGAAAGACCAACATTTTGAGAGACCAAGATCTTACATTTAGAATGCTCTGAGCAAACTGTAAGAGGGAATAATTAAAAAAGAACACTTTCTCAACGTCCTTAAAGTGTCAGTAAACCCCCAAAATATTGTGAGAAAATCAACTTCTTTGCTATTATTGAAATGTAGCTGCCCCAGTTTTACTTAATTCAACCTAACATTTAGGTTTAGGTTTAGGGTTAGTTTTAGTATTGATTTCTGTTAAGTCACATTAGACAGCACGTATCTGTTGCCCGTACACTGAGTGACGTCATCACCAGTATTTTTTTTTTCACGTTTTTAAAGTCTTTTATTCAGGAGCATCAGTGTACAGTCTCACAAATTCAGGTGATTTTCGTACCGACCTGATGCCATCAATCAATAATCTATTCTGTACAAGGAGAACGTAAATTTATGTATATATGCAGTAAATTGTCTTATTTCAAAAGTACCTTCAGTTTATGACCGTTATACAATACTAAGTCGATGGATGAAAACTTGGTGAAGTATGATGAGTTAATTTAGATGGGATGAAATGGGGGTGAGGGTTACAGACTAGTGGTAATGTATCGTCTATTTTGGGAGAGGGAGTATGGTGAGGTTGGTTATCAGCCGAGAGGAACCTCGACCAAGTTGACATATCTATCATGTAAGTTCTGACAAACGAACAAAATAAACAATTTATAGTGACAGGTATATATACACAGTTCAGTATATCATGAGTAACTAATGAGATGAGTTGTTTGTATATCTCAACAGTATGTTAATTTACAGCACATAAGAGCATTTCATAATCAGTTGATATATGTAGGCGAGAAATAGTGAGATAGAGAGAAGTTTATAATTCATATATTTAGTAGTTTTCTTGCTCTATGTCTAACTCCACCCAACAGGAGTATATAAATAGGTATAGAGTTTACTAATACCTAATACAACAATAAGATAATGAGTTACGAACCTATGAATAGGCGTGTGTGTGCACACAAATTTGGCATAACATAGAGAAAATACCCTAGAGAGAATATACATGTCTTTTCAGCGCATAATTAAAGCTGTTTTTATCAACATTATTCCTTAATACAGCCGGCAGATTATTCCACGTCCTGGCCATATAATAAGTTAGGCACTTCCTATCTTTCTCACTTTTAGGTGGAAAACCTTCCAATACTGGGGCATCGGCCTGCCTAGTAGCCCTATTGGGTATTAATCCCCTACCCTTAGTGTAGACTTCAGCATGTGTCATTTTGCAAATATTAAACTTGATCCGCTGATCAATCCCATGCTTTGTGGTCAGGGGAATGCCTGCAAACTAGTGGCTACGTATGCGATGCAGTGTGGGACCTACATTCAGGGGAATGGTCAAGTCAAGGGGCCGCGAGGAAAAAGAAATAGACAGTGATAAGTGAGGAATGGGCCACATCTACCTGCAACCTCGTAACTGGGAGTTGGCTCTGCGATGCAGTGTGGCACCTACACACCGTACCCGAATAGGCGTATACCTGGTTCTAAATAATGTGCTCTTGATAATATGGTTTACCAAAACATTGACACATGTACCAACCCAATACGAGTTATCTGAATTCAGATTTGGTGACTAGTGGAGAGGGGCCAACGCAGAGGGTCTTGGGTAAATTTGACCGGAAGAGGGGTCAAGCCACCTGTGTTTACATTATGTGGGTGCAGGTCCCAATGGACGCAGAGAGGTACCCTTCATAATAGTCATTTTAGAGACAAACATCTAATATTGCCACCAAACTTGAGGATATGTGAGACAACACCATGCCCTATCTTCATATTAATTTATTTTCCTTAGATTAGTATGGAAAACAGTCATTAGAACAAATGTCTAATAGGTCATTGGATGCGCTGTATGTAGGTGCAGGTTGAGGGCATGATGCATGTGCCTACCCCGTGGGTGACAGGGTGTATGGAGGCACATACCTACAGCTGTGGTCAGAGCCCCACCCACCATCACTGACTGGCCCCGCTCTCTGTAAGAAATGAGTGCCAGCTGTCCTAAATGGGGCTAAATAGATAATTTGGATGTTCCGTATTATTGACCTCTCATCACAGGTTTCTTGAAATAGCTGCATTGCATAACTGTTTCAATTGCTGGGAGATTGGGTGGAAGGTAGGGATATTATGTTCATTTCATGCAATATATTGTGACGTCACACAGCACTCTTAGTGCCCTCTTGTGCTAAACAGGCTTTTTCAACGAAGCTTTCCCAAATGGTGCCTGTGTGCGACAAAAAGTTAGACATAAATGCTTATGGAGGTAAACAAAATTGAGACTTGGGTGTTGTACTTATGAAGTGACCATGAACCCGTTGACTGACCCTTTGATGTGATAACATATATGGTTATACTTGAGTATTATTTGTCATATAAATCCCATAGTAACGTTGTATTTTTGGATAACACAGGGTTAAAACTTCCAGTTTCAATTAAATAAAATATATAACAGCCCATCAATGTTACAGGCATTGGCTAACCCATATGAATATGACTATCCAAAGTTGGCTTTCCCCGAAGAACTTAATAACCTTAATAACCTAGCTAATAAAAAAGCCTGCATTAAAATTATCACACATTGTTATTGATTTTAGGCAATCACTCTGGGATAGAGGAAACTTTCTCTTCTATGCTATGAAAGAGTATAGCCGAGCAGCCAATGTCTATGCAAAGTAAGTTCTGACTTCCTCCTTTCTTGAAATTGAGCCAGCTTACTGATATATGAAGTTTTAACTTTCGTCATCAGAGGTGGGAGTCCTTTTTTGCTTACAAATAATATGTGTGACAAGATATTGAAGATTTTCAGAAGAAATTAATGAGTGAGATGTGGTCTCATGTAAACTTAATAAACCTGACATGCTTTAATTTAATTCAAATCTCATTAACAGTGATAAATATGTTTGAAGGAGCAAAGGAGTGAAAATGTGTATATCATGATGAGTGCAACAGATAAGCTGAAGCAAACCGACTTTGAGTTTGAATTCCATATTTATATCATCACTACCATGTTTAAATGATAAATTACCTTGTGCAGCAGTCCTCTGACATTGTTTACATGGATATTTGAGGTAACAAGCACTCTTCTGGGCAGAAAGCGCATGTCTTATCTCTTAACAAAATGCAATGTGCTGATCAATCTAAGTTGTGATACATTGATTTTACAGTGGTGTCCTGTACCTCCATGACCATAAACAACCAAGCACCATCCCAGAAAAGATGATGCAAGAAATCCATACAATGCATAAGAAACTTTATGCACCGCTCATGCACTGCTACTTCCAGGTAAATAAAACAGCTATGTTTACCATGTTTGCCCTTCAAATTTAAATCATCACGTATTTACTTATCAATATTATTGGAAATGTATTTCTTAAATCATCAATGCATGCATGTGGGTGCACAATGCTGATTATTACAAGCCAAGTGTTAATCTTTGTGTACTTTTCATAGTATATTATATAGCTATGAGGTGATTGACCTACCCGTTTCAACTGTTAACATGCAAATTCTTTGTTGTGGTTTACAGACTGAGAACTATAGACGTTCAATGCAGGCAGCAGACAAACTGTTGGATGTCGATCCACTAAATACTAAAGCTCTTTTCATGAGAGGACGCTGCCTTGCACTCACAGGAAATAAAAATCTCGGCCTGCAGGTCCTCAAACAAGTACACCTGTTAAAGCAGAATGATATGGTAAGCCATAACTTGAGCAATAGAGATGATTCCCACAAATAAGCCATGGAAACATGCTGGAAAAGATCCATTACGGACATTCCTATCAAAGCCAGTCGCTACACAATTATAGACTTCACCGTATATTGCCCTGGGTATATTGCTATATCGTTATTGTTGTCTTAGATTATACTGGTTATATTTTTATATGACCTAACAATGTTTTGATAAGTGCTTTTTATTTCAAGAATGGATTATTTCCCTTTTTGTAGGAAATCAAAGTAGCCTTAGATGCTCTCCAAAATGAATTGCTCGCAGATAGAGATGGAAAAACTAGGGCAGCAAAGAAAAACAAAAGAAAATCCAAAGGTAATGAGAAGAAAGGAAAAGGCAGTGCAAACAGCATCTTAGCTCAGAAGGCATTCTCTGACACCATCCAGACACAGTATTCAACAGCAGACCAGGCCTCAGGATCAAACGTCAGAAATGAAGACACACAGAAAGAACCTCTCTTAATGCATATACTCAAGCGAAACATAGATGAACCAACTAATGGCATGGCAACAATTGAGGAAACCACCAAAATTGGTATCAAAGAAAACCTTGAGATGAAAGTGACTGACCTAGAGGAAGACATGGATAAAGAGGTCGTTGCAGATGATGAGACCGGAAACACTGATACTACCACAGTGGAAATGCAGAAAGAAGAGGAAAATGCTAAATTCTCGACTGAAATTGAGATTGAAGTGATCCATGAGGAAGGCATTACTGCCCCAGCAGACCAGGAGAACAAAACGATTGAAGATGTTGAGCATCATGTTGCCAACACTGCCATAGTTAATGTCCCGGAAGTAGACATTGAAACCCAAGTAAATATCCCTGCCATTGATGTTCCCAAAGATGAGATGGATGGTACACCTTTCATTGGAGCTGCAGTTGAGCACACAACTCAGAAGATTAAAGCAATTGAAACAGAAGCAGGACATGCCCTTGAAATCCAGGAAAACAAAGCTGAGAAACAAATTACCAGCCCAAATGACCCCAACATTGAGAAGATTGAAGCAATTGAAGCAGAAGCAGGACAAGCCCTTGAAATCCAGGAAAACGAAGCTGAGAAACAAATTACCAGCCCAAATGAGCCCACCATTGAGAAGATTGAAGCAATTGAAGCAGGAGCAGGACAAGCCCTTGAAATCCAGGAAAACGAAGCTGAGAAACAAATTACCAGCCCAAATGACACCAACATTGAGAAGATTGAAGCAATTGAAGCAGGAGCAGGACAAGCCCTTGAAATCCAGGAAAACGAAGCTGAGAAAGAAATTACCAGCCCAAATGACCCCAACATTGAGAAGATTGATGAAATTAAAACAGAAGCAGGTCACGCCCTTGCAATCCAGGAAAACGAAGCTGTGAAAGAAATTACCAGCCCAATTGACCCCAACATTGAAAAGACTGAAGCAATTGAAAGAGAAGCAGGACACGCCCTTGCAATCCAGGAAAATGAAGCTGAGAAAGACATTACCAGCCCAAATGACACCAACATTGAGAAAATTGAAGACATTGAAACAGAAGCAGGACAAGCCCTTGCAATCCAGGAAAACGAAGCTGTGAAAGAAATTACCAGCCCAAATGACATGAACATTGAGAAAATTGAATTCCAGGAAAATGAAGGTGCAGTTGAAGATGTCAATGAAATCCAGGAAAATGAAGCTCAAGTTGAAGAAGTCAACAAGAAACAAATAGCAAGCCCAGCGGAACACATTGTTGAGATTGAAGACATTAAGATGGAAGTATCTGCCCAGATTGAAATCAAGGAAAATGATGCTGAATCCTCCGCTGAAGCTCCAATCAAAGTCAATGAGAGAGAAGTTATTGCCCCAATTGAAGAGCTCAAAGGCATTGAGATCCAACTCACTGACACTGTTGACATCCAGGAAATTAAAATAGATGCTGAACCCTCCATTGCAGTAGGACTTGAAGTGAACACCCCAGTTGAGCAGATACATATAGATGAAAAGATAGAAGTCAGCAATGCTGAAGTCATCAACACTGCCATAGTTAAAGTGAAGAATGATGAAATAAATATCAAGTACTTGGGTGGAGAACATGTGGAGGAAGAAGTAGCAGGACCGGGTGAGCAGGTGAATGAAAAAGAGATTGAGATCCAAGTCGCTGGCGCTGCCATTGTTGAAAACCAGAAAGACAACGATGAAGACAAAGTATCTGTAAGTAGATATAAAATTCTTTCCCTTCAAAATTATCAATATTTAGAGATTCTAAAATTCTGTTAGAAATGGTTTGGTTTTATTTCCCATTATGATATTATACCTCCACTAAATAGATTAAGGAATACATTGGAAACTTCATGTCAGCCAAAAGTCTGAGAAAGCTTATTTAGTACTCTAAAATTTGGAAGATCATTGGACCAACACAGAACTCATGGATTTCTTAAATTTCAGACTTCCTGCTGTCCAGGGTTCAGGAAGATTACAAAGAGAATCCGAAGATTCTTTGGACGCCTTAGGCGCCGTCATTAGATCATCAACACACACCATCTTGTGAGTTTAACAACTGATAAATCAAATAAATGCTATGATATATCCACAGGTGCCGGTTTAAGTGGCCATTACAAACACAAAAAGATGTACAATGTCATCAACAACTGACATGTAATACTAAGCATTGAAACTGGATTGATAAAATGAACGATATGCTTTTAAAATTATATATGCAGTTAATTGAATTGATCATTTCAAAAACAACTATGACAGCAACAGCTCTCATACAATATTTAAGAGCTAAATCTTGATTAACAAAACGAATATGACCTATTGACATGCATAGTGGCAGCTTAATGAAATGATTATTTCAAACATAGGTATCATCTATAGAATGTTCATTCAGTGAAGAATCAAGTAATTTATGGCAAATGTGATATAGACTTTATTATTTATTGAAGATCATGTAATTTTCAAATGTAAAATGTGATTCATACAAAAATGTGATAAGTGCAATGAAATCATGTGCAATGAAACAATGTGTCAATATAATTTCACCAGAGAAAAGTATGTCCTATATCATCACTCGAGAAAATTATGTCATATCATATCATCACCTGAGAAAGTATGTCATCATATCTATGTCATTTAGTGAGGAAACAAATGCAATGTATTGAATTAACTATGAAGTCTCATCTCATTCCTCATATGTGAATTTTTCAAAAATTACTTCCCATGTCCATCATACTTGGCTGTAAATAAACCATCATGTTCTCAATGCAACTGGTTTCCCTTTTGTTTCCACTGATAAAACTGGCATTTTTTCATCGATTGCTTTTTGAGAATCCTATTCACTAACATCCTTGCTAATCCAATTAAATGATGTCACAGGTACAGGTTTATATTGTCTGACCAAAAAAATTGTGACCGAGACAGCTTATAAAAGTATAAAATGAAGCAAATGTAATACAGCACTAGTAATAAGAATTAAAACAGGGCTCAGGTTTGTATTTTCATATGGATGGTATTTATTTCGTAAAGGCATTCAAATATAAGCACCAATAATCTTGCAATAGCGGCCAAAAGGTGCCTTATGGAGTAGGCCTAATCCACACCTGGAACAATTCTTCTTCATTCACCTAAAGTTCAAAATGAAGCTCACATGGCTGAGGCTGGAGCGCTAATGCCGAACAAAGAAGCGTTATCCATGGTGCTAGCATAATGAACCTGGTGGGGACACTGAGGAGCGTAGATATAATCACTGGGGGGGATTCACATAGTCTAGTCGAAACGCGGTCCGAAGATAATTTTGCTCAATAAATTTCAAATTGCTGAAGCTGTGAAGATGTCCTTTATTGGTGCCATCATTGCATCCAATGTCTCCCTAGGTGTCCCTTGTAGCACTTTTGCTTTCAAGTTGAATTCATGGGTAGCAATACCCAAACATAGATATTGCCTTTTGGCTGTTTTAACAACGTGGGTGTACACATAGTCTTTGAGGGAATCAGAAGAACTGTAATTAAGCTTAGTTCTAGCTGCAACAGGGCCAAGTTGCAGTGGGGGACTTGATAGAGTTACTTAGGAATGAGGTATACATTATTATATCTGCTACCGATGGAGAACACCAATCTTTATTGTAAGAAAACATGAACACTAGATAGAACTTGGCCTGGTATAGCTTATTGGCCACAGTCCTGTGAGTAAAGGCCTTTGTGTTCACATCTTGCACTCTCTCCAATAGAGCCGTGCCCGCGTATTCTGTAATTATAAAGAAGGGTCAATGACACATAATATATCAACAGGTTCGGATCTACTGAGGTTCTTTTCAACCACTAATTGCTGGGCCTTTATCTTGAAGGATTTATTTATTTCCATGCGACTGAGGGCGTCTGCTAAGATTAGGGACATGCTGTCACATGCTCCAATCTAATCGAGGGCTCCTGTTTGATGCCTATCATAGCCAATTCTCTCAAGCACACAGCCAGCACCGTGTCTTTTGTTCGGCCGCTCATTAACACATGTGCAGAGGCCGAATTGTCTGTTGTTATTACTACTCTGCCTCTAGAGAAGTCACACCCGAGGGTTTTAGTCACTAGTATTGCTTGATTGCCTCTAGTTAAGTTATGTTTTTGTGTTTTTTTTTATTCATTTTGTCTCTCCTTGGTCAGTAGTATAACGACTTATACCCTGGTGATGGATCTTAAGCCTTTTTGCTTCGATTTTATTTCTATTATTTACGATTTAATTGATATTTTGCTTTTCTCTGAAATATATTATTTTATAATCGATTCCTATGTACATAGCCTCATATTTGTTAAATTATATCTTGATGTAATAAACTGTAAAGTTAATCTTTTTCCCTCAGCTAATACTGAGAATAGTGTATGAAAGCATAATGTCTCTGGCTGAATAAACACATTTAAAATAAACGAGATGTGGAACTTTCCCTCCAACAAGGGGGAACGTTATGCTGTAGTACTGGGTTTGGGGGAACCCCCACCCCCGTCTAAGCATGCATCACACTCAGTTGGGAATATGATATAGTCTGGTTTTTACTCGCAACCCATAGTGGGTGCGGAACTAAACTATTTACTCCCGCAACCCCATGTGTTACTCATAGAAATCTAAATTTTAATTCAACTTCCCACGGTAAGTCTCTAAAAATTATAAAATTCTACCAATATTTTGCTATTGAGTGATTGTGCACATTCCTGGAACCATTGTATATCGAGCGTCATTTCCTTCCCCACGTTTCTATACCGTTTGTCTGGAGATTGGCGGATTTGATCAAGAATTCTACTCATGAATTCTCGTGCGTGGGTGACACAGCTGCTCACAAAAGGCAATTTACCTGCCAAGCTTTGTAGTTGGCGTTTTGTAGCAGTTAATTTTGAAAGCCATTTGGCTGCTTCAGATATTACCTCTTGCAATTTGCGTTCTGGAATCTTTGGTCATTTCTTTGGTATCAATTTTGTACCCTAGGAATTCAATGATTTGAACAGGGGGGCAAAGATTTTTCTTCAGCTATTTTTACACCTAATGTTTGACATAGTTCATTGAAGTGTTGAAAGGCCAAATGGGCCTTTTCTTTGGTTGGTTCTACACCCCTAAAGTCATCAATGTTCGCAATTACCATGTACCCTTATTTTCTCATGCGGTGGCAAAGTGCCTGGGTCACCCATTGTTGGGCTGCCCCCAAGGCCCTGCACCCGAAAGAGGGACAAATGTCTATGTAGATTTCACCATTCAATTTAATTCCTAGCAGTGGGTAGGCTAGCGGGATCTACAAATCTACTTTCCAGGCATGGGCATTACTTCCCATGCTTTTTGCAATTAGGGCAAGATCAAGGGCTGAGGGGAGAGTAAAGCTAGATGTTTTCCCTTCAAAGTTATTTTTCTGAATGCCGTCATTAACATTGTGGCCTTCTGGGTGGGATAAGTCTATAATGACTTGGGGTTCCTCCAAGTCTTTCTTGGGTCTTGTTAAGATTGGGCTTAATTTTGTCCATGGGGCAAACAGGTTTTCAAGGAATGGGCCCAGCAGGGCTTCGTGCTTGATTTCTTTTCTGATAAAGTTAGAAACTTGTTCAGCATACTCTTGGGAGGACTTATAGTTTTCTTCAGAATTTGTGGGTATATTGGTACCCGTGTAAGATATTGGCCAACCAAAGTTCAGATATTCTACTATTTCAGCATCATTATAGCCTACCATGTGGGTCCTCCATTGGTCAACTTTAACTTTAACTGAGAGGGTATCGGTATGCATAGTTAGGCAAGTTGTGTGCCTTGACTGCGTTATATATTGGCATATGGGTGGGGGCTATTTTAGCCGCCTCCTGTGTCGCTGATGGCCAATTTTCTCATATCTTTGTCATGTAACCCCACAGTCCCATGTTCTTGGGTTGATTGCTTGTTGCTTTGCACGTGTGCTCACTAGTGAGGGGGCCCTTATGCAGGGTTGTACTTTTTAAATATATATAATATAATATTTTTATTCTGAATACATTTACATTACAAATCAATATCAGAACTGGGTTGGACAATCTGCATAAATGCAGTTCTTCCAAGACCGCCTGTTAAACAATATCATAATAACACAATGAGTTTACAATTCATATTTCATATCTTATTGCTTACAATTTTATGTTAACATCTTCTCTCCTTGCTTCATGAATTAAAAATTTGTCATAGCTTCATTTTAACACTTGTAATATTGTATCGACTATCTCATGATGTACTTCCTGAATAATTTTCTTGTTAAATGAACCCATAATTATTTACAGTTTTGAGTGAATATTTATGCAAGGCCAGTAATTGAATCACAATAACCTCTCAACTGTGACGTTGTGTTGAGTTGTGTTGGTAAAACCATGGTTGTTAATATTAATTGTTAAGATATGATTCATGATTCAACGCGTCTGCTGTGCTGATTCTTTTTTGTGTCTGAGTTAAAATTATGGCCCATTCAACTTGTCACAAATCATCATTTTCATAAATGAGCTCAGTTCTTCTACAATAGTCTTAAAAGGTCAATCACCAGGTCTGCCAAATTATTCTGAAAACAAGGAATAAGATACACAAGTCATATCACATGTATGTGGTGTGAGCGCTAATGCTGCAGCCCATGGCATTCCATATTACCCGCTAGAAGTAGAAAGGTATGATAAAGGCATTGTTAAAGCATGTAGTGATTACGATTCTGGTGTACTATCCCAGAATTTTGGACAACTTCTATACACATCATATTCCATACTCCTACCAAGCTTCTAGAGCAATAAACCGATTAATTTGATAGAACCATTGGATAAAGTTTGACAACAAAACCCCATATATTATGTTTAAGACGAATTTGCCAAATAGGGTCCACCATTTAGGCGTCAACTTAATGGTGGATTGTGTCCTTCTTTGTTGTAAACATAGTAAATTCAGTCGGGCTTGAAATCCTCCCACTCAAAGAGAATTACACCTACTGTCATGTCCCACAGTTAAAACAAGCTAAACAATCTATTGTGAAGTTAAACAATCTATTGCGAAGGAGATTGAAAAATTGCCCTGATTGATCCTGAGTGGATCTTTAAATAATGAAACATACAAATAATATAAAGAATCATTCCCTCATTCCCACACACCAGAAGCCACGAGCTGCTGAACATTGAGAGAGATCATCATATATAATGTTATTACTCAATTCCCATCTATGGCATGCAGCTGGCTTTGTGCATACAGACCACAAGTGCCTTACCAAGGATAGGGAGTGTCTCCTTGTAGTAGAAGCCTCCGGTAGTGCAGGAAGTATACTTCAGGTCTACTTTACCATTAGCTCCCAGTCTGTAGGAGTTCTTGGTGTCGTCATGCCATCTTACTTCTACCCAGCCTGGCCTGGCATTATCATCTCCAATGACCTTCCCCAACATGTCTGCAATAGAATTTTCCCATTTTCTATATCAATCAATTTTGAACCAGAAGCTGTAACTATTGTAATCCAACTGTTATCTCAAGTTATGTAGAGCGCTGTGTAGTTACCCACCTTCCGCATTGACATCCACATCAATCCCCTCTGTGTGTACCAGGTTTCTAGCAAGCAAGGACCCAGGATCTCTTTGCTCTGCTTGCACTCTGAATATTTTTATATAAGGCAAATTTACTAAGTATTATTATTTTGTTATTTTAGCAGAGCAGTAAGGTGCAAACATGATGCGACCCAATGATGCAGAGTAATTTACAGAGGAATGATACACATGGTCTATACATTGTTTAAAACAATTGTTATTCTTGTTACATATAACACAACCAGTCGACTCTTCACTTATTACTTACGGAGTAGCTGCAGGAGAAACTATCTTTAAAAAAGGATGCTCTTGGTGTTCCATTCTGTTGTAGCAGTCAGTGCAAAGGTCATAGTTAGCACACATCATACACTTCCAGCGGGTGCCAAAAAGTGGGAGATCCATGCAACTGTCACATTCCACTGACCAGTGCTTCCAAACTGCAATCATGGTTTCATTCTCAAACAAATTGAAAGCAAATATTTTCCCCCATAGTATTTGAAGCATAGATGAAATATTATTGGGATTGGGAGAATGATATTATTTGTGGCACGGTCACTATATTGTTTTAATCAGTTCCTACCGTTTTGACGACCCCATTGCCAGTCCTTGCCCTTTATCACCTTGGCTCCAGGAAAGATGCCATTCATTGGGATCTTCTCCAACTGTGACTGTTTTGGAACCTTTACCCTGGTAGGAAAAAAACAATGTCTGTAATACTTACATTGCATTTTATTACATTATTACATTACATTTTTACTATGTCAGAACCTTTAAGTTTAGGAGATTTTATAGATGGAGAATTGTCCTAGGGCAATAAGATTAAAGAGCTAAGAGCTGTTTCAACATATTACATGAAATCTTTAAACATAACACACGTATATATATATGGGAGTTAAGATAAGAATTGAATGAAGAAAACAAATCTCAAGTAGTCAATTATATTATTGAATATAATGTAAGGGAAAAGCAAGTGAACACGGCGGCTTGTTGATGTTAACTAGTTTATTTAGTCATAGAGCGTGGGCGCGTCCCACGCGACCTAGCGCGCATGCGCTGGTTGGCAATCTCCAATAGTAGGGGGGATACTACCCAAGATGCTAAGAAGGGGGAGTATACTACCCATATAGGTTTTAATTACACAAGCGTACCTATATATAGCATAGTCCCCTCCCCTCTTTTCAAATCAAACAATCTTTTGATTTCCTTAACTAATCGTACAATATATAGTAGCAAAACTAATCTAAATACCGATAATCCTACTACAATTCGTTTGCGTTTACAAATATAGCGCCTCATAAACAGGCTCGGAATTCTGCTCCTCTCGCGGTGAAATAGAAAATAATATATCGATATGCTTAGCAGAGCTAAATCTTTCGTCGATTCGACGCGCTCTGGTTCGGCGAAAGACATTCCAAGCCTGTACTGGCGATAGCTTACTACATATCTCTAAAATCTTCTAATATACCTTAAATACTTTTAGACGCTCAAATGGTCGCCATCTTATCCTTACATCTTCTCATTTTTTGATGTTTGGATATTTCTCTTACATAATCCACACAATCTCTCCTTTTTTATTTTTCAGACATGAATAAAAGTAAAAGTGACGGCAAAAATAAAACAACTCACAAATAAATGACATAAAAATGCAAGCTTTGAGCGATTAAAAGCCTCGACATTTAATACTACTAAACTAAAAGTCGAAGAAATAGCTAGGTTTACGAAAATACCGTTGTAATCGGGAATAAACGCTTGGTGGCGCCACTATATATGCTTCCGCAAAAATCACAACTTTCGCTATCATGAATGCCGTATTTCTTAGCTCGCTAGGTAATAACTAATACCTTAAGAAAATCCAAAAAAATTTCTAGGCGACTAAATACAAACAATAAATCACTTTTATCCGAGTCTAACAGCGCAGATCAAACCTCTTATTTTTTAAACTGCTGTCGTGCTCGTGTTAGGTTCTGGTGATTATCCCTGGCGACCAGATACGCCCTCTGTCGTAAAAACTGAGCAAAAGCATAATACTAGGAATAAACGCCAGATGGCGCCACTCTGCTTCCGCAATTGATGCTTTCGCAAAACACGTAAGTATGACAACTAGAAATTAGTAAATAATGAAACAACTCTCTCTTTTAAATAGAAATTTGTACCCTTCGATATTAGTCATCGATAAAATACGAATATAAAACATGGTTAAAGTTACTTCTACTGCTAAAAATGCTTGAAAAACACAACAATCGTCCGACACTCTCTCGCGGTTCCGCCATTTTGGATCCCGAGTGGATTCCCGCCTTGCTACAATTAATAATGTTCTAAACTTTGAATTTTTCCTCCTGGTGTCGACGTGGAGCTATGCGACCTAGCCTTTAGTCGCTGAAGTCGGGTAATCCAGGGGCGCACGCAATTACTTCCTCCTCTGAGTCTGACAGTCTGTTGTAAGTAGAGGAACATAATTCACATGCATCAAAGATAGGTACGATTCTTCTTCACACATATCCATAAATAATTAAAGACAAGGAAAATCCCTATAAAAATGTCAGCAATTGTTTTCCAAAGCAAATATCATTCTATTAATTCATAAGAATTCTGAGTAACTGGGCGTAACCCAACACCACGCTTACCAACATAGAAACCAAGGCTAAATTTGTTAGTAATAAATATTAGTGGCGTGTTTTACCTACCCCTCGTTTTTTCTTAGCTGTTGTGGGCTCTTTCGGTTCCACTTCAGCTGAACTCTTTCTCCGTTGGGGTAGATAAGTACCAGGAGAATTGATACACAAGGGTTGTTCACTAAACCTTCTAAAATGTTCGATTGTTTTCTAGATAGCTTAACCTCTTCTTTCAATTTATACTTTTTAGGGAGCCCCCAGCACTTGAACGTGAGCCTTCCTGCCCAAGTCATCTTTAACAGATTAGGCCTGCACCACCTAGACTCGATGGATGTCTGCAGAAGTATAGGGGCGATGGTGTCAGAAATAGCGTTGATTTCCTCAGCGACTTGCTGTATTTTCACAGTGCATGCCTCATCTAACCACTGGAATTTGAGGCTGACCCAGGCGCAGTATTCGCAGCCTACTGAGGTCGAGCAGCAATTATTACAAATACAACATTTCATGCACTTATCCCTCAGGCAGCCACAATGTTTCCAAATTAACTTTATGATGAATATGGCCACAATGCAAGCC
This sequence comes from Sthenelais limicola, assembly GCA_942159475.1. NCBI lineage: Eukaryota > Metazoa > Annelida > Polychaeta > Phyllodocida > Sigalionidae > Sthenelais > Sthenelais limicola. Next base: position 43,376,938 of record OW804100.1, read on the forward strand.
AAGATGATTGTTGCCCAGTCCGTATGATCCATCTCCTCGATCTTGAATCGTGGGAGCTTGTCAAAGGTCGGGATGGTAGGGGCTTTCCTGAGGTATTTGCCGATACGGTACGGCTTCAGGCTTAGGCGCGATATGTTGAGGCCATTTGTCGCCGGTGCAATGCACAGGAAGCCTATGTACCTGTTCAATTTGTACACAAGAATTATCACCATTGCCAAAGATATACTAGACAATATTAACGAAATCCAAGTGATCGGTGAAACCTTTCCTAAATCTTTGAAAGTGAGATGCAGTTTGTTCCACTGCGACAGATGTAAGGTGTCGTTTTTTAACATTTCCTTCGCCATTTCTACTACATTTAAACCGTTATCAAGTATCTCTTGAGGCACTTGGCTGAAAGCCTTTTGTAAGTCGATCTCGTTTGGTAAATGTAATTTAATCAAATGATTATGCATAGAATTTGCCTCCAAGTCTTTTATATCCAGATGGAAAGCCATGGCTATGGGCATATTAAAGCCTGCTCTAACTTCGAGAACATTATGTCTGTCGCTGCAGCCATTTGTTTTTGCTGCTATCGTTGCAAACTTAAACTGAATCTCACATCCGCATGGTAATGATATAATAGAGAAAATTGCTAGTTTAATTGTATTGCTAGGTTCTCCCCTGCACGATACCATTCCTGTGTCTCCGTTATTTATAAGAATATGTTTGTAATTATCTAACGGAATATGGATTGAAGGCGTTGCCAAGGTAAAAAATGTTTTGAAATGACACAACTTCATAATCGCCTCCTTGTTATCCGCAAAAATTGATACTAAATATGACGGTTCCCTCACGCTAAATTCCATTATACTCTTTTTGCAGAAATAACTCGATTCCTCCAGACCACATACCTCCTGCATATCCTCCCCAAGTTCTACAAAGAAATTTTCGTTACTACTGATGCCTAGAAGGATGTTCTCATCGTGTTGTAGCATAGTATAACCGAGAGCTTGATGGGTATGGGCGTGGATCGGAATTGGGAAAATGACTGGTTTGTAAAGATTATAGCGATGGGGGGCGTAGCTAAATTTGATTTTTATCGTTACTGTTAATAAATGTCCTTTATAGGAAGCATCGATATTTCTTCTCCACTCGTTATAATCTCCTAAAGGTTTAGCGTTTGGAGTTTGCTGTTTTAATTTTCGTGTGAGAAGGTTTACCGCATATTGTACCTGTTGCTTAGATAATACAACCATAGGCAGATAAGATGACTGTAAATCGTCAAGTGCTCTTAAGAGAGTATCTGCAGCTTGCTTATATTGCAACTGGACATCAATATTAGACAGTTGTTCTTCCATAGTCAAAATACCTGCTACGTTTGCGTCTGTAAAGTTTACTCTGTCGTCGAATTCCTTTACTAGGATTTGCAAATCGTGGTCTGCCTTAGAGAATTGTCTAATGGTCTGACCTCTTAGTTTATTAGCGAACTGTGCCATAACATCTGCATTTTCCGCTATATCCAAAGTTAATTCATCTCTTTCTATTTCAGATAGCTCGGTTTCTCGCATGGCCTCTATTACTCTGGACAGATCGGACGACATCGCCTGAAACTCTGGTTCTGTGGCCGTTCCTACCGCTAAGTTTAGGGCATTACCGATGAACTGAAAACCTCTTCTTTTTGGTCTGGTAATAGTCATACTATCTAAAACGTGAATAATCCTATTGTAGGTTCTATTATTCTGTGCGCCGAGCACTGCTTGGAGCTTCTTTGAATCTTCCAAAAATCGGTTAAAGTAGACATACTCCGATCTAAATTCTGAAATTTTATAGACTTGTTGCGGCACGGTTATAGGTATCGTAATTCTCACAAAATGCAGATTTGTCTGGGTATCTAACATTTCCTCAACCCTTCTGAACATAACCCCATAGTTCTGTCGTAATACTTCTGAACTAATGGCGCTGGTCGCCATAAGGCATAACCTAGAACAAATGGTAAAAGAAAAGATTTTGGTTAACCCTAGCAGATAAACTTTTTCCCATCTTAACATTTTAACATAATTTCATACAAATAGCCAAAATGTAATCCATGATACAATTGCAAACCTCACAGTTCCTATCCTTGGAACAGGGTATAGGCACAAGAAAATGCTAGTTTTGAATGACTCACCATAAAAATATGGTTGAACTTCTCATCGTGAGACTGTTGTCTTTTCTCCACAGGAGACGTGCAGGTTTACTTCTGTAAAGTTCGGAGTCCAGGGTGGAAGTGTCCGACTCTAGGATAGCGTCACTTCAAGTGTGACCTATATAACTACAGCGTGGGTGACCAGGGACGCTACTTAGCCGATGAAGTGACACGCCCCCTTATACCAGTCCTAGGTGTGTAACCTAGCCAGCTCTGGCCAAGCCGCTGCAGCCCAAGTGTGAGTCTACGCACATCCCACCAAACTCTCCTGACGCCAAACATTGGAGTATGTGTTAACAACCAGTCCCTAGCAACCTGCTGCTTAATTATGCAGTCCAGGGTTTTCATGAATCGGCGACTGTATCTGAGGCTGCCTAAACTAATCCCCTTCCCCTGGGTTTTGTATCTATAAAGTATTTATCCTTGATTTATTTTTCTAAGCCCGCCCCTAGTTAGTCACGTCGTACTTATTTTATCTCTATCCTGTAATCCTTATTTATTAGTCGGGTAGCTTGCCACCGCCTTTCCCAGGCTTATCTTACGGATAGCATAAACAAAGAAATGTCTTGGAAAAATATAATTACCCAATCTAGATGAGCTTGAACCTGTTCGCTTCCCTTAATAACTTCTCCTCGTCCAAAAATTTTGTCAGTTTGAAGTTCTTTATACTCCCCGGCTTTTCCTTTTGTTCTTCTAATAGTTCACTCTCCCAGTCTTCAGCTTCCCACGCTGAGCCATTATTCTCTGGTTCCTGTACTGGTTGAAATCCTATCGTTACGTTATACCAGTAGGTCCTAGTAAAGTCATTAGTAATCTGTTCTAATTCTAGCTCTTTCTTCTCCTCTTCAGAAATTTCCTGTTGGAGTCTGGTGATAGCCATTGTGATATAATATTTTTTTCTCTAGGTAGTTCTTCCCTCGAGTGTCTTGCTTAGAATGGTCTATCTCCTTTAAATTACCTTCCTGACCTTTGTTAATGCAACCTTTTTAGCTTTATTTTTAAGGTTCGCCTCCCCGGTCGCTTTGTTTGTCGCGTCCCCCTTTAGACAAAGGTTTTAATTAATGGGGTTGACTGATTGCGAGTTGTTAGTGGCGTCAAAGCCGGGACAAAGGTCGGCTTGGGTATTTTAGCGTGGCCACTTATTTGTGTAAGCCAAGCTGCCAACCCGCTAGCCCCTTTGGTAAAGCTACGATTACTAATCCTGTTGATGCCAGCTGTTAAAATCTTTACAGGCCTGGTCCCGTATGAGTGGCCTTATCGACTCTTTAATTACTGACGCTGGCATTTTCCAAAGCCTCCCACTCTTTGTCTGATAAATCGATAGCTAAATTGTTTACCAGCTCCTTTGATAGCTCAGCCCTTAAAGGCTTTATGTGGGCGATGTGAACTGGCTTTGGCAAATCTTTATTGTTCTTTAAGTCCCTCAGCTTTACTGTCGTTGGGCTAAACCTTTCAGTAATCAGCATCGGGCCGCAGAACGCCATTTGTAATTTCTTACTAGTCATGTTATCTAGCAATCTGTGTATTTTTACATACACAATTCTACCTGCTTCTAGCTCAACCTCCCTAGATTTTGAATCATGTCGATCCTTCATTTTTTCTTGGGATTTTTCTAAGTTTCTAGAGGCGGTAATTGCTAATTCTTTCTGGACCTTTACTATTTTTGCCAGTGTATTTAACACTGTGTCGTTCGTGTCTGGGCCTGCCAGAGCTGCGTCTGGGGGTGTTTTTACTGATCTCCCTGTTGCTAAGATAAAAGGGCTATACCCCAAACTATACGAATCTGTTGTGTTTAAGGCAAAAATCACGCTTTGTAGGTAGCGATCCCAATTTTTCTGATTGGCTGAAATAAAAGTTTTTAGGTGTTCTATGATCGTGGAATTATTTTTTTCCACTAAACCCTGGCAGCTGGGTCTCCAACTTGCCCCGAATACCTGTTTTATTCCCATTGATTTACAGAAATCGCCAAACTCTGTGCTTGCAAAGCATGGCCCGCTATCCGAATGGAGAACCTGTGGGACCCCTACCTGGCATATTACCTTCTCATAGAATTCGTGTTTAAGGTGTCCTGAATCTATTGCTCTGGTTGGCCAAGCAAAAACGAATCTGGAAAAATAATCCACACATACTTGAATATAGCGGAAACCCGTTGACGATTGTGTCATTGGTCCCATGCTATCTATCACAAGGTGTGAAAATGGGTAGGGTGCTCTGTCCCTAATTGTCAAAGGAGGGTTTATGGGATGTTTCATCTTTTTAGCTTGTAGACAAATATCACAAGAGCCCACAAAATCCACTATATCTCTTGACATTCTTTTCCAGAAATACCTTGGTTGTATCAACTTTAATAATTTAGTTGATCCTACGTGTCCGCCCAGCGGCCTGCTATGCAATATCTTCAGTAATGTTTTCACATAGCTTCCTGGGACGACGGTCTGGACTAATTGTGGGTCTCCTTTAACTCTTGTTGGGACCCTATATAGAACATCCCCCTCAATAAAGAATTTATCATTTGTTAGGAGGATTTCTCTAGATCTTTTATCGTCTTTTGGTAGTTTATTATGGCAAATAAAATCGCTCATTTCCGAGCAGAACTCATCCTCTGCTTGGAGTTTGATAATCTCTTCATTATTCAAAGGATTCTCGACTGTATTACCTTCACCATAAAATTCTTTATCTCTCGATTTTGGGATTTTTGCTGATTTATCTAGTATTTCTGCTTTACTTGCAGCTCGAGTTTGTACTGGCTCGCAAGATGCTGAAATTATGTCTACGTCAGCCTCGTGGAGGATCGTTTTTTCTGTTGGTGACCCTGCCTTCAGAATCGAGTGATGTTTGTACTTCAAGATAGGATAGTTCTCGAGGGCATCTGACTCCTCAAAAGGTTTGACTGCATCGATTGGGTGAAAAGAAACGCCTTTTTCCGAACTTTCTATGTGTTCTGGAATAATCTTAGGTTGTTTATAGTCTCTTCTACTAAGACAATCAGCTACTGAATTTAATTTCCCTTTCACGTGTTCGATCTCGTAATCAAATTGATTGAAATATTCCAGATACCTGGCCATTCTACCCTGTAAATTTTGCTTCGATTTTAAAGCCAGTAGGGCTGCATGGTCCGTCAGGATTTTGAACTTCGTTCCATGTACGTAGTGACCAAACTTTTCTAAGCCAAATTTCGTGGATAAAAGTTCCCGATCAGTCGTAGAGTACTTCTGTTCGGCTGAGTTTAGTGATCTACCTGCAAAAGCTATTGGTCTCAATACGTTGCCCTTATGTAGCTGGGCGATTACTGCCCCGATCGCAAAATCGCTAGCATCTGAACTGATGACCATTTCTTTAGAGTAATCTGGATATCGTAGGGTTACTTTCTTACAGATTAAATCTTTTATTCTTTGGAACGAACCTTCACACTCCTTGGTCCACACAAATTTGTTTTTCGCTTTTGTTAAAGCGTACAACGGTCTCATAATGTCACTAAAATTTGGGATAAATGATCTATAATAATTTGCCAATCCATTGAAAGCCCTCACATCCTTTAACTTTTTCGGTCTTGGGTGTGTTCGTATAGGTTCTACCTTTTCTGGATCTGGCGATATCCCTTCTTCATTAACCATAAAACCCAAGAATGGGACCTGTGTTACCCCAAATACACATTTTTCCTCCTTGAATTTTATGTTTGCTTTCCTGAAAATTTTAAACAATCTTTCCAGGTCCCTGACGTGATCTTCCCAACTGCTGTTTGCAATGAGAATATCGTCAATGTAAAATACTGCCGACTTCAAATCCGATAGCAGAGTATCTACCACCCCGTGAAAGGCTCTTGGACAAGTTTTCAAGCCCATGGGCATCACTTTGTATACATAATTACCGTAAGGTGTTGAAAAACCGGTGAGTTTCTCGTCCCCTTTTCTAATGGGAATTTGGTGGAAGCCAGAATGACAGTCCATCTTTGAGAAATATTTACCTTTTAGCTCTCCCACTTTTTCTAGGGTTTCCTCTGCTGAGGGAAATAGTTTACTCTGGTCGCGGATCTGATTATTCAGGAACCTAAAGTCCACGACAAGACGATAAGCTCTATTCCCTCTAGTTGACCCTGGTTTAGCCACCAAAAAGGCTGGAGATGTAAATTCCAAAATCTCGTCGGTTTTTTCAATAACCCCCTGTTTTACCTGGGTGTCCAAAGCTTTCTTCATTTCTTGCCTAATCACTGGGTTTACCCTATAAGACTTGAATTGTTTCGACTGGTAATTTTCTTTTAAATCGATTGGGTGTTCATAAATCGTTGTCCTCCCCAGGGCTTTATCTTTACCTACAAACAGATCCCCGTATTCTTGTAGTAATTTATTCACATCTTCTTTCTGATTTTCGTTCAAATTCTCTCCCAATTGGTACGAGATTTGCTTCGAATTACCATCTGATTCAGTTACTTTAGATTCCTCTATCGAGTTTACCTCCACAAAGTCTTTCTCGTCGCAGATAGAATATAATCCTACAATAGACCCTTGGGGTATAACCAATCTGTCGGTTGAACCGTTAAATATACACATTGCTATTCTGTTTGAGTGACCCTTTGGTTTGGTTAGAACTCTTTTTACCAAGTATTTTACTGGTCTTTTTCTGAACATATTTTCTGTTATACCAATCGTTTCGGATAGATTCGTATGTGCGACTACCTGATTAGTACAAATCAGTTCTGTCGAGGGCTCCAACACGTATTTCTTGGTCGCCCTAATAATATGTCTCCTCTTATAAATATCAAAGTCGATGTTTGCTCTGTAGTTCTTGAGGAAATCTGTACCCAAAATCACAGATCTCTTTAATTTAGGTACTACTATGAAGGTGTTAATAAATGTATTCCCTTCTGAGACAAACGAAATAATAACCTTTTTTCTAGCGGTCTGTGCAGAGCCGTCCGCCACATAGACTCTAACGTGACAATTTTTAATCTTCATAGCTTTTAATTTTGCTCTTAAAGCCCTGAAAAAACTGCCTGAAATAAAGGAATAGTTAGCTCCCGTATCTATCAACACTGGTAATTTAAATGTTTCCATTTCAATATTAATACAACCTTTGCTGACATTTAGAATTATGGGACTTTCCCTACCTTTCTTCAGCGTTAGCTGGCCGTCTAGCTCTGTTTCACATTGTTCATAATTCACATCCGTGGACATTTCCTTATTGTTCTCTAGGCTATTTGTCTGACAGTGATTGCTCCCATCGCTGCCAGGCTCTAGTTTTCCTTCGTCCCATTTGGATGAGGAGTTGGGGGTCTGTTCTTGTCCTCCTGTGATTTTCGCCTTTTATCTTTGCTTGAAGATCTTGACGAACTACCTGTAGTGGTAGAAGTACTGTCGAACTTTCTCTCTTTACTTCTGCCTCTCTCCTTGCTGCTCGATCTAGTAGCTTGCTGAGCGAAATACGGGTAGGGCTGGAACTGTTGGAAATGTTGGGGGAATTGTGGCTGGAATTGCTGTTGATACGGATAGTAAGGTTGCGGGTACGGCTGGTAAGGGTAAGGGTTATATTGCTGGAAATAGGGTTGATATCCCTGGCGTCTCTCCATGCTCTTGTCCCTTCTCTCCTTGCTTTTATCTCGAGCCTCCTGATACCCTTGTCTTCCTCGTGAAGAATCCCTGGTTTTTGATGATTCTCTGCTAGTATTAGACCCCTTTGATGGATCCCTACTCTGGTGTGGTGTATAATTGGCGTTTGGGTTATTATAGTTCATGTAATTTACCTCCGCGATTTCCACCTTTTTCTCTCCATTCTGGGTTGCCAGCCAAACTTCTGCTTTTCTGGCTAACTGTGAGGCTTGTTCCAAGGTTGTCGGCACATCTGCTAACACTAGCTTGCTGAGGCTTTCTTTTAGTCCATTCACATATAAATCAACCTTTGCTATCTCCGGCAGTGGCGACCTTATTAGAAGAACCTTTTTCTCCCTGTCGTAGGACCTCACTCTCTCGTCCTTTCCTTGTTTTCTATTACTATAATCTTTCAGTCGTTCATCATAGCTTAGTGACTCGAATTTAGTCTCAAATGCTCTTCTGAAAGTGTAGAAATCTGCTCTTGGCATAATTACCTTAAACTGATCGAAATATGCCTTTGCCTCCCCATCCAAGTATTTCGCCAGACCTGACATTTTCAGTTCATCGTCGGCCTTTAAGCTATTGGTAAATTCGTCGTATTCTGTCATGAAGTTTTGGGCAGACATTAGAGCGGTTGGGTAAGAGAATTCTTTTGGAGGTTGTACTAACATTTTTCTCGTTCCTCCATCTCCTAGCACAGGTTTGATTTCATCCAATTTATCGACAACCCCCGATAATGTAGAGGTTAACCGTTCTATTTTCTCGTCTTGATGGGCATTACTTCTCCCAGCTATGTCTTCGTGAGTTCTAAGCACCTCCTTGTGAAGATCCGTGTTTTTTGTAATTATTCTATCCTGGGTCACCATCATTTGTTGAATTAATGCGGCTAAATCTCCGAGGACTCTATCCCTTTTCTCTTCTCTATCGTTAGCATATTCCTTCTGTGGACCTCTGGCCATATATTCCATGGCTTCTTTCATCCACGGTTGGAATTCTTGCTGATAAGTCTCTGAGTCAGTGGATTTCTCCTTGTTTTGTCTAGCTGCGGCCGCCATTTTTTCCTGTTTAATTCTGCGGCCCTCTTCCTCTACTCTTCTTTGTCTCTTTTGTTCCTTGAGGATTTCGGCAACGTGTTCCTTTCTTTCTTGTTCCTTTTTCCACCTTAATTCTTCTTGGCGTTGCCACTTTTCGTGAGCCTGCTGAGCTTTTTCCTCGTCTATCCTTACTTTTTCCTCGCGTTGCCACTTTTCGTGGGCCTGCTGGGCTCGTTCTCTTTCTAATCTAGCTGATTCGATTTTTCGTTCGTTTTCTAGGGCTAAAGCTTTTCTTCTTTCTTCCTCTGCGATTTGAGCCTCGTGTCTTCGCTTCTCTTCAGCCCTGATTTCCCAAGCTTTTTGTTTGTCCCTTTGTAAGGCCTCAGCGTACTCTTTCTTCTTTTTCGCGTCCTCTGCTCTGATCGTTTCCCACCTTGACTTTTCTTTCGCTTGTAAAGCTTCGTGCTCTTGTTGCCTCGCTTCCTCTTCCTTTTGCATATCAGTCAAGGCTTGGAAATCGTATAGTCTGAATCTCTCAGTGGTTTCTGCTAGCGTAGAAATGGTAGAGGAACTACTACCTGTGTCTTCCACAGCCGATCTGTAGTTGATAAAACTATCGTCCTGAGAATAGTTTGGAATTACTGTTGGTTTTATTCCTCCCGTGCTCAGAAAAGCTTGTAATTCCTTCTTTTGATCCGCCACCTTTTTAGCAAAAACAGGTGATTCTGCTATTGGTAAATCTTTAGGCTTCTTTTCCGCAGATTTCTGTTGAGGCTTGCCTTTTTCCTGCGTTGAGGGCTTGGATGCCTTTACCAATTCGCGTTCTTTGCTTTTAAAAATGCTTTTTTCCCTATGTCCTAAAACTTTTCTGTAATCTGTAGTCCCTTTATAAGCTGGATCGGAAATTCTTCCGCTCCTTTTAGGTATCATTTGGACCGTTTAGTTCTCCACCAGTATGTTATATTATTGAATATAATGTAAGGGAAAAGCAAGTGAACACGGCGGCTTGTTGATGTTAACTAGTTTATTTAGTCATAGAGCGTGGGCGCGTCCCACGCGACCTAGCGCGCATGCGCTGGTTGGCAATCTCCAATAGTAGGGGGGATACTACCCAAGATGCTAAGAAGGGGGAGTATACTACCCATATAGGTTTTAATTACACAAGCGTACCTATATATAGCAGTCAACCAACGTTTGGTCAGGTTGATATCCAAATTTATAGTAACTATAACCTGCTTCAGAGAATGGGCTCCGTGAACTAAAACTTGTCATCAAATGACCCTCACCCGTCAGATGAATGTTCGTTAAATCTGATGAATGTATGGGAAATGTTGTGTCTGTCTGCCATAAAGCACTTGGTACATAAGTCTACACCACAACACACAGAACATCTCCACTTCATGCCTTTGATGTTCTGCTCTCCACAACTCTCCACTGCACTTGCTTCCTGAGTGCACTATGCCTATACATTAAAAAGAAGGCACTAGTTTTGTGAGTGGTGGTCAACTAACCCAGTGAGATATTTAAGGACTTTTGCAAAGTCTGTAAGCAAAAATGATCAAAATTGCCTATAATTATTGGTAGGGCCAATGAAAATGGTCATGAATGAACTTTGTAAACTTATTTAAAAAATATTTCAAACAAACATTTATGGTAAAGGTTGAAATTGTCCTAAAATGCACAAAAAGATTCGGACAGATTGGGTCTCAATGGTCTTAATCCTAACAGTACCTACCTAAAGGTCGATTGTCAATAACTCGGAGGTCATACTTCTCATCATTACCGACCTGATATTTGGCCTGACTGCCAAAGTCCCACACTACAATCACTTGTTTCTCAGCCAGGTTGTGTTCCACCACCGTGCCCACTTGTCCCTCTCCATGGTCCTGGTCGCCCCAGTCCCAGTCAGGTCCCCGCACAACTCTCACACCTTGATTAACTGTCTGACTCAGTTCTATGCCATCTACATTGCGCTGCAAGCATTCTGGAACCTGCAGTTCTCCCATAAAAAAATCAGCCTCTGGTACTGAACGGCATTGGACAAAATCTTAAAAAAACAGAGTTAAGACAATTAATTCATAGTAGTTATATTCAAATTACATTATAATAAAATCAAATTTTACTGTTTAGTGTTCCCTATAACTTATGCATGTTGATAGGTTTGTTAGAGCAATTTGTTGCGAATTAGATTTACATCTAGGATTAACATCTGGACCAACTTATAACAAGCAACATACATACTTATTAATTTTAATGGCAGGAAACCATATTTTAGGCCATCAGCTCTACCCCAAAATAGTGATTTTCGTTCCGGGTTGGGGGCACTTCTTTTTGTCAACGTAATTAAATTGCTAATACCCTCTATTATAGTATGCCAAAAGTTCTCCATGTAATTGCTACCAGTTTTTGAGAAAATCGGCATTGATTCTGGCATTGCAAAGCCTATGGAATCAATGGCCTGGGCCTCATCTCATGTGTGTGGTTTTTCAAATACCCTAGATAAGACCAAGTTGTCCCTCCTATTTAGTCTAATGCCAAAGACGGGTGGATTAGGAGCCAAGTGAGTAAAGTTTGTCTAGGATAGTCTGAATTAGCTAGTACCGCGGTCACTGGTTGTGGAGTAGTGAGTGCATGGTGAAGTAGGATAGTGCATATAGTATAACTATAACAGTAATAAACGCAGCAGTGCATGGTCTCAAACTTGAGACAGTGAGTGATGCATCAAACTTAAGTGAGTGATACACACTGTAAGTGGGACAGCTAGGCGAAAAGAGCGCAACTTAGCATACGCCACTGGTATAGCACTGGGATAGCTGCACTCTTGTCCTAATGGGACGGCGCATTTCTGCAGTATTAAGGACGCTCTCCAACTTAGGGTATTTCTTAAATCAACATCATGAGACGAGGCCCTGGGTTCATTTTTAATAGCCCACGGGCAGAATATCATGCTATTTGGGGAACCTTGCAACTTTGGTCATACCAATGTTTATTGATTGATTCTTAATCTCCCATATCTCCTGATTCCGTATCTGCCAATTTCCATTTTGTAACCACTGAGGAATTTTAATTCTCCACGTTGGAAAAAGAAGAGTAAACATAAATAAAATGAATCAATAAAAAATAAAATAAAAAATTAACTAAATCTAGAATCAAGTGACTAATATCAATCGATAGGAAATAATGTGCCCTAAAAATGATTTTGTTTGACCTAAAGCAACGATTCCACTGGATCGCTTGTATCTGTGCTCATGGCTTGCTCTTGCTTTGCTTATTCATAGTGCGCTTTTCATTGCTCTTTGTTGGCTTGTTTTCTTATGAAATCAATGGCTAGACTGTTGGTTCGCTCTCAGTGCGCTATTGGTCCACTTCTTTAACAGGCAGAAAGTATGGAAAGCGGGACCCATACATTTAAAAAATGCTGCCTAAAAAAAATGTGCCCATACTTAACTATGGCTGTTTATATATAATGGCGGTCGAAAAAGATATTTTTGGCGGCACTTCCTTTTTCTTTTACGGCTGCATAAAAGTTACGGCGGCCAATTAATTTTTTTTCAGCAACCGATTAGTTTTTTTTGGCATTCGATTAATTTTTTTTCGGCGGCTACAAATGATGTTTGTAAGATTCGTGAAAAGTTGCTGCCCCTGCTATTCTTTCATACGTTTAAGGAATTTGTTGGAAAAGGCATCTCTCTTTGGTCTCACACCTAAGCTGTATACAGAACTACTAGACCTTTGAAGTTGCTGTATGTAAAGAATTGAATCCTCAAGTATAGCTGTGAATCCCTTGTCATATACATTCCTCTGAAATAGCAGGTTTTCTGCTGGAACGAAAAAATGAGGCATAGATTTCTGATTGATGAATTCTAAAAGCCTTTTGATGGACGATATAAATCGCTCATCCAATTTTTCCTCCAACCAGTCACTATCATTTGGATGTGCATATCTTTCATGGAGGAAGAGTGTTTTGAAAATATAAGAGGTAAACATAGGAGGGATCCCACTGGGGGTCCCGGGCCCAGCTGAATACATAAGTTTTCTTATTGCCTTAAGTATCACAAAAAGTGTGTTCTAACTTGTTGGACCTACTCCGTAGGGAATGCCTGATAATAGTTCATACTCATGTAAAGCAAATGACAGACGCCATAAAGTTTCCGTTGATTTGTCAGGACCTACAAGGGGCTTGGCGACCAATTGGAATCCAGTTTGTTTGATTTTCCTGATTGTTTCTCTTGTTGGCCAAACAATGTTGCTTTGATGGAGCCATTCTGCAGTTGCTGAATTTGGCCAGCCATGACACCTGATGGCTGGCACCAGGTCAACACTTATGCTGTCCACTGTACCACACTCTCCAAATTCCTCTAGACTGCATGCAATGGTTGCTGCTACAGTACCTTTGCCACTCGCCCTAAACCTTGGTTTGGTGGGTCCATCCTGGCGGCGAATAACTAACACAACCTCTTCCACATACTTCAGGAACAAATCTGCCACTCGCCTTGGATGGAGGTAACCATCTTCTGTTCTGCAATCATCCCAAGTTGGATCATCTGAGGCTAATTTATATCTTGCACAGTTTGGATATTCAAGGTCTTGAATCCAGTCTCCCCTCACATCTATAATTACTTGTTTATCACATTCATCCATAGTTAGAGCCGCTAGTTGCGCTGTAAAACTCCCCACATCTACACGTTCCCCTTTAAATCGGGGATCTTTCTCTTCAACTCGGTCCAGTATTTCATCAGCCTTCTTTCGAATATACATGATGGGTTTAGCGTTTCCGGTGTGAGAACACCCAACTGTCCTAAAGAAGGATGTCAAGCTTTTATTCAGCTCCATATTGGACAACTTCAGTTTTTCATGTGCCATCTTTTTTATGACTGATGATTGAAAATTACTCGTGTTGGTTATTTTAATTTAAAAAGAAACTGTCTCTAACAATAGGCCTCACTACGACTTGACAATTCCTTACATGTCATTAACTGTAACTGATTCTTGTTCATAGTTGTAAGGTCGGCCTACTTAGTAATAAACAGACTTGACCAACATGGCCGCCTCCTTGATTTCTAATACATGACAATAATAACTTATAAAGCACTCTTGGTATATATTGTTAAAAATGAAGCTGTGTTCCCATTTCCGTCCACTGATATATCCACATTTCAACATATTATGTGTCCATGATCCTTTCTTATTATCCTACCAATGGTCATTTATGTCGGCCTAGTTAAGCTGCCTCTACACCACTCCCAATTGTGCATCGCCAACAGTTGGCGATACCTGCCGATACTTTTACAGCGCAACTGTCAGGGATGGTGTAGAGGCTTTCCCGACGGCCTCCCGACACTTGTAGCTGTCGGCAGCTGTCGGCGACAGTCGGCGATCACTTCTAACTTGTTTGAAATATTGTGTGCGTCGCCTACAGTCGGCAGACGAAGATCGCCAGTGTAGAGGCTTTCCCGACAGGTCCCGACGTGCGTGCCCGTATCGGGGAAATCTGTACTATCGGTAACAAAATGGTGATCGCAAGTGTCGCCAGTATCGGGATACGGTATCGGGAGTGGTGTAGAGACAGCTTTACCAATAATTTAAAATCAAATGTGCGTCTCCCTATCCAAACTTATGAATACATTGACAGTGTATGTGTCAGCTCATGCTGGATGTCGCAGAATGGTGAGGTTGCTCCAAAGGATTTTAACTTATGTTCATACAAATCGTGGATATGACCTAATGTTCCATTTCCTTATCTTAGAGGGCAGACTTTATTGACTTTTCTTGATAATGAGGTTGACAATCGCCAGGCAGCAGGTGATTGTATTAATGTATAGCATTGAGTGAAAGGTAACCTCGCGCTCCACCAAAACATATAGTAACTCTCGCCAGGAACTCTTGTCACCTCACTGCACCTCAAGCTTTGATAGACGCCCACCACCATAACTCCTACATTCTGTAGGGCTTATAACCATATCAGAGTCAATAATGATTTAACCCCCCAAAAATTACAACAAAAGGTTTTATGGTCGTTTCCTGTACTTCCAGGTGTATTGAGCAATATCTAGAGCACAGGAACAAAGTAGAACAAGTAGAACAAAATCTGAGCACAGGAAAGTACAGAAAAACGAAGAAAAAAAATGGCCGCCACTGCCGATTTTAGGCACCATAACTCCGGGTTAAATTTACATGTAATGTCATATCTCAGCTCATGTTAGCATTATATGATGATAGTTTTTCTAGATTTTAAGACAAGGAATCTATTTCTGAAATAGTTTTCAAGCTCATTTTCAAGGTCAACATGCCGCCACCGATCGGCCATTCTCTAGCCAATGGCTTAATAAGGCTGAAATTTCCTCCAACTGTTCGTTTTGCATAATTTCCTCCAACTGTTTGTTTTTATCATTTCCTCCCACAATTGGATAGGTTCAAATAGTTCATTGTAGAAGGCCTTGGATTGCTCTGCCATGATTTTGACAAGGACCCTTAGATCGGGCCTAATTGGCTCAAGATACCTAGCTATCCTCTCCCTCATCATATTCTATGGTTAGCACTGTTAATCATCTTCACTAGACCCTTTACTCCTTTTTCCTCATGCATTAGTTTCTTGAATTCCCGCCGGTCAAAGTTTGCTGACGACGCTGGTATTCACCTTCAGGTAACACCAGAGGCTGCCACTTGATACTGTCGCTCCAGCATCTCTGTGATGCGCTTTGACCAAAGTTCCATTGGCAATTTTATAACCCATCATAACAAACAGGTGAATTTGGCTAAATTACAAAGACCACCTCACATTAATTGCATACAAAGCAAGGATTTACAAGTTCAGTTACTTTAAGTAACAATGAACATGTATGGAACATCTGATAGTACGATTTATGGGATAAGAAATAATTTCCCTGGTTCAGTACCAAGCTTTTAATAATGACACTAATTGTAAGAACATCAAGACTTTCTATGTATAACATTCAGAGTTTAGAATTACATCTCTTAATGTAAGGCCAGAGGAGTGAGTGGCGAGTATCAACTTTGGCCGGCTAATGCTAAAATACCATTGCTGAAATCTATAATCTTATAATGCCCCACCCCCCCCAAGTTTGTACCAAAATGGGGGGTAAAGGCCCCGTGCCCCTATTAATTCATGCATACATGTATATGTATAGGTTACTGCCGAGGCTCCCCTACAAGGCAAGCGAGAGGGTGTATATGGCAGGTAAATACAGAGAAAAACCATTATTTCAGTAATAAGATATATGATAATCATTACAGGACGTCTCCCCTTTCTTCCACTGGCAGCTATATGTCTTCTGAATATATGAGCCTCTCTGTTTGCTTCATTGAATAACTCGATGTGCATACAGGCTTATATGCTCTCGTTAAACACCCAAGTATTTATCCTGCACCTTGGGAAGCACCTGCAAGTATACCCATGCCTCTTGACAACTCTCTCCCTTGTGAAAGGTACCACCATAAGCGCGACATCATTTTGCTTCTTTGATATATTATTTACAAGAAACATTCATGTTCTTTCCCTATACTAACATAGATATTACTATTATAGTTCACTGTAAAGAGCGTACATACATATGTATTCATCTTTTCTTTTCATGCAATCATTATGTTGATTATATATTGATGTGATGATCTAAACTCATAGATTGTACAAACAGTTTCCATGTACTAAAACACATATAAAATTGATTTGATTTATATGCTGAAATAACACATGTTACTCGTTAACCCAAATTGTATGAAGATGTCAAATCAATGCTTCTATTATACTCTCAAAGTATGGAACACGTCAGCAATAATGTTCTAGCACTAATTCAGGGTACATCTCAATGTATACATAGACATTATAGCCCCATGTAAGCACATTATTCAATGGGAATATTTTCCAATACATGTATTGATCACGAATTAAATAATTCAATGACTTGCAAACAAGATGTATTATCTATAGTTGACGAACCGCATTGTTTAAATCACATAGATGCACTCACACTCAATATAAAACTCAAAAGTTCACACATAGCGGCATTGAAAGTATAATATAATCTCCCAGAATACGGACATACAACTTGATTTTCCCACCTGAATAGTAACGCTCCCTCATTGAAATCACCATAATTGAAGTAAAATTTGATTTGATTTCAAAATGTTATTTACGAAAGAGTTTCAATAGTCATGGGAATAAATATCCAAACGATGTGTCTTTGTGTTATTGTTTTCACACGTCTTTATACATTAAACCTGGACAATTCCCTCACATCATCAGGGTTGCTAGCCAGAGAGTGCTCGTGGTGGATGCCGTCTTGCAATGCTGCATTCGAAATACGTCAACGTGACATTTACTTGCAGATACCAGGCGATACAAAATACTTACTCAATTATTTAAGTTGGGCATGCAGTGACTACCCCATTCCCCACCGAGCAACATCACCCCACACAATCACCCGTTAACTCTTTGCCATCTGAAATATATATGAGGAATTATGGTTTAGAGGCCGAGTCCTCACCGATTGGCCATTTACTACGGATTCTGGATAATCCATGTTCAGTCCACACCGAATCGAGCCTTTTATGTGAACGCGGATCTCCTTTTGTACACATATATACTTGGCGAGTCGTGGCCCCGTGCAAAAAAACATTTTGTGACAAATGTAAAAAGGCTGCCTGCGCTCGGATTCGAATTCACAATATAGGGCTACTGATTGGAAGTTTAACATGCTAACGACCTGACTATAGGGGAGTATAGAGATCAAGCATATAACCACTAGGTATATGGTACCCATTGAACCATTGCATTTTAGGTTACATTTTAGGTTACATTCTCCTCATGGTGATTGAGAAAATTGGGAAAATAAATTATCTACGAAGTTCCCTGTGTTAGCCGCAGGTGATTTAATGATTCAAATTATCACAAAAGTATATGTGTTCTATATGAGTTTATATACCTGTATGAATTATTAGCACGGGACATAAAGAACTACATATATGTGTTAGTTTGCCTCCAGCCGCCATGCTTTTTAGGGAAGCAAAACTGTTTTTCCAAGTCAACGAAATATAGGCACCCCACTCCTTGCGTCCCTGACGTTGCGTTAATACTAATTATTATAAACGCATTGCTCTGAAAACAACACATCTAGAGTGATTTTGCGCATAGTGCGTATTTCACTAGTTATTTATGTGGGATTGTAATGGCCGCCAATCTGTTTTTTTAAAAAAATACCCAGATTACTGGTAAGATTCAAATTTATGACTCAATTTTTTTCTATTTTTATGCATGTATAATAAATCTGTTAACTAACTCGTTGGTTTCAGTTGCTTAGAGTGCAATAATCCCGCTCCTTCAACCAACTCATTAGTTAACCATATATATCCATCCGGCATATAACTCAACGTCCTCGGATCTCCATTCCCTCGGTATTTATTTCCTTAATATAATTTTCACATCATATAATCATTCCTGACCACTGGATTGATACAATCTAATAATAAAGTGTATATTGGGAGAGGGGTGGCTGAGACCTTTGAGCCCCCTAGCCAACCATTGCCCCACCCCCATTAGGCTTTAGGAACGGAACATTGCCACATTCTCCAGGCCGCAAGGCAGCATTTCGCGAGTCCGGATCCGAGTCAACGCAGTCGTCCCACGGAAATATCTCCACCCCGTGCACACTCTACACAACATGCATATGAATGAGAATTGATATTCTGGATTAATCTGATCGCCTTGTGACTTCTAGGAGACACTTACACATGCAGAGTATGAAGCTGAAACCTCATCTCCTCATACTCATTTTGACATACAGTTCAATAGTTGTCGTGGGTAAGAAATCCTTATTATATATACCATAGTTTTTTGACATGATGTGCATGCATGCAGTAGTTATAAGTTAATCATGTCATTAGTATATCACATGGTTATACATGCAGTTGCATCAAACGTTTATGTAAACTCAGATATCCTTTTGTCTTACAGGCTCGGCTACATGCTTATCACATCTACTGAATTTACTGGTGTATGAGAACCATATAAACCACGTCATTCTCATTAGTGATCACACAGGTGAAGCATGGCCACTATTAATTTATCCAAATAAGTACAGTTGTGTCCATTTATCTATTTGTGCTTGCATGCATGTAGGTGTGTGTGCATGTATGTATACGTATATGTATACATGTATGTATGTATGTATGTACGTACATGCTTGTATGATTTTTTATTATGTTTGCACTGGCAATAGGTTCTAACTCCTTATTTCTTTGGGGATGTTGAAATATAATTCTATAATTCATTTTGAGAAGTTTTTCGGTCGAAGGTCAATCGTGCTATTGAAAACGAGAGTTCCTGACCAAACTGAATATACTGCACAATCAGCTTGCAGTTCAGCATTGTTTCATGCAGTAGGAGCCGGCGATGCTATAAACCAAAATGTACTGTACGTTGCATATGCCTCAATTGAGTGTAGAAGAAACATATTGCTGATATTTGGGTTTCTCTTGTAGGCCTATTCAAAGTCTAGTTCAGCTCTAAATAGATTCGGATATGTATCTTGTACAGGTTTTTGTATGTGATTTTAAGGATTTCAGTGATTTTGGTGGAGGTGGCATAATACCGCTGCAAAAGAAATAGTTCCCATTTTTGCCAGTCTTATATTTATTCCATTAGATTCAACAATGTTAAGTGCCTGTAGTCTTCTTTTATGTTCTTTTTCTTCTTCCGAGCCTTATGTTTTGTTTTATTGGATAAATCACATATCTTCTTCATGAATTTGACGTTCCCCTGTACATAGTATTCTCTGTATTTAGTGCATTTAATGATGCATATGATTTGTTTTAACCATATGTTTTATTTTGCCAATAATGGGGTATAACAAAGTAGGCCATGTTGAAATTCTGGTGTTTGTTTAAGCCATAGACAACATTCACATCGCAGTTTGATGTTTGTTTAAGCCATGGTATGTATGTATGTATGTATGTATGTATGTATGTATGCATGTATGTAGGTAGGTATCCGTTACATACATGTATGTGCATGCATGTATACATGCACGTGTAAATGTATGTATGTGTGTCTGTATGTTTGTATGCTAACCACTCGCCAGGTCCAAACACACAGGTACTGGGTAGAAATAGACCCATCGAGCACTGTAGCGATGCTTGACCAATGGCGACATGATTGTATGTATATGTGTTTGTATGATATATGTTTTATTGTCAGGGGCTGATAATATATGTTATGCATTTGCATAAATCTGCATGCACATACATGCATAAAATATGTGTCTATACGACGTATACATACATGTATGTATAAGCATATCTCTAAGTAGGGTACATGTAAGTGTATCTATACATGTTTTTTAAAGAGATAAACCACAGTTCAACTGGGAAAAAAACTGAAAATAACATTTTGTTTAAACTTTGCCTCGTGAAAGAACAAGGTTATGTGAATTCAAAAATCCAATAAAAACAATATGTCACCGGGTTAGTTTTCATTTTAGGGAGCCTCAAAATTTATGGTTGTTCACTATAGAAGTCTATGAGAAAAGGACAATTTTTTCGTTTTTTCAGTATAAAAAAAAAATTGAAAATAACTTTCTCCTAAAAATCTCTATAAACATAGCTAACATATTGCTTTACCCTTTCAAGCAATAAAAAATGGGGGTCACCGACCTTTTAAAAAAGTTATTCAACTGAATCTGCATGGCGGTGGGTTAAAAACAGGAATATTGAAGATTTTCAATGCTAAATAATATATTTCAAAATATGTTGATACCCTGTTCTTTCATACGTGAGGGCAAACATCTATAGTGGTTATGTTTAGAAGACATTCCAATTGAAAAATGTTATTTGTCTGTCTGAAATCTTGGAAAAACTGAGAAAATATCCATTTTTCCCACATACTTCAATACTAAACTTTGCTGGTCTCTAGAAAGAAAAAAAATATGCTGAGATCCATTTTTTTTTGCTTTTTGTTATCCTCCAACCATGTACTTTCTCAAGACAAAGTTTGAAAAAATTACTGTCAATCCTTATTTTTCATGCATTAGTTCCTTTAACTCCCGCCTGCAGCAGTGCGGAGAACAGTGGTTTATCTCTTTAATATAAGTTTACACTGGTAACATGTTTTAGTCTATGGTTCTATTGTGAAAGTCGAAATATACATTTATAATGACTTTAATGATATGTATAAATGTGTTTCTGCCTATATATTAAATGCGTCCATTATATGATTAATGGTCGACACTGAGGGCCTGCTGGTGCACTGTTGGATGTATAATCCCGAGGTGAAGCCGAGGGTTATCTACAAATAGTGCACTAGCTGGCCCGAAATGGAGGTTACTAATCCTTTTAATTTCTGCCTTAGATGTTTATAGCCCCCAAACTGCCAAGTGATTAAAGTGACACCATTACCCCACAACCCTGCATTATTTCATGCAGTAGGAACTGCATTGTAAGTGGTAGGTGTGGAGGCAGGCCCTGAATTCGGGTTGGGAATGGGCTGGGGTGGGGTGGGGGTTGGATGGAATATATAGGTAGAACTAACCTAGTTTCTTCCGTTTCACTTGTTCTCCATGCATCGGAAGGCGTAGTACGTTAGTTAGTTAGTTTCTACTTATCTACTTAATCGTAATGTTTCCTACATTTTTATATGGTTGAAAAATTATCAATAAGTAAATTTCAAATGCCTCGAATAAGAACTACTTTGTTTTGCATCAAGGTGTCCGTTGTTTACGTAACCGTCATTCCACGACGTCTTATCCACAAAACGCAGCTTTGAGGACGTGAGAACAAATAACCAGAGTCGCATTCCGTTCTCCACGCTTTCAGAGGTGAAATAAATGGGCTATCTGGCTATCAGTACAGCTGGATGTATGCCTATATATTTGTATGTAATACCGTACATGTATGTATGTGCCTTCTCTATGCACGAATTGACGTGAATCTATGTTGATGTATGTCTGTAGGGATCTACAATGATTGTAGGCCTGTTTGAATATGCATCTATGCACAAAATAACTATGTGTCATATATATATAATATTAGTTTATTCCTGAGTAAGGATGGACCTCTTTGCAGATTTCCTCATCTAATTGCGCAACAATCAACGTTTTTTCTTGTTACAGTATTTTTATTCAGGATATCAATAACAGTTACACGCTCACTTTAGAAAAGTGCTTTTCGTTGCGCCCTGCTGCACATCTATACAATAAAAATATATTACATACTTTAGAACAAGTTGAGGTTACAGACTTGAAATTTGTATCTTATATAAGATAATTCACAAATAATAATGAAGACGTGATTGTGTTAATGAAATTAATTAAAGGAAGATGAAGGCTCTGCTCTATGTTGATACCTAGCAATTTGGAGTTAGGGAGAGCTTGAGTTAGAGCATCTACACGTTTTCAGGAAAATAGAGAAAAGAATGATTATCTTTTGACTTGCAATGTTCGAATATATCACCAGAAATGAATTATCAATTTATTTCACAGTAAGGATGGACCTCTTTGCAGATCTCATTATCCAATTGCGCAACAATCGAAGTTTCGTACTATCGTATGACCTGCAATGTTCGGATATATTACCAGAAATGGAGTTCACAGATTTTCTTCAAATCCATGGAGCTAAAAGACTTCATATTAATGTTATAATATACTGCAGGACAATTGAGGCCACTATGGTAAGCTTAAGATTTCTGCTCTCACTTATGATTATTATTTCTAAAGTCAGCGCTCAAGTAATAGCATCGACATCCGTTGCTATACTTCTATACTTGATTTTATCAGTTATCATTTTGTACTTGATAAATTAACCGTTAAAAAACCGTTTTTATTTTAAATTGTATTTCCTTCTTCAAAAAATATAGAATGACCCCACGACGTGGAATGTTGACTCATCTAGAAAAACAAATTGTAGAATAGTGGAAACCATTCTCTAATTTTCGATATGTTTTTGTAAGGATTTTCAACAAAACCTGCCCGTGAAAGGGAAGAATTAACAATGCGCATAACAAATCTGCTGACGCCAAGCGTGGATGTTAATAGCAGTGATTGGTTATCTCCCTTCATCCCTAGTAGTATAGGAAAAAGTCCTTTAATAATGGAGCTAACTCGCTTCCCCTATTCTTGGTCGCCGACCCCTAATTTCATGAATTCACACGCTAACAATGGGTCATATTGTCTTTCTGTATTTCAGACGGTTGCTTCGCGTGTACTGCCAGATCCGGGTCATGATGAATCTTTATACCTCTATGTGCCTCTGTACAACATCGTCCTTGTATCTGATGTATTGCCATCCGTGCCTCCCATGAGAAGTATCATTCGAGAAGACTTACTCATTAAAACTATTATTATTACCATTTCGGGGGTGAGAGCTTTTATTTTCTTCACTAGCAATGTTTCCAGAGCTTACCTTTCGATGTCAGTAGATAACAATTACATGTACTTACATCTGTGCACCTCCTGGGCTACCATAGTTAACCCTGGTGGATTTCTAGGATAGATGCCATAGTAGGAAGTTATATGTCTTTTACATGGGTGCGATATAATCAATTAAACAATATTTGTTTCTTGTTCAAACATATTTATATTGACACAAATATAATAATTTTGCAATAACATAACACCTTCGTCGAATGGCGCTATAAGGAGGAAACTTGCTTTAACAATTCCACACGAAAGAGTTTAAATTCATGTCATTACCATCTGGAAAAACTATTTGGTTAATTTTTGTACCATGAAGTTGTTTTCAAAGTTTTTCCGCAGCTAAAATATTATGTATGATACATTATTCATACGTTATATATACATTAAATTTAAGATCACATTTAAAAGCCATCACCCAGCGCTGTGTCCAAATCAAGAGAAACATTACACATAGCCTATAGCACTTTAATAAATTGTAAATAATTACACAAACAAATCATATCTTTTCCTTCAATGAGGAAGGGCCTATACCATAACCCTGCTATGAAAATGGGGTCAGAGATGTTCCATCCTGGTGATTTTTCAAACAAACCTTTGTGTCGAAGCCCACAATATCCTTATGTGTGTATTGAGAACAAACAACCTATCAACGTGGAACAAATTATTAGAATATAGCCATTAAACAATGCCACCTTATTATTAACATAGATAGAGCCATCAGATATATGGCCCAAGTCTTTGGTATAATTTCCGATACCAAATCCACCGATAGGGTGGAAAATAATCTGAAACATACAAGAATACGTCTCCACAATATTTCCACTATTAATTTGATCTTGCCAAGCTTTCGCTAAATCAAAGGATTTATCTGCCTGCAAGTCATCGAATATCACTACATTCTTATCAGGGTTTGCCAGTGCCCTCATGTTCAAAAGATCAGCATTGGCAATTTCATATGTATGTCCTCCATCGACTATCAAAATATCACATTTAACCCTGGTATTCATTGCAAATGCTGGTACGGTGTACAAGGAACTGCCAAAAATCACTTTAAGGCGTTTTGGGAATCGCTTTTGCAAATAAGCAGCAATTGGTCTAGAGTACGAATGCTCTCCTAAGTCAAAGGCATAGAGTTTTGCATGTGTGCTAGCTGTGAGCCATATCAAAGCACTATGACCTGCATTGAAGCCGATTTCACAAATGACATTTGGATTGGTATCTTGTATCAGATGGTGGTAATACTTCTGTTGCGGCTCGTACATTCCTGTGTTGCCTTCTACAGGCTCACGACCTGCGGCCTGCAGTACATAATTATCAAATTCTCGCTTCTCTTGTAAGTATCGGGGGGATATTCCGTATAAAGTTTCCTTACTATACAATCTGCTGCAGTCAGGGTATTTGCTCCGGAGACTGGCCTCATATCCTTGGGTCGGCAATGATAAATCGATTAATGCAGGTGGAGCCAGTGACATAGCATCATACGATGGGTGAAGAGCCACTTTTTTGAAGATCAATGATGAATGAAATAAATAGCATAATACTAGAAATGTGATAATAATTAAGAATGCTCCAGCTGTACATTTGGATAGTTTCAATTGGCGCGCCCACATTTTGCTGATAGCTTTTGTTGATGAAGGAAGCGTCAGAATACAGCGGTCCAGTTTGAAAATGGGCACAGCGCATTGATTGCCCTGTCTTGGATACCGCTAGTCTCTATATATTATGGAAAGCCATTTATTTACATTTCCCCGTTAATGTAAAATGGGAAGATTAGCATGCTGATCAGGAATACAGAAGTAAAAATATCCATAGGCAAAGGCTCCGTCACGGGAATTTTATTTCCAGTTTAGCTGTGGATAGCGCCCAACCAGCACTCTTCCTATTCTTCCAATACCTTACAAGTTACAAGTCTTCTATTTTCATATTTCCTGTTTGGCCATGACAAATACCTGAACAGCACGATGCATTTCCTATTCTTTGCTGGGTTGGCAGCCAGGTCGCAACACGTTTTCCTTTTCAGCAATCTTCCCCATTGCAGACCAGGCCCCTAGCCTGCATGTCAGGCAAGAGACCTGTTGCAGAAGCCTAAAGCCCACAAATTCAAGAACTCACAATTCGTACGAATTGGGGACTCACAACAAGTACGGCCCACACATGGCCCACACATTCCTGAATTGCCTTAGAAATTGTCTTAGCACTTTTCTTAAGGCATTACGATTTCGTGGTGACTCATTTTCCTGTGACACATCGTATGTAAAAATAAAGATTTTCAAAAACAATTGAAATGTTGGGGATGTACAGAAAGAGAAATGAGCATTATAGAAGTGGAAAAAAAAGTTGTTGATACTCCAAAAGTTTTGGTAGTTAAGTATATTCTTTCAAATGTACTTGCCTGTCAAAATTACTATCATTTTAGGACAGATTGTAGAATCTCTTAAAACATTCGGATATATCTGATTGTTTTAAGGGCCTTAAAAATTGTTATAGAATAATGCAGGGTGGTCTACGAAAAAAAAATTGTCTTAATATAACGGCAAAAAGGCGCGTATAACAGTAAGACTTCACTCTAATTCATACAAATTAGGAAGTCGTCTTATAAGAATGGTCGTAGCACCAATTCGGCTCCAAAATTCGGTACATTGTGGGCCAAAATTGTGCCTACGAATTGTTGTAAGAACCCAAAATTTGTTGTACAAATTGGAGGTTTCTTCGTAAGAAAGTCAACACATTACCAGACTCAAGCAGGTCTTCTTAAGAATGATTTTTAATTCGTACAAATTGTCTTGATACCCAATTTGGCTCCGAGTTCTTGAATGTGTGGGCCCGGCTTAACCCGGCCACAGTGGGCTAGTACCCTGGCGCTGTGTACTGCTGAACAGGAACTCTAAAAGGCTGAGCAGGATTTCTGCTAGTCCACTTTTACCGATTGTACGAATGTACATAAATGGCTTTCGATAATATATAGCCCTACAGGCGGAAGGTATGGGTCTATACAATTTTTTTGGCCTTAACGAAATAAAAAGAATTATAAAATAATATAGACTAGGACACCGCCTGAAGCTACCAGTAAAGTGAAGGCGTATCCTACACTGGAAAGTCTATCAAACATCCATTTGTAGGTTACGCAGATTTAAGTAAAATGTGTAAACTTGTGTATACATGTATGTAATAGTTTTATTTCCGATATTTTACATACAGTTACTTATAATATACACTTATTTTATATACAGTTGTAAAAAAACTGTTGGATATATTTAACAGAGAATAGTATCTACAGAAACCAATGAATTAATCAAAACCAATTCCCAGGGAAGTATAATATTGGTATTGTCTTACAACTTAATGGTTGTTCCTGATCTTGTTGTTGTTGTTGTTGTTGTTGTAACTTTTAATAGCCATAATAAATACAGAGACGACAATATCGGTGGGAACTTATCTCCCTACTTAGGGAGGATCTCAAGCCCTACCGTAAAATATTGTTTTAATAAGCAAAGGTAACAGTACTCCCTAAGGTCGACGACAGTAGGGAGGCCTTTGCGAAATTGGGTTTAATAACTTTAGGTTTGTGCAAGCAGCACTACGCGCAAGAAAACAACGATTAATCATTTAATATAATACAATTGCTAAATCTTGATTAGATTTAACTAAATTACTCATACAAGTCAATCTTGAGATGCGATTTTAAGGTTATTAATTATGCATTATCGAGGGTATGAGCAAATTATGCTAGCATGAATTTGATAAGGTAATTAATAAATAAATAGATAGTGAAGTCTGACAGAATGCATTTGGCACTATGGATAAATTACAGGCGCAATCATAATCAAGTTAAGCGGAACACACAAATAAACAAGAGGTAATAAGATTATGAAGAGGGGAGTTTCTATACCTTATACAGTAATTTTCATTTGTTAGTATAAGAAGTGTTGGTCAATCTTGATAGCTGCTTCTTTTGCTAAATGTGTGAAAGCTTTGGGAGTATCGGCTTTATGCAGATTAGTATCAAGAGAGTTCCAATAATATGGTATTTTATAATAAATCGATTTCCGTATCTGCTCAAGTCTGGGAATGGGGCATTTAAAGACGATTCTACCTTGTCTGTGTTGCCTAGTATCCCTACTTTTCAGGGCGATGGTTTTTTCATTAAACCTTAAACGATATCCCTGTTGCAATATGTGCAGTCGCCTCCTTTCTTTCAATGGGAGCAGGCTGAATTGTTGATGATAATCATCCATATTTTGGAATCTATTACTTCTAGTTATAATTCTCAATGCTCGATTTTGAAGGATTTGAAGGGATGAGAGTTTAGTTTTATTTGCCGAATCGTAAAAAATATCTGATTGATCGAATAATGGTAAAATAGCTGTTTTGTAGATCTGGGCACTTAAGTTCACATTCAGCCTGCTCCTAAGATGCTTAAAGAGCCATAATTTGTGTACGACCTTACGTCTAATATTCATAAGATGTTTCTTAAAAGTAAGGGGGCGGTCGACGACCGTCCCCAAATACTTATAGTCTTCCACATCTTCAAGAACTTTAGGCCCCAATAGCAGGTTGTGGAGATGGGATTCCATTTTCCATTTTGTCCTCCAGGAAGGCCCCCCATGGAATATCATAGATTTGGATTTGTCTTCATTTAAGGAGATCTTATTTTTGCGGCACCAGAGCATGATATTATCAAGGTCCTGTTGTAGGTGTTTTGTGGCAGCATTAATGTTGTTATCTACTCTACTGATAATAGTGTCATCAGCAAAAAGCTGCATATCTGAATTTTTAGAATGATTATGTAAGTCGTTAATATATATTGAAAACAGGATAGGACCAAGGGTGGTTCCCTGAGGGACTCCACAGGTAACCGGTTGTTTAGAGGAGGTTATGTTATTTGCTACAACATGTTGGTGCCTGCCTTGAAGATAGTTTCTAAACCATTCAAGTTCGTTACCCATGATTCCAATTGTACCTAGTTTTCCCAGCAAAATCTGGTGATCAACAGTGTCGAAGGCCTTCCTGAAGTCCAAAAATACTGCTCTACAGACTAGTTTCTCATTTATAGCACTATATACTTTATTCAGAAAGGAGACGACGGCATCACTTGTAGAAAAGCCAGACCTGAATCCATATTGATCCTTGTATAATATATCATTGGTTTCGAGATGGACCATAAGTTTTTTCTGTATGACTTTTTCCAGGACCTTTGCAGGCAAACAGATACTCGTGATGGGTCTGTAGTTGCCAGGATTTTTCAAACTTCCAGCCTTAAATAATGGGGTCACCTTACCAAGTTTCCACTTTTCAGGGATAAGGGCGGTGGTCATGGATAATTCTATTAGATACTTGAATTGTTCGATGAGTGTGAGCAGGATCTTTTTTAGAAGTGGAGTTTTCAAGTGTATAAGGCCAGAAGATTTATGTTGAGGAAGGGAAGATATTATTTTCTGTAGGTCATTCAAGGCGATTCCATCAAACTGGAAGCCAGGAAAATTGGTCGCAGGTCCTTTGTTATCATCATACATAGTTAATTCATCCTGTGAGAGTGGATCGATGTTATCAGCCAATTTTGAACCAATTGTGGCAAAATACTCATTAAAAACGTTTGGGACCTCATTGGTACTAACTGCATCTCCATTTTCAGATTCTAATTGGATGTGTTCCATATTACAAGCTTTTTCGGGGCTTATCATAGGTTTTATTTTCTCCCAAAATTTATGAGGATTATCAGAACATTCTAGCAGAGTGTTCTTTATATATTCATTTTTGAGGGTTTTAGCCATTTTATTTACTTGTCTACGGAGTGCTTTGGCCTGATCTAGGAGGTCAGCAGATTTATATTTCTTAGCCATTTTAAAAAACTTGTCCCTTTGCTTCATCAGTGAGAATAATTCGCCATCTATCCACTCACAACGAGCACGAACATTTTTGAACTCTCTGATCTACATAAGATCGTTTCGCTTTGCTGAATTTTGTAAAGACTGGAGCTTACCAAGTAGCGACTTTGGACCAGAGTCATACAGACAGTACCCAAAATCAAAATGTGGGAGAAAGTCAACGCGTGAAAATTATAATGACGAACGGCAGTGTTAGACTGTAAACGTATTTATTTTCGCGCAGATAAATTTGCGCGAATATGAGTGCGCGAAAATAAATACTGCGCCAACATTAATACGTTCACAGTGTTAAGTTATAGATCTAAATTTGAGAGACTAGGCGATAGACATAATAGTCATGTCCTGATTACGTACGTAGGATTCCACCCGAATTTAATTAATTAATTAAAATCGTCGCAAGCGTTGGGCGTTAATTGTGGCATAGAGCATATATGTATTGTTCTTTCTGTCAATATATCCATTGGTTATCCTTAAAGATTTCTTCTCTCAATAGTTAACAATTAGGCCAATATAAAGCCATTAAATTTTTAATGAAGTTATTCATTATTTGGCTTTCTCAAACGCGAAATAGTTTTGACGGTATGGAACCAAAGGTTCCATGTGACCGATATTCTCCCCTGGACCAGACTGACGCCCCTGTCTAGGTCGGCGCGGGACCAAAAAATAGATAAAAACAATAAAATAGGGAATGAGATGGAATGCAACGAGTGGTTGATCTGAAATAGTGTTTTAATTTTGTATTTGTATATCACAACTACCATGTGTCAATAGTGAAATTACCTTGTGCGATTGTTCCCCTGACATCGTTTACATGAAAATACAAAATTAACAAACGCCTTTGCATCTCTGCAAAGCACGTCTGTCTACAGAAAAATCCATAATTATGTGATGTGTTACAGGGAAATGACTCACGAGTCGCAAAAAATAGATTTTGAGATATCGTCATAATTATTTGAAAAGACGAGATCAAGCCGATTCTAATAATTATATTTCTATCTTTACAGTTTGATGATTTTTAAAAACAGTTTGCAATATTTCTGGGTGGACGATTACTAGTAAAGTAGTTAAATATACTCAATAGGCACTGTGATTACACCGGGTAGCCCGTGCCGCGCTGCGCGTACATCATAAACATTGCAGATGCTAAGTTCCATTGGTTACTTATATTACTTTGTTTTGCTGGATTTCGAGCATGGTAGTCTTTCCAAACTCTAGGAGATTTATTGAATGGCCTAAGCTTAGTATTGGTGTATAGTATATGCAGCAGACTTTTTTTCAAGCATAAACATATCAAACATAAATTATAGAATTACATATTAGATGTCCTAATGTTTACCATCATGGTATCACCTTGATCTCATCTTTTCAAATATGATGGTATCTCAAGAACCATTTTTTTTGTGATTTGTGACTCATTTTCCGAAAACACACCGCATATATATAACATGCATTGCACCCTTCTCGCCCCACATATTCCAATGAACCGACCGAGTTTACAAAGAATATACAATAGTATCTTGTTGATTAAACATATTTGTGATGTCGTAATTACTACATGCATAACAATGATGGATTTTAAAAGACAATTTTGATCAATCCTCGTCACACTTCTACATTATTTTGACAATAATGGAAAACTTTTATTTAACGGAATTTCACAACAGTTAGAGATATTCTATTCGTCCTTGTTTGTGATGTTCTAACTATGCACCCATGCGAGCAGCACAGACGGTCAATTGTGCAAATCCACCTCCATTAACCCCATGGAAAATATGCAAATAATTGTGTTTGTGTTTTTTTATGAGTGTAACACTTTGTATTTCTTCCATTAAGAGTCTGGTACAACCGGGGAACCTCCACAACAAATCAACCAACGATGAAAATTACAGCGAAAGAGAAAATTGCTTGATGTATGAGTACAGTATTGAGCGACAGGACTTTGATAAAGTTGTTTCCTCTGGTATTGGTTCATATGAGGGCAGGACAAATGGTTTGCTTCGGATTGGGTTTGATGGATTCCAAGGCCGTAGGCTAAAAGTTGGCTACATACAGGTGTGACATGTATTTTTCCCAATCTCACAACTAGTGGGTCTAGATTAAAAACATTAACCCCCCCTCCAAAATTAACTTCATTCATTGATAGGTATCAACAGGTATAAAGGGACAAAAGTAAAGAGGTAGAAGTGGTTGAATGCAGGGAGAGGGAGCCACAACCCTGGATCTCTTAATTGTTACCTCCTCTAGTACTGGTGTTGTTAGTCAGCATATATATAGGCACATCAATATAGTGCATAGAATATATACCACAACAATGATTTTACGAAGTTACTAATGTTTTTTCTTTGGTTCCCACATGAAATGTATGCATTGAAATCAAGTATTTTACGATTTCAATCGTTTTATTTATGATAGCCGCTAAAAAGGATTTAATGACTTGCTAGTATTTTAAAGGTATGGTCATATAATACCACTCAGTGCCCGGAAGAGTTTGTTGCCAGGCACTGCTCGTTATTATACAACTATTCAGCTTAGAGTGCCTATGATAGGTCTGTAAATGATCAAGTCTGGCGTTGGGGGCCAATATCAGGCGATGAACATACATATTGCAGATTTTCGAGTATAGCGCTTCCTACATAGTGCTTACTGAGTTGGATGAAATTACAATGGCCTTTGCGCTTTCATCCTTGCACAACCTATGGCCCAGAATAATCAATAATGGTAATACAATGTCATTTCAATATGACAGAAGCCTTGACTTGAAATGAGAAAATCGTGAAAACACTTGAAACTACACCCCCAATGGGGGATTTGCACGTATCACTGTGCATGGATGTTACAACACATGTGCTGGGATGGATTCAGTTAACATTTGACATACACATACTCATACTTTTATGATTATTTAGTAGAACAATTTCCGGAATATTATTGCTTATGGGTCAGATTTTCAGAAAATGTACAATTCGCCCAAACCAATCCTCTCAAATAACCCACATTTAAGACAACAATGAGCTTCAAAATGCAGTTTAACACAACAGAACTGATACTTTAAATCAACGCGATACCAAATATACTCAGATATACCCGCTATTCTTCATTTTTCAGCCTAATTTAGGAGAATTTCCTAAATGTGTAGGGCTGCCAATTGTACATTTTCTGAAAATCTGACCCTTATATATAAATGATTTGACCACAATTCCCATCATGCATTTGAGATCTAAATGCATGATGGGTGACATGTCTCTCCATGTCATATTCATAGCCAAAAATCAAAATGGCGGACATGCAATTCGCCTATTAATGATGTGTTGAATTTATTCCCCAGCACGAAGCCTTCATTGGAAGTAAGATCGACCCTTCTACAAATATCACCTACTTCTATGGGGTATTGAAGAATATGCTGGACGCCTTTGCACAGAGGATGAATTTCAGGCAAGTTTGCTAGGATCAAATAATGCCCCATGTCCACTAACCCCATTTTCTGGATGAGGGCAGAAACAGAGGGCAATCAGTATCAGACCAGTGAAGATGCATAACAGATGATTGTACATAGCTCAATAACAAGTGCCCCCGCACTAATTAATAGAATTGTTTTCACTATGTTTTACTCCAGAATAAAAAAAAAAGAAGGAAAGCTTGGACCTACATGATTTGAAACAGAAGGAACTAAGAAATTAAATTGTTTCACATTTATACAGTTATGAACTCATCGCAGCTGAAGATGGCAATTATGGAATATCTAATGAGAACGGAGAGTGGAGTGGCCTTATTGGTATGCTTCTGAGACGAGTAAGATTATTTGACTTATTTTATAAATATTTTGCCTATTTTGTTTCATTATTTATGTAAGGATATCATTAAATATCACCAAATAATTGTCCTACGAACAGGGAAATTGTGCCAACAGCAACTAGATTAGAATGAGGCACCATGCAGTAATCGAAAGAATCGTAGGCGGACAAAGCTGTCATCGAGCCTGATAATTTTTCGATTATCTGCACTGAGTTCCATTCACTACTTTAATATGCATTTATCCAAGGAAAATATTGCATTATAAACCTTTGTTTTTGATTCTAAATAGCCCTAAAATACATAGAACGAATCTAGATGAGTCGTGCCCATGCGAAAACCATTTTTGGCCCAAAATAAACACAAGCTTAGTACTGCCACCCAACACTCTGGTCCAGAGGGTATGATGGCACCAGGTGAGCGCTGGGGGCGCAAAGTCTTGGGTTATTTACGTTCATAAATTATTTACGTTCATAAATAAAGATTGTTTTTGTCGATTAACACTATCAACACCCTACCTGCTTCCCTCCCCACCACTATGGCGTCTCCCGACGCATTGAAATCCTTTTGTTTTTTAGCTTTAATCATGTGGAACCCATCGCCGATTATAGATACGGCAATGGGCTCTCCAGAGTCAGAGTTAAACGACTTGTGATTGGCTTAGAGGTTTGAGGTTTGAGGCTGTCCCGACGGCTGTGATTGGATGGTTGTATGGCTGGCGCTGCTGGTGGCGCTACCTCGTGGGAGGGTGAGAAAGCATTTTTCAGTTTACCACATTACCACGAGGTGTACACCACAATAGTGAAGCCACTAATGTCTGATTTTGAGTTCTCCATGCAGATAAAGGGTCAACGCGAGAGGTCTGTCTGTCTTACTGGTAATTATACCAGTAAGAGCTAAAAAATCTTGGTCCAATCTCTCCCTAAAGCTCTAACTTAGGCACTCATGTAACTTTTGGGTGTTGGACAATGAGAAATAGAGGGGGTTTCCCAATCATGGAGGAAGTTGTACAGTACAATTGCATCTCCGAAGGAGTAATGGCGAATGTTCTTGCTTTGGTGTTATGTGTTACATGATTATTTAATTATGCCATTTTCGCCAGCTAGTCTAGAGAACCTATATATCCCAGAACCTTAGTTTTCCGCTAAGAATCACATGAGAATCAGCTTAGTGGATAATACTCTAACCACTTGACTATAGTTGACTGTAGGGAACATGCATATAACACTACATAATATTATACCCATAACATTGATTCTTTGCATTTCAGGTTTATTTTATCCCCCATTTTCCTCATGCATGGTGATTGGGGATGGTGAAAATAGATTATTTATGAAGGCCCCTGTGAGCCACAGCCAATGATTCAAATTAACCACAAAATTATATATTACATAATTTTTATTCAATCTCGTCAGTTACGTGAAAAGGACATAAGATTCTAATGTTAGCCATGCTAACGTTAGGTTTTCCATCTGGCCCTAGAATATCTTGCATCTATTTCTATAATATAAAATTGCAGGACCCTCTAGCTCTGCACGCTCACTGGACACAAAATCAGTTTCGAAGGCAGTGTTAAATAGAAAATGAGGTTCGAATCTGCCATGGATCAAACAAAATCTCTAAAAAACAGATGCAAATGGCTGCCTATGCAATAGCTGAAAAACTAACCCTAGCATAGTACAACATTCCCAATAGGCAGTCACCTGAATGCCACCCGTACTATTTATGCTGTAGACAGACCTGAAAAGACCGACACAAACACGCTTCTACTGCCATTGATCCATTGCAAACTAATTCTAGGTCCAAAGTTCCTAGTTACCATGGCTACAGCAGTCAAGATATGAATTGTGTCTCATCGATTAACCTCTTCTTCTTTTGGGGTAATCACTATCCACGTCTAAGGAGGAGTGAGTGAGTTGTGGTTGCTTTACGTCCTTATCAACACATTGAAAGGTTATATCAAGGGCGGGAGAGCTGAGGGGAGGCAGTTTATGATCATACCCAGGAAATAGAGATAGAGAAGAAGGTAGAGAGAGACAGAGAAAAAGAGACAGAAAGGCACTTTATGGTCTTACCTAGGACCAGCTACGTCTAAGGGGTAAATACTAATTTCATAGGCATGAATATTAGACCCGATGTACTTTCAATCGAAATTCATTCAGGTAAGCCAATATCTATACAGCCCAAGCAGAAGTACCAAAAATGCCTCTGTCAATTACAATGCCCATTCTCATCTTTGTAGAAATGAGACAATCCTTAGCAACTTGAGAGGAAAAACACTCATGAGTTATGGTTGGAATATTAAAAGGTGGTCTCAACTGGCTGCGGTAAGCTCTGCGGTAAGCTTTGCGGTAAGCCTTGCGATGGTGCTGTGATGGTGAGAAGTGGCAAGGTCCTCCCTACATGGCCAGTGATCCATGTAGGCAGGACCTCATCATTCCTTTCCACCTAAAGAACCAGCACAAACCATCGCAAGGCTTGCCGCAGAGCTTACCCCAGCCCGTGGAGACCACCCTTAAGTCATTCATCTTATATATGGAAGTATTGGGGGAGGGCATAGGTGGGGTCAATATACATGTATATATTTTTTATTTCTCTTCATTAAGTCCAAAAGTCTATTATTCGGCGAGAAATAGGGGTTAAACCTGTCAGCTCAGAGTTCTTCTTCCCAATCACCTTTGGCATATTGTGTACATTTTTTTGCTCGAATCTGCATCTAACATCTAATATTCGAATAAAATACAGACTAGAATAGATAACAACAGGTTTATATAGATACTAGCAAAGTACCCGTCCTCCGGACGGTCCCCCTCTCTCCCCACACTTCCCCCTCTCCCTATTTTCCCTCCCCCTCTTCTCTGTCTCTCATACCTGTTTTTCTCTCCCAACCCCATCTCCGATTCCCCCCTGCTCCCTCCCCTCTTCTTTATTCTCCCCCTCCTTGCTTTCCTTCCCTTCCCTCTGTCCCTTCCCCTACATCCTCACCCTCCGGTCACCCTCTCTCCCCACAGTTCCCCCTCTCCCTCTTTTCCCTCCGCCTCTTCTCTATCTCTTACCTGTTTTTCTCTCTCAAGCCCATCTCCGATTCCCCCTCTTCCTCCCCTCTTCTTTATGCTCCCCCTCCTCACTTTCTCTCCCTTCCCTCTGTCCCTTCCCATACATCCTCTCCCTCCCCTCCTCTTTTTCCTGCCCTCTTCTTTCCCTCCCCCTCCCCCTCTTCTATTTCCCCACCCTCTCCCTTTGCCTCACTTTATCCTCCTACGCCCTCTTCCTCCCCCCCTCTCCGAAACCACCACCCTCTCCCCCCACCCCTCTTCTTCACTCTCCCACTTCTCTGCATGTAGTCGGGTCCCCCTTGAATTGACGCAGTAGCTTGTGGCGGGGATGCCAGTCTTCCATTAATTAATGAATATTCATAATTTCCATGCTTCCAAAAATGTCTAGAATGTCCATAACATGTTTAGATTCTCTTCTCCATTCAACCCCATAGTATTACCATAATGTGACAATATAATTATATCAGGCTCTTTAGGGCCAGGGATTGGCAGCATATGTGGCCACTCCTCCTCAACCTGGCCGTCTCAGAAGGGAGGGAGAATCCAAACCTCTTTGGACAGTGTCTTCAAAGAGTTCTATAAAATTTCCTCAACCCAACTGGCATCCCTGCTTGTGGGTAATGACGTAGTATCCCACAAGGTCTTTCCCAGGCTATAAATAGAGTGTGGGTATCCCGATCTTAAAAAGGCTTCAAAATCACATTTCCACCCCAAATACCTTCACAAAGCACATACAACGACACCCAGAGAGTAGTAGAGTAAATCTAAGCTCCAAAATAGGCCTACCCCAAAAAAATTGCAACAAAACGTTTTATGATTGTTTCCTGTACTTCCAAATGTGCTGAATAACATATCAAAAGTAGAGGAAAATCGAACCACGGGAAAGTACAAAAAAGCGCAAAAACAAAATGGCCACTACCTCGAATTTTAGTTACCATAATTCAGGTTAAAATCAACATAGAATGTTATATCTCAGCTCCTAATTGTACTATTACCATGTATAATACCTGTTTTTGTATGTTTTAGGGTGTGAGGAATCTATTTCTGCAATAGTTATTCTGTTAGAAGGTCATTTTCTAGGTCAAAATCCAATATGGCTGCCAAATGAAAACATGATTTCTTTTATCTCAACAGCTATTGGCAAATATTATATCTCAGCAGCTATAACACCTATATAATATCATTTTTCTTAGTTTTTAATGTATAAGGATTCCATTTCTGAATCATCTTTCTGTTGAAAGGTCATTTCCAGGTCAAAATCCAATATGGCTGCTGCCCTGGAATGAAAATGTCATATCTCAGCTCCAATTAGCCCAAGATAGATGTGTAAAACTATTTTCTCTAGGTTTTAAGGTACAGAGAATCCATTTCTGAAGCCATTTTCAAGATCAAACCATATTTTATTAACTTATAGGCCTTTAATTTAAATGAAGATGATATTACTCAAACCTAAAATGTGTAAAATCATATAATTTTTTAATTATTATTGACCTGACATTGCACACAAACATGTTTGTGTTTCTTTTTTCTTAATTCTTTTGATCTCATGCTCAATATAACAACATACACATATAAAGCCAGAAATTATTAAGGGACATGTTGCATTATAGGTTTCTATTAAAAAAATGTGCAGCCTTCAAAAATAATCTCAGCAATTAATAAAATGTATGAAAAAAACACTTAAACCTGGCTGAAATGATGGAGTTATCTGTGTCTGTGCACTATGTACTTCCTGCTATCTATCCATAAAGGACATCATCAAATAGAGAAATTCCTGCAGTTCAAATGCACCACTTGTATAGGTCACACTTCTTGATTGACAGTCTTTCATCCATGGGTTTTTTTCGTCATCTTACCCAGAAGTGAAAAGATTTCAAGATAATGCAGCCTGTTCACATGCTCCAGATCTGTTGGGTAGCTATATGAACTTGGAGACCTGCCTGTTGTTTGCTGGAGTCAATGTTGACCATAACATTGTAACCCTGGATGGAAAAGGGACATTCCATGGGATGGGCATAATAGCTGGATATAATAGATTACCGCTTTGCAAGGCATGTCAACCGTAATCTTGAATTTCAGCCCCTCTCAATACATCTACATGTGATTGCCCAATTGATGTGTTCTGGGAAATGTCTTTTCACTTCCACCTGAGTTCCCCTAGTTGGCAAGGCATGATGTATTTACTTCATAAGGATTGTAGGCATCCAGGCAAATCTTCAGTATAGTTTCTCCCAATGATCGACATGAATCCAGGGGGTAAAAGCTGTATCTTGGCCACCCTAGATTACCTAAGCAAACTTGCATCAAAACACAACATGCTGGCTATTATTACTTTTGACCAACCACTATTTTGGAAGGTTTCTGAGATAGCAAATGCGGTTCTAGATGATAGCCTATCAGGAATGTAGTATTATTACTTGGGGGCTTCCATACTTTGATGAAACTTTGATTGGGTGCCATTGGAACTTTAATGGAGGGAAGTGGACTGAAGGAGTGATTGGAGACAGTGTATGGTGGAAATGCTGTTGTATACATGATGAGTGGAAAGGCAGTACAACAAGTCTTTTGTGGACACCTGCTGGTGGATCAGTGCCTTACACGCCAGATTGTTTCTAGAATCATGGAAGATGAGGAAATGAGGCAGTCAATGTAGATGATCTGTTTGCAATAGGAAGTAAGATAGTTGGTAAAATGGATGGACACTCTGTTTTCTCATATTCACACAAGAAAAATTCCGAGGTAAAGACACTGGCATCCAGCAGTGCAGTCAAAGTTGCCGAGGACCATACCATAGATCCATCATTGTTATTTCAGAGGTTTCTAGTAGTGTCACAACTAGAGAAAGTGATGAACTATGAACTCTGTCCATATCCAATGTCTTTGTTTGAAGCAAAAATCATCTTGTGCCAGTCAGATAAGGCACAGCTTGCAAAAACAATAAAGAACTATGCCACCTCCAAGTCAGACAATGCTATGCCACAGACAGTCCCAGTAACTGATCACTATGTTTTGGATGGGGGGTGGGGGGGGGGGGGGTCACTTCTGCACCGATTAAAGTGGACAGAGGGGTGCACAGTTCAATTGCAGATGAATATGCCTCATTCACTGTCCAACACTATGCCAGAGCCACTGTAGTTTTTGATGGTTATGGGGCTAGCCCAAGCATAAAGGACTGTACACATCAGCGTCGGGTTGGAAATTGGAATGCCAACAAGGTTAACATAACACGGGCAACAAAGTTGGTTGAGAAAAAGGAAGTCTTTCTGTCCAATGAGGAAAACAAGCAGGCAAAGATCCAGCTCATCATGATGCAGATGTTATCATTGTTAAAGCAGCCATCATAATGTCTGTTTCCAAATCCACCGCCCTTATTGGAGAAGACACAGATCTGACATCTATCAGATATAATATGCTCTGCAAAAATGTTGCAAGAGCTAAGACTTTTGTCACCCCTGGGAGACTGCCACCAACTACCTTAGCCTGCAAATTTCACTCCCTGCAGACTTATGACAGACAAAAGCCCTGCTCCGGAACTATCAATACAAATGGTTCACTGCAACTGTTCAAAAGGGTGCCATACTCTAAGGTGTACCTGCAAAAAGCATGGGCTGGAATGCACCAGTGCATGTGGGCATTGTCAAGTTGATAGATGTGATAATATGACCAATCAACTGGTGAATGAAGATGATGAACAAGACATAAATTTGGCCAATTGTTAGTTTTCTAATGACCACCATCTAAAATTACTAATGACATTCTCCTTGACTTTTGATCTTTAATTCCACATTTTGTGTGTGTGTGTAATACACAAACTAAATCATCTAAGACACATTTTAGGTTTAGGTAGGCTTATCTCCATTGAGGTAAAATTAAGAAAATATGACAGACAAAAGCCCACGGTGACCTTGCTGATTGTAGAGGAGTGATTGGATTTTACAGATAATTTACCAATACCCTACTCATGAGGAGCTAATTGCTGCACCAACTTCCACAACTGTTTACTAATCGTAACTATGGACGGGATATGTTGCTAAGTGACTAATATAAACCTAGATAAATTACAACAACTCCATTTCACTCATTGGGTTTAATTCAGCCATGTGATTGCTCTTAAAATGGTATTTTTCAAATGGATTGACCACAAGGGGCTGATCCTCCTTAGTATTGCTTTTGTGACCATGGAAATACATCGTTGCTAAGCAACCAAGCCTCATAGAACATTTTCAATAGCACC
Organism: Sthenelais limicola; assembly: GCA_942159475.1. NCBI lineage: Eukaryota > Metazoa > Annelida > Polychaeta > Phyllodocida > Sigalionidae > Sthenelais > Sthenelais limicola. Next base: position 43,417,111 of record OW804100.1, read on the forward strand.
ATTGAATTCCTTGAGGTTGATTTAGAGGGGGTAGGTGTCATCAAAATCAAAATATCTTTAAAATTAACTGAGTTATGACTAATTCCTTCTCAGCCAATCAGATTTCAGCTAATTTGCATAAATAGGGCCCAAAATGGCGGAAATATTGGACATAAAAAATGCCGCCAAATCTTTTCATTTTCAGCACCTCCTGAACTATAGAATTCAATTCTAAAAATAAAATAAACATGAAATTTTATTTTTGGCCAATTTTGGCCATAAGGCCCTGGACTATATGCATGTCCTGGCAGCAGCCATACTGGATTTTGACCTTGGAAATGACCTTAAAACAGAAAAATGACTTCAGAAATGGAATCCTCATACCTAAAAACATAGTAAAAGTAGTATTATACATGGATCTAGTGCTAATAAGAGCTGAGATATAAGATTCTTGTCTCTCGGTGGCGGCCATATTGGATTTTGACCTTGAAAATGACCTTAAAATAGAAAAACTATTTCAGAATCAGATTCCTTGTGCTTTAAAATCTAAAAAAAAGTATCCTCATACATGGATATAGTGCTAACATGAGCTGAGATATGACATTACATGTGATTTAACCCTGAGTTAAGGTGCCTAAAATCAGCAGTGGCGACCATTTTTATTTTTGCGTTTTTTTGTACTTTCCCGTGATCCGATTTTTCTCTACTTTTGATATGATGTTCAGTACACCTAATAGTACAGGAAACAACCATAAAACGTTTTGTTGCAATATTTTTGGGGTTAAATCGTATATTGACTCTACTAGAGGTGGGACAGACCTCTACAGATGAGTAAAGTGGTTTGTAAAACAACAAATTCCGAGAACATTCGGGACAAAGAAACCCCTCTTTCTACCTTTTCTTTTCTACCTCTTTTCATAGAAATCGCTCTACCTTTATATTATATGGATATGGTAAAGACATTTTATTTGCCAATCAATAGTGGAGAGAGGTTAGTGTACCAATGGAATCAAACCCTTAAGCTGCGATTCCACTGGACCGTTTATATGTGCGCTCATGGTTTACTATTGGCTCTCTCCTTCATAGAGCACCTCTTATCCTCTTTTCAAACGCTTTTATTCTTAGCCCAATAAGAGTGATTCTGCAGGTTTGCTTTTTAAATTATGTTTGTGATTTTCAGTTTGTAGTCTCAATGAGCTAAACAGCAAACAAATAAAACAGTTCTGTAACTTGGGTATGCTCCTGCTCTTGACGTCTTTGTCTTGACCAACAGCACCCAAAAGGAATGAAATTCTGCATACAAAATCCTTTAAAACTACAATAGGCGACATTTGATATATAGGTCGGGAGGACAGATAAATCGATATAAAACTTCCTGGACATCAACTCCACACAAGAAAGTTACACTGACATTGACCATACATCTAGTGGGCGCATCAATTCCATTGGTTCACTCTAAATGAGCTATTGGTATGCTTCCAAAAGTGAAAGTGAAAGACGTCCCATAGTTGCGCTCAAATCAAACATGTCAGATTTTAACAGAACTACACTAGAGTCCCCGAAAAAGCAAAAACCTAGAATTTTGAGAGCACACAAAGCACATTAAGTGATTTCGCTGGACTGTGGGGCATCACCCTTTGTTCATGATGTTTTATGCACTCTAGCAAAAAGAACGTAGTGAATCATAAGCTTACTTAAAGATTACTTTTCTAATATGCATGCAACCCTGAATAACCCTTATTAACCTGTTATTGCTTTCATGGTGTGAAAACTATGACCAATTTTGCCATAACATCTCTCTGCTCTACCTCAAAAGAATTCTAAACAGAAAGAGCCTTCGACTTATTGGGTCTTTCACAAGGCTTGTTGTGTGAAACTTACCAAATTTAGCTTTGAAGCTGTTTTTCTTTTGATGGGGCATGATATTGTCTCGATCGGTTGTCCTCTACTTCTAGATATTGATTTCCACACCTCCACACAAGATAGACCTTGTGGTCTGGTTACACTCTTTGTTTGCTTCTTATGCACTCTAGCCACAGAACAGAGCGAATCATACCTAAAGAGTGACCCAGTGGAATCACGACTTTCAAGGGTCACCGGTAACAAGAAATGCTTGTCTTTTTTTAAATGTGATTCAGTTTACAAGAATAAATGGTGATGAACGCATTTATTCAAAATTAGGATGTCTGGAACTTTTGGCTGGCGGTATATCGAACAGCGTCAGTCATCTGATATAGGGGGCTGTCGGAAAAATATTTCAAACTGTTGACGAACATGTCCTCTGCATCAACATCTCTGTGGATATCCACTTACTGTTAATGTCACACAAGTTGGTGATGGAGTGAGCCAGCCTTCCAGACACGAGTGTCTTCTAAGATAAATAAAGTATCAACCTGCAACCGTGTGTCTGCCTTAGTTCATGATGATTGATAATGTGATCTTTATTTGTAAATGACTAATAAATACAGATCGGAGGTACCCATCAGATCGAGATCTGGTCTTCCATGGCCAGCGCATGCCATAGCACCACTTTCTCTGACACAGACACTAGATCTATTGAGCTAATTCTGCTAATGCCGGAAAGCGATCCATGAAACGGAAACGGTCCAGACTATCACTCATCAATCCCATGCCTCCCAGATTTACTTATTCTTTCTGCATGTTTGGCAATTGAGCGCTGACAGTGTAGGATGCAAATGTACTTTGGGCGATTTAGCAATATTTAAATGTGTATTAAGGCCTTTGTCCACTAAGCCGATTCTCATGCGATTCTCACAAAATCTAGTGGAAAAGAGTCTTCTGCGGCGCAAAATGGACTCTCTGGAAGAGCTATGGCTGCCACAGAAGAGGGCCGTTCCCGTTTCCGGTGTAAATCATCTTATATATATCTTATCATGTACGGTTTTCCGGAAATAAACAATATACATACATACAAATCGCATGAGAATCGGCTTATTGGACTAGGTCCTTTATAAATATACATTCAGTTGTGTACACGTATCTGATTAAATCACCCGTTTTAGCGCTACTCTGGCTGGAGTGTCATTAATATTTAATCAAATGTATATATGGATGTTAAAACAGCAAAGGATATCTTTCGTGACACACATCGCTGATATCAAAACAATTATTATTGTAGCATCGCCCTATACTAGTTCAACTTGAAAACATATTCTGCAAAATGTGCGTGGCATAACTTTTGCTACACCTATACTGAAGACCTGACCCATTTATAACTGTCACTGCAAATTGTTTCATTAATATCTCTGTTATTTTTTCAACAAAGCAAATCGATCTCGTCCTGAGCCCTCTGACGATTTCATCACACAGAAAAGAAGTTGTAGATTTCACTTTCTCCTTTCATGAAGACCCGGTCGTTGTGGCCTACATGAGTGGAAGAGTACATCCGGGGGACACGCTATTCCCAAATTTTCTCCTCAAACCATTCAATGTAATTACCATAGATTATGTTTCCAACGAATTGCTCCATAGACAAATTCTGAAAGTTGAATGTAGGATATAATTAATAAGAATTTCGTCCTTATTACATGCGGTACATTATGTTTGTTTTTTTTAAAAAAAAGCAAAGTTGAAACGATTGTATAATAAGTATCCGCCTCTATGTCTTTGCCGTGCAAATAAAAGCTACCGGAACCTAAAATACTGCAAATGCCTGGAAAAACATTTGTAAAATGTGTATTTGGATCAGAAATATTTTCGAACATCGAAAGGTATCACGCGAAATTTGTTTCGAAATAAAATCTGTTTAAAAAAAACAAAAACGCAATTGGTTATATAGGCCTATCTAATACAATTTCGATATATCAGATAACAGGTAAGCTGCATAGAATTAAACCTACTAATTCATGTTAAATTTTATTTCTTAATTCTATTCTTTTTTCTAGTATAGAGTATGGGTTGTTACAGTCTTTGCTATTTTGCTCACTGCGTTGAATTTGTGGTGGTTTGAATCAAGATGGCTGTACCGGCCACGCAGATGCACAAGCGAGAACATTAACCCCGAGGGGGCAGCACTGGCGTACTGTGCACCCCATAGTACAGGGAAGGAGATGTTTTGGAATGTTTGTGGAGGAAGTATCAACCAATGTGAGTATATATAGGATGTATATGTACGTATATAATTTATTTCCAGTGAACAGGTACAGATTTATATAAATAGATGAGTTTGATGGTTGGGTGCATAGGCTTCGGAATTAACTTTGAGCAATGAAAATCATAACACATACAGCTCCATAATTTACAAAATTAAATTTAAAGCAAAGATGCCCATATATATATATACAACTATAAGCTTCAAAACTTACAACACTAAAATTTGGAGTAATAATGCGGCAGCTCCATACGTTACAAAAATTAAACTAGGAACAATGATATTATGATGATAATATAACTTTTGACATTTGTCTTAGATACATATATAATTATATACATTTTACATGTAGCTTAGTATTGCTTTTTACTATCAAACGATAATTTGATACAAACACCGGTAAGTTCATATTATCCATTTTGATTACATATGAAGTCTTAGTTGTGTGTGTATTTGATTCCACATTTTAGCGTTTTATTATGTGCCTGTTTCCTCATCGAGTCGAGTGCTGCTGACTGCATTTTGGTGCTCGGTTGGTTTGATGTTAGCCGCATATAATGGTAACCTGAAGGCTGATTTGACTGTTCCCGCAGCAAACGTGGGACTGCAATCGTTAATGGATTTAGTGGAAGATAAAAGGGTGACACTGGTTCTCAATGGGGGAGGAGCGTACAGAGAAATTATTGAGGTAATGGTGATGTTTTTTTATTTAGAATTTGTATACAGCGTTTCCTCAGACAAGTGATTCATAATGGATAATGTGAGAGAGGTTTTGTAACCAGGCAACTATCATAATTGTGCCAGTCTGCACAGATTTCTCTCTTATATTTTGAGTTGCATTTGAATGCTGATCAATATAAATAATAGTTACGTTCAGCATAGTCTACGTATATTAAATTATGAAAGTTCGACGAATGAGAACTATCACTATGTGAAACTTTGTCAATAAAATTTATTTAAAAAAAAAGTTTGGAGAATGTGGATTGTCCAACATAGGTATGAGAAGGAGGTACACGAAGCCGATTATAATACCATTTGAAACCTTTGTAATAATGGATCTCAATGTGCAATTTGGTTACTTTCTACATGTCTTACTTGGAAGCAAGTCATTGTATCATCAACACACGTTCTATAGCTCTCAAGGGGAGGAGTTTAGTGTTTTCCAGACCTTATCATTATCTTATACCAGCTAGACACCCTCCCCAAACTCCTTTAATGAGCGCTATTCAGGCTAGTGTATTCTGTTTAATTAACAGTTATTCGTACGCTTCTATAACTCTCTCATGGATTATTTTTAGTACCTATGGACTATTGTTCTACAGACTCCATCTGTAGACAGATTAATGAACCACATTTAACATCTTCATCGCAGAGAATATAAACGAATGAAATCGTGTTTTTTCCATGTACAAGGGAGCACAAACTGGCATACTTTCCGACCTCTGGCAAAAAGTGAAAGAGACACGAGAGATATCCTTACAGCCTACGCCTGAGAAGGCATTCGAGTTACTCATAGAAAAGCCTGCATACGCTGCCCTCAGCGACTTTACATACATCGCCAGCTTTCTGGCGGAGCGAGGAGAGTGTCATTGGAGTACTATACCAGAAGAACTGTTTAAAAGTTCGTTTGCGCTAGCTCTACCAAAGAATTCCCCGTATACTGATTTATTCAGTGAATCGTAAGTATTTTAAAATTAAGTTAGTTCAATACAAACTATGCTGTAATGTACAATGCTATGCTTAAATTGTACAAGGCTTATACAACTATTTAACAAAATGAGTTTTGGTAATTTTTAAGGCCACATGCAAAGAAGTTGATCAGCAAGAAATTTCAGTCATGCGTTCCAAGACATAATGCGAATGCATTTTTATTTTCGCAGGATTCGGACTATGGTTGAACTTGGGCTGATTGCTGGATGGAATCAGCGATCAAAATCAGTTCAGCAGTGTCAGCTTGCAAAAGGACACAGCGAGACAGTCAGACCATTATCCTTGCTACACATACAAGCAATACTTTTACTTCTCGTCACTGGAATCGCTCTTTCATTGACTGTTTTTTCATGCGAGGTACTCCTACCTTGGAATCGATTCACATACAGGATATTTGAATGGAGAGTACCCAGTGCAGTGCAATTACTGAATTAGTGCGCATTATTAGAGAAAAACGATAGAGGGTGACGGTGAGAGCAAATTACTGCATGGGCCACGCTGGATAGTCGCATGGCATGGGCCAATAATAATAAATACTCATAATAGGGCATGTTACCAGACCGAAGAAAATTAACGTTGTCAATCGAAAGTACTTCTTGTAGTCTAAAGAATTATTCTGATCATCTATCAACCAAGGCACGTGAACCTTTTTACGATCGTACTACGAAGTATTTAAAATATAAGTGGAATTCATAGAGGCAGCAGAGGTTTCATTATATATGTTGATAGGGGACTTGAACGTGGCACTGCGCATAATTGTCATAGTAGATGCTGGGATAGTTTCAGTCCATATTGATGTACTAATATATATTTAGAAACTATTTAAAATGAAATATTATGAAAATACGTTTGTCAACATTGTAGCAATTAAGAATAATATATAAAATCCAAATGCATGAAGGGAAAGACGAAGAATTATGTAAACATGACATATGTAGTTATTTTGGCTACTCATTTATACTTCACATGACTAAATGCCATAATGGAATGTTTTCTCAAGATTCCCAAAAATCATCGCGAATCAAAATCCATTATGGCGGCTATGCAAATCCAACAGAGCAACTGAATCTGGATCCGTGACAGCTGCCTAGCAGGAACGTCAGGAAGTTTTACTTTGTTAAACAAAATGCACTGCATTAAACCAAATCATTAAATGTTGTAAGAGTTTTATGTAAAAAGTTTTAAACAAAACTTTAGTTTACATAACTTTAATCATATTTTCTTCGTCAAACTGTAACATGATTTCTCTAGTAATTAATAAACTAGCTGCGCCCTGTATCAAGGGGTACCAAAGTCCAAACAGGTAGATCTATTTAAAAGGTAGTTTCCAGAGGCTCTTCCCCCTTCCCCACCTGGCCCCATCTCCTCCTCAATCTTCCCCATTATCCTTCCACTCGATTCCACATCTATCCTGTTCCTTCCCTCCACCTTCCCCATCTCCCCCATGATCCACCCTCCTGGGCTTGCCCTTTCCCACCCTCCCCCATTGTTATCTCGTATCATTTTATTAATTTATCACGTCTTCCAAATTCGGTAACGGCCGGAAGAGATGGTACCAATGTTGTATCATAGGCATGTGGACCTTTTTGTCACCTTCTATATTTACTGAAGCTCTGTAGTTTCTATTTGACAAATAAAAAAAACATCTTATCTTATCTTATCTTATCTCCAGCGTGCATGAAAACACTGGTCAAAGTATGTGAGCCATTGTAGCGATAAACAACGAGGGTTGTAGCGTGAGGACGGGTCTGGCATGCCATAGAAGTCCCGAGGACACAGATCGAGGGACTTCTATGGCATGCCAGACCGTCCGAATGCTACAACCCGAGTTGTTTATTGCTTTTAGTCCATAATGGGTCAGATCCCACACACAACAAACATAACACAGACAAAAACGCTTTCCTTTACTAACCGTTCATCCATTTCAACGTTAAATTGATCTTTGCAGGGTAAATCGTTACTGGCATTATGCCCACAACCTTGCAGCTCTATCGCTCCGTTTTTTGCGTCACAGACCATCTGGAACAGAACTGCTCAAACACCGGCTTATCACTACTTATAGTGGTCCAACACGCTAAACAACAGTTCAAATGGCATAATCAAGGCCACAGAAATCATATTTAGGTTAATTAAACACCTTACACATGGTTTTCCTGTTTACTTTACAAATATTAGTACATATTAATTCTCCCACACGATTATTAACCGGCAAATGTCCATTCCGCTTGGGGTCACAGATTCCATTTTTACCTGTCTTCCAGTCCCTGTCGCCAGTCACGTTTGGCATGACACCAATAGCTACTTTGTGAACTTTGCGTTGCACTGTACAGCCTATTTAGAATGTTTGTTTTGTGGGTGTATGTATAGTTGGTGTAGGTCAGCAGGAAGTTTGTGCATGACCCTATTTGTTTGATTCTCTCCTTAGAATACGCCCTAAGCATCATGTACTGTATTTGCTACTCTGATTGATAATTATATTATGTTCTTGTGTAATGAGATTGTTAACATCTAGGAATGAGCTGAAAATATCGTTAACGTATGAGAGCTTACTGAATATAAAAACAAAACAAAACAATCCTTCATTCCACTTCTGCTGGCAATATAATCAATACATGAAATTCGCTGCCTCCTATCCTCTAGGCAAAGAGAACACACATCTCTCTAATGTGCAGGAGGTATTACATAACAGAAAAGAATACCCTACCTTTGTTTGAGTGCAAACATAAAATCTTTTGCCTGGTACAGTTTTATTGAGGTGTTCATCACTAGCTGCACAGACAGGCCCAGCTAAATCTCGCCCGACCTATAATCGTATATTTCTTCTACTTGTGTGCTTACTGCACTGCTTTTGACACAATCTTATACCTGCAGATTTGATGGGTGGATCGTGGGTAATCGTGGGTGATTACAATAGACCACAAATGCATTTAATCTTAGACACAGGGAAGGGCTCTGTGTACATTCTTGACGTTTATATCAGCCCACCATAGCGGTAGGGACTAGGGCTGTAGACGTAGCAGGGGAAGGGGAAGAAGGGGCAGAAATGCAATGATCCCATGAATTTAAATTCTCCGATCCTGGATAGCCAGGAAAGTGCATGAATTTAGCACCAGGGGCATAAGTGACAAGCCTTTGGCCTACCAACCTAAGGAGGAAGCCTTTGGTGTTGTTTCATATTATAGGCAAGCAAACAACAAAAACAGACATGGCGAAATTTTCAGCTTTGGAAAAGATAAAATAAAAATTAAATAATTATCTGGTTATACTTGCAACCAGAAGGAGTGATCTGATCAATCTCCAAGTGACATTTTGAATAAATTATATAGACACTGTGCTCTGTAAACATTTTGGTTTTCTTTGGTAACACAATGGCATGAAGACCATTGGGTATGGGTTATGTTACGTCCCAGAGTCGTAATCTGTATGATTATGTAATATTACAGGCCTTTCCTCTTTTTTTGCACATATAACGCATAGCCAAAATACATTACTTAGACACCTTTTGCTATTACCGTCCCGATATTCCTATTCCTAGAACAAATAGTTTCATGGCACAGACTATGTCTTCATTACTGCGATCGTTTCTCCCATTAGAAGGAATCTTTTTACTATAACCACTCCCCTATTACCTGTGACCTGTGTCATCTGCTGTTATGACACATTGTAGACTTTGCTTCTTTTCAAATATTACAGTTAGGATTGCTTCCTTTTTTGCTTCTTTCCTAATCATCATGGATAGACTTGCGCACCTTGATTAAATTTTATAATCTAAAAGATATCAATATATACAAAGAAAAAAATGCAATTTATCCACTCACAACCACTATTTCTTGGGCATTACCTACAAAACAATTGTTAAACTAATCATTCTTTAACAGAAATGAAATGTATCATACAATAACCAACTTAATTTTGGTCAGATTTATGGTCTATGAGTATAGCCTAAGGGACTTAGTGCTACTGGCTACTACTCAGACACAACTTAGTAGTATAATGAAAATGAGCAAGTGACTCAGGCACGAAATAAAGGAACATTTGAGATATCTTTGTGTTGAAAAGGACATCCAAAATCCAAGATAGTTTGTGTCTTGATAATAAAATATCGATTAGTTCCATTGAAAATGTGTTGAAATATCTTGGAAAAAGAAATAGATATTTAAAAAAAATATGTGTGTAGTACTTGATCCGAATGATCTGAATGAGGTCGGTTCAGTTAGCCGGGTGGGCCGGATCCACTCGGACGGTTGTGTACTTATCAATAGGTGTCGCTTGTGTGTGTTGGTGTGCATTTTTATTATTTTCATTCTATATGACAGTGTGTCCTGTGTTTGTGTATTTGACTACCATTTGCCTTATTGTAATATTATTATGAGTTGCCATTGAGTCAGCCGACTGAATGTTGGCGAGTGTATCCGAGAATACATGGTCATCCCTGAGCTTGAGGGGCAATAAACTCAGCAGCTGGCAAGGACCGACAGTTCCTGTGTTTGTGTTGTTTGATTAGAATAGTTCATAGTCGCTTAAGCTTTCATCGGACATTACAATTTGGTGCCGTGACCAGTTGGTTTTTGGCCCGGTTGTTGAGTAAGATCTGCGTGGTCCCATTTCGGTAGCCCCTAACAGGGATTTCCAGTGGAGACCATGGGAGATAGGACTCGGATTACTAATCCGGGTGCTCAGAATGATAGGAAGAGACCAGAGGTTAACATAAGTTATACTCTCTTGGATTTGTCGGACGATTTTACGGGTCAAGAAGCACTGGAGCCAGTTCATTTAGAACCGACAGTGCGGGTACGAGCGGCTATTGAAGCAAGCTCGGATTCAGATAATGAGTGGCATCCCATTCATAATACAGCTGCCAGGAAGAAGGTGACAACTAGGAGACCTGCTAAGGTAGGGACTGGTTTGAACCAGAGAAATGGAGATTTGGTTGGAGGGAATGTACAGTTACCGAATATTGGATTTAATTCAGATTCGGATAATAACTCTCATGGTATTAGAACTGCACCGCAGACACCGTTCGCTCAACCTGACTTTACATCGCCTGTGGTCGAGTTGCAGTCAGAGTGGACTCAGGATAGGATGAAGAATAGACGTATGAGTTACAATCGGATGGATGCTTTGATTTGTGCTCAGCTAAACTCTATGGATCAGATGAATGAGACTGTGATTGAGTCAGCTTCTCATGGTAAATTCGCCTTGGAGCATGCTGCACGCACGCAAAAAGCGCTGGAGTTAGCCAAGGAGGAAGATACGAGGTTACGTGAAATACTAACCGACCAGAACAATAAGCTGACTAAGCTAGGGGCTCAATGTCAGGTGGAGAAGCGGGCGAAGGACAGGTTGCAGAGAGAGTTGGATAATTTGGGCAGTGCGGAAATGGATAGACATCCTCCTAGTAGGCGTGTTCGGATGAATGAAGTAGTTGAAGAATTGGTAGATGGGGCTACCATTAGTACTCCTATGTACCCTAAACCGGTTGGTTGTTCAAATGAATCCTATCAAAGGTTAATGAATGATTTACCCGACTTCCCTCAAAGGAAAGAGAAAAGGGGGAATGATTATGATTATCAAGCAGATTATGCTGATTTTTGTTCTTCCCAAATGGAGAACCGCGCTCCTGCTGCAGCATCAGCAGTGGGAGGTATGGAAAAAAGGAAGGAAAGGCGAAGTCTGTTGGAAGCGGTTAGTGGTATAAAAGGGTATACTCCACCTGGCTTGCCGGGTAAGTCAGTTATGACAGGCGGTAAGAAGATAATAAGACGCTCTGTTGACCCGGCGGCTGGTCATGTACCTGAGCAGAGGGAGGGGACGTTTGGTAGGCCTCGTCATAATCCGGGCAAACCTATGAGACCACCAAAACCTTTGCTTTTCCCTATATGGGATGGAAAGGAGGACTGGAGGGATTATCAGAGACACACTGCTATGGTGGCTCGCACGATGAACTGGGATGATGATACTTATAAAATACAGCTTTTATCGGCTGTGGGTAAGCATGTGCCTCAGGCATTGTTGTTGGAGCCGGAGGAGTTTACAATGGACGAATTGTTGCAGATGATGGAGTATGACTATCAGGCTGAGAAATCTGATCGAACTAGGAAGAGGGAGTTCTTCAAATCTAAGCAGAGTTTTGGTCAGAGTCCTGCGAATTTCTGTTCCACTATCAGCTTGAGGGCTTTGCATGCTTATGGCCAGTGGGACGACACTCTACATGATATGGCGGTGAAAGTTTTCACGGATGGCTTGCTTGATAGGAAGATGGCTGAATATGTGGGGTTGCAGGAGCCGGCTAATATAGTCGAGGCTTCCAGTGCAGCAACTCGGTATAGGGATGTGGTGTGTGATTCAGATACCCAGTTGACTTCACAGGTATCGAACCTGTCGTTGGCACCAGAGAACAGGGTAGAAGGATCCACTGCAATGGCTAGTTCATCCAATAGGACGGGATTGGAAGCTGAATTGACGGCTGAGTTTGATGCCTTTAGAGTTTGGAAGGCCAGATCGCCAGCTAATGATGTACCGAAGCCGGTGGAGCAAAAGCCGGCTGGAAACAGTCGTCCTCCCGACCGGGGCTATCAGAGAAGGCCGGGGAGAGGACCTAGCAACTGTTTCCATTGTGGTTTGGAAGGACATCGGTTTGCTGATTGTGAGAAGAGGAAGAAGCATATAGCGATACTGGATGACCTCCTGGCTAAATCGGCAGCTACTAGAAGTGAATTACATCAGTTGTCAAATCAGGTCGGATCCTCATAAGCGACGAGGTGGGGATCGAGACGGCTGTGGCACACGTCGCATACGCTCAAGTTGCAGAGGTTAAACTAGCCGAGTCGGATGTGTATTCGCACTCTCATCTGCCCGGGGACGCCCATGAGAACGGATTTGAGAGATCTGGGGGCGAGGAGCATTTGCAGACTCGAGCTGGGCATGTTGCATGTTTTGTACATAAGGTGGAGATGGGAAGGCCTGAATATGCATGCTCACCAATGCAGATGTTGAAAGTAGAATGGGAAGGAGCTGCTTGGCAAGTGAGTAGGGTGATGACATGTGACCTCTGGGATTTTGAGATTCAGGTAACTAATGAGAATTGCCTTTTCGTTGCAGAGAGAATGTATGCGGATGTAACTATTGTTAATCTGACTGGTCAGTTCTTGATTGATTGGGGCGCTCAGTGTACACTGGTGAAGAAAGCTGTGTATGATGAATTGTCTATTCGGCCGTTGCTAATGCCATGTAAGGTAACGTGCTTTGCAGGAACTGGTCATAATTTGGTTACATATGGATGTGCCCGACTAGCCCTTGGTATTGGAAATGCTTGGTATGTTCTCAATTGTCTGGTTGTAGGTGGATTAGTAGGTCGGGAGGCTGGTATACTAGGAATGGATTTTATATATGTTCACAAATGTAATTCCGATTGGTCTGGCAAATTCACCCTTGAGGCCGGTGAACGTTCTATCATGTGCCGAACTTTGCAAAGCGGGGCTATAGTGAAACACAACATGGAGAATATTCTTGTTGATGCTTTCTCCACTATATGTAGTGGTATAGGCCTGGTATCGGAGAGCGAGGATTTATTCTTTGAGTCGGATGAGTTGGAATGGGGAGATGCATTTGCGGGAAGTTTGTTGGTTGCTGGCGACCGATATGGTTCTACGCTATCGGTGCATAATCCTACTGGTAATCCCGTTATGATCAATCTGCAATCAGTGAGAGTGCAGGAAATGGAAGAACCTAGTTCACCCATGGTAGATATTGAATTATTGGAGCCGGAGATTATGGTGCCTCCGGAAGATGAGTGTCCATTAAAGAAGCTTGTAAGATGTTCGGATCTGACCAGGGCGGAGGATCAGGTTCGATTGTTAAACTTGCTGCAGGCGTATAAAGATTGTTTCAGATTACCTGGTGATGTCCTGGGCCATACTAATATGGTTAAACATACTATAGACACAGGTGACGCGGTTCCTGTTAAATGTACGTATCGTCGATTGCCCTTGGCTCGCCGCGAGGCTGCTGAGAAGCAGATTCGTGACATGTTGGAGAAGGGGGTGATTGAACCGAGTAACAGCCCTTGGGGATCAGCTGTGGTTATCGTGAAAAAGAGTGATGGATCTGATCGTTTTTGTATTGATTTCAGACCTGTGAATGCCTTGACCAAGAAAGATTCTTTTCCATTGCCAAGGATTGATGAAAGCATTGAGGCTTTAGGTGGGAACTTATGGTTTATTACCTTGGATCTGGAAAGTGGGTATTGGCAAATTGCAATGGATCCTGTTAGTAAGGAGAAAACTGCTTTTGTCTCGACTATGGGCCTCTACCAGTTCCGGGTGATGCCATTCGGCTTATGTAATGCTCCGGCCACCTTTGAACGAATGATGGAACAGATGTTGTCCGGATTGCGTTGGAAGTGCTGTCTGGTGTATTTGGACGATGTGATCATTTTTGGATCTACATTCGAACAAGCTTTAGGAAATGCTGAGAAAGTGTTGAAGAGATTGAGAACATATGGGTTGAAACTTAAACCAAAGAAGTGTGAGTTCTTCAAGCTTAGTGTCCGCTATTTGGGTCGGATAGTTTCTCAGAATGGCATCCGAGCGGATCCGAATAAGATTGAAAAAGTGCATAATTGGCCTGTACCGACTACCGTGAAGCAGGTACGCCAATTCTTGGGTTTCGCTTCATATTATAGGGATTTCATGCCTGACTTTGCTAAAATTGCAGCACCCATTCAAGCATTGGTGGTGGGGTCGGAGCAGAAAAACCGTTCAGTCTCGTTTGATTCACGATGTATGCAGGCTTTTTCAGATCTGAAGCACCTGCTGACTTCGGCACCATTGTTGGGCTATCCCCAACCGAAGGGACAGATGATTCTGGATACTGATGCTAGTGGCTTTGGAATGTCTGGAGTACTATCTCAGATTCAGAATGATAGAGAAGTGGTGCTAAGCTATGCTAGTAATAGTCTGAGTAAGGCTCAGCGGAATTACTGTGCCACGAAGAGAGAATTATTGGCTGTACTGACTTATCTTTCTAAGTTCCAGCATTATATTATTGGTCAGCCGGATTTTATTCTTCGGACCGATCATGCTTCTTTGAGGTGGTTGATGAATTTTAAAGATCCTTCCGGAATGTTGGCACGGTGGTTGACCACTTTGCAACATTATGGATTGACTGAGTCGCAGATTTTACATCGGCCTGGACGTAGGCATGTGAATGCTGATGCTCTTTCTCGGCTGCCTGTTAAGAGGTGTCCAAGGGAAGATTGTGCGGACTGCGGTGCACATGAAGCGGTGATAGCTACCATGACTATGGAATATCATATTTTCTCTTCCTTAGCGGGTGATCGGTTGAAGATAGCTCAAGAGGATGATGAGGTTATCCGACGTGTAAAGGATGTGGTTCTAGAGATTACTCCTAAGCCGGAGGGGAAAGCTTTGCTGGCTGAAGGAGATGAATTCTGTTACTACATAAGGAAATTAGATGATTTGCAAGTTGTAGATGACTTGTTATGTGTTAGATGGGAAAGTGATAATGGTGTGATTTATACCCGCGTGGCCGTCCCCATGTCTTTACGCAGGGAGTTGTTTCGAACTTTGCATGGGAATAAGCTCGCAGTACACTTCGGTGAGTTCAAGACTTATCAGGCCGCAAGGCAGAGATTCATCTGGCCTTGGATGAAGAATGATATCGCTGATTGGGTTAGAGGCTGTGAGATATGTGCTTCTTGTAAAAGTCGGGGTGGAAAGGGCATAGCTCCTTTGAGAAAAGAGCTTCAGGGAGTGCGGTGGAGCCGAATTGCATTAGATATCATCGGACCCTTTAGGAGAACACCACGAGGAAATGTCTGTGTCATGGTGGTGACTGATTATTTTTCTAAGTGGGCCGAAGCTTACCCATTACCAGATCATACAGCTGCTACCTGTGCTATGGCTCTATTCACTGAATGGATCCTCAGGTATGGTCCTCCTGTCTCGCTACAGACAGATGGGGCGCCTGAATTCAGATCGATGTTATTGAAAGAATTGCTGGGATTGCTAGATATTGAGAAGCTAATGACCTTACCCTACAGGCCTCAGGCGAATGGTCAGGTAGAACGTTGGAATAGGGTCTTAGTTGAACAGTTATCCTGTCTAACTCAGTATGATGATGTCAATTGGGATTTATTGGTGCCATGTATTGCACATGCCTATAGGGGAGCTGTACATAAGAGTACTCAGTGTACGCCGAATTTGGTAGTGTTCGGTACGGAACTGACTGTTCCTGCTGACATTATCTATGGTACAATAACGGGGGATGTTGAATTTCCTTGTCATACTGTGTTTGTTGAGGAGATTAGATCCCTGTTATGTAAGGGCCATCGATTTGTAAGGGAGCAACTGGGACATTCGGCTGTGTATCAGAAACGCTACTTCGATCGACGTGCTCGTCCGAAAGTCTTTCAAAAGGGTGATATTGTTTGGAGATATGCCACTCCTTTGGCTCAGAAGAAATATGGTCCCAAATGGGATGGGCCTTTTGAAGTCGTGAGGCGTGTGCATGGTTCTACATATGAACTGAAAACAACTGAGGGAGTTCTCAGATGGAATGGCGACTTGCTAAAGCTTGCCTTTGATGTTGATGGTAAACCTGTTCAGTTGGAAAATCTCCATAGGGCCCCAGAGTATCAGAAACAGCAAAGGGTTGGGAAGGATTTGCTTAGAATTACCCCGGTTGGTAAGATCATACCTGGCAGGGATGCGCCTAAGCCTTTACCAACGGAGCCGATAGTAACTCATGTGAAGAAGCGCGGCCGCCCGGCCAAGAAACTTGTCTCGGTAGCCAGTCAACCGCCCGGCCGGCCAGAGGCGAGTTCGTCGGGTGTGGAGCCGACGGCGGGAGCTGAGAGTTCAGATGAATCAGTTGTGGAGGAAGAAAAGGACCCGTTACCCCTGGACAAAACCATGAATGATTATTTATCATCAGGTTGCTTAGAAGGAAGGCCTACACGCCTTAGGCAGGTTCCAGATAGGTTTGGATATGGGTAATGTTCTCTCGAGCAATAGTTATGTAGGAGATGTTAAAATCACACAACGAGAAGTACAAGTTGAATCATATTATACATACATGGTATTCTGTGTAATATTGGTTTGAGGAATGGAGGTGACTATACGTGGAGATGGTGGAAAAGTTATACTTTTGGGAATTGACTGACTGGCAGGGCATGTTGCCTCTCATTGTCCTGACACCTACTGGGATAGGTGATTGGGTTATTAATACACCCCACGGAAAGTAGGGAGAAGCTGCTTGGTTTTATTTTCATTTGTTAAACTGGATACTAGATTTATTGCATTGGCTATTATCGGAGTCAGTTGATTCAGTTGTACAGTGCAGGGGGTGTGGCGATCCGTGCCTTACTGCTGTGAAACTGGGTCAGGGGTTTTCAGCCGTGAAGGGCTCGGCAACAGGTATCTGTGTCTATTTTTAGTTGGAGTGGTGGTCTGTGATTGGCTGAGGCCGTAGTGGCAACGGGGTCACGAGATTTGGGGAGAGCGTGATACTGCAGTAAGTGCTCTAGGAGTGAACACGGCGGACGTGTCCCTCCTTGCTCTGAGTTTGTGTGGCCTTGTAAGTTGATGAAAGTTGACTAAAAGAGAACCATTTGACTTGTTGATTGGCTTGGGATACGGTTGAAGAGAGAGACAGCTAACTTTAAATAGCGGTTGAAGTTGTGCTATGTCCGGAGTGGAGGGTGATGCACCCATGGAGGTGACGGTGGAGAAGGAGGATAAGATGGCTGCCACTGGGTCAGTCAACAAGGAGGGTAGAGAAACTGAGTCTGGGGAAGGCGTACCCGGGCTTAAGGTTAATCCCGCAGCGGCTAGTTGGGCTGCTCAAGTTGAAGATGACTTGGAGGAAGAAAAGGTTATGGAGATGGCTTCTAATGCTGTTAAAACTAAAAAGTCTGTCGGAGGTTCGAAGAAAGGTGTTTAGAAAAAGGAAACTCGGCTTCAAGAGAAGCAGAGGTTGGATGAGTTGACTGCTGAGGATAAGCTGGGTCAGCCGACCCAGCCGACTCAGACGGATGATCAGAACAAGGGAGAGATGAAGGAGGTTAAACCCTCTGCTAATAAGGGCGCTACTGGGTCGAGGGATAGTAGTCGTTCTACGAGGTCAAGGAAAGCTGCAAGCAAGTCAGCTGACGGTACTGAGGCATCGGATGAGGGTGATACCGATTTTGTGAAGCCTTCATCACGTAGGAGGGGTAGGCAAGCGAAGCGGGCCACCAATAATACTTCGGGTAATCGCTCCGATAGTGCTTCAAGTTCTGATGACAGGAAGGGACTGTCAGGTTTGAATACGGTGGCTGACGTGCGCCGGGCCCATACAGTTAGCATGTGGAGAGATAGGAAAAAGCCAAAAGATGATCCTATGCTCCCAATCCGCCATCAAGCAAGGTGGTGGAAGAAAGATCAGGTCGCTGCTATAGAGCTGAGTGCCACTAATATGTGTGGTATTCGGCCGAGTAAGTCTGACAAGGTGAAAATCGCACCTGAGTCGGATGATGAAGACGAGGTGTTAGGAGAAGATTGGGTGAATCCTCCGATTATGCCCAGGTATGAGGCTGAATTTAAGTATTTAAGGGAGAGAACTGGTCGACAACAACCTGGTTATGAGTCGATTATTGACTTGGTCAGACCAAAATTGGAAGGAGTGATGTTATTATGGAAACCTGGCTATAGGTGCCCTTTTACTTATTGCAGGGTGCAGGAGGATTGTATAAACCCGAGAGGAATTAGGGTCTTCAGGACTCGGGAGAGATTTTTTCGCCATCTGTGCGAGGAACATTGTCCAGCTGCTCATGTGTATACGTGCCCACATGCTATTTCATGTCTGGTCAAGCTGGATAGGAGGTCTGATTTGTTGCGCCATATGATGAAATGCCATAGGGATATCAAGAAGGATGCTCTGGACTTGGCATGTGGATACAGGGTTATTCAGAAGGAGGTTCCCAATTTTGGATGTGTGAAATTCTGTAAAATGGGGAAGTTTGATGTCGACAGGATAGAAACAATTGGATTGAATAGAGCTAGAGCTGAAGAAAGGGCGTTTGTAGAGCCGGCTAAGTTTGTACCCGCTCCTGCGCCGAAGACAAGTGCCTGGGGTAAGCTACCGGTCTTGGAGCCGGCTGAAGTGACTGAGAAGAATATGAATGTGGATAACTATGCTGGAACTGGAGGTAAACCGAAAAGGACTGCTTCAGCCACAGTAACTAGAGCTTCATTGGAGACAGGTACGGATGAGGCTGGTTCAGCTAGTACTGTGGATGGTGGAACTGAGTGTAGGGTGGGAAATGCATCTCTGGATGCGACTACACTACCTTATTTAGCTAACGAGGCTACAATGACTCGTTCGGCTGAGGCGGTTGCTCAGGCTCTGGAAGATGGTGCGGAGAGTATTTCTATGGTTGTAGAGCAATCTTTGGTGAATATTCGGCAGTCAGTGAGCGTCTGTTTAGGGCCTCTAGCTGATTTGGCTGAAGTTAGGGCTGCTGCTCGGGAGATTCCTGAGCTACGTTCGAAGGTGGAGGATTTGGAGAGACAACTGACTTATTATAAGGAAGAAGATAGACGGTCAAGGGAAACTATTATGGAGTTGCAGTGTAAACTTTCCCGCTATGAACGAGGGGAAGGGCCTCCTGAGAAAAGGAAAAAGACTGAGAAGGAGCAATCGGTTACGTCTAAGGATGAGATTGTCACTAGAAGTGATCTAAGGGGTATTATGGCAGACTTGTTTCAAGAACATTCGCCTGCCTTGTCTAAGCAATCGTCCAAGCAGTCTTTTGTAAGCTCTACACCCCCGCCTCCGGGTCCGTCCAGGTATGTTTCGCCTGTGCATGCTGCTTGGCCGATGGTTAATCCGGATTTGAGTATGATGACGCCTATATCAGGTTATGGAGTACCACATTTTGGTTTGCAGGGATTTACCCCATTGCCTTCTTACCAGACGGCAGTGGATAGGAATCGGATAGGAAATGTTGGAGTAGGAAATGTAGGGGAGAACCCTGCCACTACGGCGGGTCAGCCTGCTGTACTGACTCCGACTTCGGTTGAGACTAGGGGAAACCCTAGGGACACGAGTTCTATGTCAGTTGGTCGTAGTAGTGCGGTGGGGAAAACCCCGGTTCCTGAATCTGGGTCAAAGGTGATTCGGTCTCCACCAGGTTTCCGACCGGACCCCTTGTTTGCGCCTTTGCCCGATGATACGCAATCGGTTGATGTGCCTGGGAATCTTGGGAATCTTGGTCAAGTGGCCCCGCCGGGATTTACCTCAGTAATTCCGGTAGGAGGAGTATTTTTCAGTTCTCCTGTCAGGAGAATGGGTTCCGCTGCTGCTGCCTTGGTTAGGAGTGCTTTCGCTCCATCCATGGAAGTGGATGATAGCGAGACAGTGGTTATTAATCCTTCTGGGGCTGGAACCACTTTGGAGAAATCAGCTGATCCCCTGATTGATCTAAATAGTGTGTACAGTGGGGATACTTCTGTCGCTACGAAAGACTCAGACACTGGTTGGGAAGCTGAGGTATCTAGGACGGAGAATTTGGAAGATTTTGATGAGGATGAAGTGCTGAAATCAGATGAGGAGGGAGCTTCTCAGCAGGAGGATAATTATCAGCAGTTTGTTTGAAGGTATTACCATAAGGTCGGTTTGAAAATTGGTGGTTTGATTCGTTAAGATGTGAAGGACGTTTTGCAGTCGGGTCGGATGCAGTACTACTGGAGGAGTGAAGATCGCTCGTGAAGATGTCGCTGCTGTTGAAAAGTTGTTACCTGGACCTTACGTCGGACTGGTGCCTGTGATTTTTCATCTATAATCGCTGCTGAGCAGAGTGAAAGACTTACTATAGGACTACACTGTGAAACAAACAACAATTGGACACTATTACCTGGATGTTACCTTATATCAGAGACAGTTACAATGAAGAAACGAGTATTTCATCAAGGATGTTATCGGAACTTTTATTCGTCACACAAGGAATGGACATTTGGTTTTAAGAGACCTCTATAATCGTATGTGTTTTGTACTTTTATACCATTATTCTTCCTTTCTACTGGTTGCAAACAAGTTACGCCAGTAAGTATATTGTATTTGACGATGTTCGGTATGGATTCCTTATACTTGTGTATTGTGTGTCTGATGTTGTTGTTTGAAATTGTACACCTTATATTACATTCCATGATTTTTGCCTGTATAACAACCTTTTGTGTATTAGCCACTTTTTGCATGTATTGGTGTCTAAATCGGTTGTTCCCTCCTTTTAGAAGAAAGGGAGGGGCATTGTAGTACTTGATCCGAATGATCTGAATGAGGTCGGTTCAGTTAGCCGGGTGGGCCGGATCCACTCGGACGGTTGTGTACTTATCAATAGGTGTCGCTTGTGTGTGTTGGTGTGCATTTTTATTATTTTCATTCTATATGACAGTGTGTCCTGTGTTTGTGTATTTGACTACCATTTGCCTTATTGTAATATTATTATGAGTTGCCATTGAGTCAGCCGACTGAATGTTGGCGAGTGTATCCGAGAATACATGGTCATCCCTGAGCTTGAGGGGCAATAAACTCAGCAGCTGGCAAGGACCGACAGTTCCTGTGTTTGTGTTGTTTGATTAGAATAGTTCATAGTCGCTTAAGCTTTCATCGGACATTACATGTGGATATTTCCTATTACATGGATACATAGATATCCTGACCTATTTGGGACAAAACAGGTTACATTTATTTTGTCAACCCTCATCATCAGCCTTATCCTGGGGAAGTAGGAGCTTTGAACCATGTATGCCCATATATCTCACACCATGAAGGAATGTAGAAGGCTTAAGCTTAAGCTTTGAATTCCACAAAATAAAACACTTTACTAAATCGATTATGCTAGATCTTCACCAATTTTTTTGTCCTTGCAGCAGATACGGTTTTCTATTCTGGCATGATTGGTTTTCTATGAGCTATTAGTCCATTTTGGGTAAGATTTCGCGTGCACTTATTATACTACAGACCGCGTTGGTCTAGTGGCGCCACCATGGTGTTCCATCACAGACTAAAATCAATATACAACTCGGATTTAGCGTTCGAACTGTCTGTACTCCCATAGACGTCCCTCGGCCTTCGGCCTTGGGACGTCTATGGGAGTACAGACAGTTCGAACGCTAAAATCCTCGTTGTCTATTGCTATATTAGCTGCGTAAGGTGAAAACCGGATTGGTGAAGTTACGCCATTATATGCATTGAGGCACAAAGTGGTTGTTAGCATCTTAGGAGGATGAACGTCAAATTCAAACACTAGGTGGTGTGATGATCAAATCGGCCTATCTGGTACAGCGAGAATTGTTGATATTTTCTTATTATATATGGATTATATATATATCAAGAAAAGAACCATCTCAACGTTGGTAGAACAGGGATATGTCAATATACCAAGTTCAACATATCAATAGCATTTATTTTTGCTGCTAATGACTTTGCACAATGGCCGCTTTGATGGAATGATCGGCCGCTATGATACGGCCGCTATGATACAGCCGCTTTCCGATCGGCTGCTATGACCGACCTGTATTGGGATGACTATGAAGCTATGCTGTATGGCCATCCAATGTAATATTTAATGAATGGAACATTAACAGTAAGACGTCTGTTTCAACCCCAGTACCCTATTGCAACATTGTATCTTATACCTTATATATATATTATATCTTGATAAATAAAAAAAACACAGGCAGATATAGGAGAATGTTAAAAAATAAATGAATAAATGAAACGAAATATGAACATTCAGCATATTTTTTTATTTTTTTTGACGAATTTATTCAGGTTAATGAGACGGCAACGGCCGTACTTAACTACACTCGGATCGGATCGGGTCTTCCTCTGCACCCTGAATTGTTGAGTAATACATTTGAAACATAATAGTGTGTGTGATCAATCTAATTTCATTATACAAATATCATATGGAAAAATACAGAATAATGGTAATAATGGTGATGAGATGGTGGATGAATAGATGAAGTCGGCAGTAGACATTTGCATTATTGGAATGTATGTGGTAACGACTCATTGGTTGCTAGAAAGATTCAATTACAAGATGCAACTGGGGTGATCATACAGTATTTAGTGTATCAGGTAGTCTTAAAGTATTCCGTAGTAGATCGGTCTTCATTTTCTGTTTGAATGATAAGGTAGATGGTAGGCTTTTATAATTAGGGTGTAGATTATTCCACCATGTTATTCCCGAGTAGCAGAAGGATCTCTGATATAAGGAAGACACTGGTCTTGAAGTTTCAAAATTAAGGTGTCTTTGTTCTCTGAAACCGTAGTTCTCATTTATATTTATATTTTCAATCCATGGGACTCTACAAAAATGTAGTTGCTTATGATAAAATTTCATGGTGTTGAAATAGATTCTCATCTCCACTGGCATAGTATTAGATACTTGGTGTAAGTTCAGTATATTTGTGCGTCTCGATTTTTTCATGGCAAATCGTAACGCTTTATTTTGGAGAATTTGTAGTTTACCTAAGAGTTGTTGGCCAGTATTTAAATAACATATGTTCCCATAATCTAGATAGCTCAACACCATTGATTTGATCAACATTAAACTTGTTCTTACGTCCAGAGCATGTCTATTCACGTATATGTTATATAGTCGCACATTTGCTTTGTTGATTATGGCAGTGGCCATATTTTGGAATTTCAATTTAGAGTCTATTTGGACTCCCAGATACGTAAACATGTCAACACATTCTAGTAATGTACCAGAGATATTAATGTTCATAACTGGTTGCTGAATTCTATTTCTTACACTCGGACTGATAAACAATATTATTGTTTGATGAAACTACCATTCATGTAACGTTTATTTCATAACCATTAACAATGATAAGTCTGATATCATGTTAATTATTTAAATATTCGAGTAGACTTAGCTCTTTGAATTTGGCAAAGTGAGTCCTTCTACAGGGCTCAAATAAAAAATTAGTCTTTTTACTGATACACATAACAAATTATTGACTTCTTAGTTGTTATGTTATGTTTTTATTGGTTGCATTAAGCGGTCCGGCTACTGTCAACAAAATGGTGTCGATACAAAGTCGATGCAAAGATGGTGTAATTGCCAGCGATGCACGTCGATGAGGAGGGTTATTGGTGGTGGCATCGTCTTGGCATCAACAAGGAAAAAAGATTGGCGACTATAGAATTAATTTTCTTGCTTTTACAATCTCATCGACTTCTCATCACCACGGCCATTAACTCCATTGACAATGCACCAATGCAAAATTACATCGGCAGGAAATATCAAACATATTTGATGTTCATCGCTACCCTTACCGATGCAATTTTCACATCGCTCACTCATCACTTAATGCATAATGTTAATAGTTTCATTCCACTTTTAAAAACAAAATAAATAGTTTCATTCCTAATCGAGATAGTTATATCGAAATAATTAATACATATATATACATTTCAAATCCCTTCTTCATAGGAGACACACTTCTCTCCCCTTGCTCAAATCTCAGGTATGATATCTTATTCAGCAGCAGTCAAAAACACCTGTTAAAAATTTGAATAATCGATGGTTAAATATCAACAGAGATAAGTGAAATGGAGAGAGAGAGGTAATTTTCAAAGTCATAATACCTGATCACTTCTCACTGCTGAAATCTGATTACATTTATTGATGTGATAATGTTGGTAGAGTCCACACGTGCCGTCGCTTGGCTCTACTATAAAAGGTAGACCGCTCGAATTCTACAAACAAAGTTAGAGACTGTCTCAAAATATCGTGTGGCTGTACTTTATTGAGTCCTTTTTGATATGGTCTCTAATATTTGCTATTCTAAAATCAATCGAGAGACCGGACTCAGACTGGACCGGACTCCAAGTCCTTGCATTTCTAAGGTCATCTTTGTGATTCATTTTCCTGTAACACATCACACCTATATTCCGTCATGGATGGTGATGGTATGGTACAGTATTCATTGTCATTCTATTCATTTATAAATATGATAAAATGGTTATATTCTCATATGATCCCAAAGAAGAATAAAAGCCCTTTCAAATGGTATATGGGAAACAAACCTTCATCCAAGGGATCATTATGGAAATCAGTGAAGAAAAACGGTGATGGACGGTGATGGACAAAAAACTCCCCCATTTTGGAAACTTACATCTTTAGATTAATTAGGAATATTGATCGTTTTTTCTTTTTGTTTCTATACACCCATGTGTCCATCTTTCCCATTTAGAACCATTTCATTACAATCGACCATAAACAGTATATCTGCCTCAAAGTACCTCTATCCAAGCCTGAAGGAACCTCATACTATACATGAAATAAACAACATCCATGTTGACACACTAATTACCAATTACTTTATAGCTTTCGCCCTAAAAATCTTTTTTTTTGCGATTACTTAAACACAGAATACTCAGCCACTCAGAATATGATTGTCAGTTTGTGTTTATCCAGGCGTAGCGAATCTCCCAAGTACTTACCAGCACAGTCCCCAGTCTCATATAATGCACTTGTCAATTGCAACCCTCACCCCACCCCCACCCCCGGGGATGTGGGGGAATGTCCTTGGCCTTTTGGGAAATTTGATGAAATCCCCGACCCCCCAGGGCAAGAAATTTCTGTAAATCCCCGACCCCCCTGGGGCACATTGTTTCAGAAGACATTTTCTTTTAGACAAACTGTTATTGCAAAAATATAAGGGCCATTCTAAGAAAAGTTTTGCAAATGGTATTTTGGTTGACATAGCTCTGTAGAGCTGTAGAAAATATATTTTTCAATTTTCATTAATCAGATGTGAAATCTAAACATCATGACATACAGTTTTGTACATCTGAAAGGGTTGGCTCAATGTTTTCAATACTTGTATAATTTTGTTGAATCATGTGTACTAGCCTGTTGATATTGTAATTATAAATGCTACATGTTGGAGGGGTGCAGTGGGCTTCCTTTCAGAAGAGGGCTTAGATACACTCTATTGATGAAAAAGAAAAAAAAGAATTCCACAAAAATTCAATTTGTTTAGTGGGGGTGGGGGTGGGACAGGGCAGAGGGTGGGGAGCAGTAGGCTTCTTATCATCAAAAGATAGCCTAGATAGACTCCATTGATGAAAAAACAAATTTCTGAATTTTTTTAGGGGGGGGGGCAGGCATATATATACAGGAGACTTGTGACATAAACCCCCCTCCATTGCCCCTAACCCTAACCCCCTCAACCCCCCCCCCCCCACCCCACCCCACATGAGCCCTCCCCACCCCTAACCCTGGAGACCCCCTACCCTAACCCCTACCCTAACCCTACCTCCAACACTAAAGGATCTGGATGTAAGTATAGTTCAGACATGACAGTCAGGGAAAGTGGGGTACCCCATGTGAATAAGAGTCCCCCATCATGTTCAGCATGTTGGGTTGAGGCCTGACACTGTTGAAACACTATATAGGGGATGCTAAATCCCTGTCAGGTTCAAAGGTGACACTCTTTGTGTCTATAATGAAGGAGGTTTGTTACTTTAGATCTTAGCCTAGAGAAGCCCATGCACACTGAAAACCACCAAAACTACTGGCCGACATTCCCCTACCCATCCAGTTGGTATTGCTGTTTCAACTAAGGTATAGAGTGGGCACTGGCGGACATTCCCCCACCCCTTTAGTTGATATTGCTGTAAACTAAGGGAAATCTCCGCCTGTGTGTGGGAATGTTTTCTTAGACATTCCCCTATCATTCCCCCACTTCCCCGGGGGGGAGGGGGGGGAGGGGGGAGGGGGGGAGGGGGGAGGGGGGAGGGGGGAGGGGGGAGGGGGGAGGGGGAGAGGGGGAGGGGGGGAGGGGGGAGGGGGGAGGGGGAGGGGGGGAGGGGGGAGGGGGGGAGGGGGGAGGGGGGGAGGGGGGAGGGGGGAGGGGGGAGGGGGGGAGGGGGGGAGGGGGGGAGGGGGGGAGGGGGGGAGGGGGGGGAGGAGGGGGGGGTTGCAATTGACAAGTGCATAAGTTTAGCAGATATACGTGAATCATTGATTTTGGATATTTTTTAAACCATGCTTCTATCGGCCTAATGGGGGTGAACTGTGTGTGAACAGATTGAGCAGACGGTTGTAAGGAGACACCAGGAGAAGGCTATTTATCCAGAATACATCCGATTACTTCTTTTCTCATATGGCGAGTCAAACAAGTCTTCAGAAATGTATTCCCTTCAGATGGTAATTAATTTAGTCTATGCGCCTCAGGTATACATGCCATACATCGGCACTATTTGCCCATTTGACTCGACGAAAAGTCGCCAAGTGGCAATGCCATGCATAAAAACCTCAGCTCAGCAATTCGACCCAAGCTCATTGGCCAACACCTATTGCGCAAATCTGCAAATAATTTCCAAAAATCCCTACGTTCCCATATGTACACACACTTCAAACCTGTCCCAGTCTCAAGCTTATTGATTTTAAGAGACATTTCAGCAAAAAATTTAAGGTCTTACTCGTATAATTACGCAGTTCCAGCATTACATGCTTATGCCTATGTATCTCTGTTTCTCCTCGTTGCCGACATTACTCGGCTCACGCTCGGCCACATTTGGTGAGCTTCGTGTAATGACGTCATAGGCGCGGGGATTCCCCACCGGAACCCTACCCAGAACGAGGCCCATGTAATGACGTCATAGCAGCGGGGAATCGCCGTATCATGTGCATTCATGATCGGCGATGATTAAAGCTAAGAAACGAAACGATTTGGAAGGCGTCGGGAGACGCCATAGGAGGGAGGTGGGCAGGATGGTGGGCAATGTCAATGTACAAATAATTCAATGTTTAGTAAAGTAAATAGCCCAAGACTTCTCCTGTTGTGACGATATCCTTCCGATTCCTGGTGCCACACATACTCTAGACGACGAGGCGCCAGTGGCTATCCAAGAGATTGCCTAATTCTCCCCTTTGACAACAGGACGCGCCACCGGTACTCGGAGCGGCGAAATTGGACTAGGAAAGTTGGCTACTTCACCCGATTTCGTATGTTTTCGCAGTCGATGGGAAAAAAGAATTACGGATTTGTCATCCTTAACATGTTTGAGAAGGAAAAAGTCGGGGTTCATAGTGTCTATAATGTACTCGTAATGCACATACCCTGATTTCCCAACGCATGTCTACCAGCTCCCAATGCTTCTTCCTCGGACTCGGCGGTACTCGTGTAAAAGTTCTCTGCATGCATGGATGTGGTTAGTAGGCTCATACGTTTCCCTCCCTGCCCCACAGTAGCGCTCGCGGTGACGGCGCTACAGTGGGGAGCAGGTATTCACGCGTTGACTTAAGAGTCAAATAAAACGATTTTGGAGGTTGGAGGTTGGTGGGCGGGATGGTGGGCAATGTCAACGTACAAAAACATTCCATACTTATGAAAGTAAATAGCCCAAGACATCCCTTCATTCCCATCAAATTGTGACGATAGTTCTAATCTGGTGCCACCCCCCCCCCCCCCCTGGATGTTGTTTATTCGCGTTGATTGAAATTGAAATGTGCGTTCATCAGTGTTTACCACCTTAGAAACCCATGCATGAAATGGATTATTGTGAATGCACAGGATACTGGTGTCGGACCTATTGTTCTGTAGCGAGGAATGATGGGCAATTCTACCTCTATTGTATTAATCAAAGTAATACACACTTGCACGGTTCCGATGGGAGCATGTGCAGACCAAAAGCGAGTAAATAAAAGCACATGGCTTTCTGTGTCGCGAAATATTGACAACATTATAACTTGATAATATGTGGAGAAGCGGTCCACATTCATTTAATATAGGTTGTTTACATCCCCTTGACCTTTGACCTTTTTAGTTTACTCCCCTTGTTTACTAATCAACAGGCCTGGACTTTATTCTCATTTCCTTATAATTATACATGTGCACCTCCAGAATTCATTGTTGAATTTCCCCTGCACAGACGAATAGGGATTTCACCGGTGTTCGAGGCAATCACTTGATCCATTTTTTATCCACCCAATACTTTTGGAAAAAGTTATTTTTCTTCAACACTAACGTTAATTAATTATAAAATCTTGGTTAAGATGCGTCACTTAATAGATACACACTAATGTTTCAAAGCAAGGGCATATATCCCACCATCAAATAATATTGGGCACACCTATTCAGTTAGGTCCAGACACCCACATTCCTCGATACCACATCCAGCGATAAGCTTAACCGCAAGGCTAAGACTAAGGCTAAAGTGTTAATGACTCCCTGAGATTTAGGTGACCAAAACTGCCTTCTGAACCTGACTGTATTATAGATGCATCCTTGATGCGAAAAATAATAAAAACTACTCATGCAAAAGCGGATCTTAATAGAATCAAAGTCATTATTGCATTGATAACTCTAACAAATCTTATCATATTGTTGGAACATAAGTTGGAATCCTCTGAGATTTATAAGTGCTGCATTCTCTTTATTCAACGAATGTCAAAGGTAGGCCTAGGCATGATATGTACGGTAAGCATGTTATCGATATGGAATGCTCTTTAGAGTCAAAGCAGGTTATTATTATCACACATCTAAATGCATATATAGTTATTATGTCAGTCAGCCTAGAAATATCAAGATCAAGATCTTTGCAAGTAATCAATTAGAAACTGTCTGCAAGCATTAATTTACTTATTAATGCACATTTCGAGGAGGAAAATGTATGTTATTATGTTTAATGGTTATTGTAGTGTCTTGCTATTTCCCCGTACCCTAGTGGCTATGGAACTAGTGCAAATAACAACACAACCAGGTTCTAACGGTCCTCGCCAGCCAAGTCCTTTATTATACCAAACACACCTGCCGCGGTTGGAGCTCGGAGAGCCTATGCCAACCCTTACAACTTGTGGCAGTAAGATATATGAATGACAAGCATCTCAATAGTAAAAGGTGTTTATAAGGACATACAGAACAGCATAAGAGCAAATCATAAAAATAAGTTATAAATGCGTATCAATAAGTAATTACGACCTCTGTCGGAACATACTAGAACTACAGCCCCTGGCCTCTCGTCCGGAGCCTAACGGGAGAGCATCCGGAACCCCGGAACATGGTACCGGACAGAGTCAGAACCAGCCTGACTCTCGCCGCTCGCACCACAATGCCCCCCTCCCTCTTTATTTTTGGAGGTTGGCAACCGTACCAGACCCAAAGCGACTGGACCATAAGGTTGCCTAAAACATATTGGTTTCAGCAACAAAAGTTGGAATAATGAAGGAAAAAGTAGGAACAATGGAAATACATGTTCAATGCAAATAATGATCAAATAATACAACTTATCTGATCAGCATCAATACCTGTAGAAATGTTCTTGGTTTCAACTAGTAAATATTCTTGGTCCGGAACACACAGTTCGATACTGGCACTATCACAGACTAGAGGTATGATCCCAAGTGTCCAATATTAGTCCAGGCACTAGTTATATTGTTCACCAAGTCATTTTGTTCCTATTAAAACCAAATCTTGGAATGTATTGTTTGTGAAAAACATAGTATAACAAGCTTACTTCTTACAGTGGTAAATCCAGTTTTTGAAGATATTAGTCCCACTTTTTGAAGAGGTAAGTCCAACTTTTTGAAGAGGTAAGTCCAACTTTTTGAAGAGGTAAGTCCAACTTTTTGAAGAGGTAAGTCCAACTTTTTGAAGAGGTAAGTCCAACTTTTTGAAGAGGTAAGTCCAACTTTTTGAAGAGGTAAGTCCAACTTTTTGAAGAGGTAAAAAAAATCATAATAGCCGCACCAAACAGCATATTCTTGTACATAAAACATAAGGAAGAAGGAACTTCCTCCTTTCCCACGGCTGGCGAGGCTTCTCCAGATCTGCCTCCGTCCGGGTCGTCAATCGGCGTAGTCAGTCGCTGGGATACTGACGCTCCCACGCTGCAGTCACACAAAACTGGTTTCATTCAAACCAGTCGTATACTTCCATTGCACTATCAGTTTTTATTTACTTCTCTTACCGGGCACTCCGCCTAGAAGTCTCCCACCTCATCATCGCTCAAGTTTCCTGTTTTCAACAACCGGTCTTCCTCTGCCTTTGAAATGGATGGCACCATTACATTCGCGGGGTCCGGTGGGTCCTCTGCGTCTGCGTCTGTGTTCGTTAAGTCCACAAACGCAAAATCCAGGTCGATGTCCCCGTCGTCTGGCAACGGGACATCCTTTGCCTCTTCCAACAAATCCTTCTGTTCATCCAACCGGGCACCCAGGTCCACAGAGCACGGAACCACTCCAAGAGCCGCCAGAGGGGAGTTCTCCCACCTCTGCCTGAGCTCCACTGTCCTTTTGGCGGCCGTTCTTGGTGTCACTGGTGTCACACCCACCACCCCGGCTGCCACCGGACGCCTAGGCACCGGACTCCTCAGCACTAGAGTCCTCATGTGCTGCTCCGGGGTTGGGCTACCCGGTAGGGAGACGGGTTCATAAACCGGCCTCACCGCTGCCGTATCCATTTGCTCCACAGGAGCTACCTTTTCCTCCTGTTTTGCTCCCCTTTCCCTAACACGTACCGGGGTCAACGGTTTTGTTGGCATCACAGGCCCTGGTTGCATCTCCAGACCACTATCATCCAGGTAACTTCTCCTCGGTCGGGGGGGGTTCCGGTCTACCCCCTGTCCTCCCAGTGGCGAGAGCAATCCTGGAGGCCCTTCCATAAGAGATGGCCCCCAGGCCTCCGCAGTAGGTGTCCGGCCCGGAGTGGGGTATATCCCCGGCGGCATCACCAGCTGCTGCCTGGGCACTATTGCCGTCTCAAATGCAGCCTTAATCGTTTGGCAGATCTCCTCCTTCATACAGTCCAGATTCGCTCTCTGTCTCTCCACCTCCTTTCTCCTGGTGTCCGACTCCTCCTCCTCCCTCTGGTCAGACCGCTTCCTTTTCGGCGACGGAGCCCCGTTCCTGGCCTGGTGTAACTTAAACTCCAAGCCCAGGATTAGGTCCCGATTCGCCCTATCCTTTTGCTGGAAGAACTCTAGTTGGTTTTCCAGTTCATTGACCCGGGCCTCCAGTCCGGGCACCCGAGCCGCTGTATCTCGTACATACCCGAGATCACCGAACAACATGAGAGCTGCACCCACGTTGTTCCGTACAGCGTCCATTGCCACAATCACTGCTTGTTCCGTATTCTGTATTCCCTGTTTCATAGCGCCATCGATCATATCCAGTGCACGGGTTACTTCCTGCTCCGGGGGTAACCCATGTGCACCCTGGCCTATGTTTGCCTCCGGATCATTTTCCGCCGGGTCGGCCACTGGCTCCTGCTCCTGCAGAGGCTCCACCGTTGCCGCGACTACCTCCCGCGGGGCCACAGCAGCTGACAGTTTAGCAGCTGTCTCCATCTGCTGTGCACTACCAAAGGCAGCAGCGGCCGGAATCCTCCGTGGTGCTGGTATAGGTGCGAGGGGAGGGGGTGGGGCAAGCACAGGTCCTGCTCTCCCCCATGCATTCCTCTCTGGGGCCGGAGCTGGCGGACACCACACCATCCTTTTGAAGCGGGGTTGCGCTGCTCCGGCCTCCAAAGCCACTATCTGTTCCCATTCATTTTGCCCCATCCGGGTGAACCGCTGGTACCCATAGTTGGGTATTTCCTTAGTCAAACACTTAAATCCGGCCACCAGTGACTTTGCCAACGGTTCCCCATTCCTATGAGCCACCTTTAGATGCCGAATCATGTCAGACTTGCGATCCAGTTTTACCAGGCACGAGATCGGGTGCGGGCACGTATACACCTGCACCGATGGACAGTGTTCCTCACACATGTGCCTGAAAAACCTCTCCCTCGTTGCAAAGCACCTAATGCCTCCCGGGTTCCAGTCATCACTAATCAACCGGCAGTATGTAAAAGGGCACCGATTTCCCTCCTGCCAGATCTTAGGAGCACCATCCAGTTTCTTTTTTAGGTTCACGGGCAGCACCATATGCGGATTAGCTTCCCTGCCCGTCCTGCCTTTCAAAAAATGAAACAACCGTTCATACTGAGCCATAAGGGGTCGTTCCGCCGTGAACTCTCCCAAAGCCTCATCTTCATCCTCCGATTCCTCAGCCTTCGTAATCCCGTCACCGGCTTTTGGTTCCATGGGGGCCAACATGTTTATTTTCAGCCGGACACCCTCCACTATGTCCTTGTCCCGCCACCGGGTGGTGCTCCGGATTCCAATGTTGGGGTCCTCAAACACTTTTTGCTTCCCATGATACCGAGTCCGTTTGTGTTGCTCGTGCACATCAGCCAGTGTCTCCGCTGTAGCACTAGAACTAGTGCTCCGGTCGTATCTCCGGCGAGGGTTTGTTTCACGGCCCCACGACCGGGAGCGGTCTACCCCAACCGATGACCCACTTCCAACACCAACCTTAGGCCTAGCTCCGGCTGAGGATTTAACCACCTTGGCCGGACTTCCTTGGTCCTCCGCCTGTTCGTATTCCATGTCTTCCTCCTTGTCCTTAGCCTTAGTGGTACTCTGTTTCTTTCTCTTCTTCAATACCAGTTTCAACTCAGGTGGGGCTTTTGCCTCGCCCACGGCTCCCTCCTGGTCTCCACCGGTTTCCTCCTTGTTCGGTTCAGGGGCTACTGCCCCATCCCCAGTCTCCATCTTCTCCTCCTTACTCATAGGCTCACGCACAATGAGTAAGTCAATCCAGTTAGTGTCTACAGGTCAACGCCAATCTCCAACTCTCACAACTCAAGGCTTCTCTCAAAAAAGTTTCGCTCAAAGTCTAGCTCGGCAGGACACACAACCGCGTGGTGTGAGTTCTGAGATGCTTCTGCCACACATCCGCTCCTCCCCTGGTCACGTGACCCTGCCCTCGCGCCTTAGCCAATCACCAGTCTCCACCAATCTATTTTTAGCTGTCTCCGAGCGGTTTCACGCCCCGTCGCGTCACCTCAATACCTAGGTCCCCAATTGCTCAATTAGGGTATACCCTACCTGCCTACGTGACACTAGTAACGTCCCCGAGCTGGGCGTTTTCCTCCTTCTTCCATGTGACCAGCTGAGCCACCCGGACTTGGGATTATTCCTTAGTTTCCACCCTTTTGGCTCCACCATCCAGGAATATATGTTTCTTCGGCCAACTCCCTCCCCGGATCACCTCTCAGCCTGGTCTTTCCTCGCACAGTGGTAGGTTATCCATTTCAACCCTTATCGAGCCGTTCCCTACTCCCTTTTGGAGCCCGTGCCCGGAACGTCCGATTCTTAGTACTTCTCGTTGTGTCATTTTTTTTCTTTCCTGTTCTCCTCACTCATAGCCATATCTATCCGGGGGTTGTACCTGCCGACGTGGGCGCCCCGCCAGGTATCCGGATTTCGATATTCTATCCATTACCGTGTCCATCCGCAAGTCACCACCCTGTTCTGCAGCGTCCGGGGTACACTCAGAATCACTGTCCGATGGCAGGCTCCCCGCTGATTCATCAGGATCTGCTAGCGGTTGGGCAAGATCCTTCTTGACCGATTTCGGGGGCCTTCCGCGCCTCTTTGTATGTTTTACTATTACAGGGCCGGGCTTCACCATAGGGGCATCTTTCCCTGGGACAGTTTTACCCCTTCCGTCCTCCCTCAATATTTCGTGCCCGGCCATCTGCTGCTTTTGATACTCCTCCGCACGGTGCAGATTTACCACCTGCAGCGGCTGCCCTTTTGCATCAAATGCTAGCTTTAACAGGTTCCCATTCCATCTGAGTATACCAGCCATTGTCCTTAGCTCATAAGTGGATCCCTGCACCCTTCTTAGCACTTCGAAAGGCCCGTCCCATTTGGGACCGTACTTCTTCTGTGCCAGAGGAGTGGAATATCTCCATACCACATCTCCTTCCTTAAAAACCTTCGGGCGAGCCCTCCGATCAAAGTACCGTTTCTGATACACGGCTGCACACCCCAGCCTTTCCCTTACAAAGCGATGTCCTTTAGACAAGAGACTACGGATCTCTTCCACGAATACCGTAGGGCATGGAAAATCCACTTCCCCATCCATCGTTCCGTAGATGATGTCCGCCGGAACAGTCACTTCCGTTCCAAACACTACCATATTGGGCGTACAATGAGTACTCTTGTGCACGGCCCCCCGGTATGCATGCGCGATACATGGCACCAGTAGATCCCAGTTAATATCTTCGTACTCCGTCAGACATGAGAGTTGCGCCACCAAAACCCTGTTAAACCGTTCTACCTGCCCGTTTGACTGCGGTCTGTACGGCAAGGTCATTAGTTTCTCGATTTCTAACATTTCTAAAAGATTCTTTAACAGCGCCGACCGGAACTCAGGGGCACCGTCCGTTTGCAAAGAGATCGGTGGCCCATAACGTAGGATCCACTCCGTGAAGAGCGCCATTGCACAAGTAACCGCTGTATGGTCCGGGAGTGGATAGGCCTCGGCCCATTTTGAAAAATAGTCCGTCACTACCATTACGCAAACATTCCCTCTCGGAGTCTTTCTGAATGGTCCGATTATATCCAGCGCTACACGGCTCCAACGCACGCCATGTATTTCCTTCTTTAATGGAGCAATGCCCCTCCCCTCTCGGCTTTTGCACGAGGCACACACATCACAGCCCCGTACCCAGTCGGAGATATCGCCGCGCATCCGGGGCCATATAAACTTCTGTAACGCAGCTTGATACGTTTTGAATTCCCCGAAGTGGGCCGCGAGTTTCGTTCCATGCAAAGTCAGGAACAGCTCATGACGCAAACCAGCAGGGACTGCCACTCGTTCGTATATCACTCCATTCTCGCTTTCCCAGTCCATACTTAGTAACCCATCCGTCACCTTCAGAGAAGAGAGTAATTTCATGTAAAAACAGAACTCATTCCCCTCCGCTCGCAGAGCCACGGCGTCCGGGCAAGGGTCTCCCCTCTGGACTATCCCTATGACTCTTGTAAGCACATCGTCCGCCTCCTGGGCCACCCGTAGCCGATCCCCTGTTAGACTGGAGAACAGCTGATACTCCATTGTCAACTCAGCCATGACAGCATCGTGGACTCCGCAGTCCGGGCAGTCCTCCCTAGGGCATTTCCTTACAGGTAAACGTGACAACGCATCCGCGTTGATATGTCGTTTCCCTGGCCGGTGCACCACCTGCGATTCCTGGATCCCATAATGCTGCAAGGTGGTCAACCACCGAGCCAGCATGTTAGTGGGATCCTTAAAATGCATTAGCCACCTGAGGGACGCATGGTCCGTCCGCAACGTAAAGTCCGCTTGTCCGATTATATAATGCTGAAACTTGCATAAATAGGTCAGCACCGCCAACAATTCCCTTTTGGTTGCGCAGTAGTTCCGTTGCGGCCGGGTTAGAGTGTTGCTAGCGTAACTCAGAACCACCTCCTTACCGCTTTGTAGTTGAGATAATACCCCAGCCATACCGAATCCACTGGCATCCGTGTCTAAAATAATGGTGCCGACCGGTTGAGGGTATCCCAGAACTGGTGCCCTAGTCAACAAGTCTTTCAACCGATCAAACGCGGCCCTGCACACCTCATCAAAGACAACTGTCCGGCTGCTCCTCTGATCCCCTCCGACCACTAAATTCTGGATCGGTTCCGCTACCTCCGCAAAGTCCGGCATGAATTCGCGGTAATATGATGCAAACCCTAAAAACTGCCGCACCTCCTTGACCGTCCGCGGTGTCGGCCAAGACTGTACTTTTCTTATCTTTTCCGGGTCCGGACGCACCCCGGCCTCGGACACAATCCGGCCCAGGTATTGAACCTGTGACTTAAACAACTCGCATTTCTTAGGCTTCAACTTCAAACCGTAATCCCGGAGGCGGCTTAGAACCAATTCCAAATTTCCCATGGTCTTCTCAAACGTTGGTCCGAAGATAATTACGTCGTCCAGGTAAACCAAGCAACACTTCCAACGCAGCCCCTGGAGCATCTGCTCCATCATTCTTTCGAACGTGGCCGGAGCGTTGCACAACCCGAAAGGCATAACGCGATACTGGAACAACCCCAGGGTAGAGACAAAAGCTGTCTTTTCCTTGCTTTGCTCATCCAGGGCTATTTGCCAGTACCCACTCTCCAAGTCCAACGCAATAAACCATTTATTTCCTCCCAACGCTTCCAAACATTCATCGATCCGGGGAAGCGGAAAGGAATCCTTTTTCGTGACTGAATTCAGCGGACGGTAATCAGAACAAAACCGATCCGTTCCATCTTTCTTTCCTACAATCACTATTCCCGCTCCCCAGGGGCTAATGCTGGGCTCTATTACTCCCTTCTCAAGCATCTCCTTAATCTGTCTTTCAGCCGATTCCCGCTTCGCATGAGGTAGACGCCTATACCCCGTTTTAATCGGAACCGCATCACCAGTGTCGATGCTATGTAGGACCTTGGTTGTCTGTCCCAACATCTCGCCTGGCAACCGGAAGCACTCCTTATAATTCCGTAATAGCTGCAGGAGATCAGAACGCTGGACCGCTACTTCCAGGTCTGATTCCCTTACCAATCTTTCCAATGGGCAAACTTCGCTCGGGGGCATCGGCACCTCCGGCTCTAGTAAGTCCATGTCCACGATTGGAGAACTATTCTCCTCCCAGGTTTGCCCGGCAGTCAGACATAAAATGAGAGGAGATCCAGTAGGGTTGTACAGGGACACAGCCCCACCCGGTCGGTCGGCAATCAACAGGTGGTCCCCAACCACGTACTTCCCTAATTCCAACTCGCCCGGTTCGAAGAATAGATCTTCTGCTGCCGTCACCAGGTCTATGCCGCTACAGACATGAGCAAATGCATCCACAAAGATGCCCTCACTCCTATTGCTTGTAAGAGACCCGCTTTGCAGTGTCCGGCACCATACCGTCTGCTCACCATCCTCTAGGGTGAACTTCCCGGACCAATCGGAATTACACCGGTGTATATGGATAAAATCCATCCCCAGTATACCTGCTTCCTCTCCCTTTAACCCGCTTACTACCAGACAATTTATGGCGTACCAAACGCCTCCCATTCCCAGAGCGATTCGTACACACCCATGTGTCTGCAAATGATGACCGGTGCCTGCGAAACACGTCACACGGCACGGTGTTAAAAACGGTTTTACAGTGAAGCTCTCATAGACCCATTTTTTGAGCAGCGTACACTGCGCCCCCCAGTCTACCAAGAACTGTCCGGTCACGTTTACCAGTCGTACATCCGCGTACATCCGATCTGCCAGAAGCGGACCGTTCCGGTCGGATACCCTTATGTCAAAATTCCGGAGATCACAGACCATTATCTTGCTCACTTTGGAGGTATAACCCCGATACTCTACCTTCAGTATCTGTCCGCCGGAGCAAGCGTGTTCCGGTGCTCCCATGCGCACTGTCATCACGGAGCACGTGGCTTTCACCGAACCAGTACTTGGACGATCTGTGTCGTTCCTCCTCCCCTTGCTACTTCCACGGGCGTCCCCTAGCCAAGCAGAGGACACCTCCTGCCCTTCCCGATCCGGCTGGACCCCAGTCCTTCGACATTCCGCGGTGTGTGTCTTTTCCTCCGGGCTCCTCCTATCACCGTCTAAGAGGGCCCTGGGCTGTTTCCCCTTTCCTGCTGCCGACGTTCACTTTCCCGGACATATTCATCTAACGCCTTCAGGTGTTTAACCTTCCGTTGGCAATCGGCCACCATATGGCCTTCCTCTAAACAATAATAACAACGTATTGTTCGTGGAGGGCCTCTCCGGAAGTTGGATTTGTCTTCTCCCTTCCCCCCAGTAGTTGTCTTATCCATTTTCCTATCTTCCCCTGTTCGTGGCTTTCCCTGCCATGCCCGGAACGCCTGCAGCTCAGCCGAGTCACCTCCTAGCGATCCACACGGTTTGCCAGCACCATGCTCTTCATTCCGTTCGTTTCCATGGGAGAGGGGGATGTCTGCGGTGCCGATGGACATAACCTTCGCGGCCATCCCAACTCCCCCACATACATCCCGGTATCGTGTCGCACAAGCCCCTGCAGTTACCACATTCTTTGGCTCCTGTAAGGCCACATATCGGGTCATTTCCGGATCTATTAACCCTGTCAGAAATACCCGCACTGCCAACACATGCAGCGTTGTATCCCATTTCCCAAACGCATGGAGCGCTTTCTCAGAGACCAATGTTGCGAAGCTAGCGGGGCTCTGACCCGGCGTCTGTTTTAGTGCAAACAACGAGTCCCGGCGGGTATTCACCGATTTCTCCGACCGGTAATCATTTTCCATAATTTTCAATAACTCCCGTACCGTATAGTTGCTTGCTTTTAGACCCGATGCGAACGGCATATGGCTACCCACCGCCGCCAGCAACTGGACCTTATAAGTCTCCGGATCCCAATTCATTGCGGCTGATACCGACGCGGTCCGTTTTTGATATTCCCTCCAATCCTGCTTCCCATCCCACTCAGGGAAGGTTAGCGGCTTCGGGTTCCGCATTGGTTTGGCTTCACTGTGTTCTGGCACCACAAAGCCCTCCGGTTCATCATCCGGTTCATAGTCTGCGGCCGGATCCATCGAACGCCGGTTCATTCGAATGGGCGTGTCCGCGACTATCGTGACCCGTTTCTCTTGTTTCGCCGGTTGATGGTCCTCCTCGCCACCGCACATAAGCCTAGCCGTATTAATGGCTTCTTGGAGTTCCGGGTCCCGTGACCTTTCCCGGGCTTGAGGCGGAGATCGAATTACTACATTCCGGGTTCCCCCCCTCCTGGCTTGGCCAAACTCCGGCAGCTCATGCATCAGCCTAACGTAGGAGGCGTCCGACAGGGCATCTGGCTTCGGTCGCATAGGTGTGCTCTGCACATACTCAGGAGCAGTCTCCGCTCTTGCCTTTCCGAATTGCCTCAGGAGATCGGTCCTCACCGTATCTTCCCTAGCTTGAGCGTCACTGCGTTCTCTCTCCCTTTTTGTCCGCTCCGCATCCAACTCCTTATGCAGCCTAGTCATCTCATCCTCCTGTACTAACAACCGGTTCCGCAAAAATTCCTCTTCGTCTCTTGCCCTTGCTAGGTCCTCAGCTGTGGCCGCCGCCGCGCGCAGGGCTTCACGCCCGCGCCTGGCAGTGGCGCTGATATCTACATCCATACGCGCAGCTTGACGCCGCTGTAATCCCAGCAGAGCGTCCATTTTCTCGACGGTCATCCGCCTATTATTCCCTCTTGTCAGATCCATCTCCCATTCTTCACTTAATTTCGTCTGCATCCTATTCTCTTGTGCCACATCTCCCTGTTCCGGTAAGTAACGGTTACGTTTTCGTACGCCCACCCGCCGCATCGGGCTATTACCTGGGGTCATCGGTTCCCATGGTTCAGAGGCCACGGATTCGTTCAACGCCCTTCCGGCCGGAGCTGGCACCAGCGGGGAGTGACCCTCCAACCTGGCTCGAGCCGGAATCACTGGAGAGTCCCATGCCTTTCCTTCCCTCCCCTCCTTCCTTCTTTCTTGAGGTCTTTCCACCCTTCTCGGGGGCGGCGGCAAAGGTGGGGCTGGTTCCAGAATGGGAAACTGTCCGACTTGTTGCACCTTCCGTTTCTGTTCCGGTTGTGGCTGGAATAAATCCGGTGGCGCTTCGGGACGATACGCCCGACCACCTTCAGACATGCTCCAGTCACTTCCCGTCCCTAAATCTACCATTTCCGGCAGTCGTCTGCCTATCCTCTCCTCCGGGCGCCGTGGCGCGGTCCGTTGATCCTTTCCCTTAAACTCACCAACCTCGCTTCCAGGCGCATTATTCTCCGGATCCACCCTAGTAGGCGACAATTCTCGTTCCGGTTCAACCCTGAAATCGTCCCCGAATTGTAATAGCTGAACATGTTCAGCTAACCAGTCCGGTCTTGCGGCAACTGCGGCCACCCTATCAGCCATTGGGGGGTCCCAGCGCTAGGATCCCCCTCCGATAGGCGCGTCTCTTTCCTCCTGGCCAACTAGCGGACCGCTTGGTCACGGCACCAAATTGTAGTGTCTTGCTATTTCCCCGTACCCTAGTGGCTATGGAACTAGTGCAAATAACAACACAACCAGGTTCTAACGGTCCTCGCCAGCCAAGTCCTTTATTATACCAAACACACCTGCCGCGGTTGGAGCTCGGAGAGCCTATGCCAACCCTTACAACTTGTGGCAGTAAGATATATGAATGACAAGCATCTCAATAGTAAAAGGTGTTTATAAGGACATACAGAACAGCATAAGAGCAAATCATAAAAATAAGTTATAAATGCGTATCAATAAGTAATTACGACCTCTGTCGGAACATACTAGAACTACAGCCCCTGGCCTCTCGTCCGGAGCCTAACGGGAGAGCATCCGGAACCCCGGAACATGGTACCGGACAGAGTCAGAACCAGCCTGACTCTCGCCGCTCGCACCACAGTTATACTATATTTGATATGTTCAGGGCGCCACTGGCAGATCGCGT
Source organism: Sthenelais limicola (assembly GCA_942159475.1). Classification (NCBI taxonomy): domain Eukaryota; kingdom Metazoa; phylum Annelida; class Polychaeta; order Phyllodocida; family Sigalionidae; genus Sthenelais; species Sthenelais limicola. The sequence continues at coordinate 43,458,303 of OW804100.1, forward strand.
ATTACGACGTCACAGTTCTGCATTTTTGAAATGTACACACATTTTTATTTCCATAAAACATTTTACAAATGTAAGTATAAGTGCGGATTAGAGGTTGAATGTGAAAAAGTAGGAAAAGGAGTATTATCCATAGTGTATAAGGTCTTGCAAATGCTCCCGAATTTGGAATATGATCTAGGCTAGATAAAATACATCATAAGATAGAACTCAACTCGAGATGGATATAGGATGACGCATTCACAAAACACTTGTGCGTTACACACTCGGGTTCAATATATCTCTCAGATGTTATTTGCTTTCACCGGAATCTAATGGGCTTGGCACCACCTCAGGTGTTCCATTTGTAGTAACAAATTACAGCAATCGATACCTCTATAGACAATATTTAGCATGATATATAGATTAGTATATAACCATAGAACAATTGCTGTGGAGAGCAGTCTGGTGAGCTTTCCCATACATAAGTCAGTGATCCATTAGGGATTTTATCTTCTATGATATAAAATGGTGATTACCATGATGCGATCAAATCACTCCCCCTCAGCTCCAAAATATATATATATTGCATGGCGCGCAACAGTTAAAAGAAGTTAGAACCACCCCGACAGCAGTTCCAATCGTACAAATTCTATTTTCTCTCTCGAAATATTAAAACACAGATTAGTGGACCACACCTTTTAACCGTATTTAGTCGACTTCGAACGTGGTACCCGTTTCTCCTTCATCAAACCATTGCCTAGGATCATTTTGTCAATGATTGGGAAAGATATGAAAAAAACTGCGTATAGAATGGTGAAAATACTAGTTTTTTAAAAGAGAGATATGCATACATACTATGTTCCCAGATCAGGTTTAAATTGCTAAATCAATTTCATTGTATTTGTGGGGGCGTGGCCATTAACAATCGATTTCAATCTTGATCGGACAAAGTCACATCCCATAAATTGTACCTAATTTGGGACATTTTGCATGGTCTCATAAATTATTTATTGTTGGCTCGGAATTCTTTTTTGGGGGTCATAACTATAATTATCTTAATAACACCACATGCAATATTCGGATGACAGTGATTAAATTGATCTAATATTAGGACAGATTTTTCTATAGATAAGTCTTTTACGTCCGAACCAGTCCACCGTCGGATATGCACTGACTGGGTCATACAAAGTCTCTGGTCACTCCAGCGGTCACTCCGAGGACTGCCGGGGTGACCTGTGAGGTTATAGTTGTGCAATTCTGCATGATGGTCCATTCACTTTTCTCTCTCTCGCTTTTTTTTTTACTTAAATTGTTCAATATACACCATTAAAAGATGTCGATGACTTATCATGGATACATTTCCCAAATCTCTGATCGCTATTGAACCGTAGTTTTCTACTTGTTGCGATGGAGCCTTACACCGGGACATCCGGCTTTGCTGTAAGATCCTTCGATCGGTCTGGTTCTCGCTTTGGGCACTGGGCAGCCAACGCCAGCAAGGATATATATATTAGAGCGGCCTTCCAACCCCGGATTCCAGTCTTCATGTTTGAATGGTACATTTGCTGAGGCAGTTTAGTTAGAGAATTGGAAAATGACTTCGAGTCAATTTCTTGTGGATTCTCCATCGACTAGTGTTGGATGCTATTGACCTAACAAATTATTGGCGACAAATGAATCTGGTGAACAATGGTCTCCAGGTTGGACATACTGTATTGCTGCCGAAGGGATCGACGCATTGGACAATATTGCTCATAGGAGCGCGCATGCTGTATTTCCCCGAATAGAATACACAGCTTGCCTGAAGTCCATAAGCAGTTTTAGTTACATAGAAGCCGGGTCTAGACCAGGGGACAAAACTATATCTTACAGAAAGTCAACGAGTACATAAAGTGTCATGTTTGCGGATATATGGGGCTGTCAATTTTGTCCACAATTAACTGATCTTAACCACACCCTAAATATTTCAATGGAATAAAAGGGGTTTTGAAGATAACCTATGAGTTTATGCCTTATAAATAATCCGAAAATATGTGTTAAATATGATACGAGTCGGAATACAAGCCTCTTCCTTTGAATAGAAGCCGAGGGCTTGGAAGCAGGTTCTTTGAAACAAAAACCTGTGATTCTGTTTGAGGAAATACAGTGTATTGGAGAGGAAAATTCATGGGATTTACTGAGTTCTTCACGAAGTCTGCACATGTACCATTCGCTAGTCTCAGAATGTGGATGACAGCAATCATACTGGAAATAGGAATCATCATCACAATAGCAAGAGGTACAAGAGTCGGCAATAATGGTAGGTCAGATTGCTTTAACATTATGGCGTTTATTGATCGCATCAACGTGATTGTGTAACTTCGAATAAATTATTAGAAATCTCGGCGTGACCATTTAATATTTAGTTCAAGGATATGTCTTTGTCTTTTAACGTCTCCACATGTTTTATACCATCAGATAAAACAATCGTTTCTAATATATTATATGATTGACACATATCGTCTAATATACCTATAATCATAGAACTATATTTAGGTAGAATTCGTCGTATTAACAACCAATGAACAATTACAACAGTATACTACGTTGAATATATCATTGAGTTGGGTCGTAGGATAATAATAATAATTTGCAGGCGAAAAGCAAAATACTATTATATTCATCACATTCACAGTGTTAAGTTATTAAAGAATTTACCTTGGTCCATCTTAATAGTAATAGTAAGAAGTAATTGGAGGCAACTCAGCTGAAGACAACTTGCATTAATTCGATTTTAGCATTAAATTTTTATTTCGCGATTCTACACGTTTCGCCAGTGGTTCTAGCTTCATCAGGGGGTGATACACATCTTTGGTTGGTCTAAATGTATGGATAAATGAGCAATTTGGTAATCATACAAGTGTAATTAATTGGTTTCGTAACTCTTATTTTTTTATCAAATATTTTTTATTCAGGTACATCATACTGATACATGCTCACAAATTAATTGCGTTTTTCGCTGTGTCCTGAAATTAAAAAAAAAATATGCATCGCGGAGAGAGGATTGTTATTATCAAATTTTAACATGAGTTACTTACTACATTATTGTATGTCCTATGTTAATTGAAGGTTATATAAAAATATGAAAAATATAGAATTTATTAAAATTTCAATTGAGAAAAGGTTAAATGAGGATGGGATGAGATGAGAGTAATGAAGAATCCTGGCTTTTGTTATTTTAATCATTCTAATTTGGGAGTGTGGTGAGGTTGGTTGGTTGTGAAGTGATCGATGATATTTAAGTATATGCTTTGCACCCTTCTTTAAATACTTTTCCTGTGTAGCTTGTGCCATTGTCACTCTGAATTGTTTTAGGGACACCTATAAATGTATATAATATATAATCGATGCCACCTGATTTGGCATCGATTGTGGCCGTGGGAAATGCTACCGCGTATTTTGAATAGAAATCCATTATTATATGCACATATTGGTGGCCTTTGTCTGTTTTGGCATGCAGTGGCCCAATGGCATCAATACATACTTGTTCAAAGGAGCTGGTGCAATATCTCTGATTGTCATTGGTGACTTTCTAGTTATTGTTATAGGATAGCTTATTTGATTGGTATAGGGGTGACGATCGTCACCCAGGTATGTTAGTTATGTGTTCTGGGGTTCATTGAGTCTGCTCCTAAATGTGTCAACACCCCATTACTTTAGGTATGGGGACGAGAGGACAAGGGGACGAGCTATCACCCATGTTAAACCGTCCCCCTTCTTTTATGGTTATTTTATGGTTATTTTATGTGTTCTTCTCGAGTATATAAGGCTCACTGTGAGTCGTGTAGTTTTGTCATTTACCATCTTGACCCTTCCCTGGATACTTGTACTGGATTTAACTTGGAATAAAACCTGACTGCTTTGGAAACTTACTTGCTCGCTTCTACTCTTTCTTAGCGCGCTCCAACTCGCCGACCAAGGTCACTAAGACCCCATCTACCTCCTACAGGGGGACGACTAAGCTTTTCTCTAAGTAAATCGCCACGCTACCACGTTCTAGATCTACATAGGAATGGCCCATGAGTCTACTCTCTCTCAGGAATATTTGCGGGACGAGTCTAATACCGGTAGTTTAAGTTCCAATAGCTCTAATAGTAATCAATCTAATTCTTTAATTAATCAACACCCAAAGGAGGACGAGCTAAACCGCAACATTGGTGGCAGCGGTGGTGATCTACCTGAAAGAAGAAAATCTTCAGATACAGATAGTAACCCCCTGGCTCTATCATCCTCCCTGGAAATTACAGTTAATCCAAGATTAAGGGAAGAGTGGGAAATGGCTCGATCAAACTAAGCAGCCAGGATTAATGTAATGGGAAGTGCATCGGATGCAGAACCTGGACCTTTTGATAGAGATAGGGTAGCCAGGCCTGAAAGAAATCATGGATTAAACATGGATGACGACGAGGTGGAGAGACGTCCCGACATGGATAAGGGACGAGGGAGAGCTGACATGCATGGATACCAATGGGGGCAGCGACAAGGTCGCAAGGTCAAAACTGCACCAAGCTCTTACGATGGTTCAACATCACTCAATGATTTCTTAAATCACTTTAGGGTGGTAGCCGACCTTAATGGATGGTCGAACAGAGAGTGCGCCTTATATTTGGGGGCCAGTTTAGATGGATCCGCCCTCACCATACTAGATAAGGTTGACCTTGACGACAGAGATAGCTTTCTACAACTTGTACAGGAGTTAGAAAAGCGCTATCAACCTGCAGATCAATTAGCCTTGTACAGGACTCAACTGAGATTGAAGAAGCAAGGGAAAGATGAAGCTGTTAATGACTTAGCTGATGAGCTAGAGAGGATGGTACACCTGGCATATCCACGAGTCGATAGAGAAGTGAGGGATGATCTCAGTAGAGATGCTCTAATTGCTGCACTCAAAGATGAGAAACTCAGACAGTGGACAGTGCAGGCCCGCCCCCGATCGTGTGCTGGAGCGGATCAGGCTGGCTGGCCTAACAATAAAACCATCAAAGTGTCAGCTATTTCAAGCCTCTTGGGACATGTTGTCTCAAAGGAGGGCGTGGCCACAGACCCGGATAAGATCGCAGCTGTGAAAAGCTGGCCCTACCCTACAAATAAGGAACAGCTCAGGAGTTTCCTTGGATTTTGCTCGTATTATAGATCATTCGTAAAGGACTTTTCAATTATTGCTGCACCTATGTTTCAACTCACAAAGAAAGATGTCCCCTATGTATGGACCCCTGAGTGTACTGAATCAATGGATAAAATACGGGAGAGTTTGTGTGATGCTCCAGTGCTTGCATTTCCTGACCCCAAAGCAATGATGATTCTCGATTCAGATGCCTGTCAGTTTGGAATTGGCTGTGTGTTGTCTCAGGTTATAGATGGGAAAGAACGAGTGTTAGGGTATGCTAGCCGCACCTTGGATAAAGCCCAGAGGAATTATTGTGTCACACGTCAAGAGCTACTCGCTGTGATTTTTGGTGTAAGGAAGTACCGCTCTTATCTCATTGGAGGCGATTTTCTCGTCAGAACGGATCACAGTGCTCTGAGATGGTTACTTGACATGAAAGAGCCTGAAGGACAGATGGCTAGATGGATTGAGGAATTATCTACATATACCTTTAAAGTGGAACACCGTGCAGGCCGAAAACACCTGAATGCCGACGGGCTATCAAGAATTCCATGTAGCCAGTGTCATAGGATAGACACAGATGAGGAAATGGGCGATGGAATAGCAGTAATCAGGAGTATTACATGGGATGAAGGACGCATCTCGGTACGAGAGAAGCAAGAAGCAGAGCCTATGTGTGTCCTCTTCAAACAGGCAGTGACAGATGGCCAGGTACCCAATGATGAACAGAGACTGCCTGGAAGTGACTGGCTCTGGCTTAAGCATAATTACCAAGCATTGGCCATCCAGAATGACATACTCGGTAGCTACAGGTGGACTGGAGCTGGGGGCAGAGAATGGTGAGCATACGTTCCTCCGTTGGCAAGGAGAGAGTTTATGGAAATGACACATGGAGGACCACTTGGTGCTCATTTGGGTCGAGACAAGACTCTCAGCAAATTAAGGCGCTCATGCTACTGGCCTACAATGTCCAGAGATGTGGCTACATTTGTCTCTGCTTGTGTTTTATGCCAACAACGAAAACCCCCACCCAGGAAGAAGAGAACGGCCTTGGGAGAGAGACCATTGAAGGGAGCCTGGGAGGAAATTGCCATCGACATTACTGGACCATTCCCACGGTCACAAGCTGGCAATAAGTATGTCTTAGTTGTGTCAGATCTGTTCTCCAAATGGACAGAGGCCTTCCCAATAAGTGATTTCACTGCAAAGACTGTAGCTGACATACTAGTGACAGAGGTCGTGTGCAGGTATGGCACACCATTAGTGTGGCACTCTGACCAGGGGAGAAATTTCGAATCCAATTTATTTAAAGAGGTGGCACAACTCCTAGGCATTGATAAATCACAGACATGCAGCTTTCACCCAATCGCAAATGGCCAGGTGGAGAGATATAACCGTACGATGGGAACCATGCTGGCCGCTCTTGTTAATTCCAAACAGGATAATTGGGACTCCTTTCTTCCCTTCATCACATCCTCCTACCGCGCCTCTGTTCATCCCACCACCAAATTCACACCCAATTACCTGGCAATGGGTAGAGAGATGAATATGCCATGGGATATAGCCTATCCATCTCATGGGGAAAACTTGACAGACTCCAAGGAGGAGTACATAATACAACTTCTGGAAAGGATTGAGGTAGCACACAGAGTTGCGTTTGAAAACATCAAAGTGACAAGAAAGAAAGAAAAGTGCTATTATGATCGGAATGTGAAAGCAACTAGATACCAGGAGGGTCAAATGGTGTGGGTCTTTCAACCTTTCAGGAAGGTTGGGAAGTCACCCAAGTTACAGAGGTTCTGGACTGGGCCCTGGGAGGTTACAGAGGTGCTGAGTGATATGGTGTACAGAGTAAAAAAGGGCAGAACCCAAAAAGTCATCCATGGGGATATCATGAAGGCCGCCGACATGGGAGAACGGGTGCTATACCGATTGCGCCATTACAAGCCTGTGATGGGTGACGGGTGCCAACAGCAGGGTGATAAAACAGGTGTCAACTATCCGTCCCCCTGTTGTACTGATGTCACCAGGCCTTTGCTCGGCAGCAACCACCGTGGAGGAGGGATGGTGAGGGCAAAGGCCAAAGGAGAACAATCTGGTCTGGCTGTCCTGATGCTGAAGAAGTACAGCTTTTGGGGACGATGGGATCACATTCCATGGGCCCGAGCCAGGGTGGTGGAGGTGAATTCCCCAGCCCAGGAGCCCTCAGGGTGGGAGGGAGGAAACCTCACACTTATAAAAAGCCACCCAGAGGGAGTCAGGTCAGTCTCTGACACAATGTCACGCTACCACCAGTGCCCCTACTGCTCCTGGGTCTCCAGAGACAGGCGAGATTGGAGAAGACATAAGGAAACACACGAGGATTTAATCTACGGGCTGGCTTGTCCCCACTGCCCTCAAGTGAAAAGAAGTGGCCGAGCCACTGAGATGGTGCATCATCGAGCAAATCTCCATGGTGACCCGAAGGATGTATCACTAGGATCGAGTGGTGTTTATGTGGTAACCAGTACCAACCCCCTGAAGGGCAGACCAGCCACCCTTTATGAGACAGCAATGTTTGACCGGGGTCATTGCCGAGTGTGTGACTTCCCTCTGGAGGAATATGACTCCAAGAGGCCGGAGGGCAGCCCTCACCACAAGAGGCCTCTCTCACCTGCTCCCAGGGTGGGAAAGGAAAATAAGAGGAGGAAGGTGGAACAAACGGAGGAGAGAGAGGCTCCTGAGAAGGATACTAAGCGCAAGAGCAAGAGCAAGAAGGAAGTTCAAGATAAGGGAAGCAGTAGGTCGTTGCTGGGGGCATTAGACAATGCTCGCCCAGAGAGAGCCCCTCGGAGCAGCTCTGCAGCAACCTACGTGCCCAGCACGGAGGTGGTCTCTCCCTCCCATGATGACTTGGGTCCCCCTCCCCCTTATGAGTTGGATGGAGACGTGATTGTCAGGGACTTGACCAAACATGCTCTACCTATGAGGATACCAGAAAAGGTTATGAGAGATCTAGTGGTCAAGGATGTGGATGTGGAGTGTGGGGCCGGGGTGGTGTCAGAGGCAGTCTATGAAGAGACCAAGGTCACCAGCAGCGACTCGACCTCCATGGCTGCGGCTGTGGAGGCGATATTACTATTGGCCAACGACCAATCTGACGTCGCCCCGGTGGAATGCACCAACCGGATAACGACACCATCAGTGCATTCTTCTCATCGTCCCCTCCCAGTCATCTCCATCTCAACCTCGGAGGAAGGAGGCTGGGATTTGAACAGTAGTACCAAACGCACCCTAGCCTCGCTGCTCCCCGAACCAGAGGCTGAGCCAACCCCTGCCTTCGCCGCCATGCCCCCTCTACCCCCTAGACAGACGCAAGTCACCAGCGGTGACACCTTCAACCCTTTGGATCCACATCCTAGGTTGGCCGCCATGATAATCCCCCAAGGTATTGCTCATGAACTCCATCAGGAGACCTGGGAAGCCAAGAAAAAGGGCAAGACTAGGGCGTTGAGTTTCCGCCGTGTGTTTACGTGGAGAACAACCGATGACCGGCCCCTGCTTGTACAACCGGAGGGACCCCCGTCCCTACCTGCCTGGCCAGGATTTCCCGATCAGGAAGAAAAGGAAATTAACACCAAAACCCCCGCAGGAAATGACGGGATGACATTCACCCAGGAGGTCATTGCCACCTATGAGCCGGTGGTGGAGGAAATTCCCCTGGAGCAGAGGGATCTATAGTGTATTTGTGAGAAGTCAGACCAATTGCTATACGACAGCATGGGAAGTGAAGTGCCATTAACCAGTGAATTGAAATTGTGTTTCCCTACTTCCCCTCCTTAGGGAGAAGATAGGCCTCTTCTAAGTTTTGTGTATGTGCCAGCCAAGTGATGCTAGGAACATTTTGCTCCATGCCTGGAGTCAAGGACAGTAATCCGAGATTTTCTTCACCTTATTATAAACATTGACTTTTCCTACACAGAGAGTGTAGTTGCTGAAATCAAGAACACTTCTTATTTTTAAATTGACTCTTAATGCTCTGTGTCACATAGTAACGATCACTGGATGGTGATATACTTGTCTTAAGCACGTGTGGAGTGGTTCGTCCCACAAGAATGTTGATTGCTGAAATATGATACCGGGTGTCTGCTACCGCTTGTCATGATGTGAGAGGCACGCGCGGGTGTTATCGCTGGCCAACTGACCACAGCCGCCGCCCGTATGGTCACTAGTGCATTGACAGATAAAGTCTAGATGACTTGTTTAATAGACTATTTACACTATATGCTTGTATGCCTGATTTTTATGTTGTATACACCCACCTTTAGTCGATATTTACTGTATAACGATGAAGTTGTTTTGGTTCATGTTTAAAGAACACAGGTAGAGCTTTTATAATCTTTTACTATGTTTCTTTTATTATGTTTGCCATTTATGTGCAGCCTATGAGTTCTCGAGGACGAGAACCACCTCAGAAGGGGGCTCTGTTATAGGATAGCTTATTTGATTGGTATAGGGGTGACGATCGTCACCCAGGTATGTTAGTTATGTGTTCTGGGGTTCATTGAGTCTGCTCCTAAATGTGTTAACACCCCATTACTTTAGGTATGGGGACGAGAGGACGAGGGGACAAGCCGTCACCCAGGACAAGCCGTCACCCATGTTAAACCGTCCCCCTTCTTTTATGGTTATTTTATGGGTATTTTATGTGTTCTTCTCGAGTATATAAGGCTCACTGTGAGTCGTGTATTTTTGTCATTTACCATCTTGACCCTTCCCTGGATACTTGTACTGGATTTAACTTGGAATAAAACCTGACTGCTTTGGAAACTTACTTGCTCGCTTCTACTCTTTCTTAGCGCGCTCCAACTCGCCGACCAAGGTCACTAAGACCCCATCTACCTCCTACAGGGGGACGACTAAGCTTTTCTCTAAGTAAATCGCCACGCTACCACGTTCTAGATCTACATAGGAATGGCCCATGAGTCTACTCTCTCTCAGGAATATTTGCGGGACGAGTCTATGAGTTGAAGTTCCAATAGCTCTAATAGTAATCAATCTAATTCTTTAATTAATCAACACCCAAAGGAGGACGAGCTAAACCGCAACATTATATTTGTCTTTTTCGCCTTCAAACAGATGTTACAGGTACTCACATATTGCTTTATGTCCTGTTTCATATGTCGTACAAGGGACACTATTGCACTGTCCGAGATGTTTGTTTTTTTGTGGCCCACGAGCCGATAGGCGAGTGGGTTACGAAAAAAAACAACATCGAGGACAGTGTAATAGTGTCTCGAGTACCACTTTCGAATTTAGGTTCTATATTTACTCCAATGTTGCTATGCTTACCTTATATGGCTATGTTTACTGGGGACAGGAAGTCATACCACACGCGTGGAACTGGTGCAAATTACCACACTACTCCCGCCCATACAAATAGCATGTGGTACATATACCAACGTGGAGTAAATAGCATTGAATTACAGATTTCTTCCAAGCTTCTACCATAGAAAAGAAATAGCTCTTGCTATGCGGAAGCGATGGCTGAACAAGGTAAAACACCAGGGTATAACCAACGATAAAAACTCCAACGATTGTTATATTGGAGAGAAATGTCTAAACCTTATTGAGTGTAAGATGTCTATCAACGATTAATTCTGAGCAAAAAGGTCAAAAGGGAAAAATTCGACAAATGGCAGACCTTCCTTAAACTTAACGACAAGCAATTCGATGAGGTTGACTGGAGAAAAAATTTCTGCCTTCCATATAAAGTCACTACGGAGACCAGACTACAAGTTTTCCAATACAAAATCCTACACTTAACCCTAACATGTAATAAATATTTGAAAGATATCCAAATCAAAACGAGACATAAATGCGACTTTTGCTTAGAAAAAGACGATATACAAAAACTGGATAGTACTACAAGCAAAAGCCTTTGCGTATAGGCAGAGATTATTCGGGAAAGGAGTATTAAAGCAATTATTATTAATGTACGAGCATAAAACAAGATGCACAGTAGTCATCTACTCTCATACATTTCACACGGTCAAAAAAGAAGAGAAATCATATGGTGAAGACTTAAAGCCGATATCGAAGAACACATATAAGAATATTTAAAATAAAATAAAAAAGACCCAAAATGTTCAAAACAAGGGGATCCTATGAAAAATCATGTATGATAACCCCCCTCAATGTCATGTTCTCTCTCGATATAAACCAAAAGCCCAGTATTGCTATATTCTATTCCTAAAATGTTCTGACTTGCCATACACATGGTTACATAATTGGTTGTTTTCATTTTCCAGACCCACCGATATGAGACGACAAAATTTAGCATTGTGAAAGCCTAGATGGCAGGGTAAAGAAAATAAAGATTTTTGTTAAAAAAAAAGAAAAAAGCTCACTGTCTATAATTATATAAGTATGCCCCGGGGGTCTACTTAGGCCAGCTTCGTTGTGGACAGATTGCTTTGTGTATGGACAGGTATGCATGATCTACTTATTACTTAGTTATAGACAGCTAGGTATACAGTGCTGAGTATGTATGATGCATCAGGGGGGTAAGAGTTATAGTATAGTTTTACCAGCCTTTAAATATTTTATTTCATTGCCCCTGGGGCATAGCTATATGTGCAAGATCATTATTAGACGCTGATTCCTAGTTAATGAGTGAGAAATGAGAGGATGAGATGAGCGGGTGATAAGGGTTGTTATGATGATAAGATGTGGTCAGGAAAATATAGAGAAGAAAACGCTTTGTTTGAATACATGGGAATCCAGCTTTAAGCACCACATTCAATAGGAAAATAGGAATAAGACATCAATTTCTAACTACTATTTAATCCAAAAAACTTACCCGATGCTCCCATGGAACTGTGTGTCTTTGCCGCAATGAAACTTGTGCCGGTCCGGGTCTCATATGCCCTTCTTGAAGCCTCGGCTGTTATCAATTAAATGCTGAAAGACAATACAATAATGAGCAATTACATTAGATTTTTTTGCAACCCGTGATTATGTGAATAGATATGATGTGAATAAATATGATTGTTCCATCAACAGAGAGAAAAAAAGTTCATGACCTTCGTTTCAGCATACATATCAATGGTAGGGGTGCGGTAATCACATTTAAGGGCTACCCTTAACATTCTGTTATACAGAGCTGTATGTTCCATAATAATGGTAACAATTGTATGTGGTGTATAATGCATAATGTACACACATTGATAGATGAATGTTTTGTGATTATATCTGGCTTGTAGGATTTTAGGATACTTGGATAAAATGCATTGATTACCTTTCCCCCGAGCACACCAGTTTCCACACAAATATTAATTTTATCCATTGACGACATTCTTTCTTTTGCATTACATTAGACTTTCCACGTGCGGCGGGAATTTTACTTCATGAACTTATCAAGGAAAACAATATCTCCAACGTTAAATACATCACTGATCTAGGTATGTATTCATTTCAAGGGATTCCTAAGCTAGAATTAAAAGTAGATCAAAAGAGTGTTTATAAGGTGCTGGTGTCTGTCAGCTTGGGGATAGGGGTATATCTTTGATATATTAATTAGGTATATCTTTGTTTATCAGTAATAGATTGTAGCACTTATCGACCGTAACTGTTTCAATTGATACATTGTTTCGTATCAAATGCCTTTATACAATCATAACACTGACCTACGAATCATGTATAAATTTATCTGGATGCCTGAAATGCTCATTCATCAACCTTTGCTGATCGTGATGCTGATACAAATATTTCCCTGTCTGCATGTTAATCTCCCATGAACCTGCAGATCCGACACAACAAAAACTACACCGTTTAATAATTATGTTCAAATATTTATAACATACAATGATGATCAAAGCGAAAATGTGTTTTCGGCGTGACAGGGTGTCTTCAATTCTAGTGAAATATAATATGTTTACTGATGTCACTAATTGTATGCCTATTGTATAATTATTCAGAGGTTGTTATGGATATCGCCGTCGAACATTTTGACATAGACTGTTATCACCTAGATAAGGGTCAAATAGAGTTACTACTGATGAAGTCTACAGATGAGTTAATCAATGTGATAATACACTGCGATTCATTGAATAAAAGTATGGTATGTATTGTATTATTTTGTTCAATGTTAGTGGAAATCTAGACACTTGAATTAAGAATGCAACAACAAGTTTTTATAATTACAAGGCAATCAGTTTTAAAATATGAAAAAAGTGAGTAAAAGAAATTTCTGATCGATTTAGCAGAGATTGTAACTTTAATGCCATGATGTATTTTACATTCAGAAAGCTCTGCATACTATCCTGCTGGGATGGCATGGAAACGCATTGTCCTTAATGCTCCCACTTTTCAACATAATGATTGTTACACCACATCTTCCGTTACCGCGATATCTGTCAGATTACAAGCAACAACATATGGCGAAAGTGATATTTATTACTGAAAATGCAGTAGGTATAGAAATGAAGGTTCTTTTGTGATAGACCTAAAATTGAACTCCTTTCAAAGATCAATTTTCATGGAGGTATCATGTGCCAATAGTACAATTACGGTTGGATTCACAGTAGTACATTTGCAGTGGACGCGATGGCAATTGCTTTGTATATAAATGCACTAGCAATTCATAATGTAATTAATATTGAAGTACCAAACATCCAAAGGTAAAACCAATGCACCTAGCGTGGTGACGCGGTGCACATATAACCTGCACGATGAGACCACTAAGCAAAAAATAATGACAGTAAGATTATATGTGAATTAAATCGGGGTTTTATTTACAAATCTAGCAAAGCAGCATTTTGTCTGGAAAACCTCTTTTTGAGATGACCACGACCTGTTTGTCGAAACATTCTTATGACAAATAAAGAATTCTCTTCTTAATTTATTCATATTGATTTTATTCGCCATGTAAGTCACAGTCATTTTTTTATAAAAAAGTTGTTACAATTTAAAATGCGAATGATTAAAATGAAATAAATGAAAGGGTTAAAGACAATTCTTTGTCTTGTTAAATTACTGGGCGGATTTCAAATATATTAGGGAAGTATTTGCATTCGAAGATATGCCACCATACTCTTTTTATTTGTGCCGAACAGCAGCCTGGATCTTCGGACCCCAAGGCACTCCCGGTTGTCACTAACCACTCCAACCTGTGCACTGCCTATTCATACTCCTTCGACCAGAGCCTGAGTGAGTACTCGTTGGAGGCTACTATTACAAATGAAGGCAAAATAAAGGGGTCGCTTCAAGCGCTATGGAAACCAGCTTTTCAAGGCTTACACCAACGACACATCCGCGTGGGCTATATTGAGGTGAGATATATCCTAAGTGTTTAAATATTGATAGTCTATACAATGAGCCCATAGGACAATGGAATCCCTAGGTTGGTCAGTGACTGTAACGTATATTAAGTTGTCCATGTGATCTCGTGACGATGACATGTGCTTGAGTAAACAGCTATTGTGTCATATTGGATAACTATTCTTAGACAGATGTGGGTATCCATTTCATATGATATAATAGTGCCAACAATACCTTAGGGCATGCAATAACTTGCTAAATATCAAACATTTGCTGACTATTACAAATAGAATAGAATAGAAAAACTTTTTATTTCAGTCAATGACTGCAGTCAAGGGAATGTCTCCAGCAGATGGGAGGTATTCATGCCCCTCGTGCTATTTTACAATCTTGGGTGTAGTAAAAGACAATACTGCAGCATTCGATGAAGGCTGTCAGCTCTCTACTATCATGGTCTTATTATAAATTATTTACACTGTTCTAGAATACGGCTTGAGTCATTACAATACTTATTACTCGAATTATCACTTATCAATCGAACAAATGAAACTGGATAATACCTTGTTTTCTATATATTCACTTGTTCGTTTTGTTGTTACACAGAAGGGGAAATTGGCATGACATGGCATGCACAATCTAGAATATTTATAAAGTATTTTAAAGGTACCCACACAACAAGGAGACATATCCTCTTTAAGACAGGCACATATTAATTATGCTGTCCTCTTTCCATCCTGATCATAGCGAGGCTATCTCAAGCCTTATTGTTTTTAGTTAATTTTGTGAAATTTTAGTTAAAAGTGAAATTTCCTATTTTGTGGTCTATTCCAAACCTATTTGGAGGTCATCAGACAGCGTATTAATTGACATGTTCTTCATGGTGTAAAGCCAAATCATCTCCCAAATTATTTGGTGTATGCCAGAATCAATAACTGTCAATATGGCTGTCTTTCATCTTCGTAAACTTAGGGAATCGTCACTGAAGTTGATAATGTTAGTATAGCACTATCAAGACGCTAACAAATTGCAATATTAATAATAATGAATAATGACAATTTTGAAGACAAAACATGAATTCAGTATTTAAATTTAAAGAAATGATTGAGAAAACTAGTGTTCAGTTGATTTAGCTGGGAAGGGATTTAGCTAGTGTCACGAAGGTCCGTGCTAAAGCGAGATATTTATTCTTTTTGGCAGCAACCCATCTTTCTGATGAGTTCACTGCAGGCTGACAATCAAACCAGGACGTTCAGGGGAATTCTCCCAAATTTACTGGATATCCTCGCCCATACCATGAATTTTACGTGAGTTCTCTTGGTTCCATACATAAAATCTCAAATATTAGAACAAACTTAGATTTTTTAACGAGGTAAAATCATCTCGCAGAACTAAATATCGGTAGATTTCCATCATCAAGAAGATGTACACATCACCATGCATTATTCTGTAATTTTGAGCTTCACAATTATATAGATACGTAATGGTTAGAGCAGAAGATGGAAACTTCGGTGCCCAAAACGAAGCTGGAGAATGGAATGGACTTATCGGAATGTTGTTGGCACAAGTACATTGAATTATAGAATTTATACTGTTTATTACTTAAATTAAACGTACAATATCTAATGAACATATAGAATGGGTTTTTATTGGATCTTATTGTTTGAGCTACGGTTGTAACATCGATTGTTTGGCGTAGAACTAACATCCTGTCAGACACATACAGCCTGAAAGATTATATGCAAACTCAATTATACTAAGAAATGTACTCAACTAATATAATGTAAAAGTAATTAGAATCCAACATTCGCTCATATAAAACCTCGTATAAAACAGGGATCCATTAATAAGTAAACGTTTAAAAAAAAATGTTCTGGTTTATATTCTGAAGCATGTATATACAAGTTGTGGGTCTATTTTCTAGAAGATTGACATGGCGTTGACAACACTGACAATATCATCACATAGACGAGAAGTGGTTGATTTTACTTGTGCCTTCTGGGAAGACTCAGTCATCGCTGCCTATATGGATCATTTACCTACAGCTAATTGGGCCTATTTGTTTCAACCTTTCAATGTAAGATAGGCATTTTTGATAAGTCTTATAATAGTTGTGCATTAGAGGTATACATTGGCCATGAAAAGTCAGGGCGTCAGAAAGTGAAAAATCGACAGCTCTACATAATATAGTAAATTAGTAAATAATAGTACATCTAGTAAATTCTACAATGATACACACTATAGGCATAATATGAATACATGTATATTGAATGGTATTGCGCTGATTAAAAGGAAATTGAACATATTCTAATCCCTGACCCGAAAACATTTATTTAGGGACAGCCTAAATAAATCTAAATAAAAAGGAATAAATCTGAATAATACAAAGATGCAAAGAAGGGTGAAGGCCAAGTAAGAATATCAAAGCTATAATGGCAAGGAATAATTGTTTTTGTCTACGTTGTTATGACACTTTCTTCAGTAATGAAGCAAACATAGCTGTTCGTCAAATGTGCCGGTGATTATGGGTTTAAAAAAATTTACTTTCGAATGACTTTCCATGAATAATTTCTGAAAATTGGACGTTCAAAACGTATTATTCATTAACTTTTCAGTTGGAAGTCTGGATAGTTGGACTGTTTACTTTTATCTTCGCTAGTCTCATAATATGGATGCTAGATTCAGCCGTGATTCAAAAGGTGGCAGCAGCACCGATGGTAAAGAGCACAAAGCCCACCACCAAAGAACACTTTTGGAATGTGTATGGAGGCTGCTTGTATCAAGGTATATATTACTTGTTAGCTACTGTCTGTGCAGTTTTGAGACTATAACCACCTTAGTCCTTAGTTAGTGCCTGTATGGCTTGCATTATTAAAGGATACATGACCAACATTGACAGTTTAGTTTATAATCCCGAGGTGAAGTCGAGGGTTTATGCCCAAACAGTGCCCAAAATGGAGGCTATAGTCTCTGCCTCCCCTCCTCTCATGTTTGTCATTGATCCTTTGATGGACCGGTCTGAACCTATAGGACTCCTGCGTCATATTGTAAGGACTATTACCAAGTTTATATGTTAATAAACTAATAGATAAAATCTGTTAATTTCCGATTCACAAGGGTTTCAGATTTAATTATTACCAACCCCATTACCCCAATACTGTGGTGGAACGATTGTAGCCGGATGATTGTTATGCTATTTTATGAGCTTCTCTTTGTCTTGTTTATTGTCTGTCTTTTCTAAGGGGTCCTAGCACATTTACATGAACTATATCAACTATATGCAAATATTGTCCTTTAATTATAGCGTTTTACCTCAACCCGGCGTCCACATCAAGCTGTGTGGTTATCGCTGCCTTTTGGTGCGTTGTTGTTTTATGGGTGGCGGCCTACAATGGGAACCTGAAGGCAACAATGACTGTCCCTGAAAGGGGGTCCACATTCCACTCATTACAAGCTGCCCTGGATGCTGGTGTCCAAATGGCCGTCAACAAAGGTGGTGCAAATCGCCATATTTTAGAGGTAAATAAACTATACTGCTAGAATGGATCTTGTCTAGGAGACGGTCATCATTCTTGAAACACTTGGCCACCTATGACATGACACATTTTGACTTTAGGTAAAGCAGGTATGATACACCAATAGTAGTAGAGTGAGAGTCATTTGTGCCTCGCTTGGGTACATTAGGGTACCCTTCAGGCAACTCCCCACTGAACCACCAGGTGGCGTCCCAGTAAGGGGGGTGGTTAGGCAACCCCCCACCCAACCACTAGGTGGCGTCCTAGTAAGGGAGGGGCTTGGGGAGGGGAGGGGGAGGGGGAGGGGGAGGGGTGACGCCCTAGTGGGGGTGGGAGGGTAGGGGAGGGGAGGGGGTTAGGTAACTCCTCAACCAACCACTAGGTGGTGTCCCAGTGAGGGGAGGTTAAGGGAAATTATTTAATACACACCCCAACCACTAGGTGTCTCCATAGTTGGGGAGGGTGCATTTACCCCACACATTAGCTCCATGCCTAACAACTAGAGAATTATCCGCTATAGGTGGGGTACATAACACACACTCAAATACGTCTCCCTTTTTAAAAATTTCTTTTCACCCCCCTCATATTGATGCATACCCCCACCCCCTTTAAATAAAAGACACTGCCGTGACCCAGGATAACTCCCTCCCAATTGAGCTATCAAGGCGTCTGTGATTTGTTGGAGAAAGTTGGGGATATAACATGACATACAGTAGAAGTGGCTGAGGTTATTTTCGATCTAATGATCCCCCAATTTATGTGTCATCGCACCTGTGATTTCGTGGGGGAATATGGGGATATATGCTCTCATATAGTACAAGTTGTGGCAAGTATTTATTATATGACAGGGTGTTCAAACTATTAACAAACTGCTATTGCTGGAGTTACACATTTTGGTTTTTGAGATATTGCGCAACAGTCACACAACACTCACATTATATATGTTTGTTATGTGTGCTACACGTCAAATCTTGTGAGTGTTATAGGTGTTGGGTGGAGCATTATAATGCGGTGGTTAGGTGTTAGAAATGGGTTATAAAAGGTGTGGGAGGGTGAAGTGGGAGACTATATCTCCACGATATATTATAGAGAGGAGGACATTTGACATCAACAAACCAATATTTAGGCGCATTACGAACCAAAATAGACTATAGCGAAATGTCTTTAATATTTAATAGCGCGCTACTAAAAGGGGGAGAAGTAAAACTTTCTCGCAGAGAAGGGTATGAGCGATATTTTTTCACAATCAGGTGGATGTTCGAGGGAGGAGATGGTCTGGAAATTGCCAAATTTCTTTGTGGGAGAAGACCACAGTTGACGTATTACTCTGCTATTGGAATATCAGTGCCGTTTTTGGACTATGAGAGTTTTAAAGAGTTGAGCTCTCAAAGAGCCAAGTTACTCCGTTTGTGTTCAGCTGATCAGGGTTCATCATTTAATGTTGGCACGTGGGTTGTTGCAAGGACTGATATTGCCAAACACATGGTGACATTTTCAAGTGGAATAGTGCATATCGACTGTAATAAGAAGGAGTGTCGGAAAATGATTTCCAAAATGGATGCCATTCTCCACTACTTAGACCCAGGGCATTTAGGGGGTGAGTTGCTTTTAATGTTATTAATTTTTGTCTTCTAAAATGAGAAAATAAATGAAATTGTTTATGGTAGGGTGTGTAAATTTGAGAAATTATAATTTATTTCTATTTGTTTAGGAGGTGTCGACTAGACTGGAAGGATACTTTTCGATGCGGCTACTATAACAGGAATTCGACAATAGGGGGTAGCAAATTGGGGGAGTGGGGAGATTATTTGATTTTTGAGGGAATTTTACATTGTTGTATACAACAAATAGACGTGGAAAAGAAATAAAGACTCAAAATTTATTTTAGAGCGTTGTTTTCTTTTTTCTATTATTATATTGTTTGGGAGGCGGTAACACGGGTAGCCATATCGTGAATAGGGATTCGCGTGAGGGAGTCAGGATGGCGCAAGAGGGAATTGAAGTGGTAAAATACCCCAAATATAAGGATATATGTGTAAGGCGTAGGACATATGAATCCGGACATCATGTTGTGTGTCCCGATGAAATGGCTTATAACGGCTTGTTTCATTTGGGTTCTGGTTCATACCAGTGTTATAACTGCGGAATTGTGTTGCATTCTTGGGTTGATGGCGATATTCCGGCTGTGGAACATTTGAAGTTTTCCCCTGTGTGTCGAGTAGCAAAAAAGAGGGTTAGAGCAAATGCGCACATAACACATATAATGTCTCATTTGCTTACAAAATTGGGTGATCTGGAAAGGAGCATGGTCAACTTTAAGACAAAGAGTGATTTGCGCAGAAAAAATAGGAAGACAGACCAACATAAAATGCGAGAAATTGTTGAAAGATGTAATTCCTATTTTCAAGAGAGTGATGGGGATTGTTGTTAGCGAAAATTATCATCAAAATATATACAATATTTATATGCTTGCTTTTCCCCAATGGGGATGGCCGGTAGGGTGGATGTGTAGTGTGTGAAAGGGGCGTAGACAGGAGTTCCCTCTACTAACCAATAGAAGTTTTAGTTTCAAGATAATCTCGGATTAAGTGAGAGGTGGTGGGGGAAAGAGGGTATATATAGCAGCATTTCAGAAGGGAGAGGACAGTTGGGGTATAGGAGAAATATATACACAATCACAACACTGTTGCCATAATCGACATCTATCAACCAGAATATCAGATCGATATCCATTGACCATCAAATTGGACATTGAATTGCAACACTTCACAACTACACTACTCAACTACTCAAGTCTACTCAACTACTCAAGTCACCATGTCGAATGTAAGTTACTCTCATATTTATATTGATATACTTTTTGTTATTGAGCTAAATTCTAGTGACATGTAAATTATGGGATGGATTTAATGGGGGTGGAGGGATGGGAGGGGAGATTAGACAGTCAGAATGCTGATGAATAAATGAAGTATTGAGGAACACGAGAGTAATACAGTTCAATTATATTTCTCAAATTCAGATTAAGAAAGCAGCGTCATCCAACTCTTTCATGAAGAGGAGGGGAAAGGCGGCTGCAACTATGGAAATGGTGGATGATGTGGGAACGTCTTCATCCACATCTGAGGTGAGTACACTTTTTGAAAGAGCGCATATCGGATTTTTTATTAACACACGTAATTTGCATACAAAATATGTTACACGTAACACACATATGTTTAATTGTGGATAGTTTAAAAGATGGGATTTCAGTCTAAACAATCACGTGTTTTTCAATTTTAAAAGACAACTTCGAACATATTCATTATGTGTCTAATATTTGTTGCGTTATTTGCAGGTGGAAGAGCCAGTGGTTGTTACCCCCCGCGCAAAAAGGGCTAGGTTATCGACTCCCATAACAGTCTACGCGCACAGTACTTCTGCAGGAGGGGGAGATTTCCCTCGCGCGGATATCAAACTGACTGAATTCTTGTGTCTGGAACCGAATATTAAGGACAGTGCGCCCGGTTTTGAGCTCAGGAGGTGGAAGAGCGTCCAGACCGGACCAAATTCGGTTTCCCTCCAAAAAGTTGCGAGGACTGTGTGGCTGACATATCGCCGTTTTATTATATTAGTCGAGAACTTGGAGACATTTAAAGAATTCTTGGACAATCCGAATGGGAGTAAAATCGCGATATGCGTTCATTTGGGGGGCGCATATTACGCCACAGTAGAAAGGGGGTGGGCACGCCTCGATGTACGCAAGTGGTGGAAACCACAAGACCACAAAACACTCGCCCCCTCAAAAACGGGCATATCTATATCGCTAGCAGAAATAAATGAACTAATAACATCGTGTGAACAAGTCGTGGATAAATACCCCCTTTTATTCACAAATGATATGGTCGAGTGCCCCCATGTTGATGAGGCGTTTTGCCCAGAATGTTCGCCATATGGGGATGTTGTGCATCCCAAATGTGTAAATTCCGTTTAACCATCTCAATTTTGTGCATCCCAAATGTGTAAATTCCGTTTAACCATCGCAATTATGTGTGAATTATTGTTTGCTTATTTTAAAGTGAAAAATACATTAAATATGTACATTTAGGGGGATTATCATAATTTTTAGACAAATAAAGATACAGAGTATATAAAGAATTGAGTTTATTGTTCATTTGCTTTAGTTGGAAATTGACATCGGGATCGAACGAAGGAGCGAGTACATAGGACACAATGGCCCATTCAGAATATCGTGATAAAGAGACGAGTCTATTTCGCAAATTAACAAGGATCCTTAAGGGTGCTTTATGTTGCACAAATTCTAATATTGTAAACCAATCGATTAAAATTTCTAGCCCTTGCAACATTAGTTGTTTTCAAACCGAATGCATATTTTACAAAAGGAGAACAAGAAGGCGGGCAACAAGACAGAGACGTGAACACGCGAATGAGCGATAGTTGTACAATCTTTATTGATATTGGGTAATCCACTACATTTAAGAAATAAACAAATTTAACAAACAATATGTTGTTGTTATATTATTCGACAAATGTAGATATTTCGAATCCCCATATCGCCTTTTATGAACGTGGTAATGACCAAGTCTCCAAATACTCCATTAAATCTGAAAAGTAAAAATAGATCACATAAGGGAGAGTGCATATATAAAATCGATAGAAATATGAATTAATAATAAGGATAAAAGAGGATATATCGAGAAAACACCCACCCGGTGTAGAAGGAGGCTCTTCAAGTGATGCGAAAAAGTTGTCAAATGTGAGAAGTTCATGATTTTGGCGAGCAGACGACTCCATCGGCAATTCCTCTGGAGTGTTTCTGCAAGAGTTCGTAGTATTTATTAGTTGTGCGCATAAATATGTGTGGTAATATAATCTTATGGTAAACAAAAGAAAAAATGAAAACGAAAACGTAGTGTATATGTCACGTACATTTCATTTGGGTGTTTTCCAACGACAGTTTCATTGGCTGGTGGAGAGGGTGTGTCCCCTTTTTCTGTTTTAATCCCACAATCATCTACCAAATGTTGAAGGATGTCACATCTGAAATACATAAGACAATCGTCATGAGAGGGGGAAATATGAGAACTTCAAATTATCGGGTAAAGGCGCATGACATATTATGTGCTGTTTCCAAAAAGCGAGCATTAATGTACATACCGTTTGGGTGACTTTGTCGGCCAATTGTGTGGTGTTTTTGTCGCTCTTTTTACTCGTTTCACTTTATCCTTACTCCCAAGTGGTCTCCCTCGTTTTCTAGAAGGATGTTTTGCGGCTGTTGAAATATCCATTTCTTTTTTGGGAGGGCCGCTGGGTTGTTCCCCAACATGTAATTTTGAAACAAGACATTTCAGTGTATCTTGCTCAAAATACTCTATTTTGTCGTCGAGATTTTTGTCTGCATCTTCCCCATTCCAATTCGCCGACACATCCACCATCTCATTTCGCACTTCCCCCATAATTCGTCGAAGCTTTTTTTCGGCCACTAGATCGGCTAGATACCTTAAATTGGAGGGTGAATTATCAATAATGTATTACGCTTGTTAAATATGGTAGTGTGTAGATGAGATTTAATTGTTGAATGTGTGTGTAAAATAAATCATACCTGATTCTCTTTGTCATCCACTTTGTGATGTCGATTGGGATTTCCATTCTGAAAATTCCTATAGTTTAATTCCCCTCCAAGTAAAGCGACTTTGCGATGTCACTTTCTCAAAACAGAATAGAGTTAAAATGCAACATTCTTATTTTGAACTAAATTTCCACCCCATATATTCAAATACTCCAGTCCCCCTCGAAACTCCGCCTCCCCCTTTATTCCGACTATAAACCCCTAATCTAAAATCCGCTTGTACAACAAGCACCATTAAATCACACGATCTCTTACACCCTTTATAGTCCACTTCCTTAACCAAACTATCCTCATGAATGCTTGTAATCCCCCCTACTCACAAAGAATTTACTTTACTCATTCAGATTTACATATATTAACTGACTATAAGATGCTTAAGGGCAAATCGCTAACACCTTCAACTCACTTTAAAGTGGCGCGCAGCGCAGTGCTGACACCTAACGAGAAACACAGACACCCTCATATGTCCCCTAGCGTAACTTTCCGATACACGAATTCTCGCTTATCCCACGAGATATCTACGCAAATAGACCCACGAGTTGTATCTTTTTAAAATGAATGCCGCTTAATTCATATATGGGGGAAAGATTGGGGATAATATGATGAGAAAGAGATTTTATCCAGGCGATATAAAAAGTGTTCTAAAACTCCCGACGAATGTTCACTTCCGGCGCACATGTTGGGGAGATAGACACGAGGACAGACATATAGCGGGAAGCAAAGATGGATCGAGTTGGATGTCTGTATTTCCTATTTTGTTTGTTTGCAACGCTGTTCAATTGTGCATCATGTTTGAGAAGAAGGGAATATGATTGCGGCGAACGACAGGGGACGTGCACATGCACCAAAACATCCATCACATGCAGGGGTCTTGACGCATATCCATCATCGATCGCTGTGGCGCCTAAACACGTGCTCTCGCTGGATTTGTCAGATGGCTACTTGGAGCTTTATGACTCAAAGTTTTTTAATCGCTTCCCCAACTTGAAGGTGGTTAATGTGGAGACGTCAAAGGTTGAATTCAAGTGCTCATCGATCCCCCCCAAAATATCCTTCAAAATATATGCTGGGTGCGATGAGCCAACATCATCCCCGATTCACACGTGGAAGAAAGCAGCCGTTATAATCCCCATGATTGCAGGAGTTCACTACGGTAAGCTCACTTGGTATTAGCAGATAAAGGGATAAGTTCTCTTCTTCATCGTGAATTACTCCTCATTATTGGGGATTATGTTGATGAGGGATTTGAAAGAGGGGAAATGTGAATACAGAACTGACGTAAATAAATGGGTTAAGTCTCAAATAATCCCACCCAACTTTGATCGAGAAGACTGCTTGACGATTGATTTGCCCGTTGGGTGTGCATGCATTATTTCGTATGCATTAGTTTGCATCCAATCCCAAACAATCTCTGACCCTGGGTATGACCATAAAGCGCCTTTCTGTCTCTTTTCTTCGTCTCTCTCCCTCCTTCTCTATCTCTATTTCCTGCGTATGAACCACCCAATTTAAATGATGATATTGTGGATCAACACCCTCCAAATATGGGTCATTAGTTGTTTAATTGATTTGTGATGTAAAGTCGAGTTTTATTTAATGGGAATGCCCGCATTTATTCACACAGCTGGCAAACGAAACCGAAAGACAGACGATGCTACAACTGCAGAAGCGACTGTAGAAGCAACTCTACCAACATTACCCCCACCCCCGAACCCCACAACCATTGGGAAAAAGCGAAATTACGGAAAACCCGATGTCAAAAAGAATTATGATCCCCCAAGACGTAGTGAGAGAATTAAAAACCTGGCTGACAATGTTCGTGAGGAAGGACGTAGGACACGAGGACAAGGGTGGAAAAAAGTGGCTGGACGAAATGATGACCTGTATTTCGGAATGACCAAGACGCAACTGGCCCCCTTCTTTTGGGTGGCAGTTATTGTCTTCCCCATTATTGCAATATCATGCTTTTTGGTTGTACTAACAATGTGTTGTCGTTCGAAGTTTTGTTGTGTAAGAAAATGTATTTATTATTTTACTACTCTATGTCACAACAGTCACATATTTAAGGGGGACTACTGCCTGCAGTATAATATGGCGTTCTTTTTATAAACCCCTTTCCTCATCCCCCATTGTATTATGGGTTGTCCCCCATCTATTTGGAATTATAGTTCCTATTTGGTGAAGTATATCACATGTATATTTCATAACGACGCCATCAAACTATATAATCACGTATTTACTACTCTATGTCACAACAGTCTCATATTTAAGGGGGTCTACTGCCTGCAGTATAACACGACATTCTTTTTATAAACCCCTTTCCACATCCCCCATTATGGGTTGTCCCCCATCTATTTGGAATTATAGTTCCTATTTTGTGAAGTATATTACATGTATATTTCATAACCTCGTCATCAAACTATATAATCACGTATTAATTAATCCATATTTCATATAATTTTCATTATATATTGTTATTCATTTATTTTTTAAATAGGGGCGACGTGGGGGGAAACAGAAGTGTCCGGGTTCACTACTAGGTGAAACGAATGAGGTAATTCCATTATTTATTTATTGGGGAGACATATATGTGGGGTGACAAATTAGAAAGTGGGGAGTGATTTAGAACACAGTAATAACATAATAAGTGCACACAAAATCGTAAAATAATTGTTTTTAAAAATTTTATTGGTTATTCTCTTGTCAACTCACATTTGAATCGAAATTATGTTGTTGTTTCATATTTATTTAGAAGAACAGCGATCAAAGCGATGAAGAGACAACTGTATTCGCACGAAGTTCATCAGTTCTCCCTCAACAACAATCAGACCTTTTCGCCTTCAAACAGGCTACACTAAGAAAGGTATACATTTTTATTCACAAAACTCTAACGTTTCTCACATAATCTATCTCCATTTGCGCGTGACTTTTACAATAAACAATTGCTGTAATAGATTCTGTTAATGCTGCATCAAATGAAGCATATATGCGAGTTTGTCCTTTTCTTAAAAGGGGTAATAACCCCTGTTTTGAAGAGGATAAATCAAATTTAAAGAACGTGAAATTTGATTTATATGAAGCATAATCACAATATACTTCCCCTCGAATTGGAGACCTGCAAATTGATGAGTATGCTTGTATATAGTTGTCTTCTTCGAAATTACACTTTATTGGTTCCCCAGGCACAGACCTCCCATCAAGATAAAATGCAATTTCCCGAACCCCGAAATTTCCGAATTTAAAGGGATTTTTCTCCCACTGACCTGCGGCTCTAATAGACTCCACAAATAAAATGCAAACAGATTCTGGGACAGAGTCCATTAGTATATTACTTTCACACCACTGTCTATTTCCCGTCCCTATTGTGTACATTCTAACGTCCCCCTTCACATACGGGTATATGGCGGGATTTTCTTTTAAAAGCTCGTTATGCGCAATCATCACATCCGGATTTATTTTAATGTGGCACATTTTCAAAACAGCTGATTTTATCACAACACGATATTCCACATAAACATTTCCAGCGTTTTTTTCACAATTCATTGATCGAAATTCATCAGTTGACTGGTGTAGAACAATTTTTATTGGAACCCCATTTATTATTGGTTTGCTCTGATTCATAATACCCAACCTGATTGGTCCTTCAAATTCGGCTTCATTCCCATCTTTTGTGAGCTCAAATCGCTTTTTAAAGCCTGGATTTACAGTTACGAGCCCACTGTCACAACTATCAACATCGTTTCCACCATCTAATGTATACCCCTCTGTTATGAGTATTGTTTTTCGCTCACTATCAGTTGTTTCCATCATCACATCCGCAAAAACTTTAAATGGATAGTTTAAACCAACTCCAACAGCTGTGGGTTGATCATTTATTAAAACCTCAACTTGTCTGAACAAAGATGATAATGGCAAGTTTGATAACCCCACTTTTTTATCTGCAGCTGTTATTGGTTGACCTGTCGACACTCTTTCAATTTGAACTTTAACATACAGGCGAGTTTTTTTAAGACATATATAATCCCCCGAGTTTCCACTAATATAGAATTGTATTGGGGATCCATTATTGATTGAGGATGTGGGTGCGTATCCCCTGTATTCCTCATACTTTACAGCCGAATTTACACTAATGGGAGCAAATAAATCCAAGTCATCATCATGAGCTTCGGCGAAGTTGTCCCGCATGTATTCCATGGTGTAAGTGAATTGAAGCGATGTTTTATGAAGTTTTTTTCTTTTTGGATGGTGACCGTGATTGCGTGTTTTCCTTCCTCTTTTTTCCGCGTGAATGCCCCTTTTGCAGCGAATTCACAAAATTTATAGCTTTGGATGTTTGCGGCTTTTTTGGTTTTTTTTTTTTGAAATTATTGGGCGACGATATGTGTGCAATGCTTTCAGTATTTTTAACACCATCCTCCTCAATTGTTTGCTCCCGAGCCAATGCTTTATTTTGTTGTATAGTTTTCTCATTTTCGGACACCATCTTAACAACAACTTTAGAATCATCCTTCTTACTTGTACCTCCTTCAACTCTGTAAACTCCTCCCTTCTTTTTAAACTTTTTGTTCAAAAGTCTCTTGTAGTGATTTTCCCACTTTTCAATTGATGTTGTGTATGGTACAAGTGACATCATATGAATATCACTTTTTTAATCTCAAGTGAAGTGTGCAGTATGATTTTGAGGCAGCGACTACATTTGGCATTCTATCCTCATCCGCTCTTATATACACCCTTATTTTTTGGATAAAATGTTGTGACACTGGGATATACATCGGCTTACCACGTACCTTGTGTTCAGGAAAAATGCTTAAAACAGGCAAATACTTCCCATACATAAAACTACATTGTACAATATCTGATAAAACTCTAATATTCAAGTTTTTACGCAAAAAATCGGCAGTTCCTATACTACGCTTTGTTGATGAGATTTGACAAGATTGTGGAGTTTTATCTTCTCTTTCTTCACTCACTTGTCGCGTGTTTCTAGGTCTTAAGCGGGGATCTCGCACATGTCCTCCACTAAGCCTAGGTCCTCCCTTTATTTTTTTTTTTTATTTTTCCTCTCCTTTTGTTTATTCTCCATTTTACCCCCACCCCCACCCTCCTCTTTTTTAGCGTTAAAATCCTCCGTTGTAGTCTGTTCTTCAAGTATTGGGGTTGTTGTTTGTGAAATAACGTCTCTCACACTTTCTTCTGTTATTTTTCTATCCCCCACAATGTTCCCATATGCATCCTCCATGTAAAAATCAATAAGTGCGCATTCCCACCCATGCTTTAAAGTAATGGAGCGCTCCAAACATATTGAAAAATCGAGGGGGGAATTAAAGGGGAATTTATCCAAACAGTCGCTTGAAGACGCAAATATATACATTTTATTTTCTCCGTCGCTTTTTCGTCGTCTTACCCCCAATTTCCCCTCCCTCTATATCCCTTATGTTGTGCACCTGCGACTTTAATGTCCACGTGCTCTCCGAATGTGGATATCCCAACCACTTGATGAGAACTTCTGTTTGCCCTCGTCTGTTTCTCCTCTCCTTTAGTATTTTCTCTATTTCATAATATGTATCGTCATCCACGTGTGTTATTTGGAGTTCTTCTTCATAAAAATGTCCTGAAATTGCTTCATTCTGCCACGACTTTATCGAATAAAACGGTGTGTGTTGTTTCACTAACCGTTCTGTAATTATGAATATTTCTTTTGTCACTTTTTCGTCATATGCTCTGTGAAACGTGGAAGGTATGTAAGTGAGACGCACTTTATCATTCACTTCAAATTTATAGGCTGCTTTTGACCACAAATACGGTTTTTCGTTCTCTATGAATTGTTTTTTCCACAATACATCCCTAGGTGTTTTTCTAGCCGTTAGTGGTGTCATCCCTATGCTAGAATGGGGTGAATTATTTATGGAGTCGACTATTGAATACAGAGCATCAACCCACCTATTTGTATTTTTAAACTTCATTTTTCGTTGTAGACGTATTCTTAATGTTTTTATTGCCCGTTCTGCAAAGTTGGCCTTCTTATCATTTCGAGTAGTAAAGTGGTGTACACCATAATTTTTATAGACTTCATATGCATTTTTGTTTGCAAATTCCGTCCCCATATCTGTCCTTAACACCCTAGGGTGAATATTTTCGAATACGCTCTCCATAGCTGTTGCACATTCAATCCCCGTTAATTGTTTCAGGGGTCTGACCCAAACAAAGTGGGTGAATATATCGACAAATATTAATATGAAGGCGAAACCATCATTATCGTTTTTAAAATAGTTCAAATTTAGCGTGTCCCCATCCCACTGATAATCCATTTCTGACACAACAACACGTGGTCTTTTAAAATTTTTAATGATCGGAGAAAAAAAAGTGTATGAATCCTGTTTCGATAACCATTCTTTAACTTGTTTTAGTGTTATTCGGTGTTTTCCTTCTCTCCGCAATTGCTTATACATCACATTTACACCCGCATATGCGGCACCACCTTTAGAATTATAATATAGGTTGTGGAGATATTTTTCTTTTTCATTAGTCATTTCTCGCTTTTCCTTCACACCTGCCATTCTGCACACACACGTCTTATTTACTTCAAAGGCACCCAAATCTTATGCAAATCACTCTTTACCTTATGACCAACGCTTTTTTTTAATTTAGATTTTTTGGGCTTTTCAATATTTTTTGAAGTTTTTTGAATTTTAAAAAAAGGATGATTTATCTTTTTGCCCCCATTAACAATGTCAATAGACTCTTTCTTATCCGGTATTCCGGGGGGTGGTAGACGAGTAATAGTAGTAGAGTCACTAATGTTGAGTGGGGGATGATCCGTATTTTCACGCCGCTCATTTCCTATTGCTCGATCCCCTTCTGAAAATGGGGTTGATTCCTCTTTTGGCGGTGGAGTGCCCCTGCCGTTGTTTGTCGTGACGCTGTCTCTCCCCAAATGTCCTTCCTCCCATGCTTTAGCTCCCTCCTTAAGTTTTTCGTATTTTTCGTACGGAACTAACACCATCTTTCTTGATTTTTTCATTGTAGTATTGATTCTAACTGCTCTTTTATACTACGAATAAGAATCAAATAATCGTTAAAGTGTTCTTGAATCAATATTAATTGCTTTTTTTTACACTGTCGAGGTACAGAAAGACTTGAAACGAATCTTTTCCTCTTGTCTATCTTCTTTTGAATGTCGGGAGAATGCGAGATATTCTTCAAGTTGGATGCAATTTCGCATAGAGCTCTGACTTGAGTAGGCGTAGCTGTGTAAATCAACCCTTTGGCTTGGACGCGACTTTTGGTGTTCAATAAAAGTCGTATGTAATCCCTCTCCTGCTTAATGTTAAATGTCATGGTTGTTTTTCGATCGAGGGTTAAAGGGGAAGTGAACATAAACAGACACGTCATTATTCATTTAATAGCACCTTTATTCAGAAAATGTTGGTTGTATCACAGTTCTTTGGGCGTATATACAATTACATCATCCCCAAAAATGTTTGTTTTTAAGCGCAAATCTGGCTTTAAAACATTTTGGTGGGGACTAAGGTCAACAACAATGTACCCATACGGTTTTGATAATACACAATCATTATAAGCTTCAACAAGTACATTTCCCATTCCAGTTTGTCTACCGAGGACAGCAATTTGGTTTACATCCCGCGTGTTTTTGGTTAATATGAAATAGTGGGTATTCACACTTATCGATCTTGATTTTTTACCTTGTTCATACAAGTTTTGAACAAGGTATATAATGGTGGCGTTGTTGTGGTGGGATATTCTAGTAAATAGCTGATCGGCTTTTACATCATTCACTAATTCCGACATCAAATCATCAATAACAACAATAATGTGTTCCCCCTGACTAGAAAAATCTTTTACATCCTCCTCCGAGGGTAAACCTTCGTGAAACATAATGTCCCCCTGCTCCTCCTCTTCAAATTTTTTCTGCCATGCTCCATAACAGTACATAACCTTCTCAGTTTTTAAAGAGAAGAGATCGTTTTTATGTCTCAATATGTTGAACAGTAGAGATGTCTTTCCTGAACCTGAAACCCCCGCTATTCCGATACTTGTTGGAGCTATGAAGAGGGGTCCAACTTGAAGTTCCATATCGATCACAATGTCTCAAACGTAGTTTACGTGTGATAGCCTCCCTAGATACATTGAAACTACCAAATAACACCCTGAAAGCAAGCATCAACCCAAATTCCCCACAATTTTTTCCCACAATTGTCCACATATATTTAATCCAGGGTGCATTTCTGGGGTCACAACTCTCGATAAACCAAATGTTAACCCACTAGTCCAATACTTATCAAAATCAGAACCGGGGTGTACAATCCGCTTGTTTTTCATCGTTTGTAAAATGCAACTAAAATCGCCCTCCATCAATTTATATTTCAACAAAATTATTTTTTCCATAATTGAATCTCGTTTATTGACCCAACCCACATTAATGTTGAATGTCATCCTTTGGAATAGCTCTTTTGTTTCCCCATACCCAACTTCTATTTCCCTACACAAATCGACTTTGTTGTGAAAAAGAGCTTTCTGGTATTGGAAGAGGTGGTCTATTGAAGTAAAGACTTTGCCCTCATAGTGCAAATCCCGCTTGTTGTATATGGAAAGAATGTCTAGACTCCCCTGGATTATGTAAATGTTGAGGGGATATGGGGATAAGACTAGATCTAAAGGCTTTGTTGTTGTCCCATCTGACATAACTTTTCTTTTACAATAAAAATAAGAAAAACCCACCTTTTTTTGCGAGTATGTACACATGGAATTTTTATGGTGGCGAAATCCCCTATTCTCCACCATATTACTTGTTTTCGTTTTTAAACAGTCTAAAAAGTGTGTGTATGGGTCATATACACGCGATTTGTTCACCCCCTTGCAACTCATTTTATACCCACTCAAATCTTTTAAAAAGTATAATTTCGAGCACAATGAAATCATCTCATTCCCCTCAGCCTCCAATTTAAATAACCCGGGTGTTCTTTTGTCATACTTTGAGTGGCTATCGCAGCATTTTCGTGGGAACCATGCAGTTGAAGTTGCTCCATACCCATCAACACACGAATCTGAAATTTGGTTGTCAAACTCGGTTTTCATATCAGGTTTAATGCACTCTGTTAAGTTGTTTTTGGAAAAAGAGATGTAAAGGCTGTCCGTATCCATCTGACAAAGTTCATAATCGCTTCTGTCAATGAACTTATCCAAAAAGTCATAATAAAAAGAGAGCATTCTCAATTTTGCTGTTTGTAGAAGTGCAAAAGCTAATTGAATGGGCAAGTCCAATTTAATTGTTTTTTTGGCCATTTGAATTTCGTACAAGTTGTCAGAGATTTCACTCAAATTCGTAAAAAGGGGGTTATTAACCATCTCCCTAGTGGTATATTCATCTTCAGCATAAACCACATTTTGGTGTTTAGTTTTATCCATTATGAGCGAGCCAAAAGCCGAGTTCCCGATGAGCTTTGTTGTGTCGGCGATGACGCTCGATTGGGGGTTTAAATCACCCTCTCGTCTCGCTGCTGTTACTTGATCTTCAAATGATTTAAAACATTTGGCTGGGGAAAACTCGACAACTTGGTATATTCGAGTAACAACTAATCCGTGTTGCAAATACCACCTCATCAAATCAGAGGATAAAAGTATTCTTGAGGCGGCCATTCCCCCAACAAGTAATCTCCTCGTTGCCCCAACTTTCGAACCCCCATTTGAACAAAAATCCTGCATGTGTTCCCCTATGCACTCGTATGGTATATCCGTTGTACAAAAAATGGGGGAAAACTCTGAAAAGTATTCGTAAGGCGTCACTTTCCTTTTAAATCCCTCCCCCCAAAATTTGGGAATTGAGATGTCCACTTCCAAAATCCCATAAAATGTCCCATCCTCCACACATGAAATGATTTTCTCCTCACTGACACCCCCCTTGTTTAATTTGTAAAATGGTGGTTGGACGTTGTTAATGTTGTTCTGTAAATTGGGGTCATTTCGCACAATGTCATTAAATTCACATTCATATATACACTCATAGTTATAACCCATAGCGATAATGAATTGTTTTTTTTCTTCAACTCTCTTTTGACGGTCTAAAAGTAAGGGGTCACTTGTTGGAGGCATGCACTCGTCGTGATAGTGCCACCAGCACCCGTGAAATTCCCACACCGTGTGAGTTAAAGTGGAATATCCATCCACATAATAGTGAGCAATTCTACACTCCCTCCCACTATTTAATTTATGCGATATTTGAATATTTCTTGTTCTTGAAACCCAATCCATCCAATAGTACATTGAAAGGTGTTTCCAAGAGTGGGTGGGTGCAAAACCATTTTCATACTCCCTTCTAATGTAGTTATAACAGGGTAATGTCCCCCCCAAAGCGTATAGGTAGAGAGAATTTGCGTCAAATCCCTGAATTCGTGCGCAAGGTTTAGATTTGTTGCCCCTAATGTATGTCTCATTCTCCTTTTGGTGTCTAGAATAAACAATTGAAGGCCCCCCCACCATATTTTGATTTAACGTGTGATATAAATCCGCATCCCTCTCACAAAAATTCGTTAGATAGACTCCCTCTTCCCTACTTGCTCGAAACAACATTTGCCGTGCAATGCCCGGCACACTTATCGCCATTTTGAAAACGTCGAGGTGTTTATCAAAATAGAATTGTTGGAGTTTAGTGACAGCCTCAACAAAAGGACCCACATCCAAATTATTGTAATGAATTAAATAGTCCCTAAATGTTCTCATATTTTTCTCTTCCCACAAACGAACTAAGTCCCCATACTTTTCCAACCCTGTTTTTGGTTTCGGGGAACATTTGTTTGAGGCACTCCACTTTTTGTACTCCTCATCTAAAACATTAACCTCCCTCAGATTTGAAAAGAATGAGTCATAGGGGGGCAACTCTGTCTCACTCAGTTTGTCAAACGCGTTCAAATAATCATAGGGGAAATACCCCTTTTCCTCCTCCACTCCATACCCCCGTAGAAATGCAGCATAATTTGTTCCCGGAGCCAAAAAATTCAAAATATCGAGAAATAGAAATTTGGATGTTGTAATTGCGGAGTATGCGTTCCCCTTCTTGATCACAAACACATTTTTGTTTACCCCTGTCTCTTCTCCACTTAATCTCGATCCCCCAAACATACGCCCCCTCTCTTCTTCACCATCAAATTCCCCACCTTCTCGCCCTCCCGTCTCCTCATCACCCTCCACGTCTTCCTCATCTGTATCACACTCGCTCTCACTAACATCAATTAAAACAAAATCCCCACCACCAAAACCAGTTTTCTTGCGTTTTGTAGTCCCACCTTGACCCCCACATCTCCGCTTTTTTATTGCTGATGTTAGATCAAGCTTCTTTAATAAGTATTTCTTCACAAGGTTTATGTCATACTTGGAAGAATTAAAGCCTAGTACAGGCAAGCGCGATGTATACATCTCAAACCTGTTTTTTAATTTCACAAGATGATCTAACATCATTTGAGGGGGCGATTTTTTCTTTTTACCCACACGACTATATTCCCCCATTTTCCCATCACACACCTCTTTCGTCCACCGCTCTATTTTCTCATCCAGCTGCTTGAAAACCCCCTCCCACTTCTCAATCGCCAATGTATTCGCCTCTTCACTAATTTGCGTCAAATAAAGAACTAGTGAATCTAAAAGAGAATCAGGGTCTTCATCCACAAAACATTTGGGCTCACTATACTTTGGGATGTTGGATGAAACACTAACAGATATGGGCACATGTTCAGTTGTCCACTTCAACTGAGTCGTATCCCCCTCCCCAACTTCTATATCCCGCAACAATGCCTCAAAATCGTACACGCAAAACCACTTATAATACCGCAAATCCTCATTTGTGTGCACCCCCACTTGCTCTAAATCTTCAAAGATGGATGATGGGGGAGTGTAAACTCCCCCAGGGTATTTGAATTTAGTCT
Source organism: Sthenelais limicola (assembly GCA_942159475.1). Taxonomy (NCBI): domain Eukaryota; kingdom Metazoa; phylum Annelida; class Polychaeta; order Phyllodocida; family Sigalionidae; genus Sthenelais; species Sthenelais limicola. Next base: position 43,493,802 of record OW804100.1, read on the forward strand.
TTAAAAAACATTTGTTTGAATGTCGAGTTAGATTCCCCTTTCGATTAAAATGCCTATCACAAATGTTGCACACATATTTCTTCGCGTATGATTCAATTCTACTTATAAAACTAAAGTGATTTTGAAATAAATTGACGTGCATAATGTCGTTGTATAACCCTTCTGGTTTTCGAATGAGAGAGCTGCATAAATGCTCATCCAAAGATAGGACATACACCCCTATTTGAAAGCATTGTTCAAAAACTTTTAAATCCCCCAGTGTCACCCCCTTAAATTCTTTGGGATTATTTGAAATTTCATCCCCACAAAATCCTCGATATACACCATATATATCATAAACTCTCTGTAGGGTGTGAGAAAAAGGTGAGGGCTCAATATGACAGAGTAAACACCTAAACAAACAGAGGTTGTCCATATAATGTTCTCCACGTCTATTTTTTTCTAGCAATTTAATGGACGTTGAGTCTTGGAGATGTTTTGGAAAATTTTGCGGAGCACCAATCGGATATGTCCGCCTAAATACAAAAATATTAACATTTGTAATACAAAGTAAAGACCACTTTGTATTCGGTCTGTCAATTCTACCCCACGAATTCTCATCTCTCTCATTAAGTTCTTCAATCAGCTGTAATAAATCTTTTTGAGATGTGATTGATCTCGGGAAGTTGTACACAGTATTATTCAAATAGGCAGTGAAATATCTCAATTCCCCAGTTTCACGATGTTTCAAAATGTATGCAAACGCTATATTGAATTTAAAAGCATCAAATTCACATTCAAATACCTCCCGTAATTTGTCCCCAATACGCATTTCTCCCCCCCTTAAATCTAAAGGAAAGTTATACACCCCCCTTACTTTTCCCCTCTCATGAGCACCCAATATCATCCCCTTGTTTTTCTCATATATATCCCTTAATTCGGGGTATACAACTTCCCCCTCCCCATTTGTCCACGGTGCTTCTATTGAAGAGAAGGGGTAACTGTGAAGTCCATTTTGTTGGAAACATGTTGATGATTTTTGTTTCGATTCCCCCTTATAGTGAGAGTGTTCTTTCCTCCTATGGTTAAATAAATTATGCCATCCTTCAAATTCGTGATCACAATCGTGACACTTAAGTTTTTTTCTACTTTTCAACGAAGCAGATCGTTTCTGGCGAGGAGGGATGGACGTGGTGGCATCTCCATAATTCCCACTCCCCCGTGAAGTTGAAGGTTGGGGTTCATCCCCCCCTGAAATTGATGGTTGGACACCATCACCCCCTTGAGTTGGGGGAACGGGTGGTCGTGCGGTGTTTAATGCCTCCTTTTCCTTTTTTTCACAGACAAGTTCATGAGATCTTTTCTTCACTGGTCTCGAAAGCACTTTCCCGCAATGTTTACAACTCCTAGATTTGATATAAGGTCCACATGAAGAGAGGTGCTTTGCCTTTTCATCCGCTGTTAAAAACCTGGTGTTGCAGTGGCGACAATAGTGGGATTTTGGAGTTTCCATCCCTAAAAGATAAAAATGTCATATCCTTTCAGTACATCCCTCATTTTATTTTATTTCAGAGTGTCAACAAAAAGGAAGTACAAGCCCTCATTCACGAACACGATAAACGACAATGAAAATGCGGACGCTATTGAAGGATGAAATGCTTCAAACCTCATAATGGGAGCGTGTAGCCCCTATCTTACACTTCCTCATAATATTGGATAAAAGCATATTTTTATATTAACAGAAATATCGTTTACGGTGCTATTTAAAGGGATGGACTCTCCCAAATGTCATACTCATTAGAACCCTTCGTTAACCACCATAACCATATTGATGTGTATACTCTCTCTCTCCTCAAAGATGGGGAATATCCCACCGCATAACCCTCATAAATATGGGATAACATCCATATTCTATATTATCACTAACACTCATTAGGGTGCCATTTAGTCTACAGTGCTGGTCTAAAGTCTTCCAAACATTATAGTTGTTATAACCCATAGGGGTAAACTATTGGCGTGTATACTCTCTCCGCAAAGAACATAAGTCTATAGTGATAGTCAATTAGAAAGCATATAACCAATGTACGTTAAATATGGTGTAACATCCATATTTCTTATTAACCTTAATAGTCATTAGAGCACTATTTAGTGTGCTATAGTAGTCTAAAGTCTTCCAAACATCGTAATTGTTTTAGCCATATGGGTAAACTATTGTTGTGTATAGTAATGGTGTCTATTGATGTGTATACTCTCTCCTCAAAGATGATATGTCTATAGTGATAGTTAATTAGAAAGCGCATAACGCTGTCTATTGATGTGTATACTCTCTCCTCAAAGCTGTTATGTCTATAGTGATAGTCAATTAGAAAGCATATAATCCATCTACGCAATGCATGATTTTTGTCCACGCGCATGTAAAAGTGGAGTCATAACCCCCTCTCCATGAATATATTCTCAGCCTCGTGATAAATTCTATGGCTGAAGCATTTCACTGGTGCTCAATTAGTGGTGATTTTAAACTCATTATGAAATAATTGTGATCTCATAACGCTCAACTAGTGCTACTCATTCACTAGCGATTTTAAACTTATTATAAATTATTTGTAAACTGTTATTGTTTATACTCATTAAAATGTGTAAACATACAAAAGTGGAACTCACCTATTATGTAGTGTTTCTCAAATAAACGACTTTCCAGAAGTTTAAATTGTCTCTTTTGTAGCGACGTCCAACTTATATGTAAGTTTATGTAGAGTAAAATGGATAAATCATCGGACTCAAATCTCCTCCATGTCTCCTATAAACGCGAAATTGCTCACACCAATAGATGAACATTAAAGTAGGCGACTTCAATCAAACGCTCAACCAAATAGAAGGACACGAAAGTATCCCTCCTCCACTATATATATATACACACCCAAACCCCCACCCACCTCTCACTCTCCCCCAGCCCCTCCAAATGGGGTGGGAGGGACAGTAAAGTGGACGCCACCTTGTGGATGAAACAAGTGTTAATGTTATGTGCTCGAATGAAATTATTTGGGTAAATGAAAAAAAGAAAAGAAAAGGGTTATACTCGTCCCGGAATTGAACCGGGGACCTCTTGAAACCTACAGATTGGCGCTCTCCCACACATGAGCTTAGACAAATTGCTTTGTGTTTGTTTCACTCCGAATCTACCCACACTCAAAGTATAAATTATGACATTATAATTATGACATTTTTAACGACTAGTGGGGTGAAACTATGGGGAGCGTGTGTACACTCGTTCAATGATAATAGAAATCATTCAACAGATGGGGGATCATTATTAGTTATGAAGTGTATCAAATCCCTCCCCTACCCAACCCCAACCCCACCCCAACCCTCACGACCATGCCACCTAGTGGTTGGGTGGGGAGTTACCTAACCCCTTCCATACAGCGATGCCACCTAGTGGTTGGGTGAGGGGTTAGCTAACCCCCTCCCCTCCCACACCCTCCTATACTAGGGTGCCACCTAGTGATTGGGTGAGGGGTTAGCCCATACTGGGGGCGCCACCTGGTGGGTGGGAGGGGAATTGGCTAAAGGGTACCCATACTGGGGGCGCCACCTGGTGGGTGGGAGGGGAATTGGCTAAAGGGTACCCAAACGACCCAAGCGAGGCACAAATGACTCTCACTCTACTACTACCAATAGTACTGAAATAACACATTGTAACTTGTAACACATTGTAACGAAACTGTGCATTATAAGTAGAAGATGCTGTTATTCAGAATCTCTCTGCTCCATTGCTCAAAGTGTCTGGGTTCCTTAGATATATGCATGTGAGGATATGAGTGATGACGGTTACTTGCCAGGCTAGAATTTCCTATTCTTATGTCATCTGGTAAACATTATAACAGTTTGTCTAAGACGATGCAGTATTTTAAAGAAATGGTCTCAATATTTCCATTGTTTTGGTACATGTTTATTATTAAAGTTTTATTAATTGACTATTTGAATAATATTTAACACGTATACTAACGTGGTTGTCAGAATATATCCTTTTCCAATGGCGCAAATTGCTTGTCATAATAACCAGTCATAGAAAATACATTTCTGATTTTTTTAGTAGTTTTTTCGGTGGGGATGTTGAAATATAATTATTTATTTATTATCTTAGATGACTGTTTTTGAGAAGTTTTTGTTGTTGAAGGTTGGTCTCTTGAAATGAGTGAAAATGAATGGGCACCTGACAAAATAAAATATACTACGCAATCAGCCTGCAGTTCAGCATCGTTTCATGCAGTAGGAATATGTATTACGGTTACAAAGGAAATGGCTTTCATTTCTGCCAATTGAATATTCAACCGTGTTGAGTGCCTGTATCAATTTGCCTCCAATTTGTCTTGTGTATGTCTTTTGTCTTCTGAGGCTTGATCTAATATTTGTTCTATTAGGTATATCTTATATTTGTGTAATCAACATTGCCGAAGACTAAAAAACATTTTATGTTGCCATACAAACACCTAAAATATAAGCATTTGAAAGCGAGATAGGGCATTAATTTTCAATTCCAATTTCTTTTTTCATAGTAGCATTTAGTAGATATTTTTTTTAAATATTCAGCTAATAATAAGGTGGTTCATATTTTTAAAATCCTCTAGTACAACAGTTACCATAATCTCTCAATTCACCTACTGAAACAAAGGACACATGACCAACATCCCCCATCAAAGGATAAGACCTATTAATTATCACCTATCAATTGAAATAACTCAGCATCCCATATAATACCAACAGTACATATAACGTCTCACTCATTGAGATTTTTTCATAGTAGCATTTAACAAATATAAAACAAATAGCAAAATAAAACCCGGTGGAGCTGCAGTTTCAGCTCCTCCCACCAGGTACTAGTGGAAGACCACCGTGAGATGAAACTGGTAAAGAAAATTAATACAAAAAAAACAGAAAGACGAAAATAATAGAAAAAACTATTAAATATCAGACTACGGGATCAATAAAGGCCAAACATATTCTAACTGTATTTAGGGTTATGTATGGATTCATTTTATACGATTCCTCAGAATCGGTACTGCATTATTGGAAGGATTTAGATTTTCACCCACCTGACATAAAAGCAAATAAAAGTAACCATATACAATTATATTTCTTCACAGGGATCAAATGGGGGAATTCTACGTCAAATTTGGCAGAGGATTGAACGCGAGGCTGACACTTCTTTGACAGAGAACTCTCGAATTGCTTTGGATTTTATCATAGACGATCCTGATGCAGTTGCTATCGTTGACTTGACATATTTAAGAAACTATATTCTTGACGGCAAAGGAAATTGCCAATTGACAACCATCCCTGAATCTTTATTTACAAGTCAGTTTGGAATAGCTTTGCCCAAGAATTCGCCATTTACAAGAATTATGTCAAACAGGTAAGTGCTGTATATACCGTAGCTGTACCAGCAGGCGCTCATATAAACCGGAGACAATTAAAACGAGAAATATTAAGCAGTTCTAGAAAATATCGCACTCAGAATGTGTTTTGACTTGTGTCTCTAATCAATTTTTGAGGCCTAAAAACAAAAAAACTAAAGACAGCTTTGTCTGGAATGAATTATTGCTTTGTCTTCTGTCTTTAGGCCTCAAAAATACATTTGAGACAAAAGACAAAATGCGCGACATTGTCTAGCCCTTCTTAATATTGTCTCTTGGTGATTGTCTCCTGTTTGAATAAATGTGCGCGCCTGTAGTACATGGTGGTTCCGCTAGTGGCGCTATAGCAGTAGGGGGCGACAATGATCACCGCCCTACCTACCATCAGTCTACTCACTCTACCACACACTGTCTTATCTCTCTATGTCTCCTCATTCTCAGTCCACACCTCGCTCAGCACACACCTATCATTCGTACCCTTACACTCATCCTTTTCCCAACAATATTTTCCCAAATGTTCTTCTAATTACATGTATATTTATCAATTCTCAACTTTAATAACAAAAATGTGTATACGGCAAACGTATTTATTTTCGCGCAGATAGATTTTCGCGCACTAAAGGGCCTACTTTTCACACGGATTTAAATTCGCGCAGCAAGGACGTCTCACACCTTGTTTATGCAATAATTATACCCTTCGCACAGGATTTATTTTCACGCACAAAGGTGGGTGCGTTAAAATAGCGAACATAAATAATGCACGAACATTAATACGTTAACGTTTACCAAAAGTTGTTGTTCAATAACATTTTATACCAAATATTTAGTTATAAAAAATCTGCACCTATCTCCTCTCAATGTTCGTGTTGATTCATGATATTAATAAATATTTATTAATGTCCCTGAAGAAGCCCCCCTTAAAGGGCGAAATATTGGACTGAATAAAAATGACAATCTCGAAGTTGCCGACTTGAGTGATTTTTGCAATTCAGAAACTAATAAATTATATCTAGTTAAAATAATAATAATAGATTTACAACCGATGTTATATAGTACGTGTAGAATTAAAAGACAGAAATCTATGGAAAGAGGAATATTTATTCTCTGTGAGAGTCACAGCTCTTCGGAATATCCCTAAAAATGTGTCTTACATAGTGTTGTACATATTATATTTCTCGCTAAGTATAGACAGTGCCTAATATTGGATCTGCCTTTTTTATCCTTTGAACTGACGGGTGCAGAGTATTTGAAATAGTCTCCATTTCTGTTTGAAATTCAAACCTACAGTTCACCCTATAATAATTTTGACACCTCTTCATTTCAGAATAACAGCTTTATCAGAGAAAGGCCTGATACAGGGCTGGAAGAAGATATTCACGCCAAGATCTCCCTGCGCGCTTGCACAATCTTCGAAGGATTTGATTAAACCAATCCAGATTGACCACATGCGTGCAATGATAGCCATTCTGTTGGCTGGCATGTGTCTCTCCACCGTGGCATTTGTGGTTGAAAACTTGCACCCCGACCGTCGGAAATTGGATCCCTTTTTAAAATGGAAAACATGGAAAACTAATTCAGTGTGATCCGTTTGACATGACAAAGACATTGCATATTTAAAAATATTTTCCACAGAACTCGTTTTTGATTCGAGGGCCTGATCGAAAACATCAACGAAGCAATATTTATCGCTTTGCAAGGAATTATCACCGGTGTTTGGACCGATTTCGGATGATACTTTTTTTTTATTGATATCTTCTGTTTTCGTGAAAGACAACTTGTGACACGTTTTGTGTTTGTTATATAGCAGGTCTAACTCCAAGGATAAGGACATAGTATCTATGTTACAAACAACACGTGCTTATATGTATGTGGTTGTGAGAGTTATTGGTATTCCCTGTCAGAGTCTCAAAATGACACAGGAATTGCGTTCTCCAGCTACACGAAACGAACACTGACGCGAAATCAATAAGCGAAATGGCGACCCAGTGTGACACCTGCATGACGCCTGATGATACAATCATCTGTGTAAATACATTTCTGTCACGCGCCTCATATGTAAATTTCTGCCCTGGCAAGTGAACTTATGATAAAGTTACATTTGATACATATAATTATATATGATAATTTTTAATTATATTAATTTCGTGATCTGCATTTACACAGAAGTGGCTAACTTGTGAAAGATGTTTAGCATTGAAACCATCTAAAATGTACGTAATGTAACAGAATGGAAATAGGATCCAAGCACTCACAACAATTTGGGTATTTTTAAAGTATGTCCTGATGTATTCTATAAACCAAAGTTTCCAGGGATATGTGTTATTCTTATTTGTCTTATATATCTTAGTTATTTCGATCACATATAAACAGCCGTGCTAACTTACTATGCTATACCAATCCGACATAGGCGCCGCAACAAAACTACTTATTATCAACTCATGCTGTGCCAAAAGTAATATAATTTGCTTCATTGGCTATTATTTTCTATTCTATTTCTCAAAACTTTTAATCCGCATAAATATATATCATATTCTAGGTGGTTGTGTAATTAAACACTTATATTGGTCTTTTGAATCTCCACACGCCATACCAGTGCATGCGGACTGGATTATCAAGTAGTATATCAACAATATGATCTGCACACATACGTATGTACTAGTGTATACATAAAATATGCCATAGCATGACTGATAGAGTTCGAAATAGATCACTTTATATGTACTGTTTCCAAAACGTTTAAACACGTTTGCGCCATCAATCTTTGACGTTAAATGAAATATGCTGCCCTTAGATGTTCTTTTGGGGGAACAGATACTGTAACCTACTGATGGGGAGATTGACCCACGTTACCATAAAGGTAAAGTTGATCATCAACATGTTAACTTAAACTTAAACACGATAATCAATGGAACATAGCCTCCAGTAATGTGACTTAGCGCACTCAGGTGGCACCACCCGTGTTTTAGCAGGTGGCTGCAGCTGCCTTTGTACCGTTCGTTCATCGCTGACTTTAATCCAACTTTTGTTACACCCTCATGTTCCAGTTTGCTGCAACAGGTGTGCATATAATTCTTTACCTTTGTTTGATTTATATCCCGCTAGTTCCAGGACTAATGTGTTGGAGGATTGTCGTTTAATATGAGGGGAGGGGCTAGGCGCACCCCCCCCCCCCCCCCACACACACACACCACGTGCCATACACATCCAATGAAATATCATCCTTTTAAAATCATTTAATTGTGAAGCAAAATATAGAAATGATCTTAAACATAAATTTTAAATATATCCTGACCTATAAGAAGTACATATTTCCATTTTTATCATAATTTATACGCTGCGGTCATACCCTATATATTCAACGATGTATTATTTACCTGTTTTACGGCCGAATATAAACTAAATATGTTCCTATAAAGATTTCAAAGGCATTTTATAATAAATCAGTTAAATAACTCGTAGGTTTCAGTCATCGCTTAGAGTAAGACGCTCGTTCATATATCCTTAGTTTACTGTCGTTACAGCGTTGCCTTCTTACTTTACTTTACAATTGTCAGGGATGTTAGTCCCCCCTCCTCCTACCCACCTCCCGCCCTCTTAAAACAATTGCAGGGTTCGCTCCTAGTCTAGATGAACGGAATGACATGCATCATGTACATGGGGAGCGACTGCAAACATTTCTAATGAAAATAGAATAACATATTTCTATTTCCTTTTAAACTCTCTTAGATATAGAGTGGTAAATTAAATGGTGATAAATGAATGGTGATAGAAGCGACTATTTAGTTAACCGTTTCTCGAAAAATTCATTCATGTGCGAAGTGTGACGGATGGGTGGGTGGGTGGGTGGGCGTTTCGCGTCAGCCTGGCATCACGTATGGGGCCCCATCTTTTGATCAGTTCATCGAATTGTTCCATAGCCACGCTGAGCAAATGGTACGTGGGCAATATATAAGCAGCTGGCTAGGTAATATGTTCAGATGCCACCCCAGCAGACGGGACAGATCCAGTCAAACTCTCATTCAAAGGTAAGTGTTGAACATCAGCCTCAATCATAAAACATAAAATTATGAAATATTGATAGTCTGTTATTCAAAATGGCATAAAGTTTCAGAGAACCAGCATGGCCCCTATATGTCATCAATCAAACCGACTTTGAAAGAGAAGCTCTTATGACTCAGAAACTTGTTCCATATGAACATTTTAGTTCATTTTATATGGCAAATTGGAAGAGGACACGTAGCAAGTCAGAAGGCACAAGGCACGCCAAGAATCGTTTCGTCTGCATATAGGTTTTAGGATATAGAAGGACACAGGATCCGTCATAGGTATTTCATAATTTGTTAATTTGCTTAATAGAATGCATATCTGCATTCGAAAGAGTATTCCACTTTGAATTGAAGTGAACTTTTTATATACCTTGAAGAGATGGCAAAATTGTTGTACACATTTGAATATATATAATTATATCCAGGACTCCCTGTTTATGCCTAAATATAGATCTTACAAGTTAAAGCAACATCACATTTTAAAATAATGTTGATAACAGTTTTCTGGGAAATATTTTGAAAAATAGTTATGCAGCATGCTTTATATTGAAAATATTCGAAAGTAGTATGATCAAACAAAGGGGTCAGTCATACAATAAGTGCCCTGTTCATCTAGATGGATCTGTGTTCTGTGCTGCATAAATAACCGTATCTGTCTAGCCACACTTCAACTGTCATCGACAGTGAATTCCCATCCAAATTGATTATGATAATTAATTTAACATATTATCCACTGTTCTCATTATGTTGCATTCTTAAGCTTCTTGAACGCACAAGTTGAAGGAGATACACACATAAACAGCGTACTTTTCCTTTCTCTAGGGACAACTCATATGCGACACTCTCTTTCAACGCAGCGCTTATCGTTCTCAAAGCCATGATCTGTTGAAATATTATTGTCCGCATTCCTGAATAATATTCATTATTTGAGACTTCGGGAAAGTTCCACTGCTAAACAACAGGTCCATCATTCGATGGGGCGAACGACTGAGGTTATGAAAATTCCATTCATATTATTTATCGTGAAATAGCTTGTTATGTTCAACTCAAATATTCGGGAAGCCGTATTCGGCTCTAATATTAAACACACCAAACAGTTTGAAAACAAGCTACCGCAATTGCATAGAGATCATTCCATCGCTTCGACCCTGTTTGAAGAATGCGAAGTCGATTAGACCAAGATTCGAGAGACCGAGTAATTTTGCTGTCTGTTTCGCCGTGGATATTGTAATACGAAACCAATACCAGACAAACCAGACAGAGAGAAGACTCGGTCAAAATCTTCAGAGGAAAGGCACAAAGAGACTCCTCAGATGCCAGAGAGGAATGCTTCCATCGATAACATCCAAGAGTAGACTATATGATATATATGATTAGGTTAACTGACGAGTTGGTTGAAGGATGGTAAATATACCCCAAAAGTTACGCAGCAACGATTTTGATATTCTAAGCGAGTAAAACCAACATATCATATATAATATATTATATGCCTCTAATGTCTGAAACCTGCACTCTCAGTTAACGTTTGTCAAACATTTTCTAACTTTTGTTCCAGTATTTCCCAACCCATCTCAAAGTCATTTGACCACAATTTTGGAGGATTTCCTCCAGTTATTTTTGCTAAAGGGCTTCTAAAATGTCCCCATTGTACGGCAGTTTTTAGAACAAAACCTATAGTAACATAATATTGATAAATTCAGTCCTAGAAGTCACAATATTATGACTAAGTTTGGCATATTTTGCAAGTCGTAATAGCTGAGAATGCAGTTTTAAAAGGGCTAATTTAAAGCCACTTTATGGGCTATCCCCAAAGTACTCTGGTTCTGGTGGTGGTATTTCATACCACTAGTGGCATATATACGTGCAACATATTCTCACTCGTGATACATTGTTTAATACCAAATGCATTGTGATAACATATATATATCGTGACAACACAGCTGGGATTATTCTCTATAACGCTTAGTATTTAAACCGATTCGTTCGCTGGAATAGCGACATGCAGGACGTAACGTCTCATCTCAATTGAACTTTAAACTTATTTTTATTTATTTTTTTAATAATAATAATCATGTTTCGATAAGTCTAGGGTGAAATACACGAATTTGTACATTGAACATCACTATGACGCTGGCTCACGGGTATAATTCGACGAGGAATAGCCATGATTTTCCCGCCCACTGCTGTGTGTAGCTATTTACTGATGCTATACTGTTAGACACTTAGGAATATTCTGCCATTAATTTTTAGATCTTGACACGACAGCAATAGTATACGCCAACTGTTTCCTCATGGAAACAGTTGGCGTATACTTATATTGGTTTTGTTTTTCGCCATGCAGGATAGATCTTTCAAATCATATAGCGGAACTCCACTATATATATAGAGGAAAAACGGCGGCGACAATTTTTTGTGTTGCCAACTAACATCAGCTCATTTCATGTTTGCAATGAAAGCGCAAATGGAGGAGTGTCAGATGTCTTGCCACATTCTCTGGAAACGGTTGTTTCTGTATGGATATTTGCTGCCACAAATTAGTGGGCGCCGTTTTTGTACATGGCGCGTCCTTGATGGTTGAATTCTTACATTTAGGATAACAACACACCGCAGCACATGCAGTTGGAGTAGGAGGTGGTTAAATCATTGGATATTTCTAATTAAAAAATTACATTCATGACATGGAAACATTCACATGTTGGCCGAACAAATAGAGTATATATAGAGGAAGGTTGCGGCACTACTTAATTCTCTACACGTGTGCAATCGATTTGACGGAGCGATGGAACACGGTGATAAGAGGATGCCTAAACTCTGCCCCAAGCTCGCATCATTACTGCACCTGTCCAAGCTGCCACGTGGCATGATCGAAATGCGATATAGTTGTGTCAAAGAAGATCTCCACACAGGCAGACTCATAATAAGGTTTAGGGCGTCTGAAAATGTACAATCGACAGCTCTAAACATTAAAATAAATTCTGCTAAATTAGGGTAGAAAATGATAAATACTAGATATATCTGACAATATTTTGGTATTGCTTTGATCTAAAAAATGTTGAGCTGCATTTTGAACCTCATTTTCGTCTTAAATAGTAAATTTGGGTAATTTGAGAGTATTGTTGAAGGCGAATAATTGTACATTTCCTGACGCCTGACCTTATCTATCTTTCTATCTCTGTATTCAGCACCAGGGTATGCTTAAAAGGGCGCCCTTAAAAGACCCTTTCAAACTGCCTACCGCTTAAATAAATGATTTGTGCTTATGAACCGTTTTTGAAATGGAAACAATTTGTTATATCGCTACACATTACCTGTGTATTTGATTGAGAGGCAATGCACTGCCAGCTTACTGTAATTGATTGTATGATGTCTGCCGACACATTTTTACTTGTTTCACATGCGCGCCAAAAAATCAATATACATGCGTATTGGTTCAGATGTATAACTACAGAGGGCGACATAGGCAGTTCCTTTCTGTATTTGCACAAAACTAGGCGGCATGTGACAGCACATTGTGATAGCTTGATCTTACAGTACATGTAAATGTACAAGTTCATGTATCGCTCATTTGTGGGTTTGAATAAGCAACCCAGTGTATGTAAAACATTATTTATCGTTCACTTGTGGAATTCAATAGCCAATCCAGTATATATATCCCTATATAATCATGCGTATTTCTGATCTACCCTTCGCACTTCTACTCTCCCTACCCATCCTTAGGAAATGAGCATATTTGGTTACAATAATAAATGGGTTCATACATTACAAATGATGTCCTGGTAGAAAATCTAAACTTGCGATTGTTCATTTAATATAAGTGGTCACTGATTATCAATGCAGAGATGATACATTTTAAAATAATCAAACCCCGGATCCGCTAGTTGTAATTGCATTGTTTTTCTAAACCAACAGCAAACAAGAGAGAAAAACTGATTATTCTAGCCGAGTCAGTTTTGAGCCTGCCGAAACAGCGTATATTATGTTTAAAACTCACTCTATCTGTTTGGAGAATAGGAAGATATATAGCTATTTAGAATTTAGGAAATTATTTGGGCAAATATAAGATAGGAGATGTTTCTAGATATTATTCAAGCAAATATAGGATAGTTACACATAATGATGTATACTAATTAATATGCATGTATATCATCCGTTAAAATGAATATGTGTATTTCGCTTTTGCAATAATTAACGATAACTTTGGGACAATTATGATCAGGAACCACATGCTATATGTATCTGTATGTAGATTCAATTCATCAAGAATGTGTCAGCCATGATGGTGTTGCCATAGGGAGGGTATATAAACATGAAGCCTCAGAACTAAAAACATTCCAGGAGGAAGCCGCGCTAAATCAAGTGAATTGATGAGCAAATAGCAACTAATTAGGAATGATTTGCATAGATTTCATTTTCGTTTTCGTTTTTCTTCTACACAGAAGCAATGCAGATGTACAGCTTGGGAGGTAGTGACACTGCTTCTCTAGTATAATAGGATTAAGAATCTGCTACATAGCTCCTAATGACTCCCTCTATAAGTTCAGGTAAAAATCGCAATGCGATTCGATAGCTGGGGCTTTTTATTGGGTGCTTATTAAGCCACCCTTTCCAGAACAACTTTCCCACAGTGCACACGTTCAAATGCGAGAGATCCGGTTCAATAAATAAAAGGAACATAATGCATCTCAATATATAGACGACTATTTGCACACTCACCGTACATAGAGACATAACAACAGCTTTTATAATTTATTCATATTAAGCCTATGTCAAAGCTTGTGATTCGAATATGAGGGAAATATCCAATTATTAAAGCACTAATATGTTCCAAGGAGGAAGAAGGAATGTTTGATGAAAAACAGGTTTGAATACAGTTACTGGTGTGAACAATACACACTCCTCACAGAAAGTACGACACATACTAGTGACATCAGTCGACCTTATCGCATGGATGATAGCATTTTCTGCTGTTGTTCTTGCGATTCTCCAACTAGTCGTATTACACAATATTTTAGCCAAGTGAATAAGACTTTATAATTGGCACGCACCATTGTACTGAAAGTCGTCCCACGGGGAATCAAGCGTCTCCGACTAGAAGTGGCACATTCCCCAAAGCTATCGGTCTAGGGGGACTAAATACTTGCTATCGTAGTCTCCAGGAACACCCTCGGCACTACCAACATACTATGTCACAGACCAATTTTATTTCTGTTTGGACCAGTGCTCCTAATCCTCCATATAAACCTTATAGCTGATATGGTATTGAAGGGAATATCTCTGAAGTACATCTGTTTGTGGATCAAGGACATCTTGCTTCAAAACAAGTGGTTTAGATTGCGATATATATGTACCAGGGTGAAACTTTAATATTACATCTCTCGATGTGTAGTACCATGGGGTCTTTCACTTGTACCAGTCGTATAATTCACAGTTAGCTCGCTCGAATGGTTGTGAATATCCCCCCTTTTAAGGCATCGATTCAGCCTTCTCAGGAGTTCATCAGCTGGTGCCTACAGAGACGGTGACTCGTCCTGACCAGGGTATAACATTTCATCCGTCTGTTAATTGTCCTGGAGGAAACCGCCCATTAATTCCCAAGTCCTTCCTCGACCTTTTACACGCCAGGCCTGGAGAGTTATCGATTTATGTGATGAGCATATTAAGTCAGGCTATTATGCGATCAATGAATTAGGTGTACTACTGCTACACCAAGGTACTAGTTGTACATGATTAATGTACTTCAATGAACATAATTCACACCCGCGGTGCAAATGAAGGATATAAATAGGGTTTCCTATGGGGGAGACAGTCAAAGCGCTACCCTTTCTAGGGCAAAGCGAGACTCCTCCCCAGAGCTTTGGCAATGGAGAAACAGGGGGATGAGCAACCCCCAATTAGGTCTATTATTCTTGGGTGGGCGCGCTTATGAATGTATGGATTAATCATAAAAAATGGCAGCACGACTATAATTAGATCTGTTGTATTTGGATTTATTTCATCACTTAGAAATGGCCCACATTCCATTGGGAGCCATCGAATGGCACATACAGTTTTTAATTGGAAACGAAGATGGCTGGGTTTTTTTACATTATTGCTCGGTGGACATATCCATTAACAAGTAACATCATACTCATGTCAACAACCGGACAAATGGGAAGCGTTGGGAGAGATGGAGATAGTTCTGCAATTTCTTCTGCACCATTTGGATAGAAATAATTTGAGAGCATGTGTGTGAAACTTCCATAAGGATGATTGCTTATACCTATACATATATATATATTTCCTATGACGATATATCTAAATTTATACATATTATATCGTATACATGCATATGTGATCATCTTACGTTCTTTCAATCTGACGGTGAAGATTGCTGATGCGGTGGGTATTCACCTCACTAAATTGCCAACTGGTATAGACCCCTCTGCTCATCTTGCATTTACTAAATAGATTTTGTACCGTGCAAAATTACTTCATGAGGACATCTAATGATGGGAAGCAATTGGGCCATGATCGGATGATTGCCTACACACTTGAAATATCGCTATGCTGTGATTGGAAAGCCGATAACGGATAAAGTCGCTATTCCGATGATAATAGTATCGCAGCAACCCCAACCCATTCAAGTTATTAAAGCTTCAAGCTTCTCATTCATATTCCAATATCGGGGCTCATCGTTATCTCACTGGATCGGTATTATTATTAGGGCAGCCGATCATGTCTTGGGTTTAGGTGTTTTATACAGGCAGGTTCTAGATCAGTCCTCAATTCCTCATTCTATACCTCAGAGGAGTATGGTACACATGCTTGCTAGGACACTTTGCATGGTGTTGTGATCACATTCTATTCAGCCCCACACTCTGATAAGGGTTTAGGGACCAAATCATGCAGACTTGTCTCTAAAATATCCCCAAATTACAGAAATAGAAGTGAATAATATATATACTTAAGTCCATTGATTTCTCCACTATAACGGGTCTCTTATTTCATGCAGTATTAAGCAGATCTCACATTATCTACGTTAATTTATACACCTTTGTACAATTTAAAATTACATGTGCTGGCAATTTTGTACGAATAAGTAGAGATAATAATATTGATGACAGGGTTGAATCTATATTCTTCACACACATATATAGGTGCACATCAGCAGGATGTTCGCCCATATGACCCGATCTATGCGCATCGCCTGAAGGGCTTCGTACCACGATACGATGCAGGGTGGTGTATATTGCCCTTTGCATATATATGGTCGATTCTCACGAAATCGGTACACAAATGGTTATTTCTCAATTATGCCCTGCACACACACAGCCGATTTGTCTCCCGATTGCCCCCGATTTTGGTCTCCCGATGAATCCTAGGATTTAATTTCCAATCCTGGTTTATGTTATTTCAAAAACAAACCAGGTTTTGAAATGAAGTCATAGGATTCACCGGGAGACCCAAATCGGCGGGCAATCGGGAGGCAAATCGGCTGTGTGTGTGCCGGGTCTTATCCTCATAAGATCGTCATTTTTATGTCCAAGCTTATGAAACTTTGTACATTTATGTGGGGTCTTTTTTGATATTGACAATAAAAAACCGTGATGATACCAAACAAATTGCTTGTTAATGCCTCTAAATACCAAGATATACATATAGGTCCCTACGTCAACATATACACACACATATGGCGCCCTGATATAGATTCTAGCAACAGGCAATTAAGCATGCCCTGTAGAAGTTGCGTATTTATGGAGAGAAACATGACATACATTGTATATATACACAGGCCGTTGGCAAGAACAAACATATATTCATAAATTATTCCTAGTTTGCCGACCCAATAAGTGAGGCTACATTTAGTAGTATGTACGTTCTGGCATTACATCAAATCTTCTCAATTATTCACCATGGGATATATGCAATGCCACACAGAAGCAATCAATGTTATGATAACGACTGGGAAGGGAATTATATACTTCTGTTGTTGAGAATAATCAAGGGTTTGGGGTACGTTTGCGTAACATATTGTGAGCATATGTACGACGGTCATAATGGGACATTGTCCTTCAATTGAATCCAATTACCTCAGTGCGGTAATTATGCTAGGTTATAGGTACGGTGATAATTCATATTGTAGGACTATATGAGGCGGGAGGTGGTGTTCGATCAAGTTGATAATTCAACATGAAACTAATATTTTCTCGCTCGGGCAAGAGATGATTAGTATTAATATGACATGTGGCAATGATGAATGTGTTCTCGAAACAAACACTGTTGTAAAACACCCCACAGAAGAAGCTTCTAATTAGCATGTGAAACAACATGTTAGGATGTCTGATCTCTATGAGACTATGGTGGCGCATACGATAGTAATCGAATGGCATGACGTGCCGATGGTTTTGTATGTTGTTCATTCCGAGCAATCCGAGATAATAATTTGAAACACTTCCCAAGAGTCTGTCACAAACCATTTGCATATTCAGAGATCGATGGATTGTTTTTTTAATTGTAGCTGGTAAACAATCATGGACAAGATTATGGCCCAGATGCAAGTCACGGATTTGTTGACGGTTGGATTTCAAGAAGAAGACGATAACAATAAATTCCTCTAATCTAAAGGCATCAATTATACTGATAAGTATTCAAAAGTGGGACTTGCAGAGCCAACATCATTGTTTTCAATTTGCAAGGCATGAAACAGGTTACGTCCCGTGTCCACTGTACCGATTATGTTGACGGGGCAGTCGGAGGAAAACCTCCGTCAAGATTGGATGAATCCAATCGTCAGACCGTTTTCCCATCCATCACCCAACTGCCCCGTGAGTTACCATGAGACCAACTAGGAAAAGGATTTCGTGTTCAGCATTGTATATACTATAAATAGAATCGTACATATTATTAATCCAGTATCAATAGCGGTGTATGTTATAAAAGGATAAACCAAGAATGTCCTTTTCCCATCTCACATTCATTAGATGATACAATATGTCATGTTCCCATGCAAGAACATTGTCATGAACGTCGTCAACGTTACTCCTTGCCACAGGGATATACACAATGTGCAATAGAAGATGACAACTTGGAGACACCGTTGGAAGAACATTGTGATTATATAATCAATCCGACTTTTTGATATATTCTAGTATACAGAATAGATCACATAAGAATGTCATGTATAAACGCAGTAATACGAATATCACCCCTGATGCTTTTGTCTTATCTTATTTTATTTTGTATTGATGTATACTATAGAAACTTTTACAGACAACTCTCTAGCATGATACTTGGGAGCACTAACACTTGAAACAGTGGCATAGTGTATCCCTGAACCTTTCTACCTTTCTCGTCACATATAGTAAAATGACACCAAACCACAATCACTCAATATAGAGTTTTGGAGCACCAACACTTCGAAATAGTGGCACAGTGTATCCTATGACAATAGCACTAATTTACTTTTAAATCAAATCATCTACCACTATGTATCTCTATAATAATTCAGACTAGGAAAACTAACACTTCGAATCAGTGGCACAGTTTACTACTAGTCAATAGCTTTACTTTATCACCATTTATAACGTAAATCATCTTCTAGCTATATAAAGCAACCTGTAAATAATGAAGAACACCAGTGAAATGTATGGCACACCTGGGGCATAGTGAAAACCCTATTTTGGGGATTTTGCACTCCCAGTATAAATAAAGTTGTAAAAAAAAAAACAAAAAAAAACACAAATATGTCGCAAATATCCCAGATATAATGTTTTCCGTCCAATCTCCAGCAGTTCTCATGAAAATGTATTTAAATTTCCGACTTGGGTTATATCCCATGAGGACGATTTGTCACACTCCTGTAGCGGAGAATGCAAATACTATAGTTTACAGTCTAAAGATCATTTGGTCTTGCCTTATTTTGTACATGTTACCATATGAAAACTTACTTGTATTCATGACATATCTGACAAAATGTCTTAGAATAGAATAGAGTCTTTTATTTCGTCACTGTTGCAGGTTACAAAGGTTATGAGGTAAAATAATAAAAATATGTCTATGCAAAAAGTCACAAAAAGGGTGGCGATCATCTGTCTTTGTATTAAAGAAAACGCTGATATGGAAATATTGAACCTAGGCTGACAGATACCTTTATAAGGAAGCGGCACAATGTTAAAATCCCTGAGAAATTAATTAAACTATATGAGATTATATGGAGAAGCCTATGGGTATCTATGAGTTCAATTGGCTGCAACAATCCTTTAAATGCAGCAATCCGAAGATGAGGCAGTTACATCAATAATTACATTCACGAATGACTGACTCATATCTAATTATCAAACGCTAATATTCCAAGCGATCCCATACACGTACACGGACCAGGGACCTGTTCCATAACAAATCCATCCTTAAGATTTTCCTTGCTTAGCTTTTTCACCTTAATAATCTGCTGGTAAGGAACATTTGAGGGAAGAATATTTTATATACAAACAAAGGTAGGCTATATTCAATCATGCAGTAAAAATGTCCTGCTAAAGTAAGGAACAATAACTTAGCAAGGACATTTTAAATAAGTATCATTTATTATGAAACAAGCTCCTGTTCTGTATCCATCGATAGGGGCTGGTTATTCCTTTCACAGCCCAAAGCTCCTTTCATTATACCAGGGAATCAAGCAAACGATTCTTAGGCGAACAAAAAAAGCTCCTGCAGCTCAGGGGCTAATCAGGTTTCTCGGAATCACTTATTAGTATAAATAGACAACATGTAGAACTCGGATTGGTGTCGGTCTTTTATAAGGGAACAAAGAAGAATTTCCATTGCGCCTTCCAAGGGAACACAGCTGCCACGAATTATTCACTGGCTTTTGCTTTCCAGGCATTCTCCCTCCAACCGTCGCCTATCTTTCACAAGGAAAACAGACCCGCCCATCGGTGTTCGACGTTGATGCTAATTGACAACCTTCAAGAAGTCAACTTTCAGAACGGGAGCTTTAGGAACATTGAGATTCTGTTGAATACTGTTCTAATGGTTGGTGTTCTTTATTATTTATCAACTAAATCATTCACTAACAATTCTTTTTCGGTTAATAAGCATTTATTACAAAGAATATTAAAAAATGATACTTACATATTTTTAGCATGGGCTTTAGAATAAAATACATCTTATTAATGTTTTATTACCTCCCATCTAAAGATAGGATATCCCAATGCCATACCCTTCCCCAAGTTTCTTGAAACTATTGAATCAAACATTGCCAATACTTCCTCTTACAGGCTGGATGTATTCATGCCCTTTAGATTCCATGTTAACTGTATCCTGACTTCTGTGTGATCGGAAAGGGCAAAGTGTTCGTATTCATTTTTGTGACTCTTTGCATTATAGAATTATGAACAAGAGCATCGTCATGCATTGATGTAGTATCATTTCTATTCCAAAAATTACCCATTCCGTGGGCCTCAAATTCCTTAGACATTGTCCTTGTCTGCAATAAGAAAAATGCCTTCACGTAGACGTCTTCCATTGAAAGCTGTAGACCATCTGTCTAAGGCCTTTTCACTTATAATCTTTGGAAAACATGAGTGACACACATTGAGTTTGACACTTTGATTTTCCAGGGTAGAAAAGGATATCTCGAGTCCTCCGCCTCAGCATCTGATATAGTCCGTTTCCATTTAGAGAAATCAACTCGGACTGGAAGTTAAAATTTCATAATATTTCATTTATCATTCCAGATAACATGTTTCAGTTGATATCATTTGTAATAAGAACACATGACAATGACAGCGTTAGTATACATACCATATAGAATCGCTTACAGCCTAATCATGGATTAAAGACAGACCCATGGGCAAAATCCTAAAAACCTAAAATCATCGCATATGAGATGACTTTAAAATGGATAGGGATGGAATGAACCAAAAAGAAGCTGTGTACATACACAATAGTCGAGAATACATCTTTAAATTCGTAGGAGTAAAAAGAACAAAGAAAGCATAAAGATTGTAATAATGTAATGTGATGGGAATCAATTGGCAATGGGACTTTGCCGATAATGATGAAACTATTTATGGCGAAAACTTGGGGCAATATAACCAAATCTGTCTGACTAGATAATTCCATTAAACAGAAAGTCTTGCCTCTTACATTTGAAACTGCGGGTCAATTCAATATGCTTAAAATTGGCTCATCGATTGCAATTATTGAAGTACACGTTAGTGGGTTTAAATATCGAATTATTAAGTCTTGGCAGGAAAAAGTGGAATTAGCTCCTTAAGGCGAAAAATTGAAGTTTGTCTTTCCGAATAAAGTTTAATAATGTTGGAACTCCGAATGATGATGAGACTGATTTCGCATCAACGATGTTTACCAGGTAATTCATTGGCAGCAAGTCAATACAATTTAACACTGACGAAATCAAACAGTTTAAAAGCCTAATAACATTCAGGGCGGTAAATGTAACTTTCTTCTTTCTTGCTTGCATTAATAAGTTTATTGAGCTAATATTTCATAGTAATTCTATCTTAGAGGGTTTTCTTTAGAGAGAAAAAGATCCTCCATTGCAAACTCCTGATAGATCATCATATTGCAACCATTTTGTTCACATTTTGTTCTCACTAATATTTCACAGTAATTCTATCCCTTTGTTAGAGGGGTTTTTACAGAAAAAAAATACTCCATGTGCAACCTACTGATAGATCATCATATTGCAATCATTTTGTTCACATTCATTAACTTTTAACTCAATATACTTAAGAGAGAATCGTTGTATCATTGGCACTTCAACAACGCTATCAAAGCAATAAGGGAAATCCATGCACTAAGAAGTATAAAAATGAAATTTACAAATCCAAATATGGATGTTGTTTGCATTGTAGCAGTATTAGAAATTAATGATTGCCAAATCGCTCTCCCTGTTCCCAGGTGGGTTTTACCGCTTGTCATTTCTCATACAATTGTGTGTATGTTGGTCATTATCTCTTCTCACCTGACTACCTCTGAAGTTAGATCCACTCGTCATCGTACCTCTCAAGCGTCGCGGAGATCTTTGCCTGTGCATCTCGCCAGAAAATGTTATCAAGTCATCTTAGCGTTCACGCTGTCCTTCCCTCCTGACCACCATCACACCCCTCCTGACCACAGGCGGCAGATTTCCGGACGACCTAATCCATCACATATTCTAGTGATCCCGAACAGATCCGTCTCTGCCAATTAAGACTCAGGCCCGCCCCGTGAAGATCAAACGTTGCGACGACGGTCATATTCCGCTCAGGTGTAAAGTCAGATTACTATGATGAATGGTATTTCTCTCTGCTAAGGGTGATTGCCTACCGTGCCACGCTCCGTCTCCCTAAGCCACAGTTTCTTCGCTGTCTTATCCCTTTGAAAAATGCCTACAAGCCGTAACTTACATCGGTCTAAGTGCAATGTGGTGAATGGAGATGACAATCGTACTGTTCAGACACAGCAAGGGGAATGAGAGGCGGCAGGGTAGTTTTCCGATATTGAAAGCCCCCTATTCATATGAAAAGCCTTGTAACCACCAAGCGACGCAACTAGCGATTTAGAAACTGCCTTTAATCGTACCCAGTGGCCCCTTCAATTGTGTCGCCAGTTATTTTGGTGGGTAGGGAAAATTGTAGAATCGTGGCAACTTGGTGACACAGCAGAAATAAAAACGCTAGTTGGCGGGAAATTCGCCTGGTGGCTTAAGATGCTATGAGGCAATCATTGGAAATTTCTATAGAAGGAATTTCTCGCTCCACCCTCGTTCAACTCTCAGCATTATGCACACTGCGTTTAGTAATTGGCCATTTAATTGATTTTTTGAGCACAAAGGTCAAACTGTGATCCCGGTGTTGTATCCTGTTTGTCGATGCCAGCCATGTGGGACACTATCAAACTCTTTAAATATTTGAAACTTTTGAAATGCTGACAATCAAGAAACCATCTGTATTATGAATAGGATGTTTATAAATTGAAGTAGAAGCACGTGATCTAAGAGACAACGCAGTGTTGTTTTCATCCACGCTTCCCTGGTTAAATAACCAATTTCATAATGAAAATCACAAGCCATTCATTTGATAATAATCTCGTCAACAGGCATCTCTTTATTAATAAAGATGAATTGTGTTTTAAACGAATTTGTCTCTCCAGGTTATTTGAAGGACTCCCGGAAGCTTTCTCATGCACAAATTATCAATCATTGTTTTAAGGCATTTTAATGACATCAGACCCATTATTTATATCATGAAGTTCATGGAGCTTTGTCATCAATTATTCAATTTATTCTCATAACCCTGGATATTGGACACTGTATCGCTGATTATAGAACTATAGAAATTATAGTTCTGTGCCCTAATGTAAGAGATAAGAGACATTGGTGTATCACGAAATTACACTAAACGTCATTGTCCAATTAAATGGCCATGATTATCTTTAAAAATGTAGAATTTATGAATCACGAGACAATTGTCACACAAAGCACTCTGATTGGCTCCGCAGAATTCATGAAATGCAAGTCTGAAGAGCAGGTGCTCTATGAAATTTCATACCAGAACGCATGAAATATAACAACCATGGCATTAAGCAGCTTTTGTTTACAATCATTGGTAACGATCTGTTGCATAATATCATGTGCTGCATAATTTCATGCTAGAACGCATGAAATATAGCAACTATAAAATTAAGCAGTTTTTATTTACAATCATTGGTAACGATGTGCTGCATAATATCATGTGCTGCATAATTTCATGCTAGATCGCATGAAATATAGCTACCATGAAATTGAGCAGCTTTTGTTTACAATCATTGGTAATGATGTGCTGCATAATCTCATGGGCTTCATAATTTCATGTATAGAAAGCATGAATATTGCAGCCGTAAAATTAAGCAACATATGTACTGGATAATGTTAAGGGATGCATAACTTCATGCTTTGTATGCGGGAAATTATGCAGCGCCATTGTGGCTGTATACATTCATAGGCTGCATAATTTTATAGTACATCGGCCCCAGGACGAGCAGGTAGAGGAAAATTTTGAGACCGCCAGAATCGTTTTCTCCTTCATCAAGTTTGTTTTAAAAAAAACAAAATCCCAGGGACCAAATTTACTGATTTCTGAAGTCCCCCCCCCCCCCCACACACACCCTCAGAGAGAAAAGGTTACCATATATTCAATCTTCATCTTTATTATTTTATCTTCTTATCTTTGATCGCCTTTCAGTCAAGAACGTTTTGTAAGTAGATTCAGGTCCCTATGTATGAATGGGTCTATTGAGATTAGAATCTGACTTTTATCAGGGATGTTTTTGTATACAGAATTATTTAATAATTTAATTTGGTTATTTAATTCCTACAGCTTACGTAAAAAAGTATAATTGTTATAGCAACATTTAGCTAGGGAACTAAGAATAGCACACTAAAGTCTTGTAAAACGTCAACCCGGAAAAACGGTATGATAATCTTTTAATACCTAACCATCGATATTTTTATTTTCATCTGAACATCGCAATATCAAAACCCTCTTTAAATAAGATATAACCGTTTCTCATTTCTTGCTATATGCAGAATTCCACAGAAAGTGCATTGTAAAAGGAACATCAATAAAGGTGGTAAAACATACACCAGAAACCGGTGCCTCTGTCGGGGTTGATGGGTCTACCAGCGAGAATTGCTCCTATAACCATGCATTCACAGCGCTCACAGACAATAGCCACATAGCCAGGATATAATTGGTAATCAAGGTGGAGCGAGATACATCATATTGTAACCCTGCATCAGCAAGTGTCCCACCACCGTATTATACAAAATCTTTCCTTAAAATGTCCTCATGCAATTGCTTAGGTATTTTTCCCTGCTTTGGTACGAAATACTAGCAAAAAAGTTATACATTATATTCCTTCTTTACAATTTACATACCAGGTGCTCAGCAAGGAAATAGATAGAGGGACCTTTTGAGCAGGCTGCGAAAATCTGATATAATGTGAATTAGACACATTGGAAATTTGACTACAAGTTACAATATATTTTAACCAATTAATGATACATATGATTAACTAATACAAATACATACGGTAATGCATATTAAATCCGATATAACGCTTGAGGTCACTAATATAAACCATATTTAACATTTCCTAGGGGAACAGGGGAACTTGATGAAGACCTCAAAGTCCTAAATCATATGTTTCTAATAGGGAGATTTAAGAATTGGCCATGCCCTTTTCAGTTCTTTTAACTGAAACGGAAAGTCATCGTTTGCAAATTAACCTGCAAAAAAAGATGTTTACAGGAAAAGGTACAAAGTAACTCTTTGCAACTCATTGCAAATTTCACAAGGAAAATACACCTCCGCACAGTGCGGTAGCAGGAGGAGAAGTGAGTAAGAAGGGTTAGGTGTGCGACGTCACAATGGGCGTGGAATAATCTTGTCGCACTACCCTTATGACGTCCACAGAGGGTGTGGCTGTGACGTGGCGTGGAAAGGGTTCACAGTGCCCTTGGGCAGTCATAGGACTATAATATAGTAGTGTACAACGAGTCTGGAGTCATGCCCCCTGTGCTTGGATTTCAAAGGTCGAATTTCTTTAAAGTTTTTCTTTTATCATATGGGTGACTGACCAAATACCTGTTACAAAAAAGTAGACTTACATAGGGTGTGGCCCCCTGGCCTTAAAAATGCACTCTCAGCTATGCATGCGGAAATCTGCGCATTTTTTCCTTTTGCCACATACACCAAGTATGACAAACCCAAACATGTCCCTCAATATCGAAGAATTCCGAACCCATTAAAAGCATGTAATTAGCCAAATAAGTGGTGCATTATTCATTCGGTGTGCACTGAATGGACGGGCATTGGATTGTCTCTCAACCAGATATTTCACAGGGATTTCCGCCTTGTTAGCATACGTCATATTATTGGAAATGAGGGCTGTGTGAGATTCTGTAGGCTATATGCAGTCCTTGTCCTATGAACAATTTGGCTAGGTTCGGTACTCCCATTACCTTTAGAAATCTCATGCTTGTATATAGACACTCTAGGCAGTAAAGGTTTTTTTTAACTTTTACTTTGTGAATCATCTTTATTTCATTATTTTACCATGAGGAACTAAATAGTGATATATGTGTAACATTGAAATCAACGCTGTTTAGCCATATTTAAAATTAAACCACTGTAAGAACTTAGCCTCAGTGAAGCGAATACAACCAATTATAGCCTGAAGAACCAATTATGCTGAAAACATAGCATATATATCAGTGGTGCAGAAGTCTTTATTTTGAGGTGCAGTCATCCAAAGCTATTATAAAAATAGACCCTGCGCACACGCATTTATGTGATCAGGGGTTCCCCAATACCCTTCCTGTCTTCAATGGGCCATTACAGGGCACTCATGTAGCGATATGCAGAGCAAAAATTGATGCCGAATTTGTTACTTTTAATCAGTTTTTCTTCATTTGAAACGTTTCTCCAGGACATATGATAGTTTTGGAGTGTTTATCTCAAGGATAGCCATTACATTTCAAGATCTTCCACAGTTGATAATGCATCCTTAACTCAAATTGTTCTACAAGTTTTGAGTTAAAAATAGTATCATGCCTGCTAAAGAACTGGTTTCATTCCCACCTGGGCCAGATACAAGACTCAAGGTGACACCAAGGCCGGATACCAATAGATGCAGATCCTGTCACTCTTTATGGAAATTAGAAGGCTCTATTACAGTGAATAAAGAAGCGAATGTTATGAAATCGATCTAAAATACTGAGCTTGATAGAAAGATAAGCAATTGTTATGTTAACCTTTGTTACATTGTATAATTGTATATCCCTTTGGAAGTGGCATTTTGATCATGACAATAAGTGTAATATTCTCTGTTTATCTCTATTCTCTGAGATGGACCTATACTGCTGTATACTACCAAGTTAGTCATGATACACAGTCTACAAGAGGCTGCGACCAATGGTCCCAGTTCACCTAGGACAAAGAAAGTGTGTCAGCGGCCTCCCTCACGACCCCCCTCTCCCTCCCCACGCATTTTGAGGTGCTGGGAATATTTTTTCAAAATCTATGATATATAATACAGTTAGTATACAAAATTATCCCAATAGGTTACAAATTATCACAATATCTTATGATAACAATTGTTTAGTGTGTATAGAAATGGATGTTATCACAAATAATATCTAACTAGGACCCCTATATATATAGTGTTGTGTGCCACGAAGAATTGATTTATTCTTTAAGAATATACCCTCTCTGATTAGGGTACAACACACAAAATTTACTAGATTATCATGCAGTTGTCTTGGGGTAGATGGACGTTTTGGTAAAGGCCTTAGCTCTGGTGGAGACGTTGGTTTAGAGCTTCATTTTATTCTCGTTGTTTAGAGTAAAACTGCAAGGCTACTCTTTCATATCACACTGCTCTGGGAAGACGCTAATATTTTGCACGCGCAAGCCTTGGGCACAGGAGGCGTACGGTATGGGATTTTCGAGCCAAGTATTGATATACCTTTAAGAAAACGGACAAAAACTTCTCTCTGTGATAGAAAAAAAGCCCATCTCACATCCCATGCATTTCTTATGGCCACGTTGCATGGCAAGAGCGAAATAGATTTTCCAGCCTGGCTCCTTTGCCAGGATAGAGCACAAGACATTTGGCAATGGTGAGAACCGTTTTTATCCTATATATAGGTACTAACTGGCTCCCATTCAGCCATTCAGGATCAGCCTTTTTTACAATATGTATGGGTCACTTCTCGGTATTCCTAATGACTTTCTTCTCCTGTGGTAATATGCCTGGGCTGTGTAAAACAAAAATTATTACCTCTTGTCAACTTTATCACTTTAATCTGAAGCGCTGCAATTATCGTCGCTCGAGGTTTACGGCTTATTCATATTAGGCAAAAGAATCGCCATTTTGTGTATTGGTATGCTATAAGCTTTTAGTCAGGCAGAGTACATAAAGAGATATCAATAAAATTGGGTTGAAGGCTTATGGAAATTAAATGGTCTCTTAAATCTTAAAATATAAATTGGTCAGTAGGATTTATGCACATTAAATCATAGCTTACACGAAAACCTCTGCGAAATCATGTCATCTGGACGTATCTGGGGGAGGACATGGTTTTTATCAGCAGTAATTACCCTATTAATTAAATTCTTTGGAAACTTTTAACTATAGCTTTTAATAAAGTTTGGAGATAATGGAGGGCGTTTCCACTCGGACGCAATGATAACAATTACATCATTTATTAGCCAAAATACAGGCAAATTGTCATCCGGTGAATTTCTCCTTCTTCCTCGTGTCTTTCAAGAGGGTAATTCAAGCCAAAATGTTATTGTTTCTCCTAAGGCATTGCTTGTTCCCCAGAAAAGTGTCCAGAAATCAATGTCAGGGAGTACATCAATATTCATTCGGCGTTGTGCAGAAGTTAACAATATTGTTCTTGCCTGAGAATGTTTTCGAATTTCTGAAGTAATTTAATATCCGATCTCAAATCATTGAAGGGAAGCAATTAGTGTTATCACAGGTTTAGTGCCTCTCTCTGATTGCTTTGGCCCCTATTTGACTTGATTGATGTGAGGGAAACAGGACCAAAACACGGCCACAATCAACCAGTGTTTACGAACTCCAGTTTGCTAACACACCCCAAATTGTACTTTCAATTCTGACAATGATCTTTGAAGAAGGCCAATAGGAAACCAAAGCATGATTTTAAACCTGTTTGAGGTTCCTCCATTTCCAGGGAATTGTTTTTTGTAGATAGTTTTGGTGTTAAAACGAGGCGATGGAGGATCACTAGGAGGATTCAAGTTTTTATTTCCCCGCAGTATCCGGGTCTGGTTTCAAACTAGGATCAGAACGTGCGGACGGGGGAATTAGGGAGCTGTGAATAAGTCCAATTTCAACACACTACCCACATTTTTGGAGAGGGTAAATATTTTATTCTACGTTACAAAGTCTGTGAGGTTCTCCTTCCTTGAATTAATTGAAACTTCCAGATTGGTGCAGCTGTCTAGGAAAACCTACTCTAGGTTTTCACTTCGTAAACTCGTTGGACACTATGGGAGGCAGACATACAAGTAGGAATGGATAGAGGGTTGTTCTAGTTGCAGCTGCAGCGTAATTGGAAGGCGAGATAAGAACCCTATACACCGGAGTCGACCACTTATTCAATTTCTACCCTCCATCAATGGACTCACTTGCATATGGCCAATCCTAGCGAGAGAATCCTCTCTGGGATTTTCTGCCGACGCAAGAAAAGTAAATCCAACATAGCATATTTCACAACCATCTGTTTGTTCTCTCTCGAATGCAAAATTACAAATCTCTCATAGGCTACTTCGTCCCATCGAGCCCATCGATTGCAGATGGCTCTTTAACGTTTCCCTTTGTCGTAGCTTTGATTGGTTACCGGCGATTCTCCCTGCCAAAGAAATATTAAAAGTCTAGTCTAGCGGACTGCCTAGCAGCATGGGTAACTTTAGGATAGCAATGGGCGATGGTTGGCGATGGTCATTTGTGGGTGAGCGGTACTAAATGAGTTATTTGACCTCCAACAGATGTTGTCTGCCTGGCGACCATAGTCGGTCTAACAGAAAACATAGCTGGATTTTTAGCAGAAGCGAAATCTACTTTTATTACAAGGTCAGAACACAAGCCGGTCTAGCTCCGCCCACAAGCATTGTTTTTTTTGCTTTCGCCCGCGGTCATATTAAAAGAACAATGCTTATGAGGGCTGGAAGAAACCATGTGTACTAACCTTTTAGGAATATGTTTGGGCAGTGAAACTCAAAGATGCAACTACTGTTACCTTTATTCTGCGTGTATTCATTCTATAAGGTAGTTAAATTGGCTTTTAAAAATTCAAAACATGGAAGTGTCCGCCATTTAAATCGCTTTGCTCACTCCTTGACATTTGGGGTATTTATACATACCTATTACAAACTTGATGCGCTACTAAAGTGCCATTCAGGGGTGCCTTCAGCTTTGTGGATGTAATATTGTCACATCCGGGCAACTTTATAAGTGAAATGGCTGGTTGGATCTTTAAATATAGCGTTGAACCCTATCCAGTTCTGGGTCATATGCAATATTCTTAAAGATATGATTCTCTGTCGTCATTCTTATCGTTATTAATGATTAAGATATGAAGGTTACTTTTTCAATGCACCCCTGACGAAATACAATCTACTAGGTTTTAAAGGGTCATTAAACGGGTTCAAGGTCACTTTTAGGACAAAACATTTATGGATTCAT
The DNA here is from genome assembly GCA_942159475.1 of Sthenelais limicola. NCBI lineage: Eukaryota > Metazoa > Annelida > Polychaeta > Phyllodocida > Sigalionidae > Sthenelais > Sthenelais limicola. Next base: position 43,524,481 of record OW804100.1, read on the forward strand.
AAGTACAATGCCAAAGTCTCTATTTTTTCTTTTACCTCATTTATGCCTAAGTTATAATCGTTTACAGGCCCAAATTGAGAAAGCTTAGTTGAAAAAGTCTGTTTATCACAAGAGGGCCATGAGAGTGTTGTGTGACGCCACAAAGTGCGCCTGAAATGTACATTTTAAACCTACCTTCAACCCACTCTCCCAGCAATTGAAAGAATCATTCAGTGCAGGTATTTCAAGCCACTAGAGGAAAAAAAGCTATGTTCCTTTTCACTGTCACTACTTTCAGCCATTGCCCAGAGAACTATTCCTGTAATACAGTTTGTTTGTTTTGGTCTGCTCACCTGCATTGGTAGCACTCAGTCCACCCACCCCCACCTCCTTTCTTTTTAGTGGCAATAAGGAACCTTGTTTATTATGTTTATTTCATGTTCATTTCAGGATTTTGCGCACTTTGTGACGTAGGCAAACAGTGGCGCCTTGAGTGGAGAGTTAAACTGTGGAACTATACTATTTCCCTCCGTTAAATGGGTAAAACTCACTAAATTTTAGGTTTCATTAAGTCAAACTTGGGCGGTTACATTTGAATGAAAGGAAAGAAGTTGATTTTCTCATAATATTTTGGGGTTTTGTGACACTTTAAATCAATAACCTATAGTCTTTGTGTGCAAGCTTGTTCAGCATATATCATGCATGTCTCTACCTCTTTAACCACCTTTAATCAGCCTCTATCAATGAAAGCCAATTAGATAATAACTCCAAAAGTTATGTTCTCATTCAATGCCGGAGCCTTGTGGAAGGCCTTTTCCCAACTGCTATACTCAATTCTACATTTGCTTTTACGATAGAAGTAACTTTTTCTAAGCAAGAGAGCATAAAATATATTGTGCAACAGTGGAAGAGAAAGGCCCTTACAGATGAATACCATTAGTCTAATTGATAGTTTGACACATGGCGGATGTCTGCCTTGAGGTTTTTGTAATTGCCATCGACCACGTGGAAAATTATCCCTTCTGCAGAGGTTCCACTACTCCTCCAAATGGTAGGTTTAATCTCATTTTTAAAAGTTAGCTTTCCCGATAAGATTACATTGTTTCTAAGTTTTTGTATAATAATGTCATTTAGTTTCAAAACGACATTCAAGTATACAATTATTTTCCTGTGATACATATGACAGAACAATTTTCCATTTGCCTTGTGCACTCATTGGTGTTTTTCGACGCTGGTATATTGATCCTATGCTACAGATGGGGGTGGGGAATTTATCATGGCCATAATAAACATACCCACCATTACAATGACGATGTATGTTTGCGGCTAGATCTACTATGTCTGTATTTTAATAGTCTGCAAGAAAGTAGCAGCCTATTTGTCCTTATTATTCGACCGTTCATTTATCTCCAGCCTAGAACAATGATGGCGTAGCAACTACTTTTCTTCGTAAAATCAATTAAACCCACCGGTAAGTCGGGTGTCTATTGTAGAATGATATGATTAAACCCACATAGGACCATACCATCGCCCTCATAGAGAACTCCAAGGGCTAGTATAAGTGGTGATATCCATATATCAAAGCAGTATGATATAGTACTTCTAAAAAATGTGATTCATATTCCAGACACCACCGAGGGATTACTGCCAAAATGCGATATAGTAGAACCTTTACAACAACAGACCGAGCATTCAATTGTAAAATGAAGCCAAAGGATAGAGAAAATAAGAGTTTAAAAAATCAAATTAATCAATGCTATCATTAGAACTACGAATCATAGAAGGCATTTTCAAAGGCTACTGCAACTTAATCTTCATGTACCCAAATCAGACACATAACGCAACAGTTTTTCGCACATTATACCATAGAACCTAGTACCAGTCAAAGATAACTCAACAGTAAGATGCATGCACATCTCCCGTGCAGATCGTATAGTAAACCTGTACCAAAAAGTTTTCTGCTCATCATCACATTGCCTTGAAACGCCGTGGCGGTGCATGAACGAAGGGGATAAAAAGGAACAAAACCAATTTTAAGCCGACCTAGAATATTTCCTGTAAGGACCCATACTTCAGTCAATAATTCGCCAGCTCCAGGCGAGGTGATCTGCCACCTTTCGCCGATAGGAAAATGTGGAACGGGCCATAAACTTGATCCTCGATCAATGTGACACAAAAGGCCATCTTCTTGGAAAACCCGCGTGGCATATTTCAAGTGCTCGTATCATAGAGGGCTTCAAATCCCTGGGACTCATGTCACTGAGGGTTTTGCTTAGTTATGGCATTGCACCAATTGGATCAATGCATATACGAAATTGGCATTATTTTCTTGTTTCTTTTCTCTTCGGTGGTCAGGTATTTGCCCTATTATGGGCGCAGTTCAGGTTTTCCATTGCGGTGATATAGTTAAGAATTGTTGACTGGTGATATTAATAGAAAAACACATTTCATGGATGCTTTTGGGACACCTGTTAAAAGTATTAGTTCTTAAAATGTCAGTGCCTCAATAGAATTATTTCAAACAAACAATTGAAAATCGTAATATGGGATAAACATTATGTATTATTAACTCAGTGCATGTATGCATACTAATACTAATGGACTATTACATTTCGATGGCAAAGTTACATATGATATAGAGTATATCATAATTAAGTTATAGATGGCTGACCTTTGAGGCGAACTACTACAGGTTAAGAATGCTTCGGGCAGACTCCAACCCTCTGCACTAATGTAGTGTTTAGAAGTTACAGATATGTTAAAGGAGTAACAGTATAAATGATTTAAAATAAGGAAAATGTTTTATAATAAGGAAAGCTAGAAAATAAACATGATGTGTTAAAGTCAGATTTAATGCTGGGCCCGGCACATTGTCAATGTGGAAACATCATTGCGATTAACTTATTAACTAATGAAAACGTTTAATGCGGCATGCAACACGTGGGCACATGGATTTCAAATATGCCATTTCACCATTGATATGTGGAATTACTATGTGTGATATTACACTTGAAATCTTTCGCACGTAATCTATATCTCCATTGGTATAAAATAGATATGGTGTCATTCCGTTTGGGTTCCTTGATAGCTGCAGAGACATTTAAAAAAGAGGGAGAGAATGGAAAAAGAAATGCATGTCAGCTTATCGCACGTCGATGAATGTGGCTAAATCCCTATGGTATTGATATGAAAGAACAAGAAAACTTCTTATTGTCAACTTGAAATCGATAAGTTGATAGGGAGAGTCTGGCTGCGAAAAGCTCGCTGGGGCGCCACGTGCGCCAAGGGACCCGCGGCGGAACTGTAGAACTTGACTCCAACATGTCTTCCTCCATTTCTAAAGAATACGAGTCGAGGCTGATATTGAAATGGTGAAAAGATGATATTTGATAGGGAACAAATGCCTCTGGCTCTTGAGCCCACAATCAACAGATTGGTGCGTTAGCAATTAAAAGAAATGATAAACGTCAGAAAATGTACAATTCTCCCCCACCAATCCTCTCATATAACCCAAATTTAAGACAGAAATTATAATGTCATTCAACATAACTGTTTAATCATTACAATACTAACTATATATACTCGGATATATACCGAGTATTCATCAATTCTCAGCCCATTTTGGTAGAAATTATTAAAAAAAATGTGTAGAGCTGCTGATTGTACCTTTTCTGACGATCTGACCAATATCTTGCTTGAATAACGTCATGTCAAGAGCGACCATACAGGAACCCCGTTATGATGGACCTAGATTGCATTTGCGGAAAAAAGCACATCTCATGGGCACGTAAACAACTACTTTTATTCCAGCACTCACTTTTACTTTATAGCACTCTCATAGCATTAATCAGGAATAGTGTTATTCGTCATGTCTGTCTCGAATTACCTAATTACATCTATTCAGTAATACAATTTAGAAAGTCAGATGAAGTTATAACTAGGCTATTGCTAACACATGTATTCTTTATATCTGTTAACACTATAGGTGTATGGGCGATGATAAGGGATAATGGCGGATGATGCAAAGGAGATCATGACCAATTTCATACATGTTATGCTTTCATAAGGGCCAGTGCTTTCGTGTTAATATTGTAAAACTTGTTAATAGTTTTACTTCGTGATGCGAACTTGTGTAATATCCTACTCAGGGTTTTGGCTTACAATTCCCAGAGCCATTGATCTAATTATTTGGAGGTATCAAGTTTCTTTATTTGATGGCTTTGCCTCCTGAAGCAAACGTAATGATTCTATAGATGTTTTCTTTAGTTTTAATTTCGCATTATTAAGAAATAGTATTAACACAACCAAATATCACCGCATACACGACTTATGTAAAACTTGCGCATGTGTAGTGAGCCTGCTTATAAATATTGAGGAGGAGACAAATAACGAGAACAAAGTTAGGGGCCTAGTCCACTAAGCCGATTCGCATGCGATTCTCACGGAATTTAGTGGAAAAGGGTCCTCTGCGGCGCAAAATCTTATGAGATTCGGCTTAGTGTTAACACATCTAAATCTTTTTCTTTTTTTTTAAAAACACATCTAAATCTTTAATGGCTGGCAAGAGATATGGTACATTATTCATGTAGACAGAAACAGGTGTTGAACATATATATCAGTGAGTTGAAACAAGGTAGAAGATGGAAATGACGGTAGATGATTCAACACTCCCTCTACCGGTTAATATAATGAAAGGATGAAGAGTCAATATCGTGCGTAACATGCGTATACCCGACCGGCGTACGAAACTCAAGCAAAAGTAGTAGTAAGCGGTAGTAGTATAGGCAAAGTAGTCTATAGAGAAGGCACCTACACATTGAAATTGTACTAAGCAGTAGTAGTATAGGCAAAGTAGTCTATAGAGAAGGCACCTACACATATCGAAATACACTACACATGTATGATACATACATGTATGTGATGTATGTTACTGCAGGTTTTAAAAAGCACAACTCATAGAATTTGCAACGATACAGAGCGTTTGAGAAATAGACCCCTGCCCATGAACTAATCAACAAATTGATTAATAAAATGTCAACAGCGACAATAAGTCGTAAGGAAGCTGATCTTAGTAAAGCATGTATATAATACATCGGTTGTTTGAAGTATCCAGCAGAGTAAACATAGAGAAAGGATAGTGTTCAAATTCCAACAAAGTTCTAGTAAGCATACTCTCCCAAACACCACCAAACTACCCCTATGGATTTTTTGCAGCGTTTTGATATTTTCCTATATTAGGGTGAACATTAATATCAGTGCGTCATTAGGCATCTAGGTCTGAGCCTATTCCTTAGATGTAAATTGATAGTCCACAATGCCACTTACTATATATATTGTCTGGTTTTTATACATGGGTCTGGTAGTCAAGGATTTTAGATATTTGAGAGGTGTACTTTAGAACTAGATTCCTGAATCGATATCGCCGCATATGTAATCAACAAAACAATGTTATTTTGCTAAGAAGGTCCCGTGAGTCCACAGGTCTATTCCATATCTGGACCCCTGCTCACAACTCTTTGCTAGATAAAACCTTCAAAATGCCCATTTATACTCTGGATTTTAGTATACAACCGAGCATGGAAACAGGTGGGTCAGCAGTCAGAGATTTATAATAATAATGTTGACGACATTTATAATAGAATGTTTGAGATATTTATGATAGAATAGATAGTGGTTCCATATAAGCTGTCTCGGCCAGTAAACATCATCTCACATTATCGTAGATGCCTGATCGAACAGTATCCAGGTGAAACATAATATCGGATGGGGAATATTCTAGTACGAGCAGCCATGTCTTCTACCACAATATAGGAATCTTTAAAAAGAGAGCAGGCGCTTTGTTAATAGTATCTCCTAGCCTAATTACCTTCCCATAATCACACTCCCAGTGCTCTTTTAAAAGTATTATGATACCATTTTTTCTTCCAGTACTTTGATGCCAGTTGCAGATCCTGGCAACAGATGATGCAGAAAGCCTCATTAGCTCTTATGGATATGAGGTGAAATCTGATGCGCAAATAGCTAAGGGAAAAGGTTTTAATCTCGCAGAGAAAAAAAATACTATGGGAGGAACGATAGACGGAACTGAATGGGACTCTTATTGCATTTGCCGAGACAAAACTAATGCATAGGGCGGTGGAAAACTTCTCGTGAATACAAGGCTTTGTCCAACCGCGACGAAAGTCTTTACTTTTCTGCGACTTCCAAGGCAACGCCTTTTATTTGGAAAGAGCTGCAACATACGGTGCCACCAGAATTTATTAAATAAAATTTATTTATTCGTTCATTCATTTTGTTCAGATAGACATTTGGAAAAAACTCGCTCACATCACACAGTGCATTATCAAAGCGAAGTTTGTATATTTCAGGGAGAAATATTTAATGGTGATCGTACGAAAAGTCCAACATAAAGGCATTTCTTTAAATTAATGAGTTTGAAAGTTTGCTCATTACTTTATGTCTCACAAGAAAGGGGTATACTAGATGCTTTTAAAAAACCTTAACCCAATAATAATAATTTAAAAAACAAAAAGAAACTTCCAGATCTCCACGAGTTGAAGAGATATTAATGCCATCGAATATTTAAAACTGTTAAAAAGGAAATCTCTTTGCGAAATGATATGCAGAATGTTTTCCACTATTCATGCAACTTCAAAATCAAAATCAGCAATTGCTACCTGGGTATAACGTAAATAAATCTTCAATAAGTAGTACGAGTAGCTTTTCATCTTTCTTCTATTGATTCATTGCACAGAATTGGGCCAAAAGTACATCCTGTTTTTATGTACAGAGCATCAATCAAAGTTCACCAGGCGAATACAAGAACTATTTATTTCACCTTCCGCTGTCGTTTTTGCCATGGTACATGGCGAAAACCAAGACAGAGCACGTACAAGGATGACAGACCACTGCTGCAGGTTCGCCTCAAACATATTTGTCTCATAGTATAACATTTCTTTCTGATTGTAGGCATAGTGTTAGTGGTTGTGGGGAGATATTGATAAATAAGGATTAAAGTCAAGGTTTGCCAGTGCAAAAAAAGCTCACCAAATGCCTATTGTCCCTCATACGTTGATCTAATTTCGCATGAAATAGCTTCCATTCCCTTCCTCAGCATTGGGTTTTTTACCCCTTAAATGCGCAATATCTCTCCATTTAAGATAAAAATTTGGATTGTTTTGTTAACTCTCGAATCCCAAAATTGAAGCATCCATAACAGTAATACACCAATATGTTCAGAAGCCCATCGCGATTTATATTTCATACCTTTTAATATAAATTTAAAGACCGACAATTTATTTTTAGCCCAGAAATATGTGTCTAATTTTAGTTGTGCATATTATAATGCAAATGATGGGTGTGAGGTTAGCCCACATTTAGTCATGTCGCTGTTAGGCGTGGTTAGAGTGCGGGGAGAGTTGGGGTGGGTACTACTCTATAAGCTATGGTGAAGGTAATCTCATAATAAATATATTAGGTTACAACACATGTAAACCAAACATCTGCCTCTTTGATACTATAAGGTCAATCAAGCTATTTATTACGAGGCAATTATTTCCCCTTCCTTTGATCTCTATAGTTGTAACACGAGACTCTAGTCTTCTACAAGCCACCAAATGGATTATTGTCTAAGAGGGAACAGTGTTCATGTTTTTCTACTGGCAGACTTGAACATTGCCATGTCCTAAGGTGACTGGTTGGGTTACCAGCGATGTTGACGGCTCCTCCGCAAAACCAGACCATGTTTAAAGCTTTAGAATCTAGTCTCAGGTCATGTATTAGCCATGTATACTTGTGTAAGGCAGTGCATGATTACCTGTCCTCGAACCGAAAATATTGAAATATTGAATGCCGTCTTGGGCGAATCCTTTCCCCAGAAACAACATTTTTATGAGCCTGTTTAAGCCTGTGGCCATGTTTCTTCCCCTCACTCCTTTTAAAGGACAATCCATCAACACCCTAATGGGGGTCTTGGATCCAGCTCCCTTTTCAAGTCAATGGATGAGGAATGAAAAACCTTTAATACAATTAAAAAGCAATTGTCATCAGTGTGCTCGAGGAGTACCATCCAAAGGAAAGCCATTAAGGGTGGCACGAAGCTAGCTGTTGACAGCACTCCTTTGGACGATTTACTACTTAATCGTGCCGATCAGAGGTAATGTCATATATGCTCGTGTTTGTGTGTGTGTGTTTGTGCTGATCAGGTCTCCGGCAGAACACAATAAGGTCTGAGGCTGCTCCCCGGTCTCTGCACAAACAAGCGAGACATAATCTTTCTGCTATATCACTGTCCCCTTGTACTGTCATACTTAAGTGATGTTAAAAGCAAGTTATGTGAAGACAAACATATTGCTCAGCGTAAATAGATGTCTCTGGGCAATGTCGTTAGAAAGTGTAACCTATATCATGTTCTACAAACCACAAATATCAGCAAAATGAGATTCGGAATAGAATATTTATATAAGTACACGATCAAAGCTGTCAAGAATTGCCAAATACGTTCAAAGTTACGGAATATTTGAGATCTTGTGAAATTTTGTAAATAATCAAAGTTCCTGATTGTACAAGTATTGGTTTCTGACCCATGCACAACAACTCTGCCTAAATCTGCTTGACATATCTAACACTATTCTTACTAACTCTGATAGAGAACTTTATTTGTCAGCATTATACAAAATAAATTCTCCAATTTCTATAAATCAATGAGCGCATAGTATGACATAAAAATATCATGCTTGATTAGTTTAGATCAGTATATTCCTCTTTCTGCTTCAGTCAAGGGAATTGTAGCTTGCAATTTACAATACAATTTCTTACCTTTCAATACTTTCCTTTTCAAAAACGAAGAGGCAAATGTCACTATTGACCACAGGGATTCTGTCTTTTTCTTTGTTCCCAATGTGATATTAATCATTACTCTAACCACTCGTGAGAACTGGGTGAGATGTGTCTAGCGAATATATGTCTGGGGGAATGATAATATTTATGTCCTAGTAATTCATTTTATATTAGCCAAATTATCTCTTAAAACTATCTAATTGGAAATCGAGCAGCAACGGTGTATAATGTGCAGTTAATGGCCTAAACTAATCAATGGATATATATAAGGCCACAATGAAACACAGTTCTCAACAAGTATGCATTTGTCATACAATGACACTTTGATCTTATGTCTCTACGTGTGTCGATAAATTGGTAGGAAGAACGGCGGTCAAGTTTCCTACCTTCGGTTCCCGAGTCTGACCACCTGACCACTCGGCCTTAGATTCTTAAACAGAGTTCCTACAGGAATCCTGAACTGAACGCTATTTCTTTCCCTTGTTCTATTCTTTTCTTTTTCTTGCAACAAAGGGTGTTTCACGCGACTGCCACTGATCTGGTATTCATAGTTCACTTTCGACGCTGCCATGTGAGTTCACTTTTGACAATATATCCCTCCTATCCAAAACTATACCAGAGAGAGTAATGTCAACTCTTCTATTTTTCTATTGCATATTGACAATGTAGCATTGAATGCGCATGCTATTTACAGGTTGTCTAGACGATCTTTGCCATTCTATTTAATCGACACTAAAAATATTACAGTAATTATGATCGACTCTCGATGTCTAAAGGAAGGCTAATCTTAAAGTAACAGTCGGTGACGCCCCCCCCCCCCCCCGCCCCCCGTGAGTATTGAGATAATGTGTTGCATTGTCATTTTAATGTACGGTAGTTGTTTGATGTCAAATACCAAGTCTGAAATCTGTTTCCACCATTTGCACGTTGGTCCATTGAGGGGGGATATTTTCACCTGAAGAACTTTTAGGTATTGCTCCTTTTGAGACAGGCGTGGCTGTGAGTTGCCTGGTGAAAACGCGAGTTGAAAAGGCAGGTCAATATCTATCAGGGGTGCTGGCACCTGAAATATTAGGCTAACCAACATCCTACAATGGATCGAATTTGAGTACTCTACCATTATAACTGTGGATACTATGCTACTACTCCCACTGCTGTGATAATTGTTTAGCACTTAAAGGTCACACTTGCCGAAAGTGATTATCCTTCAAGTAACTATTCCATTTAGTACATGAAACTTACTGATTATAATTGATATCTGGCTCACACTCCAGATAGTGATTTAGCCTATTCTTAGTTGTTCAATATGTCTTTGGTTTTGTTGGTTTTTTTCCTGGCAATTTCCTATTCTAACTACCAACTGACTTGTAATCTGTTAACCGAATTTCAAAGCATAAGCTGGGGACGCTAGAACATCCCACTGCCATGGGAAGTGTATTACCCAGTTAAAACAAGATCAATACAACAAAAATGAATCGTTTACCAACTTATTTCGCTATACACAGTAGGTATTTATAATGTATGAATCTTTATTTCCACATTCTTACAATAATGGTTTGCTCTCTCTCACGGAAAAGGGTGTAGGTCTCTGCTCATGTGTACAGTTCACCCGACCGCACAATACTAGTTACTACATCGATGAAGTAAATAAATTAAATACAATAACATTTAGGTAAAAATTAAGTGCAGTGAATAAAACCCAGCAATACTGGGTTGGAGTGTAAGGCATCATAATCATACATATATTTCTCTATTTGTTATTGTCCTGGTAAGTACACACTGCATTGATTCTTGTACATATGTGACATTATCCTTTACTAATATCATCATTTGTGAACTTGTCCCCTTTTCGAAATCTGGGTCCATGCTGTTCCAAACCATTGGCGCTCTGTAAATAGTAAATTTTTTCATTTTTCCTATTTCTTGGTATTGGCACTACAAGCACTTTGCCTTCTGTCAGGTTTCCCAAGGCTGCTATCAACATTTTCCAAGCTTTTGCTTAATTTGTAGGCGTGTTCAAAAAGAAATGCGTGCTTCTCTCCGTTAAGATCTAGGGGCGTATCATACTTAGTCTGAAGTTCCTAAACATTTGTTCTTCTGTCTAAACTTTTTCCAATTCTGATTGCAGTATTTTGTAATATCTGTTACGACTTTTTTGCTGGCACATAATCCAAGGTGTATAACAGAACTAGGTTTAATAGCAACTTTAAAAAGTGTTTAAATAATAGTACGTGAGGGAAATTGTAAGGGAAGTTTCTAATTGTTTATTTGCTTGCTTTCTTCTTTCTAGTAAATGTTTTCTTAAAGCCAGTCTTTTTTTCGATTTCTTTTCCGGCATAAGTTGAGGTCTTTGCCAGCAACATACACAATGTTTTTGTTAGTAAACAGTTATATGTAACTGCTTTAGATAACAGTATATTATGTATGATTATCATGAACAGCAGTGGTCCCAGAACAGTCCCCTGTGGCATCCCACCTTCTATACTGGCTTTAGCTACGCGCATCGGGCCTGCTGCAGTGGGTGAAAAATGGCAACTTAGCACTCCTGTTATACCAATACAGTCATTGCTTGGGCTCTACTCTTTCAAATACGTAAAATTATATACCTACGGATAGCTGAAAGTATACTCTTTTCATATCTTTTAATCCCTTGACCATATTTTCATTTTTTGCTGGTGTTATCGCGGTTTTCGCTAACATTTTCAGCCAATCAGAGAAGGGTTTTCCCTTTACTGCAATTCAATTACGAAGCTCCTACAACAACAACAACCCATTCATCTGTACGATTTTCAACTTAAAATGCTCATCTTTCAAATATGGCTGATCTAAATGAATAAGTAAATGTATGTTCTTATAATTCAATGTTTTGGGAACATAATACAATTCATATATATTTAGAAAATGATTTGAAATGCCTTGGCAAAGAAGTTTTAAAAAACGCATGCCCCTACGGTCGTTGCGGCGGCCGTCGGGGATGCAGGGAAGCTAGCTATAATATAGCTACAGCTGGCCCAGCTAGCCCAGACATAGGGCTGTGCATGCCAACTTTTCGATTATTAGATAAAGCAAATCTCTGCTACTACCAGATTATATATTTAGTTATGATGCTATCTGGGTATTATTTACTGTCATCGATGAAATTGCCACTTAATACATTTTTTATTTTTTTTCTAATTTTTTTTCTAATTTTTTAAAAAAAATTTGCATTTATTATGCTATTCATATTTATATTAATTAGCTATAATGAGGAAAAGTCATAGATGATCATATGCTATAAATGATAGCAGATTGTGTAACAAATAACAACGAAATCTGTGTATTATATACCTCAATTAATGAAAATGGACAATTAATTAGCTTCTGATTAGCATAATTTATGCTAATTAAGTCGGATTTTTTTATTAAGAAAAAAAAGAAAAAAGTTTCATCTGATTCAGCATACTGAAAAGATATTTTTGTGAAAATTTCAAGTGAATATAATGCTATAATAGTTATAGCAATAAACGTCATAATCTGGGTTAATCCTGGTGCCTTCACCTTAATCCATTTCTCTATCGTTTCATGTATGATGAAATTCCCTTAATCTGCCCTAAAGCCCGATACAGATTTTGGAATAAGTTTTGACATGATAGTCCGATTTTAAAAATTAAAAAAGTCTATTGTTATTCATCATTCCCTCTAACTGATACACACGTTGATTCCTTATTCATCACAAAATTTAATTTTCAATTCACGTAGCTACTGGCTTTTATTCCAAGACATGCCCATTCACTGCCACTCTTTTTTTTATATCATGTAAATAAGTAATCTAGGATCCGTCAAGTGCCTCTTCTTCGATTTCTAACACTTTTAGTTTTTGGATAAGGATGTCATGATTTACTGTATGAAATACTTCTAAAATCCCAACTACGCATAGCAACAAAGATATGGGAGGAAACAATTTTCACCACGGGGTAAATGATGCACGGGAATTTGACAGGAAACAATACAGGTGTTGCTCAGCCCAAATATCAATTCTGAGGGTGATGCATGAATGATGCAATTGCAAGTTATTGTTATTTGAAAATAAAAGAAGAAATTCGGGAGAATAGAGATAAATAAAAAAGCACGCCCCAATTTGTAGTAATTTACTGGGTCCCCTCCATCCATCATCATCAGAATATTGACATCCGAGGTAGTAATCCATACCACCAGAGATAGTTAAGATATTTCCAGATACAAACTATCTTCAATCTCATTCATCAAAAGTTATTATAGATACATAGGATTGCATTGCATAACTAGCATTATAGATGATTCCTGCTGTGTCCCGACGACAATGGTAGCATTAGGTTGCCTCAGTCCATTATGTACTTGCAATATATTTTCCGATAGAGCTAGAATACGAGTATTATTGGACGGCATATCATTAATGGTTCTAGGCAGTAGTCTAAGCATATTTCAATGGATGGCTGACTTTCCTAGGTTCGCAATAAAAAGTAGGTTGTGGCGTCAGTCAAATCGAAGACGATTTTTGCATTCATCTTTTAATTACTTGACGACAGAAACTTTCTGTTCTAACGAAATTTTCCAACATTTATGTAACTATTAATGTTAAACTTCTCTCAGCCTAAATTTCAATCAACCAATGGAGTTTCAATACCTGGTGCATTTCAAATAAATACCAATTGTCTAATGCAGGGAGTGAACCTATCTTAAGTACAAGGTCATATTCCCAAAGCCTGTTATGTAATGTAATTGGAAAATATTTTTTTTAAAACATGTTTTATTTCGATAAACAATTCCACACAGGTGGTAGGTTTCAAGTTATCGAATGAAAAATTATGGTACAATTTAAAGAAGAGAAAAATAATATAATAAGCTTCCTTGATCAAATTACCTTTAAATTACACATTTCAGATAATACATTACGATAGAGGATTAATCATTGATGAAAGAATCATCTCTTATTAATCAGAAGGACAAAGAGCCCAAGTTTTATGTTTTTATTTGAGTTAATCTACCATTGCATTGGATTATATTGCCATTCGGATGACATGGTAAACTGTAGGCCCGGTATTTCATTAATCAGCTGTGTCGAGAAGGGTTAACACAGAAAATATGCTGCGTTCGCATTCAACAATTCCTGAAGCGTGCCCCTAGGCTCCTCCCAGGTAGACTGAGTGTCCAATCATAACAGTAAGGACGCATATCTTTCAGGATGCAGTATTTTGTGAGCGACATCATGGAAATGTCTGTAGTGAAGCTGAACGGCGGATAACTCCATTTCAGTTTCGTATTGGCTAATATAAATATTGGTCCCAATCAATTTGCAAGTTATCAAGATGGCTTCATTGAATTGAATTACATTGTGGAGCTTTTAATATTGAGACACGGCGTGAAAGCGTTACCACGTGAACATTAACAGGCGAGAGTTTAAGTTTCTACACGCGAAAGCCTACAATTTAATATACATCACATATTTACAACAATAATGTGAATTTTATTCCACTGTTGCATATTTCAAACATGTTAGTTAGGTTAGGAAACTAAAAACAAAACAAAAAATACACTAAAAGATAACAAAGGTAACCGAAAAAGAACAAACAAGGGTTGCACTGAGATGCTAAGAAATATTTGCACTCTATGGATCTTTGTTTGCCCTTTTTGATCTTTTTTATGATTAATCGGAGGCTCGGCAGCAAAATAATATTTTTCCCCAGGCAAATCACCTACAAATCAAAGGGGACGCAAACACATGCACTATGTACAGTTTTTACTAGTGGCTGAGAATCAAAACATGTACAACAAAGGTATTTCTTCCAAGGTAAACCAACATACATCGATCGCCCAGTTTTCTCCACAGACTTCCCTTTCCTATGGCAAACTTCGTCAAGGGTTTGTATACTTACATTAAAGAAAATGCTCATTGGTATTTTGGTTGGGAGATCGACAACACGAGATTTCCCCCTGTTCTTGTTAGAAACTTACTGGTTTGGATGTGCGTTCTTCTTAGTATTTACATAGGAATTCGAATCTTGGAGAAACGTATAGTCACTACATCTAATTTGTATATATTCAATAGAGAGTCTACAGCCTCCCAGAGAACTCGTTTGTAGGAGTGTGCGTATGTGGTGGAAAGCTTCTGTCGACGGCTGGTGCGTTGAGGGACTAGACCCAGACAATAGAAGGAAAACCTATACTTGTCCCAAGCTAATTCTCTCAACTAATATATCACCAAAATTAATAACAACGCAAATGTCCACGAAAAATACTTTTCGACCCTTTTTTGGTATATAAACACATTTGTTTGTAACATTGAATGAGAATAAAGATTATGAATGGATCGAATTAGTTTTATCCGTTTCTTTTGGAAAAACTACTATAAAGGCTGTAACAATAGCTGTAGCCAGGACATATCAAATAGATGTTAATGTCTTTGATTGTTTTAATAAAGATATTATAGCCCTAATAACAAGGTGATAATTAATGATTAATATAAATATAATGAGGTTATGCAATGTTACGTAATGTGTCATAACACAGACACACTCAATAAGATAAAGATAAGATAAGATAAGAGGTTTTTCATTTGCCTTTAAAGGGGTACAGATACATCAGTAATTGTGATTTTTTATATAAGGGAAGACAAATTGGCCGACATACCATTATGAGACTGCCTTCCTTGAGTTCATTTCTTCCGGCAGTTACCATGAATTTAGAATATAACTATAATAGGGTACTGCGATTTTAACATAATCACTACATAAAATAAGATGAAATAAGTGACTTAGAAATATAATAATTATAATAATTAATAACCACCAATATATGTTACTAGCATAGTACCCGTCCTCCGGACGATTAGGAACTGGGCCCTGTTGCTCAGTTTTTCACTATTGGTCCACTGAAGGTATATACACTATATGTTTAGTGAAAGACGGAGCAACAGGGCGGGTAGATTCTCTACGAAAGGTAAGGTCAAGAATGGGTAGGACCTGTTAGATAGAAATCTCTCATCCTCATCCTCTCACTCCCTCTCTCCCCTCCTCCCCTCCTCCCCTCTGCCTCCCTCCCTCCCTCTCCCACTCCCCCCTTTCTTTGTCACTCTTCTTCTCCCTCTTTCTCTCCGATTCCCCCACCCTCTGCCCCCTCTTACTTGCCTCGCCTCTGCTTTCTCTGCCCCCCTCTCCCTCACTACACCCACTCCCTCCCTCATTTTCCTTGTTTGTTCTCCCCCTCTCGCTCTGCTCTCTCCCCTCTCTCTTCTTCTCCTTTTGCAATGAAGAGAAACGTTTGGAAACATCACAGATTCCAAGAATATAGGTGACAAAAAATTCCGATCGCCTTTTATATATGATATATAAAAGGTTTTATCAAGGAAGGAACACATATAAGACTTTCAGGCCTTTTTTGTATACAAAAAAACGTCTAAATGTCTACGCTATTATGGTAAGTGTTTATTTGTTTCAAGCTCAACAACTGGTCACAGCTCTGGCCTCCTAGCTGTCACGTATTGTGTCCCAGGTGGACATTCCTCTACCTACATGCCCTGAGGATCTGTCTGTCCACCTGGTGGTATAACAACACATGCAGATACTTTGTGGAGGGTGAGTACACGGTTCTATTTGGTCTGTCCTAGTTACAGTTCTCATGATAGCCTAATTCAGGAGAGCAAGGAACATGATGGAGTGAGAGGGGAGGTGGGGGAGAGAGATCAAAGGGGGAGGCGGAGACTGAAGAAGCGCAGCTAGGGAGAGGGTGGGGGGAATCGGATATATAAGGAGGGGGAGAAGAGAATAGAGAGAGAAGATGGGGGAGGAGAGGTAGAGAGGAGAGGGAGAGAGTAGGGACAGGGAGAGAGAGAGAAACGAGGGAGAGGCTAGGAGAGAAAAGGGGGAGAGATAGTGAGAGGAAGAAGGTGAGAGATTTCAGGACAAAACTATCCATGCCATACCTTTCATATAGAACATACCTGTTCTATACCGTCGGAAGGAGGGGTACTTTGCTAGTAAAAAACATAATCCGACAGAAAACGATAAATCTAATTCAGCCTATCGTTAGTTAATCTTTGAAGGTTAACTTAACGAATTGGAGTGTGAACATCACCCGAGTTACATACAAACGAGTGTGATTTCCTAATTCAATGAAACCAACGAGTCGGTTAATTAATGTATTATGTGTGCATTTAATAATATAAAAATAATCATGCCAAAGCCATTTTATGGACTTTTCTGAGAAGCACTTCAGGTTGTGGGACCGTGTATATCACTCACTGATTTTAACCCTCCTCCCTCACATCGAGAAGTCTTTCAATAATCACTTTCATTATACATATATGGTCAAGAGTGCAAAATGTAATCGACAATCCCTTTAGTACATATTGGTTGATTCATTAATCTGTATTATATTTCTCCTTTCCAGTAACACAAAGCTCTGTCGTGCAGTACAGTTTGATGGGTTTAAATCTACAGTACGAGCTGCAACCACGAACAAGAGGTGTGAACGATGTAGATGGATTTGTCAGAACCTAATGAAACAAATGGACCAAGAGATGAGTTCATCTGGTTGTAATTATAGCCCATGGCAATGACCTAAAATGGGCGTCAATACAAAACCGATAATTGCTTCAGTAGTCATGTTTGAAATATTCAGGTAGGGATCGAACAAAGTACCAGTAGATTGCATGGTCCATCGTGACACACCTGGAATTGCATTGATCTAATGTTCAAAGGGGTGAACCACCCACGGTTCACTCATGAGAGTCCTCTGCATGTTTAGAGAGACAATATTGATTTTATTGAGCTGAGGTAATTCCCTCCACCATCTTCGATATATCTTGTTTGTGTAATTATAAAAACCCATCCCAAAGCTTCAATCGCAATCAATGGGAAGAGATACAAATATCTGGGGGTGTTTCAGATGGCAAAGCCACGGGATCCCACTTCACTTCTATCCAATGTCTGGAGGAGTCACCCTGGAGGTGTTTAGGCTCCACATTGATCGTCTACCCTCACTCCTCTACTCTTCCAGTCGCCTCCTGGTTACCAACAGGAGCTGAATCACTAGATAGATGGTTGAACTACAGCACTTACATGGATCAAGGTAGCGCCAATATATTCCCACGGATACCCCTTAAACACAGCTCTAGGCAATACATCACCTAGGATTTCTTCAGGATTTAAGCCGAGCAAAGCTATAGCTCGAGGAAGCCATTTCAGAAAGCTTTCCTATGCAATGCATTAAAGACCAAACTTCTGAGGAATGAATATATAGGTCAAACACCTACAGGAACGCAGATCCCTGGGATCAAAGATCTAGGGTGGTCCGAGTTGCTCTTAAACGACCATAGACCCTCACATCGATCCACGCTTGGTTTCATTTTATCAAGAGCTCAAAGTTCCCCCAGGGTCTTCCGATTTTCCAGTCGAGAAAAAATAGCACAACCACCTGTGCATAGGCTAGCTCTGGTTTTCAAGATATTTATCCAGGTAGGCTGATCTCTCTTCAATGTATTATGATAATTCCCACTGTTATGTAATGTAATCACAGGTGGGGGACTTTACATGTGAGAGCACCTCAGTCTGGTTCAGACCCTCGCGAGAAGAATGTAAATCTTTATCTCCGAGTAGATCAGCACATTAGTATATTACCTTTGAATAGGAATAGCATGCTTGTAAGCAATAACAACTTGCCAGGGACTGATAAGTATACCCATGACAATTAGATTTGATGGCTTTGCACGCTAAGTATATTGACTGTGTTTCCGGAGCAGCTAAAAGGAAGTGGTTTATATTTTGATGTTGCCCCTCTAGAATACTTAACTTGGAATTTATCTCACTGACTTGGAGGCAAGACTTAGAGGTTTGGGGGACACGAAATTATTTATTAGCCATAGGATTATGCACCCTTGTCAGGAGAGAACGCGCAAGAACAACCAAATATAATATTTGCTCCGACTTAAATTTCTCAAAACCTGGGATGATCAGATACACAAACCCTGAAAATAACATGTAAGATTATTGTCACGTGGTACATGGCTTATTGTGGAACATGGTGACAGGTCTTTGGATTTGAAAGGGAAATCATATAAAATACCGAACTCTGCTGTCACCATTAGAGGGACAGCCCTCTCTCTTATATACCCGTACACGGGGGGTAATGGCATAATAAAAGCAACTTAAGTCTATTACACTCGTCTAAGTGAAGCAATTGTGGAGTGTAATGTGCCAGTAACTGTCCCCAAAGTCGGGCAACAAGAATGACATCTCTGCATTAAAAGCAGCCAGCCTTTTAAGCAGTGACGATCATATTTTAAAACAGAACCCCGAATGACTGCCAGCGAAGGGCAACAAAGAACCCTGGTAAGTGACTGTTTAGACTGTAAACATGGATAATTCCTCACCAATGCTATATTTTTCAAACCTTTATCCAAGCCGATTGTAATGAAAAAGAGCAGGTTTATTTTAGTCTGTATATATATGTCCAACTTGTACTACACACCTGATGATCGCACGTTAACAAATTAAACTATTAATGTTCTATTTATATCATAATTGCACGTGCAGTAACGGTTTCCATCCAGTGATTATATGATTATTATGTAGTCAGACTTTCGTTCAAAAGAGGTGGTATTGGAAAATTCTTCCTCTCCAAATTGGTCCTTCTGATAAGATGTATTTTAATATGAGATTAAGTGTAGTCAGAATACCCTAGCTATATTAGAACGTGGGTCTTTTTTTCTTTTTTTCTTACTTAAACAACATCTTGCAGCCAGATTATTGAATGTCAGCATTTATCAGTACTTCGTATAGCAAAAAGTATATATGAAGATACTTCATTAAAGATCTTTGTATTTTCTACAAAGTTAAAATCCATTATAAAGCATCGTAGCAAAACCTGAAAGAAAGATATTATTTCATGGTCGCCAACTCGATATGTTGGATCATTTCTCATTTTATAACGAGTGGTAAGGTCTAACAAGGAAGTATAACTTTTTTCATTCTGACGTTACGGCAGGTGGCCTGAGTATAATTGACAAAAGTACTAGCGAAGCTTGGTTTCGAAATTCAACATTAAAACATGAGACGTGAGCTTTTTACAAAAGAATTTTCTTCAATTTAACGGTACATTCGATATTGAGGATGTGATTGTTCAAATCCTCACAATCAATCCTAATTAAAAGAAGTTCGAAATGAAGTCATAAAATGTGGCTACTTTTCTGGAAGTTGAAATATGGGGTAATGCTAGCCAAATAGGACAAGTCCATAAATCGTTGGAAAGCTATTTCATATCGGCTGCCCGAACATATCAGGCGGAATCACTGCCCAGCAAACCATATATCCATCCCTGCATCACCCAATACACCATCCATCAAATCCGGAGGCGCTCTTTTTCCAAAGAGTTGAAAATTCGATAAGATGGAATTATACAGCCCGATGTGGAATAAGATGCAGACCAATGAGCAGAACAGTCCAATATTGGACCTTGTAATAGGACCACTGGAGTTCACGCTGATGGCCGCATTATGTGTGGGCAGGGACCCTTGGAAAGTGGATGGATCAGATGATAGAAAGAACCTCCATATCCTGAAAACCTCTCCCATATTTCTTGCCATTCACACTTTCTCGTTCGGCAACTTCGCGATACGGAGGATAATGTAATGATATTAATCCAGATATCCAATACCTCTCTAGGTCACATTCCGGGATAATAATATAACACCAAAGCGTTCTAAAAACTGACAACTATGCATGTATGCACCATCCTAGAGCTCCTTTCAAGGCCGACCTCTTCTTTGATATTTTACTATTAGACCTTGAACAAATATACATCTCAGTGGTTCAATATCTACTGCATGCCTTTCAATGCGGGTCAACACTGATGTGATCCCCCTCACTCATATATCTATTGATGATTAATTTCATCCGAGCTTTCAACATGACCAGGAGAAAAAGTGGGTACCAAAATATCTACCATGAATGTTTTCCTGGCCTTGCATAATAACAAAACATTGGAAAGATTACACATGGAACATCTAAGCAGAAATTAGTATTTACACCATGGTTACTATGAATATCGGAACGAGAAAACTGGAATAAGTGATTATGGACAAATTTGGCATGAGACTATTCAAGTCGTTGCATTCCATTGTTCCCAGAGCAAGAAATAATATTTGAAATCGATTTGGGATACTTTGCTAAAGTAGCATTCAAACACCATGGCATCAAAGCGTTGCACAATGAGCTCTGTTGTAATGTTGCCAATTCATTATTGTAGCATGGCAACGATGTTGTCACGAGAGCAGAGTGTGCCGTTCTAAATTGGTACAAAGGTAAGAATTAATTATTGTCAGTCGGATACTGACAAAATGCAACATTCGGAATTTCCAAGCCAGGAAAAATACAATATCTCAAAATGTTTAAACATCCACTCTCTCCCATGCACTACATTTAGGAAAACATAAGAGGAATCTAAATAAATATTAATATAATATTATAAAAGTGATTCATTCAATAATTGAAATATGACATGATCGTGTCTGAATGAGACAATTCAAAGCCTGAATAAAACAATTTCAACGATGGCAAGTTCAAGTCTACCCGCAAAAGAAACTCTGCCATCGCGATTGTAATGTTAACAACTCTGGCAAAACCACATAGTTTTGATCAGGAACCTCCAACCCAATGGAACCGACGCATTATTGGCCACAATTCCACCACAAAACAGAAATTACCTAGGATCCTACAAGATTTGATGTACGACTGTGGCGTGCTTGATGGACATCTATCCGTCGTTAATAAGTCCGGACATCGAACACAAACACAACCACTGCACACAACCCATTTTCTACCTATGACTGACCATTGACGAAGTTGTCACTTTCAGATGCTATTAACTTTCTTTTTATACGCGAATGCTATGCAGCGCTGTCATAACGATTTCGGAATAACCCCGGACTTGGTGTCTCGTTTTCAGGATCATCTGTGATAAAGACTATATATATCTTTATTTGCACAATTCGATAACGTAATGAATATGTAAATGCCCACTGCCTTTCGCTATGGAAAGAATCGACGCTTCTATTGATTCTAGTCTGCAAAGATTCAAGGAGACACACTAACTGGAGGAAGTATATCGCGGTGACAAATGGTTCCACCCAACAGAATAGATCCATCAATCAAATTAAGACCTCTGAATTATACATTCCTTCGTACCAAGGATGCGTATTTGTTCTGTATACCCTTTGTCCAGCCCTCTTCTACAGTTCGACCAATCAGTTACCAGCAAGCTGAGGTGGTTTAACAGGCTACATAGATAACCATCAGATTTATAGGCTATTTTCAGAATGCTGTCAAAGTATGTTTCTATAGGATCTACGGTCATTATGATATTTATAGATGAAGACTGACTCTAATAAATAGATGAAGGCTGGCCTTTTTTTGTCCAACATTGGAGGATGGCTTTTCGCTGGAAAGAAAATGTCCCAAGAATTCAAAGCTAAAGTTCTAATGAAATAGCTTTTAGGCAGTCAACCTTAGAGAATTCCTATCTGGGCGAGAAACTTCATTATCCATGTAAAGGGAGGCGTTATTTCCAGATTCCATGGTGCCCGATCTAACATGGGATGGCACGTACATATATATTTGATGAGGGTGCGCGGAGCGAGGTGATTCATTTGACAATGATAACACACAACCAATTGAAAGAGCATTTATAAATCATAGCCAAAACCTATTTCAATCTATTCTAGGACATTCCTAGCTCAATATAACCCCCACTTATTTATTGTTTGTATAGATAACAATACAAGTTCAGGTTAAATTGATTTCAAAGTGTTTACTTTGTTTAGAAAAGGCATGCATCCAGAGAAAAATACCTGCATTCGGAATGGCACAATGACACTTGGCTAGAATTTAGAACAGTGACAGATGATTCTCTGGGTAGAGTCACTCCCTATGGGCAATCTCCAGGGTAGTCAACCGTCAACCCAAAATACATCTATTGTAATATAAAGTGTTCATAAATAAACATAGCCTACACAAGTCCTGAATACCTATGTATTTCATCCTATCCTGTATTACCAACGGACACCGTTTTTGAGACGTTGCATGATAATGTAAAATTAAAGTACCTAGTTCTAGTATGTTACCTCACACTTGTTACTTGAGAGTTTTTGTTCATTGTTATTACAAAGCTTCATTGTAGTAACACGATAAACTGTAGTGTGCAGATGTTAGACATTTACCACATTACTTTTGTTTTAAAAAGAAAGAAGAAAAGCCCTCCCACGTATAAGTAGTCTCTACAAACAGGCCATCAGCTGAGCCCCCGAATGTGGCTAGACAGTGATTTCCGTTCCGGCATCGGGGCACTGATTTTGTCAGCAGTTCCAGCAGCTAATACTCTACATTTTACAAAATAATATCATATAATATAATATAATATGATGTGATATGATATAATATAATATGTCCTGTAGGGATCTTGACTAGAGGAATGATGAACGATAAGGCAGGAGTGGCCAGGAGTGGCCAGGAACCTAGCTAACAGCGAGGTTTATTTCCCATAACATACAGATACAATAAATAGAGTAATGAAAAGAATTTTTTTTTTCCAAAGTGGAAACACGTCCTCACAGTGCGGAAACAGTAGGAAAGTGTGTATTGGAATGGTTGAGGCGTGATGCAACAATTACATAAGAACTAAGTCGCCGCGCAACCATTATGACGTCACTGGGGGGGGGGGCATGGCTGAGGCGTGGAAAGGCAAGGCTCCCCAGAATATCTTCATCGATGGCTCGATTATATATATGTCCTGTAGGGATCTTGACTAGAGGAATGATGAACGATAAGGCAGGAGTGGCCAGGAACCTAGCTAACAGCGAGGTTTATTTCCCAAAGGGCCAAACAGAAGAAGAGAGAAGTTATAATTTATTCAAAGCTTTCACTACAAGCTTTTCTGATTCCTCTTGGTCAGAAGAAGAAGGAATAATGTAATCATTCACAATATCCGATTTCCAATTTCCTCTTAGTTTTATCTGAGCAGTGGGGACGCCCAGAGATGATAGGAAGCTAGCACCTCCCTGACAAAATGAATGAGAAGTGAGGGAAGTATTCACATTGGCTCTGACGATGAGATCCGACAGATGAGAAGATAAATGTTCATAGTTGAAACTTGGATGCCCTGGGCATGAAAACAGCTGAGCATGAGCAGGTAATCTAGGAGATAACAGTTTTTTCACCCAATATACTGCACATAGCGGCTTGGCCAAAGCAGGATATAACGATATGAAGAACGGGGTGACTGACGTCTTGGAAGAGGAGACTTTGACTTTACACACTAACCCAGAGAACGATATATCTTGGCGTTTAAGGGTGTGAGGGGAGGTCACAATATGACCCACCCTAAGTAGAGTCCTAAACATAAAAATATATGCCGCCCAACACAATAAGTGTAGAGATGAAGAAGTGTCCAGATGGCGGTACATAGTCATAAGCATGCGTGGTGTGACTGGAGGTGCTGGAGAAGAGGTAGATCCAGGCTGGGAACTTATACCTTTCAACACAGATGTATATGTCACAACAGACGAGTGTTTCATGTAGGAGGCAAGAAAGGCAGCAAAAGCACACAATTTACTAGGTGTGATGGGCGTGAGAGGAGTTGAATGATCCCGGGTGAAGTTCACAAACAACCGCCATTGTCTCTCACGCTGCTGCCTAGTAGCTGGGGCTAATGACCGATTCTTTAGTCGAATCACTTGGTCTCTTCATTTCGCCAATCCTACAATAATTTGAAGAGAAACAACATAAGCCAGTGTTAACGAGTACATCAGGCATAGAATCACAGTCATCTAAATAAGGAAGCCTCAAAAGAGCATCCGCCACTATGTTATAGTCAGTTTTATTGTAAATGGGCTTCAAATTAATGCCAAAAATGAAGCAAGTCCAATACAGTTCATATAGCCATTGCATGCATTGGGTACTCGTACTGGTGCCGTTTTTTAACATAGCGATCACTTGAGTATTGTCTATGTAGCATATTACGGTTGAATTCCTAAACAAGTGGGCCCAACGCTTAACACCAATAACAACTGGGTACAATTCCTGAATGTTTATGTTGGTAGCCAGTTCACCTTCCTGAGGAGCAGGGTAAATATGAGGGGAAAACTTTGAACCAGCCGGCATGTTATAATCTTTCCAAGGACCGGCCGCCCAATCTCCCCCAAGAAATACACCAAAACCTCTCGAGGAAGAGTCCGAGATCATGGGCACATTATAATCAGGTTTGTGTATCATGCT
Organism: Sthenelais limicola; assembly: GCA_942159475.1. Taxonomy (NCBI): domain Eukaryota; kingdom Metazoa; phylum Annelida; class Polychaeta; order Phyllodocida; family Sigalionidae; genus Sthenelais; species Sthenelais limicola. Next base: position 43,549,578 of record OW804100.1, read on the forward strand.
GACGCCATTAAAAATTTTTGAAAAGGCCAGCCACCACATAACATCCTTGCGAGCATCCTGAGTGATGATAACTTTCTTCAAATGCTTGACCACCATAGCTTTGTATAGGTCAAAGAATCTCCTACAGAAAGTTCTGCCTCCCTTGAACACTGTGGCACAATGTGAGATATACCCACAAAACTTTTCTAACTGATTTTTGGAGAAGTATTTTAAATCTTTCACCTCCTCGATGAGAGCACATAACTTTTCTACCTTCCCTAAAGGTAGAGACACAGTCATATTCACCGAATCAATGCAGAATCCAAGGTATGTAGACTCAGTAGCGGGGGAGGTCACCTTTTTCCACGCCACATGGAATCCCAGAAACCTCAGAGCACATATAATAGTATCACGGTGATCTGTACAAGCAGAATAATCAACATCACATACAAAAAAATCATCCAAGTAATTGATGACAGGAAAGTGAAAAAGGGCATTCATACATGTTGCAAAAAAGTTGGAAACATGGTTAAAAATACAAGGTCCGGTACAAAGGCCAAAGCATAGGCGGTTATCAACAAATACAGTGTCAGTACCATCAATATTCCATTTAAAACCACAATATTTTCTGTGTTCAGGGTTAATGGGGATAGCTCTGTACACTGACTTGATGTCTACCACTGACATATAGGATCCCTCTCGCACGAGTTGAATGGCGTCATCCACAGACTTGTAAGAGAATTCAGTCACTAATGAAGAGCAGTTGTCATTGACGGATACACCCAAAGGTCTGCTACAGTCTGTAATTGGACTTATACCACCGACCGGCTTAGGCACCGCACCCAGGGCGTGGATGCACATAGGAGGGGCATCAGCTATCGACACAAACCCTTCACACAATTCATGAGAAATAATATCATCCATTTTACCTTTAGAAACATCGTCTAAAATAGAATTATAATTCTCACATACATATGGTTTCACATCAGTATCAACTACATCAAAACCATCCCCAATACCGTAGAACACATCAATATAAGTCGCAATATCGGCATCACATAAACAAAATAGTAAGTAAGCGAACCTACACGGTTTAAGTTGAACAGCATTACCACCAAGGCGATGTACACATTGACAACGACCCCAGGCACAACTAGCGTAAACATTTACGATATGGCCATTAGGCGAAGCCGGGCATATAAAAAGGCAAAAATCGTCGGCAAAATCACTGTCACATTCACCAAAGTTGGTCAAAATATTACGAATATCATAATACAAAGAGTCACCTTCGAGATCCTTTGTAGTATCAATGGCCGGGAGAATAATCGGGAAGAAACACTTTGTCGAAGTCCAGTTCAGAAGAGGTTGAGAATCCATAGCCGCCATGACACTCTCCGATGTCTCCACTTCCGGCAAGTTACCATGGTCAACTTCCGGCATGGAATCAAAACAATAAGCGCCATCTTGGAAGGCTTCGTAACCCGATGAATTGTCAACAAAAACAACCTCATCAGGTAAATTTGCACCATCACAACCCATATTAACATTAAACACTATCCCCAAAACTTCCATGTAATCCCTTGCAGCTTTTCAGAAATTGAGCAGTGATTCTGACAGTGCAAAGCCTAGAATAGAATAGAATAGAATAAAATAGAGCAATCTTTTATTCATCTACTGGTTACAAAAATTGATGAACAGGTCGACAGACCTCTGCATGGGTACCATTCAGGATTTATACCCAGGTCTTCCGGCCGTTCCCATGATACTTAGAGATAGACTTTTACATAATTTGGTTGTGTAATACATTATATAAGACATATAGCCGATGGCCTGGCTTCATAGATCTAGACCAAGGGCAGAATATCATTTATTTGGTGAAATTTGAATTTTGGGTCGGGTCATACCAATGTTTTTATTTTATTGATTCCAAATTTTCCTGATCTACTGATTCCGAATCCGCCAGGTTCCACACGGTAAATTACGAGGAATTCTGATTGTCGATGTGTGAAAAAGAAGTAAATAAATACATTTAATGAATAAACACTTATCTACTGAATGTAGAATCAAGTGATTGATATCAATCGATAGGAAATAATGTTCCCTAAAATTGTTTTTATTTGACCTAAGATGTCAGTGCATTGTTCTCAGAGATATTTACAAAATACCTCAGAAATATCAGTTCATTCTTTGGTCTTGAACTTTAAGATAACATATTTTTTGGCCACTCAAAAGGAATTCCACTAGCCATTTAATTATCACAGATTAGAATTAGATCTGTGTTCAATGAGAACAGCGACAAAAATGTTGTAATATGTAACTGCAGAATAAACATTTTCAAACAAACAAACTTACATGTATAAGTTTGACACATACAACATACGCACCTAGGTTTGACCCACTGCATAAAAGAAGTACCCATTTTGATGTGCACTGTGATATTAGTATGTGCTAATTCAAGTTGTGTTTATTTTGTACACATTATGATTACTGCGCCCGCCTGAACGCCGCCCAAGAAAGTTTTCATTCCAGGTCTTAGCTATATGTTTGATAAAATATACCTGAAGGATATCTATGAAGAGAGATTATGTGTAACACCGCCAATCGGCATAAATGATAATGCGAATCAGCAGTTTCACCTGTGAACCCCCACACCAACTCCTTCCAATAAATTTCCTTAACCCCAGCACTAATAATTTAGTGCCGAAGACCAGATAGTTCATAACTCATATGTTAATATTATTACTGGTCGATGAGCTGAATATAAAATAAGCACGTCAGTAACGACCGTCTGTCAGCTCTAATAGCTGTGCCATCGGTTTTTGCCATAAGGCGCTCTTGGCTATAGCAAAGGGCTTCATGACCTGTCTGGGGCTTGCCCAAGATGCTTAACCCCTCTCAGTTCAGGTCTCTCCCATTGATTCATTTAATCACACTGTACTTGAGCATCGCCTCAGTTGACAGCATTCACTTGCTCCTGGTTCAAATGTCTCTCGTTCTGTTTAGTCTTGATGTGCAGCAATCACAGACTGCCATTTTAAAGGAACGTGGCCTGTCCAGAACGCCTACGACACACAACTTATTGAAGGAAAAAAGTTAAGTCGGTTCCTCTGGGATAATGACAATGATCTGCTTGTTTTTTGTACTACAGTTTTCCCAGAGGGAATTTCTAACTGATGCCTTTTACGTTGCAAGCCTACCGCCCATTCCTTTCTCCTATTTGATGATGGCAATTTTCAGCGATATGTTTTTGTTGTCACTAGTCATAAAATGTCTTGAATAAAACAATAATTAATATTTGTCAAAGCCCGTGGACGAAAATAGTGATTAAATTGGATAAGCTTTTATATATATTTTTTTAAATAAAAGAGTTGAGACGACCTCAAATAATTAAGTTCGTTGCATGACGATGGGAGTTTCAAGAGACTTTAATTCCAACTCAGGTAACTTACATTGAACGCTGTTTATGTGAGGATGGGCATTGTGCATGATATTTTCATTGAATGAAAATTATAATACATGTAAAACCTAATGACCCTCAAGTATCTGCAAGGATGAATCATCTGGAGTCAATTTACTTACGCAAAATGGCTTTTGGGATCCCCGCACATAACTCGCTGTGAGGACCAGTTTTTCTTTAGAAAGAGTTAAAAGCTCCATACTCATAGGAATGACTTATTATGACATTTGTAACAACATTCCTACTGCTTAATAAGGGATTTGGAATAAGTGGCAGGACGGTTTGACGAATGGCTTGGGCATAAGTCTTCATCACCAACCACTAAGACTTGCCCGTGAAGCAATCGATATGTCCTGTCCGAGTAGCCAATGTTATTAAGGCGATTCTCCATTGGTATACCCTCGCAGATTGCTTCATATGTATACGGACTTGAGAAAATATCTGAACCTCTCCTTTGGATTATGTTGCCCGTCCTTTTTATCCACTATTGAATCACCTTTTCTGGTCTATTCAAGTGAAGGTTTGACGAAAGCTGGTGCCACGCAATTGCCTTCATTATTTGCGAATAAAAGACCTATGTATGGGTCTTGCTCAGCATAATCTCTAGGCCCACATCGATTCAGGGTTTGCACGATGTACCGTGTATTGAATTCGTTATAGGGATGGACTGGCGATACCATGAGTACATACGAAGATGAGAAGCAGCAGAATGTCATATAAAGGTTTCTCAAAGAAGGAGTGAATGGGGAAAAGACTGGAACGCACGCACATTAAAGAACAAATTAATGAACCGTTTCCAATGCAGCATCTTTTGAAAATAGCTGATGGGAGGCAATTTCATCATGTCTAAGGGGCTTATAGCCTCCATGCCAGAATCCTAGTTAAAAGCAACCCCAATACAAATAGCCGTATGCTGTGATTGGGGGGCCCACCCATCCATCTATCGATCCCTCTCACTCTGACCCCGCATCGAACGATCACATTTCCTGACCCCATTAATTCTTAACATAGCCCTGGGCCAGCCTTGGACTATTGCACAAACCAACTCCCGGAGTTTGGCGCATTGCCTCCGATGGGGACATCACAACGTGCACGATACAACTGAGATCAATATCGAGCCGCAATGAACTTCATATGCATTCTTTACAAGGTAGCAGCTGGAAGGAACCAGTGCCAACCAATCACTGAACTTGATATGGTCTTTAAACAGCAGACACTCCTTGTACCCATTCTTCCATTTATCCACAGAACATGTTTGAGAATGTCTGGTAAATAACATGTATTGTTTGTACAATATCAACAGGCGCAAGACGTATTATCTTGCTGACATCTTTCTTAATCATTGGGAGGATTTATCGTTTGTCTGATCGGTACAGTATAAGTAATGTCGTTATGAATATCTATATATTGATTGACAGTTATTGTTCGTGCTACCTTCTAAAATGACCTTTCGATCTTGGAACATGTGTAATCAATGTGTTCATAAGATTCCAGACCACATGATCCTTATGAACAAAGGAATACAAAGATCAGAACTGCAATTACTGCATTCCAAATGGATCTCGAGCAAACATTAAAGATCTTTATATGCATTTCCTAGTTTCTCCGGTTTTGAGGCAGATTCCCACACTTTTGATTGACAAATACAATTAAATGTCATCTAAAAATAATACTCTGCATTATTAGCCATTGCTATATCTTGCCCGAGCAATAATGTGAATGTTTTTTGCATGGCTACAGACGATGTACAATGGTCTTTAAAATGAACAAGAGTGCACAGAATGCCGTCTAGAAGCTCTCAGCAATATGTAAAAAGATGGGAGAGCTACTAAAACTAGGGATACATTTTATACAGAGGAAAGACATCAGCATTAAAGGCATCGAGCGAAGCATACTCTTACACTTTCTACAAAGATACATTGGCACGTTTACAATAGATTTACTTTTGAGAGCCTGCACAACTTAGCCATGATTTAAGTGGCCAAACGCTTAAAGGTTACCTTTCCTGCAGCACGGGGATTAGAATATCTCGCCAACAGTACACGCATTATGCTTTATGGCGCTCCTAGGTTCATTATCTTCTCATAAAATAATCATAGAGCAATCAGGACATGATGTCACTATAGCACCTTTGACTACATTGCAGTGTCGGAAAAATAATGATTTATTGATGCTTCCTTCTTGTGCATTATATTTTAGGGGTGTAAAGAGGTGAGGGAATTTAATGAACTGCCAGTGTGACAGGGCTTCCCCCTTGGAATGTTCCCCTGAACGTTTTTCCCTGGCCATTTCTCCCCCATGCCATTTCCCCGTGACCATTTCCCCTCCGAGTAGTTGCCCCCAGTTCATTCACCTCCAATAAAACCTGTCAGTCTCTTGTCGGCTTGGCTTGTGTTTCCTGACAAAAATGGAAAACTAATTTCTGGCTTTTAAAAAAGAGGAAGCCAGATATTTTGGCCTAAAACATTATAGAGATGATTCATAGCGATAGAGACAGTGTTTATGAATAGATATAGGTAGATAGTAGGGTAGGAAACTATAATATTATGTGACAGTAGTTTAAGAGTTTAAACCATGTTATATACAATATAATATGCAAGATTACCCCTAATTTGGCAACCCAGAACGGTCCACGATCAAACATATATATGTAGAAGTTCAACTATGGTCTAGCTATGTAGCTTTTTGCTGAGAAGTCACATTGGGGTTTGGGGATGACCTGATGGGTAATATTCGCGCGGGATCCCATAACCAGCGGTAAAATATAAATGATTCAAATTGAAAGCTCTTATAGAGACGGAATAAATAATTGGTGCATTTATTTGCAACATGATTGCACACCTAATTTAATCATCAACAGCAAGCAATTGTGTGCTTTCGTCTGTATGAATTACTGGCAAATACCGCTTTTCCATTTGAAGATGATTAGAATTATGTTAATGTATTGAGTGGAAAGTATAAAGAGTTTAGCCATTACGAAGTGACCAACCAATCGAGTAAATGGACAGAAATTGAATCATTATTAAATAATTATCGCATTTAAGCTTTTCTCCAATCATAGCGTCCCCAATGGGAAGGTTTCTGTAGCAGTGGAATGAAGAGAAAACCATCTCTTCTCCGCACCGTAAGCTTTATCACATTTTATTATCGGTGAGCCTTATCAATAATTACCAAAGTACTCCTGCTGAGGTCCCAGGATGATCAACGAGGGCCAGGTGCGTGTCTCTCGCCAATTATTTCCCCTGGAGAAGGATTATAAAATGGACTAATCCAAGGCAGGCGATGGCACGTCTGGCTCGCGTCGCCCTGGATTTGCAGATTTTACACTGACGTTAACACCATTCTGACCCAAGCTTTGACATTTAGGACCTAATGAGACTTCGGCTCTGTTTCCATAACCATTATACTGTCTAATGTATTTAACAGCCTCTAACCCTCTGCTATGATGGCATTGGAAGGGATGGTGAATGGTGGTTTACAGCTAGAGGATGGGAAAGAATGTATTGCAGATCCAAAGGAGCCTGAAGATGTAATTATGTGTAGGGTTGAAGTTTTAAGGACAAGGCTAGACCCTGTGTGGGCCACAAGGACAGGAGCTGGGGGCATTTCTATTTCTATGGTGCTCTAGTAGCGTCGTAGAATAGACCATAGGTCTTCTGAAATCATTTCCTTCTGACGCGCTCAAGATAAAGATACATCCTCTGCTCTAACACGTTCAAAGAGATTCATCCCATATAGACTGTGATTAGGTTTAGAATAGAACTCCTTTCAGTGTTTTGAAACTGCTTTCTTGGCAGTGTCTGCATCCTTATTAAACGAATGTGATATGCAGCGCCATGGCAAACAGGTTAGATATGCAGTCTGTATATTACATGGGAGTGCAAAGACAAATTTCAAAGGTTGTAAGAGCGAAAACATCAAATTCCTAGCCTGAAAAATAGCCTCATTTAGATTTGTCAGACATTTATATTAATAGAATAACATCAAATATGTAATTTCCCTTATCTCCTCCAAAATCGCTGGACAGATTGCCAAGATTTTCAAGGTGCACCATGCCAAACATGGTGCAAAGCCATTCCACTATGTCTCATGAACGCTTTTGGAGAGATCTGGGGTTAAAAAAGGGTTTAAAATGGGTTAGAATTGCCATATGCGGCAGCTGACAGAACTAAACAGCAAGCAACACAACCCTGACCTCACTCCTGACCTCATTTGCATACCTCCATCCAGTGGCTCTGATGAGGCAACAATGGGGCTGCTATTTGCATACTGGTACCATTTTTAGGCACTGGTTCTCCACCAATAATAATAGCAGAGATTTGGTCCTGTTTAGACTCTAATATTTTATTCTCAAGACATTGTATTTATATGAAATATCATATGACCAACATGGCCTTTGGGCATGCATGCCCATCCAATATTCTTTATTAATTACCAATAACCAATGATATACAATATAAATCAATTGACCACAGGGGGTCGTTTACATAAGACCAATAGGAGATGACATGCGTATGTTAGGGTCAGTCCATTCTATTATTATCCAATAAGATGCAATCATTAGCTGACCAACAAGATGTCATGAAGTTGGGTTTACCCAATAGGTGGGTCAATTAAGGTGAACCCCTAATGAGTGTTACCTAAATTACTAGTGATGCGGCATAGTATTGCACTAGTCACTTGCATAAATAAAGTAATATTTATATTACTCGTAATTCAATGTAACCTTATAAAATAATATTTAATAATTTATGCCATATCATTACATAATATTATGTAACAGTATATTAATTATGATACTGGCATTATAGGTTGCGACAGAATGCAAACTAACACTCTGTAGGCTCATTATGGGCTGTATGTTAGATTATTTATTAATACAGTCTAGTCTCAGAGGGAGTCCCTTCAATCTGAGCGAAAGCCTCATGCTTTTGACCTCAAAATACCATTAGAATTACATAATAATATAATTATTGGATAATAATTATTGGATGTATAGAATTATTAATATTTATACAGACGCAATAATTAATTAACCACCCAGGAAACAGATTCATAAATCTAATCAACCACCCACTCTATGCTCAGAGCTGACAGCATCCCTTCAAACTGAGGGAAAGCCTCTATCTCTCTGTCCTGACCACTGCCAACACCCACCTTCTCTTCTTGACTTTTCCACTTTTTTTACTTTAAGACTGACTTTTCCTATTAACTTTCTGACTGACTTTCCGACTTTCCGACTGACTTTTTCGACTTTCCGACTGACTTTTCCGACTTTCCAAATGACTTTCCCGACTTTCCAAATGACTCTTCCAAATGACTCTTCCAACTTTTCTGACTGACTTTTCTGACTGCTTTCTTCGATTTTCGAATTACTTTTCCAACTTTCCAACTGACTTTTCCAACAGACTACTTCCACTTCACCACTGACTTTTCCAACTTCACCACTGACTTTTCCAACTTCACCACTGACCTTTTCTATTTTACGATTGCCTTTACGATTGACTTTTTCAACTTTACAACTGACTTTTCTGACTTTATGACTGATCGTGCCTCCTCCACCTCAACCTTCTTCACCTCAACCACCACCTCCTCTTCCTCTTCCTCTTCCTTCACCTCAACCACCACTACACCTACCTCCTCTTCCCACGCCTCTGTATCTATCTCACATTGCCTTGCAAGAGTGACCACTAACAGTATCTTAAAAAAGTTTCATTTGAGGCATGGACAGTAATAAGAGCACTCAGTTACAAATAGAAGTTGAAAGAGGAAAGTGGCCAAAGAGGAAATGAGGAGATGAGCTACATTGGTTTCACTTGCTTCCCGCTCCTTTAACCATCTCGTTAGTAGTTAATCTGCATGTAGTCCCTAAATTGTATATCAAAGATATTTTTTAATCCATACATCGTTCAAATATGTACTTTGACGGAGGTAAAACCCAATTTTTTCTCTTTGATAATGGAAATTCTGAGTAAGATACTAAGCTATTTCAGGATATGTGAACATACGCTCTTATGATATGACACTGATGATCGATACACGCATAGTCACCCCACGAATTGGTAGTCAGAGAAGGTTCTCATTCCTGAGATATAGACATGTACTGAAGTTATATTAAAGTGTAGTGCAGGTCGGTCATATATTCTCATGGGATATATGAAAAAGTGAAAGCTGAACAGACTAGTACCTGGTCAAGTACACCAAGGGATCGTGTAACTTTCAAAACGGGGGGAGCTTACTTTGAAGAAGGACTGTGGGCTTCGACACGCAACCTACACAGCAGTTAGCTACCTCAGCTTATTAGAAGCTGGTCAGACCGGAAAACATTGGGCAAAACATATCCTTGAACATGCATCTATTATATCCTTTTAGATATGTTAGTTAGAGAAGGTTTTCTCGCACCTGAAATACAGAATTGACTAAGTAATATGTACACATGTATCCTAGTATATTCCACAGCATATGAGCCACAATTTTCTTATAAAAGTAATTCTATCATACACATAGAGACCATTGAAATACATTCATATGAACACTAGGATATATAGATAAATTTATATGAAAACAAGGATATAAAAATAAATGTATATAAAAGCTAGGATATAAGCCTTGTAAAATACATCAGAACAGATAGTAATTCGGTCATTTCTCAGAGCTTGAGACTTAAACTATGACCTTCAAAGGAAGTTTGTTCGACTTAACCAATACATTTATCTAAATTCTTCTCTCTTTAAACACAAGCCCAGGCCGGAAAACAAAAGTACCTTTAGAGCCTAACTGACTGGTAGAGTCCATGATGCTGCATAATATAGCACCATTTAATATCTGATCAACATGATTAAAGGCCTTCGCACTTGGGACCATAAATGTCAATTTCAATCATGATCCTTTGGCATTATGGTGCTAAGAGAGGTATTATAGGCTCTAAACAAACATTATATCTCTATTTTCCGTCACCGTAACATTGCCTACATGCTGTAAAAATATGACTTATGAGAGAGGCGAATGAAAATTTACTTTATGATGAATTATGGCTCTACGGGGATATTAATAAAGCCCGTCATATAAAGCCCATCGTTAGGTGAAGTTCTGCAGAAAAGAACCTTACTATCGAAAAGAGCTAATCGACATTCTGTTAGACAGCGTTGGTTTTACATTAGGCAAGTGTGGAATATATCCCCAACCCTGTTACTTCTCGAAAGGACTCCATATAGTGTCAGACATTACTCCATCACTTCTTTTGTCTTTTCCCCATCTTATCTTAATTACAATTTTCTTTTTTTCCTTCTTAAATCTTTATATTTTTGTTACGATATTGTATTACAACTTATACACACCGGATCAAAAAAGCCTAAATTATTTTTATATGTAATAAAAGGAAACTTATTTGAGGTAATACTTGCATGAGGTTTACTTGTATAAAGGGATCTAATCGAAATTGAAATTGAAAATAATATATTACTTGTTAATTCTATGCGATGTTAAAACATATTTTATATTGTGCTTTAGATTAAAGACAGTCGTGTTTAAAAAGTTTAAAAAATCACCCTTTTATCTACATCAATCCTTCTCTCAAATAATTAAAGATTGAAATAGAAATCAATACAATTCATTAATAGTCTTCCGACAAGGATAAATACAGTCAACTGACTACTTAATTCCTCACTAAATAGTTACAGAAAGGGGAGCTTTCTTGGATGCAATGATTCGGCTGTCAGTGTGTTCATTGTGAACCTGTCGAATTGGGATCCAGCGTATTCCTGGCTAACATAAACCTAGAAATGAGATTTCTATTGAATAGGTCATCAACAATATTTTCAATGAACTGCAAAAGTGAAACTGCGAAAACTATGTCATCTGCTATAGACAAGTATGTATACATATTTGCATTATTATATATGAGGATTCAAGCGGATCTTCTTTTATGACAATGAAAACTTATCACAAAAAGTTATGACTCTGTATGATTTACATTATTGCTTCTTCTTTTTCTTCTTGTCAGTCGCCTATTCGATTCTCATCATTGCGATTTGCCGATTAGGTCTGAACGCAAGGAACTGAAGCTAAAACTGTTTTTTTCGGATGTTATTCGTGCACGAGCGTATCCTAAGCCCTTTAGCAGGAGTCGGCTTTCGCAGGTGTGGTCGGGGCAAGCAGACTTATCAGATAACACACTGATGGTCGGGGACACCTGGGTCCTCAAGGATAAAGCAATAGTAATGATGGACTTTCTAAATAATGTACACATGTTCCAGAAAAATCAATGCATCATCCGATAATCACTCATCTTTGCTTGGCCAGGCTGGAGATAAATTAATTCGCCATAAATATATATTATATGGCCGAATCAAGCAAGGTCAATTAGGTCTCTCTGTGTCGCTCTAAAGGAGAACTTCTGACTTCAGTGAGTGACTCCAGCTTTCCACCCAATGCCCTGATATCCTTGATTTATGACTGTCATGCTATGATGCTTACAGGCAGCAGGAGGGTCATGAGTGGAATATTGATACTCGGGTTATTATACCTGTATGATCTTCTTCCAGAAGTAGTTTGCACGCAGATCGTTATCTCTTTCACGATGCGCGACGGCACTAAAATGAAGCTGTTCAATACAGATTCATCTTAATGGACCTACATGGGAATTTGCTTTTTATGCACCCGTAAAACATCAATATGTCGTTAACACTTCCAAATGAACACCTATGTTGATATATATAATAGAACCACATAAGGCAAAGTGGACTGTTCAAAGGCCTCCTCCAGTATCCTCTCCAGCTTCATGAAAGACCTATTTTTACTCAATTACTTTTTAAACAATATGTTGATGGACGCAAGATTTGGGGTGATTCCTCTTACATTCCTAGAACTCTATAGTATGTTTGCATTTCTTTTCGGTCACATCATGTATAACCAGAGGACAATTTAATATTTGACAGAATGAAAACTTGTGCACGTTATGTTACAACCTTTTTTTACATGCAATTGAATATTTATTTGAGAAAAAATGCATCTCCATTATTTTATGAGGATAATAAAACTTAATAGTTTTGTTGTGCATGACGTTCATTGACGCTCCGATGCAAGTGAGCAGTTATCAATCCCTCGGTGGTACTCAAACTATTCAAGTGATGTCTTTTCCACTCCCCTACCCCCTCTCCCACCTCTCTCCTCGTCTCCTGCTATGATCATCATATTAATCCTAAAGTGGTTGGCGTCACCTTGTAAACGGGCATCCAGTGGGAACTATTTAATCTAAGCCAATTAATCATACAATACATTATTGCTTCAACTGGTGACCCTGGTTGATTTTTCATTGGGTAGTTTGGGCTTGTGATAACAGCCAGAGCTTGGCCTTTCGTCATGCTCATGGAAGTTAGGACATTTATTAAAAATCTGGCCATTTTATGTTTCCTCTAAGACTCATTATTCATGCTCATAATAGTAGGATTGGGTGAGGTGCTCCATGGCATGGGGGATCAGTCGTGATGGACTCGTGCTGTTGGCCATGTCTAGACGGGATTTATGAACTTAGGAATAGCATTGCGTTTGTTTGATTCATGTGCACTGATCTCACGGCACCCATCAACCATTGAAGGCAGGAGCAAATGTAGATGGATCAATTAAGCCACTATTTCCTAGTCCTATTTTCAGAGGCTTAACCTTGGAAATTTGGTAAGCCTCATAGAAACATATAGTCCAACCCCACCATACTCCCTCTCCCCAAATAGATGATGCAATATTAATAGACTGTAACCATCACCCCCATCTCATCCCATTATTACTAAATACCACCCAACCTCGCCAATTAAGTTTATCATTCTAAAAACTATGCATATTAACTGTTGTCATAAACTGAATATAATGTTCTATAGATATATAGTGTTAGCTAATACCTTATATACATAAATCATTTGTTCTCCCTGCAATGCGAAATGTAAAAGGATTGTCAGCATCAGGGCACAACGAAAATCACCTGAATTTGTGAGACTGTTCGCTGATGTTTTATGAATAAAAGACTTTTTAAAACGTGAAAAAAAGGCCAAGCGTTCGATTTGTAATTAACTCTCTTAGCTGGAAAGTTTCATATAGAAAGATGTTAAAAGATCGGACATAAAGCTCTAGCACCGTTTCTTCTATTTAGTGTCAGAATAGAAAGCAAATGTATAATGGAAGAAATGAAGAAACATATAATAGATTTCTTAAGAGAAGGTAGCTGTGCTTTCTTCAGTGAAAATTGTTTACTGATGAACACGATAGTAAAACTTTGCTCGGACACTAGTTATTCTTTCATGAGAATTTTCGTATTCAAGGTGATTGACTGTGCACTGGGCAGTATAAACGGTCGTGTGCCCTTGAGGTAGGATGTGGTTGCATGAAGCGACACTCAGTTTTCAGACATGTATGCGGTTCTTGGGACTAGGAGTATGATATCAATGGTGGAAATTCATCCTCTATGTTGCTGCCTCTCATCGTAGGGAAATGCTAATCCCATAAATACGTCAGCCTATACCGTCTCTGTGTTGTACAAAGTTTATGAGAATTCAATGCTGTCTAAAGGGATGCAATATTCCTGGGAATAAACTTATGCTTATCTTCTACCCAAAGCTTAAAGACTTCTTCGAATACAGTCTGCAGCAAGTATTATAATCATGACAGTCATGACAGTGAATGCTTCAAAATCATGTATGTTAAAATCGCGTCCATGCTGACATTAAAGATTGACAAATTATAGATGACACATTTCCTAGGGGAATATGAACATACCATTTACTTCAAACCTGGGGTGTAACATATAATCAGATTTAGCATCTGGGCACTTGCTTATGTCAAAATGGATTCCGAGAAGATGTTGGTTCCGTTGCTGAAGCAAGAATCTCGTGTCATTTATGAGCCGAAGGCTGGAGAATCATTTGGGATGCTTTCCTACTTTCCAGAGTCTCTTATCTAATCTTCCCATGTCGTCGGGGACCTAAGGAGGAACCAGGACCTAAAGAATGGTGTAGATATGCGCCCAAGATAGGCCGGATAGCACAAATGACGAAATAGCTCTTTGTTAGAAAATAAATCAATGACGCCACCGAGAACATTACGTCTGAGTCGAGTGTTCTCCCGCGATAAAGAAATGAAGCTAATCTGAGAGCAGTCTTAAAGCAGATCGACCAAGTAGAGGGGACATGGACAGTGGTGGAAGGTGTAGCAGCAATTTCACGCCTTGGTTCTACGTCTACTGGGCCGACTATGTATACAGGGGGCAGTATGAGGAGAAACAGAGGGTGGTCAGGCCTGTGCAGATGCAACAAATATGGAGGTGGGTGAAGTCGCCAGAATATGTTCAATTCACCTTTACCAATCCCCTCTAATAACCCAAAATTAAGACAAAAATTCAGTTCAAAATTCAGTTCAACGTAACCAAACAGATTGTTTGAATCAAAGCAATATCAAATATACACAAATATACCTAGTATTGACCATTTTTCAGACAAATTTAGCAGAATTTACAAAATGTGTAGATCTGCCGATTGTACATTTTCTGAAGATCTGACCGATGCATACACTTTAGTGTCGGCCGCCAGCCGAGTGCCTCCCATCAAGTGTGGATGAATCCAATCGTCAAGCCGTTTGTCCATTCGTTGACCGACTACTCCTACCTCCACCCAGTGATGACGTCGGCTCAGTGGAGCTCGGGGGTTAAGTTCCGAACTACTTCAAAATCCCTCAACAGTTCTAAACTAAGATTCGAGGGACTTGTCCTGATTAACAGGAGTGGTTCATAATTAATTTCACTCCCCAAGGGGAGGATTAATTTCAGCCCATTTCATTATCCCTGCTCAGCTATGGCTAGTATTAGTAAATTCCAATGATTAACAATAGCTAAACTATACACCTTGTATCGTTCTTGAATATACTATGATAAGTTCTAGCGACAGATATCAAAGAAGGTCCCTTTAAATATTTAATTACGAAGCTTCCATAGGACAAGCGGCGCCAAATCTGACAGCACGCTTCTGCCATCTGCAGTGGATCAAGCAATGAAGAACCACCTATATATCCTCCTTTCCTTGTGCTGTACCATAGCTTAACCTTTTGCATTCTTATTTTATCAAAGCGGCTGATGGTATAATATGCCAAGTAATGATCTGTGGGAAAGAGAACAAAGTGTTAAGTTAAAATCACAGGCTTTCCTGCTCAATAACAATGTCTTCTGAAAGAAGACCACTTTTTTCTCATTGGAATCTTCAGGTGTAAGCCCTATGCTAAATGTATAGATCGTTATAGCTTATTCCCCGTCAACAGTAAGAAAGAGGAAGCCTAAGTGCCTAACCTTCCCAGATTGATTAGGTTTGAGGCATTCTTACGTAGTTCTCAGCGAAGAAACACTGCTTAATATGGATCTTGAGATGGTTTCCTTACGTTGGCATTGGTTTCCTATTATGAGAAGGTCGGCGCACTTTAGGCAAGAATCTCAGTAACATAGATGTGCTCGAACCCGAGAGCACTTTCAGAATCTAACAGCCACAGATCAAATGCATGGGTTTGCCCAGAAGATAATAACATCAAAGCAACTCCTCCGTGGCAGTAAATGCCTCCTTTTAGGGCATATACCACAATAGGTTCCCTTATCGTCAGACATTCATGCTATTGTCTGTGGCCGCTGGAAGACAAAGTGTTCCAATCTATCTTATCTGAGACGACATGGGGTGGCCGGATCCGAGAAACGTAGATAAAGGTGCAGACACGGTGCAATAAGACTGGTTTTTGGCCTTAGGTCTGTGACCCCCATGTCTGGCTTTTACACGCCCACAGACGGTTCGTCCTTTTATATAGGACTCCCTAGGGGATGGATGTGGGAACGGCTTCTGTAGGTCTGTATATGATACCATACCATAGCGGCCGTATTAAACCATCGTTCTACGCGTTCCCATAGGTGCAAAGATATGACAAGATGGGTGCCTATGGTATTGATTATCTTAGACCGTGAATCTCTTCAGAATCAGGCACAACATTTTCACTGAGAATTTCTGCGTATCCTTTTGAGATTGCTGTTTTTTGAATATACCTCGCGGCTGGAATAGTTCGGGAGATGGATTGAGTGCAGCATTTTAATCACCTCATTTGCCTAAAATTGTCGGTAAAGGATTAACTTGAAACATTGATAGCAACATGTTTTGCCCTTCCAAGGCTAGATAAATTACTTCAAACATCTCTTCATCTTTGATAAGTTGACAGAAATGGATTGAATCAGTCTTATCCAGGAAACGAACAACCTATAGAGGTCCCCGATATGTTAAATTACGGAGTTGAGGACGTTGGGCAAAGGGAATCTATTTCACTTGTTCATAATTCCTTTGATCTGAGAGATTACACTTGGACCGTAGCGGATAGCCTTTCAAGTCTTCAAAGCAGTCAAAATAATTATTTTTTCCTTTACTTTTCACAAGTGGGTTCATTTAAAATCTGACCCCGCAAATAGGTTAATTTAAAGTCTACCTTAAAAGAGTTGTGACTATTTATTTTTAGCAATTTGGAAGTGGATTGTTTTTCAGCAGAAGGTGGCCGTTACTGACATGCAAAAGATGCACCCTTCTGAATCCGGATAGCGTGTGTCTTTTCAGAGATGAATCGAGTCCATAACAAATTGTACACGCACATTAAAACTGAGCCCATTATTATAATGATAACCCTTTCAACCCGTTTTCATTCATTCTAGTAAGATCACGATGCTTAATGAATAGTAACAGTAACAGTGTATAATAAGACCCTGTTCTTTTATTCATATCCCTCGAGTTTATGAAACCCATTTAGATCTGTTCTACCAAGGATCAACAATGGTGCTTAATGATGCATGCAGCTGCTTAGATATGCATGCCCCTGTTTCCCATCCTTAGCATTATGTGCTGATGGAGATAATGTATCTTAAGTGGATTAATCAGTCAATAAGCATATTGTTAATTAATAGGTTTCCATGTTTGGAAGCAAACAAGTGCATTTTGTATGTCGAGTCCAGGAGCCAGACGAGGCGTCATTGTAGGTGTACTTTATATGGCGCCAAGCAACATCAAAACAAGATATTTCTATACCAATCAGCGTCTCCATTCAAAATCTCCACCACCTCCATTATGGCAGAGTCAATGATGTGTATAATTTGCTTTTTAGCGGCACGGTCAGTAGTGCATGGCAAGGTCTCGGATGGGTATCTATAATTCATCAGTGGACTCAAACGTCGCTGATACAAGTTAATACTTTATGATCTACAAGCCCAGTGGTGCTAGGGTTAATGTCAGCTTTGGGATTTTATCCCGACCACTCCCAGGTGCTCTCTTCAACTGGAGGTGAAGTAATTTCTTGTGGTGCTACTAATAAATCTACAGGTGCGCCGGGTAATAAAATAAGCCTTTTTGTGCATATTGCATTGCGGCTGTACTTTTTGCTCTCGACATTGAATCGGCTTCAGGTGAAAGCCAAGGATTAAACGCATTTGTAAGGACTAGTTATTGCAGGATTGGTTTCAACTTTCAGACTTGATATTTTCCCCTGGTTCAATCTATATACATAAATGCACCGTCTATAATGTAGGTGACATATATTAGAAATATATCATCGAGTCTACCTATATCGTATATCTTAACTATCTATAGTCAACATCAAAGTATACTCCATGCTTTGGAGTTTGTATAGCGGGGATTTGGTGTCAATAAAAAGGAATTCCGTTTGAACTTTGATATGATTTCATTTTCATGAAACATGTATTCATGACCAGAACAACTACACTGCCACTAAAGTTCAATAGGAACAATGCTCTTTGAAGTCTTAAAGGCGAAAAAGGTCGATTTGAGAACGGAGGGCGTGAAATGGTTAGTTGTAACCCAAAGATGTAACGCTGTCTAACGTAAATCAATAACTTACTTTAGAATCTTCATATCTTACTCAGACTGCACCTTCAGATTTTGCTCGGATATCAACGCCCATGGTGTTAGTAGTTACATTATTCCTTGTTTTCATAGAGTTTCCTTAAGCATGATTGAGAAGACATATAATATCGATAAATGTGGCGTCAACAAATTCTGTTTGTAATTATTTTGGACATTAATGAGAGCTTAATGCAAAGAGTATGAATTATAAACAAGTTATGTCTAATACTAATACTAAAACATATTATTATTCCTCAAGAGAATTCAGTGAGGAAATGAACCCAGAATGTAAGAGCTAACAAAGGCATCTAGCAAGGAGGCTTTAACTGTATAAGCGTGTGTAGGTCACTGGTTGGGTGTTGTATCCAACCTTCAGCAATCCAGTACAAACACTCAATCTGAGTAGATAACTATTCCTATTGGCAGACTATGGAATTGGGCCTTTGCTTATAACATTACGTCCCTACGGTCAATACATAACTACAAATGCCTTCCGCTTCTTTATAGCTTTGTGTATCTCTATCATACAAAACTTTCGTTACAGTTATATCAAAAATGAAACGCCTACCACAATCATTCATTACTTTGTGAATGGTCTATCGTGAATTTGTATATGTACCTCATGGATGTTACCATCTCTTGCTAATGGAACTTGTGAGTTTAGGTGCATTGGAACTTTTATGTCTGACGTTTTATATCCAGTTATGTTCGTTTACATTTTTAGCACCCACTTTTTGAAGAAGACGGATTCTACTGAATTTGGAAATCTAGTTTCAAGTACAGTCATCATCGACGTGTATGGACTTTTATTTATAACCCAATGCTATCGTTCTGACCGTTTACATTAATAACAAAGCCTGAATGGGGGAACAGTAGTGGAAGTGTTCCAGCCTTTATTTGCAGTGCACTATCGCACACGTCATGATTTTCCGTGCTATCGACAGGCGTAGATCCTGAGCACCGGTGCCCTTTGTCATGATAAGGAGTTATGTGACAGTTGCTGGACCTGGTATTGACTCCTCTTGGCTTTCTGGTGAAACTGGGCTTCTGCTAATGCGCCTTATAGGACTTCTAAATCAAGTGCCTACTGCCCACTCCCAGGGATATATCCAAAGCCCCTTTTCCCAGCAATTCCAAGCCATTTACAGCGGATAACACATGTTTAGGTGCTGACAATGCTCGATTCCAGCAATGGTTTGATGTATTTTTTCTGCAGTCCTTTATGTTTATTTCGAATTGGAATAATTTCCGTATATGTAAGAGGACATTTGCGAAATACGACAATGGAAGATACAGCCTTGGAACAAGGGCAGCGTCGATAATATCGACCACTCCATTGTGGGTAATGCAAAGGGAAGGGTAGCTCTTAAAAGTCATATATGTCACAGGCATAACCGAGGCTATGAATTGGTGGGAACGGTGACGGCAACCATTTATGTAAACTGCCTTTCATATCGAGCATAGTAAAACAATGGCTATGGGAGAACTTGCCCTCATTGTCTGGTGCGAAACATATCAATGTCGGTGAGGGATGGTTTTCGCTACTGAATGCTGTAGCAGTTTTTTTTAAAAAAGAAAGGGGTGTGGCATAATCAGCATGTATTGCTTAAATAGTGTTTATCCCCCCATAGTCGATGAGATATACCTATGAGGCCCTATCTATTTCCTGTTAAGCAATATATATCTCTAACACCAATTCCGCAATGAGCTTTCCTAATTTTATATTTTTCAATGTGGATCTTCTTCAGGAGTGTAATGAATATTACAGTCAAATCATGATATAGACTGGTAAATGTAGAATCTTTATGATAAAACAATATACCCTTCAGTATTATTAGATAGCACCGTTAATAGATGCTAAGGGGAACAAATAAACAGGTTTAGAGGAAGAAGGGAACAGCTGAAACATGGAAGATGGTGATATGAATCCCCTGTGGTCGGTATAAGGGCCAGACGTGGCTTCTAATTGTGCTCGTGCATTGCTCAATTGTGAACGGCGCTGGACCAGCCAGGAGAAAATGAAGTAACTGGACGGGAGCCAAAGATAACAAAGCTTACGCCAGAACCTACCATGTCGAAGATCGATCTATTGAAATACGTTCCGTGGTACACATATAGTGCCAAATTACCTAAATTATCTCACTTGAGAGGTCATCATCACAATCAATGGTGTTTGGAATGTAAACATAACCTCCATGTTTGTGCAGTGGCTGTTTTGATTACCAAGGAGAAAGGTTCCTGATGGGTTGGCATTGAGGTAGTATGTATATTATTGTATCATTGCCTCCATTTAAAACAATTACTGCACTGGAATAATATATGGATATTTTTGCACTAGAATAATTCCACACTCCGAATAGTTTCTTACGTCCGGAGTTCAATACGTTCATATCAAAAGGATCGTTTCCTTTGTTTGGATAGAAAATTCGATTTGGAAGTTGGTGGTTAGTGAGGTGGAGGTTATTGGATTCGGTTTGCTGGAATTACAACATAAAAACTACTAAATGATTTTATGGGTCTTTCTCATTAATGGACTTTCTGCCTCCCATGGGATTGCAATCCAACAAAAGCAATAGGACTGTCGCTTACGGTCTAGAAGTCTCCTTGAGATCCACTATATACAGATGATTGATGCCGTAGATCTGTCAGACTGAATGCCCAAACTCCATTTCCTTCATGGAGACCTTTCTATCTTTAGATTGGGATCATTCTGGCAAAGATAATATCTCTATTTTAGTCTCGATTAATCAATTAATTCTGTAAACGTAGTGGCTTGTGCATAGTTATATTGGTTAGATTATTGAATATTATTTGGTACATTACCAGAACGTCTCCTGAGCATTCTTCTTACTTTCAGTGGAACCCCCGACAACTCCGTTCATTAAATATTTTTAACAATTTCAGTATTTACTTTCAAACTCATTAAACATTTTCATCTGAAGACTGTTTGGCAGGCTACATCTAAATGACTTAGGAAACACTGTTTAGAATTGCTAATTATTCTTACCAACAGCACACAACTTCGGAAAGTGTATACAATGGGTAACAGTTTGCACATACGGGTCTTGTTCCATGTGTTAGTCCTGGTTATCACATGACATGTACAAGGAGTCTTTTGCTGTAAGATCTGTTACTTCTATGCCGGCTCACGGTTGTACGACACATATTTCTTATCTTATATCTTTTTTCTCAAATAACTGAAAACTAGAGATCTATTACATTTTCTACCGTATCGTTCTTCGTGAACTCACTCCCCAGCCTGTTGTTGGATGTTCATTTTCAAGACCTTTGAAAAGTTGATATGACCCCTTCATCTCAGTCAATCCAAACTAATAACATTTTGAATTCGTTCATTTAATAATTCAGAGCAAATCAATGTCAAAATGCTTTCGCCATAACATTTAAACATTTCGTCCATTCCGTTTTTTGTTGTTGTGGATGCATACATTGCACGTGGCAAGGGCATCAGAGCACCAACACCCAGATGTTTCCTGTCAATAGCTTTTATCAGAGATGTAAAATGTTACGTACACGTCATAATTATGGGAACGTACCTCCATTCTTGCTTATCTGATTATTTCACCTCTGTTAACCGCACAGCTGCTGTCCTAAACTAATTTTAGACTCTCTGCCCATGTATATTCATGTAGATTGCAGTTACATCTGAATGCATGGACTAAATTATTCCGCATTGATGCTATATTTCATCGATCAAGAGCAGATTTGGTTTTGGTAATCATTTTAATATTTGATGCGAGTGTTACAGATTATCTAGCACATGTATTGGTCAGGCAGCTTAGACCAAAGTATTGATGCTATATTGTGACCGGCTGGATAAAAGCACCAAATTTGGCTCAGAGGTAGGTCTGGGGTACTTAAAGCATTTCTTGTAGGATCCTCGAAAAATCCCAATATGGCCGCCCCAAATCGAACATTTTCCAAAATGGCTGCTATCGAACTATATAGCTAAGTTGTAATCTACATAAAGACAAAAGTCTCTTGTATCTTTTCATGTGCACATTTGTACTCTATTCCAAGGACAACAGCCACTACGCATGTCTGTTACAGTGCATCCTGGGATGGATTCTGTTGACATCTGACATTAAAATAATTGGCAACATTTTTATCGAAAATTGCAAGAACGTTTTCACCAATATCATATAGCTTGTACAAATGATCCATAAAAACTAAATGTGTGATAGGAAAGATGGAGGATTGATTGTGTTATGGAAATATGTATACCACATGGATATTGACATTAGAGCATTGATAAAGTTAATATCCCATGCTGAATATAACATGTTTTCTATAAATTTTATACCGTACCATTAGTCCCATAATTCCATGCGATACATGGCCGCCGTCTATACAGGCCACTTTCCATATACTACTATTATATATACTGGCCACTTTCCATAATTATACTACTGTATACAGGCCACTTTCCATATACTACTATACATGGCGGCTATGCAAATCGCCTATTCGCGGTGAAATCTATAGGGATTTAGTTATAGGGACGGATATTTGAAAAGAAATTGAATTCTCAAAGGAGATTTTTTATCTTCTAAATTGGCGATTTATTGAAAAAGATGAATAACCTAATCCTCACCGTGTGAAAACATCCCTGAGGGATATTGCGTTTTTTCTCTATAATAATTAAAGAATGTATTGCCCTTAAACCGAATAAAAAGATTTAATAAGATCGTGTTTAAACTAATATCAGTTAAATTCTATATAAAGATTGGCATTGATCTTAATTAATACCGAGGAAAATATTACATAACTGATTGGATTTCCTGATTTATTTTTGACGCAGTTTTTTTTTATTTCACGAGCAAGAGTCACGTTTATTCGTGATCCTCACTTTTCCATTGATACACTTTTCCTTTTTACATAATCATACTATATACAAAACTCATTAGTCCTTCTCATTAAGACTACAAAATGTGCATACATAAGTTTGAGGACCCATACAATGTATACAGTAATAAGTGGTGCTAACTGTGACCAAATTATGAGTTCGGATATTTGTATTTAGGAATTGTTTGTTTCAAGCATTGTTTTTAAATGGTTCATTAAATAGACAAGTGCTAACAGGTGTTTGCTTGACACATCAATGTTTACTTTCACGATTTCCTATATTATATAAGACATTGCATTATGGGCTAATACCCGGTTGCTAGAATTGGCTCCATGAAATAAAAAATAGAGGTTGCTTTGGGAGAACGATCATTTTTGTGTGTAAACACACTCTTAGATGTGTATTTCTACTAAAATCATAGGCTACAGCCAACATCCGTTTCGATTCAGTAAAGACACGTTTCGTGACCACATCAATTAGTCCGATTCTTCAGTGAAAATGACAGACGGGAAGCTCCTTTTATCCACGGCGAATCGCAGCTGTCAGCAAAGGCGGCCCAACCTAGTGGAGAAAGGATCAAAATGCCAAAAACAAACTCCTCCCTATTGTCATGAATCAGCGCAGGACATCCTACTGATTTCCATATGTGTCAATAGTCTGCTGAGACGACAATTGAAACTATACATAATACATGCATTATTCCAGCGTTTCCCCTCTCAGGCTTTTTGAAACGGACAATCTTCGAGTGCCGTTAGTGCTGACGTGCGAAGCCTTTGTATGATTTTTATCACGATAAACATGGGGACTGAACCTGTCGTGTATCCTACCCATAGCGTTACTCCCGTGAGAAATTAGGTGTGTTTTTCCAGTCTCTTATGGAAAGAATCATCGCAGCGAATATTTCCTATGACATTGGATCTGCAGG
The DNA here is from genome assembly GCA_942159475.1 of Sthenelais limicola. Taxonomy (NCBI): domain Eukaryota; kingdom Metazoa; phylum Annelida; class Polychaeta; order Phyllodocida; family Sigalionidae; genus Sthenelais; species Sthenelais limicola. The sequence continues at coordinate 43,573,712 of OW804100.1, forward strand.
GATAGAGATTTAACAGCAGGATACTTTGTCAAGCGCTGGCTATTATAACGGACAGGCTAGGATGGGAATAATATTGAACGCCCGGGCATTCAGGAGCAGTGGGACATTGCATTATTGGCATTCATCAATGCATATATTGGCAGCGCCATGCCCAAATATCTCTTATTTCGCCTGCAGACCCCAGGGGGAGACAGAAACATGTAACGATTCATAGCCCTCTACCCTCCCTCACCTCCCAAAGATAACAACAGATAAGACCTTAAGCGTCTGCCTGCCCGCCAGTCTTTATTGCTGCAATCAGTGTATCCCGGTGGTCGTGATCGTGTCGGAATCTGTCAGCCGACCCCAAACCCTGTTTGACTAATAACTGGTGTGCTGGCGAGAAAAAGAGGCTTTTCAGACCTTGCTTCCCACACAATGGGATGCCCGTTCACGCGCCAAATACGACGATTGTAGAAGATGTGATTGAGTTTTGTTAACAATGACACATTCACGCGACCATGGTGAGCCTTCTGTTAAACTTTATATTTATTTAGATATCGAGTTGGTGGAATGCAAGTAAATCGTTTAAATAGATGTGTGCCCTTTTATATTCTGAGTGTCATATATATAGGGCTACTTGTACATTTCATGTTTATAATATCAGTTGTATACAGTAGTATATGGAAAGTGGCCAGTATACAGTATTATATGGAAAGTGTCCTGTGCACAGTAGTATATGGAAAGTGTCCAGTGTAAGTAGTATATGGAAAGTGTCCAGTATAAATAGTATATGGAAAGTGGCCAATACACAGTAGTATATGGAAAGTGGTCAGTATAAAATAGTATATGGAAAGTGTCCTGTACACAGTAGTACATGGAAAGTGGCCAGTATACAGTAGTATATGGAAAGGGTCCTGTACACAGTAGTACATGGAAAGTGGCCAGTATACAGTAGTATATGGAAAGTGTCCTGTGTATATGGAAAGTATCCAGTATACAGTAGTATATGGAAATTGTCCTGTATACTAGTATATGGGAAGTGGCCAGTACACAGTAGTATATGGGAAGTGGCCATTATATCATGATCGGGGGTTGTACACCCTGGAACAGAGTGAAATCCGACCATTGTATAACGTCACAGAGAAACCACGCGTGAATTTAGGCGTATTCATTTAGAGGCTTTCTATTGGTCAATGACCGATGGACTGTACTAGCTAGGGGAGGACCAGGTGAAATTTGATCTGAGACAACAGTACATTTTGTTAATGTTCTATGGTGAAATAATACTTAAATGATTTATATTTATTCATTAAACATGTCTCATCTCTGAACACCTCTGTCACACAAGGTGAATTGCGTAATTTACGCCTCAAAACGCGGGCATTGTTTTTCCATGACGCCCCCTAGTAGAAAATGAACCGCGACATTGCGCTGCACGTGACGTCACGCCCATTCAAACGTCATACGTTTCGAGAGTTGTCACTCAAAATGGCGGATCGTTGTACGAACTAGGTAAATAAAGAATTCGTTTCTGACTTCTTTTCTAAACATGAGATCATGATAAAAAATAGAATATAACTCGACTTGTGTCTAGGAGACTGCATACGATGGCCACTCGTTTTTACTGATGTGACGATCTCTCTCGAGGCCTGGCGGCCTCTCGAGAGATCGTCACATCAGTAAAAACTCGTGACCATCGCATACAGTCTCCTAGACACGAGTCTCATTATATTCTATCTTAGTACACAGTAGTATATGGAAAGTGCCCTGTATACAGTAGTATATGGAAGTGCATGGTAGCATCGTCGTAAAGTTGATTATTGTTCAATACAGATATGGAAAGTCAACATTGACTCATATATTCTTTGCACTCGTGACTTATCCTTGCATTTTTGCAATTATGTCTTACTGTGATTCATTAACCATACACATCAGCCATAGTTTCAATGCATATTTATAATTTTACTCATCATTTATTGATTTATTGAAAAAAGGTCCTATATGTAATAGAAATTCACTAATCTATTTTGCATATCCCACTTCAGTATAATAATGTATAATTAGAATAGACATGTATAATGAATGTTATTCTTTAATGATTGACAGGTCTCATAACATTTAATTATTTGTCTATTTTAAAATTATCTATTCATTCAATTTCAATTAATTCAATTTCAACTTGGCTCGCACGATTTTAAAAATCACCTTGAATACCTTAAGATTATTCATTTCACTTTCTTAGAGTTTGCTTTTTGAAACCCTGATTTTTTTGTCCAATTTTCTAAACTACCTCTCGTAAAACTTAATATTACGAGCTACCCTTGAAATCTTACTGTATCTTCCTAATTTCCTTCATGTATTTGTCTACCTTGTCAATCCAGTTCCGACTAGTTTTATGGAAGGTGGCATTATCCATAATGGCTCTGTAACAGGTGCAAACTTCATTAATAAAAGCTTTTAAACAAATCTCATTGTTATAGAACAATGTTGGTCCATTAATATAGTTGTCTGCCGTAAGCAGCAACCAATTTAAAAAGGCGCCGAATTTACCTTTGCCCACGTAACACTTAGATATTAATTTTCGCTAACAAATGAATTGCTCCCTAATGTATGAAAACAGATGATCTAAAAAATGGTTCTCAATGAATACAATTAAAACTAGAGACTATGGCCATATATGTATACATTTTTTGGTTGAAATAATGCTGACAGTGTGGATTGGTAGGTAGTCTGACAGGTCATATCAAGGGGTGAACACGACAAAAGCCGCCCTTACAACGATGACATTTAGAAAAGGCTCCAAGCGCAGTGGGCTACACGAAGCGTTGATCCAAGTATCCACTCACACATTTATCATCAGGAGAGACCTAATTACCTTGTCCATTCACACTGCAGCCTTCATCAATAGCTCGTGCCAATTCGCAGCAAACAGATTACCTACATTCATTCATATATTCACACTAAACCTTGCTACAACGACAATCAAGCTGAGGACCTACAGCGGGATGCTATATAGCTAGAGGAGGAGTAGCAGGCAGTTTTGCTCGCTGTACTGAGGAATAACAAAAAAGAAATCGCGTTCATGGTGTGGCACAATATTGTCCGCATCGCCTTGTATGATTTCAGGTCGTACATCACATGCCAGGGCTATGATTGAGGTCTTTGCTGTCATCCTAAGCTTATTATGGTAAGGTTTGCAACTGGCATGCGGCCGGCCTGCCCGTCCCCATCAGCGGCAACTGCATATAAAGATCCTTCCTCCACCTCCCCTCTTCACTTGGCGAAAGAAATACTTTGCGGGCCGGAGCGCCTATATCCAGTACAGTCTCATCACCCGATAGGGAAAGCTGAGTTTATATGGAAAATAAAAAGATAATAGATGTGTAGGCAGCCTCGCTCACCCGTGTTATGAAAATCTAAGCACTGATGGCGCCTGTAAGGGGACATGGCTCTTGGTGCACTTGACATAAATTGGAGAGAAAAGGAGAGAGGATAACTCCGCCAAGCACTGTCACTACTCTAGCTGTTTTAACCACGGCAGGAACCGGTGCGTTATACGTTCATAGGTCCTTTGCCAGATAGTTATATCATTTTATAGTAGCATGGACTGTGTTAGAATAATCATATAGTTACTTAAATAATTCAGAGTCGTGTGAGTTGGTACTATAGGGGCATATAGTTGACGTTCTAACTAAAAAACAACGTTTCCTCTGGGATGCGATGACAGTCTCATGAGCAGCAAACGATGGTAGAAATGCGTAAAACCAACGAGTACAGAGGGAAGTACTCGTTGGTAAAACCAAGAGGAGACCTAAACACAATTTCAGAGCGAGTACATACACTCGCTAACATTATTGTTTTAATACCACTTACCTTTACCCCCTACACTATCATCCACTCCTCGTTGAATAACTTGTATACTATACTGCTGGAAGAAACATATAATTTAATTTCGCAGGCCCTGGCAATATAGAGGGATTGAAGCAACAAGGAGAAAACACTAAGTGTAACAGAGATAAGTAGAGTCTGGTAGTCAGTCACAAGTTAATTGTTGCCATGGGCTTCACTTACGTCACGGACCATGCAAAGGATGGACATTTCTCAGACATTAAGCCTGGTAGGTAAAATGTCATGCCGGAGGGCCTGGAAAGTCCAAATGTGGTACTATCCAGTGGGGATCCATCTTTGCCGCTTTTCGATGACCTTTGATTGTCTTCACGTCGTTCTGGGTCCCTTTCTTTACAGTGGAGCGGAGGGTGTGGCGGCCGTTTATACAAGCGACTTCTCCAACACCCGGGGTTAGGTAGTGTGTATGAATACGCCGGAATATGGCAATGTAAGAGTGTAGTTTTACTGAGCTTTTCTTGCATGGAATATGTATAACTTCCTATTGGCTGCTGTTATTGTAATGCATTTGCCAGACCAGAATGAATATAAACGAGCAAAGAGAAAGCAGGAATGTGTTTTTTCATGGAAAACTATTTTTGTGCTTAAAGACAAGAGAAATGATCGAGTGAACAAATGATTAATCATGCCCAAAGAAGTCTCGAACATTACTGTTACATTTCACTGTATCGAAAAGAGGATGCATAAATACGTTGCATTTCTCTTAACTTCACAAGTAAGAAATATGACGGGAGTTGCTGTAACTAATTATAATATTGCTTTCTGAGGAATGAACTTAAACTTTTTCTGTGTAGGATAAGACAAAGACTTTATCAATAACGTGCAGACATGAGGTTTTGCAGCAGGCGATTTTGGTCATGGAGAGGCATTTAAATAGTGACGATTCAAAGCCAGTGTCTACAGTTAGAAAGATGTGCAGCCAGAATGATCGATCTCTCTATATAGCAGAGTATCCCGGTGACATTCATTAGAGTAATTTATCTGAAGAGAGTGGGAGGAATGTTATCAACGAGTTATATACCCCTTTCAAGTAAATACTCATTTTTAAACATACAGCTGCATGTATCCTTCTGAGATTTGCAAACAACATATTTCATGGGAAGCACATTTTATATTCAATGATATGCTGTCTTTGATGTTTATTCTTCAAGGAGATTAAAAAAACAACGTTGAAATCCAAGCGAAGCAACAGTCTAAACCCCATCTCCTTACATACATTTATTTTCGCTTTTCTGCACGATTACTCGGGCTATGTACTTCCAGGCGATTAGCCAGAGTCGTGTGTGTGCCCTCACGAGGGCGGATGAGAAAGATAAACTGAAAAGGCCGACATTCTGTGTTAGATGAAACGACACGTTTCACGCCACCGCATTCTAGAAATGTGACCAGAAGAGGGCCTTATCTTCCCAAGTGATAGATCGCTGGAGTTCCTCCAAGTGAAACAGATTGCGCAATGAACCAGAAAAGGAATGGTGTTTTATTACCAACTAGAAATAGCTTGGGATTAGTTTGCTGGGCCTCAGCTGAGGTAAATATCAAAGCTCACGGCCAAAGAGGGGGTATGGTAAATGAGAATTCCTGATAGGATCTCGGATTATATGGCAAAGAATCAAAGTTGTGTTTGTTCTGGGAGCAGTGGTCTAATCCGTCATGGTCAGAACACTACATATTAGATGTCCAACATAAACTTCGGCCATACAAGAAAGCATAATTCTCTCCTGGTCGCTGTGCTCCATCGATCAGGACGGTAGGCACCAAATACTTGTACAAGTAATAATATGGTTGAAGTATTATCGTGGCGAAATTCTTTTTTTAAGTACACTTTATTTAGTCCAGTTTCATATGGAATGATAATGGAATTCAAGTTCTGAATCAATTGATAATAGATAGGAAGATTACAGGGAATTTGGAGAACATACCATAATTATATTGCGCGTATTGGAATAGGCAACTTGTTTGGGAATTATGGGGTGCCGTCCTATTTCACCATGCTGAATTCAGGATTACCATTGCCCGACTCTTAGGATAAAGATTCAAAAAGGGCTATAGAGCGGTTGAACTGTCCTGAGTACAGCTATTCAATGAGAGACTTTAGTGGTTAGTTCCTAACCTTACACCAGGTGGCTAAGGATTCCAAGAAATCTTCTTCTGATGTTCTGCAGATGGTTTAAGCATCTATATGGGAACCATTGTGGCCCAATGTCCTAACAAAGCAACATTTGAAAGATATAGTGACAAGGGGAAAAACTAGGAGAATTCCTTGAACAGTAATGATATCATAGATTATGAAAGAAGACCTGGGCACAATGCATGCTCGGAAATCCGCCATTACTAAAATCCTCCATTGTATATAATTTTTTTTATTATTGGACATTTTGGCTGAAATGATAAAAGGTGTGTTTCCGGTTCATAACTTGAACGGAGGGGTGACTTTCTAAACGTATTTCTTATCGCCAAGACTAACAATGAATTGATATAAACAATTGACAACAAATTTATTTTGTAATAATGATATCTGAGATCGTCATCATGACATGAACTCATAACTGCCATTTTAAACAAGATACATTTATTTTATTCAAGACAAACCTGAGGCCCAAGAGGGATATATGATATAAAAGGGAAAAAAAGGAAAAACTAAGGAAAAAAACTAAGGTAAGCTAGCGTAGTAATCTGCCACGCAGATCCACGCAAAAGTTTATTTTCAAATGAATGTACCAATCACAGATGGGAAACAATAAATCGAAGTTGCGAATTGAGCGATTTCTGAACAGCATTACATCCTGCTCTCAGAGAGAGAATTGGAAAAACCTAAAAACTTAATCAAAACTTAATATTTATCGGGTGTTGCGGCTTCATAGAATGATGAGTAAATGATGATACGATTTATTGCTTCTTGGGAGGAATTCAATTAAAACACGAAATTGCACTGTTGAAAAACCTAAGATTAATGGCATTTCGATTGTCGATACAGGAAATCAAGGGTAAGGAAAGTTAAACAGATTTTCCCCCAAGTTGGAGGGGACATTCAATTGTAATTTTTGGACGGATGATTCCAGCTGTAACAATATTACAACTCATTCAAATCGGATCCATTGTTTGGCATTACTGCAGGTCTGCATAAACAACCTTAAATAGGAATACTATCCGCAGAATAGTTTGCTCATTTTCCTCCAATTCCCTTGTTCCTTATTCGGGTGTGCCCCTTAAGAACAACGGCCTCAGAATCGATTGGCCAAAAGATTCTTTTGACTTTCAGAGATAACAACGACGTCGGGGAGAACTTATCATTGCTATGTTTTCTCTCAAAACTGCTGGGCATCCTCAAGGGGTAAGAAACCCGGCCTTGTATCATCTGTAAAAATATGTTATCGCTAGTGCCTCGGTTTTTGTAAAGACTTGACGGACTGAGCGAGTACACATACTGAGAGCTTGAGGAAATACGCGAATACCTTTAATAAAAGGAGAAGGAAGGTCTGTTGTATCAGGGTGCTTCATTAGGCCAAGGGTATTGAGTCAGGACGGGTGGCTCATAGATAAGTCTGTTATCTATATAATCAGACGGATCGGAGAAAACGTTCCTAGCCCTGTGCGGATTTCACGGCTCATTATCATTATTGTGACACTGTCTTATAAATAAGCTTGGCTGAACAATTGCCTTTGAAATAATTGATTGGTTACTATTTAAATATGCCTGTATCCGAGATGAATACAGAGGTGATATATAGGCATGTGTTGATATAGCCATTACCCTAAAGATCCGATAATAGGCAATAACGTGGCACATGTATACATAAATCATTGATTCGGATTGCATACAATAGCACTGATCTCAGACCCTCACTAACGCTTCATCCATTGAAAGGGAAAATTTACAATCACGGGCCCGAAATCCTTCATGCTCCCGGTGGGTGCAATAGAATCGAATACACCCGCTCTACCCGGGGCAATATAGGCGGGATCCCAACGGGAACCCATCATGGGTTTTAAAACATGGGACACCTAAATGGCTCTTGGAGCAAATATTTATTGTATCAGATAAACATCAGCCATGACTAAGTCAATCAATTTCCATCAAGCCAATTATTTACTGAATAAACACACCTAACAGGTTCAATTTGGCGAAAAATAATCTATGAAAGCTGGGGCTGTCAGGCCATGCCACTACGCTCTGCGTGTCTATGGATGAAACGAGGTGGAAAATTTAGATAGGATACAGATTACCCTTAACAGCTCCAATGGGACATGAAGCCACCGACAACAGCACAAAACAGACCCAGGCAAATTGGTACCGACTGGACAATGTGGCAACGGGGAAAGGGACAGACATGTGGAAGTGAGTATATATATGTAGTCAGTTAGGTCAATGTGCTGAAATGGAGACCTTTCTTTTACATTGCCTTGCCGCCAACGGCAATTCAATGATACTAGAAGCCATACACCTCATATGTTTATCGCTCCTGCGCGCCGCACTACCGGAAGTGGGCCGGTCAAGAAAGTGTCCCGCGGAACCGACTCTGCATTAAAATGGGCCGATCTTTCAACCCTTAGCGGAAAGGCAGGCATTCATATGAGATCACTGATGGCATGTCCACATCAAAACATCGCCCATTATTTGGGGATTGGAAACATAAATCCCTTTATTCCACGTCCCCGCAGCATAGATTTAATCGAATTTTCGCTGTTATTCTCTGTTTACTGATGTTCTCTAGAAATATCCGAGGAATAAAATAACAATATTTACAAATTGAAATTTGATTTCTTGATTATGGTCACGCAAAAATAATTCTATCGCGTAAAAAGCACCCAATTGAGAAAGAATAGGATCAAATGAGACTCGTATCATTCGGACATGAATTAGATTTGTTTTCACAGATGAAATTCATCTGGGGAGGCAGATTTGGCATCATTCCTGCGGTAGGCGACTGGAAGTTGTTTGAATTTCAAATTCATTTAATTCCATCACTGCCAGAGGAACCGCAGAAATCAATACCTGTCTCCTTTGTATTCTTTTACACCAGTAGTTTATATATTCTTACGAGCTGTTCTTTGTTTTCTTTGGGGGGATGACAGGAGTTGACAGTCCTTGCCATCTGAAAATGCATTCTTACCTTAAACCCGGTCTTACAAAAACATCAAACAGAGGAACTGCCAAAGGCAGCGCAGAGCTTCCTGAAAAACATCAAACTGGAAGTAGATGGTCCCTTCTTTTATTTGGTGAATTGTGGGTAATCCTGAGCGATTAAGAAGCTAAAAGTCTGGTATCCTACCAGTTCGTGTGGAATATTCGAAATATTTTTTTCAAAGAAAGTCTGAATGCTGCTTTTGGAAAAAGGGAACCTAACATCAGGAAGGCACTTGGTAGGGTCGGTCACGTCCATTGCAGAAACCAGACTGCATTACTACAGATGTGCCTGGATCTGTAGTGCCCAGGAACTTTCAAACCCGACTGCAAATTATAGATATACGAAAGATGGCGAACTCAATAATACTTACCTCTCTGGGAATAAGTGGGAAATTGCCTTAAATGCTATCTGGCGTGCTAACCTAACAATGATGACAAATCCCTCCCTCTTTACACACCTTCTATATATATGGGGCTCTACTTGATTGCATATCTCAATTTACTCAAATAGGACTTATATTGTGCTGGCTGGCAGAATTGGGGTCTGAAGCCTCTGAGACCAGTGGCCATGGATCAAGAGCTTATTGCACTATCCGAGCTCGGGGTGTGACAATCCCTGGTGCCCCTCGGATTTCCAACTGGGAGCAATCGTCCACTGTATTTACTGCGGGGGTTTGAATGACCATTGCAACTCAGTATGTCTTGGCTTTCCCTGCTACATGAGCCCCATTTCCTGCGAGGTAAATAGTGCCGGGATTGGCAGAAAGTCGGCCTGAAATGCTGCCAGATGACAGCCATGTACTTCGAGAGCTTTGCCTGGTAATGCACTGCCACAAACAGCTCTGAAGAACTACAGCTAAACCCCACCATATTGACCAACCAAATTATGTCATCAGTAGTTTAACAGTTGGCGAAAATCGATGGCTAGGTGATGGAGTTCCCTCCAATATGAAATTACTCTGTCATAAGAGGAGGCCTTTCATATGGCAACCAATTTGCATTCAATTCTCTTAAGTTCGCATCTTTAGGGTCTACATTTTATAATATGCATATTAGCCATTCATGTATCAATTGATAACCGATGGCTTTAGTCTTTGAATGAAAAAAGATAATTAGTAGGAGAGGATTTATAATCGTGGAATAGCTCACAAAAAGGATTATGCAAATTTGTTCAGTCCCTAGGGAAATCCTTGAAGCTAGAATGAATACCACTCGTTAGGGCATTATTTTCCTAAATAGTCTCTCATCCACTGGATTGCCTTTTAGTTGTCGAAAGTCGGTATGCAGCTAATTGTACTTCGGAATGTCCTCAACCCTCTTCTTGCTGGCCCAAACACATATCATTTACTAGTGATCTATGCTACAATAATATGAGGTAGCTCGGTGCACGTAGGTCCCATACTAAAGACCCATTCAATTTTCAGACTTCACTGGACTGTGTTATAAATACATAAGTGAGATAACTCAGCATGGTTACGACTGATTAGAGGCCCATATTAAAGACGATCGGCGTTATAGTTATCGGTTGCTAGGAATTTTTCAGTTCAACGATTATTTATTTATAGGACAGATATAGTGATTATTTTTGTTCCGTTTCATGAAGGGTGCCAGCGGAATTGACGTTTTATATAAAGCCAAGGAAAGTAGGCCTCCATGTTCTTGGACAATTTTATGTTGTTTTCAAGTTGCTTTTGACAATTATATTTTGGAACAATATTACGATGTGTTATGGCTGTTCTTCTCATTTGAACAGACACAGAAAAGAAGAAATGCAAAAGAAAACAAACAATAATACTTCTGGCTCCTCCCTTACTATACCAACTCCTTCGATATGGCCTTGTATGTGATTTATTAAACAAGGGGCGAATAGGAATAGGTGCGTTTTGCTGCAAAGCTGCAGTAATCTGGCAGTATTAATGTCTAGTAACTTTTACTATCCTGGCCAGTAGGCACATTTCCATTTTCTCTCAATGGGTATTTCAGGCTTTCGATGAGATTTTTATCGATTGATTCTTGCTGCACGGGTTCTGATTATTGTCATGTTGGGCCTTTCTGATAACTTAGCTCCCTCTGATTCCTACTCAGTAATGTGAAGCGGCACACTCGCGTTTCACTCGGGCTGCTCTTTATTCAAACATAAATGTTTTTCTGATAAACAGACAGACATCAATAAGATTGAATTACAATAAACTGGAGATGCTTAACCGACACCTGAGGCTGTCATTAATTCTGTACCTAGACACGTCAGATGCAGAAGCACCTCCTTGCCTGGTCGACGCCCCCTTATCTTTGAAAGCTTGCGAATCGATACATGGCCGATTGAGAAAGAGAAATTCCTTCTCCATATCTCTCATGCATGGGGACTGTCTTCACAAAGCTTTGCCTTCCACTTGAGGCCCTAAAAGTTGAGAGGAACAATCATAGGCCTATTCCCCTCTCACCTCTGATCGAATTCGTTTTTATTCTTCCAGTGTCAAACTCCATTTCAAACCATTGATTTCCTTGATGTTTCACAAATCACCAACCTTCTCGAAACACTGTAGAGACGTTAGGAATAACCAAACACCAAGGATAAAACATTATGTCAGCACTTGTTTTAAAGTAAATGCAGCCTATTCATGGTGCTAGTAATAACGGCACCTTTACATTGGGGTTTACATTAGCTTCATAAAACTCAAACCGAATTCCGTAAGGCAGTCCTTTTCCTCATTAAAATAAAACAAACAGTGGGCGTAGTTCTTTACTTAACAGCGTAAGACAGAACAGAGAGATGAATATGGGTGCAAGAAAAGAACTAAACTAGTAAATATTATCCAATGTTTGTGTTTATGGTCGGGAAGTATTAGTTGTATGAGGCTGTTTGACAAAGTGATTAATAAAGGGAGTTCGTTGAACCTTCACTAATTACTGAAAACTGACTATCTAGATACCACCTTGTGCTCCATGCTGAGATATGATTAAAGTAAAACCAGGCTGAATGGCATAATAGGTTATTGGAAAAACGCTCTAGGCATATTGAAGATACGGGATAGGAGAGGAAGCTGCCTCAAGCAGTGATCGATCACTTCTAAAACTTAACAGAAATGTCATGGATGCTGGAGGAACATCTTCTCCTCGTGGCGGTGTCTAAACTTTTTAAAACTCGAAGGCGAAAATTATCCAGTGAATTTGCCACACTTACTACTTACACATAATCCAAAGAATATTTAGTCTTTTTGATTCATTAGGCTGCTGTCGATTCTGGCATAGTTTGAATAGCATTTTGATTGAAAAAGAGTTCTGTCAGTATTCATTTGAGAAACCTCATGATGGCGGTAACTACTTAATATTCACGGTAATATTTAACGTTGTAATAACTTAACACTCTAACGCTTTCTTGGGATACTTTTTATGAGACCTGCATCACATAGGGAAAAGACTCTCCAGTGTGACTATGCCCCCTCCATGAAATAAATAATATTTACTACTACTATTTTAGGGATATGGGGTGGCAGAGTGGCCTAAAGCGCTGACTTTGGACCCGAAGGCATGCATAAAACTGGTGAACTAAACTAAATGTGATAAAAAAAATAAAGAAACAAAAATCCCATGGCAGTCACAATGCAATGATGCTATTTTGAGGGGAAGAGAATTCGGGAATTAAGGAATGGTGGTATACGTTAAAAAGTGTGGAGTCTCAGATTCTCTGCATCATTAATCACCATCAAATACAGTAAACAAATAAGCCTTGGAACAAATGATCATACGTCAAACATGCCAGTAGCAAAGGGGCATGGATAAATGAGACCATTTACAATACAAAGCGCCAACCGAGTAAAACAAGGTAAAAGGGATCAGGACATCTCATGACCAAATGTATGCGTTGGGCCTATCCCTCGGGCCCTTTTCCCAAGCTATCGCAGATTCGCCTCGCCCCATAAACACTCAGGAATCGGTAGTAACTTTTAGCCATTAAGTTATCAAGTAACACGCATATGCCATCGTCTTTTATGTATCTTTATCATATGTCTCTATGCGTGTAAATAGATAAGAAGGAATTGTATTTATCGTGAGGTAATGTCAGCAGAAAAGGAAAATACAACGTCTTGTCAACAGCAATCTAGGATGTCTATCAGAAAATATTTTCCAAGCTTTCTTTTACTTCTGTACGAGTTCCTCCCATTTCCAGAAAGCCTTTTGACAACTTTCTGTTGCATATATTCATTAACTAATTTCGTCAATTGGGATTCATTACGTTAAACAAGTTTCGATTTCATCGAGTATTTCCTACGTTTAAACACAGCCAAAGAGAGCCATATTGAAAATGGCGTGATTCTTGTTTTTACCGAAATAAATAATTTGGGAGAGGATTTGGTTTAACAACAAGAGGAGTAGACCAAACTCCTTTAATATTACATGTTGTTTTTTCCCTGGATGGCTTGGGAATAAATAGATCACAAAATAGAAAATTAAATTCTTAATAGAATCCTCTGAGGAAGCCAAATATGTGGGCGAATCGCGTAAGGGTTGCCAAATAAACATGCAAACAGAATTCAACGTGTGGTGCCTTTAATTGATTCCGTTCCTTCAATTATAATTTTAATATAATCTATATGGTATTGCAACTTTAAACTGGCACATCCATGTCTGTGGTAATTTATTTGACCACTGGTAGATTTCTGTCACTCTAATCAGTATTATGTACTTATTAATTGTAACACGCTAACCCTCTAAAGGCTCAAAGGGGCAACCAACTAAATTATATCGATATAGATATACCCCTGAGGGTAAATTCCATTAACAATTTGTCAATCAATTTTACAGCAGGAATTGAGTAACGCTTTAGACCCTAGCTATGGACAGCTATTCTAGCTATTCTCCTACGGTAGCAATTAAATAGATCACCTATTATTCTTGAACTATGGGGGTCTTGGTATATATCTAGGTATCTTTGAACAAGGGTGGGAAAAATCCATCTGAAAAATATTCTTCCATGAAGATCGGATATTTGATCCTTCTGGGGGGTACGCAGTTCTACCAAGGATATGCCCTCGGATACATGAACAGGGCTATTGATGTACACCAAGGGTTTCGATATGGGTTTCCTGGCAAGCGTCCAGGCAGCTATAATAGCCCTTCTGTACAATACTTACAGACTAAATAGAACATTAGCACTGAAGTGTTCTTCCTCTAAAGTGTTTACAGTCCACGAGTCCAGGTTTTACTACATATATATATATATATATATATGTTTATTTTCTTGCGGCAGTAGTATATGGAAATGTGCGTAAGAGGCGGGTACAAATGGACCGGGGCCCATCAGCAGGTAACCTAAGGCTATATCCATTGCATTAAGAGACAACCATAAAGGCCCTGTCCCACTCAACTATTAGACGTTCCCTGTTTCCTTTTAAAAAATCTTTTGAGTATGGGGTAAACGCTATTGAATATAGAACAAATGGAGAGCCAAGACAAGGTGCATCCATCAACAATACACTCAGGAAACCTTTACGATTTATACACTTCCCACAGAAAGCCCACTTACTATATTTGAATATGCTGCGTCAAAAAACTACATTAAAATCATTAACTATGTAAATCGCTTGAACACCAGAATAAATTGATGTAACTTTCTGTGATTGATTTACAAATTATAAAAGCATGCGCTCATTCAATTTGTTCTGCAAACAGAGAAAGTGCCTTTGGGGCTTAGCGGATTTTATCGGCGCTAAAAGCTTTAGTATGAATTCAAAGGGGGATCATTTTAATTAAAGTATTTTACCCAATGGATCTTGCTTAATCCTTCCTATCCCAATATCCATGACCCCTATATGAACCCACAAATCCTGTATTCAAATGCTGCACCGCCCTCTCTCTCTCTCTCTCTCCCTCCCCATGTGTTCATCTGATCAGCATGTGCAATATGCATTCCAGTCTATTGAGTCTGGGGGTCACTTGACCTAGATGTGCCCTAGGTCATGCAATTCCCAGAAGAGAATCAATTAGAGAGGCATAACTCAATAATTACCCCGCAATTAGTGAACGGCCATGTTGTTTCTATCCGCACCCTCAGGGCTATACTCTATTGACTGAGTAGTGGCCCATCCCAAGGGTCCCATTGACATTACGACCAACCTTTTCAACCCCAATTTAGGACAGGGGGATCTGACGCTGGGGTTTGATCTGCATACGGTGTCTTTGCTAATCATATCTTCCTGTGCTGGGGGCAGCGCCAGGACGTGATTTGGAAGTTAAAAATGATCGAGACATGATGTCGTGAGACATTTGTGTCCATCCTATTATGATTATGGATTCTTTTATGAACCATTAAAGCTAGCCTCCACCCCGCATAGCGGTAAGAAGGCCAATCCCCTCTGTATTCATGGCTCTTTTGGCCAAATGTGGTAAAATATATGCTTCTTCTACCGAACATCTGAACTAAGGAATTTCTGTTGACTGTCGACAATGTCCCTTAGCTGGATTTGATATTCTTTGCTTATTTCTAAATCTCGCTGTTTATGGACCTTGAATAGAGAGTTCACGTCAATAAGATGGAGGTAAACATTTTCTTCTACCATCGTAAACATGCAAAGGGTATTTCCTTACATTGAGATCAAAGTCATACGAATACCCACCTTACTGAGACTTCAGTCAGTGGGGCTTGGCTGTCCTTGATCTTCCTCTTTACGAACCGAATGTTGTTTTATCAACTATTAAAATTTCAGAAAAACAATACGGGTCACGAAGAAAAAGGATTTTGCTCAGGTTGCTTGTTTCGCATCATTTACTTTTTCACTTAATACATATCATATGTACATCATATATCTATACATGTATGTGCGTTAAAACGTAAGATTTGTCTGTGTGTTTCAATTAAAATTGCCCCTATCTTAGTTACCATTCAGACAATACCTATCTATCTATGAAGCAGTTCCGGGAGAGGAGGGTCCCAGGACATTCATTGCATCTATCGGCTGTTGGTAGGGATTAAAGTGGACAGTCATGTTCCGTCCATGATAAATCTTATCGATCTTAGGTACCATGTTTAGATATCTGACCTTGACAGGCCTCGAGGAAGCCGTTTAAGTAAGCCCCCTATCTATAGGACATGTGCTCTTTCCCTGCTCTGACAAACTACGCTTCAGTAAGCTGTGGCCACATTGACAACTGATTGCCACTCTCTTGGATTAACACTTAGCTGGCGATAAACCCTAAGAGGTTAAACATGTTTTGTAGTGTTAATATTCCAAAAGCCTGAAGAGCCAGCTCGCTGGGGATTTTCTCTAACTGAGGTAAATGGAGCCTATTGATGTATCCATAGCATGTATTATGGCTCACAATCAATGGTGGACTAGGTTACCCTATTGCCTGTAATGTAAACGTTGCATTGTCCTGAGGATGTGTCTTTGAACTTGAACTTGAACTAGATTGAACCGTTGGATGCCGTTGGATTAACCTAGTTTGATGGGGGCGGGGGCAGGGAGGCTAAGGGAAGTTATTCATGTAAATTTATAATTTATTCATATGAAAATACGTGAACTCCTAGTGATAAAGTACACGAACTATGACTATGCACAAAAAATACATTTTTTGTTGTTGTAAAAGGAGATTTGAAGAAGTACATTAATCATGTAAAATTGCAGCAAATGAAGAAATCCAAGAAACTAGCCAGTAAGATGCTCTGACTATGCAACAATAACATTCCCCTGCTGCCACATGGACTAACATTCACTTCTTTTCTTGGGAAAGCATCCCAATTTGTTTTCTGTTAACAAGAATTATATGTCTCCACAAGACATAAGTTGCATGCAACCTATTCGCGCTCATGCAGGCACCTCTAAAAGAATAAGTGAACTGTCTCACTAGAATGTATCTTTTTTATTGCTTCTGTACTATCAATTCCTATTCAGGTACACTTGTCTCACATTTTCCTTGACCTGCCCGTGTTTATAACTTGTTAGATTTAAAACTGCGACACCTAACGTAATTAAGGCAATCATGTTGTTGTTGGCAAAGAAATATAATATTTCTGCCCATCCCCCAAAGCAATATACATTTATGACAACATCGAGTTTTCAGAGAAGTTGTTAACAAGTGTTTCTCACTGCTTTTCGAAACATATATACAAGAGCACATGAAAAATGCTTTCCAAAGTAATGTTGCTTCCTGTATGTCTGTTTGTATGTGGAGAAATACATCTGTGTAAAAACGTACATCTACTTCCTATATGACCAGATATTATAATGATGTTAAATAATCTCATTAAGTGGTGGTTTTTCAATGCCAAGTAGACTCCTTGTTTGTATCGATGGATACAGTACTTGCACACAATGTTTTATATTACCTAAGTTGCATGCACATATTGCATGCTGCGATCTGTGCCGCCAGAATATGGATATATATTGGATAACACCCGCTTATCAAGGATATAGTATTTCAATCAGTTAGTGAGGCGCTAAATATGCAGGTTTTGGACGTGCAGTATAATATGTACTTCATATAGGAATTAACCCTTAACATCAAGGGTCCAGGTTTTCTTGATATATCGGGTAGCATGAAGGCCTCAAAGCCTTCTGGTGCAGATATAAAGGCTGTAGTCCCAACAGGGCGTGACCCCAGAACCCAGGAACTCGTCCACTTAATACTACACAGTAAAATCCTGGCTTTAGCCTCCCCTGTGACATTCAGCTCTGAACGTGTCCTTCAGTGATCTCACAATTAATCCAAGACCATGTCATGTAGTCTTGTTTTTCTAGCCTCCACTATCCCCTTAAGATGGACCTAAATAGTTTTCATTTGATGTCCCATGGGAAAATCTCCCCCTGCAGCGCTGTACCTTCGGAAATGCTTGGCACTTGGGAGTCCGGTCGTTGAATACTGCAGAGAATAAAATAGAAAATTTGTTGTAACTGTGAAGCCACATTCTGCTGGCATCTAGATTTGTAAGCAATAGACGAGCCCGTGCTAAAGCATCTGGTTCTGTTCTAGATTTATGGCAAACTGCAACGCTATCATCTACATTATATACGATATAAGATATACTTTGGCCAAGATAACCTTTTGACCCCGGCAACTATTTATTAGGTTTAGCATAGACGTTGGCGTTTTCAGGGGAGTCTGGTCTTTAGAAAAGGAAGATGGCTTCGCTAAGGAGGCTGGAGACTTATTTCCTGGAAAATCCTTATCCTGATTATTCCCAAACCGCTCATTTCTAAGTCTACGTCTTTATCATGGTTTGTGATAGTCAGGGGCATCTTTGACATTTAAGGGTGGCCCAAACCACACCCAATGTCCATTTGACAAAGTATGGAAATGTTATAGTAAAGTAAATAGTATAAACTACACCCACACATCAGCAATTTGGATTCTAGCGTCAAAACGCCAATGAAATCGCTTCTGGCAGTAGAGACATTAGCGATTGCGCTGGCGGTTTCACCAGGGAATTGTGCTAGTCTGTCTAACAGACAGACAGCTAGACAGTAGCAACCTGTCGCTAACAAATGACAAAATGTTAACGTTGTTGAAGTCCCAGACGCCGGAGAAATCGCTATTGTGTAGCTGCCCCTCAAACCCACTGCCCTGAACAGACGCTGGTGATATGTGCAGTCATCTTCCTGCATCGATGTATTCTTGGCAGTTAATTAGCTGTATTTGTATCGATGATAATAAACCTTTGATCTGCTTCACCGGGACCACCCTATGAGAACATCAATAAATACAGTTCAGTATTTAATTTCCTGATCGGTGTTGCGTCATAGATGATCTCCTTCATCAAGTCTGCTATTACTAAAACCTTCTACTAACACAACCACCGGGGGATCGGCTTACGTGGACTTACATCCTCTCAGCGCTGTAAATACCCATGGAATATTAGATATTGTTGAGATCATTACACCGGGAGAGGGGTCCAAGCACTGGGGAGGACTCAGGTCCTAGCTCAATAAAGATGTAATTGCATCGTGTAGAAGTCCCTGGTGAGTAAATCAAAGAAATGCTCCCTGCCATATAGGAATGTCAGGGGCAATAAAGACGACGGCTTGATGTTAACATCATGTGATTTCTGTCTATAACTAGTGGCAAATCCAAATCAGACTTTCTCCCTAGCAGGAGGCGATGTCCCTCTAACCCCGCCCGTTTTTATAACTCCCACACTGTGCAAACAGGTCAATACTCCAATCAATAGGCGCCAGCTTTTTATTACTTGTACTTGTCCAAGGCCAGTGAAACTGGTGCCTCACACTCCAAGACTGTTACCCAGACTCAAATTGGCCATAATGTTGTGAAATCAATCTAGACGTATCTGCCCTCTTCAAAACACGTGCATGGGTGCATCGTGGGAGATATTTGCCCCAAGAGTATGAACAAGAGAATCAATGATAATTGTATGCTATGGATTCCGTTCGCCAAGCTATGGACGAGTAGTTGTTCATATTGTATTAGTCATATTCATTCATTGATCTTATAAAGAATGTTATTTTAAATCCAATTGTCCCTGACGCGTCACAAAACAAAGGGATACTTTTTTGTAAAGGACTCTATCATTTCATCATTAAACATAGGAGATGGAGGAAAAAGGACCGCAGAAAAAGAAATCGTCAATTAGCATCGTGTAAATGTATTTTGAGCTGCCACCCACACATCCAACAACCAAGGCAAAAAGAACTAAATTTGGCTCCATGGTCCCTTTGCCATAAAAATGGCTGGTTAACCACCTTTCTTGCTATCTTTAGGACGTATGATTAGAAGAATCGTAAACACTTTCATCTCTTTGAATCTGTTTTTGTAAATAACCCCTTTGGGCCGAAGGCTTTTAGTGCTTACTAAAAGCGTATGGATCTTAATTGAAAAAAGGGCCTCGGAGTTATTTTATCTGCTGGATCAGTTTTAAATAGTTGCCGATAAGGCCTTTGCACCTCAGGCTCAAGGATTGGGCAATGCTTTGATGTGCTGGGGTTTCGGATTCCTGACTTGTGTCTAAGCAAAACTCTAGTATTTAGCCGACTGTCGTGGGCAGACTCTATTAGGGAGGAGGCAGTGTCCAATACAGCTGGATTGTACCAATATAGATCTCTGGATCCGCACAACTTGGTATGCAAAAATGTATAAATTGTCCAATCGTGAATAATGGAGCGCTGGTATATGTTTCAATCTTCTAATTTGACGTGGTCGTCTTACATGTATATGATATTCAGGTTAATGTCACTGCACGGGTTTGTCAATTTTTGAAGCATTCCAGACTAGTCCTCCACAGCGATAGCTGTGGTTGTCACATATTTTCAGTAATTATTATTCACTTTGGTTGGTTCTTATTTGAAGAGTGTATCAAATTATATACAATAAAATCATCTCCCCCTCGATAGTGTTCCTCAAGGATCCGACATTTGGCAAAATGAATACATTTCAAACAAGAGGGTCATATAGACATCATTTTATATTTTCCCGGGGGAGTCCCGTCTACAATTATCTTCTATGGTGTTTGCATGCATAATTTCTGGGGGGAAACCTTGGGGGAAATCAGCAGTTCGTACGAAAACGGTCCGAATTATGTACATTTACTTTCCCTAGCCCTTCAGATTCGGGATTTCTCTAAAAGGTGAGAAGGACCTTGTTTCTTAATGTTTACTAAGCCATCGAGCTGTGTAAAGGCTCGTAAATATCGGTTTCATCATAGTATTCCCGTGGAGTTAAAATATTTTGATTGAATTTCGAATGGAGTTCATGCAATAAACAGATTTTGTACAAGAGGGAGAATGAGGTAAACATACGACCATACGATCATCCATCAGCATGTTATCTGGGACTATGGTTATATGTATTTATAATTATAAATACTGAACCATGACTACAGCATGGGCTCTTTAACTCCTAAAACATAAAATCTTCGACGCCAATTTTATTACCGCGAATACAAAGTAGATATCAAGGAATACGGCAGGAGAGCGTCAAGTATGCCCGTTTATCATTTGCGTCACAAAATTTGCAAGGGCGAATAATAATAATTCCATTACCAATTGTCGAGGTACATAGATATAGGAACTTTTTAATATAATTTCCTCGTGTTATTCAGTGAAAATCTTTTGCAAGGGAAAAACCTCCAAATTGTATATAGGCCTATCTTCACGACAATTTTGGAGACAGACAATGGACAATGGACAAATCTATACTTGAAACACAAATTTTGCAAATATTTTCTTGAGAATAAATGACTCATCATAGACTTGTATCTGCATACTATTGTAGTCTTTCTACTCAACCAAAACAAACTGTCTATATTTGTATTGATTCTGAACTGAAATTTCCAAACTGTACCCTATGCCCAAACAGACAGTTGCGCTTGTATCACTCTAGTATAGGTTATATTAGTTCTTTATACTATTCAAAGCCGAGCACTGCTCTTTAGTAAAAACGTGGTGCACATCTTGAGAATTTTAAGTGTTTAGGAATAGTGACAAAAAAAACATTATACAAGTATTTTGTACAGAAATGTATGTAGACGTCCAATTATTTATTATTCCACATCATTATTGAGATTTCAAAGTTGTATGTATCCAGGTCGGCGTGATACGTATAGGCAAGACCTTGCCGCCATATAGCTGCGATGAGGCCACACCCACTTGTTGTTTGTGTACGGTCATCAACCACGTGACAGGCTCGACCAATAGGAGCGCAGGAAAGTTAGAACATTTTGTATAACCGCCACACCTTCTTCCACGCTCGGGTCGATCAGACCTATTTGCATGTGTCAACATTGGAAATTTTGAACTTTGGTTGTTCTAACCTTATTTTCCTTCGTGATGAATCCTAGGAATTGCAAGACGTGTGGGCAGTTCCATGATCCGCCGACTGGCTAGAAATGTAAGGGAACTAAAGTTGACGGCAAAGGCAGCGAGAAGGAAGGGGGCGGGTCTGCCTCTGGCTCTGATGGAGCGGTGGGCGGTGACGACATGGCCGTACAAATGACTGCATTGGAAGATATTGTGAAGGCTTTCATATCATCCAACGAGAAGAAGTCTCTTGAGTCTGGGGGCGGCAACCATAAATCCGAGTCGGACCAATCACGTTCTTCTTCGGTTGACAGTGATATTTACCGAATTAGCGATGGGCGGGGACCTCGCCGGAGAAACAGGTCGTACAGCCGGGGAAGAGACCGTGCATCTAAACCTTTCGATCGTAGTCGTGAGGTTCCTAAAGGTGAGACTGTGGATTGTATAGAGAAACTCTTGTCGATTACCATTAGACTTGCTATCAAATTGCTCGATGATAATCGTCCTGAAGAAGAAATCGAGGGTGTTCTCCGACATGCTTTATTATTGTCTGACAAGGCAGCAAGTGGTGTCTATTCCCTAAAAGCGAGTCTGGATTATGACACTTCTGTTCGTGAACGTGCAAACAGGGTAGGACTGTCCGCATTTGAAGACATTCGTCAAGATGATATACTCAGATATTTCTCCTTTGAAAATTCAAAGGGTTCAGCAAAAGTTGATTCGAAAGCTAAAGTTGTGAAAAAAGGTATCTGTTTTAATTTCAACTCTGAAAATGGCTGCTCCATGCAGAGTTGTCGTTATGTACATAAATGTCAAAAGTGTGGTGCATTCGAACATGGTTCTAAATCTTGTTCGAGCAAATCATCAAATTCTAAATAGGATGAGGCTCTTCGTGACAATATTGATACAAGTTGTGTGGTTCCGGATGGTGAAATTAACAATACGAATTCTTGTGTTTATGGTGGTTGCCATGGTGAATTTGAAACTGTTGCTTCAGCTGACTCCGAAGATGAGAACTCTCCTGTGCTTACGGAGACATATGTATCTGACAACGGAACCAATATGGCGGACATGGATTCACATGTGAAGTCTACAGTGTGTTCGCAAGGCAACTTTACTCTCACGGAGGACAATGAAAGATATTTAAATGACAATTCTGGTGAAAATTGTGATTTTGTACATGTATTGAATGATTTTGATGTTGATAACGATTTGTCACATGTTTGTTCCGACAAAAAAGTACTTTTTACCACGGCTCGTACGCCGGCTGGTCATGTCATTGATGTGTACGAATGCTGCAGTCTTGGTTGTTGTGATTGTGTTTTTATGCTAGACGGTATTGCTTCTCAACTTAAACCTTGCAGATTTGCCTATATTAATAGCATTGTGTGTGACACTGATGGTAACGCTCACCAGAAAGTGTTTGTAGGAATTACAGATGGTTTTCCAATCGTAGATTCCCTCCCACCCGGTTACCATTGCGATAATTATTCCTCTATCCTACAACCTGGGGCTCGTGAGAAAATGGACATTATTATTAATGACGAACTTGCTGAAGGGATGATTTCTATGGTGGATAGTAAACCTCGTTGTATTCATGCTTTAGGGGCAGTGCCCAAGCCCGATGGTAATATTAGGCCCATCACTGACTGTAGTTTACCTTTGGATATTTCAGTCAATTATTTTTGTGGCTCTTTGGTAAGAGAATTTAGCTACAAAGGTTTGGATGATGTAGTGGATTTGCTAGATAGAGGTGACTATATGGCCACTATTGATATTAAATCGGCTTATAGAGCTGTTCCCATTGCCCCTGAGCATAGAGAATTATGTGGATTTATATGGGATGTTAATGGTGTGGAGAGATATTTTTGTGACAACAGGTTGTGTTTTGGTCTTAGAACTGGGCCTTGCTATTTCGACGAAATATCTAATTTTATTGCAGATGTATGCAAATCCTTATATGGAATTACAGTGGTAAATTATTTGGATGATTTTTTCATCAATTACTACTCATATGAAGGTTGTGTTGCTCGTCAGAATCTAATAATTAGCTTGCTTAGATACCTTGGATTTTATATAGCATGGAAAAAGGTTTCTCCCCCTGCTCGTGAATGTGTATTTCTGGGCATAGAAATCAATGCTGATGATATGACCCTATCTCTTCCTCCTGGTAAACTGGCTAAGCTTAGGGACTTAATACACAAAGTTAGCAAATTCACATATATTTCTAAAAAAGATTTAGAAAGAATGAATGGTTATATGGCACATTGTGCAACTGTCTACCCTGGAGGTAGGACTTTTTGTCGTCGATTTTTCGATTTGTACAAAAATATGTTGGATAGAAAAGTAAAATCTCTAGCTATTGACGATGGTTTCAAGAAAGACTTAGACTGGTGGAGGGCTTTTGCTAGTATTTTTAATGGAATTCGCCATTTGGATAGACCTAGCTTTCCCCACCCCCTTATTACAGATTCCTCCAAAAGAGGGTATGGTGCTGTCCTTGATCAGGATTGGGTTGGTGGGACCTGGAGAGGGGTAGAAAACCCTTTTGTTGACACCGAATGTACCCATTTAGGCCCAACTTCTGAATTCTTGGATAGTGAAGATAGCATCAATGTCTTAGAAATATTCCCAGTATTAATTGGGTTGAAGCGTTGGTGTGATAGACTTAGGGGGTATGATGTTACCTGCCTTATAGATAATACCCAGGTTATACATATGATCAGAAATGGCTGCAGTAGGAGCCCTATATGTATGGAACTTATGTATGAGATTTTTTGGGTCTGTTTTATATATGATATTCACTTGGTCCCAGTATATATTAACACCAGGAGTAATATCGTGGCTGACACTATTTCCAGGCTTCCTTACCCAGCCACCTACAAGGAAGCTAATGTTATATTAGGGGCTGCTCACTTATGTTGTGCATCTTATATTTTCTCTGATTATAGGAACCCAGGTCTGGAAAAATAGGGTTTTATACCTTCGCCAGTCTTCTGTGTGCCCCTCTACCCTGAAGCAAAGGCAGCATCAATGGAGGTTTTACCAAGACTTCATGTCTTCCATTGACATTCAAATCTTACCTGTTAGTGAGGAAAAAATTTGTATGTATGCTGCATATTTATCTACCTTTATGAAAGCCTCTTCAGTGGTATCCTACCTATGTGGGGTAATTTTTCATCTTAAAATGATGGGCCTTCCGACTGTGTCCCTGTCTAGTCCTGCTATTAAAGCTGTGATACAGGGTATTTTTAAAATTCCAGGGTCGGCCCCATCTCCCTCTGATCCTCTCTTACCCAACCATTTAAAGAGAATGTACCTGGTGGTGGATAGATCTTCACCATTGGAGATAGTAGTATGGTCTGCTATTGTTCTAATGTTTAGGTCCCTTTTAAGGGTTTCTCATGTTATTTTATCTAGGCACACTCTACTAAGATCCCATATCGAATTTTACGAATGGGGTCTGGAGGTTAAGGTAATGTCTTCAAAGACTTCTGATGTTCCCTTTATCCTTCCTATTGCTAATACTAGCTGTAGAGCTTCATGTGCTGTATGTTGGCTGAGGAAATTATATTTCTCACACAAATCTCCTCCCAATGTCCCCCTCTTCTCATGCCCTGCTTGCCCTCCTCTTACCTATGATAGATTCATGTCTGTTTTTAATCATTTGATTATTAGAGCAGGCCTCAAGGGTAATTTTTCCTCCGATGCCCTTCGTAGAGGTGGGGCTAGCTTTATGGCTGCTTCAGGAGCCTCAATTCTTGATATTAAATCAAGAGGTAATTGGAAATCATCTGTAGTATTCCAGTATTTAACTCCTTCACATTTACGAATGTTAACTATTGATGCTCAGACGTCGTCTAAATTATAATAACTTATTTCGGTGGGTTTGGCGTGGTTTTTGGTGGAATAAATATTCTATGTTCGCCAAACTGCTCCTTCATGTTATTATTAATACTTGTTCATATAATATAATCGTTCAAAATATATATCTATGCTTAAATGCCTCCACGACAGACTATTGTATGTATCAAAGAAGCCCTTTTCACAGTGGGTTCCCTAAAGCCACACCCAATGTCTTTTGTTGTAAACTTTTTCCCTTAGGCCATCAGCTGAGCCTCAAAATATGGCTAGAAAATGATTGTCGTTCCGGCATCGGGTGCATGAGTTTTGGATCATACCAATCTTTATTATGAATTCCAGATCTCCAGAATCTCTTCATTCCGAATCTGCCAAGAACCACTTTGTAACCTTTGAGAATTTTGTATTATTGACATTTGAAAAGAAAAAGTTAAAAAGATTGTTTTAATCAATTATAAAATGTTTACTGGATCTAGAATGAAGGAACTGATATTAATCGATAGGAAAAAATGTGCCCTAAATTTTTTTCATTTGACCTAAGATGTCAGTGCATTGTTTCCCGAGTTATATGCAAAAGACCACACAATTACCTATGACCTTGACCTTTATGAGGTCTCTTGCAAATAACTCGAAAAATAATGCACTGACATCTTAATAGGTCAAACGAAAACATTTTAGGGCACATTATTTCCTATCGATTAATATCAGAGACTTGATTTGACTGTTTTTGGGGGTTTTTTTTTCCAACGTGGAGAACTAAAATTCCTCGTTGGTTACAAAGTAGAAATTGGCAGATTCGGAATCAGGAGATTCTGGAGATTTGGAATCAATCAAAAAACATTGGTATGACCAACATTGCAAGGTCTTTTCGGCACATTTTGTAGCGTTACCTATACTATGGCAGATCTAAGACCATGGAAAACGAAAATGTAGCCTCTCCTTGACTAGAATATAATATGTAGACATTGCCCCTGTTGCATAACAATTTGCGAGGTCGTGGATTGATACTACGACATCGTAGACAGCCATCTGCAATGAGTGTATTGCATAACTTTCTACGACATCCTCTACGACATCGTACATCTCTTGGCATCCACGATCGATTTTCTACGCTGCGTCAATACTGACATGATAAATGTTTAGGATTATTTCTTAGTCTAAGAATGGCCATAATCAAACCAAAAATCAATCCTGAATACTTATGGTTATGGTTATTTATTTCATGGAAAAAATATTGACATACATGATTTTGGTGAAAAAATAAACAATGCTATGTTCACTGCATGAATATTCTGCCTTGCATAACAAACATGCTCTGCGATGCATAGATATCACATTTACCCATCTTAAAATATATTAATAGTGAAAAGATGTCAAATTTAGCTATACAAATATGCCAGTATTCAATGTTAAATGATTTTATGAATTTGGTACATTGCATATTTATTTATTTTTTGAACTACAAAATAGGTTTCATAATTTTCTAGCATATTTTTAGGTGAAAGTAATAAAAGCCAGATTTTTTAAATTATAATAAATTACAATTATGGATGATGTTCTCCCATACACCATTTCGGCATTTCAATGTCTCTCTAGCTTTAAATTGTCATTTAATGTCATTTTTGAAGCCACGAGGAATCCTCCAATTCACGATTCACTGTTATGCAATGCACCTGTTGTTTATTTCTACGAGTCGCAAACAGACATCGTAGTCGTAGAAAAAAAATTCTACGACATCGTAGATAGACATTTGTTATGCAATGACCCCAATGCCCCCGTTGCATAACAATCTGCGACATCGTGCATTGATTCTACAACGTCGTAGACAGCCATCAGCAATGACTGTATTGCATCTTCTACGACATCGTACATGTCTTGGCATCCATGATCGATTTTCTACGCTGCGTCAATACTGACATGTGAAATGTTTTCAATTATTTCTTCCTGAAATAATGGCCGGAATGAGATCAAAAATCAAACATGAATACTTATGGTTATGGTTATTTATTTCATGGAAAAAATATTGACATCCATCATTTTGGTTTAAAAATAATCTATGCTATGTTCATTGTATGAATATTCTGCCTTGCATAACAAACATACTCTGCGATGCACTGATATCACATTTACCCATCTTAAAATATATTAATAGTGAGATGATGTCAAATTTAGCTATCCAAATATGCCAATATTCAATGTTAAATGATATTTTATGAATTTGATACATTGCACATTTATTTATTTTTTGTACTTCAAAATAGGTTTCGTAATTTTCTACCATATTTTTACTTAATTTTAGATGAAAGTAATAAAAGGCAGATTTTCTAAATTATAATAAATTACAATTATGGATGATGTTCTTCCATGCACCATTTCGGCGTTTTAATGCCTCTATACCTTAAAATTATCATTTAATATCATTTTTGAAGCCACGGGGAATCCTCTATTTTACGATTCATTATTATGCAATGCACCTGTTGTATATTTTTACGATTCGCAAATAGACATCGTAGTCGTAGAAAAAAATGTCTACGATATCGTAGATGGACATTTGTTATGCAATGACCCCATTGTGTTGATCTATATAGCCTATGTATATTTTGCTTTGCAATATCTATACAGCAGATACTTCGCATGAAAGAAATACGAGTTTTACTCTTGACTGCCAACGTGTCCTTGATGCGACATAGAGAAAGAGTGTCAATTATGATGCATCCATTTTTAATCTATTGCATTTTTGAAATCTCAATGTCTTGGAATATAACGATCATTCGGTACACATTAAGAGTAGGGATTAATTAATAGCGACGTCATTCTCTAATTAAATAGATATTAGCTTTGCAACGTTGCCCAGATAGACATTTACCTGAAAGGTTCAACGTGATAAGAATACATATATATATGCGTTGGCTTAAAATTTTCAAATATGGTACCAAGTATATACCGTGCTGGAGGGGGTAAAACAGTCTTCAAATTTATCTTTAACTGCATGTTAAAAACGAAGAGTGGTGTTTGCCTCTTTTGTGCCTACAGCGAACACAAATACTAGGAAGAACAAGGTCTAAAGACCTTTAACTTGCTCAAGCCTCTCAGTAGGCAAACCCTGCTATATGCGTGATTTACATTTACTGACTTTTGCTATAGTTTTAAAGCCCCGGCATTCCTAATTCCATCACGGGCTCCCAGGAATTGGCCTTGGTGGAGTTGATGGAACGGCACGCATACATACATCATTTCTTGATTAGCAGGCTCGATCTCAGGTTGATTAGCAGCTTTCTGGATACTAGCAGGGACGTAAATATACTTCCCCGCACCTATCCGCAGTTCTATAACCTACCTTATATATGTATACAGGTTCTAGCCCTTATATATTGAGGCAATCGTATACGGTATGCCAGAATGTATAAGCCTGGCAAGAAATGCCGCAAACTGATTATGCATGTAATGTTTTTTGACAGAGTGACTTGAACTGTTTCTGTAAGAGAATCAGCGCCTTCAGAACACATTTATATTCTACTCACACATATATTTCATGTATTACTGCTTGATTGAGACTTCTATTGCAACATAGAAGGTCCCCATCACTCATCGGAGAAGATCAATCATTTCAAGTGGTAGTTCGGTGAATCTATCCTCGATATGTCAAGAAGTCGATATGATATCCTCACTCCGGATTCCTCTGGGTTATTACCGTGGACAAATCCCATACATCATAGATGTTATGATGGGCCTGAGCATCTACATCAAAGATAGAATTATGAGTTCTAGTCCAACTCCTAGTGTATAGGGTCCCCGACATGTAATATGCTGACACTATGCATTAAAGATATCACACCTCCTATATTAAAGTGTGTCTGATACTACTGTTCAAAAGGACCAATCTCAGCACCACCTTTTTATTCTTTAGAATCGGATATATTATGTCATAAATGTAATTTATATATTTATATAATTTGTTTAATTAAACAATTCATGTGTACGAGAACATGCAGCAAATGAACAGCATACAGCCTCTCTCCGTTTACAAAAACAAAACATGGCGAGACAATTGTTGTGCAGGCGAACTGCTTATTCAGTTTACTTGGATAATTCCTATTCAATCCGGCCACACGAAGGACTTTTCGAGGAGAAAGCCACAGTGGAAGGTCACTCAGTCTGACAGTCGAGGGAGTTGAGGACGCACGCAAGCTGTAATCACGAGGCTCTATGGAGATCAGAGAGGCCTGTTTCTGACCAATGAGTCTCAGATATTATACGAGACAATGGCCAAGTGATGAGGCTTTCCAGTGCACTGTGAACCCTAGCCACCCTCCTGCTTACAGGATTACAAAGGATGCGATTTATGCTGTCATGACATAGGTTTACACTGATATTCTAACACACGATCAGGTCCAGCGCATATGCCATCAGGGAGGACACGTAAACAAACGCAAAGGGGTGGGAACATACCAATTTTGCCTTTCTTCTACAGCAGTTTGCCGGTACCTAGTTCACCTTATGGTATTTTCCCTAACTCTACGAACCATGGCAATGCCTTTGAGTAGGTTCCTAAATAAAAGTTAAATGAAAAAAAATGCAAATTCCCAAAGCTGCTGTTTATATAATATGTTTCTAATCACCAATGGGGATTATCTTTTTACAGGCAAAGACAATGATAAAAATAAATGGACATGTTTGGCAATGGTGCCCGGTGAGTGTCAATTCCCATATGCAATGGCATTGCAGGCCCCTTTCCAATTGAAATTCACATCATCTGGGGAGTAGTTCTAGGTGGTGAATCCCTCAGGCAATTGACACTCCCTGGGAGCGCCTAAAGTTATCTTATGCAATGTAGATTATGACATGTTGCTCCACAGATGCAAAGTACCTGTGCATTGTTACATACCCTTATCGTCATATCCTCGTATATCATTATATTGACATCAGAACCCTTCTGCGAGATCCCTCCCATGACAAGAAAATCGTTTCTTCTGAATAAATTGATCATGTCGGGGCTTAGTGACCCTTGAATTTTGAGTTTCACCGTCAGAATACATGTTTTAATGCAATGATAAGGTACTCGGTTGTCACATGGAACCCCCATCTATTATATTTGATCATCATGATACACATGGTGTAAGATTGATTTGAACGGTGACATAAGCCCAGATCATCATGATTGATAACGGGTTTATCGTCACAAAAACCATTGGAGCACATGTCCATTGAAGCTCTACCCGAACAGCTGGCCTCTATCATGACATTCCAAATTTAGGAGCCTCTGATTATGTCATGGAGCTTAATTTGATAATCACCATATCTGATTGGAAGTGCAGGGCCCGCGTCATAAGCTCCGGCATAGATGAATCGATGTAATCTATATTGATGCCTGATATTACCTAAATCCTAAAAATGCTAAATCCTCCGTCCCTGTTATCTATCCCCCAAGCAGAAAGCTCATCTCTCTCGCTACCTTGGCCCGAGAAAGACTTAAAAGATGGATCTTGTCTGGCCACGCCTGTAATTATGGAGACATTGCATTTGGGGGCTTTAGTCTTTGATGTCAAGCGGTCGTTTAATGTGGATGAAGTCATGTGGAATGATAGGAAATTAGGGGTGATGAATAGACTTTTGATGACATTTATTTATTCAGATCAGCAAAAGCTAATATTTGGTTGTGTTTTTTTAATCGAAAGGACGGAACTGGGTAAATATTTTACAATCAAGAGAGGAGTGATGGTCAAAATGATAACATTTTTCCCCGCATCTTTACATGATTCAACGTCCTATGAGCAGCGATGATTGTTCATTAAAGCTGGGATTAATTATTTCAATATTTAATAGAATGTGTTTGAAAGAGTACCATGCATATGCCAACACAAGTTATTAGAATGCAAGCGTCATAGAAACACTTCCTATTAGGTATTCAGCTAACATTTAAAGATTTCCAGTGATAGCTTCTGTATTCTTTCAAAATGAATGAACGAATGAATTCTTTATTTGAGACTCTGCTCAAAATGGTGACATGATTCTGAAAAAAGGGTCCCAAGTCTTTCAGCATGCACTGTTATCTAACTATAAAGAGGCAGGAAACGAATAAAACATTGGCCGGAGGAATACAGCTTAACTATTCTAGATACATTTATAAACCAACAGTCGTAAGTTATTTAAAGGTTATGATATTTAATATTTTGAACAGTTATGTTAGAGTAATAAGTGTTGATTATTGTATGTAGGACATGATTTAAAAGATAAAATAACATAATATAGTGACCATTCCGTTAAAAATTAAAGCAGCCTTTTTTTTTTATAAAGAAAACAATTCATGCATGGGCATTAATAACTAAGAACTTATCTGACCACTTCTTTTAGCTTGATTACCTCATGTATTGATCTAATGCGCCATTATGGTGTCTGTAACTAACTCGGAATTCCATGCACCTCAATAATAAGATGATGTAACGAATGTGTAACGACGCCCTTGACATAACAAGGCACTCAAGCAAATGCACGAAAGACTGCGAGGATCTGGGAAATTTTCCACCCATTTGACTCTTCCTGTTTTCATTACCGAGACCTTGCAGCAGCCTCTAATGATTTGTATAGCACCACTACCAGAGCAATGGCGCCATTCATATGTTGTTAGAGGGGCCTCAGTGCTTCACAGAACACGAGGGGCATATGGGTATTATGTCCTCGACAACATGTATGATACACCGAGTCTTAACGAAGAATGCATTGCACAAACATTAGAACACAGCTCCTACATTTACTCATTAGTTTCCTCAAGCCCAAGGGCAATGTATAACTATGTAATGCTGTATGTACATCGAGAGTATCACAGGGTCACAATATTCGTGCAATACATGATGGGTGATTAAACCTGATGGTGACTGTGACTGTTTTTTTATTATACTATCACTACTTACATGGAAACAATAGTTAGGCAATATACAATATACAAGATACATCCCCCATTACCATGCCATTATCTATGACTACAAACACCATTTTACCACTGCTTTACTTGGCCAAGTCTGCCAAAAGGAGTTTCCCATATTGGCCATTAGAAGACTAAACTGACCTAATTGGGACACTATATTGTGTATCCCGATGACACAAAGTAACAGCTATATCTAATCGGGAGGGGCTGAAATGCAATTGAGTTATACATCATTTCTTGGGAATTGAATTATACAATATTTGTCATTTACCTGACTTAACTGTTGCTTCAATCTTCACAAATTTGAAATGAGATACATGTATTTTATTGCAAAAATATTGAAGTAAAGAATATTCATGAATTTCAGAAATAGGTTACAATGGTTAAATAGGTATAAACTGAAATTAATATTTCTTTAACTTATGAATTCCTTCACCCGGAAAGATATGGCACAACCACTGGCAATCGGATGTGCTTGCTCCAAGAAAGTGATATGGCCACAATTCTGAAAAGGTTTTCCAGGTGAAGCTAGAAATCTATAGGGAGGGAGAGAGAGAGGGAGAGAGAGAGAATGTTTAAGGAGGTCCTATATCTTGGGACCTACTGCAAGATATACTTGAAATTTCCCAACCCTTCGAAGAATAAGCTCTTTTAGAATATTCAATTGAGACTATTAGTTCCTGTCACATTTAAAGGATATGTAAGAACAGATATCTCTGGCCAACATGCAATAAAAGATATCTTGTATGGCCTTCTTTTACACATGAATATCGTTATCACACTATACTGTTATCTCCATCTGTCCTTCCTTCAATTGGAGCTGTATAGACTTCCTCTATGGAGCTCCGTTGAAAGGAATATCCATGTGTTTACTATAATATTTAGCCAAAGATACTACAATTGTGAGTAAAACTTTGATCTAAAGCCGTCAACAATAGGTCAATGTCAACCCGTCAACTGATACCTATCTATGAATGGCGATGGCGATGTCTTTTCTTTCAGTCATTGAATGTCTTTTGAAGTTTAATCTCATCCTACATTAATGTGCCTTTAGATATCAGATACAGTACCTTTGATATACCAATATATATATACTCTACAAGCCTTTTAATAAGCTTATTCAACCAGGAATATTGGCTTGTCATCACAACCAATAAGAGACAATATGGCAAAGGTAAAATCCGAATTCATGAGTCTACTCAGCCGATTTCCGATTTTTTTTCTCTCAGAAAAACGGCCTGACGATTGGATTCCTCCAATCTTGACGGGGGACCCTCGGTTGACGGCCGACAGTCAACGACCTTCATCTTCCATACATTCATTTCATTTCTTTCATGCTTCCCGACTGCTCCTCATTAATATAATCAGCTCAGTTAGTCCTGAGCCTAGTCAAAGTAGTGGGTCCATCACCGCCAAGAAATGTCTTCTTGCAGAAATCTCTTTACGTCAACCTGCTGGGGGACATCGGAATGTCTTTTTTCACCACGGCTGTTGACCTGTTCTGTGCATAGAATTGGTCATGGAATTAGGGCAGAATCTGTACCGTAGAACCGGTATGTTGAAACAGAACCAATTCTTGCCTCGTTACACATTCCCCTTCATCCGTCTCCCTTCGCAAGGGCAACTGTCTGCAAGCATCCTCGCTGAGAAGAATAAACACTTGAGAACCTTGAGGCAATCTCGAGCCCTGACCTCGACGCCTCTGTCGCCCATGAAAGGTCCATTCATACACTACTTACCTATCTACATAACTATAGTGCTATTCTAACTTGTGTGAAGGCACCAAGTCGTCTGTCTGATCCTAGGTGAAGGCTTTAGATCTTGTACAATCGGCAGCTTTACACATTCTAGTAAATTCATTTGAACTAGGCTGAAAGATGATAATTGATAGATATATCATCACAATATATCTGAGTATATTAATTCGGTATTGTGCTGATAAGGAGAATCTGTATGGTTATGAATTGCATTTTGAACGTAACTTTTGTCTTAAATTTGTATTTTTGAGATGATTGGTGAAGACGAATCGTACAGTTTCAGACGTCCTGACCCTATAAAGGTTGTTCTCGCTTGAGAGACCTCATGTGGATTAGGTTCCTTTAGCTTTATTCAGTATAAACGTTGTATTTTGGATAACCTTTAACATTTTCAAGAATAGGATAAGTAGAATAATGAATACCCGAACACTATGTGTTGACAGGGTGATATATCGCACATATTCCCTGTACTTTTAGAGGGCGTCACCGCCTCAGAATGCCTTTCGGCAATTCTGCCTCCTTTTAGCTACTTCCATTTCTTTCATGTGAGATCAAAATGGAAGTATATATTTTGTGTGGAAAATACAAAGAAGAGGTAATTGCCAACACCATGCCGCAAGTTGAGGTTAAATCATCGCAATATATTTTAGTGCGTCCACAGAATAATCGATTGTCTAAAGGCTTTTTTTACCCTATCCCTCAATGTCTTCGCGTATAAAACGAATATTTCTATGGTGTAAAGAAACGGTTCCCCAAAGACTGCATCCATTCTTGATCAGAAAATGGCATTATTCATCGACAGTGTTGTAACAACTTTTGTAAAACTATGTCCCTGTCCGTCGAGTGACATCTTTGGGATTGAGAGCAAGCCGAGCCACTCAACTATTGTTTAAAAAAAGGACGGGTGAAGAACTGGGTAATTCTTCCCTGTTACGCCCTCGGAGTGAGTCAGATTGGAATCTGCCTCGCGTTGATAAGTAGGTCTGGACGAGCAGTATTTTAAGGTAAATTGAGTTGGAGATTGGCCAGCGACAAGACCGTGTGTGATCCCTCAAAGAAGGCTCGGGTCCGCCAGAGGGGTGTGGCAATGTGATGACAGAGACAGGCGCTGAGATACCATCTGTAATTGTTGTCTAATCTCACCCCGGCCACGCAAGGAGCCCATGTCTGAGCACAACGAAGGCATTCTTCCCTCTCGGCGGTGGCTTAGGAATAATGACAATAGAGGAATGTCTTGGATGGCTTGATGCATATTTGCCTATCGCGATCGTTTGCATATTGTTAAAGCGATGGAGGTTGGTTAGGGGGTCGGAATAAAGTTGGGGACGATGCGTCTTCCGAGATTGGAAGTGGGGCGAGAGAGAGATTCCCTCGTGAAATAATAGTGCTATTGAAATAGTCGAGGCATGATCTATCAGGAAGATTTTAGGAGCGACGCCTCCAAAGAAGAATTCAAAGGACAAATGTTTACGGGGACGTGAATAGTGATGCTCTCCCTGTGTTTTAGATTAAAATTGTAGTGTCGACTGATAAATGCTGTAACTATGTTTTAGCAACGAAATCCGATATTATACTATACGTAGAAGATGAAGGAGGTGGATTACCTTCTAGATCCAGAGCTGTGTGTGTCTGACTGATACTGTCTAGAGCACAATTGATCATTTAGTTTTAGGCCCTTCAATCTAATGTCACACTGCTAAATGTTTGTACCTTTCTAGGAACAACCTGAAGATATACAAGCAATTGAAATAATATCTTTTTTTTTTAAACATTTTTATTTGCTGAAAATTTCGCTACGCGATACGTTTCATTCTAATACGTTTCATTTCATACTAACCTCTATATATATGCTAAGGCTCATTAAACGCTAGATATAATATAAAACACATAAGGACACCGATTCCGTTGTCCAGAGTTTGAAAACAGGAGTAATGAGAGTCCTTTCCACAACTCACTTTGTAGCTGTTTTAGTATTGTAATAATTTGTAATCGCACGTGATATGATGAAGGAACATTAGAAAATGAGATAAACCAAGGCAATATTCACAATTCCGCGATGTAAAAAGTGGCTGGGGTGAATGAGAAGCAGAGAAAGGCGAGGGTGGAAAAAAAGGTTGGTACAAAAATGGGCTAAGTGTTGATGTGCATGGGAAGTGGAGCAGGCAGCAATATCATTAATTCTTTTATAAAAACTCGCTGGAATTATGAAAGGAAAGCACTGGCCTTTTTAGGGCCTCACATCCATTTCACACTCTTTCTTTTGCTTCGAAGAAGAGACTCCATCGATATGCAAATCCAGATCATCCCTAGTGTAACCGGGGATGTACGTGGGAGTGTTCCCGTCTAGTTGAGATAAGAACAATCTCCGAGTGGCTGATATCCTTTAGGCACTGACCCTGACTAGTGTCCACTCGTGCTGACCACAGGTGTGGTCAATCCCTTGGGGGCTCTAGTCCTTTGATGAGTTTGTCTGGGGCAGAAAAAAACCTTTAAAGGTAGATAACCTTTGAAGGATCGAATGGAAGAAGTGCGTGGAGGGTCAGGAGGAATTGGCGTCTTTGAAGGACGATACCCCCAAGGACCTCTTTGAAGACGATTAATGCAGATGGTTTACATCTACACGCCTTTTGATCGCCTGCCAAGTTCATAGAGATTACGAAAAAAACACCAAGGCAGGAATCTAATTCTTGGTTTTGATGTTTTGTGTATTTTGCAATATGTAAACACTTCACAAATTGCCTTGGCATATTGGACATGTTTTTGAAACGGTCCATATACTCCTCAAAATAAACCTATAACTCAAATATTTCTAGGAAACTGGTCCTGGTAGACAGAGACGTAAACAGTTCTCAGGCTTCTGAGTAGTTTATCGAAGAGGGCACAATATATAACAAACAAGTTGTAAACACTTTATGATCCATGTAGGAATATCAACACCAGAATTCTCACTAGAACTTTACATTCACTAGTATACAATTTTATATCAGTCCTCTCAACCTACTGCATTACCATGTAAACATAGCATATCATAATTTTTAATTATGTCATTTTTGGCCAATATCATATTTAATAAGGATTTAATATAATTGTTATCCATGATCCACCATGGATGTTTTCAAGCGTTGCCTTTGTCATATAATAACATATAAACAATCCAACATTCATTTCCCAATAAAGAATAAAAATTACGTTGTTTGTTTTTTTAAAAAAAGCATCTTCAATGGACTCAGCATGTTGACAGTGATATATTATTTTCTCATATCATCAGCGTACAATTTCTCAATATTATATAAAGACAGTATGATTGATATAGATATAATGTGCATATTTTTTAGCCTTGATCAAACCTTGATCAGTTTAAGTCACAAATAATCTTTTTTTGTTGTTTTATAGAATCAATTCACGGACAATTTCATCACCAGTCATTCTTGACTTGCACAATGGGGGCTTCACCATAGAGCCTTGACAAAGGGATATCCTAGTAAGACTGGTTTTTAATTAACCGGATGGCAATGAAAGGAATCTGATTAAATTACTCTCACAGACTCTTTTGATTTGTATTACGCAAAAGATAACTGATTACACCCTCCCAATTTCATCTTTTGCCCCTAAAAATTAGAGGTTTTGCTTTAAAGTAGAAATCATTCATACAAAATACTTCGGTCATCGGGTTCAGGGTTTGCGGTGTTTCTCTGAAATGTGTTGCAGCAAACCTAAATTGCATGACGTCCCATTTTCCTAATGGCACGCCAAGTGCGTCGAGGGGCGATCGAGAGGATGAGGCGAGGCGCTAAAAATGGCCGTTTTTAAATGTGTCGCGGCACCGTCTTAATTGGGTGACAACGTTCCCCTGTCATGGGTTGAAACCCCGCCGTAATTTAACGGATATTTGATTAAGTAATTGGTCGTCACTAATCCCTTGTGGTGGGGAATCTGTCCTGGGTCTGTAGGGTGACGTCATCAATGAAGCCAGCCAATTAAAATTTGATGTAACATCAGTTGAGGAGACTTTTCTCAACGCGGTAGGAGGCGAAGTGAGATTGCTAATTGAACAGTTACTTATAGTATGAGCCTGTCCATGACAGATTCGACGATGCTAATCATTTTAGTGCAAAAATTACATTCAGAAAGAATAGAAACAATATGAATGTTCCTAGTAGGAAATCTCTTCGGCACATCACTTAGCAGATGAGAATAAACGACTTTGCCACACTAATTAATACATCATAACGTGATGTCCCCAAATAAATATGTATAGAGACTAGATCACATATTATCTAATTAAATATAACTATATGATATATTTAGTGTTGGTCTTTACTCTATACTAAAATTGCTCAAATTACCAAATTGTAATTTACTATTATTAGAATACCAAACTTGAATGACATATAAACCGGTCAGTATTTTGATGATAAATCAATATTCTGAATTGGTCCTAACAGAGTGTAGAAGAAGTATTTAAATCCGATGTCCAAGTTATTCTATTGTTTTCCTCTATTTGTCAACTTAACTTTGTCTAGTGTTATCTCTGTATAATACAATTTACATTTAATGTGAGAACCAAATAAATCCAGAAACACATAAGAGGTGAAGAAACATCGTTGGTTTGGCTTCTAGGAGTGCAACAGCTAGCAGCGCTGCCATCCAATCTGGTAAAAGAACTCGAGTATTACCAGCGCAATCTGGCAGCAACAGTAGCGCTGCGGCTCTTCAAACATTTTGAAATATTGAACAGCAAATTGATCTAGGAATGACATTGAGGAAAGGAAAAGAAACATGAGGGGCATTTCTAAATACAATTTCCCAGGCTCCATGTTCTCGCTGAGCATTGGTAAGAGGTCCCAATGATCACAGAGTGACTTCCTTGCCCAACTCAAAATGGAACTCGATGGCAGATGCTTTTAGCAACGGGTAAAACTGTCCGCTACGCGCATTCTAGATTCATGTGAAGAATTTTAATAGAATGTGAGCCCAGCATTTCGTTGTACATTGGCCAACATTTCAGTCCTAACGAAGGGCCTCGGACAAAAAAAGGGCCTTCAAAAGAACGCTGACTAGTACTGCCTGTTGACGATGATCTAACGGTAGTTGAATGTTTCAAAGAATAAGTTATTTAGCTCTGAGCTAATGACAAGGCGGGCTTTCTTTGACCTTGCCCTGCTATTTGCAGAATGGCCTTATCTTATTCAATTGAGCCTATTTTCATCCTCTCTGATTACCTGGCACCATTTATCAGCCAGTCGTAGCCATGAATGTAAATCCAAAATAGGGGTCCCCTTTACTTACCAAATGAAAACCTTCTGGAAGGGCCACGTCGGTTTCCATCAGGTCCCTCTGTCAATACACTAGTGTTCGTGCTTAAATTATGTCCTCTTTGTGTCGCTGAGTATTGAATAGCCTCGAGAATGCTATTAACTTATCGGCATTGACCACAACGAAGCATCTGCAAAAAGGGAGACGACCAGGCTTGCGGCTGCTATTATGACAAGCACAATAATCTCGCTTTTCCTTCGTCATAATGTAAGATTAGGGGAGAAGGAGACGCAAAGGCGAGTCCAATCGGGCTATGCATCGGCTGCGAAGAAAGACCCTTTCAAATCGTTTGGTTTGATCATTGCAAAGAAATCTGAAAGTTGGAATAAGGGATTCGGGGTTTTCCATTTGAATATTACATCAGTAGTCATAGTAAATGTACTATTCTAGGTAACGTCGCTCCGCAAAGGGTTCCGATGAAATGATGAAGCCACTGAGCTATATATACGAATTCAGTTCGATAAGAGAGACCTTATATTACCATATATCTTGCACTGTTGTACGGCGCAGTCCCTTTCAATCTTCACTACAAAAAAATGGATGCCTTTCATTTTAACAAGGCGATCGACTTGTCGTCATTAAAGAAAATCCTGTCATGGTTCATTTAGATGAATTACCTTGATGCAATATTCCTACAGAAGTAAGACGATATGCATTAAATACAACACAGACTTCCATCAATTGGTGCTGCGAAGAAAAGGCCACCTTATTATCCAGTCATGGATATAATGGGAATTGACTTTCCCATATAGGCAGTTCCCGCCGCAAAAATGATGAAGAATTTGACATCTTCCCAGGGTATTGCAAACATAATAAAATTGTTTCCCTCTACAGAGGGGTCTTGAGCAGCCAGTGAATAAGAGCTACAAATACAAAGAGAGCATTCTACTTTTCCCACGCCTGACTCGCTACAGCTCCATCGCTTCACAACATACTCCTACATGAACATAAGGTTTTTGAAGATCGTTCCTTCCTCAGTAACATCTTTATTATTTTCTGACCGCCAAGTTCCTGAAGCTATTTATTCCAGAAATTGGCATCCCATTGACTGATGTTGACAGGAACGTTCTTCAATGTTGAGGCATTGAAGTAATGAAACACTTGGTCGTGTATTGAGTTGGGATTTATCTTACCATGAGATTATCGCGAGCTGCTCCTGAGCTAATCATTCTGACGTGGACTATCGCATCCCCGACAGGCACTCTTTAATCTGATATCGATCATTTAAACCGTAGGGAGCTATCGATTTTTGAAATGAACCTTCAATTGAGCAGACGAAGTGGCAATGTAGTCAGTTTGGCACAAAATCACTGCACGGGTAATTTACATGGCCGAATGCCCAATAGCTTCAAATGCATTGAATTTTACCTTAAGATGGAAAACATTAAATGATCTGCGTGTAATTTGAAATCGCAGAAATTTCTCCCTCATCGCGGTGTGGGTGGCGAAACTTCAGATTTTGATTTAATTTGTAACTCTTCTTTGGTGTTGCATAAGAGGACGTGGATGGTAGATTTTGCTTGAAGTCATTAAAATGTATTTATAAACGTAGGAGTCACGGGTTTTACTAGTGTTCCATGCCCGTGTTATCTATTGAATCGGGGAGTGCAATTAGGTGGAATAAGAATTAGACTCTCACAGCTAACTAATTTATTGGAGAGAATCTTGCCAGCTTCCTTGCTCTTCGTTTCAATAGAACAATCGAAGACTTTTTGTAACGTCTTAATGCCAGATCAAAACTTCAAAAAGATTAAAATTGGACTTGAAATGTGGATTTAAAAAAGCATCTTTACAGATTGGTTATTTTTGGAATTCTTGTTCAAGGAACTCTCAGTATCGTGAGTGACGCGATCCCAATTTTGCTTGAAATATGTATACATGTATCAATTTAATTTGACAAAAAACCTGACAAAATTACCGTTTAATGTTATTCTTATATGGAAGGACTTTCGGCCTTACTTTTTGTTCTCCGTGAGCCGGTGGAAAAATCAGGGGCTGAGCCGGTGGAAAAAACAGGAGCTTTTATCAACAAATAGGATATGGAATGCATAGATGGAATTAAATCCTTTTTTATTTAAAAACAAGAAGTTAATGCGAGATCAAACTTTCTTCTTATTTACGTTGTAAATTGTTTCATTATAAGAATGTTTCTCAAGAAGATCATACGAACTTGATAAGCCCGATCAACTTCTCATTAGGTATTGAAATTAAAACCCAGATGCTAAAGTAAACTGACCGAGAGTGGTTATCCTGATTCAAACTTGTAAGAAAGATGCTGGAGCAACACAGGGAGGGAAGTGCACATGGTAAACTCGCATGCCACCAGCTCAAGTGGCTCGTAATACCATTATTTGGCTCCCACTACGAGTAGACTCTTCATTAATGGTATAAGGCGGGTCTCCCGGTAATTCCTAATCCAATCAATACATTGCCAGCCACGATGAGCCCTATTATGAAGCCCCGAGGTGCCCGAGGTGAGCAGCCCACAAGCTGGTGTTATAAGAAATGAGCTTCTGGTCGGCAAGGGTGGTCAAGGCCTTGAATGTCAGTCCTTCAACTTCTTTAAGGACACAGATTATCTTGATGGGTTAATGTTCGGACCTTGTTGTGGCATTAAGGTCAGGGGTCACAAAAGAATCGTACCGGAAGTGTAATGCGCAGGACAGTGACTCAGACACGAGGTCCGCAATAGGAATCATCGTGTGGTCGACGTTTTGACGATTTGGTGTGTTTGGAAAGTCTCAGAAGAAAAATTCAATCCCGACAATAATTGTTCTTTTGAAAGCACAAAATTGTTTTACCGGAACTGGTTTGGTCATTCCCTACCTTAAATAGATGTGACACTGTCCAGGGGGAATCGATAGAGAAATGGCAGTTATTCCGAGAAATTCCTCATGAGGGCAAAGGGTTTCAGAGAAAATGAACGCGAGCCACAGCCATTCAGCTTGTTCATATTGAATCTCGCCTACATTGTCCAGTAGGCACATCCACGCTAGGTTTGGGTCGGGTTAACATGTTGGTGATAATACCCAGGTCTGAAGCCAAGTTGGCGGCACTAACGCTGTAGTAAGGTTCGGAGTGCACGAACCGAAGGCCAGAGGTCCCACCGAGGTTATTTTCCATGGCCTCAAAACAGTTGTTGCTATAAGACAGAAGCATGTTGGCGACCATGTACAGGGAACTCCATTACCCTAGAACATTTATCTACAAGGACTGCTTGGCTGGAATGAATAGGCCCGATGTCTCTAGGCTTTATGACTGTTCTACTTGGCCCATATGAAGCAACTTTGACATTGTTTATTACGCCATCGAAGCAATATGATAGTGTTGGGATTGCCACAAAAAAAGGACATTATAATGGGTCTGTTTTATGTGAGAGGCTTCAGTGCCTCGGGTAAATATTATCACTGCAGCTAAAAACCTATCCACAAGTAGTATGTGGAAATACGCCATTGCTTCAGGCAATAAAGTACACACTGGCACATAGTAGTATATGGAATTGGTACTTTAACCCAGGAAGCAAGAAACTAAGTGTACGCTATTACTGCAACTTTCCATTTCATAGTTTCTGTGTGTCTGCCACTCGAGTAATATTTTCTCACCACCGCTACATGGGTGTCTGGTTACATATGAAGAATGCAGTGACTCCAATATTTCCGAAGTTGCTTATTTAATGGTTAATTGACTGTTGGTCGAGCTTGGAAAGACTGGTAATTCGACAAAAGTTTAGAGGTTGCATTCCAAACCAAACCCGATCGTTTAATGGGTATTAGCACTCAGATTTAGCGTAACTGTATGAAAATAAACCTATTATATTTCCGTAATTATGAATAGGGCCACAGAAATGATAAATCAGAGAATGGCATGTTATATTGACTAGGAAACAATATTGAAACATACATTTACTATGAGCTGTATATGAAAATAAGGCCAAAGAACATGCAATGGTTGGAATTTTTAGAATTGAAACTCTGTAACAGTAAGCAAATGGTCCCCTTGGCTAAGTCCCTATGGAGCTCTAACAGTAGAAAGTACTTCGACAAGTATGGGACCTGGCGTCTAACCTTTTAATGGAAGAATTTATTACAAGGAAGCTGAATCGAGAAAACGAGAGGCATATTCAGTTGCCAGTCATTTGAATCCAACAGCATTAAGTCATTACCGTAGTTTTTTTGTTCGTAGTTTTTTTGTCCCCGGTCTAAGTGCCAATTGCATGTTGCTGTGTATTACCTAATTGGGTCAATTCATTTAGGGTACTTAGTGGATGACTGCATATGATATTATCCATATTTCCTTTTCCCTGAAAAGGCCAACCAGAACATAAATAACTTCTTCATGGAAGTTCTAAAAGCATAATGGGTCCACGTAATCATGTTTAATCATAATAATATTCTGCTTTCGCCTTGTTAAGCAGCTGGTTTTAAGAGTTTATAATGTAACAATCACAAACCTTTTTTAGATTTAGATTTAGAATTACATT
The DNA here is from genome assembly GCA_942159475.1 of Sthenelais limicola. Classification (NCBI taxonomy): domain Eukaryota; kingdom Metazoa; phylum Annelida; class Polychaeta; order Phyllodocida; family Sigalionidae; genus Sthenelais; species Sthenelais limicola. The sequence goes on from OW804100.1 coordinate 43,617,804, forward strand.
TCATCACTATTACGAATACAAGAAATGCATTTTATTGAATGGGCAATACAAGTAGAATTATATCACCAAGAATTGGGTGGAGTCTCTATGTATAATGTATACGGCGTCAATGCTTCGAGTTAGGGCTCTGCTTTCGATAAGTTCTCGGAAGAAATATTGTAGGAGGCCTTGTGATTGGGAAGTCTGACCTTTGTTAGTTAATGATTTATTCTGGTGTTTTCTCTCCATTAGTTTAAAAAGAGTTATTCTCTTACCGAATACGTGGAGTTCATACGCTTTAGTTGTAGGCTTTTAACGAAACTCAATCCCCTCTTTAGATGTAAAATAATTCGCATAAGTCATCATTTAGTTGGAGACAATTCAAACGACGAAGTTTGAATATGCTATGAATTTCCTTGAGTCAGTTGAAGACATCCAGCCGAACACACTAGGCAGTCCTGTTAGGTATTGAGACTTTCAGGGCCGTTAGTAATTACACGATTCCTTTTTGTTTTAGAAATAATGATCTGGTCTTGATTATTCCGCCTTATGTATAGTTCTCACTGCCCAAGCTGAAATGCTACGGGCGATGCGTTGAATACATTCTAGTGTACGATATAAAAGGGGAGGGGGACGTTTTACTATTAATAAAGTCAAGATAACAAGCAAGGACGTTGATAAAGCCAATTAAATCAGACATTCCAATTATAGAAGCTAGTCAGTGTATGATTCTTTATCATCCTTACAACTCGTGTTTTTGTCCGACATTTTTCAATCTCTAGACGCTCTATTGTATCCCTGTAGAATAACTTTATATCCAGTCGAAGGACATTGTATGTGTTCCCTGTGGGTGCATTGTGACGTTGGTATCATAGTTACAGGAGCATTTCTATTAATATTCGCACTTAAGTGTAAAGTCACTATCTCTTCTTATCTTGGCTTCAATATCCCTAGATGAACTATCTATCTATATACCATGTAATAGAGCCATCGTCTCCATGCATAGTCCATGTGCGATGCTTCAAATAATTTGATTAATTAAACGGGGTATTCTAGAATGCGACGAGAAGAAAGGCTTGAAATTATCTATATGAACAAAAGCATAATTAATCAACCTAGCGTCTCTGATAGTACCCGTTAAGTGCCATTTTAGTGAGAATGGATGGCCGTTCAAAAAGTCAAGTCCCATTCAAGTCTTTAATAGAGTATCCGACAAAAGCAACTGAATAGGTGCTTAAAGCAGTACCCTGGAAAGTGTCTTTGACAAGGTTCATATTATTTAAACTATAACTTAAGTGTCCCGCTTCTATGAAAATGTTCATAAATGGTAATTTCTGGAGAATGTAAACCACTTTTTTGCAAGAATCCAATTATACAGATTACACTTTAAATTAATTGTTTTTGAATTGCGAGTTGACGAAGCACTGAATGCAGGGGTGGCCAATTTGAGTGTCATCAATTATATTTTGGGCTGAGTCATTAATGTTCTGATGCAATATGCCTCTTTTGCTAAACGAGAGATTAATTAAAGACTTTACAGGGAGAGAACAGATAAGTGTGTGGCCTTTGGCGAAGATGGGATGTGACGAACTGGAGTATTGCGATCGGCACTTTCCTCTGGGAAATGAATATTAATTGGTGAGTGTTGTCGTCGATGGGGCCTTGCGTCCACTGGGGCTGCTTTTTTAGTCATCTGATTCGAAGGAATTTTCAGCCTGCTGAGTCATTAGGCTACTGGAGTGTGTAGTCGCAGGGCATTATCTCCCACCTGTCACACAAGACTGACACATTGCCTAGTTTTTAACATAGCCCAATATAGTATCGGATAAATGGGGTTCGTTTTTTTAGGTGGAGAAGGGCGGGTCTAAAAGCCGGTCCGCTGGCGAGAGTTCCATTGTGACTGTTCAACTCTGGGGCGAGAGCTTTTGGTTGTGGTTGATAACTACCATTGGGTCCGTTGCATAATGATACCATTCTGCGACTTAGTGATTGCGATCTTGAGAATTGTTATTGCACGTTTTGGTGCAATATTTTTGTTATGTACCAGAAGTTATGTATATTTACCCCATAATATACGACACTTGTTTGAGTATTGCACATTATTATGCAAAGTAAAATGCTCGACGAGCCCCCAAGAGGACTTGTGCGACCGCACATAATTATGCAACTCGTCGAGCTAGTGTTACATACAAAGGAACATTGCAATAACTCAACTGCAGGCGGAGATTATCTTTTCCTTTCGTGGCCGTGGAAAGCACTTGGCTCAAAGTATCAAGTCTTGTGTCGTAAATTCATAAAAATAATAAAGTAGTAAAAGTCATCATCTTGAAATCTCGTTATGTCTCTGTCGTACAATTCTTCTATTCTTTCAACCCGATAAGAACTGGGTTCTCTGCAATAAACGTCTACTATTGGAAGTCTATCACCCCCAGTGAGACATTCCTTCTCAATGTCCGACTCCATTGTCTTGCCCTGACTTTATTACAGCCACCCATTTCGGAAACTCATGCTTATTATGCATGAGTATTGTGATTTACTTGCACAAAGGTCCTGGGGAGCGATGAGTGGAAACTCTTTCGACAAGCTCGCGGGGAGTGAGAGAATGAGACATGGGCATATTTAGTTTGCACTGACTGAACTAGAAATAGGCTGCACTTCTCCCCCTTCGCCTCTGGCTAGGATCCAAACAAATCATGCGTGTCCCACATTTTCCAAGGCCTCTACTACTCTCGCGGCTGCCGCGGCTGCTGCGAGACAGACCAACAATCGCCATTTTTCTCATTGCAAGCTTCGCTACCGTGACAAAACTGATAACAATACCCTAAAACTGTTGACAATACCCTATAATTCCCGGCTCTATTTTGCCTGTCAGTGTAACCAGGCAGCTCTGAATGGGACACACCGAGAGTCTGTAATTGTTGCCGCTGGGGGATGGTCTGGAGCGGTCAATACCCATATTATCGCTCATATTTACAAGTGGACACAAGCGCGATTTGGTGAGCAAAGGAGTTCCGCCTCCAAATCTACTATCGCCACAACGAGTCAGATTGGAAATAGGACTCTATGTGTGGGAACTATGTTAGTCAATTTTAGCGGTTTGTCTGGATATGAATCTGCACCGTACCGATAAGAGAAATTCTATAAGCAGTAAAAATATCCTCCCATATCCTACGTACATGTACTTAGGGCATTTAGAGTTTTGAATAAAAATATTCACTTCAAATTCAACATGCAATTCCTGAAAACAATTCTGTATTCTCCCATAATTTTTTTCACGATTGAAATCACATGTAGTAGCCTACCACTGTCCAGTATATTGGTATCGTTACTCATACTGCAATAGTCAATCATTTTAATGTTTTCTCCTATATTGCGAGGCTCAATTTATCAAGTTTACTGAATGACCTGATACGTACTGCTACCGACGATTCACATTCCTCGTCCATGTTTTCAACTGTAAGTGTTCAGACACAGTATAAATATTGATAACTATTGGATTCAATACCATATTAATGGTGATGAGGCAGATTAAGTTATGCCAATTCACAATCCATTCAATTAATTATATGACCTCCCAGGTTGATCCACACGCTACTCGTGAAGCGATGATTGCCTCATCAATAGATGATAATCACACCCGAGGCACCTTGCCACAGTATATTAATATCGTAATCGTAGTTGTTTATCAATGTATTATTATCGATCCCGATTGTCCTGGTATAGGAGATCAATGGAAACGTGTGCAAAACATTCATTTTGTGATGATTGCTTTTGCTATTGGGTTTGTGACTTCATGAATCAGTTATTGTGGACAATGGGATGTTCTTCGATCGGTTATGCACCTCCACAATACATTAAGGGTTGTATAGATAATATATAGTTTACTACACAGCCCGAGCACATGAAGCGGTTCTATAGCAGTCATAATTATAAATATAGACCATGACATATTTGTACCGATATAAGCGAAACAGATCTCTCTATATATAACAGATTTGGCCAGGAATTTCACCCTCCAGCTGATATACCGTTGTTAGCAAATTGACGGTTTATTAGGCCATAGATTTAGCCCATATTTTTATAATAACCATCTTAAGAAAAGCAATTGGGTTGGTTAGCCTCAATGTAACCCGAGCCAAAACCTTGTATCAGAATAAACAAGCATGGTATAGTTAGATGTTAATAAGGATATGTATTAGAAGAGCAATCTGTAGTTCTTACGGCAGGATAGGCAAGTGTGTATATATAGCGTCTTGAGCATACAGAACTGAAGCACATCTATCTTCGGATCATGCCAGGGTGGGTTGGCCCCTTGTGGTCAGAACAATTTTCTCTGCTGCCGTTTGTAAAAGGCCACAACTATGTCTTGGGTAGAGTTCCCCTTTTTCTGGAATGAGATACGCCGAGACAACGGTGACAAAGGACAAGCACACACTCACCTGAATACAGCTATTCATAAGCCCGCTGATCTATCATCCTTATTGGAACCATTTATCTTTCTAACCCTAACAACATGGAGCAGCCATGGTTCGTATGAAGTCAGGTACACGGAGAAGCGATATTAAATTATAAAGATTGCAATTTCCTGCACATAATCTCTGTGAGGTAGAATATGTTGTTCTGTTGAATTATTACATCTATGGGATATGCCAGTCATATCACACCAGAATGTGATAAATAGTGATAAATAGATTCGGCACTTAAACTGATTATCGCTCACCATTGCTCGAATCCCTTTCAAATGAACATCAGAAACACTAAGAACAGTAACATATTGATTTATTCTGTACTAACTTGGATGAATTAACCATCCAAGTAGTCTACTTTTGTCTATTTCCCGCCGTCCCTTAAATGTATATATACTAGCTTCATATATATGTACTCCTATAGTGAGATTTTAGTGGTCCCTGTTTTTATACACCCAGCCAAGTGTTGTTCCTTAAAGTACCGTAAAATCTCTAATAACCACCATGGATGAAAATGTTAATGCTAAAAACATATTTACCAGATAAGCTGCTTATTTTGATATTTGTTACCATTACCCAATCACTTTTTTGACCTTCCAAACCGTCAGCAAGAACGTCATCAAATGACCACATACCTTTTTTTAGCCTTCTCCCCAGAGAGTAGTCTCAAACTATACCTCTCTCAGAAATCGCGTTTGCTATTATTATAGAGGTATACTCTACGGTTTGCTCAAGCCTTTGACTGAAATAAATGTTACGCCTTGATGTTTTTCGGTAGAAATCTAAAGAAAAGCTCTCTGATGTCTTGCTAAATGCTATTGTTTAATTTAAGATTATTTAATCATACGCTTTAAAGATTTGAATTTCTTAGTCATATGGAAGTCAGAGTTAAAGTGTTAGACAAATCTTTGTCTATTGAAATGGAAGGTATCCTATGCCAGGTACACGTCACTCCCTCACAGGACGCTGGGCATATATGTGGCAGCTTACACCAACTGAATAACAGTATGCACTAATAAATGTATGCCTTCAAACAACCACAACAAATTGGATTATTCATGTTAATGTATAAAACATAATATTGTAGTTACTCTGGACGTATGAAAAGAGGATACTCAGGTCGGCGCTTTCCTTTAACAAACTAGTTCGTTAAAGGCCGTCGCACACAGCCAGGATTTGGAGGCCTCACGACGAGTTGTATGGTCTCATTTTCCCCCATACGTCAACGGCCGCCTAGCCGACAAGATTTAGATCAACTCACGTCAAGATGTGCGTTCAATTTTGATGCACACATGCACGATTTCATGCACGATTTGAGGCACACGATTTCAAAAACTTGTGTTCACATCAAATATTCTAACTGCCAAATTGTGCACCAAACTTTGTATAGGTGTGTCTATGTAAAAATTGTGGCAGGGGCGGCGGAACAGATAAAATATTGGGGAGGGGCAAACTTTTTTTGGGGTGGGGGGCAGGGGAGGGGGCGGGGGAAACATTGAGGGTGAGTTTGCATTACCCTCCAATAGTATAATAGAATCGAAACATTTCACACTAACCCAATATGTCATCAGGAAACCTTGCTCACGTATAATGCCTTTGCTACCATAACTCTTTGAGTCTGAATAAATCTCTAAATAGCTCTCTACCTTCATTCTGCCACATTGATGCCAAATACTTACAGCATATATATTCAAACAAAATTTCTTGTTTAAAAGGGAGGATAATTATATTCACTTTGGGCATCAACCCAGGTGGTCCTAATCGATAAGGCGTGGGGTCTGGGGCCCGCCCAGGGCCCCAGATGCCAGACATTTTCCCCTAAACTTGGACACATTTTAAGCATTTTGGGTGTTAAAATTTATCTTCATTAGGTCTGAAATGTGATAGAAAGTAAGTAAAATATAGTTTAATGTTAAAAGAATTATTAAGTTAAAATACAATATGGGGTTAGGGGGGGCACATAGATCATTTTAAGAGGTCTAGGCCCCCCCCCCTGGTACCACCACTGATACGAAGGCCTTCAAAACGCACAAATAAATTAAATACAATGTCTTGAAATTTGTTGTATAGATTCATATGACGATAAGGGCTAGACCCTGCAAAAATCAAAACATTGTCATAAAGAGATCCTGTAAAAGAAATCACTTTGAAAAATATAAATTTTGCGACTTGTGACTCATTTTCTTGGAACACATCATATATATAGGTAATCAACTAAATAAAGGGGAAGAATCTTCTGAAAATTTAATATTTTGAATATTATTTTAGATGGATATAATATCTATGAATGACGTTTTAGCACTCAGATAGATAGTATAAGATGTACAAGGTTCTGTGAGAGACAGCTTTTTCTTTGGCAATACAATTTTCAAAATGTAACAGAATTATTGGGGGGGGGGGCAACTGCCCCCCTTGCCTCCCCCCCGGTTCCGCCGTGCCTGTGTTGTAGACTCATAAATTAATGCTCACAATTAATTTTCTTTAAAGAATTTAAATGTATGACCGATTTTGTAATAAAAATCCAAATAAAGCAAAAATATAGGAGCTGTGCCACGACGATCCAAATTATGGATTGACGTAGGCACAATTCCGATGGAGAAACGGTGCATTCTTACACATTTTATAGAATCAAATAAACAATTAATGGCTGCTCCTACTGTCCCAAAATTGTTGACACATATGATAGAGATTATGTACTACATATTAAAAGGAAAAAATATATATGTCATCGCGTTAAAAAAATAATTGTAGCTGTCTGAAATAGACATGTTTAGGAAACATAGAACACTTTGAAAGCAGCAGATTTTGGGGTTCTCAGCCATGTTTCAAAGCCCCATAATTCAGAAAAAGGAAAAAAGTGTCATATAGTTATTGACCAAATAATACTCTCTCCAAAACTGTTAATTTTATATAATTTTTAATTTTTGCATGTAAATAGCAAATATGAACCAAATCGTGGCCACACTATTTCATGAAATCGTGAGTGTGTGTGTACAATTCTCACGATCTCAGGTTTTCACCAAATTTTCCCTGAAATCGTGACTGTGTGCACAGTAAAAATGGACACGATTTAAAAAGAAATCTGCATGAATTCATCTCAAATCGTGAGAACATCCGAGATCTTGACTGTGTGCGTCGGCCTTTAAGGAGCGTCGGCTTCGTGAGTTCCGTGGTATAGGAACCAGCCAAATATAAACTGTACTTTAACAGCAGAGTGGTAGGTGATTGTGAACATTCAATATCATGTCCTATGAAATTTTCGATATGAACGGTTTTATCCATAAGGCTACCAAACCTCTCACGTATCCAATAACCCAAATCGATGGGATTTAAATGGGAAAATCATTTTTCTTTTTCAAATGAAAGACATCCTTCATTGAATAAGTAATAGTGTCAGTCAGCAAATGTGCATAACTCCGGTATCCACTTTACAAAATTTAGGTGATAATGAGCTTAATGTATTTGACCTTCCATTCCTAGGACAATTAAAGGCTCTGTGTTTGGTCGAAATCGTGTCGAGAGAGATTTCCTGCCTTGCAATGATTCGATTAATTTTCAATGATGATTTAAAACGAATAAGTAAAGACTTTTGTTCAAATTGGAGAAGTGCAAAGAGGCTGCAATAAAGTCATGTTTTATTACAGCTATTAATTTGCCTCTTATTCTGGTAATTACATAGAATGCCAGCTACCATGACAAATATTTCAATACATGCGAAATTAAGACAAACAAATTAAAATCCGCATTAAAATCTCTCAGCGCGTGAGGGGTTCCAAGCGGCCCTGGGCATTAAAAGTGCACTTCCCTGTCCTTATCCGCTTTTAAATTCATTAAATTATCCGATGAAGAATTTGGGCCTGTGACAAGGATCAATTCATCAACATACCTTCTGAATTAGCTAGGAATTACCCCCCATCTCTGCAAATCCATAATCCAGTGAGAAAGTGATGCCTTTTTACAACCGGTCGCAGAAATTCCTTGGCACTGTTCAGAGCTCTTGGGCAGTCGGCCACTTTTAATCCCCCCCACTCGGGAGTTGGACAAGCCTGTCGGTTAGTGGGCATGATAAGCAGGAGATAACAGCGAGAGATCTAGGACCTCGTCCTATCTAATTGCATGCGGCCCCCACATTTGCCTTCGCTCTAATACTGTAGCAATGTGGCTGATGATTGTACTGAATATGAATTAGTCTGATAGCATCATTTGATAAATAAACACCACACCTTCACACGATGAAGCTTTCATTGGGTGTCCTTGTTATCGTTAACATGCAGGAGGTATTTTTAAAAGTTAATGTATAACGTCATTTTAGCATGCACTACACTGAAAGGTTTCATCTACTTCCGCTAACAATCTGGTTCACAGACATGCGGATTAAAAATACATTCCCACTTCATAACATTCTTACATTGCTAATTTTTGTCACACAGTTGCAGAACTTCTTGTTAATTTTAATTATCTAAATGAACATAAGAGAACACAGCGACTCCTGTTCTATTCCCCACAAAATCATATTAAAGAATATTAATGCGTTTTTTGTTATGACATCCTATTCCTCTTCACCATGTTATATTATCGGGTTCTAATATGTATGCACTTACCCGGTGTGTAGATTTGATTTCCCCATTTAAACATATAGCGTATCTCCGGCATGTCCAATTAAGATATACAAATACCCGTTTCACAGCACCGTAATTGCATTTCCGTACGCTGTATGATTTGGTTTATTTTCTAACTACCCAACCTATCACATCTCAATTTTAAAATCCTTTCTGTGTCGCGCTACTTATCAAGAAGCTGGAAGGTTATATGCGCATACATCTCAATTCTGTGAAGTAAACTCTCCTCCAGTGGAGTTGAGAGCTTGAAAAGGTTTTTATGAAACGGGAGCGAGGTCACTACCGATCCTATGCATTAACTACTCGTTTTGCCTACAATGGACGCTCTATCACCCGTTCATCAAGTACATCTTATATAGGGATGTATATACTGATATAGGGCTTTCCTATCTATGGGCGATTAACCCAACCGTGATTCTTCCGCCCTATGAACATAGCAAAGGTGGTCATATAGCTATAATAGAGAAGGGTCTAAGCATAAACTCGTTGCTATTATATATATATCCCAGTATATTAGAGAGCATTCGTCTCCTTCATTCATTTTAATTTTAACAATGTCGATTCGTGTTAATAATGTGGAAGTTTATCGGTACCCAGCCTTAGAAGCTAAGTTACATCTTTTAATTTTCCATACTGATTCATTCATTTATGTTCTACTTACCATTATTCTAATGGATTATGGTTCAAAGGCAAGTGCATGTGCAGTTCATTTTGAATTATAACAAGTATTAAGTTAGGTAACTTTTAAATTAAGTAATGATATAATCAACCATTTATCTATTTAACTTTACAATTAGTGTCAATTTAATGTATATACCTGCGTTTCCAAAGGAAACAGTCTCTCAGGATCAAATACTTGTGTCCGATGTCAATTTATAGTTTAATACTGCAATTTAGTCATGCTTAGACTGAAAAATTGTTTGAATGTACTATTAGTTTTTTTTAAAGCGTTGCCTTGCTATAGATCTCCTAGTATTCAGTACAGAGGTAACTTAAAACACTAATTTAATTAAAGAACACTTTATTTCAAAGCCAGATTGCTATTGCTATAGCAAGAGTCAGAGAGAGAAAGAGAGATTGGGGTAATAGGTGAAAGGCAAGGGAGGGAGGGACAGAGCTGGAAGGCAAGGGAGGGATGGAGTCACAATATCAGTGTGCACCCAACCATGACTGGGTAAGGGTGAGGGTTATTACGTAATAACTAGAGAGGGGCAATATAGTGCAGGGAGCATGTGCCAGAGTGGAGTGGAGTGGAGTGGTGGAGGTGAGAAATGGGTGGTGCCTGGGCGGAGCAGAAATGTATGACTGATCAAGTGGAATAGATAAGGCAGGCGAACTGATGTCATATCTGAGCTAACACACAGCTTACACACATTATCAGATTATCAGATATAAGTGATTGGCACTTTTGATAGTGAATCAATTGTCTCTCAGGTATCCTGAGAGACAAAAAGTAGGGTGATTTGGAGTACTATTTAGCGAAGTCATAACAAAATCCACATAGACTCTGGTCTGGTATTGTACTGCAAGGTAATGGCCATCTTTCTTTTTATCCCTTTTCAGAGTTTACAACATGCGGGAGAAATACGTCGCCATTTCATAAGGGAGAGAATAAAAGCTTCTCCAGTAGGAACACAACTACTTCGATAACCTTAATGCTGCTGCTCAAGTTAAATGGCATCTGGAGATTGAATATCACGATTACATCATCAGCTTTTCTGCGAAGGACTTGGGGAGACGGGCGTCGATGATAGGTAAAATATCTACTACAATGTATTATCATGAATATGGTACATCGTGGTTCAAGTTGCCCTAATAGATTATCCCAATGATGCAGGGAGGAGCTTATTGCCCTCGGGTTCTCTTCTGCCTAGCTGTCCCCGTCGAGATGATCGGCTCGGTGGACATTGGGCCTTATAGAGCTGCTTATGGCGAGAGGTGGAGGGTTTTTTTTACTGAGAAAAGGCGTGAACTAATTTGAATCACGTAGAAGCACTGTATCAAATACCGATGTTGAAAGCCGAACGGTGAGGTCCTTCACATTCGTGAATGAGTGATAATCCCAAGGCTCTAGGTCGCTATGAGGGTATTGAGCTCAACTGTCCTGTTTTGAATTTGTTTTACTCATTAAAACTGATTCCATCGACATCATGGTCTGGGCTACATGGACGAAATAGTATGAAGACTGTCAGAGGTCCCAGGAGTACTGTATATAATGGCTGTTTGTACGAGATGTGGATGAAAAGCGCTGTTCTATTTTGTCCATTACAGGTGCTACAATAAGGGCCTTTTGACAACATTTTTACGGATAGATGAATGTTCTACTGTTTCGCCACCTCAATCAGATTTGGCATTTATGTCATATTTTAGAACTATACAATTTGTTAAGGCCATAATATAGAGTCCCTTCATATCTAAAGTCCATAGCAATACATATTGTATGTTTTACACTCAATACATTAATTTATACTACACCGGATGAGTCCCATGAGCTCTGTGGCCTGTTTCATAACAGGACAAGCGATCCCTTGCGCGTGGTAGCGCGTGGTTATTACTGGACGAACGTGTGCGATCCCCTCGCTATAGCTGTCGCAACAGGCGCCTCCATGCACTTGGGCAGCCAGGCTTGCACCTCGCCTGCACTCACTCAAACCATTTGATTTTTCAACGATCGAATCGCTACTCGCAATACCTCGTCCACTAGATCGCCATCCACTGGCGAGCAAAGAAAAATATGTTCAGATGCTCGCTTGCTAGCAATCACTTGCTGCTAACGAGCAACCTAAGGACTCCTTGGAGAGGTCCTTACGTAAATATTCCTTACTTGAACTATTTCGGAAATTGCTATACACACAATCCGATTCCTACAAAAGCAAAGTTAACGAAGGATGTCTTCCGAAACAGACCCCAGGATTATACTCTGAGTCTTTAATTTAAAAAAGAATTTTAGAAATATGTGATACATTTCATCACGAGAAACGTATACCCTTTAATCATTGTTGGATATTAGCAATCGATAACCTGGAGTTTTATGATGCTGCGTTATCATACCTCTCCAATATGTTCCTGAATTGACCAAACCATTAATCGTCTGTCATATTTTCCTTGTAAAAGGTTTGTTCACAAATTCAGATGTTGTGTTCTCTTTTCTGCCTTTTGCCCTTATAAAATCTTTTCGAAAGAACATCTTGGTTCCATGCATCACCAAAGCAAGCTAAAGTAGCTAAAGTTCGTACATAATTACATTAATTACATTAATGGGTGTCTTCCACCAACCGGTTTTAATCTTATGTCTTGATTTGATTGTTACATCTTGCAAAAGCTGATAAACAAAATCGGGCCGATGGATGCAGTGGTCAGTGAGTCCCAATCGTCAAAATTATATCATTTTATCAAGGTAAAATCCGATTGGTGATAAATTGACGGAACAAAGTGTTTTTTATATCGGTTCCATATCGCGCATGAGGAATTATCGTCGCATTGTTCTGTCGCATGCAATATGACATCGCAAGAGTATCGCACGACACACCACACCAGTGTATACATACCTATATACCAGGTCCCAATGGCACACGTTTGCTTAGCTTGGGTCCGAAGTCTGATCATTAAACTTGACAGATCTCCCTGCGAGTCCTACCTAGAACTCTTGCATGTCCTGTCAGCAATTAAACCAGGTGCTTGACGTTTTTATGTAAAAAGATGAAATGCTAAAAAGAAAAAACCCAACTGTATTTGCATCAGCACTTCTGATCCCTCCCGGTGGTAAGTTGCATGCATAGGCAGAATTTCCTACCTCTAATATTTCGTCTGCTGCGTTAGATATCCAATTAAAACATCTATGACATACATAAAGTCCGAATAGTTGAACCTAATGGTATAAAAAGCAGGTGATTTAGTACGATTTATCTGATTTTAATTACCTTTTTTCGAGTTGGACTCATATTTAGACATGTTATAATTGCTCTTGATTATATCAAACGTTCATGGAGGGAGGGACGCGATGAAGTTTGGAACCACCTGCAGACCATATTGACAGGATATTATGATGAATAGGTCATATACCTTCTTGCTTCTACAGAATATGGTTTTTACTTTTCTGATTTAAAACTCGGCATTAGATATTCTATTTCACAAAGATAAGACTAAATTATGTATACCCAATGGCCCAATCTGAATGCACAATCCCAAAGCTCCTAGTATAATAATATATATGTGTGTGGCTTGGAAGGCTTATGCCTATATAAGACCTTCTTGCACTTTATCACCAATCCCGCGTTTTATCGTGAGAATACAGACATTCAACGAGGAGTTTCGTAGGTATCCACAGTTTACGCATACACATTCCTTTTTGCTTTCCTCAACGTTGCTCTGGTACAAATTTATACTTTAAATTGCAGTCCAAAAGATAGCTTCATATTCATGAGTTATGTGTATTCACACTGACCTTGTCATCTGAGGTCATGGCAATTCAGGTGCAGTCAAACAAAAAGTCAAACAATAGGACCGTCAACCTCTTCTCTAACAGACTCATTGCTCTCACCTTAGGACTGAAAATTTCCTACTGTCAAATGTTCCTGAAGTTGATTGAGCGAGAAAAAGAGTTACGAGCGTAAGCCTTTATATGAAATATAAAGTATAGACTAAAGTATAAAAATGTATGCAGAAAATGTCAAGTTTTGATTGACATTATAGCATTCCACATCAACTTTGGCATGAATGAAATGGTAATATCGCAATTTCATTAGTAACGTCCTTAGTTCACCGGTGTCAGCAAACTAGTTGTTAATGCTTCTCGCCAATAAAATAAGAATAACGACCACTTTACGGGTTCAAGGGTCAATACATACCGAAATATAGTCTATACTATCTAGATATCTGCATCTAAACCCCCTAAAGTCGACGTAAACAGAGAAATCTACTTCCCGATGTAAGCAATCACCAGAAAGCTATAACTTGACTGAGGAGTCAGGCAGGGATTCACCGGAATCCTTTGTGTGGATTCGAGACACTGACAAATTTATAAATAAATCATTTGAGGTTATATTGCAGCAAATATCCCTGGCACGGGCAGACACATTTTTCATCCAAGTACCCAATCACGTCTTTGGGGATAGCTGTCGACACGATTTTTCCCTATTTCCTGAAATCCAGAACGCATAATGTGCTTCTCCAGCCTCTCTATTCCCAGGGGGAGAGCGTGTCGCACCGCGCATGCCCAGGCAGTGCTGGCAGCTGATTGGTGCTGTCGGAGGGGTGCCGGACTCTCCATAAAGCACGTGAACAGATCCGTCCCTGTGTCACCAGAGGGGGCCCTAGCTGACCCACCTGGCAACCTGGCAGTCTATGACGCTGAGGGCCTGAGTCACATGACTTGACCGGTCCAATCCCAGAGGTCAGGGCGTCACTTAGCATGCAGCTGTAAACATGCACCTCCGAGGAGAACCTACAGATCATCATCGCTCCTCCCACCAGAGGTGTTCTTGATATTATGTTTCTGACATTAGAAAGAAGTTATTCCAGGTTTTAGGGAAATCTTAGCAAAGTCGAATTGGTTAATACAATTGATTATCTTGGTCATTGTTAGACGTTGCAAATGAGTAAGTGTGATAATGTGTTACAGCAAAAGAGTCACAAGTCACAAAAAATAGATTTTGAGATACCATCATATTTGAGAAGATGAGATCAAGCGGATTTCAATGATGGTAAACATTAGGAATTTGGAATTTAATAAGTATATTATAAATTCTAATTTTTTATTTTTGACAAACAAAAGTCTGCAATATTTCTGGGTGTACCATTACTAGTAAAGTAGCTAGATATACTCTATAGGATGACCAGGATATATTTAATGCGGTCTTGAGATTTGGCAAATGCATTCATAGGATTCTAAACGGTACATGTCCCAAAGATAATATCATTCCTACAAGGGGATCTTGTGAATAAAATACATTGAAAAATATGAGTTGAGCGACTTGTGAATCATTTTCCTGTAAAACATCACAACATATGATGAGGAAGAGATAGCGACCTGTCATCATTTCTGCATCCGCTATTGGGTGCTTCAGAAATAGATTTACAACCCCTCCTCTGTCCCTTCAAGCCTTTGTGGCCAACCAAAAGTGCTGAAGACTATTATGAAGACTATGCTGAAGACTAACCAGCCCCAGTATACGGAATTAATAAGTAATATTGCCCTATATTAATATAGTGCCTTTAGTAGGTAATTCCTATACTATATGTTAGCTTCAGGGCATGCTGACTCGGGTGGTTATTGACCTTTTGGCACTAAGACAGCTAGAAGCTTCCGAACTCTCCGAGGAAAAGCAACACTTCCGTGTAGATTAAGTATAATCAGCTTCCGATATTCAACCGATATCTATATCGCTCGCCTTTAAATAGGACAGTAACCTATCATCTACTAATCAGCATATACATCTGGTTAATAATAATTCATATTTGGCTACTCGTTGTCAATGCAGGGTAAAATACTTCATAGTACGTACAGACTGTTCAGGCACGCACTGCTTTCTCCCATGGCAAAAATTACCCTGAATGTCATCCAATTCTACCTACTGCCTGCCCATAAAAAGAGAACGGTTCTCGATAAATCGTGGGCTTAATTGCTTGTTTCCGTCGGTCCCATGTCCGCATATTGGCATAGAATGCCAACAACATATTATTTGAAAGGATAGTATAAGGTGCTCTTTCCTGGGATATTAATTTATTTCTGATGTTTTCTCTGGAGTAGGTTGAGTGGCAAAGAATGGGCCCAAGGTGTAAACTGGCTGGCGTGTGTCATTCCAAGTTATTTACTATTTAGGCCCTTTTTATGTATTTTTGCTGATAGCATGGCCTGGAATAAATGGTTTACGCAACTGTGCTCCCCCAACCCATACCACTGTTTGTGAGAACCCGGTCAATAAGGTCGATGTTGAGGGTGCATATGAGAGAATGGTATGAGTCAGCGAGATAAGAGACATACCTGGCTGTGACAAGCTGAGACGAGGCGCACGATAGTGGACCAATAAACATTCTGCATTAGGCATTGCAACAACTTGATAAATGCCAAATGGCTTCAGCATAATTCAAGACCTGAGTGGCACGCACCTTCTCTGACAGGATCTTTTCTCTGTAAATTTATTCATGTCTATGTTCCTCGAGATATTTGGTTGCAGTAGCTGCAGACAATAATGATGTCATGTAAATGCAATGAGGCCCCAGGAATATGCCTGTGCATTTTTCCTATTGTATTAAGGGTTGTATTGTAGGGATTCTGCTTCAAATCCAATGTTTGTTGTCTTAATTTCTAATCATTTTTGAGAAGGGGTATGTTTTCCTATATTATTCAAGAAATATTTGACATCCTCTTCGTCTATCACATACTGGATTAAATGAATATTAAGTCCGGCTTGAGCGGGTCATCAAAAATGAAAAATACAATAGCTTCTTTGAAAGCCCTTTATTGCAGAATTAGAACTCACATGCATTATTTCTACCCCTTGGAGGAAGTCCCTTCTAATTAGGTAATTTCTTACGCTCTGAAACAAAGCTAAATCAAATGATTAGAGCCATTGAAAACGTCCCCAGCGACCAATTATCAGAATAGCTTTCTCCTTCCAAATGTCTTCTGCTTCTCCCAGTAGGCAATACGTTGCCATATCCTTGTCTCTTTCCCCCCAATGATTCTTCCTTTTTAACTACTACTATATAACAAATTTACAAGCACCGATGCATCCATCTGAGTAGGCTGGAAACTCTAATGCCAAAATAATTTAGCTCTTCAAGTGAGCCATTGAATGGCTGCTGAGACAAAAGGTGAGGTCGTTCCCCTTGGTAGGACTAGGCATCTCATAGAAGAGGTATACTCATAATGAGGACAGGTGCTCAGTGATCTATCATTCAAGCAAGCGCGTTTGGCATAGCACGATCCAGTGAGGGGATCAACCAAAAGCTTTTCCTGGCCATTTTGCAATTACAGAACATAGGGCGCTGCTACGACCTGGGCATGCTTGTAATTTACGCCTCGTAGCAATCCATCAGGCAAGTATGGAGGTTTAACAGAGGGATCGCTAGGACCAAGTGGGTCCTGCTACATCCTTCTCCGACCTTGTAAAGGTATTCGCCATAGCTTAATCCTATCCCTTCGACCCAAGAACTACTAGCATCGTCTCCTAGCTTTTCCCGACTAAACGCCCGCATAGAGGGATTCCTGAGTGGAAATCCTGGATGAATTACTCACACATTCCACAGGCTGTCACGCCATAAAAATGGATTCGAGGTTTGGCAAGAAAGATATGGAGGCTTCTTAGTATAGGCAAGGATACCTTTCCCTATAACATGCCAACTTTGATGGGTGCTGCGTAGACGACAGTATGATAGTTGTGATGGGGAATTAATCTTGATTCGGAAGCAAGATATTGAGCATGAAATATAAAGGGAGAAAGGAAAATTGATACTTAAATCTACAGTTGCTCCAGAGAGTGCCATACAAAGTAAAGGACAGTTATACAGCGTTAATATAAGAGTGTGTGGTTTATTTATGACTTTATTATGGAGAAATAGAAACCTGGAACGATGCATCATCATATATCACAAGAATGTTGAGTCTGAAGTGGGAAGAATTGAAAAGCGAGCGTGGATGTCAATTTATTTAAGTGATCTTTGATCATCGCCATGAGTAGGGCTCACACACATAACACATTCATGGATAACTAGATTGCATTAGAAGGTGACAAGCATTTGACGAATGGGGTACTTCGAGTTATAGCACCTCTCTGGTGAATTATTGGATTTAATAATTTAAGTATTTTTAAAGTCAGCTTCACGATTGAAAATTATCAATATTTGATTTGAGAATATTGGATTTATTCACTTATATCCTGAATGTGGAGGTGGGAAAATATAAAACTGCAGCAAACTATTAGAAATCTGATATTGTGTACATGACTATAAATGACTAATGGTTTCTGGAGGAAGATTTGAAAAGATTCTCTTTGACTTAGTAGAAATTGGCCCAAAGGATGCCTCAATTTAGTTCCACCACCCACCATGACAAAAATACCTTTAGTATTAAAACCACTTAGTGTGGTGATGGCATGCACCCGCAAACTTCCGGTTGCTTCCTGTCTGCATGACTATGAGGGTAGATTTGAAATGAAAATCTTGCCAAACAGGAGTAAGATCTTCCCATTTTTCTGGAAGTAAATTTTTATATCTACTCTGCCGTGAATA
Organism: Sthenelais limicola; assembly: GCA_942159475.1. NCBI lineage: Eukaryota > Metazoa > Annelida > Polychaeta > Phyllodocida > Sigalionidae > Sthenelais > Sthenelais limicola. The sequence continues at coordinate 43,636,099 of OW804100.1, forward strand.
GCTAAAATGTTTTATCAAAAGTATAGTGAAACTGGTCGATATATGTGTGCTGATAATCGCAACCTTATTTCCCCACCCACCAACGCCTTGCTGAGTGTTAACAAAATGCGAGGTGGGTCGACTTTTGGGGGACAGGTGGGCTACCTCCACTGGTCTATATCTACCACTATAAATCCGATCATCATGATTTAAATACATTCAATTTAGGAATCTGAATTTAGGAATTTATTAGAACATTATTATCCCTTCTGACTAAATCTTGTCCAGAATCCTCAAAGCAGCGCATTCAACGATTTTTTTTCTTTCCGAAGGAGTCCATTTCAAATCGTATTACGAGGGGGATTCAGTGAAAAATGAATGAGCTACCCCAGTAAAGGAGGGCCCAATAAGACTTCCCACTCAAGTTATCCTTTTAGATCGTGACATTGGATAATTCCTGCATGATGTGAGAAAGGATGTCAGAAGAAATTCATTTCAATTCCGTACAGAGGCGCCTTAATCCATTAGAAAAGCAGCCAAAGCTTTGACGATTTGGTACTTTTTGGTTTGGTGCATTACTTCCTCCTAAGGCTTCTATCGCAGAACCTTTCAAACAAACTGCCACCGTTTGTGTCGTTCCTATTCAAGACTTGTACAATCTTATCAGCATTCACAGCGCACATCTAGTCTTATCTACCAGGATAATTTTCCAACTGAGGATTAAGGCCTCTGGCTAATTGACACATTTCTCAGATTTTGATAGCAAAATCGCCAGCTGCGGGTGTAGAACAATTAATTTTCCTTTGCGACAAGGAAAAGCAGACAGCCTTCTGATGCAGTAATCTGTTTTTGTCTTCAGCTTTGGGACGCATAAAATGTTTGATTCTGCTCAAGCCAAATCCGTCGCGAGGCTCTCATTACGGGGCGAGGACCCGCCACGGACATCAATTATCCTTACTCTGGCCTAATTAGAAAAGATTAGTTCAAGATCACCAGTGGTCGCGCTAAACAAAATCCCAACAAATGCTTCTGTAGTCTGAGGGACATGGGTATTCTCTGCCACGTCATGGGCGCCATGACACATTGTGACGGATAGGCATGCACGACACATCGTTCACCCATACATACCCACGCCAGCGACGAGACTCTCATCAATGACGTCATCGCGAAATACTGCGACAAAGACATTGGTGGGTCATTTATCTTAACACAAGTACAGTGGAACCTCACATAAAGACCACCTCATTTTAGAGACCACCCCTCTATATTAATAGTGGTCCTGGGTATCTCTTTTTCCTGGGTATGATCATAAATTGCCTCCCTCTCAGCTCTCCCGCCCTTGATAAAACACTCTTAAATGTGTCAATAAGGGCGTAAAGCAACCAATCTCACTCACTTACTCCTCTATTAAGACCAGTTTTCTCAGTTCCGAATTATTCCCTCTTATTAGATTTAGAGCCCTCTAAAGAGACCATGCACCTTGCTATGAGACCAAAAATAATTCAGTTCCAAGGGTGGTCTTAAAAGAGAGGTTCCACTGTATTAGCATTATCTTGAGGAGAGATGTATTAAAAGGATCATAGCCTATATCATATGCAACCAGAAAGCAGATGAGGAATCGGTTCTCCAGCAGTGTATTATCTGCATTGTATGTCAAGGCATCTTGATGTAAATTGTTTATCAATTTTCTAAAGTGAATGATGATCCGTCAAATCCCAGAGCCACAAACAATGTTATCATCTATTATATACTTCTGATGCACATACCGTCCAGATTTACGGTCAAGGTTCCCATTGATGAATTTTCTTTCAATCGTGAATTTTTAATGAATAATGTTCAATGAGGAATGCGGGGGCAGGAACTCAAAACTACTCAACTAAAACGTAAAAGCAATCAATTTAAATATTTTGTGTTATTCGATCTTTTGTATAGTAAGGACTATTGTTAATCCACTTCACGAGCATTGTTTTAAGGACTGAAACACCAAGTAACAAATATACCATATTTTGAACTCAGTTGCAGTGTTGTTCCATGTATAAAAGCACTGTGATACAAAAGATATTGCATGAACAAACATACATAATAAATGACGAATCGACGTTTACCTAGTGGCAGTTGGTTGATAATTGATTGCTGTAGCCGTGACAAAGCAATGGCTCAAATGAATAAAAAGTGGGCGGGTTTGCTTTTAGACAGAACATCCTATGGTCATCAGCCTCTGCTGGGCTGCACCATCCATCAACAGTTCATGCGTGTGCATGAATGACAGAGGACCTCTTTGCCACCATCAGTCCTCTCACCTCTGTGAGCTTTTGATATTTCCTTCTCGGTTAATATTGCATCGCTCTCCATTGATAGAATGTGATCTATGCCGTCTTATATTGTGCACTGCGTTTCCGATGGGTGCCACCTCAGAGAGAGCTTTCACCAAACAGACTGTAACGCCACTATGACCTTTTGAATTATTTATAACCCTCGATTATTTTGCGATCTGTCCTTCCAAAATATCCATCCACTTTGCGGAATTACTACAGCCAGAGATAACTGAAATATTCACGGCTTTATGCGAAACCAGTTGTGGACAGTTAACAAGCTATATAGGCCTACAGTAAAATTGATTTTTCGGCTGAGGCTTGTGAATGCCAACATTACAGCTCTGGAGACTCCAGTCGCGGGTCGAATCTCCCTCGACCTGAGTGCATTTAGACCAACATTTCGAACGTGTCCTGTCTTTCTCGCCTCGCCGATTTACGCTCCATCTACGAAGGCATCCTCTCCTCCGATCCTGCCGCGTGACCAGCCGACCGAGTGACGTCATTCATAGAGGGCACGTGAAAGTTTCCGGTTCCGTTCCGCCTCGTGCTCGTGATCTTGACCCGTTCGAAATCGTGATGTTAAAATAGTCTGAGAAGACATGAGGTTTTCGAGTAGCGTCCATTTCTTTCAGCATGGTCAAAAGCAGAACTAAAACCTCTAAAACTAGTCTTGGAGCCGACCGGATACATAAAAGAAATCCCCTGAGTGGTACTGACTATAATTGGATAGAATTACAATGCTGTTGTGTTGTGAGGTTCGCTTCAAGGCCAAACCTAAAAAGTACTCGAGCCATATTTCCTTTTAATTTCGTTTGCGAGCTCGTCAGTGCAATGATAATTGCAGACTTTCAGTCCCTCGTTTTCCGGTCCACACTGATACGGCCCCATTCAAAACTCCCCCATGTTTTCAAAGCTGGGATCCACTTTTTTCGCCGAATCTGCATCACTTGGTCATGTGTTGGATGGACTGGGTTTTTGTTTGTAATTGAGCCACAAACTGACATGATGATTATGGAGTGGTGTTTGGCATGACATGATCCATACATGATTTGCCTACAAAGCTGAAGAATACCAGACAAGACATGGAATTAATACCCCGTCACGCTGCCTCTAGATGAAAAAAGTATCAAGCAAATATCCTAACCCATCCATAATATCAGTAACTTGTCTATAGTATTAATAGCATCATATCGACTTTTTATTTCGATCCACATATTATATGTGTGTCGGTGTGTGTCGTTAGTCAACGCCTGGTAAATTTGCGGGCATAGAACTTTATACATGCCCGCAAAATTGACACATGTCCTTGTTTTTTAAGTAGACCAAACACATTGGACCCCTCACACCTTGTGCGCCTGGGACATTATGTTTAACATATTGTAATATAAGACCTCCGCCCAGCTCCGGCGTCAGACATATATACACAATGTATTCATGGCTCCAGTCGTTCGGGATTTATTTCCTTCTCGTATATCACCACTACCAATAATGATAATTATATATGGAAAAGATCAGACTATATATTAAATCCTGCCCCCCCCCCCACACACACACTCCAATTAAAACTGCACTGTCAGAACTTTAACGTCGGTCAAAAACTAAGTTAGATGTTCTATACTTCGATGTTAGATGTTCCGTTCTTTTCCAACACATTTGAAAGTCATTTCACCAAAGCTTTAGAGGATTCTGTTCAGGTATTTTTGTTACAGGCATTTATAAATGCCAACATTTATATTTCGGGGATTTATATTTCAAGCTCCTTTCCTGCGATGGCTGCACTCATCACTCACTTATCACTCATTGCTCGGCCGATTCAGCTCCAAGTTCTTGTATAAACATTGAACAACAGCAGAATATTGATAAATTCAGTCCTATTACTTATCAATTCGGTACAATTTTGTTTGTCATAAAAGCTGAGAAGGCAACATTAAGAAAGACAATGCGTGACCCTATTTAGTGACTTTTTATCACTTAACACTTAAATGTTACCAGCATTATAGCACCGTAAGAAGGCTTATTAAAAAGCATTCAGACGCATTGGAACGCATTGGAATCACGTTCGTCTAATAGGTAAATAGCAACCTTTGCAATCACACTATGAAAGACATATATAGCGTGACCGAATGTGGACACTCTTTATCGGCTAACAATGTTATCAGTCTTTTTGAATCGTGAGAAGGTTGATTATAAGATAGTCAGGAGCATCGGCAAATCTTTAGCATTTTGAATCACGCCAACGAATAATCAGTTATTTGGTGCAAATGTTCCTACTCGATGCTTCAAAAACGAACCAGATCTGTCTTTGAAGAGTCAAAACCATGGACCCTGTTGCTCCGTTTTTCGCTAAACATAATAGTTTCCGGTGTAGCAGTATTTAGCGAAAAAACGGAGCAACAGGCCTAGAAGAGTTGGCAAATGTAATGTGATGCAAATAGGAATGTCATTGAATATCAAAATTAGTTGCAGTCATTTGATATTCACAAGGTATTGAGGTGTTGTGTTTCATCATTGGTTATAGATATTGATTGCTATGTGTAAGTGTTATGGTTAATGTTATGTGTTTTGCCTCTAAAAGAGGATGTACAATGGCATTGGATATGGATAGGGACTTTTATCAAAGTTATCATTGGGTTATAAATACATCTCAGTATCCAACTTTACTATGTGTTTGCCTTCAATCTCTGCATAGTCTAAGCGGTGTCAGGACAGCCATCTGCCGGACATCTACCATCCAGGACATTCATTCGCCTAGGACATTCACCATCCTTAACTGCAGTTTTAAGGGGGCTGTATACTATTCATATATATAGGGAGGGATACAAGATCAGAAGGATTTCATTGTATTTGTAGGTACATACAAAATGATATTTAGTATGCGAGTAGTTTCTATAAAACTAGATTCACTGGGAGGAACATTTTCTTAACAATCTCCCGAAATTGTTTGGATATTACTTGGATTAATACAACTATACATGATTATTAAATGATAGACGATCAGTCAGTGGACAGACAAAAGTCTAGAAAACAAAAACAATATGAAGTAAAGACTGCCAGACATGAAAATGGAAGTGTTATGGGTTCTATCTAGGGGAAATCCTTCCTCCAGGGTGTACCAGAAAGTCATGAACAACACTACTTTGGCAATTAATTGTTTAGATGTTTCTTTTTAGTATAATATTAGGACATCCAATGACAAGTCCAGATTCTTTAAGGCAATGTTAAAACAGCACAATATGCCAAGAAAGTATATTCATTCATCCCCACCCCGTTCTTCGCAATGATCAAATATCTATGAGGAACTCTTTTCCAACCCATCTAAAAGTAAATATAAAAATTTGATCAATATTAGGGAGGATTTTGTCCATTATTTTCGCTCCAGAACTTCATGAAAACCCATAAATTCTTGCATAAACAGCCGCAGAGCATTGATGAATTAACTCCTATAAGTCATAATATGGGTACATTTGGTAAGATTATTTGCGTCTTAATAGCTGAGAATGCAGCTTTAAAACTGCATATAAGGCGGGTGAATGTCCTAGGCGGGTGAATGTCATGGATGGTAGTGTAGAATGGCTAGGTATGAGAGCTTTCTGAATATGAGAAATATTAATTTAATTTACAGAAGTTACTGAAGGTCAAATGGGCCCAATTTTCTGTGAAACAAATATTCAAGGAAATGAGCAAACTGTTCACCAATGATTAACAATCTTCAAGCATTTGAGATTTCGAAAAGGTTTCTAGGGTAATTTGAATACCCGTGCTGGTAATGTCAATTCACAGAGTGTACCACTCCATTTACTTTGTAATCCCGATACATACTAGCTAAGTATCTGAAATGTTCCCCCTATTGTCCAGGGAAAGCAAGATATCTCCAGAAACGAATGAGCAATAGGAATATTTTGTGTATTTTTAGGGAATAATTAGAAACCGACTTAACAGATTTTGAAGTGCGGGAACTGGCGGGGAGTGTCACATGCATTGCCAGATATTCATCGACTATTTCATCGAATTCTGATTACTCGATGATTCTTTTGCTATTGTCAAAAGATCATTTGATCAAGTTTTTATGCACAACGTTACAATTATGAATAGAAACAACCATTAAATTGGCATAGGGCTAACTCAGACCAAGGTAAATGACGGAAATGACGTTACACCTCTGTCACCATGATGCTTTCGTGTATGGTCATATATCAGGGCGAGAGAGGAAATCACACTAGTAACGTACACCTATTCTACCACACCCTATTTTACTCCTGCTTACATAAAATGTAAAATTGGTAACCGGATCCATTAACTTTGCACTTTTTTCTTTGATGCTTATATTCTGAGAAAACGTGGTGTTGATTCAGGCCTTTCTGCTTTTTGCACGATGTATTCAAAATCTACATAGGGAGAAACTGAATTTTCAGTATGACTATGGATGGTTATGTATAGATATTACCATCCTAAGTGCATCAGCTAAGGTCTTTCCTCATGTGTTAACTAGGTTCTAGTTGCTCTATTTTACCCGTTATAGAATCTATAAACATAAGACTATATAGATCTACATAAGACCTCTTTAGAATTGACATGTACCATCAATTGACTATTGAAGTGTATACTATACTGACTATACTGTACTATAAATCCCACGTGACAGCATTTTAATGATCCTTATATCATATATGCTAGGGAAAATATCATTATTCCGGAATTCAAGGTACTCCTGGAAGAGCTGTCATCTGACAGATGGTGCTCAACTTTGTCCGCTACAAATTTTATTCTATAATATGGAAATAAAAATACTATATATTGCCAGAAGCAACAGATGTTTTAAAAAAAAGGGGGAAAAGTGTAGTTTTAGGATGACTGCATATATGTCCATTTAGACCAGGGTCTGCGTAGTTTAAGAAATATAATGTGTATCCCATAATTTGTAAATCTGTATCTATTCCTCCCCAGTATAATATGTATACATAAAACATAATGAATGGGTATACATGTAGAAGTTTTCAGGAAACGCAAAAAGGGACTTACAAGTATCCCTTTCGCAGCACGCTCAATTCCCGTCATGCAATAAACATCCTAAAGGATGTCATGCAAAATCTTATTAGTCATCGATTGTGGTCGATGAGTCAGTCACTTTATCCCGAGATATAAGCTCTCGATTTAACCCATCTATTTTTGTCACTGCTTTCCTCCAATGAACTGCATAGTGCCTTTTGCTGCAGGCCCAGTGTGGCATAAGTATGTACCGTCTTTAATTATATGCTGCACCCTGCTTGCATTGGAAGGCAATGCGTCCAAATAATCATGGAATTAGATTACACGTCCAAAAATTGTCGTTGCTGAAATATTATGCAAAAGTATGCAAGCCGGGCATGCCTGTAGGAAGAGCATACCAAGGACCCTCATTTATAAGCAATAAGTTGTTATTTTACCTATCCCCATAGTTAAATATACATATACTGTGTAAGTATCTGCCAAGAGGGTTTGAAAACCTCCAACTGTCTGTATAGAGATATGCTTCTATTATGATCAGTATTCGACCAATATAGAGTTAAAATCAACCAATCAAATACAGGTGTCAATATATTTGTCAGGTCGCACGAAGGTGTAGACTATTCTAATGCTCCACTCAATCTGATCTCTTGAAATAGTACAATGCATTCCCAAACCTTCCTGCAAGTTGCAGTGCCAATGTTCTATTTTTTCGGTGCTTTGTTTCATACTTATTATACGCGCATGCTATATGAGAAGTGCTATAAGTGGGGTGCTATAAAAATAGTCATATAGGACGCGTCCTATATGAATGTAGTTGTCTAAAAATAGCTCTGTTTATATGCTTCGCGGAGCAATGGATGTAAACAAATCCCCGCGAAGGATGTAAACAAATCCCCGCGATCGGTAATCCACCCGTGATTCTGGTACTATGATTAGAGAAATACATAATAAAAATCCCATCATTAAATAGAGCAATAAATTCTCTATTGAATGATATAAATTTTATTAATGTAGCTAAAGAAATGGCTGCGATATGAACGTTTTAAATCAACAATATAACTTGGCTAATAACGGGGCTGGCAGCGGGGCTGGCAGTGGGGCTGGCAGCGGGGCAGTGGGGCTCTCTGAGACTTCTTTAATATTTTTTCAGTGATATCTGATAACATATGATCAAATTTTATGCACATATAATAAATATAGAATGGAACTCGCTGGCAATAATCGAAAGTTTATAGGACTTGATTCGTCCACATAAGCACTCTGCCTACGGCATCGTGCTTATGTGGCCGAATCTCGTCCTATAAATTTTCGATTATTGCCGGCTCGTCCCATTCTCTCTCTTTATTATCTTGATGTGAGAAGAAACACTCTAGCTCTAGCCCATACAAATTAACTGAATTAAAAGTACATCATTATTCTATAATACATAATACTGTTGCCCTTCCATTGTAAAGCTTCATATGTCCACTTAATTGGTTAGGCAAGGGCAGGGTAGTCAAGCCAGTTGAGATGGTTTTAGGACCTCCCAACCTAGGACCTTTCCCCCAAGGAGTTTTGAAGGCAACTGACTGTCTACCCTCAGAATTAGATGAATCCAATATCATCTGACCGTTTTCTTATCAGTCTGCCAACAGTCCCCCGTGACAAAATTGGCTCAGTGGAAACAGGGCTTAAGAAGCCTTGGCTCAAGGTGCTTGGTCTGCCGCTTGGTCATTATCCACTTGGTCTTCCCAGGGATTGGATTGGATTAGGACCATATATGAGACATCGTTTTTCTGTCGATTGAAACTTCTAATGATCACTTAGAACTACAGCATAGCGAATAGGGGGGGGGGGCCGGGTGTGAAGATCATCACCAACTGGTGGATTGTTAAGAAATGTACGTTAGAATACAAAAAGGTTCGTTAACATCACAATGCTTTTCTCCTGTTGAATGCTTTTCATATAATACATGTATAGTATATGTATATTATACAACCTATAAATGCTAACAAGAGTACCTTGCGCAAAATTAAGCCCGTGATATTTATGCTTGTACAGGTCTTTGTCACTTGCATTTGATTCACGATTTTGTCACGTGTTAGAGTTACAAAAACAATATAATAGAACCAAAGGTGGAGAAAAGCATTAGAAAGTATCAAAGCCGGGCATGTCTGTAGGAAGAGCATAATAAGCCAGTGTACTACTATTGATTTAGAACATCTCTGTGTATTCTTTCACATGCAAGCGTAATGTGCATGTCATAACATTGATACCTGTACGTGTCAAATGACACCTACCTTGTTTTAACATGACAAATGGGTTTATTCCATGCAATCAAACCCCAAAAGAATAGAGTACTTGGGCAATGTCTCACAAAGAATGATAGTAAAAAACTTTGGATGAAGAGAAGATATTTCAACTACTGCTGTTTCCAGTAAAGTATCAGGAATAATTAACCTTATTTAGTGCAAATTACTTACTTAAAAGATCCAATGCGCTTTACAATCAAGATCATGCATGATAAATAGTTTTAAAAGTCAGAGATCATAAAAAATAATATAAGTAACTAAATAAAATAAAGACCCTCTAAACATGACATCACATTATCATAAAAGACACCGCTTTTTGTTGAAATAGTAGATTAATGTTAAGAACAAGTTCTCATTTTCCGCCCAAATCCTTTATTGATATGTTATGCACGTAAATGATTGTATTCACACGATACCATGGAGGGCGATATCCTATTCGAAAAGAAACCACCCCCAAGGATCCGGGTTGATTGAATTTGGGGCTGGCTCCTACATTGCAATCAGCCCCATGGGACAAAAGAGCTTACATTAAACCCCCGTTTTGATCAGAGTATTATGTCATGGGCGATGGCGGCACACTAACTATAAACCCGAGGTGCTATAGTGAGGTGCTTAGGGCAAACCCTACATCATTTAATATGTGCTACCCAATGTATTGTGTTGATGCAAAAATGAAAAAATTCGTCTTGTGTCAATATCGTTTCTCTACCTCTTTGGTGTTTAAACCTACGTGCACGCATCAAGATAGTTCTCAGTCACTAAAAGATACCAAAACATTCTTGTAGCGAAATTCTCGGTCTGACAACCATCGATCTGGAAATGATTTTTCTCGCATCCGAATTTAACTATATCTAGGAACAAGAGTGAATTCCTCGAGGTTAGGTGCCTGGAAATCTACATCCGAACCAGATTGACATAATCCCTTTACTGCACTCAAAACCTCCCATTACTTTAGGGCGTTTATCCTGGTTAATCCCCTTATTTTAATGGTCTCCATGTTCACGTTGGTAATAAGGAGGATAATTGCTGACTATTTAAAAGCAGTGCATCTCTGGATACGGTCACACTTATCAAGCCCCGCGGGCAAGTGATAAACCTTTGACTGGCTCCACATTTTTCATTATGTCATTGAACAGCATGTTGGACAGCAAGACGAATCCCCGTCGGAGAGGTTACAATTGCATTTGGAATAGGCGTTGCCCTTAGTCCCACGAGAGCGCCAGAGAACAGCACCACCGGGTCCTATTCTTCCAATGGGCTTAATGTCTGATCGGTTGAATGGCATTTCACTGTGCCTATATCAACAATAAGGTTCGGTTGCATGTATATATATATCTCATCAGAGGAAGGGACATAATTATGGGTTCATTATAATACATCTTTATAATTATATGTAAGTGCAGCGACAAAGCCCGCATTCATCCCTGCGATTGAATAGCTTTTCATGAATCGACTTGACTCGACCAAAGGGTTCCCCTATTTAATGTTAATACGCATAAGTAATTTCAATACATGAGAATTAGTCTCGAGATGTGCATTGTATTTACGATTGCTATGGATTCACTTGGACGACATAATATTGTTTGAGCACAAAACATGACCCATTTTGATTGATAGTCGTGATTCTGTTTCCCCTCTCCATTGCCATGCAAAATACAAACCCCTTTAAAATGGTTATGGGGTTTTATGCATTGCAACATAAATACCACTTCATGGTATCCATATGGAGTGGGAATTTAAATGCTATGATTATGGTTATAAATAAATTGATATTCCAGGGGAACACTCCGTGCATACTAGCCATACATAAAGGGTTGTGCTTGGGATTCAAAGGAACTTAGTACGAAGGGAGGGCCTTACAAAAACTGAAGATATAACCAGTAGTGACACGAAGGCCTCTTGTGCGAGGATAAATGACACCATAAAGTTAAACCCCGCACCGCACACGTCTATTACCTTGGCACCATTAGATCTGACATAAAATCCTAGCATTTGGATCCTCTGACAAAGAATCGAGCCAGGCTCGATCAGATGACAATGTTGTTAGAGCACCGTGTCTTTTAAGTATCATACTTTTCACAGTTTTATGGCTTTGCTCCCTTTTGAATCTGGACCTTGTTGAGCTGTAGCAAATCTGCTTATGGCTCAGGGATTCGTCTGCACGGGGGTTTGTGATGATGAGAGGAGGTGGACGAAACCTAGCTAGAGTTCCGTCAGTATAGTTGCGACTTGGGCTGACGGCGTCGCTGCGGTAGCTGAGAACAGCCTCATGGCATCGTCTCCTCAGTGTATGGGAGAGGACGGGAGGAGTCAGACGGTAGAGGATGCGTAGCTACGCCGGGCTGGAGACCAGCTTATAAACCCTCATCAACTTCTGTTTGCCCACGAGTGAGCGTTAGCAATGGAGTTGTGATCATGAATCCCCTGTTACTTCTCGGAGATAAAAACTAAATCGGAGCTAGTATAAACCTCTGTGTTATTGAACTCCCTTGAGGGTCAGAGCTGAAGAAGAGAATCGCAATTGTTTACACAGCAAGTGTTGTTTGTGATAGTTCTATTGTTGTTTTCCACTGGAGTGGAAGGAATATGAAATGGAACGAGCATTGAGTCTTTGTAGTAGTTCGGACATAGACCAATTTGATTATCAAATCAGAGATTTGAGCAGTTCTCAGCTGCTTGCCAAGTACTAGGAATTTTGTCTGGCCACAGGCGTCGAGGGGGTAAGCATGTGATGGCATGTCGTACGTGTTTAAGGATTCTAAAACAGATGGCTTAAAATGTAAGGGAAGCTCCGATCATCTCGTGCATGCACCCAATTGGATCATAGTAATCACGGTAGGTGAATCATTACAAGTCTTTACTTTAAGATGAACTAGAAAAATAAACTACCGCGATGCCTTTTTGTTTTTGCCGCCAGTGCTCTCAAGTGCTGTTTAGATATGAGAGTATTCTCTTGGGATTTTTATCTTTCTGAAGCAAAGATAGAAATTTGGGGGGATTTATTGCTTTGGTCAGGGCGAGAAAGGGCAATCTATTTTTCACTGCCAAAATAGTAATGCCATGGCAAGGGAAGGTTTTAAGCTGGGATATGCTAGGTTTTGTATCCATTTTAACTATGAATCTTTCCATGAGCTTTTAGATATAAATTGCAATTGTTCACTTAGAATGTGTTGATCTGTCTTAAAGGAGTCGTTTGTATCCTATCATTACCTTCTGACAAGGCGATCAAGATTAGGCCAAACGTAAGAGGCTTTTTTCAAAGCATGACATTCCTCTACATATGGCACTAGTTCCTTTTCTCCATGAAGCTCTCAGCAGACCATAATAACACATCTCTCTAATAGGCAATTGAGACTGGCTAGGAGTTCATGAATGTCTAATCATAGAGTTCCAGTCGGTCGCCAAGGCTATAGCCGTTAAAGCGACCCCAGGGATTGAGCTCACTTGGAATCTGCCATTCATTTCACGCCTTCATTGTTCCATTGTCATTCTGGATTCACCACGTGCCGTATATTTCCGAATTCAGAATGCACAGCAATACTCCTACATGAAGGCTGTGTCAGAGGAATGAAACCCTAGACCAACGGATCCCACTACAAGGGACAGGGGAAATTATACAGCTCCCTTGGAGGGATGAGCCTAGTCCATACTTGTTTTCTTTAGCAGTATTTCCTCACTAGGCGGAACTAGTAAACTTTATTTAACACTGCTATAGCAGCATGAACTTATTTCAAGTGCGGGCACCGTGGTCACCTTTTAGGGTGGATTTACTATTTCCTAAATGTCAGGGAGTAATTTAAGAAAAGAGGAAATTTCAACATCAGGAACGTTTAGCTGCTTGATATTCGTCCAAAGTGATGTATGGTTCGACTTACTGATCGCCAGCTTTGTGTCGCGTATCGACTTGTGCCTGGCGAGCTAGCTTTCCTTGGTCGCTCTGAAGAAGATCAAGTTTAAAAGGGGACGTAATGAAAGAGGAAACAAAAGATCTCCTGCTCTGCTGAAGTCTAAAATACTTTCATTACTGTAAGCACTTCATGGTGGTGCAGACATAATATTCTCCAATTGCTTGCTGTATTCAAATGTTTCCCATCTGTAGGACATTATCAAAGATTCCCTGAGATTTCATGCGCCCCCAGTAAAGGCTTATGCTTCTAGTTACTGATGCTGTGATGAAAATGTATCCATAATTATAATATTTCACAATTTTCTTACTTTGCACAACATATGACCGTTCCCCCATTCTCATGAAAAAAATGTGTACAATAAAAATGTGTAAAAGTGTACCATACGTAAGTAGACCTTCTCGAGGCGAGAAAACATCTCAGTCACTCGCATTCCCCCATCCCACCCCACACTTCCACACACACACGCACCTACGGTATTTTATATCAGTAGAAGAAAGCTGATATCAGAGGCGCCAATTTATATAATATGCGATCATATGCTACTGTACCTTCTTCTTACCTGATCATAAAAGGTTTCCTTTTAATGTGTGCCCCGGCTCATCAATTCATTCTTGTTATTAAGATCTGGATATATATTTTCATCTACCTTTTTAATAGGGACTGCGCTATATATATAGATATATATATATGATACAGAATGGAAGATGAGTCAAGATTTGGTCGTGTATCGAGAAAACTTAATCGGTGCAGGTTCAGGTCAAATGCAGTCAACTCAATGGACAATTAAGCTCTCAATGTAAAAAGCAAGAGAGGTATTGTATTCTGTCGGAAGTGTCCTTTTGACTCGCAGATGCAGACATTGCAGAAATTGCCTCATCATATCAATGAATGATATCCATACATGCATGGCGATGATGATTATTCCCCAGTTACACCAATGTACTGTTTCGCTTCCTGCTTACGTGTTTTATATTCCGGATATTCTTGTGAGCCTTTAAGAAAAGAAAAACACAAATAAAACAGAAGAAAATACAGTTTCATCAATATACATCAAACAGAGGTATATGAATTGAAAGAGATCTTTGAAAGGGAGTGGCATATATTCTAAAGAGTGTCAGTCTTCTATAGTGCATGGATAGCAATTGCGTCCATCTCAGGCACATTTCAATTTTTTTTTTATTTTTTTTTTTCACATTTCAATATTAATAATAGAAGTATAGGGCGTACGTTTATATTCCACTAAATGGTAGTTTTTTTGCATTTCCCTTTGATGTTTCTATGTCGACATGAGATTAGCGAGTTTTACATGCCTGGGGCTATAAAGGCTTAAGTGGGGTATATATTGTTTTCCTTTTGTTCGGGTCGGATGCCTATACTAATAATAATCTAATAAGATTTGCATATCTAAGAAAGTCATACAAAGATCTTAATCCTAAAACTAGAATACGCAGTTTTGCGGCCTTAATAATATTTTGAACAATGAAACAGATTATTTAGATTTATTATATATGCACATTTCATATCAATTCGCGTACCTAGAGTGGGATAAACGTTGTATGCGTATTCCACTGAGTTGTATACGTAACCCCACCCCATGAACCACTCGAAACCACTTGCATGCAGGACAATCACAAATTGTTCTGTATGTAACTATCTGTAACTACTGTCAGAGGTGTTGGGTAGACCCCAACTAGAACCATATAAGGAATATCAGCGTCCATGGGTGTGGTCGTTTATAGCAGAGGCAATATAAAGAATATAAATAGAATCTCGAATGGTGGCGTTATATTTATATTGCTTTAAGAAATCAGCTCTTTAAATCCAGACTATCGTGTCTTGGTTGGACACAGTCTGATGTAACTGTTATTGATGATCACCAAGTACGCATTTTCCCTAGTTTTGTGGTTTTCGCCGCTTTGAATGGATCCCGAAAAAAGATCTATCAATCACTACAAGGCCCAGAGAGTAGTAGGTCATCTTAACACACCTAGTTCAGTGCCTGGGTTATCCAGACAGTGTGTTGCTTTACACTTGTGGCCTCTAGCCACAAGTGATAGATCATTGCTCTCTGGGGACTAAGTCCAATGGAACAGCGAATTTGCTTCTCCAAGTTATGCTGGTTTTCCTAAAGTAAGTGATTTGGGTGTGTGAAAAAAAGAAGAAAAGAATTACTCAGAGGTAATATATTATTCACGGTAAAGCCTTCCATTTTACAGAACGACAGTACATTAGGACGATCTATTCTCCAACCAGATGTTTCGCTTCTGTCCTAAAGAACTAATGAAAAGAAAGTTGTGAAAGTACACATAATGCCTTGCAGCTGTGTATATAGACAATCTATATAGAAAGGAGCGGTTTTTTAGGACACCTTCCCACATGTATGTTGACAGAGATCCTCCATGGCTCATTGAAACTGTACAGTCATAACCGCCACCACCACAGAAAGAAATACGAGAGATTTGATAAATGAATACAGTAAAACTGCGATAAAATAAAACTCAATGAGTAATATAATCTGGCTATTGAATTTATTTCAAGTTAGTTTTACGTTCTATTATTACTGTTCTGTGCTTTCTGCGTTATCGGCTTAATTCTGCCCTGCAATAACATCACTTTAGTAGGATTAGTACCCTTCCGTGTAAGAACTTTTGCCTATTCACTTCATGAAAAAAGCACTACTTAAAAAGAGCTCTATTAAATGGAGTGGAAGGCCGATGCACCCAAATCCATGGCGAAGCTTTGAAGAGATAAGCTTCAAATCTCTTGTAACCTTGCCACTATCTGGTAAGATTAAAAAGGTACCTGAGCTTTACTCCAGCATTCTATATTCACATCAATGGCGAAAACCAGTGGCCTAATCGATTGCAGACTTAATTATCCAACCATCCTACCAAGGAAGTGCAATGGTTTTGTTTGTAAATTCTACAAAAAGACAGCTAAAGTAATCCACCTAGAAAGATTTTAAAACCAATGACTCAGTCATTACCTCCGAGTCCATCAGTTGAATCTATTACCACGTTTGTGAGATTGGAGTTTGCTAGAAATTGGAGAGTGAGTTTTGTCTCAATCTGATAGCTCCCTTCCAATTGCTTTATGAAATCAGAATTAGTGGCTGTGCCAAATCAATATGGAATCTTAAGAAAGATACGCTCGTGGCCCTTCATTCGAGGGGAAAGGACTTCTGAATGCGACATGTCAGAATGAAATATTCACCCACCTTGCGCTAACATAAATCGATGGCATTGAGTTTGTATTTTGTATTTTATATTTTGGATCTTATATGCACTCATTAATGCCAGAAATATTTTAATGGATCGGTATTCCGAGTAAAAAGTATTCCGTAGTTTCAAATGTTCCTTTTTTGATGAGTTGTATTGTGGAATGAAGTAGCTATAGTGAAGAAAGAAGTGGGGATTTCAATGAAGAAGCCAGCGAACGCGGTCCATTTGTATACTACTCACGCACGAAGACAATACTCGGGTCGTTCAAGAACTTGTCAACCGTGCGAAGGTGTCTCCTTTTCAATTGCTGTTCGAATTTTAACGTTGTTAACCCCCTCCTCGATCCCCATCCCGTGTGTGTTACTTCCTTCCCCGATATTCATGATATGTCCAGATCCCATCGCTGCTGCCGGATTCTGACTATGATATCTGATGACAAAGGGGTATAGCGGAAGTCAATAATGATCCATTTTAATTTGTTAGTTCCTTTTTGCATAAGGGCACTGTACAATAGGGGATCGTTATAAGATGTATCGTTATTTCCAGTTTCTTCCTCGAGTGAAAGGGCCGTGTTAGATGATGCCAAACAATATATCAACGTCATTCTAAATTAGTTGCCCTGGAAGGATGCATTTAATACCCATACTCATTCACCACTTGATACGAGTAATCTGTAACGGGAGATAAAAATAAACGTTGGCATCAAATGCATCGCCTGATTGGGGCATACTCTGATATGATCGTAAAAGTTTTTACCTGATGTTTTCAGGCGTTGTAAATAAACCGAGGCTAAAACCCAGTATTATGTTTATATTTATGTTTTAAGTTACACAGATCCGTGTTGACTCGATAGAGATAAAAATGTTGACATTTAACCTGATAATCAGAAACATGTTTTTCCTGTCTTTTAACATTAACCATGACATTCCCAAACCAATGGATTGCTTTAATAATTGCAATCCTCTTTCCGTACATAAATGATGCACTCTTATTTGGAATATATATATACGTATTAAATTGCCACTTTCATCGCAAACCAGCCTCATTGATCTCTTTATGTTAATACAAGTCCTGTGAACATGAGTGGTTTCAATGTTCACTGAACCAATTTAACTTGACGCCGAGATTGTATGCGTTGATTCCCCTCCATTGAAACCTACTTGTTTTTCACCGGTTTCAATTTACAGGGGTGCGACCATCTTCAGACTTTTGAAAACGGACTAACCTATCAGTGTAAATCAATGCAGCATGGATGTTCTTGACGAGATGTGTTAGTTTAAAATAAGTCTGGTGAAGCAAGAGTGGCGATGGAGAAGGGCAATGAAACTGTAAAATGGTTCTAGCCATAAATACAACATGGAAGGTTATACTAGTCATTTGATGCCTATTAATTACGTGAGTTGATGCTTTGCATGCTAGCATCCCTTATACTATTTTAATACCCCACGATCCCTCCATTTTAATTTTAAATCACGGAGCGAAAAGAAGTGATATGCCCTTGCAAATTTGGGAATACGCACCGATTTGTTTGTATTCTTGGGGAAAGTTTAATTTCCCAAGTATGAAGGTTTAAACTAATCCATTTGATAACATAATCCTACCGTGTCTGTTTCAGAAGTGATTGGCAGTACTCAGCAAACACCTGACAACTATTGGGAAACGGTGCAGCTTGAACCGAGCCAGAATCAATATACTTCTACTGTGCGAGACGAGAGGCCTGCCATTAAGGAACTATATATAACACTCAAAATATGATCCTACACCAAACTGGTGTGTCCCTAATGATATAAATCATGATGGATTACAATATGTGCGCGTGGAGAAGGGCTAGACTCGGGCTGGGCCTGCCTTGGATCTATCCGTCAACCATCACCCTGAAGACAATTCTTGTTCTTGTTCTCCTTGTTAGCTCATCAGGATGGAAATATGGTATGTACACAATTGACTATTCATTAAAATGATTACCACAGGAACATAATAATTAGCCCTGAGTGCATGACTTCAGACTATTATCATACACACAGAGCAATGTGCACCATTGGAGTTACTTTTATAGGAACATTACTATGCCATAACTACAGAGGCACAGGTATTGTTTTATGTATATACATGCAGGATTAGAACAAAGATGGGCACACCTTGCCCATTTGATGTTCTGATATAAACTGCCAGCTTTTCGTCTCGCACCTCGCTATTTATAGGTGTTACCTATTAAGGTTGATTTTACAATAACGAATTATAATTCATGTTCATCTGAAATGTTGTGGAGTGAGATGAGATGAGATGAGATAGGTTACACAAAATATGATACAAGATGATCGAGGTGACAGTAAAGTACGACTTAATGTATGGACATTTGTTAAATGGAATAATAATTATACAACCACACTTATTTCACTATCTTGTAAAGAAAGTCGTTTTCTGACAGATAGTTACGTAATTTGAAATGGTCCGAGTCATTAATGGTCGCAATTACTTGATTGACAATCCCAAATAGCAATTTCTACTCGCTAACTTCATTGCATTGTTTAATTTAATTTAGTTTTCCATTAGAGTTTAAGGTTCTATTGCTACACGTTCATTAGTATGTGGTGATTAATACGCAGGTGATTTATTGAGGGCGGAGTTGGATAGCTGGTAGATAAGATAGAGTAGCTAACATATTGTATCTTTAGCCTTTGAAGATTTCTCCCGAAGATGAAAGCTAGACTAGTTTTAGACTACTTAAGTTAGTGCGATCAAAACGGTAATTAATCTTTAACATCAAACAATGGCTTCAAAGAAATCTGCATCATCTAAATATCAACATGGCTGTGTTGACTGTGGAAAAGTTTTTCAATAGAGTTAAAAAAGAGAAAGAACTTGAAGTAAAAGAACTTGACTCCTACCACTTGGCCTGATGATTAACTCGGTGTCTACGACGGTGATTATGTCCTAGTGCTCGAAGAGTACTGATGGTGCAGTGGAGAGAGATTGATTAATCTTAGCTTTGTTTTGACTCGAAGACGAAGGCTTTGTGAAGGAGAAAATCATTAAGTATCCTGAAGGCTGAGACAGGGTGGAATGCTTCTATCCGGATGATAATATGCAAATTAATTTCTAATACAATACAGAGAGGCGGAATGGTGATCCTATAGTCTCACCAACAGCGGTTGTTATATTTAGAAATACCTTTATTTTTATATACATAGATAGCCATCAATATATTTCATCTTTTGCTACTTTTTAGTAGTTCTGGTGCGTCAGAATTTGAAGATGGATCATATTTCAGCAGAGAAACCTGTTTTAAACTTAAGTTTTGATATCAATGGAAGTATGTATATAATCATACCAGGGCACGAGGTAAGCTGTCTAGGGTGTTATGAGTGCACAGGAAATATGATTCATCGATCGCCCCAAGCGTTGCCTGGTACCATTGGGGTGTTATTTATCGAAACTTCGAAAAGCAATATCGAACTAATTGTGTCGCATCCAATAAAAATCTTCATCCTTTATAGGCAAAATACGAAGTTATAACAATTTACTCCAGTCAATATAAGATGAGCAGAATAATTGCAGTTCCCCATGCTCATAATGTTCGTTATTAACAGGCCAGTGGGATGGGAAATAGGTAAGACAAAAACTAAACATCATTCCCTTTGGTCATACGCTTTTCAAAGGCTGATTCATTGGAAAGGGAATACATCGAATGTGTTCTAACAGGTGGAGGCTTTGGGGCGACAGCTTTCATGGTATTAAGCCAATATCAATATATAGGATATGAATGCAATTAAGACCTGGCAACCCCTCGTATTGTAGCACCATGCGAAGGCAATTCGAATATCCTCAATGTTGTATAAGGACCGCATGCAGGATGTAATTCCAAGGTGCTACAAAAGGCTAGATGTATACAACCGTGACTATTCGCCCGATATATGCACGTAACTAAATATCCTTTATCCTAAGACAGAAGGCTCGAAGTTCCATGAAGTCAAAGTTATATAGTAGGCGCGCGGTGCTCAATTTCACTAACCGCACTTATCAAATAGAGACACAATCAAAGCACCCATGCCTTTAGGAAATCATTTTTGATCTACCCCCGGGGGATATCTGATGAATAAATATATACTCTGCGTACCCTTTACTGTGGCGCGTTTGTCAGACGCCTTGCCGGAAGCCAGTATCAAGCCAACTTTGCCATGTACTACTCACTTTGCCTGCCACTCATAAGTCGGTGTAGCGGCAGGAGCGAGTTGTCTACTGTAAGAGATATACGGCTTCAATTACTGCCAGAATAACCGCCAGACAAACCGAATATCACCGGCCAATCCGACGCGTTTCTGCTCGTGTCAGAAATGGAAGATTGGTCCCATATATGAAATGTGGGAGGTATATCACAAGCGGCGGCGTAGGCATTAATTACCAGCCTGATGGTGGTTTCAGCCCGGCTAAGTTGATCGATGGTTTGTTTTGTTATCTCTCCCACATAGCCCTATACCTTCCTCAACGTGGTAGGGAATTACATTACACACGACCAAATGCAAGAAGACTAAGTACGCCCCCCTCCTTTCCAAAGCCGCTCTTTTATAGAACAAGTACTTCATGCTAATAATCTTTCGTGGATAGTATCCAGTACCGCAGTGATGATGGATTTCTTCCCCGTTTGGCTTTGCTGATCTAATCTCATGAAGGGTATGCCACCAGATCCGACTGCAGATATATCTAACAGTGGGCCCAGACAGGTAGAACCAATACTAATAAATTCCGACTAAACAAATATGGGGGAAAGTACTTATATTGAAGGTGTTTATCGTCTAGTGGTAGGCAAATACAGCTATGTATACCTCTCATAAATATTCAGTTCCTTAAATTGGCTTACGTAGCCATTTTGACTATATATCAATTGGAAATGCAAGCGCAGGTGTCTAAGACTTGCATAAATAGGAATATCTGTGTTCAGTATCATTGGAAAAGAATCCCTGCATGGGTCAGTTCTAATCAGAGAGAAGAAGCTAACTTTAAAATAGAGCGCTGCCCTGGATGAAGGAGAGTCAGGAGGAACATATTCAGATATACCCCAGTCCCACCCCTTTGGTATGATGTAACCTACTTTAAATAGATGCAAAAGGAGAGCAACAACTTTCACCTCCAACTGTCGGGTTGAATGGGGTTTTAGTCCACCAAAAAACTAAAATTAGTCAAAGCATTTATATCTTTAAATGCTCCAAATAAAGACAATTGTTCCTTGAATGTTCCACGATATGGATTACTGACGTGTACATGTATACACTCATCCTGCACATAGTTCAACTTTAAGCAAGAAGTAATTTACAGTTAATTCAATGAGGCATTCCAAAACCCTAGTTGCAAGAACAAATTCAATATTCAAGTTATCTTCAATGCTTGTTCCAAATCTCTGAGTTTTCACCCCTTAATATAACATGTCAGCGTTTACGGTTCATCAAACAATAAAAAGGATGCAGAGAGACGACTATAAACATTTAATTGAGAAGATGAATACATATTTGTATTTACTTTTTTTTAGATATTTTTACTTTTATCATATCTGAGATTTCTTAAAGTACATAATTTTACATTTACAATTCTATCTGTCTAACTGAGGATAAGGGTGAAAAATGAGGAATGAAAACGATTTATTGTGGAGTATTTGTGGTAGGTCATATTGATGTCTTTGTTCACGAAGTTCTTATCTTACCATGGAACTGTTCGATCGGTTGGGATTTAAAGTGTTAATGTCCATAAACGTATCAAGATTCTTACATTCATGTTAAACATTTTAACATGGTCGAATTATTTTTGTACAATAAGATCCACTCTAGTATGATTATGACAATTACTTAATACATGTAATTGTCATTCACTTATTTCATTTACAATGATATATGTAATTAATACCATTACATAACTTGTTAAGGACATCTTTCGTAGAAACTATATCAGACTCCTTGTGAACTCTGAACATCTTCAATTCAAACACGTGTCTAAGACATGTGAAGCAATTCTGCATTCTGCAAACAAGACAGTAAGCGCATACTTATTCTGGACAGTTTCTCTTGGTGTTGCTTGCTGCCTGTCAGATTAATGGGGGACAAACAACTGTAGTGAGATAGTGTTATCTCCAATCACTTGGCCATCTCGGTTGGACAGGCCGAGACCCCCAATTGACGTATGAATATCGGGAATTGCGCCAAATCACATCATTTACATTGTGCCTGGTGTCTTTCTCTGGGAATTAAGGACACTGAAACTGTGTTTTGCAACAAACAGCAAACCTTTAGCTCCAATTTGCATGACATCCCCAGGACAGAAGAGATTACACAGGCGCCAGTCTTAAACACAGCAATCGTGGTTCTCCTGCGACTCCTGCTTGCTAAACTACTCATTACTGAGAAGGCTAGGAGGCCCTTTGTATCCAGGCATTGATCTTCGATAAGCGTCCTGTGTCTCGTTATCTTTATTGATAGTATGTATCCTTAGAAGGAGATAAGGCCCTGCACGAAGGTCTTATCTTGCTTTCATGTCTTTACTGACATGACGGGAGAGATGGGTGAACCCTGGGGCGCGTCACCCCGGGGAGCTGACATTACGGTCAGGCTCTTTGAGAGCCTCGCATGACGCCCGAGGGAACTTACAAGAAATTCTGCCTCGGGTGGGCAACTGCATAATTCAGAATGAAGCAATTACACGAGCTGTTAATCACTCATACGACTGAGGATGTCCATTGAAAGGAAACTGAATGAAGCACAATGCCTTTCTGTTCATTTGCGAATTGGCCGAGCATTAACTGGGTATTTAATGGTGCCTTCAAGACGGGTGTTGTACTGTTGGCGCCTCAGCAATGAGCAAGGATGGCCGTATGAATGGCATACATGTTGTTCTGTAGGGAAGGTAAATGAAAGGACGGTAGGATGGGCACTAACCCTACCACCAGCTGACGGTGTGACACCACTTTCCCCCGGGTGTCATTCAAGGGCCTTAAGTACCAACTAATTCAACCAGCAGGGCCCTATCAACCAATTCTCATCCCATCCAGAGAGTTGATGAATTGCTAATTTTCACCAAATATCCAGCGCACCTGAATAAATATAGCTCCAATACCACAACCTAGTGATTCGACATCGAAATTCCTTCCCTCAATTTAACTTCCACTCTTCGACCCATGGAAAAGAGGGGACTGAAAATGGCTACCCAGTAGAGGTGGCAGTGATGATCCATTACAGGCGATTTATTCCATTGTGAAGGGAATTTGGATCTGGAGTATACGAGGGGTGAAAGGTTCTCGGCTTTGATGCTCTTAGATTACCATTCTATTGACCGTATAACTGAGAATCAATGAGGTGCCCAATGCATTTTCTGTCCCCACGACACCGTGTTTGGTTCTGTGTTTCGTCTAGCAAAAACAGAAACCACCATCTGTGTCAATTGAACTCCGCAGGCAATTCAAAATATTTCCTTGCATAAAAGTTCTTTTCTCCAATGTGGATGCATCCTAACCCCATCAGATTTACAAAGGTACTGCATTCAGAGTATTTTTTTTATAAAGACCACCTTGAATGTGGGTTTCAGATGACAAATGAAGCAATTTCTGCGGGTTTAGAATTCATTCGAGTGCAAAGCGTTGAAATAAAAACGATGGGCACAACCTCTGTGGTGGCAAAAGGGTTAAAGTTAAGCCTCCGAGGCAAGCAAGCCTTACCTAGGGGCCCCAGGGGCTTATTAACCTGTGTGGTCGGTGAGGGCTGATGGTGTTACTCGCGGAATTTGTACTGAACTGCAGTCAGCACAGCCAAATCCAGGATTAATGATGTTCCTGTTGGAAAAATTTAATACTCCGGGTCGACTTCTTTTCTATAGGCCGCTTTCAACAACTCGGAATTTTTTTTAGGTTGCCTTCATTCCTTTCATTCCCATTTCCACAGCATTGTTTGGTGCGATTTTCAAAATATACCATAATTGACATATTACAGTGTTATGTGCATTGTATTTCATTCCAATTCACAACCCATTTGGTTTGGTTTGTGATTGAGATAATGCCTTAAAGAGTCACAAAAACTTCCAACTATTGTGATGTTGGGAAACGTCCCCTCAGTAAATAATTGCACTGGAAATTCGCGAAGAAACTTCTTCTTACGAACTTTTTCCTTGGTGGATACAATTTCAGATTTCAGATAACCTTGCAATATATCGCTTCTCGAATTAATGCCTCTAAAAACACAATTGAATTTTATCCGCACAGCACCTTTTGATCGGCTTCTATATGAAACGGATATGCGACAATGGCTTTCATATCCCTCGAGTGTATTGATTGCCCTCGTGGAATTCATTATCCAACGATCAAAGGTTTTTAATCGATTTTTTGCGTAGTGTCTTGAAAAGTCCATTAAGTAAGCAACACACCCTTAGGGTATATGTGTACTCTCATCCTTCCAAATTACTCCACCCACAAATTCACTCATTCATTGAATTTCGGTGATTCATACGTATTGAAGCGATTACTTTAGGATTTTCATTCAAAGCTGCACTCTACATCAAAGAGTGAGTCTCGCTCACTCTGGTTAAGGAAATGTTTGCTAGGTCTGTGCTAAGTGTGAAGGTGGCTAGAAAAGCTATAGAATATAATTTACATTTGGTAGTGTTGTCGCAGATCATAATTTTCTGTTGGGTAAGAAATTCAGTTTAGGCCAATTCGACTTCTAGATCTTGTTCAAACATATAAATGCAGAAAGAATTGATAACATCACAGTCAAACAATGAGTCGATTTGGTAACATTTTATTTTTTTTTCTTTTGGTGGGAGAGGGGAGATGACTGACTGAGAATACAGCTTTAAAGTGTTCTCTTGGTATTCACCAACAGAGCGTTCAGTGTTTGGAAATAAGATTAAAACTGCCAGCTTCTGACCCACGGCTTTCATGGGGGTCTCCTAGCATAGCTAACGACAGAGCTCCCTAAGACTCCAACTGAAATAAAATTACATATTTATGAGAGTGTAATAGTAATACATCTTCAAAATAATGAGGCCAACGCATCCATCATAATGTATCTATCTGTCTATGACACTGTCAAAGAGTGATTCTCACTCACTCTGGTTAAGGAAACGTTTGCTAGGTCTGTGCTAAGTGTTAAGGTGGCTATGGAAGTTATGGAATATGATTTACATTTGTTGTCGCAGATCATAATTTTCTGTTGGGTAAGAGCGCTAGGTTAGATTAAATCTAAGAGAAGAGGCAAAAGTATGAGTAGTAGAGAAGTGGGTGTTATGTAGCGGTGTTTGAAGGCGAGAGAGGGAGAGGTGAAGGGTATAGCGTAGAAGTAGTATAGGACAGGATGAAGACATTGGAATTGCGTAGAGTATATGTCTACAATATACGTATGTGTGAGACAGTGGAGCAAGTGAAATAATAACGTCCAATGACCAATGCACTCTTTTGGAGTCCATTATTAGCCCAAACGAGCGGTTTAATACTGAAATCATGGCAAAATTTATGGTAGTGTCGCTATTATCCAAATACCAATCAAAACCAAGTGCCAAAAACCAAGGGCGATCCTTTAATACAATTAGAAAAATGTAACTCTTCATCGAGTCCAACTCATAAAGGTCCTGATGCCAAGCAATTGTTTTTAGATTCCTCATACTTGACGAACAATAAGCATGATTTCATCTGTTTAAACACCTTTCATGAGCGAGCTCCTTTGGAGGTCATTGCCCCAGCAAGAAGTCCTGTGATTGTTGTAGAAGTTGTCACAGTTAAACATGCCGAGTGTCTTCTTATACCGCGGCTTTTAGTCAGGATGAAAGTAACAGTTTTCGGTCATCCAGCAGTTCCTATCACGATTGTTAGTAATTGGTAGTTTCACAGACCATGTGCAGCTTATTAGGAGTAGATTTGGAAAATAACTCAATCAAAGTTAATCATCGGTATTGCAGACAAACCTCTACCTCCACAAGACATATGTGATGTGTTTCAGGAAAATGAGTCATAAGTCGCAAACAATAGATTTTGAGATTCCATTATATCTGAAAAGATGAGATCAAGCTGATTCCAATGATAGTAAACAGTCTTATAATCTAATAAGTATTTCTAGATTTTAAGTTTGATATTTTCGTTTTTGAAAAAAAGTGTCCAATATTTCTACAGTAAAGTTACTAAATGTAGTCCATATTAGGACCTGTAAAACTAAAGGATATAATTATTACATAGATTGTCCTGGAATTTGATACATCAATTGATATGGCTATGAGTGATTAACTCTCCAAAAATCAGAACATTCCAATAATGTGATCTTGTAAAAAAACACTTTGTAAAATATCAATTTTGCGACTTATGACTCATTTTCCTGAAACACATCACATATATCTCATCGGAACGCATAAATTTGTATTTTGTTAATAATCTTTGCCTTGGACGGTCATGGAAATATAAACACCTTATAGACAGAGACTAAAAGGATTATTGTCCTCTATTTCGGGCCTGCTGGTGCACTAATTTGTCCAATCACCAATCACCTGCTGATGCACCAAACAGTGTACCAGCAGCCCCTCATTATCGTTCATTGATTCTTTACTAACTTGAATGTGATATAGGTACAACATTAGTTATGTAACACATTTAAAGCATTTAAACCTATAGTAAGTTTAAATTCTTACAAAGGTCTTTTCCTAGCATTTCCTATTCGCAATATGTTTTTTTCGGACACGTATAGATTCTCAGACTGGCTGTCCCCAACTACTTTCTGCTAGGCCCTCCTTCATCAGTAAGGCCCTACCAGTTCGTGTCTTGCGTCCCTAAAAGCATTAAAAGGGTAGGGTTAACGCTGCAAACAGGATTTGGTGCGATTGGATTCGATTCCTGACCACGAATGACACATTAAGTGGACAACAGAGGTAAACTGGGCAAATGCTCAGTCGCAACTGCATTGGGAGAAAAACGATCGATAACCTGAAAGGGATTTGTTGCTCCAGAAGTATGTTTTCTTCCTTTTTGGGCCATATCATTTTGTAGTTTACATGGTAAACAGATAGTTCATATTACTATATATGTTCATGAATCATTTAATACCAATGTTCAGATTTAGCTACATGGACAGGCGATGCACAGCATGTGTTGTGTCTCACGATTAAGAATGGGCCTGTTTGGATACGTGTCCTGTGCTCAGACCCAATGACCAGAAAACAGCCACTTGGAGGAGATAAAAAGTACATAGTGTAATTCAATAAGCTAGAAGCTTTAATCGATATCTGTTTCAACCAGCTCAACCAGAGAATATACAGCCTGTCCTATTCATTCCGAGGATCTAGTATCCGCTTCTGTGTTAAGGCTATTATAGATATCTAGAAATAGGTGTTTCCGCCAATTCTCCATGTCTCAATTGGCATGTATATTTTTTCTTGACAATATATTTATTCAGGAGGTATATACAAGATCTAACCAAAACAATCTCTCTCCGTAGAGCGATTTTCCTCATGCCCTGATTTACCGGGCTATGTCTCTTGTCCTTATGGTGGGTGAAAGTCCTTGTTTAACACTAGCTATACTAATATACATAGTTCAGTCCTGCTTCAGTTTTGCTGTTCTAATTTAATATTCATTATAATACCATGCATTTATATTTTCAAGTAATGATGTATCGATCTAGGGTCGATGATGATAATGAAGTATGAGGTGAAATGATGGGCGATAATCTGACTATTATGATTTTGGACTATATATGGTGGGTGAGCGAGTGGTACCTTTTCAATACATAGAGGGGTGAGTTAGGAGTACAATTCATGTTATCAACATGTCAAGATTTTCAGTATATACAAGTTGTCATGGTATTGGGTTATTAGACATCTTTCTTATGATCTGGTGTTTGAGTGCGAGACTAAATTCCTTACATATATCTCTCCTTCGTAATGATGGATCTAATTTATTCCAATTTCTGGCACATTGATATGCCAGAGATCTTTTATCTTTCTCGGATCTCGGTATGAAAGTGGTCAGGGTAGGGGCAGTGTTCTGTCTTGTAATTCTGTCAGCTATGTCATTATTTTCTTTATATGCAGCCCCATGGGCTAATCTCATATTATTAAACAGAATCCTATCTTTAATCAACATTATTTTGGTATCAACATGCATATCTATTATTGGGGTTCTCATATCTGCTCCTAGTGCTGATGCAGTATGTAATATGTAATACCAATATGATATAATATTATAATAGATTCACACTTTAACCGACTGTCCTGCTTTTATATAGCAACCCAGTTAATCAGTCAGTATGACCAAGGCACTCTCTTTTCAAAAGTTGGAAGGATCAGTCGTTGATAGTATATTTTTTTATTCATTTTTCGCCCTGTATTGAATACAGAATTTTCAAGAGGCATAACAATGTATTATCAGTTACATATAAGTTACATAAAATGTATATTTACACGCATTACATGCATGATATGAGTTTGTGTCTATATATTACATGCTCGTGGTCCACATCAATACCTGGATTTTAAAATATGGCTGCATTTATATCTGAATTGCAGTAGTTGAGATCCTATCAGCTCCCTGCACCCTACGGTACCGTCCTCTTGCCTGGTGGTTAAAATATACTGCTAGCCATATTACCGCTTTATCAGAGCTTTTGGACCACACAAATTCACAGCCAAATGCTTCCCTTGCGTTTTGAACTCACTTTAACGTCACACATTATGTAAAGATAAAACATATCATGTAATATGGATATTTCCACGTCAGAAATTGATTTATCTTCTTACCAAATCATTGGATAAAAACTCAATTGCATCTTAAATGCTATGTTCAAGCTTGGATGTTCAAGAATTCCTGATTTCTTAAACGGAAACTGTAATGTAGTGTAAGACCATAGAATTGTGGTGGCTCTGCATTCTCAGCTATTACTACAAAAGAATATTACTTAATCCACTCGTATTGTGACTTATAGGACTGCATTTATCAATATTCCGCTGCTGTTACATGTTTATACCAGAATTTGAAGTCAAATCGGTCGAGAGAAAACGATAGGAGATAATAAGTGGAGCCACCGCAGCAAAGGATTTCAGCGGCTGTCCGAAATATAAATGCGAATGTTTATAAAGACCTGTAGCAGAAACATCCGAACAAAATCCTCCAAAATATAGTCAAATGCCTTTTAGAAAACTTGGAAATAAACTTAACAAACAATGGCTGTCGTACGAGGGAAGACCAGAACTTTGCTTAGCCAATAATACAGCGCCTAAATCAACTGTCAAACAAATGGAAATAGAGCTTTTCTTTTCTTGCCGTATATACTTCGATAACTTGTTCGGAAACGGACATTATGCAAGTTAGTTGGTTCTCATACAGAGTGCACTATATGAACTGCAGGGTGGGCCTGCCTCTTACAGAAGATAAACAGCTTGTCTGGGTCGAACACATCCATCACTGATATTGAGAGTATCAGCCAGAAGCTTTTTCACCTCGTGCATTATACTACATTTGTTCGACCGTTCTTTGAGTTCCCAAAACTTCCTCTTGTTCTCTTTTTTAAAGGTAGATTGCGTATCTTCCATTGTAGCTTTGTTCCCATTCTATGATCTGTCTCATCACTTCCGTCGAAACCTGTTGCAAGGAAGGGTAACGCAGACTGCTGAATAAAGTCATCATTCATGTGTTTGTTTCTTTAAATATGTTTACAAAGGTATAAGGTGATATATAATATAGGCCTATATATATTATGCTTTTCATTATATGATATTGCTTTCATAGAGACTAATAAAAAAGCTCTGATTAGGATTCTATATAATTATTCTGATTAAGGTAAATTTCATACAAATAACAATGGAATTTCGCGTCACGATATGTATTTGTTTTTTATCTTTTTTTAAAAAATAAGTCAGTTAGTTAATAATAAAGAAGCCTCTGGGTGAGGAGGTCTATAATAGTGTGGCAAATGTATATATGAAGATATTAGAAACAGCCCATAACCATAAGTATTCACATTTGTATCGACAAATTGTAGAGTAAAATATTCTCGAGTAGCAGATGGCCTTTGAAGAAGGGTTGATCCTCGAGAAAGCAATATTGAAATACTACAAGTCTATCCTCAGGGTTGAAAATCTACAGTCAAAGCCATACCCGGCCTCTGCCCTATGGAGCTAGCTGTACCCCTCAAGACCATACAATCACAACCTATCAGCTTCAAACGCTTGGCAGTGCGAATTGGGCTTGGATCGCCGCCACTAGTCATTTCCATGCTTTTGATGTTGTACACAGCCTTTTGGCAGGGCCGAACTTTTGACTCTAATCAACCGTCATAATTGTAGCATGGATATAATGGTTTGACTTGTGTAACTTTGGCTGCCATAGGAGCAGTGCAACGAGGGACGGAGGGAGGGACAGAGAGAGAGAGTTGGTTTCAGTGGGAAAGAGAGTAAAATCATTTTCCAATGAAAAAATAAAGGGCACTCTATATGAAACTGTGTACCCTTTGTGAACTGCTTCAAAGGCAAATGGAAAATGATATCGATATTTGTGTCAGAGCGATATGGCATTCAGCGATGCCCTGCGGTTATTGTAGATTTAGCTCGCAACTGTTGAGGCCTAGGCGATGCGTCACACAAAATGAGCTAATTTCCCTGCAATGATAAACTGGTGACTTGGTAATAGGGCCTAAGAGCAGGTCTTGCTGATAACAGTGAGAACGTCCTCTCGGCTTAGGCATGTGATAAGTTGGCGGTAATATTAAATACTTAAATCGATGCCATCACTTTGAATGCATGCATGCCGGTTGGTTTAGTTTTAAGGCGAAAATTCAAATTTTCATCGCAGTCATTTGCATTAGAGAGTACACATCAAACACTTGGGGCCTTTTCACGAAACCAACACTGTTGAATATTTCAGTATTCCCAACTCCATGAGTATTTGAATTCGTGAGCAGTAATTCCGAGTTTTCAAATGGATTGGTTGAGGAAACAATCCCGAATGCAAGAGATTAACACTGCAAAGTTTTTTCTTTACACGAACAGGAGGAAGCAAATTCAGTCAATACTTTCCAGGGAAAATATTACTTGGAATTTGTTGGCGAACATATGCCCTTAGGCCCATATTATATATGACATTAGTGGCTTTTCGGATCCCTCAGCCAACTGCAAAGGACTAACAAATATCCCTATATGCTAGAACATATTATTGACTAAATGCACTGATACTGCCCCTGAGCACTGGAGAAAAAGCAAGGCCGTGTTTTTTTGTCGAGTCAGGACTACTGTGCACTGTGTGGGTATTCCTTAAGATAACCCCAAAGACTGGTATCCTTCGTCTTTTTTCCAATGCCTATAGGGCAACAAACCAGAATGGAGAGGTACTTGATCACCGGGTCCTAATTTACTGGTGAACCCTGAGGCAAGTGTAAACTAGAATAAGCGAAAGCAAAACCATGGCCCTTCCCTCGATACATCACTGTTATCAACAGTTATGGGATGCGCTGGTATTGAACCCCAGCGGCGCTGAGCACATTTTTAACACTCTCTGTGGTATTCCATATTCCTCAGCAAATCAACAGACATCTATTTTCTAATCGACCTGGGTTGGTATTTATTTGAAAGACATTAACAAGATTCCTCTGGAAATCGTGTATCTAGGGATTAATTAAAACAGACATTTCAAACGACCGTATTGCATGGGGATCATTCTTCCCTGTCTTCTTTGAACGATCATTTGTTTACTTCGCATGAAGTAGAAATGCCATCAGTCATATTGGCAATTGGTTCGCGAGGAACATCAACGCTTCCTCCAAGTGATTGGGTTTCGTAATGAAAGAGAGCTGTGCCATAATACCTGTTAGTATGTTTAGGTATCTTCTGACGAAAGGGTGGAGGGACATGTACAAGGAGAGGGACTTCCTAGTATAACACATAGACAGTCATATATCATTTCATAAGGTTTTCCATTCAGGTCTTTTATACAATCAATTGGGCACCACACATTATCTTTATGAATTCTATGAATAAAATAACATAGCCAAGAATAAAGACGCCAGGAAAGCTATTCTCGAAGCTGGCGTATGCGTGTACAAACAGTCCCACAAGTTGACCTGGGTGGGGTTTAACGCGTTCCTTGCTCAGCCAATCGATATTCCTTTCACTGCAATGGTCATACGCATCCTGCAGATGTTGTTCTTCAAATTAGCCGGTGTGCGAGTCAACATGATCCATACTTCATGCGCTTTACTTATAATGAAATATGGATGAATGTACCATCCTCCCATCTGGAATGTTAATAGTTGACTGTTCATTGGTACGGCGGTCAGGAACAGGCCAGCATAGGCTAATACAAACTAATAGTCCAGAGCCTCCGGGGGCAGTGACTATTGGAGAATGGTGCCTATTGGGATAGAGCCCAAGAACTCCAGTCCCTATTGAGCCAATCAGTGAGATTTTCAATTTGCAGATTTCTGTATTAGTGCGCTGCTTCAGATAGATAGTTTCTTAGATAGTAAACTTCTCTTTCAAGCTGACAGCGCCGAAAGGAACTAAATGCCAGATCTAAATGGAAAGGGAAATTGACGATTGAATGGGGATTACTCTTTGTATGTCATATTTATGTTTTGTGTATTTAGACATATAAGTTCAATCGTTTGAATTGACATTTAGATCGTTCAAGCAGCATTGTACTTCTATTGATAATAACATAGATTGTTGAGAATGATAGATTGTTGAGAATGACAATTTAATACCTAACAGTTATTTGAAAGTTTGTCATTTGATTAATGGTCAAATCCATTAAGATTACCATAAAATACATTCACATCACGAGATGGCATTTTAATCATATGAAGGCATTGTTCATATACTCCCTAAATTCCATATTTCTTACCTAAAGATTGTGTTTATAGAGACATTCATGTGAAGAGCTCCGAACACGTCCGTCTGCCGGCGAATTCACCAGTTGTATGTTTGACGAAAAGAAGTATAAATTTAAATTTAGAATGTCCCATGTTAGCTCACTCGTCTCTTTTGTAACCTTGAAATCAATGGATATCGTATTTCTTCTTTGCCTATCAGGACAAAACACCGCCTCCTAAATCAGTTTCCATAATATGTGACACTGGCGACTGGATTAACCTTTCATTCCCCGATTAAATGAATTCAAAACAGTCAATTGAGTGGCGGGACTGAATATCAGCCGTTAAAGGTTTACCGAAATAATGGCGTTTCGGACTAGGGAGACTAACGATCATGCCGAGAGAAAAGCTAATTCGCCTGGATATTCATATTGGTTCATTATAAAGCGGATACATACTCTAGATTGATCTGAAAGGCTTCATTATAGGCACGAAGAGTCATGACGCTCATGAGAATTCGTAAAATAGACTCTTAGCTTGGGTAAATAATTCCAATCAGGTGAGCAATGGGTAATCGTGAAATACACATGTCATTAAGGCAGTGTCACATAACGAGGTTCCATTATCTATCGAAGGTAATGATGATGCAGCTTGGTAGGCTCACTGGTCAGATCCTAAAACCTGCCCCAAACTATAGATGAGATAGTGGCATCCTTCCTAATTGTCATTTGGGATATAGGTATAGTTCATTATCTCTTTAGGCAAGTAAGTAATTAAATCAGTATCTATGCAGTGATTCCTGCTAGAGGATGCTGGTAATTATGCAGAAACGGTAGACAGCTATATGTATTTGTACCAGAAATACAAATATATACAAAGCATCGGTGAACATTTGTTTAAGCTTTGCAATTTGAAATGTGATTGCTGTTACTAAAGTCTATTTCTGTTGTGAAATTTACTGTGAATTTCCAGCTCCCATATGTAGCTAATTCGTTCCTTTCTTGGATAATTTGTACAGTCATAAAGGCGTATGGGTGAAATCAAAGAAAACATATTGACTGAAGGTCGAGAGGAGACAGTTAGTACCCAAGTGGGCTGGCACGCATAAAAGGGGCGGGGCAATTGCTGCGCAGATTGATGGTCAGGAAAGTCATAGAGAGTGTGAGTGAGGCAGTGACAGGGACTGAGATGATATCATTACAAGTTCCTGCTGAGCAGTGCATAAGAGAATCAGAGATGAAGGATTGCTCGTGAATGACCACATTATTCATCAGTAGGAGCGGGATTAGGATCGCATACAAGAACCAACCTTATCAGGATTGCATAGGTCGATAGAAGGGCCATGAAATTATCCCCCATAGATCCTGATTGCCTACGTCATCGTTCAAAAAATCTAGCATTAGTAGACATGCACGTATGAGTTCTTTGAGATGGAGGCCATCTTAGTGCGACCCAAATGCCTTTTATTTAGGTTGCGATTCCTCTTTCCCCATTGTTATCCATCTCCATTCTCATTTATAAGCCCCTGAATCGGTCCATTTTTAAGGAATGAGCCATAATTTACCCAGTCATCTGATTTTCATGTTTCCATCACAGGAGAACGCCTTTTCGTCTTTTGAAAATCAAACTCTGAGAATAATACTATATTGTATAATGTCTTCGCTTATGATATAATCTTTCAGCAAATAAACCTATTCCATCTTTGTATGGTTTCTTGAGGTTATCGCATATAATTTTATTGTAAGTGTTAAATCCCTAGTCGATTGGTGAGTAGTTATTTGCCATCTTTACTACCAAAATTCAACCATGTTTCGTTTTAGATTAGTTGAAGGTATACAGGACAGTTCGATGGAAAAAAACTCCCAGTCCAATTGCCATAAAACTTCCAGGGATTGTTCCTTACTAGAGAAGAAACAAATATGTGGGAAAAAAGACATGTTACCATGTTAGTTTTTTTGGTAGAGTCAATTGAAAAAAAACGGTGGTTTAGTACTATGGGAACTTATGAGAAAATGTTTTGTTTTTTTCACGTTTTATGGAATGATAAAAAAATGTCCAGTCCAAATTAGTTTAGGTTTGCTACACTTTTATTTAAAGTCATATCCCACAAATTAACAAAAAAAATCATAATTATCTTACCCCAATCAAAAAAAGTTCGAGACCTGTAAAATTGACTATGTAGTCCACTTTTCGTGGCTGGTCTGGTTGATGCCATTCATTTCACATTAATATTTGTCATTGCACAGCCTTTTAACTCATATATATATATATGGAGTATCATCAGCAGCAGAAGGGGTTTTTGCATCAATATAATTGTGATTATACTTCCCACAGTAAAAAATGTTTATTTGTCATGGCAATTAATCAGGCCCTGTGCGAAAATGATGGAAATACATACATTATAGTTCAACTAGGAGCGACATAGGGCCGTTTTTTCGGACGCACTTGTATACCTTTAATCGTCATATATAAGATCATATGATCTCACAGCAGGCAGCAGGAATAACGTCGATAAGACGATGCTGTGCCATTCATGTGACTGCTTACACTCTTTATGAAAAAAAAGAAGTAAAGGCGCGACTAACTCGTTGGTATCAGTATGTATTGAACTTCCTTACTATGCCTTTCAATACTTCATTGTGGAGCGTTAGAAAAAGGTAAAAGGAAACGTTATCGATGTAATAAGTGAATTTGTAGCAGGTACCTCACCCATTTATCAATTTCATTTCATGAAAGTAATATTCTCTTCTAAGTGCTCTGTGCTTACATTGAGATCATTTTAAAGTTTTTCTTAAAAAAAGCGTTTAGAATTACTAGAAATTCATCTGAACTTGACAAATATTAGATTTGTCCATTTTCAGATAAATATTGTACATAAAACTAGTTTAGCTGTTTGAGTTTTGTGTAGAACAATATCTGACGCCAGTCTTGTGATGTTCGGTATGGGATGTTTGCAATTGAATGTTATGAAATTTTTAATAGAAATTCCATCTGAAGAACATGAACACAGTATTTGGCTTCCTATTTGAAGTGCAAGTACAATGCATCCAAAGCTCCACTTTCGTCAGCAGAACGCAGATATTGGCGTCTTTACCAAGAGTTATTGGATCTAGCTATCTATTGGCATAAGCGACTCTTTGCTTGAAATGACCCGTTCAGTCCGAATGAGGCTATTTTTATCCGTAAAACTTCCAGCCATTGGAGGCTAACCATAATTATCCCCCCTCCGAAGAACGCTCTTTATCTGGCACACAAGTTGAAGCATTTTTACAATGTCGGCAGCAGAAAAACGAATTGAGCAGTAGAATTACAACAAACATAATTCCGCCTTATCTGAATTTTCAATTGCAACTTCCTTAAAATTCCCTCTGGCCGTTTTTCAACTGGTTTAAGATTGATAAATCATCGTATGTTTGATTGAATACGATTATAATCAGCCAACTGTTAAATTGCTCAAACTTAGTTCATTTAGATCAGGCAGATAAGAATAACATGGTCGCTGAATTGCCCCGCACGGATGAGATATCTAACGCTGATGGTTCATTAAATAAGCTACTCTTTTCCCAAATCACTGCAGGAAAAACTTCGCGCTCATTGACGCGAATCCATTAGCTCTGTTGTTTTAAATCGCTACTCTGTAATTTTGTCTCAGCCAATCCATTCCATCATGTTTCTAAGCAACGTTACATCATAATTAGTATTACGATTGCCTCGCTTTACTCCCTTCACAACTCAATCTTCGACTCCGCCTTAATTCCTTGCTATGAGAGGAACCTCTCTCGCGTCATTATGTCTCTAGGGACAACTGTATTGAGCTGTTGGAGATAGGATCTGAGCTAGTCGCAGGGGTGTAGGGCAGATTGTTTACTCCTGTAGCCACATTCGAGTGATCAAGTAATTATGTTCAACCTAGATGAGTCAAAACGTTACATATAGTGTAGTGCTTCTAATAGATGATGTATCGCCGTTGTCTGAAACTTATGATATGGAGACAGAAACCAGATAGTGATAGGGAGCACAATGGGGAACTATCCGGAGCAAATTACCCAATAAAGGGAATGCATAATACAAGTATAATACATCTACTTCATAACATTATATGAACAATTCTATCAAAAACAGACAGAAGAGAACAAGTGATAGTTTTTTCATAGGCCCTTTGCAAATTACAGTGCCCAACTGCTCCGAGCACATAGTGAATTTCGATTCAAAATACTGTTTGAAGTTTATTTGATTTTTAAAAAGTACCTCGATCACTGTTCATAAAAAACATCGTAGAACGCCAACTTTGTTATATTGATGACAAAGAGTTGACCTGGGAACATTTTTGCACGAAGGCTTTAGCACAAAAAAGTTGTGTTCATTCAGTAAGGTACGTAACCAAATGCCAGCAACATGCAACAGTGAATTAATGATTGATAGCGATGCAACGATTATACATGGCTAATTGGATTTCGGGATTACAATACTATCTTTCTACTTTTGACCCCCCTAGGTCCGAACTCAAATTTTAAGGGTCAAATGGCGAGATGTCCGGATGAAAGAGGGGTCTGCATATTGTGCAGTCTAGGCACTGTCCACACTAACAAGGTGACCGGACTTGATTGGTGTCTATCAGTAGAGGTTTTACTGTATGTTTTACACTGCATCTGCAATTACTAGGTGAACTGCAAGACAGCTTCATATTCTCGTTTTGGTCCAGTACTTCCATGTACGAAAACGAGCTCAAATGTATTTTGAAAACACTGGAATCCATTCGATGATTGATGTCCTTTTACGATTTCTTTTATACATATAAAAAATCGAGTAAACATACCGATAGGATAAGTAAACATTTAACTTCTTTGTCTGAGGTTGTTTGAGACACAGCAACTCTATCATAAAACTAGGCCTACATTCTCGACTAAAGAGACCATAACATATTTCGTGTACTACTAAATATTCGTGGATACAACTGAAATAGTTGCTATTGTGTGCTTGAGCATGAATTTGAATTCGATCCCATAAAGTACAAGAGGGTCATTTGAAGTGAGTGATTATAAGTGAAAACATCTCATTGAATGAGTTGGCCATCTGGTTGATAGTAGAGGGCAAAATCCTCGTCAAATTGCTTTCAATTCCAACTTTCTTTAACAGATGTATAGGATTAAAATGGAACCAAAAGGTTGGAAATATTAATGGTAGCTGAGAATGAGCTTTAAAATATGATATTAAATTGGAGAGTTGTCAAAGCCTAAATTAAGAAATATCAACTCTTTAATCGAAATATTGAAAATTAAACACTCTCTCGATGTAGGTGAATGTAGCACTTAATTCCCAATTGTAACTGTATTTTCATTGTAAAAGATCCCCCAATGCACGTTTTGTTATGTTACGTAAAAAATGTGCCTTAATCATTAATGTATACCATCTTGTGAATGCGTGAAACTACTTGTATATTTTGTAAGGTAACCATGTTCTTTCAATTTCTATGTCCAAAGCAAACGTTGCCTCTCGGCATGCACGGAAAGAAGTGAATCTTTTTTAGAAGTGCACTTCCATTTGTGCTATCTATATTTAGAGAGACTACAAACGGAAGATCACTCTATCAGAACATATTCAATTCAATCCATATTCAATTCACGATCGGTTAATACCTCCCCCTTTTCGATTTTATAACTTTAATAATGTTAGTATAACATAGTATAACTTAGTTAGTATTGAAAGGTGGGAAACAGAAACTTTCTTGCTTCCCATTCCGATTGTCATTATCTTAATGATCAATTTCTAGCCCCATGCCGTAAAAACCAAGGATGAATATGAGTGCCGTTATATGAAAATGAGGCCCATTAATTTCATTGACGGTTTATGCCATTCTCATTAATCTTTGATGCAGAATTGCATCAATGCAAAGTTTGAGACAATATCGATGCGCATATAACATTAATGTGACTTCGCATTATCATAGATATGCTTAGATCACAGACGGTTTCCGCCGACAGTCATTAATGCAGACTAAAAGGAATCATTAGTAAATAGTTGATGACAAGCAAAGTTTGCTGTCACTCTATTCCAAAATTCCCGATGAAAGCACTTAGGTCTAATGAAGCAAAACGTCCATGGGAACTAGACAAATGTTTATTTCGTTAAAACTGAGTCAAAATGTCCCAATCGGGAAAGAATGTAAGTTGTAATCTTTAAACATTCATATTAAGAAGTGATCCCTCTAAAAGTTGGCATTGACAAGGCAACATTTCATACTAACCATGGGCTTGGTTATATGAAATAGAATTTGCCAAAGTTGGCGGACAGAACTTATATAGAATAATGAAGAACAAAAGTTAATGTTCCGTTGTTTCTCCAAATAAACGTCAGTCGGCGTTCTAAGTCAAACCTAAGCACTGTTTATTGGCTACCTATTATCAGAGTATGCTACCAGATGATTTTTTTTTTTAAACAATTTTATTGGCAGATATTCACAACAGTGATACGTCTAATCTCCAAGTACAAACGATATTTAACAATCAATACAAAAAACATTATCAGTTTAAGCCATTAAGTACATATCTATTATATCTTCAAAACGTCTGGTATTAAGTGACATTTCATCAATATTACTCTCTCACATCATCATTACCTATACAGATCACTACTACATTTTTTTGTATTTTTAGCCTCAAGAACGAAGAAAAATAAAAACAGGAGAAAACATGATTTGCTCGCAAATATAAAAACAAAAAACTCATTTGTTACACCGATTTTTGACTGTTATACAGCCATTCTAAGCTCATAATTTTACTATCCGTCCAGTATAATTTTACTAGACTCACTCTTCCGTCCCGGTTTTTACAAATTATCTCACATTTTTCAAATGCTGTTTTAGTTTGGGCCACGGTAATATTTTCAAGCGAGGTGTAAGCTTGTTCCATTCACTTGGCCCCTTCGTGTGTGGAGACCTCAGGAATTTCTCGGACCTCAGATTCATTTGGATTAAATTAATTCCTTCCGCCTGCCGTGTGGCACGTGGCATTTCTACAATTTTAGATTGATCTTCCTTGAAATTATACATCAGGTTCATAATTGCAATCTCCCCCCTTCTTTTGAAACTGATGACATTGAGGTCTTCACACATATCTTCCAAACTCCTTTCTTCATTCCAATATACTAAACGAACCGCCCTATTCAGGACACTCTGCATTTTTTTTACATTACTAGCTGTTGCCATATTAAAGAAAACGTTCCCATATTCGGCTAGCGAATAGACATGGCTTTTCACAATTAGTGATGTAATCTTC
Source organism: Sthenelais limicola (assembly GCA_942159475.1). Taxonomy (NCBI): domain Eukaryota; kingdom Metazoa; phylum Annelida; class Polychaeta; order Phyllodocida; family Sigalionidae; genus Sthenelais; species Sthenelais limicola. Next base: position 43,676,887 of record OW804100.1, read on the forward strand.
TTGTTAAGGCATGATCTTAACCTCGCTAATATATTTACTTTCGCCTGAAGAGTGAATCTCATTTTGATAAAGTGACAATCGAAACATAAGAAGGGATCTATAACATATCCCAAATATCTTACATTCTTAGCTAGCTTAATAGCTTTGCCATCGACATAATTTTTACCAATGTTATCAAGGTTAATGCGATTCAATTTGCATTTCGATCCAAGTAATTGCAATTGACATTTGTCAGCATTTAAAATAAGTTTGTTATCTCGCATCCACTTACTGATGGAATTAGTAGAGCGTTGCGAGACAGCAATACAATCATTTATGTTAGTGCTGGTTACTGTCACAGCGCTATCATCAGCATAGATGGTGATGTTTATATCAACCGAAACTTCAACATTATCTCTTACATCTCTAATACATTGGGGAAGATCATTTACATAAATCAAAAAGATTAAGGGGCCCACCAAGCTGCCTTGGGGTACCCCTTTATTAATTAAGACTTCATTGGACAAATGTTTCCCGAGCTTAGTGCATTGGATCCTATCAGTTAGGTATGATGGCTAGTTTAAAACGATCTCACCAGGAAATTGATGTAGCAAAAGTCTGATTCATTCAGCATAATATGAAGCTTGAATTAGAATATATTATCTTCTAATTCAAGCTGGCATTCTATGATAGCACGGAGGATGGTGGGCTTTCATTTCTTCTTGACATTTCAATGATGTCTACTTGTATCCTCTTATTGTGCTGTTAATGTTGGAGGGACTTGAAGCGTTAAACGGTGAATGTGGTTAATATAGTATATCAGCCATGCAATAAGTAAGATGTGCTAAAGGCCCGTGTCCACTTAGTGGCTAACAGATGGAGAAACACCCAGGCCATTTTACTCACCTTGATGGAAGGCACTCATCATTCATCTTTCACCATCCATGCATCCCCACTTGCCCAACTCCCTTCATTTTCTCTTCCGATGCCCCGTCGAGATTATCGGCTCAATGGGCTTGGTTTTTTTAAAAATTTAATTTGAAAATTATTAAACTGACCTTTCATTCTATTGCTGTCAACAGGAAAGAAGACTACATCCGGAAATATTGAGGTGTCACGCGCTCGAGACCATGTGTACGGATCTAAAGTACATCAGAAATCCGACAAAAATAGTAAGAAAATGTAGTTTAGTGAACGAACCCCTGTAGCACCCTTATTTGACTCTTTTTGTTCCGATTTACATCATAAGTCACAGAGGTCAGATGTGTTTCGATGTGCTGAACTGTTTTATTGTCTATCCCTTTTATATTCCCATAGCCTTTACCATTATCTACTATAGTTAGTAGCATGCTTAAACGTTGTCATTTAAAGCAAATAGCCCAATGTCCCAATGTAAATAAAAGCTGCAGCCCCCCTTCCCTGGGAAATATGAAGTCAGATAGGACCTCTCTGCTTTTGCTTGATTAGCACATTTCCCACACACAATCGAAGATGTTTCTACATCTTTTGCTGGAAACCAGATACTCCATGAAAAGAATACCCATAAGCAGAAACATTTGGTTTTGATGATGGTATATTAAGCCCGTTTATTTATTTTGTTAAAAGTGCATACCTTTGCATGATAAGTAGCATTGCTATTTGGAAATTGTTATCTGAATTGGGATTGCCGGTGCGATTCAGAACCTATCATATAATCTAGCCAGTATATGATACGTAGAAGCCTGGATGCTCTAATATTAGTTCACAATCTAATTCTATCTGTGTCTGTAATATAACCTTATAGCAATTGGCCAATCTCCAAAATGATTAACCATCAAACCTCGGGCAGATGAGGCGTTAGCGGACCTATTCTGGTCCGAATGTATAGATGATCCCCCGAATTTTAATCAATTTCAATAATATTAAACATGGACATGAGTCTCAACGATAACACATAATGGTATAGAAAAAGCGAGTTTTCTATTGAGATCCACACGTTTCTCTTCTTCGTTTTCGACAAGATACACAATCAAATGTCAAAATCAAAATGTTAGAACCATTTTAAAGGCTCAAATCTATTATAACATATAAAACCTTTCAAATACCGGTGTCAACTGATATAGTTTTGTGGGACAAAGAAGTAAGAATTTCAAAAGTAAAGCATTGCTTTCACTTCAAATACATACAAGTACACTGTGACAGTGTGAGAAAGAAGGCAACTCGCTCAGTACTAAATTACAGTGTACTTCTGATAAACGGATGCCCACTAAGGACGCACTCACTGTGAACACTGATACATGCACCACCATGTGAGCATCAATGGAACTCTCACTGTAATCGTTAACATGAGCGCCACCACGAGCGATATTGGTAACTATAATTTTATAGTGACTCACTGTAAACTGGATGAGAATGCTCTATAGGGCAAGCAAATGCAGGCCTTGTGCCGGAAATGAATAACTGGTGACATTTGTACCCTTGTGGCATGGCTTGCTCGGGCAAGGAGAAGCAATGATTAGCTGCGTCCTTGGAATGGTCTTGATCAATGTCGTTTGGAGAGAAACACGTGTCAATAAATAAATTAGGGGAACGTTGAAAGACTGCAGGCTCCCCCAAACAACTCGTGAGGCAACCCTTCTGGGGTACAGCAAATCTGATCAGTCTTGTGTTGGTTGTGTCTGCACCGCCTACTGAAAAGTACCGATTTGACGGTAAATATGGCACGAATCCCGCCCGTGTTGGCTACGTTTCTTTCTCCAGGCCGCTCAGAATTGACGGCCAGAATATCTGCGATGACAGGCCTGCATTGAGAAGGAAAATATCCGTCTTGATTTAATCATCTCGACAAGAGTATTTTTCCTGGATTCAGAAGGAGTGCGAGAACCACACCGCCAACTGGAATCCCTTTGAACTCTCCCTCAAAGCTCGATCGACAATGCTCTACCCCAGAACAAGAAAAATGAAGTAAAATCCCCTGTTCCTTCGATTGGAGCTTCCGGATTTGATATGATTAAAAATTGACAGACAAGCACCAAGTTTCATTTTAATCAAACGTCATGGAAACCGAAAATGGAAGGGAAGCTCTTTGAGATACATTTGTAGCTATAACAAAGAAGGGAAATACTTCAATCGGATCTCCCTCAACACAAACGACAGAGTTAGAACGACCTGGAAAAGGCTAACATAGGTGGATTGAATGTTTTAAGAATATCCCATAGCAGACTTTAATTACGTTGGAAGCCTATTATCTTTATAACTCCGAATGTCGATGGAATTAAGAATAATGTTTGGCGTTTACAGAGACGTGACATCGGAGACGTCCACAGTTTATGCTGGAAGCCTTTCCCAGAGGCGAGTGGTAGTATTAATCCCAGTTCATGTCAGGGAACCAGACCCAGGGCCTGAACACAAAGCCTCCCCATCATCTCCAGAGATTACAATACTGATAAGAGCAGGAACATTCTCCCTCAACCCCCGGTCACTGTCCTCTCACTTCAAAACGCCCTGAAGGGGGAATTCATATTACTCACAAAGAAACTAAACAGGTCCAGCACAGCCTCCCCTCGGAGTTACGTATTTGTTTGCTGTCGCTAAACTAAGTACTTTATTGATGAAGACGCCCTCGAGCCTGAACATTACGGGAATGGTGTGCGGATGAAGGACGTCCCTTGACACCTGCTTTCCCCATTATTTTCCCCATCCCTGCTTACGACAGTGGGACGAGTAATAATTATACATACCGTTGGTCAACACCCAGGTTTACGTCTGCTACTATATGTGTGTGTGGTTAATTTATCTTCCAATTACTGTTGTAAGGTGTACAATTAATCTCCGCAGTACAATTATTATTGATAGACGTCCATGATGTAGTTTTGAAAGGAACATTTTATCGTCCACCCATTCTATTTTAAAATGGCTCAATCCTGGATTCTTAATTGGTTGTAAGGCTTCGAAATGAAACTTCGTGGACTGCACATAAGTTTTGATTCATGAGGCAGAGACTGCGATAAAATGTCCCCTGTAGACCATATGCCTTTCCTGAATCCCCTCTGCAATGAGACTGAACGATATCATTGACCTTTATGTGATAACTTACAAAAGATATAGCTACCTCCATTCTGGTTAAGATCCATACGCCACTTCCGCAGCTGCAGTCCGTTCTCTGGCTAAACTAATGATGACCTATTAAAGGGAACTCGTTTCTGTTCCAACTGAAGGTCAGCCAATTCAGAGAGCAAGAGTGCTAAATAAGGGGCACCCACTGGTGTCCTGTCTTTTTTATGGTGATTGTTTTCAATGGTAGGGAAATCTGCACTCTTTTATTTCAGGAAGAAAGGATTTTCTTTAGCAAAATGTTGGCCATATTATGCTGAAGATCCTTGAAGAAAGGTTAATTATGAGTGAAAGGTTTATTTGGATGGATATAGTTATATAGTGTCTACAAACTGTCCATGAAATATCTGAGATATCATATCATATTATATGAAATATCTGAGATAGCATGATTCCCCCAAATGTAACTATAGATAGACAACTATAAAGGCATATTCGTTCCATAATATCTTGTCTCATTGCTCAAGTACTCCCATTTGCTCCAAAATAAATACAATAGCGATGGTTTTCCTGATACAGTTGAAACTTCAGCAAACCCAATCATATCACGTAGAAACTTTTTCAATTGAATTCTTAATAAGCCTAGGATTCATTGATAAAAGATGCATATTATGTCTAGGGGGAAAAGTTTCGCCACCTCCCATTTCGTGTTTGGCATTAACAAAATACACGGTGTAATGGCAAACTGTTAGGTAGAACATCGTTGGATCCTAGTTGCTTCATCTATAAGATACGGAGGCAGATAAAATTACATTGTGCTCCGCAACACTATTTTATTCCAAAGTACAGACTTATACAAAATACAGACTTGCATATATCTGCTCAGAGGTTTGGGCGCTTTGACCCGGTTGAATTTGTTCCTACCAATTTACATTCATAAACCATAATGGGTAACTATTTTAGATTCATGATATATTATTTCAAGGAATGCAAAGCATGTGATATGTAGTGGATTCAACACACAAATTCCAAACTATTAATCATATATAAAGTAGAGATTGCTTCTGGCCTGACTGATCATTTCTCATTCGAATACCTCACCGTTCCCAATCCTCTATTCATTGCCAGGGATTCAGAGGTGTTAACTTAGACTATGAGCTTGCCTAGCAATCAGGTGTATACTATGACAAACAAGTGCCGAGTCAACCTCTTGTGGCCAGTTGGTGTGTTCCATAAATCCTAGCTGGTGGCTAGGGACTTGACAAGAGGTATAAGACAAATCCTTTTTTTACTACATGTCTGCACTCACTCGTCCAGACCTTACAGTCTGGCATAAATATTAAAAGGTATTCCGAGGATAAATATTTCGTTTGAAGGGATCCACTCAGGGAGACTTCAAACAGGTAGTCAAATAAAACAGAAATAAAAGACACATACGTCATATCTATGTACAAGCCTCTGAGGCCAGATATGATAACATTTTGAAATAAAGCAGAATAATGCATCATATGTCTTTTGAGTCTCGGAGATAAATTTAAAGGAATGTTCCAGTACTGATATAGTTACTTTGAAGTATAATGCACAGCCTTGCAACATATGCATGGTCACCTTTCAAACATCGTGTGCTCAGGGTAATATATACAAGGAAATATAGACAGCCCCGGCTACTGGCAGTAAGCTAGAACTATATATGAATGCTAGTCCTTAAGTGGCATGTCTAGATGGCATATATCCTTTGCCTTTCCATGTATATTGGCCACCTGCGCTACGAGAGAGCAGACCTTTGCACTAGGGGACTGTAGATGACGTGGAGCCCTGTAAACTTAATACCATAATGCAAACTATTCTGTCGAACATAAGTGTCATTGTATATTACATTGCTTAAAGTGCTATTGTATATTACATTATGCTTAATGTAAGAATCAAATAAAATGGGATAGAATGGCGAAATACCCCTGTACAATTTATAATAATAAAACGTCTTAATTTATTATTTGTTCCCTAATAGAACAAAGAGGAAGTATATACCAGTTCTTCCATAATATAATACACCTGAAGTGGGCTAAAGTACTAATCTAAAGCCTCGTACAGTATTTATTGCAAGCTATGCGAAGAATTCTTGGGTTACAGATACTGAAAAGACTTTGTATAATATAGGCTAGGAAGATCAGTCAATCGCATTAAAGCAACCATCGGTAAGAAGCTCCATCTGTTCAAGACACAGTCTTGATAAACATTACCTTAAGGAGATATAGATCACCTTGGATAGACATTATATGAGCCATACCAGCTGCATGTTTGCAGCACAGAGTGCACATATATATACGATCGATGGTGTAATTATATATTACATAATGGTTCCTTAGAAGGGAGATCCACTAGGCTTCCCTGGCAGGGCCTTTGGTAGACATCACAGCAAGAAAAATCAATGTATTAAAACGAAGATTTTTAATCGTAATGTTCATCGAATGGCACATCACAAATGGATATATCCATACGACATCAGCAATATAGATCTGTCCGATTTGTCATATAATATCAATAGTGTGTTATGCTGCTTAGGACTAATTACTGAAAATCAAACTTGCTTGATTTTTGGCCTCTGACTGACGTGCTACTGATATATCTGTCGGAGGTGGCTTGCACGCCATGCAGCAAATTTTGGAGCGATGCTAAGCAGTCCTGTGTCAAATGGACCGATTGAATCGCATTGGTGTAATCATCGTTTATCGCAGGAGATAAAATTCCTAGTGGATCCCCGGTCTAATATCAGAAGGCAGAGAGAACCCATGCAACTACTGCATGAGCGGCCGAGACCCCAGCTGCTGCGCATTCAGTAAATGAATGTAACTGTATCATTATGACAGCTGGAATTAGGATTGATTGAATGTGAGATCGGTTATGTCTTGGGTAATGGGATCGTCTTTGGCTGATTCATAGTGATCAATAAGTGTATTCATACGAAGCTTACAAAATTTATGATGGTTCACACGGTGAGTTTACTATCATAAGCTGATTGCTCATAGTCCATCAAGAGATAACAGATCTTACATTGATAAAGACATTTGAGGAACCAAATTTGAAAATGTAGTTTGTTCATCGTAAACACATCAAAATAAGTACACTCTGTTCGAGACCTACTTAGAGTAAACATCAAAGCGACCCAATGGTAACCCTACGGCAAGCCGCTCCAAGTAGATCTCGAATAGAGTGTAGCTAAAAAGTATCTGAATCTTGTTTCCGTGCAAAGAAAGGTTAGAATATTATGTGTAATATTAAAATGAGGCATCAATTGCAATCAGTGTATATATGTCACTATAGAATGCGAATTATATAACCTTCGACAAAAAAAGTGACAAAATTTCATTATCATTTATCAACTGCGCATTTTGACATCTCAGAGAGGAAAATATTAGTATATAAAGGCTATCAAATTTTGATGGTATTTGATTACTCGCCTGACAATTCAATCGGCAATTATTTTAGATGTCTGGGTTAGCCTTATCAATGGACCGTTAACTTTACTAATGATGAAATGCGTATTTCGCGGTCTTCACCCATGCAGTGTGTGGGGGGCATCTGATACTTTTAAATAAATTTCAAATCAGATATTTAATTCCTTATCATCACACAAGCAATTGATTAGCTCTTCATCCTTTAGAGGATTAAATTGTATCGACAACTACACAGATCTCTCAATTATATGGACTTGGTTGGGAGTTTTAAAACTCAATACAAGTCCTACAGCAACTATATATACAAGGGATTGGTGTAAATTGCCTGTTCGATCTAGCCCATAAGCCATTCATTTCTCTATAGTGCTGGCGTATTCAGCGACATTTCGATATTGAATATCACATCGCGTCTCTTTTAGTGGGATATTCTTGAGTCTGAATGTGCTTTTAATCGCCATCGACATGAGAATATATGACCTACAGCCCTTCGATATTTACATCGAGTGCCTATATCATATCGCCTTCATATTGACTATTCATTTAATATAGCCCGATCAATGGGCTTCCTCCTTCTAGTCGCTGCGGGTGTTCTTTGTCATTTCCTCCCTGGCACAACTTGGAGCCATTAGCAAATCAGACTCAGGGAGACGCAACCACTAAACCAACAGGTCACGGATATATATCTCTCCTGCAAGCTCTGACATGGAAGCATCTCTGAAGCCGCTCCGTGAATCTAGTATTTGGAAGAGGGATGAGTATCGACGGGCCTTCAGGGCAATGTCATAAAAACCACGAGTCCGTGCTTTGGGCCTCCGAAGTCAGAAGTTCCTAGCCTGGAGGCTGCTTATCGTTACTTGACCACTGGCTGCTCTTGTGACAACATTGACGGAGGCCTCTAACTAGAATGACCTGTCCCCGGTCATTTCGGGTAAATAACCGCCAGATCTTGCTAGTAATAGCTTTAAAATCCTTTCTAAGGCAACCGGTATCACAAACACCCAACTCACGCTTGCAATTGTGTCTATGGGGTAAAATACAACGTGCCTGATATTCGAATCTAAGGAGGTAAATTATTGCTAATCATATCATTGGCATTTGATTGCATGATTGAGTATTATGTTTTTGGCTCTACACTATGAATTACGCCATTAACAATGTTCTAAAAAGCATAGAAAATAAGTATAGACCTCAACTATAAATAGGCATAGATATTGTGTAGCTAATACTATGTATGAATGTATACATGTACGTGTATGTACGTGTATACATAAGTAAGTGTGAGATTTAGTATAGGTTTGCACTGACCACAGGTTCTTGAAATATAATTTCTTAATTAATTGAAGATCCGATTTTAGGTTGAAGGTCAACCTTGCTCTTGAAAGTGAGCGGTATATGGGTTCCTGACAAAAATATATATCACAATCAACTTGCAGTTCAGCGCTACTTCATGCAGTAGGAATCGAAAATGCGTTAGTCACTGCTTTAAACAGTTCAGGTGGTATAACAATCTAAGACAGAGACTAAGAATATTAATAACCCCCATTTCGGGCCTGTTGGTGCACTGCTTAATTGTGCATAATCCCTTGGCTTCGCCTCGGGATTATGAACAAGGAATGCAACAGCAGCCCCTCAATGCCGGTCATCACATGTACATTGAATATCCCTCAATTGAGTTTTAGAAGAAACTAATATATTGCTGATATATGTTTGGGTTTCTCCTGTATCCAAAGACTATAATGGGGAAACAATTAAAGTAGGCCGTGTTGAATTTCTTATGTTTGGTTAAGCCATATGTAATAGACAATATTCAAATCGTGGTTATTTTGCCAATTATGGGAGAACAAAGAGTATACAGCTGTATAATATGTATATACACATACACAGGCTAATCCTAATTGTAGGCATTACATTTGGGCAATCTGACACGCAATGTTATTTTGTGCATTGGCTATGTACAAGCTGCGTGGAATTGAAACCTTTGTGAAGCAATTTTAATCAATGTCTTCTAGCAAAACCGTAGCACAAGAAATACCAACTCGTATTTGTTTCCTGTAAAACAGGCCCTTTATCTCTTGGAACAAAACTACCAAGACCTTGCGACGACCAATGCATAGGCCTTTAGGCTACTCCTCCGAATCAACATCTACAGAGAATGCATGCAGCCAGGCACCACCTGATAAACCCAACTACAGTTCTTGTACTTTCTCGCGTGATTTGCCCTTGTTCCTCTCTGTTCGAGAACCTCATCAAAGGGCCTGATGCAGGTCACGAGTTCAATCCCTCTATCCTACATTCCATACTGAGGCAATATGTAGAACAAGATGTATCACACGCCCATATCTCTTCAAAGATGCTTCCACAGTATCTCTGTGTTGATATGACACCGTATTGAATTTTTCTACTGCATTTCCCCCTCGTGTTATGCACAATAGTGATAACATGCTGAGTTCAATTCGCATGTGAAATGTTGTGATACACCAGAGATCTAAATCCTAGAACTGCTGATAAAATGTGGTGGTTTTACCAATGTCTCTACAGTAGAAACTTTGTAGGACATATCTAATCTATTTCATAAAGAAAAAGGTTACTATCTGACGATAGAATTTAATTGATACTGTCAGAATACTGACTCCTCTGTCCCAGCCATCTCTCCCACCTCATCACAAGACTGAGAGACATATTACTCGACAGGAAGGGGTTAACATAAGCAATTTGAAGTTCTTTATCCGCCCATCTGGTTTTATGCTAGGATCTAAGAAGGATCTTTGAGAATGAACACTCCCTGCCCTTACGCCGGAATTGTTATACCCGGAGATTCAACACAGTAGATATAAGCGTCAAAGCTCACTTGTATGCGTGCACTGTCCTGATATATGCTACAAGTTTTCTTTGCCCGGACCAACAAGATCCGAATTTACCCTCACATGCAGTGACTTCATATTCCACTGCCTCAAAAACAGTTCTTTATAAAACAACCAGTGCAAGGCTTCCATGTTGAGCCAGTGATCCTTATCGATGACAAAGCTTGGGTGTGTGAGATACAAATGGCGTTTTGAAATATAATTCCTCCACTTAAGTAAGAGCTGAGACTATAGTGAAAGTGCCACAGATAGTGGATGGATGCACTCTAGCTATAGTTGGGCCGACCCTCAAGTACTATACTTAAAAAAGAGCAATACATTATAGTGCATAAAGCACTTCAAGTGGGTAATGCTGATCCTATCTACCCTAGACCATAGCTACATTGGGTAATCCAGCACGCTGGTCACGCCCAGAAATCGATGATTGACACCCTCTGGGTGGTATACGGTGTAGTGTTAATAAGTTCATGTATAACCAAGTACCTTAGAAGTTGATGATTGGGGATCATGAGGTATATATCACGCTGGTAAATCACTGGATAAAAAGACCTTTCCCAGATCATCAAAAATGTAACAGCGTACCGCTTCGCCATCTGTATTGTTTCGACCCAGAGGCTGGAGCAGGCGTTGGGAAGCTCTAAGATATCAGAGGAATTTACCCATGTCCCATATTGAGAATATCAATTATGAATTTGGTTTTGGTCCATCGTCGTAGGTACTTAACCTTAGGTCGACTGTATGGTATAGATTTGACAAGGAATTACTGTATGAGAACGAATGACGGATGACTGTATCTAAATTGCATTATTCTTGTTGTACCCTTAAATCCTATTGAACCAATAACCTGATTATAGAAGTCTTCCTCTCTCCTGAAGACAATTCACCTGATTATTCATTGAGCAGAAAATGCCATTTCATAGCTCCTGAAAGTGAAAGTGGTGTTCCCATGGGGTGTCACCCATTCCATCTCCAGGGCGGACTAATGCTTGGTAGGAGGCCAAGAATAGTATAATAAATGACAAAACCCTTAACGTCTGAAGCCCATCTATTTCAAGATGAATGCGGGCTATATTGAAAGCTTATCCGAATATCTACTCCACTGCCTTAAGGTACAACCAAGGATTTCCATACGCTTCCTGCACTGATGGGTGCTATCTATGGTTCGCGGGTTCCTTTAGTAGTATAGGAAAATGGGACACAAGATATGGCTTCCCTATAGTTCAAGGCCATAAATGGAGCACTTAATGCCTCTTTGAAGACATATGTAACAGATCATAAGCTGGGCTAGATGATGCAATAGATTTCCTTCTCATTGTCATATTTCATTCTGTTACACGTTTCACTCAAATATTTCGATTGATCTTTTAAAAACAGTTAATTACTTTTTTAATTATTAATACCCTTTGCATATTAATCTTACATTAGTTTAAATAATTTATTCAGAGAGATATTTCACAGAACGTATTATTTGAAGTGCATCGGATAGAATTAATCAGACGTTATCGAAATCTGCAAACGTGCGTAAAATGTAGTACATGTAGCGTCAACCTTCCAGAGGTTTACTACTTTAATACAATAATTACTTTAATAACTACTTTAATACAATAATTTATACAAATCATTTTCCATAACTAGAGCCACCTGCGGTACTGTAGATAGATTCTTAGATCAGTATTACCACTTTTATATGTAGACACCAGATTATCAAATTACATCAATTTTAACCATGTAGACGTCTGAGATTCACTTCCTGGGTGTTGTAATCGTAAAGGCCCATTCCCATTACAACGGCCGATCGGTGTACGGCTGCCGCACGGCGAAAAACACAATGTTAAAGTATTAGCCGGCAAGTATCGGCCGGCTGGTCGTGGTAATGGGAATGGACCTTTATATACAGTGAATTCAATCATAAACACTGCACACAACACGTTCCAATCAGTATCTGCATTTTGTATTCCTGTGTCCATTTGTACCTTGAAATACAAACATTCCAACTTTGCTATGGCTACCAAAACATACACGTTGGCCTGATATGAGTATGTCTAGCAGATAGATAGGTTTTCTCGGCGGCCTCAGCGAGATATTGTGGTTCCATATGCCAGCAAAGAAATTGGTACCCCCAAAGTCAATAGAACTCTGTCGAATGGTATTCCAAAGAAAGATGAATGTATCTCGTGTGTCCTTGGGTGTTAGCTATAGGTCGTTCCACCAACTGCCATAACATGTCACAAAATGTTTATTCTCTGCCCATCACAACTTCGTCACTTCTATGTGGTACCCTAACTAAATTAGGATCAAACATGAGATTTATATTGTTTAATACTGACATAAGTATGGCAGCAAATATTATACGTATATATGCTTACCCCCCCCCCCCCCCACTACCCCCATATGGATGGAAACGTCATCAATCTGGCCATATTCCGGACTGTACTTGCTATTTTACCAGGATTGCTATAGCTTGGAATTGTTTTGATTTGCTTCCGTGTCCTAGGGCCAGATATTTGATAATCAAATATTGAATGTGAATATAAATAAATCGCGTAAAACATATGACCAAAGACATGAATCGTCGGGTTGTAATTATTGACATTTATATCCAACGTTTAGGGCTTTTGGTTGCCCTTCAAATAGTGACAGTTCTTTTATTTGATACTTCAGCAATCATAAAAACATCATTTCCTAAATCAAATGTGGATCTCGACCTAATAAAAGAATTGGGATAGACTATCATTCTATCCAAGAGATTTGCTCGTCCCCGATGTCTGCCAAAACCCCACTTCACTCCACTGGTTATATTGTACTATCTCGGCCCTTGGTTCATTCATGTTTTATTCCTTGCCATAAAGATGGAACTGCAAATGCCATATATAACAATGGATGTAAAATACTGCTTTCCATAATCGGAAGTGGCATGCAGAATATGGCCTAATGCATGTTTTATCAAATGAGAGATATTTAATTGTTGAAAGGTCTCTATTTCTTTAGAATCTGAGAAAGAAATTACAGAAGTAGTTGCCTTTGTAATTTGACCAAAAGAACATAGTTTACCAAAAGTCTCAGTTGAACCGACCTGTTCCACATGTTATAAAATGTCATATATATCTAAAATGTCATCTATAATTATAACCCACATCACTATTATCAGTGCTCAATTGGTTTACGGCCTAAGTTGATAGAATTATCGGAACATTCCCTCGAGATGTTCCTCCCAAGAATACAAGTCACATCAAAGGTAAAAATTAAAAGGGGATTTTTCAGGATTGGGGAGAATATTGGATACAATTTTATTAAAGCACTATTTACTAACCCTCCCTACATGGTCAGATTTTCGTCATGACCCGAAGACTACCAGTAAAATCAAGGAATCTCTTATCTCCCCACATGTGTGGCTATTTTAGACCATTCCTTTGGGATCTTTATCAACGAAGTCTTCCATCTGTTAGTTGAGATAACGGGTAAAGTTTGTGAGTTATATTCGTTCAAGAGTCCATCCATCTGGAATGAGCACCACACCTGTTTAAACAAATTTATTCACGTTTCTCTGTGTGTATAACCCATTTCATATTTATGGTGACTAAAGGAAGGGGTAGTTAATGAAAAAAAGAAAATAACTCTTCCTTTTTTAAAAACAAGGCTGCTTAAAACGATCTCCCTCACAGCCTTTTAGTACCTTGATTGACGCACATTCCGCATCTGGGACTTTTCAGCATCGTTGGCCTCTCAGCCCGTGGATCAAAACAACATTTTTTTTACAATCAGACACCCGGTAAAACGATGGCATTCTTGATAAATCAAAGTCCTTTGGTCAGGAAGATCTCTTAAATGTTTTCTTACCAAAGCAAAAATCATTGACTTCTGGCAGATGAGACAGCCTTGGGCTTAAAATGGCTACCGGATGTCTGGTAACCCTGCAAGAATAATGGCACTGAATGTCCTTCTGAAATAATCCAAAAATACAACTCCCCAGAATAAATGGTTTGTGGCCGATTGGTTTGCAGGAAAAAAACACTGTTACAAGCCACTGAAATCAGTGTTGGGTAGATAGGAGGATGGCTAGTCTATATAGTAGTGTCTATAAGCTAAGATTCTCGTGTTGGCCAATATTCTCATGTTAGACTAACACGAGAATTTTTGGCTAAAACACGAGAATGCTGGAGAATAGTGGCTAACACGAGAATGCTGGGTGGTTTTTTTTAAATATTTTTAGTTTTATCACATACATATAATATAGAATATATGATAATGATAATTGCAAAACCAATCCTTGTGATATATAGTTCTAATACCTTCTATATATATATATGTATGTATATATGTATATGTCTACATACCTTCTACTTACATACATTCTACATACAACATTCTATATACAATATAATTCTCTTTTTTTTAATTTTCTTTCGGCATTCGTGATTCTATAATAATTGCGTATGAATGGTTTGATGTGTAGGAGGAGAAGGAGGAAGTGGGGTTGTAGAGGGTTGTGGGTAGGCAACTACCTGGCAGTATGAGAGGGGGCGCCACCAATGCCTCGGAATTTTTATAATTCCAACTATGTTCATCTTTGATTTATAAGCCAATCCGACTCAAATCTCTATCATTAATTCTGAAAGGTCGAAATATATCTTCACCCCAAATTGTGTTCCTGTCAACTTAACAACCTTTCTCATATCATCTATACCTTGTTACCCGGGAGTTAAATATGTTTTTACATGCACATCCTGAGATGGTTTAAGTCATTATACCACTAAGTACAGGTAGACTCGCCATGAAAGGTATGGTCAAGAATGGGTAGGAATTGTTAAGTAGAACCTCTCCCCCCTTCCTCTCATTCTTTCTCCCTTCCCTCTTCCCCTTCTCTCTTTTCCTCTCCCTCCCTTCCCTATCCTTTTTCTCTCTCTCTCCCTCGATCTCTTCCCTCATCACCCTCTCCTCTGCCCACATTATACCATTAAACACGAGAATGCTGGCTAACACGAGAATGCTGGCTAACACGAGAATTCTGCTAACACAAGAATGCTGGGGCACAAGGCACGAGAATTCTGGCTGGCACGAGCGTTTTAGCGCTAACACCGGGATAGCTAGCACTCCACGAACTGGAGTGTTAGCCTTTATGGACACGAATTTAACACAAGAGTTTTACAATTTTGTTTATGAACGATCGTACAAAAGGCCTGTGACTGCCTACCTACGCTCTCAAATTACTATAATGAACAAGAAGATTTGTTCGACTGGGTTCCATGAGAATAACATGAATGTGAAATTGGACTCAATCAAATTTATCTAAAAGAAATAAATTTATGACTCAAATTCATGCCTCAAATCTACTGCACTGATGTTTTCACTTACAGACCATACCGAGCGTTACTATAATCAACGAGAGTAAAATGAAGCCCTGTACCCGTTGCTATAATAGATCAGTTTGACTGGCAGCTAATTCATTTATAACTTAACTGCAGATGAATGTATAAAATGAACGCTACATAAGTTATATCTGTAATGGCCTTGAATAAATACCATACTCTGACTTACGGGTAGAAAAACTAAAAAGTATATATTTATTATTGTTGAAATAAAAAAAAATGTTGTCGTACCAAAGGTGTCTTATTGTATATAATCCTCACGTATATCAGGATGGTAAATTTATAGGCTGACTTTGTCTTTCTTTGTCATATGCCATCCAACACCGCTTCCTACTGATTCCCATGTCCTTCAACTTCTTCTGCCTGCTTCACTATACAAATCTGCCAGTGACACAACATTGGCTGGGGCGATGCGGGAATAAGAAATGAATCTGGCCTCTGACAGACAGTCCACAATTGTTGGCTTATTCCAGAGATAGGACGACTGCCAGTGACTATATTAGGGTATGCATATTTAATATGAATCCGGTCACGATGGCTCTTGATGCCAAGTACAGATTCACTCGCATGCTACAAATTACTTGATGCCCAAACTCTTTTGTTTGTCTATATCCACCAACAAAACCTTACAGGTTCCAGAGATCCCCATCAGAGCTATAAGCCTTAGGTGATGGATTATTGTCCAGGGGATCTGACTTTTCTCTTCTGAAACGTTATCAGAAAGTGGGTTGATTTATTAATAAATCAGAAGTGATATATCATGTAATAAATGCCATTGCCATTTTTCTTTTATAATCATAATGATATTATGGAGTTAATCTTCGAATCATTGAAAGACTCTCAATATATCATACTTATATCATAATCGTAGTGATTAATCCTTGTGGGTGTTCCCTTTGGGAGTTTCTGCCAAAGATTCATACCAAGATTACCCAAGAAAATGCTATGAGTGAGTGAGTATGAATTTACAAAGAAAATACTACATAACTCGAAATGAATAATGCGAATTATAGAATGAATTATATGGGAAGTGACACTCCCAGAAAGTATTCGTTCGGCGTTTCAACTACAGGAACTGGTAGTACTTTATGCCACGATGCATTCACTGCAATTCCAGGGGTTTTCGATGAGAGAGCTGTTTAAAGAAAAATTGCCTTGACTGCAAGATAAATTAATCTCCGGCTTATCACATTTTTTCCTGTGCTACATCTTTGCCTGATAGTTCCTAATGGATTAAACCAATTCATTACTCGGAGAAATACACGTAAATGTCCTGGTATAGTGTCCTTTGGGATGCACATCTACATGATCTATCTTAAGTGTGTCAGTCGATAAGTCAAGAACAGGTTTAGATTTCAGCACAACTATATTACTTGAAGGATTTTCTTCTTCGATTTCATTCTGTTTACTGCCTATAATTTAGTATGTTTTATAGGTTTCCCTCAGGGTCTAGTATAAAAATATGTTTAATCATGGGCGGACATCGAATACTCCCATCACTTATCTATGTATCAGTACTACATTAAATCACTCCTTCATTTTAATCATAGGGAAAAACAACCTACACTACCATTTAATTATAGGATAGTCTATCACAACACACTTTTTCCACGGTGGACTATATAAATGGTATACATCAGCTGTGAAGCAAAACATCCAAGGAGTCTAATTTATTTAGAATAGAAACTCCAACCTCCAACCTCCATGTTTAATGTAGTGCATTGTAAAGCAAACCATAACGGTACTTCTATTACCCCTGTCTCAATACGATGATTATAATCGCATTGTGCAATTCATATGAATCATAAACAGCAGGAAAGTATAAATAATAAATGAAACTTGATATTGGAGGAAGGGTGTACGATGCTGTTCTTCCTGGTTATAATACACGCCCATGTGTCCTGACATAATAATTATGAACAAAAGGGTGAGGATGTTTTTAACTAAACAGAGCTTTTACTCGATATTTTCCTCCATGGTATTTTTCGCCATACCCATTGGTCACCATTTTGCTGACAATGTTCAACAGTGTCTCTCTCTCTCTCTCTCTCTCTCTCTCTCTCTTTCCCAGAGTCAAATATTTGTCACGAGTAGCTGACGATGAATTGCTCCCGCTGCCTCCAAAGGAATGTACATTGTCCGAGGGTACAATGCCCCCCTTTACGTTGTCCCAAGATGGGACTATGCAAATGTTGCTCTGTCTTAGACATACACCATCACTGACAGGTTCTACATTGTAGCTTTACCGTTTGTAGCCCGGTGGCAAATATTTGAATCGTAGATAAATGTCAAAATACCTTAATCTATAGCCACCGATCTCCTGTAACACTGGATCTTTTGCCAGGCCCATTTACATTCATAGGGGGAATCCCTAGTCCAATTTTCACATTTATTGATCAAATAATAAAAATGGACTTTATTTCCACAAAACGGCTTTTGTATTATATATGTCCCCATAATCGTTGAATCATATTCACTCAATACCATTTTATGGCGTGTACTGCTTTTGCCAATTGTCATGTTCTTGGAGCAGGCTATTCAATCCAGCCCAAGGCAACTTTATTTTAATTAAATTGGAGAATCACCTTTCGACAGCCTATCAAGAGGTCAAACCTTGGAGGAAACATCACGGACATCACACTTAAAATTTCCCCAGCCTTAAAGTCACCAGCCAACTGCGACTGGATGGCCATTAGTGGGATTCCATGTTCTCCAGACCTCCTCCTGGCAACCTTCTTTAAATCCCTGACAACAAGTGATATGCACTTACCAATCCTTGCAGCTCTCTTTAGCTAAATAGAGTGGACATACTAGTTGAATATGCATGTCTGTGTAGGCAACAGCAGCAACTATCTCTATGGATTGCTGGACTTGCTTTAAACCAAGTCTTCTATTGCTTTTAAAGGCAATATTGTCGACGTATGGGGAATTCTAGATGCAATACTGAGCTGGGAAGGTTGAGTCGTGATTCATGATAGAGTAGAAGGATAATTTACTTCGACCCTATACTGTTGTAAAACTAGTAACAATAATATCATTGATTTGTCGAATAACAAGGTGCTTCACATCTGACTTACACCAGGTTTTCCAGTGTCTTCTTAGAGTATCTATATTGTATTGACATAACTTCACTCAAAGCCATAAAGGTACATGTGTATTTAGGAAAAGAATCATTACATCAATTTTCCAATCCCTGAATATGTTCAGATAAAGACCTTATTTGCTTGTAATATCTTTTTCGTAAAGCATATTAAATTTTAAGTTATTAGTTCCGAGAGCCTTTTTTCTTCAATTTTTAGAAGGGATCTATTACTTTCTTGTCCGACAACAGCCGTCTATCATCCCAGCTGCGTGGGAGGTCTGAGCAGACAAGATTAATATAAAACTTGCCAGAGGCGTATGTAATAAAAAGAATAAGGCAAGAAAGAAAGTTAACTCCTCCCTGCGATCAAAGGAAAGTGATGCCACAATATTACTCCTACCATTTTATTTATTGTATCAATTTACCTGGTCTATACATAGTTTACTTCGCATTTTTT
Organism: Sthenelais limicola; assembly: GCA_942159475.1. Taxonomy (NCBI): domain Eukaryota; kingdom Metazoa; phylum Annelida; class Polychaeta; order Phyllodocida; family Sigalionidae; genus Sthenelais; species Sthenelais limicola. The sequence continues at coordinate 43,696,119 of OW804100.1, forward strand.
TTACCTATGTTTGTTATCATAATTCTTTTCGATTATATATAACATCAGAATGTAGGCTGCATTTATTCATCGCATGCCATAGAGAACAATGATGAGAAGATGTCTTAACAAGTCTTACATACAAAAAATCCTATCCTCAGAACAGACAGTCCACCCCAGACTAATAGAATTCCAACCTAACCGAACGAAATTCCTATATCTTTTCAAAAGAAATGTATCGCTGTGCTCCTAAGGACCTGGCACAAATTTTCCATTGTCTAGAATATTTTTCCACCGGACTGAGAGAGGCCTCTGAGAATTGAATGCCATGCGGGGGTCGCACTTGCAAGTCTCCTGGCTGGGGGAGATTTGGGAGCCCCAAGGCACCGAGGGCAGACAGTATTACAATTGAGGCATAAACTGACGTGCTCTACCTTTTCCTTCACTCGGGACAATCCTTCTCTGCCGTGCCCTGACTCCCATAGCTTTCAGCCGGCTGGAGTCGAACTAACCCCGGAAGACCGTGACCTAAGTGCGGAGTGATTCGGTGAGTAATGAAGTACACAATGTGTGGGGAAAGCCTTTGTAACCCTAGAAAGCCCCATTATCCTGGTGTGGGCCTTCGCAGGAAATATGTCAGAGAATGCTAATGAGAACAGGCACCTGATACATTATGGATTTTCTAATACCTTGATAAGGTATTATTATAATATGAATTATTTATTGCTATGATTCTCACCGGGTGTTAATACCCAGAGGCCATGGACAGGAATGGGGGAAGAGTTGGGTGTTCATTACATCTGCATTATAGGACTGAATTCATCATTATTCTGCTGTTGTACATATGGTTATACAATAATTTGAAGCCTAATCACCGAGAGAAAACTGCCGCCGGTGAGCGATAATAAGTAAAGTCACCATTTGAAAGGATTCGAATGGGTCATCCAAAAACAAATAAGGACGTTTTAGAAGCCCTGTAGCAAAACCAACCATTCAAAAACCTCCAAAATTGCAGTCAAATAACTTTTAGATGGGTTGAAATAGAATGGAAAAAAATGTAGAAAGTATTTTGTTTTTTACCGACGTTAACTGAGAGTGCAGACCTCTTTAACAACTTGTGGGTCTAAAAGTTCATCAATTTCGAATAAAAGTCAACCCCTTTTCTCTTCTTCTTAAAACTCTGTTTATTTCATGGTGAGCATAAAATAAAATAGGTCATAAGGAAAACCATGGCACTTGGTTGTAATTCATATTCTTGCCTTGCAGGAGGCTAAAGTACAAATATGACTGCTGTACGTGTAGAACGTTCTGTCGTCCAATGTTCCCATTCAACTCGTTTCCTTTCCTGAAAATAATGCGGTATATGCTAAGAAACAGAACCCTACCGACCTTTCCCATTCAGAGGATTTACATGAGTGTTTTTTGATGTACATAGACATGAATATTTCATCGTTTGTAGGGCATCTGACACCGTGATACTATTCTCCCATTAAAACATACCATCTAGGACTGACAGGCAGACTATTCACAAGGTGTATTTACTAAGAAACACAAGCTGTGTCATGGGATTCAAACGTCCCCATTGTATGCCTTGTTAGAATAACTCAAGTTGCTCCAGTGTATTTTACTCGTACATTTGGATAATCCAAAATACTTTAAAAATGAACATATTAAATGTATTTTACATCACCTCACACTCACTTAACAAGTTGAAGCGACTAATGAGTGGGTTGGAGTGATTGGAGGTAAGGCTGCCTGGGTAGGTCAGATGGTAGACCCAGTGTACTAGATAGTGGGTTTGATTCCCATGTAGGGCAGCCAGACCTTTCTACCTGCGGTTGCTAAATTGGTGCCATGACCAGGATTGGGACTACAGTGGGGTTCCGTCCAAACCTGGGAGGGGGTGGCGGGCGTGGAGATGGGGTTTGTACTAACCCAGAGCTACGTTGGTTGGTTTGACAAGAGTATCTGGATAAGAGAGGCCTGGTGGTTCAAATGGTAGAGCCTCTGACATGTAATAAGGAGGTCACAGGTTCAACTTCCAACCAGAGCAACCAGACCTTTTTAACTCAAGTTAGGTATATGAATTTCTTGATAGCATAGGCTAATATTATGAGACCTGTTAGGCAATACCACTTCAATGGGAAGTGGCCTTGGGTTTAATCAAATTCCATAATCCTTTCGTCAAATCAGTCTGTTAGTAGAGGGATACTGAGGTTTTTCTACTTTTCCAAAATGTATTTTACCCACTGAACATGTGAAAAAGCAGAATTGATTAGCAACTATTTGAATAGATGTAAAAAGGAGATTCGATGACAAATGTTGTATCAATGGTACAAGAACGGACTGCAACTGACAAACGGCGGTGCAAAATTTACAATAACCTACATAATGTATCCAAATATCTTTAAATTTTGCTAAGCTTTTATTTTAACTGAGTATACCAATATACTCGGGTGGGGTATGCAAATACCGAAGTTCTACTAGACAACACATAGAAATAAACTTACAGAAACATAGACCTACAGAGTACTACTGTAGGCAAAGCAAAAAAGCATTGCAATGAGTTAGTACAACATAATTGATCAAGCTTAGATATATTTAGATTAGATTCTCCGTTGTAACGAACAGATTTGAAAAGTTCTTTTTTGGCTAACCACAACTCCATTGAATTACCAGGTAACTTTGTCAAGTCCCTTAGTGCAAGATCTGCCTGTAGAGATAAAATGTGTTTCCTGGGTAGGCGTCTGTTTCGCCCTCTCTGCCTGCCTCGTTGTTGGTTCTAAATATGACAAGCTGAATGATAATAAATCCCTAAAGCATGCCTCGGGCAAGGACCAATATGGGGCCAACGCTTAAAGATTTGACATTTTCCTGCTTTCGTACATGCTTCAATCTGTGGTGGCAACCTGCAATGCTCCCTAAGCAAACCGTCAGTGTTCTTGGAGTCAAGGGCAGATTCTGTCACACAGAGGCATTTGTCAATGTTCAGGGCTAATTTGGGACTCGGTAATATGTGACCATTCAGGGCTTATTGCAAGATCCAGGAGTGTGGAATATAGTCCCTGCCTCGATCCACCAGCTTTCGCGTAATCCGCCTGTTGTCAAGGCAGTTTTGAAACTAAACGAAGAGAATTACTTGACGGCCTCGCATGTCTGGAAAGGATTCATATTGCCTCAGTTGTACAGCGTGACTACAGAATATGTCAGATCACATGCATCATTTTTCTCTTGCGACCAATTTGGTAACATTAGTTTTTGACATTTGTAAACGGTAAAAAGTGTATGGAAAGCACTCCCAGTATAAAACCTATATGCGAGAATCGCGCTTAGTAACCTATTGTAAGACATTACCTGAAGATATTGATTTGTTTCTGCATGCTTCTAAAGTACTGATAAGCACTATATACTTCCTAGTTGCCTGGGGAGTGTCCCTTTTTCCCTATACTTCTCACACATCTGCAATACTTTTACAGAGAATCAAGAGTACTTCCCATTCAGGCATAACAAACTAATTAACTATCAATGTGTCTATAAAGGCTACTGTCGCACGAATATTGAGGGGTTTTCCTTAATAAACTTGTAAAGTTGCTCCTAGTTTATACTTCTGAGAGCAGCTCGAGGCGTTGCATGTTTTCATCTGCTAGCCATCTATAGATATGTGTATAATTTACATATCAGTTAGTAAGCATACAATTCATTATTATGTTTTATCATATGGATATATATGTGTATTACAATACATATATGATATATAGACATAAATCTGTACATGTACAGACAGGAACGATATTTACGAAAGCATCCAACAATTTTAAAACTGTACTTTACTGTTCTGTGCTTTTAACTTTATCAACCGCTTATACGGTCATCTAATTTTAGTGTTAGGCGATGTTTGCATCTACTTGCATTCATGACATAAGGTTTCTTCGTCGAACTCGGCTCATAAAATAAACACTTCGTCGAACTTGGCTCATAAAATAGTTTTAATAGTGCGCCGTTAGCAATTTGTAATTACTTTATTACACAGGATTTAGTATTTCAACAGGATTTAGACCAACACCGAAATTACAATTGTGAAGAGTGGACTTTCGTTGACTCGTACTTAAAGACAGTTCGGTTATGAATGCTGCCTGTATATTTTTATAAGTACAAATATTAAGGAAATAGATCCCACACTTGTTACTTCCATTCCGAAGTCGTTACAACCTTTTACACCAATTCATATTAAGGCAACCCTCTAAGATTGTTCATGTTTCCTATAGCTAAATATGACTGAAGTCGTCAAGAAGACAGCTACTTTTCCCAGTCCGTTTTAACTTTATATTGTGCTAAAAATAGAGAACATTCGTCCCGGCGACGTCCAATCGTTTGCTAAGACGCAGTATTTGAACTTAATTCGACGTGGTGGGAATAGAGATAGCTCTGTGTTTGTTCTCTGAATTACAAAGGGCGTTAAACCTGTGCGGAGGTCTTCTACATCGCCGTACTACTTTGAAACGCATAAGAAAATGTGTTTTTCTTTAACATGAGACGATGCGAGTTCGGAGTTTGATGGAATTCTCCAACAGAGCGCGGTGAGCATTAAATCCTGAAGAGTACATTCTATATCATATATAATATATATATATATATATATATATGGTCAAGTCTCACGAAATGTGCCCACAGCCTATATTTAGCATTATTTGCCCCGTAACTCAGTAGCTTTAACATTTACAAGCAAGTACATCATTTCGCTGCATTGGTATTGCATTGAGGAGTCCTGTCATATATACATTTGTATATGTGGGATCAATATTTCTATCATTTAACCCCCCAAAACAGTGCTTTTCCAATATTTCCGTGATTACGTCGCAGGTGTTTAGGACACTCTCACATTAGGACAAAATACACAAACAACCTCTTTATATATAATATACTAAAGAGGTCGCACCACTCTTTCCAATAAGGCATTGGAGAATGTTGTGCGTTGTTTTAAAGACAAACTATAGCCTTTCATGGAAATTCAATGGAAAGTGGCTAATTTCTTGAGTGATTACGTCGCAGAAGTAATTTCTTGTGCTTTTTTACATTAAACAACAAAACCAATCCAATATAAGATTAAAATTATCCATTCAGTAATAGCCTTCATTCACAACAGTTTCCCGATTCTACTCCTTTTATCCTGTGAATAGCATAGACTTTATGCGCGGGAAAAGGTACTGCGTGATTACGTCGAAAGATGGAGCCACTATCGTTTTTTGTGAACAGCGCCTCTTGAGTGCAGTGACAAGCAGAAGAAGCACCAGCTGCCGTCGCCGGGACCCAGTGCATCGATCACCGTAAGCAATTAATCTGACATTTTTTTAATTCAACAGGTTTTAGCGAGGTGTCTCATGAAATGTTTTGGTAAAATTATATTTCTACAGTCATAGTCCATTGTCAGTATGCATTGTTATCAGAAATTCATAACTTGGTCCAAGGTAAACATAAACATCGGCGACACCTATGGCTATACTAATACGCTAAGATCGATTGTTTTTTTGATGAGTGGTTATTCCGCTAGTGGGAGTAAAACTTAAAGTTGATAATGTAATTCCCGCTCCTCATATGCATAGCTAGGGTAGCTGTATTATAACCTGGCCTAAAGTTAGGACTGCACAGCTATATTTATAGGCACATAGTTTGGGATCCTATGTCTGGCCTAAGTCAACTTCAGAGGCTCCAACCTGCAGGGCAACTGAGGTCGGGAGACATTGCTGTGTGCCGTGCACTGCTCAACCAACCCCGTCGCTTCAAGTGCCATCAGTGGCGGCAGTGTCAGTGCTAGTGATATGACATTGTTTCATGGAAATAATTGATGTATATATATGGTCAATTCCCACGAAAGTGGTACAAAAGCATTTTTATGGATTTTTCATCCTAAATTCTTTAGGAGCCTTTTCACAATAATTATACTTTATTCATGGCTCCAGTCTCGTCGATCTGAATAAATGGGTACCACATTTTGATGCCATGTCTTTGCTAATATCATTTCACTTTCTACTAATTCCACTATAAACATGTAACTTGAGGAAATTATTGGGTTTCGTCATGCACAGGGAGGTATGAAGGTTAATGGGAAGACGCATAATAATGTTAACAAGGAAAACAATTTGAGCGGGGTTGTAATATTAGTAACATAAAGACATTTGAAAAAAACAAACTGTAACAGTGTTTCAAACTATTATTTAAGTGGTGGGTAAAGACTTCAATTTTGATGGAATATTATTTAGCATGAAGAAATATTAGGGAATAGTTAATGGTTTCACCAGAATTTTAGGGTTACCATTTATTCAAGATTTTATTTTCATAAATCCCAGAAAAGCAGACTGACACTGCATTTTAAACTAAGCGGTTTCAAGGTTATCTACTCATATCTATATCAATATATATATATTATATGGAATGGATTTAAGCCCAAAATGATGCTGATACTACTGGGGATTTGTACAAATGTTTGTTTATTAAATATTTGCAAATTTCTCTCATATAGTGAGAGATTACTTCAGTTTTGTTACCTAATGTCATTACAATTACTCCAGTATTACTTTGCAGATGCCTGCTAAATATATCAAATCGGCAGCCCAGAAGGAAAGAGATAGGAACTATGCCCGCGAGCGCCGTGCCCGCAAGAAGGAAAACCCTGAATGGCGGGAAAAAGAGACAAAACGTGTCATGGTAGGCCTATGTATAAGTTATTTGTGTCAACTGACTTTGATATAATTCTTATGTTTCATATATTGCAGCCTCTGTCCATAGTTATAAAATAATTGTGTGGTTAAAATAAAATTTAGTATGAGTATATTCTGTGAATCTAGCTGTAAATGAGGAAAACAGAATTTTAGAATTAAATGATTCTATGCCATGTCATTAATTCTAACTTTCATCTCATCTTATATAATTTTATACAGACATACTTTGTGCCGGCTGCTCAGAAGACCCAGCAGGCGAGAGAGGCGAGAAATTTGTATATGCGTGAATGGAGGGCTGCACAAAAAAAAGAAAATGAGACCACCCAACAATTAAAAGCTGGCCAGCGAGGCCGAACCATGGCTAGAGAAGGTATTTGCTGTTAGGAATATAGTCTGTATGTCAGAGAATCCTCACAAATCATTATTTGATTCGCATTGATATGATTTCTTTCTTACAGGAGCTCGGAGGTCAAGTCGGCAGAAGGGCGACCCTTCCCCTGAATTAGCCACCCCAGCAGCTGAGACCATTCATGATTCTGGACCAGAGTCGGCCTCCCAACCTATATCCTGCCCCAAAGCATGGTATTTTTAATTTATTTATTCCTTACACTTCTAGGCTACTAGGATTTTTATTAAAACTATATCAATTATCAGACATCGCAAAACCATCCAGTCTGTGGTCTGTGACATTTGAAAGATATGTCAGACCTGTGAAACTGGTCCAACTGTCCAGTGACAACTGACATCTCTGTTGCCCCTTCACCCCAGCATGAATGAAGCAAAACACAAACCTGTCCTAATAGTTTACGTTATCTAATTTTCAAAGGTGAAGCTTTGGCGGACTGGTGAAAGTTCCTTTTCACTACTGGTGAAAGTTCCTTTTCACTGGTCCAGTGTTTTTGTCATGTCTGCTGCATGGTATATATTATGTTCCATTTCACTCACTCTCAGGAGCTAGGTTACTTATTCTTTTATTTATTCTTCACATTATTGGCATTCATGTTTCAAAATATATTTTTGTGATCTCATTCTCAGGTGCTAGGTTACTTGTTTATTTTGCTTGAAATTACATGGTTTTTGTTGTTTTCCATTCTCACAGCAAAGCCTCATCTACCTCAGAGACTACTAGACCAGCTGGAGATGGTGATGGCAATAAACGGTAATAATATTTTTGCCATTTTACATATCTTTTACTCTGAAAACTTTCATTGTATTCAATATTCTTTTATTTAGTCTTCACATATTGGCATTCATGTTTCAAAATATATTTTTGTGATGTGAGTTGTTAATGTTCTATTGCCTTATTTGATATTTTACATTTCTACTATGACTTCTGTCTTGGTTATTTTCCAGTTCACTCAGGCCCCACCCTATGCCCCCATCTCTATCCTAATGTGTCATCCATGAACGTTTTGGTCGATTCGAATTCCAAGATTTAGATATTGTACCATTATTTGTTCACTTTTAGCAATTGATCCTTGCATTTTATATTTCATATATTCATATATCCAACCATTAATATAGCTATAAGATACATTTGAAGAAAGTGTTATATAATAATTTAAGAAAGATGGTGCTTCATTGTAGTATATATTTTATATCATATGGAACTTGCAGAATTTCTATGCAGTATATACAATGTACAAGATACAGCTGATTTTTAAATTATTATAGGTACTGGCTACATATATCTGTTTAATATATATAATACAGAAACTTCACCTATTTGAAAGATACATGTGTTGTTATTTTTGTTATCAGAAAAATCCTATGAATCATGCACTGGGGGTTTTGTTTTCAGCGCGATGATTGCTAGGCCATTTTATAACAAGATACGCTCGCTTAAGAGGAGGCTCGATAATGCAACAACAAAAGTTGCTGAAAAGGAAGAAGAGGTCCAGAATTTCAACAATTTGCTTATGAATCAAAATGATACAGAAGTAAAAAATAAAACTAAATGTAATGTACAAAATAAGAAAATAGGTTTGGTGGAGGGAGAGATAAATTGGCCAACACCAAGAAAAGCTGCCATAGTTCTAATGCGCAATTCCGGGGCTTCCCCATCACAACACCCCGAAGTTACCAAAAATCTGACTGCGTTTAACGTCCTGACGAGCCAATTAAAGATGAGTGATAAAAAGGTCAAGTCACAAGTTCTGTCACAACCAACCTCAGGCAGAAAGGAGGTTAAATGTGCATCCCTTTTGGCAAGCAAAATTGGGGTGAGCAGGAAGGGGCTTTTTAAAGAAAGCAAACCTCAAATAAGGAGAAAAACCTCTTATGTCCGAATATGTAAACTCGTCAGGGCATTTGTAGACAAGCCAGAAAATAGTGTCATCCTTCCCTCTAAGCGGGACAATGGTAAAAGGGCGTTGAATGATACAAAAAGAAATCTTTGGAAGAAATTCAAGGATGAATATCGCCAAACCCTGTCATTTGCATCCTTTGCAAAGAAAATCCCCGCGTCTTACAAGTCAATTAAAGATGCTGAACGAAGACAGTGTCTTTGTATAAAATGTCTCAATTGCAAACTCAAAATTAAGGCCATTGTACAACAGCAACCGCAGGGGACAATGATTATTAAGACCAGCACTGCAGAAGAATTCCTTAACTTTGGAGAAAAAGAGATTATGACGCTCATCGAAGATATCACAGAAGAAGATGTTCAGTTCCAGGAATGGCGTTTGGTTGAGAGAGCCACTCAGAAAGGAATGCTATTCAAACAACCACAGAGACTCAACCTTAAGCTTGAGAAAGAGGATTTTTCCCTTGTTTGCATGTATGAATTTGGTCTCATGCGTCAGCATATCATTCGGATGAAAAACCAATTTGCCGAATTGGATCGCTTGAAGAATAACCTAGACCAAGGTCACTGTCTGATCCATATGGACTACAGTGAGAATTTCTCGTGTTGTTTCCAAGATGAACCTAGCGTGGCTTTTTATGGCTCAAGCCAAATAACGATTCACCCCATGGTGGCCTATATGCAGGTGAAGGGCAATCTGATGCATAGGAGCTTTGTAGGGGTCTCTGGGGAACTTTCCCATTCTGCTGGGACAACACTTGCTTTTTTGAAATTAGCCATTCCTGAGATGAGAAAGTGGATGCAAGATCAAGGTAATACCTTAAATGCCATACATATCTTCACTGACAGTCCATGCTCACAGTACCGAAACAAAAGTGCCGTTCAGATAATTTCACGCAGCAACAAAATCCTTGAGACTCCTATACAATCTTGGCAGTATTTAGAGGCAGGCCATGGGAAGGGCCCATGTGATGGTATCGGTGGGTCAGTCAAGAGATCGGCAACTATTGCAATTAAGAAAGGATGCTATATCAGCAACGCAGATGAGTTCATGGAGTGGGCAAATGCAACTGTAAGCACCTGTCACTTTGTTCAAGCAAAACTAGCTGATGTGGTCAGAGCAAAAACTCAGGTTGCCAATGCTCCTCCAGTGAGAGGGATTCAAAAGTGCCACACCATCCGCCATTATGGCACAGCACTCTACCTAAGAGAAATGTCATGCAATAATGACTGCTGCAAGACACGCCCATCATGTGATGGATGGACCAAGACAGATGTTGGCGTAGATGCAAATGAAGAATTGGCAAGGGAAATCTTTGGTGAACAGCCAGAGCCAGATTATTATTTGACCCTCACTGGATGCCAGTCAGAATCTGACAGTGATTCAGACTCTGAGGAAGATAGTGGATCGGAATCGGAATATGAGCTTGTCACTGATGAAGGAGATGGACAGACACAGGAAATGAACAAGAGCATGGATGAAGAATCAATGAGTGAAGAGCATGGAGAGATGAAAACAAATGAAGTGAGAAGTATGAAGAGAAAGACAAAAGTAAGTCCAGAAAGAAAGGAGAGGAATGAGAAGGAAGACCATGTAGTGATTGATGAAGAAATGATGGAAAAAGAAGAGAGGATGACTGATAAACGGGAATGTGGAGAAATGAAGAGGAAGAGGGATGCAGGGGAACACCAGATAGTGATTGATGAAAAAAATATTCATGAGGCAGAAGATGAAGCGAAGAATGTGATGACAGAAGAAAGAGAAGGTAGCAAGACAATGAAGGTGATGAATCTGGAGGAAGATAAAAACATGATTGATGACAGTGCAATGCAAGAGGATGGCCCCGGGGCACTGAATGGGAATGAAAAGGAGAAGATGAAGAAAAAGAAACAAGGAGCTAGTGGAGAGAACAAGAGAAGAATACCCCAGAAAGGTGATTTTGTAGCTGTTGTATTCGGCAACAGTTGGTATATAGGCAAAGTTGTTAGAACTGACTTTGCTGAAATTGACCCACTTTTCATCACTTTCATGCGGTGGAGCAGAGGCAAGTTGAGGTGGGGGCAAAGGGATGAGATGTGGGTTGCTGTGAAAGATGTAATTCAGACCATAGAAGCACCCAAATCACACCCTTCAAACAAAGGCCTATTTGTCATGAATGAAAAAGTGATTAAAATGATTAAGGCCAAGTTCTTGAAGTTAATGGCGTTGTGCTAAAGATCTCTCCTTCTGACCAGGCTTTCTTTGGTAAAAGCATTAAAAGTGTTGCCCTGCTAAAAATCTGAATTAAACTTTAAAGTTGATTGTATTGATAAGATGCAATTCTGAGCATCTTCTTTGATAATGTTCTTAATGATAACAGGTAAAAGCATTAAAAGTGTTGCCCTGCTAAAAATCTGAATTAAACTTTAAAGTTGATTGTATTGATAAGATGCAATTCTGAGCATCTTCTTTGATAATGTTCTTAATGATAACAGGTATGATCACAATAAAGAGATCCTGCTGGTGAAACAATAACAGGTCCCCAGATATTATATTTGAACCCTAACAGCTCACAACAATGAATATTCCTATATCTATAAATTGTGGAATAATAGGATGAAATAATCATTTAAAAATAAATAGTTATCCATTTTAAAAGTCAACACAAATAATGCCGCCTTGCATAACAATATTGTAGACTTTATTTTCCATGACTTCCGACTACAAGGTCTGTTTGTGACTCGTAAAAATAAATGACAGTTGCATTGCATAATAATGAATCGTAAAATGGAGGATTTGTTGTGCCTTAAATGCTGTCTGCTCAAATTTCTGAGTAGTGGTAGAAATAGCGGTAGAAGTAGCGTGGCAATAGCACCCATTCCAGTTACTTTCAGTTGCATGTTCCCGCTTCTTATGAAATGGAAGCTATAGACTGTCAAAGTAACGGGAGAGGTAGCGGGCAGTGGAACCCAGCCTTAAAGTACAATTAACAAGTACACATCTTCGTCTCAATGAAAGAATTATGTTAGGTCGTCAAATATAGGTATGGAAATGGCCAGTGTCAGGAACAACCATCGACGGAAAATAAATATATGGACGTCTAATCTAAGCTTGTCGAATTAAATCTAACCAACCTTTTTATTAGTAGACCTATATCTTATAAGATTTCATCGATCGCACACACATGCTGCCTCATGCTGTCGCCATGTTTATGTTCTGGTCATGTACACAAGGGGCCTTGTCAGGCTTATAGTGCCGATCGCTCATAGCAACGATAATAAGCATAACAATATATGACACCAGCGACTGAATATAAATGTCTGAGAGTTTAATCTAACCTTGTTTTCAACCTCATATGCAAGGATTATTGTGTAAAATCATTGGTTTGTTCTAAACAACGCATCAAATGTTGACGCGAGTGGGATCGCTATGCCTATGCTATGGCCGGCAACGGCAACAAACATCATCACGGAGATTCCCTTAAAAACACTTAAAATCGCATTATCGAAAGGAAATAATTATTTAAAACTCTAAGTATAACATGTATAGAAGCTATCCGATTGATGATTATTTTCAAAATTCTTCGAAACGTTCATAATTCCGAGTTCATTTCAATGATCTGGCCTGACGAGGGATATACGGTAGAAATCGATTCGCGCATGCGCGTCAAAATTTGCTCTTCCGGTTGGTTTGTTCATTAGTTTGCCACTGGGTGTCTCTCCTCTCAAGCGATCATATTTTCAATGTTTTGACTGTCAATTCCTATATGTGAAATCAACGTATGTATTCTAATGCCTTGACCTGAGTTTAAGACACCGTTTTTTTTCATTGGATGAGCATAGGTGACTATATAAGAAGCAGAGACATATGGATGTATTAGGTTGGTAGCAGTGGTGGGCTCTCCCAAGCACTTGAATTGAGTCAGGAGGGGCCGAGAGGCACCTCTCTGGGTACCACTCGGGGCAGCTCTCTGGGCAGCACTCGGGATGACGGGGCAGCACTCGGGATGACGGAGGACGGGAATGACCGGGGGGACGGGGATGGGGACGGGGATGGGACGGGGATGGGGATGGGGATGACGGGAGGAGGAGGCGGAGGCGGAGGTGGAGGCGGAGGCGGAGGCGGAGGCGCCAGATTGGATCTGGCGAATTTGAGCACGTAAATCGGGAGGTGAGGAGGGCGGCAGCATGGGGCTGGGCAGGCCAGCAAATGGCAGAATTGCCGGGACAAGGTCCGAAGGGCAAAGTTATAATAAAAGTTAGGTCGTTCAAACGACCTAACAAAAAGTAGAGAGGCATTAAAACAACAAACTGATGCATGGGAGAACATTGTCTATATTTGCAATTTACTATAATTTAAAAAAATCTGACTTTTATTACTTTCATCTAAAAGAATGCTAGAAAATAACAAAACCTATTTTGAAGCACAAGAAATAAATAAGCGTGGAATGTATTAAACTCCAGAGATATCATCTAACATTGAACACTGGTATAGGCCCATTTCGATATTCATTATTCATTATTAGATTCATTATTAAGATACTTTAATATAGGAAAATGAGATGTTGGGCCATTGTAGAGGATGTCTGTCATGCAAGGTAGGATATTCACACAGTGAAGATGGCATCATTTATTTTTTCTCCCAAAATGATGTATGTCGAAATTTTTTCAATGAAATAAATAATCATAACCATAAATATTCGGATTTGATTTCTGGCCTCATTAGGGCCAGTCTTATAGTTAGAAATTCAAAACATTCATCTAGACAATACTGACGAGTCATAGAAAATTGATCGTGGATTCCAGGAGATGTCATAGTAAGTTATGCAATACAGTCATCCCAGATGGTCGTCTAAGACATTGAAGAATCAATCCAAGAGATTACATATTGTTATGGAACGGGGGCTATGAAGCTATTTGTAATATATCCAATAAAAATGAACGACAATATTTCATAAAGGAACCCATTGATATCCTACATGCAAAAGTAAAGACTACATGTACGCTTTGGCAGACGTGGTTGAATAAAAATATGTGAGCATAGGAAATGGACAAGTTACAGTGAAGGAGTTTTGTTCTTGAATTTTCTTCACAATAACAACAATGGACTTTTTAATAATTATATCACAAAACCTTACTTGATTAAATTATAGCTTTGGATATCTCATTATTGTAGGTGAAGTCAAGAAACTAATTTCCTGCGCAATGGCATTCACAAAACTCCTAATTTAAAGAACAAAATCAAATAAGCAAGTTATACATCCTATATGCAGGGATATTGATGTACTTAAATGAAAAGGATATTTGCGACGTAATCACGCAGATATATAATAGGCCATGTGATTACGTCGCATATTTCTGACAACTCATAATCAGGAAATGCTACAATTTAAGAACAAAAATAGGTTTGGCACACATTGAGGATATATTATAGGTCATGCCTATGAAAAATTATAGTCATTTGTAAAATATTCTTTAGATGGTGCTGAATATAAAAGGGGCATGTATGGAAAACTGTTGTGAACTATATAGGTCGTATCTTGGTGTTCCTGTAAAGATAACTTAAAAAATAACTCAGCATTGATTCTATGGCTAATACTATTCACTGAAGTCTTAATGTATAGGACAAAAACGAAAAATGATTGAATTATTGATTTAATCATGTAAAATATGGATATCGTGCAGAAAAACGGGTCTGCGACGTAATCACGCCCCTTAAAAGACCCCTTAACTTAAATGTCTGTAACTCTAAAACCAATTGTCCAATTAAGTAGCAAACTGAGATTATTAGCCCCTAGTACGTACACCCTGTCTCACACAAGTATAAAGCCATTTGGAAAAAAATAATTTTAGACCCCATTTCAGGCCCATTGGGCACATTTCGTGAGAATTGACCATGGTCAAGTCTCACGAAATGTGCCCACAGCCTATATTTAGCATTATTTGCCCCGTAACTCAGTAGCTTTAACATTTACAAGCAAGTACATCATTTCGCTGCATTGGTATTGCATTGAGGAGTCCTGTCATATATACATTTGTATATGTGGGATCAATATTTCTATCATTTAACCCCCCAAAACAGTGCTTTTCCAATATTTCCGTGATTACGTCGCAGGTGTTTAGGACACTCTCACATTAGGACAAAATACACAAACAACCTCTTTATATATAATATACTAAAGAGGTCGCACCACTCTTTCCAATAAGGCATTGGAGAATGTTGTGCGTTGTTTTAAAGACAAACTATAGCCTTTCATGGAAATTCAATGGAAAGTGGCTAATTTCTTGAGTGATTACGTCGCAGAAGTAATTTCTTGTGCTTTTTTACATTAAACAACAAAACCAATCCAATATAAGATTAAAATTATCCATTCAGTAATAGCCTTCATTCACAACAGTTTCCCGATTCTACTCCTTTTATCCTGTGAATAGCATAGACTTTATGCGCGGGAAAAGGTACTGCGTGATTACGTCGAAAGATGGAGCCACTATCGTTTTTTGTGAACAGCGCCTCTTGAGTGCAGTGACAAGCAGAAGAAGCACCAGCTGCCGTCGCCGGGACCCAGTGCATCGATCACCGTAAGCAATTAATCTGACATTTTTTTAATTCAACAGGTTTTAGCGAGGTGTCTCATGAAATGTTTTGGTAAAATTATATTTCTACAGTCATAGTCCATTGTCAGTATGCATTGTTATCAGAAATTCATAACTTGGTCCAAGGTAAACATAAACATCGGCGACACCTATGGCTATACTAATACGCTAAGATCGATTGTTTTTTTGATGAGTGGTTATTCCGCTAGTGGGAGTAAAACTTAAAGTTGATAATGTAATTCCCGCTCCTCATATGCATAGCTAGGGTAGCTGTATTATAACCTGGCCTAAAGTTAGGACTGCACAGCTATATTTATAGGCACATAGTTTGGGATCCTATGTCTGGCCTAAGTCAACTTCAGAGGCTCCAACCTGCAGGGCAACTGAGGTCGGGAGACATTGCTGTGTGCCGTGCACTGCTCAACCAACCCCGTCGCTTCAAGTGCCATCAGTGGCGGCAGTGTCAGTGCTAGTGATATGACATTGTTTCATGGAAATAATTGATGTATATATATGGTCAATTCCCACGAAAGTGGTACAAAAGCATTTTTATGGATTTTTCATCCTAAATTCTTTAGGAGCCTTTTCACAATAATTATACTTTATTCATGGCTCCAGTCTCGTCGATCTGAATAAATGGGTACCACATTTTGATGCCATGTCTTTGCTAATATCATTTCACTTTCTACTAATTCCACTATAAACATGTAACTTGAGGAAATTATTGGGTTTCGTCATGCACAGGGAGGTATGAAGGTTAATGGGAAGACGCATAATAATGTTAACAAGGAAAACAATTTGAGCGGGGTTGTAATATTAGTAACATAAAGACATTTGAAAAAAACAAACTGTAACAGTGTTTCAAACTATTATTTAAGTGGTGGGTAAAGACTTCAATTTTGATGGAATATTATTTAGCATGAAGAAATATTAGGGAATAGTTAATGGTTTCACCAGAATTTTAGGGTTACCATTTATTCAAGATTTTATTTTCATAAATCCCAGAAAAGCAGACTGACACTGCATTTTAAACTAAGCGGTTTCAAGGTTATCTACTCATATCTATATCAATATATATATATTATATGGAATGGATTTAAGCCCAAAATGATGCTGATACTACTGGGGATTTGTACAAATGTTTGTTTATTAAATATTTGCAAATTTCTCTCATATAGTGAGAGATTACTTCAGTTTTGTTACCTAATGTCATTACAATTACTCCAGTATTACTTTGCAGATGCCTGCTAAATATATCAAATCGGCAGCCCAGAAGGAAAGAGATAGGAACTATGCCCGCGAGCGCCGTGCCCGCAAGAAGGAAAACCCTGAATGGCGGGAAAAAGAGACAAAACGTGTCATGGTAGGCCTATGTATAAGTTATTTGTGTCAACTGACTTTGATATAATTCTTATGTTTCATATATTGCAGCCTCTGTCCATAGTTATAAAATAATTGTGTGGTTAAAATAAAATTTAGTATGAGTATATTCTGTGAATCTAGCTGTAAATGAGGAAAACAGAATTTTAGAATTAAATGATTCTATGCCATGTCATTAATTCTAACTTTCATCTCATCTTATATAATTTTATACAGACATACTTTGTGCCGGCTGCTCAGAAGACCCAGCAGGCGAGAGAGGCGAGAAATTTGTATATGCGTGAATGGAGGGCTGCACAAAAAAAAGAAAATGAGACCACCCAACAATTAAAAGCTGGCCAGCGAGGCCGAACCATGGCTAGAGAAGGTATTTGCTGTTAGGAATATAGTCTGTATGTCAGAGAATCCTCACAAATCATTATTTGATTCGCATTGATATGATTTCTTTCTTACAGGAGCTCGGAGGTCAAGTCGGCAGAAGGGCGACCCTTCCCCTGAATTAGCCACCCCAGCAGCTGAGACCATTCATGATTCTGGACCAGAGTCGGCCTCCCAACCTATATCCTGCCCCAAAGCATGGTATTTTTAATTTATTTATTCCTTACACTTCTAGGCTACTAGGATTTTTATTAAAACTATATCAATTATCAGACATCGCAAAACCATCCAGTCTGTGGTCTGTGACATTTGAAAGATATGTCAGACCTGTGAAACTGGTCCAACTGTCCAGTGACAACTGACATCTCTGTTGCCCCTTCACCCCAGCATGAATGAAGCAAAACACAAACCTGTCCTAATAGTTTACGTTATCTAATTTTCAAAGGTGAAGCTTTGGCGGACTGGTGAAAGTTCCTTTTCACTACTGGTGAAAGTTCCTTTTCACTGGTCCAGTGTTTTTGTCATGTCTGCTGCATGGTATATATTATGTTCCATTTCACTCACTCTCAGGAGCTAGGTTACTTATTCTTTTATTTATTCTTCACATTATTGGCATTCATGTTTCAAAATATATTTTTGTGATCTCATTCTCAGGTGCTAGGTTACTTGTTTATTTTGCTTGAAATTACATGGTTTTTGTTGTTTTCCATTCTCACAGCAAAGCCTCATCTACCTCAGAGACTACTAGACCAGCTGGAGATGGTGATGGCAATAAACGGTAATAATATTTTTGCCATTTTACATATCTTTTACTCTGAAAACTTTCATTGTATTCAATATTCTTTTATTTAGTCTTCACATATTGGCATTCATGTTTCAAAATATATTTTTGTGATGTGAGTTGTTAATGTTCTATTGCCTTATTTGATATTTTACATTTCTACTATGACTTCTGTCTTGGTTATTTTCCAGTTCACTCAGGCCCCACCCTATGCCCCCATCTCTATCCTAATGTGTCATCCATGAACGTTTTGGTCGATTCGAATTCCAAGATTTAGATATTGTACCATTATTTGTTCACTTTTAGCAATTGATCCTTGCATTTTATATTTCATATATTCATATATCCAACCATTAATATAGCTATAAGATACATTTGAAGAAAGTGTTATATAATAATTTAAGAAAGATGGTGCTTCATTGTAGTATATATTTTATATCATATGGAACTTGCAGAATTTCTATGCAGTATATACAATGTACAAGATACAGCTGATTTTTAAATTATTATAGGTACTGGCTACATATATCTGTTTAATATATATAATACAGAAACTTCACCTATTTGAAAGATACATGTGTTGTTATTTTTGTTATCAGAAAAATCCTATGAATCATGCACTGGGGGTTTTGTTTTCAGCGCGATGATTGCTAGGCCATTTTATAACAAGATACGCTCGCTTAAGAGGAGGCTCGATAATGCAACAACAAAAGTTGCTGAAAAGGAAGAAGAGGTCCAGAATTTCAACAATTTGCTTATGAATCAAAATGATACAGAAGTAAAAAATAAAACTAAATGTAATGTACAAAATAAGAAAATAGGTTTGGTGGAGGGAGAGATAAATTGGCCAACACCAAGAAAAGCTGCCATAGTTCTAATGCGCAATTCCGGGGCTTCCCCATCACAACACCCCGAAGTTACCAAAAATCTGACTGCGTTTAACGTCCTGACGAGCCAATTAAAGATGAGTGATAAAAAGGTCAAGTCACAAGTTCTGTCACAACCAACCTCAGGCAGAAAGGAGGTTAAATGTGCATCCCTTTTGGCAAGCAAAATTGGGGTGAGCAGGAAGGGGCTTTTTAAAGAAAGCAAACCTCAAATAAGGAGAAAAACCTCTTATGTCCGAATATGTAAACTCGTCAGGGCATTTGTAGACAAGCCAGAAAATAGTGTCATCCTTCCCTCTAAGCGGGACAATGGTAAAAGGGCGTTGAATGATACAAAAAGAAATCTTTGGAAGAAATTCAAGGATGAATATCGCCAAACCCTGTCATTTGCATCCTTTGCAAAGAAAATCCCCGCGTCTTACAAGTCAATTAAAGATGCTGAACGAAGACAGTGTCTTTGTATAAAATGTCTCAATTGCAAACTCAAAATTAAGGCCATTGTACAACAGCAACCGCAGGGGACAATGATTATTAAGACCAGCACTGCAGAAGAATTCCTTAACTTTGGAGAAAAAGAGATTATGACGCTCATCGAAGATATCACAGAAGAAGATGTTCAGTTCCAGGAATGGCGTTTGGTTGAGAGAGCCACTCAGAAAGGAATGCTATTCAAACAACCACAGAGACTCAACCTTAAGCTTGAGAAAGAGGATTTTTCCCTTGTTTGCATGTATGAATTTGGTCTCATGCGTCAGCATATCATTCGGATGAAAAACCAATTTGCCGAATTGGATCGCTTGAAGAATAACCTAGACCAAGGTCACTGTCTGATCCATATGGACTACAGTGAGAATTTCTCGTGTTGTTTCCAAGATGAACCTAGCGTGGCTTTTTATGGCTCAAGCCAAATAACGATTCACCCCATGGTGGCCTATATGCAGGTGAAGGGCAATCTGATGCATAGGAGCTTTGTAGGGGTCTCTGGGGAACTTTCCCATTCTGCTGGGACAACACTTGCTTTTTTGAAATTAGCCATTCCTGAGATGAGAAAGTGGATGCAAGATCAAGGTAATACCTTAAATGCCATACATATCTTCACTGACAGTCCATGCTCACAGTACCGAAACAAAAGTGCCGTTCAGATAATTTCACGCAGCAACAAAATCCTTGAGACTCCTATACAATCTTGGCAGTATTTAGAGGCAGGCCATGGGAAGGGCCCATGTGATGGTATCGGTGGGTCAGTCAAGAGATCGGCAACTATTGCAATTAAGAAAGGATGCTATATCAGCAACGCAGATGAGTTCATGGAGTGGGCAAATGCAACTGTAAGCACCTGTCACTTTGTTCAAGCAAAACTAGCTGATGTGGTCAGAGCAAAAACTCAGGTTGCCAATGCTCCTCCAGTGAGAGGGATTCAAAAGTGCCACACCATCCGCCATTATGGCACAGCACTCTACCTAAGAGAAATGTCATGCAATAATGACTGCTGCAAGACACGCCCATCATGTGATGGATGGACCAAGACAGATGTTGGCGTAGATGCAAATGAAGAATTGGCAAGGGAAATCTTTGGTGAACAGCCAGAGCCAGATTATTATTTGACCCTCACTGGATGCCAGTCAGAATCTGACAGTGATTCAGACTCTGAGGAAGATAGTGGATCGGAATCGGAATATGAGCTTGTCACTGATGAAGGAGATGGACAGACACAGGAAATGAACAAGAGCATGGATGAAGAATCAATGAGTGAAGAGCATGGAGAGATGAAAACAAATGAAGTGAGAAGTATGAAGAGAAAGACAAAAGTAAGTCCAGAAAGAAAGGAGAGGAATGAGAAGGAAGACCATGTAGTGATTGATGAAGAAATGATGGAAAAAGAAGAGAGGATGACTGATAAACGGGAATGTGGAGAAATGAAGAGGAAGAGGGATGCAGGGGAACACCAGATAGTGATTGATGAAAAAAATATTCATGAGGCAGAAGATGAAGCGAAGAATGTGATGACAGAAGAAAGAGAAGGTAGCAAGACAATGAAGGTGATGAATCTGGAGGAAGATAAAAACATGATTGATGACAGTGCAATGCAAGAGGATGGCCCCGGGGCACTGAATGGGAATGAAAAGGAGAAGATGAAGAAAAAGAAACAAGGAGCTAGTGGAGAGAACAAGAGAAGAATACCCCAGAAAGGTGATTTTGTAGCTGTTGTATTCGGCAACAGTTGGTATATAGGCAAAGTTGTTAGAACTGACTTTGCTGAAATTGACCCACTTTTCATCACTTTCATGCGGTGGAGCAGAGGCAAGTTGAGGTGGGGGCAAAGGGATGAGATGTGGGTTGCTGTGAAAGATGTAATTCAGACCATAGAAGCACCCAAATCACACCCTTCAAACAAAGGCCTATTTGTCATGAATGAAAAAGTGATTAAAATGATTAAGGCCAAGTTCTTGAAGTTAATGGCGTTGTGCTAAAGATCTCTCCTTCTGACCAGGCTTTCTTTGGTAAAAGCATTAAAAGTGTTGCCCTGCTAAAAATCTGAATTAAACTTTAAAGTTGATTGTATTGATAAGATGCAATTCTGAGCATCTTCTTTGATAATGTTCTTAATGATAACAGGTAAAAGCATTAAAAGTGTTGCCCTGCTAAAAATCTGAATTAAACTTTAAAGTTGATTGTATTGATAAGATGCAATTCTGAGCATCTTCTTTGATAATGTTCTTAATGATAACAGGTATGATCACAATAAAGAGATCCTGCTGGTGAAACAATAACAGGTCCCCAGATATTATATTTGAACCCTAACAGCTCACAACAATGAATATTCCTATATCTATAAATTGTGGAATAATAGGATGAAATAATCATTTAAAAATAAATAGTTATCCATTTTAAAAGTCAACACAAATAATGCCGCCTTGCATAACAATATTGTAGACTTTATTTTCCATGACTTCCGACTACAAGGTCTGTTTGTGACTCGTAAAAATAAATGACAGTTGCATTGCATAATAATGAATCGTAAAATGGAGGATTTGTTGTGCCTTAAATGCTGTCTGCTCAAATTTCTGAGTAGTGGTAGAAATAGCGGTAGAAGTAGCGTGGCAATAGCACCCATTCCAGTTACTTTCAGTTGCATGTTCCCGCTTCTTATGAAATGGAAGCTATAGACTGTCAAAGTAACGGGAGAGGTAGCGGGCAGTGGAACCCAGCCTTAAAGTACAATTAACAAGTACACATCTTCGTCTCAATGAAAGAATTATGTTAGGTCGTCAAATATAGGTATGGAAATGGCCAGTGTCAGGAACAACCATCGACGGAAAATAAATATATGGACGTCTAATCTAAGCTTGTCGAATTAAATCTAACCAACCTTTTTATTAGTAGACCTATATCTTATAAGATTTCATCGATCGCACACACATGCTGCCTCATGCTGTCGCCATGTTTATGTTCTGGTCATGTACACAAGGGGCCTTGTCAGGCTTATAGTGCCGATCGCTCATAGCAACGATAATAAGCATAACAATATATGACACCAGCGACTGAATATAAATGTCTGAGAGTTTAATCTAACCTTGTTTTCAACCTCATATGCAAGGATTATTGTGTAAAATCATTGGTTTGTTCTAAACAACGCATCAAATGTTGACGCGAGTGGGATCGCTATGCCTATGCTATGGCCGGCAACGGCAACAAACATCATCACGGAGATTCCCTTAAAAACACTTAAAATCGCATTATCGAAAGGAAATAATTATTTAAAACTCTAAGTATAACATGTATAGAAGCTATCCGATTGATGATTATTTTCAAAATTCTTCGAAACGTTCATAATTCCGAGTTCATTTCAATGATCTGGCCTGACGAGGGATATACGGTAGAAATCGATTCGCGCATGCGCGTCAAAATTTGCTCTTCCGGTTGGTTTGTTCATTAGTTTGCCACTGGGTGTCTCTCCTCTCAAGCGATCATATTTTCAATGTTTTGACTGTCAATTCCTATATGTGAAATCAACGTATGTATTCTAATGCCTTGACCTGAGTTTAAGACACCGTTTTTTTTCATTGGATGAGCATAGGTGACTATATAAGAAGCAGAGACATATGGATGTATTAGGTTGGTAGCAGTGGTGGGCTCTCCCAAGCACTTGAATTGAGTCAGGAGGGGCCGAGAGGCACCTCTCTGGGTACCACTCGGGGCAGCTCTCTGGGCAGCACTCGGGATGACGGGGCAGCACTCGGGATGACGGAGGACGGGAATGACCGGGGGGACGGGGATGGGGACGGGGATGGGACGGGGATGGGGATGGGGATGACGGGAGGAGGAGGCGGAGGCGGAGGTGGAGGCGGAGGCGGAGGCGGAGGCGCCAGATTGGATCTGGCGAATTTGAGCACGTAAATCGGGAGGTGAGGAGGGCGGCAGCATGGGGCTGGGCAGGCCAGCAAATGGCAGAATTGCCGGGACAAGGTCCGAAGGGCAAAGTTATAATAAAAGTTAGGTCGTTCAAACGACCTAACAAAAAGTAGAGAGGCATTAAAACAACAAACTGATGCATGGGAGAACATTGTCTATATTTGCAATTTACTATAATTTAAAAAAATCTGACTTTTATTACTTTCATCTAAAAGAATGCTAGAAAATAACAAAACCTATTTTGAAGCACAAGAAATAAATAAGCGTGGAATGTATTAAACTCCAGAGATATCATCTAACATTGAACACTGGTATAGGCCCATTTCGATATTCATTATTCATTATTAGATTCATTATTAAGATACTTTAATATAGGAAAATGAGATGTTGGGCCATTGTAGAGGATGTCTGTCATGCAAGGTAGGATATTCACACAGTGAAGATGGCATCATTTATTTTTTCTCCCAAAATGATGTATGTCGAAATTTTTTCAATGAAATAAATAATCATAACCATAAATATTCGGATTTGATTTCTGGCCTCATTAGGGCCAGTCTTATAGTTAGAAATTCAAAACATTCATCTAGACAATACTGACGAGTCATAGAAAATTGATCGTGGATTCCAGGAGATGTCATAGTAAGTTATGCAATACAGTCATCCCAGATGGTCGTCTAAGACATTGAAGAATCAATCCAAGAGATTACATATTGTTATGGAACGGGGGCTATGAAGCTATTTGTAATATATCCAATAAAAATGAACGACAATATTTCATAAAGGAACCCATTGATATCCTACATGCAAAAGTAAAGACTACATGTACGCTTTGGCAGACGTGGTTGAATAAAAATATGTGAGCATAGGAAATGGACAAGTTACAGTGAAGGAGTTTTGTTCTTGAATTTTCTTCACAATAACAACAATGGACTTTTTAATAATTATATCACAAAACCTTACTTGATTAAATTATAGCTTTGGATATCTCATTATTGTAGGTGAAGTCAAGAAACTAATTTCCTGCGCAATGGCATTCACAAAACTCCTAATTTAAAGAACAAAATCAAATAAGCAAGTTATACATCCTATATGCAGGGATATTGATGTACTTAAATGAAAAGGATATTTGCGACGTAATCACGCAGATATATAATAGGCCATGTGATTACGTCGCATATTTCTGACAACTCATAATCAGGAAATGCTACAATTTAAGAACAAAAATAGGTTTGGCACACATTGAGGATATATTATAGGTCATGCCTATGAAAAATTATAGTCATTTGTAAAATATTCTTTAGATGGTGCTGAATATAAAAGGGGCATGTATGGAAAACTGTTGTGAACTATATAGGTCGTATCTTGGTGTTCCTGTAAAGATAACTTAAAAAATAACTCAGCATTGATTCTATGGCTAATACTATTCACTGAAGTCTTAATGTATAGGACAAAAACGAAAAATGATTGAATTATTGATTTAATCATGTAAAATATGGATATCGTGCAGAAAAACGGGTCTGCGACGTAATCACGCCCCTTAAAAGACCCCTTAACTTAAATGTCTGTAACTCTAAAACCAATTGTCCAATTAAGTAGCAAACTGAGATTATTAGCCCCTAGTACGTACACCCTGTCTCACACAAGTATAAAGCCATTTGGAAAAAAATAATTTTAGACCCCATTTCAGGCCCATTGGGCACATTTCGTGAGAATTGACCATATATATATATATATATATATATATATATACTGCAGGTATCACACAACTTTCCCTTTAGTATTATCAGCAAATTTCTGTCAAAAAAGGGAATTTTTCGATTTTGTGGTCTAGTATCATTTTTGGCCCATTCAAAAGGTCATTAAAACAGAATATTAAGGAATGTGGCCTTTTTCTTCATGGTGTAAAACCTCTACCGATTTTGGAGAGACGCCGAAATCCCACTTTCTTTCAATCGACTCTCTATCATCTTCTTAAACTTGGGAATCCTCAATGCGCAATTGAAACTATTAGGATAACACTGGCCACATGTTAAGGCCAACAAACTGCAACATTGGTTCTATTTGACCCAAATTGCATGGTAGATCAGCAAAACACAAAATCCTGAAAGGATTAGAGAATAAGCCATGGATTCATGAACAACTCAAGGAGTTCGAGGAAATGCCCATTTGTCTTCATTTTCTTTATTCCAATCTCCCATTCTACAGCACTCAGAGTTTAAAAAAAAGAACGAGAAAAATAGTTTTCGGTTGATTTAGTTGGGAATGCAACTATAATAGAGAACGATGCTGAGAAACATAAATTGTTGACGATATACAATTTCGTCTAATATTTTCAAGATATTCTCATGATGATAAACGGGTGACAAATGTTTGAATACTAAAATCATTCCAACATAATATGCATTTGTTCCCTGAACAAAAGGCAGCATCAAAACGTGATTTCGAGAAAAGCAGGAAAGAAGATTTTCGAATAATGAAATTCTTTTTTTTAAATTCTATTCTCATGGAATATAAATTATGGAAGTATTCAAAAGTGGATTCGACTGCAGAAATTCACAGACAGCCCTGTCTCTACAAATGTTTCGAAAGGTTCATCAGAAGAAAGAAATGCACAAATATAACAACATTTACACTGGGAACATTACATGACAATGGAGCCACTTCGCTATCTGTGCATTAGTCTGAGTGACAAATAACAGATCTATAGGGCTACATTTCATGAAGTTTAACAAATGTCCATGTTAAAACAGCTTATCCCTCGTGGCAATCGTCAAAATATTCCTCGGGATAAAACCTGCGTTGAGGACTTCCAGAAGAAATGGAAATAGATCGCATCAAGCAGCATTGCCTCCCTCTGAGTCATGTGAACCATCAAAAACCCATCGCACATTTTGGTAGCCTAGGAGCTTGGATAAAAATGCCCTCTCTTCCCATTGCTTGGGCCGTTCTTTTATAAGGAATAACAGCCGCGATCGCCCGTCTGAAACAATGCTACTCTCACTTAGAAGTGGGACGGAGCTGGTAAGTACCAAGATGGCGCCTGAATCTTGCATAAATCTCTTTTTACTTTGAGATCAGTATGTAGGGTATTGAAGCGATAGAGATACCGATCACCATTGTATATATCGCATTAAAGTATCGTCCGTATAGGACATATTGACTTGTAATTGTCTTCATGGTAGAGTGCCCTTGGATGGATGTAGACTCAGGCGATTTAATACTTCAAAGCTGGTATCGAATTGAACAAGGTTTTTAATGCTTCAACCATTTACCATTTATATGTAATATGCTATGTGGATTGATTTGTCAATTTTTGGAGGCTTCCCAATTATAGGAAGTTGAAATAAAATAATGATATTCACATGTGGGGTTGGTGGGATATCTCGTAACATATCGAAACTGAGGATGCCAATCATGGGTAGTTGGAAGAGTGCCATGATTATCATTTGCCACATAAAACCTGTGGGACTGTGTCTGCATGCATGTTCACTAGGCTTTGTTATAGGAGTAGAAGCCTGTAAGTGGTATAATATCCTCTTGCCAGGGGAAGGCGTTGTATTATCGGTATTATATGAAAGGAGACATGAATCACTGGTTGGTATAAAGGAGCACATGGCACTATCGAGCCCTCCTCCTTGGGATCCAGTAAATAGAACAGCATGAAATAGGGTGTGAATATGTCCCCAGACGCTACATCAAATAGCTCCACCCTACTGCCAAGAGGCGAAGGAGCCCTCTTGCTAGCTGTCTTTTACCTCCTACTAAGGACGTACGTGTTTTTATGGAGAGGGGAGGGGGGTAGGGGGATCGTGTGAAATAGGATTGCAAAAGTGCATGCCTGTGATGTGTGGTTGAGACGCATTTGTGGAGCGAGCTCGTTCACACTTCACAAGTCAGACGCATTCGAGCATCGAAGACAAACTTCATACAGATCGGGTTCCATCCTGGGATGGAAGACGAGTAATCGAAATGTCAAGCCACGTGTGTTGGACTAATACATTTAAGACGGTTTCGTACCTTGCTGTGATTCGCATGTCCGAAGCGTTTGCAGTCCGGGAGAACGAAGGGGCCGGACCCTTCACTAAGCAAACACCTTTGATCCGCTCTAGCTTCCCCAGGGTGGTAACTGGTCAAGAAGACAAACTGCTATCCAAGAGTCATTAGCAATTCTAATGAGTTCACGCGCTATAAAACAATAAGTAATAAACAAAATGGTCTGAATCATACACCATATGGCCAACGTATACATATATAAAATACATTGAAAGGCGGAGATATATTTTTACGGACAGTAGACAGCACATGTTAGTAATACACCAGCTGCAACGCTTCTGCTAGTATGTACATAGTGTTTACTCGGGACGACTCATGCAGTCAGCAGATAATGAAGGTTTTTTGCTCTCATTTAAATATCTTCCGTTCATCTGCGTGATTGGTAACAATCTCTAATTAGGACAGTCTCGCTGATTGCAACATTCGTGTGGATTCCTAATTTCTATGGCTGACTGGAGGAAAGAACTGATTAATCACCCTTTCTACATAAAGTTAAGAGAGTTGATAAGCCGAAAATCTTCTCTCTATACATCTATACTATGTGTAGAATGAGGGCTTTGATTGTAAGCAAACCTTGTCTGAAGATGAATCTGAGTTTTCCGCTGGAAAGTCTATCTTCGTTAGGCAGTGGATCGTGATTCATACATACAATTTGCTCACCAGATCCTTGAGCAGGTGCGGGACGCTCCAAAACAGAGCTGTTAATTGATAAGTTTGGACTCGCCAAATCTGCAGCTCGCGTCTACATAATAGACTGGAACTCTTAATCAGGATGAGCAATTCTTCAGTCTAGTTTCCGCCCTAGAAAAGTATAGCATCTATAGGCAGGAAACTAATATATTCATGTCAAACCGTTCATCCAATTATTTCCGTGTATTCGTAGGTGAAGTTTTACGCTAGTGATCAATAGCCTATATATATGATATAACAACACGTGATTATAAAAGGGGGACGTTGGGAGAAATACTAAAAGCTGTGACTTTTTGTTAGGGGTTGGGGTCTAAGTTTCTTCTTCGACCAACATAATTGAGCTATGTAATTGAGTGACATTCTCCCGAATGAAAAAATATATGAAAATAAAATAACTTAATTCCATGAAACCAGTCAAGCATCTTCTGTCGTTCCAATGGTTGGCAATGGAGGCCGTCTGGAGGTTTTAGCAGACGATGAACAAAAATATGGACGTGTAGTAGCTAAAATATAAAAAGAAGTATATATCCTGGAAATGATTAGCTTTTGTCTGAGGGATATTCACTCCCTGTATACAACCTACGCAAACCTGTAGTCATTTATCATGGCCATAATGATTTGCAAACCAACTAGAACAACACGATGTTGGCCTTCATCTGCTCCAACATGCTCCCTGTGATCAACATTATGCAATAAGTTTGATGTGCATATTTATCATGTCTGTGAACTTCCCCCATTTTCCATTATGACTTTGCATTAATAGTTTTGCAGTGACAATGATACACGAAGATGCATTTCTTTAATCTCGGCTACAATTACAAAACATAAGCTTCTTTTATACATTGTTTGATAGCTCTACTGTAGACATTTTGCTGTCGTCAGATAATCCTTCTGTATTGTGATTCCTCACTGTTGTTAAAATGAATAAATACGCTTCAAAGAATGTACATGGCATGCGATGACATTACCCCGTGTGACCTTGTTTACTAATTCATATATTACCTTGTGCAGATGAAGGGATTAATTGTGACGTCTAATCATGAAGCGAACGCCCTTCTGAATCTGAACCCAATTTTTGTCAACGCGAATGATATTAGGGCAACATTTCAATTATTTATAATATTCTAGATGAAAGAATATCTATGAACTCAGCCACCTATACTTGCTGCTCGTCGGGATAAACATGATTTCCAGCAGTCGCAAAATAAGCATGTCTTTGAGCTTCCTATAGATTTAATACCCTGGGAATGTCTCTGCGCAAAGACATTGACATTTATGCGATGCTAGTTAGACAGTATTCAGATCCTCCTCCTATTGATATTCATGATCACTTTTCATATGTAAAGTCACGCCCATATCCAAGTGATAATCAGCTGTATTTCCTGCTGTCATGAATATTAATTTTTGACGCAGTTCAATCCTCGTGATTGGAATGCGTATAAAAGCGATCATTTTACCCTGCTTGTTTCCTTTGGGTTGTGTATCCAATTTTCAAGGGTTCAGAACCAGAACGTTCTAATCCGCCTCAATCATGATTATATCTATTATCTGCTTTATGACTTCTACATCATGATTGGATAAAAACATTCAAAATCCCAACTCCTGCTTTACAATATTTGCAGACAAGCTCTAAAGACAGTAATGAGAGTTTGCTTGGCCCAACGTTATTCAATTCAATCAGCAATATATTAGGTGATAAGTGGTAGAGAGATAGCACTGGGAAGGGCCCTTCATACTCGGTGATAGCATTCCAAATGAGCGGTGGTACTAGCTGCATCATAAACCAGATAAACTTAGGGATTGCTGTAGTGTTTTAAATGAAACACGGCATGAGACAAAAAGAACTATGCCCCTTGAAACCATAAAACACGGTAATAGATTCCTTCACACTAATGTAATATTTAATTCCATTATATCTGCAGGGCGCCAATGACAAGTCAGATCAGGATTTACAATATTATCGGCGAAGAGCTGTGTAAAAGAAATGTTGATGGCCATGAGTGGTTATGGCGGGTTTTTTTTGTTAAGAGTTGTCCCAGTCTGTTGTGATTATAGACATTATCCCTTATCACCCACGTATCTGGGAATGGAAACTGAGATTGAGCCGTAGAGAAAGAGAGATAGGCAGTTTTGGATTGCCATCTGCAAAATTATCAACCAGAAAAAAGTACCTTTCGGATAACCACCCACACTAATAAAAGTAACACCTGTTCTTACTTGATAGATAATAATTATATAGAAATTGAATTAGACCAAACCCAAACTTACCCTGTTGTGGCATTTTATAACATACATGCTACCATTCCTTTATATCTTTATTGTTGGATACTTGAACCATATATCCATTAACAAAAATGGACTGCTGAAGGCTGGGAATGATTATCAGGGAAAATGATATCATCAATAGCTTTTTGCCTGAACATTCCTCCATTCGCCATTCCCCATACACATGAGACCAATTAGATTGTACAACAATTGAATATCGCATTTCGATAGGTAAATGCATACTTTAAGTGGAGACGCCCAAGTGAATCCTTCAATTTTTATTTTAAATTTTTATTCAAATTTTCCCTGTGCAGGAAAATTTGTCAGGTATTCATTGGTGTAACTTATTTAGTCAGGAACATTTTAAATAGATTACACCAATGAATAACATTGGGTACCAAATGATACCAGTCGTCCTAAATAGAAAATACTGCTTGGGGTTGATAACTCGCAAGGACACAGGGCCCAGTTCTGATGCTTTTCTTAAACCAAATTACTTTTGATCTTCCGCTTTACCGAGCCTGCACGTAACGAAGGTTAAATCTGTTGTTTATCCTCTCTCCATAGGCGAGATGGCGACATGAAACTCTTCATTTTTAATTTTTGTTGTATTGCTGTCCCTTCCTGAATTATTTAATATGGTTTATATTATTCATAAGGACCTTGATGTCCATACCTCCCCATGCAGATGTAGGGATTAGATTTAGATTTAGAAACTTTTATTATCAATCTTGGCGCTGTCAGAAAACATGTCTCCAGCAAAGGGAGGTTTACAAGCTTTCAGTTGGTATGCCTGCATGGGTACATATCTTCACTATTAGACTTTCTTCAATGCAAACACGACGTCAATATCTTAATAGTAAAAGAATATTAAAATCTTGAATACATTGAACACATCCTAAAGACATTTTGCTACGCCTTTAGTTTCGTTATACCTCCTGCTATATTGGTTCGCGGGAAGGATTAGTATGTGGTCCACATTCTCACCTTCTAAAAGGATCTGACATAAATGTTGGAGAGTTGGAGAGTGAGTCACATATTAACTGTTTTGCCTGGGAACAGGATTTACCTGCAATAAACGTTTTTGAGTATCCTAAATCGGCCATATTTCTACTCACAAAAGGAATCCCATTACGACGGGATGAAAACAACAAATTTTAACGTAATCTGTGATCTGTTCATAATACGTTAAAGGTCCTAGCTGTGACTATTGACTGTAATAGTTAACAGACAAGAAGAAATGGGAGATATTATTTGTAAAAATGTTTTGATAATGGATATCTCTTGGTGTATTCAAAACAAGAAGATGGAAAAACTATTTAGGGAAACGGATTGTAAAAATTATTCTGATCCAAAAAAGAAAAAGAATGTGAAAGGATACCCGCCGGAATTGTTCGTGATACTGTTTTTTTTTAAACTGAAAATTGTCTTGTTATTGGTGCAGGGGGGAAATAAAAAGACCCCACTGGGGCTCCATTGAAGAAAATGCACCTATGGGGGATATTTTAAGCGAGGACAGAATTATAGTAACTGCTTTTAATTGTCAAGGTGACACATTGACGCTGCCGGATATCCTCCCTCAAACGTATAGAGAGGGTCGGCTCTTAGCGCAGACATCTGACAGAGCAGCAGTGTGAAGCTGGGAAATTAGTCCTTAAAGAACCCCGGATGGCATTCTGCAAGGGTGGCAGGGCTTTCCCATCGCTCACAGGGGACGTATTATTCTGTTATTTTGCTCCAGCCAAAGCGATGTCGTCTACATTTATTGGGCATAAGAAAACCATGCTCAGGTCAGTGACACCCAATGTAAAACCAACATTTGTTTCCCAGACGTTGACTTTAGAAAATCGATACCAAGTAGTCCAAGTAAGGGCTTATTAATAGATTTCTTTTTTGTAAACACTGGATAGGTGCTCCATGCCATAGAAGTAATGGCCAAAGATCGAGACAAATGGCATAATGTTTCCTTTAAGACCAAACTCACAGTACACGAGTATAGTCAGTTAATGAAGCGTAGGACAGGGGTTGGAAGAGGGCTTTTATTGTGGCATGGAGAGCAATGCTGTTTTGACAAACGGTTAAACATGAAGACAATAGCCATGATTGGCTTAGGAAATGGGACTATATGGGAGCCTTGTGATACACCCACATCAAAGCCTCAAGTAGCAACTTGCAGTAAATGCTATTCAATGTAAACTGCCAATCAAAACAAGTCCGGTGATGTAGCTAAACAATTACTGGACCTGTCAAGCAGATAACGACTAAACCGACTGTGGGAACTATGTAATTGGGAAAATTGAGAAGTGAAATGTCAATATCTTATGCCTTATGTAATTTTATTCTAAAAAACATACTAGATACAATGATTTATGTCAACTACCGTGAAGACACACAATAATGATGAATATCAAATCGCGCCTTTCTTAAGGACTGTCGAAAACATTTATAGGGGTTGGGACATGGAGAGACGTGGGCTAACAGGCTCGAGGATGAAAATGGCCATATCACCTCGTCCACCTTCACTGCTGCAGGTTTTTTCATGGAGGGAAGCATTCCACTATTATTGCTTCACACTTTGGGAACCCCATAGTGACTGGTTCCATTCCCGGTTGATAACATACTAACCCGAAAGCATTTCAGTAAGATACCAGAGAAAGCCTCTGATCTAACGCCCCATAACCCCCAGCGTCTTCCAAGAGAGATAATTAATCTTTATGTGATGGGAAATCATGTGTATGGGCGAGCATTTATCACACGTGTGGTGGATCCATCAATGTAAGGGGCTGGTAATTCTTCATGCAAAATCCGCGACACTTGCATAGAAATGTTGCTTTTGCAGCCTACCCATTAGGTAAGAATTGATATGTCCCTAGGCCATAATTTACGAGACCGAAAGCTCCTCGGAGAGAACGCGGCACTGAATATGTCAATGATAAACCCCAGACTTGTCCTGCATGTTTGTAAGTGGTTGGACTATAAGGGCAGGAGCACAGGCAAATGGGTGCGTCTTTCATTAGATAGCGATGAAGTATGAGCCGCAGCAAATCCTTGGGCCAGGGCAAGAAGGACAAACTTCACGCTAATCTACATTCATTCAATGGAAGGCGATTATCATCGGAAGAGACCAACAGCTACGCTCAAGCTGAGCCCGTTATTTCTGATAAACATTTCAGATCATGCCTCAGTCATATATATATATGCTGCGATCTCAAGCTTTGCAATATATACAACAGTATGGTTTCGTTGATAAGGTATCTCGCCCACCATTTTGTAGTGATATTGCCATCAAATTATTGAGGTTTCTTCTAACAGCTTTTATAATTCTAGGAATAATTATGTCATAATCCCATCTAGAGACAGTGCTTGGCAATACAATATTTTCCCCATAATTTCGCATATACCGCTATTACCTTCTCCTACATAATATTGAAACTGAGAAGCATTGGCTTATTACTATTATCATTATTATTATTCTATTTACTTTTATATTATATAATGAGGTTTATTAACTGGAAATATTTCGTGTAGTCGCTGCGTCATTTTATGAGGTCGGATCTCTCGCTTAAGACCCATGCTTATGTCCAATATTGAGGCTTTTCATCTATGTCTTTGCATCTACCTGGAAACCTTTCTATTTCGAAGTCAAATATTAAAAAACAATTATGAACAAGGGAATGCAGAGTTCCATTCTCTTCCACGGAAATGTCTTATATATGTACCATAACTCCGCCTGTAAAGTCGAGTCAAACCGCCAGTATCATGCTTTTTAATCCAGCTGCCCGCTGGCATCTTGCGAGAAATATTGCCATGGCTCCGAGAATTTAATCTTTCTCCGACACTGCGATCCATTACATTAGATGTAGAAAGCACTTTAAAGATTTACTATCTTTTGGGAAAGTACAAAGTCACATTAATAATTCAATAGAACATTCCTCCTCGGACAGGGTAAAGGGCAATTCAGGAAAAATGTGTCTCATTCATCTGTGTCGCACTCCCGTGTGTTGGCCTTGCCACCGTCCTTCCCTTGACATTTTTTCGTTGGCACCTTGAGATACCCAAAGAAGTGACAGGCTTTAATGACGCATGCATTCCCTGTCCTTCTATGTTTTGTATTAAAATTATCTCCGGAGAGTAGAATGCTGTATCTTAACCAAGATTTTTCTATTTGTGTTTTTAATCACATTCAATTTTACACAATATAGTTAGTTCTGGCTGTAAACATCGCGAGCAATAAGTATTATTGGGCAGAGATTCATTTATGACCGTTAGTTTCTATTTAAAGATCCTTGTATGAACCACCCCATCATCTCCAATTGCACATCAACGTCCCATTTTCACTATCTTGAATTTAACTTTCCATATATTATAATATGGATAATAAGTAAACGCCAGATGTAGAACTAAGGTGCCAAGAGATAGTGACAAATATTATCTTCAATTAGTATCTGTACCACTGTAACTTTATTCTCAGCCAAATCCAAGTGTGACAACATTATTCCAGAGCTGAATACAGTGGCCTCCTTTATAATATGTGAAGAATTTAATCCCCCAACACAGCACGCGAGACGAATATTTAGGGTTTCATACATGTACTCATGTGTGCGCTATTGGAGCCGGGGTGCATGTACATTTCATGCATGTGACCAATTTGCATGGAAGAGTACGGCCCAATAGGAATCAGGCATTGTTTTTGCTTGAGAAAGGAGCCAGGCCGTCTATGCAATCTGAAAGAAAGGAAATGGCATTATGCTGCGAAAGTAGTTCTAGCAGTGAAGATATTAATAGTGATTCCTCTAAATTTAGAGAGTCAATATTGAGCTCTTAACATTGCACGGTGAGTGAAATGGGGAAATGGGGACCGCTGACTGCATGAGTGGCTAGAACATTTTAGTAGGATATCTTACACAGGTAATACTTACTTACACCAGCAGGTAACACCAACCCATACATAAAGGCATGCAGCTATCGTAGTTCAAACGACGCTAAAGAAACTTGGGTCTTTAGAATTCTCTCGAAACCAAACAGAAACAAAAGTCTTCCTATTTTGATGTTATATGTATAGCAAGACATATATTACACGTGTATATTATTTAGTGTTGGCTGAGGAGCGATGACAGGCTTCGGTCAAAACATACGTAAGCAATGTCAAAGAGAGAGACGCGTGGTAGATGGCCATAAAGTTTCCAGGTATTTGCCACTAGTGTTACCTCTAACTACCTTGTTTCATATTGCACGAATCATTTGGTATGCATCGTGCTTCGGGGCTGCAGCAAGACCACATGCATCCTCGTTACAAATCCCTGCCAAGATCATGGGGAATGTCAGCGCCTCCACTCTCTACCATTAGGTGGAAATACCACGCAACAAGAATGCAATCATCCCCTTGGTGGTTTCGTAGCATTTACTCAAAATGCTGAGGAATATGTATACATGTCTGTATTTGCGATACTGCTCTTATAATAGAATGCTTGTTTGATATTATTAGAGTGGTATCACAAAAATATGGTGTACAAACACATCATGCTCTGGGATATATATCTCCCAGAGTATGATATATAATGTGTTTAAATCATCAAAAAGATGTATGCCAATCCATGGTAATAAATGTCACTTGTAACCCGAATATATTTTCGATTGTGCTTTTTGAAAACCTCTTACATTGCTATTTCTAGATCGGTTTAATTACATTTCACTGGAGTCCCAACAGTTCTTCATATGACACATGTAGTCTATATGTGTAGTGCCAGGAAAAAACGGACCATTCCCTATACTACTTAGTAAAATGTATAACGAATATTCACCAATAATGCCAGTCGTCATGTGTCGGTTCAAGAATGTACTTTTAACTATGATGGGTCACTTAAGTCTTGCATTGGGAGATGGAATAACATTTAAAAAGATGAGAATCAATGTAGACATTCATTGATTACATTTACTAAAAGTACATGTCCTTTTGTCACACTTCTTTGGATATGGTATTCAAATGTATTAATGAAAATCTCTTTCCCTTTTCAGAAAACAACATTCTAGATTCGGCCTATTTAACGGATCGAGTTTTAACAGTGACGACGGTCTTGGTAAGTGGATTAAAAGTAGATCATCGCCCCCATCTCCCAATCCCAGAACATTATGTCTGCATAATCCCCTCCTGGCGTCGATATCTCATTATCACACCTGATTATTATCAGTTCATTATGTAATCTAATTACGCAATAAATGGTTGTATACATCCAATATATGCCAATGTCAGTTGTCAGTTTGAGGAATGAGACATCCCTGATGGCAGAATTTATATTTGCGGCTACTCCCCAAATCATATCCCCCAACGTTAGTTGCCGTATTTAGTTTCCATCGTGTCCTTCAATCATTTGGCAAGCATCGTCCAATAGTCCCACTAGGATTGTCGTCCCCCAAAATAAAAGCCCATTCTACCCTGCTATAGATTACCTTCCTTTTCATTACCAAACGGAAAGGATATAATGGCGTAGCGGTGGCCAGATTTTTTAAAGCTCGCTTACATTCTTTGCGGCGGATATTGAACGAAATAAAAAAGCATGGCATTAGGAGGACGGAAAATTGGTTGCACAACCTGCAGATGACGCAGTGAAAAGGAACACAGTCAATAGATCTTCCCCAAAGCGTCTGATGACAAAAATGTCCATATACATTAACGGTTTCACGATTTGCATAAGAGAGGGAGACATAGAAAGCATCACGATATTGTAGTATCAGATGGCAAATATGACACTGCATGAATGTAGTCTTCCTTCACCGAGAATTGTCATATATACAATATATCATGCGACGGTTCTCTTGACATTGTAATAAAAATAATGATCTATCATCATCCGATACTGATTTTATCATCACATGTTTATGGTTATTTTTCATATAAGGAATTATTGTAAGAAAAAAAGACACTCAAGCAAACATCTCAACGAGTTGTCTTGTGCAGACACATGTTATGGATATTTTAGTCTATATCTTGAATAGTCCAGGGGCTATTACCACATGACGTAGAGACTAAACGTATTAATAACCTCCATTTCTGGCCCACTGGTGCACTGATGATGTATAATTAAACACCAGCAGTGCACCACCCGCTGAGAAAAGTTGGGGATTTATAATTAATTCTCACATAAATCGACTGACATGAATAATAAGCATAGCGATTGGGTTGGCCATAAAATGAAATGAATATTCTATCACTAGTATATACTGTTATATTAACCATACAAAGCCAGTTTTAAGACTATTGGTATTTCCTGCTTGTACTAATTATAGCACCTCCCATTAATGTGTTTCTTATAAATCTTACTCCAGATTGAGCCGTATGTGATGCTTCGCACCTCCAACCATACAGCTGGTCATGGTCTATATGAAGGCTTCATTGTGGACATCATGAATAAAGTTGCAGAAATTGTAGGATTTCGCTACCGGTTGATACCTGCCTGGGACGGAAGGTTTGGTTACTTTGGGGAGAATGGTCAGTGGGACGGAATGATTGGCGAACTCATGCGGAAGGTTGGTATATTTTGTGTCATAACAACTCTCAACAATTTTCTATTTGTATTTGCAATCATACTGCCACATAATGCTACCAGTGAAAGTTTAATTCTATCAAATCAGTGGTTTAAAAGTATTTGAGTACAAGTTGGTCTGAGAAATAAACATGAGAGCCAGCAGAAATCCATGGTCTTATAAGATAAGATAAGATAATTCTTTATTTGCAGTAGGAATGTTTTGACAAACAGGTTGTGGTCATCTCAAAAAGAGGTCTTCCAGACCCTGCCTTTCTTGTTATCTTCCCTTTGTTACATATCTATCTCTATCTACTTTACGTCATGAGTTCAATTGGGGACCATATGGGATGATGTAATGCCAGGTCCATTTTGGAATGAGGTCACTTGAAGATACAGTGTGCTTATTGGCCAATCATGATACAAATCGGTTACTTTCCTGTCCACTTTGGCATGGGGAAAACACCCCATCGTGGTTCAACACTATTCTCTGTTATTTGAAATTGGTTATAGCAAGGTGACGGCCTTCTGTTCCATCCATTCCACTCATTCAAGAATAATTATTGAATGAAAACACAATATTGGCGCTCTGTACTTTTAATGCTGCCCTCCCTATCCTACATGATTAAGCTGAAATAGTTTCAATATATGTCCTGTTGTGACCTTGTAACTGTGAATGATGAACGATAAGGCAGGAGTGGCCAGGAAACCAGCCAGCAGCAAGGTTTATTTCCCAATAAATACAATTACAATAAATAGAATAAGATAAGAAAAAAAAATGTTTTCCACAAAGGAAAACACAACCGCACAGTGCAGAATCAGGTAGGAAAGTGTGTATTGGAATGATGTGCGGATGACGTAACAATGACATAAGGTCTTGGGAACCGCACACCTATTATGACGTCACAGAAAAGGGGGCGTGGCTGTGGCGTGGAAGGGGATCTCCGGAATATGATCATCGAGGGCTCGATTGTGTAGATTACATGACTAGGGGATTTAAGAGTCACTACAGCTTTAAACCAGCTGCAGATATATGATATTACATATATATGTATAGTATAATATCTTATATAAAAGGGGAGAGTAGTACATCTATATAAATGATGACATGATTAGTCACTATATTAATTGGAAGCCATCTATCTTGTTCAGAAACAAACTTGACATGTGATACGATCCAGCCCAGCGCAGAAAACTCAATTCTAAAAGATATATCAATCTAGCTGTCGCTAATTTATCTCTAAACGCAATTTTCTCATAATGCTCCTTGCCCATATTTTCCAATTAAACATACCTGCCCGAGACATACGGTGCTCACTCATGAAAGTTAAACTAAATAACTTACATCTCCGGATTCAAAGTACTCCTAGAGCTTAATTGGCATTCGCATTCACTTGAATCCCCTGAGATGCCCAGAACTTTAAGTGCTTAAGAAACTTGTAAATATATTTTTAAGTTTGTTGATACGAGCCAGACTACTTCATTAAAGCCAGAAGATTAACAACCCACTCCTAGCACACCAATAAATCAATGACGGGTGCATTGACGCTTATTGTTAACTTTCAAGACCCTTAACCACTCAACCTAGCGTTATGATTCATGTTTTTTCTCCGTCTTATACAGTGAAAGACTTATTAAAAACGCTTCAACAGCCGTAAACGGCAATCGATAAAAAGCCTTCCCCTGGAAAATGCCTTAAAAAGCTCATTAGTTCTGTATCTAGGCTATTTACTTCCTGGCGTTGCATTATTAATAAGGTGTAACACCCTCTTCCAGCCAATAATGTGCCGATTTGATATAGCCTGATCGGAACTATTTAAAATGTTCCTTTAACTCCATTAAAAGCCTTCTCTTGCCATGCATGTATGCATAACTGCCCCTGCAAAATGTACTTTTAATTCTCTTGATTACTTCGTCTTGGTATGGGCGCCTTAACTGATACCCTGTGCAGATATGTTCCAGTAGCCATCATATCATTATGGCTTTCTTATTCCGGCATTGAACCAGGATGCAAAAACATAACACCGAGTATTTATTGTATTGATTTCATTCTGTGATGAAAGTTAAAACCAAGGGTGACTAGATCTATAGGCCAAACGCAGCTATAAAGTTAATAATTAATAGTGCCGACTTATCATTTTTTTTAGGAAAACTTGTTCAATAAAAGCAATTTTCTGCAAATAACTTAATCAATCTCCTTTCTAATTATTGTATTGAAGTAGCAATTTGAAAAGGATTCAGATATGGCGAGGTTAATCTGTATTGAAGATCCAATGAAAGCTGATGTCTCTGTGCATGTATGACTGGCAACTGGTTTGGTTGATGATAACGCCAGTTAGTCCCATGTATGTTTTGCTCCATGTGCATGGGTGTTTCTTTACATCTAACCTTTAATTGCCCATAGACTAGTGTAAAGCCATTTAATTTAAAACGTGAATCAAATTGGGTCGGGAAACCTTTGTCATGAACAATCATGTCTCCTCCCGATGAAATCCCCTGAATGCAAATTATAATTATAATACAATATTAATAAGTGTTCCGTTCATTTGATGCCAATACTTATTTCATACGATTGAATCAATAAATGCTATATAAAATCTTATAAATATGATCGCAGGTGTAAATGAAACATACACTACAAGTGACAGAATTCACTGCTTGGAGTATCGAATAGGACTTCCTATACTAGCTTTTTTGTGTCATTAGTTAAGCACTATTGTCCTATGGATATTATGGACCATGAAGATGGTGTTCATCAGGAGTTTTGAAATGAATTTTCCAGCCTATGGGAAATTGTTAGGCGATTCCTAATTTGAACATGAGGTGATAAAAAGTGGGATTCGCCTCAGCATAAAGACGTTTCAAACTGATGGAAATTAAAGCATCCCGTGATTAAGCAGTAAACAGGATTATTATCCTAAGGGTCGCTCATCTTTTTACTTCCGGCTCTCATAAATCATTGGACAAATTGCTAAAAGTTCTGAATTCGGAAATGGGAGATGGCGTGGTAGGTATAATACAACAGCCTGGTTGAACTAGAACAAAGGCATTGCTTACAGATTTCTTATGCGCATACTCTTACAAACACACAGTATTACTGGCTCTGACTGTCAATGTATTTTGGTGCATAGGTTTCATATTGCCATCAGAATATCTAATACTTCTCATCTGTCCTCCATATTAGGTGCTTCCCCCGGAAGGCTTAAATGTCGGATAAATTGAAAGGTCATATTAAATACTGCGTTTTTTCAATGTAACTGTTTAAATATATTATAGGCCTATAACGATAATTTCTTTTAAACAAAAAACGGCAGAAACCTAATAAAGCATTTCATGTATACACTGCTTCCTGCTAAAGGCTGCTATAATCGTCTAGTCGGACATTGCGGTGTGAATGTAATAAAAGTTGGTGCAACGTTTGCACAGCATACAGACCGTTATTAAGTGTTAGACGCCCTCCTTTTGTCCAGCTCA
Source organism: Sthenelais limicola (assembly GCA_942159475.1). Taxonomy (NCBI): domain Eukaryota; kingdom Metazoa; phylum Annelida; class Polychaeta; order Phyllodocida; family Sigalionidae; genus Sthenelais; species Sthenelais limicola. The sequence continues at coordinate 43,737,533 of OW804100.1, forward strand.
TTAGACTTTACAATAATTTAATGCTAGCGTCCATGCTGAAGAAGATTTGCAGGCAAATATTAAAATATGCCGTAAAATGAACAAGGAACCGATTTTTCAACATTGTTTTATCGTGAATGTGTGTGTGGGGGGGGGGGGGAATGTATATTAAAAGTCAAAATATCTATCTGGAGAATGTCTGTAAATTATACCGCTTGTATGATTTGCTTTGGTGCGTCTTCTATTCCTGAAAGCTGGGGGCAGACCAAAGAAGAAGACATTCGATTCAAAACCAAAATCGAAAAGTTTTACATGAAGAATTAAACACATGAGAAAAACGTTGACTGCGAGATTTACTACCCTAATATCTGCTGCGACATGCGAAAAAGTTCTCCCTGTCGCAAAGCAAGGGTGGGCAACAGGGTTTCTTTTCTTTATCAGACCAACTCATTCGTAAAGATAAGATAAAGATCCTCTACAGGACCATGTTCTGTCCTAACTGATCATCTCAAGCATTGATGGCAGGGGGAAGTATATCTACTCTGCAAAGGTGGCGACAAGCAGGAGGTCGGCGGACGTAACCCGCCGGATGCGGTTAAACGATGCGGAAGGATGGGAGGTTCAGATGGGCGATAATCGGGCCCATCAATCCTTGGCTACCATTGATGTCTAGGCAGAGATGACGTCGGTGGTATTTGTCCTTGGCTCTACAAGTACGTGAACTCGACTGAAAGGGTCTTTGAATATCTTATATTCAGCCTTGGTAACCTCGCGAAGCATTTATGGCTCTCAACAACAGAGATAAAGTCTAGCCAACCATGGCACTCGCACCACCTATTGTAAAGACAGTGATGGGCAATTTCCTCTGTTGCTTAATCGTTGCAAAGTCTGTATCACCCTCCTAGTTTTTCGGGGGGCATAGCTCAAGGCAGAAAGGCTAGTTTAGGACTGCGTAAAGTTCTATTGTTCAGTTTTGTTTCATAGACCCGCGACCCATGTAATTGTTTCTAAACAAACTTTATATGAGGCCCTGCATAAATATATGCCCGGGACCTGAGCGAATTGTCATAATTGTCAGTTCGGTTGATTGCAGGTGAGTAAGTGAGTGAGTGAGATTGGTTGCTTTACGACCTTATTACCACATTGAAGGTTATATCAAGGGCGGGAGAGCTCAGGCAGTTTATGTATGATCTTACCCAGGAAATAGAGATAGAGAAGAAGGGAGAGAGAGACAGCGAAAAAGAGACAGAAAGGCTTTTTATAAGGTCTTTTAGAGATAGATCGGTGGAATAAATTAGATTTAAAATGAGACAATGTTCAATGCCCTTCCAAATATAGCTCATATCTGGGGGTTATATTCCTTCCAAGTTCATGGAACAATGTTCGTTGGGTTACCGTACTTAAGAAATATTAGCCAATGAACTCTTTTTAATCAGCTGTTTCTACATTCTATTCAAACATCAAAAAGTGAAAACCTAATCACATTATTCCTAACAAGAAGGAAACAGAAATCACTGAATAGCTCATGCTATTTCCCAATTAGCAGCGCCATTTCCAAATGATGTCTTAATTGAGCTTTTTGCGTAAAGGCAAGCTGGGTTATTATGCCAGGCGATTGGGAGAATTGCGTGATTAGAAAGAAAAGCATGCAATAGCTCCTTTGTTGGACAGACAAATGCAGCTTACAAGGCTGTGTTTGCGACGACTGAAATCTGAAATCTAGCAAAACTTGAGCTGGAAAATTATCAAGGGTCACGTCGAAGCTCCCAAAATACTGCTTTAGCCAACAATGACTAAATGAAGCCACTTGAATGATATCCTTTTGCAATGGACAGCAACAAAGCCCCTAGCTACTTTTGTCCCTCCCAAAATCAAGTGCTTCCCTCAATCGCGCTTCACTCAGACTTTCTTCAATAGGGCTGAACAAGCCGGCCCAAACGCTGGGAGATGTGGAGAATCAGAAGTCTTGTTGGCTTGCGGCATGAAATAGAGGGGAGTCTATCTGTATAGGCTCTGGATGGGGTCCAGCGGTCAATGATGGGAATAACCCCCTCTTTTGCAGTGGCTCAACTCTGTGAATCTGTGCTGAGTGAATGGGCAGACAAGAAAAGCCCCTGGATCAGTGACCGGCACATGGCAAGTAGACCTGCGATTCCTTGACAGACTTGGGTCGCTGTGGCGGCCAGAAGTCGGCTAAGGATCTATGGGCGCCCAGAAGCAATAAAAGTATCTATGGCCACAATCCCCAAGTCGTAGACCTGATGAAATGCAAGTCTGCCAAGAAAATATCCAGCTGGATTTGAGACTCAAATGTTGCAAAGGATGGACATAGTTGCTACAACTATTCTGGAAAGCTTCTCTGCGACTTCAAGTAACCAGTACCAAAGTCCCTCCTGGCCCATTGCTTTAAATCCCAGGAAATCTCCCATTTTCCTTTAGCCCTCGCTAAGACCTCAGTCTTCCAGGGCCAACTATGGTAAAGGCAATATACACCATTCCCCGACCATAGACCCAATACTTTCTGGTGTAACAATCTGTCCTAACCAAGCGATGCTTGTTATAGGCTTGGTACAACTCCACCTTCCTAAAACGACCATTTACGCTAAGCCCCTTGCCACCCATTCCTGTGAACAGGCCATGCACCTTCACCAAGCCAATGGGTTCCAAACTGTCGTAAATTTAAACAGGCAGTCTTTTCTATCTTCAGGTTCCTACGTGACTATTTTATATCCCATATCCTCGAGGAAAGATTCACTCACTACAAGCGATGACCTCGTTATATTGACCTTATCTTTCTAAACTCTGTTATCGATTGCACACCATTATATTCCTAACCTTTTCTTACCCGCCTCAGCGAGGTCTTTAAGCACCTACAGGTAATGTTAAAAAGTTGAAAAAGTGTTATAGCTTTTATTTTTTTTAAATGTATCTTTTAATGATTATTGAAATAATTGCCTCAGGGAGTTATAATTGAATGAATAGTTCTGGTGTCCTTTGATATTAAGATCTCCCGCTTCCAGAGACCGCCCCAGACCATCGAGTTGGACATATTTGGATAAACATGTCGAGTGTATGGGCAAGAAGTTCATTCCACATATCAGGCTGTACAGATCTGCGACTGAAAACTCTTCCTTTAGTGACACAACTATTTAACTTGTGTCATTTGATTGTTGATTGATGTAGACAGCTCAAATAGGGGGAATTGCAGTTCTTCCTGTTACCTCCAGCACATTACAACATATCATATCATATCATATCGTATCATTCAGTTGGAGACTATATAAAAGAAACCAATCATTCTTACAATGTTTTATTCGCCCTTGACATAACCAAAGAAATGTATCCATCATTCATCTCAAGTAATAATTTCTTCTTATGTCTTTGTTACAATTAGGAGGCAGATGTTGCTGCAGCACCTATGTTTATAACTGAACAACGCCTACGGGCCGTGGACTTCACACGACCTTTCCTCATTATTCAGGCAACCGTTATCTACAAGAAGCCACCAGAGGGCCTTCCACTCGATTTCACTTCTGTTGAGGACCTCGTTAGCAAGCCCTTCATCCGGTACGGAACTCTAAATCGTGGAATCATCCGAAGATCGTTCCGCCACACGAACGTGTCCTTATATAAAACCATGTGGGAGTATATGAAAGCTTACGAGGAGGATCTCTTTACGTCCACTAACGATGAAGGAATTACCCGCGTACGCAAGCAGACGTATGCCTTCATTTTGCCAAATGCCATAGCGGACTATGTGGCGCGGCGGAAGCCATGTGACCTAGTGCTGATTGACAATTTCTTGTTTAGGACAGGGTACGGCTTTGCGGTACCGAAAGACTCTGCCTTGTTGCCTTACATCAACAGAGCACTAGATATACTGGACCAGAATGGTTTTATAAAAAGAATGTATAACAAATGGTGGATTGAAAAGGGGGACTGTCATGGAATACAGACAGGACGTGTGTTTAGTCTCAACCAATCATCATCCACTCCAAACAGTATTCTTGCGCACATATTAACCTTGCTATCATGTTGCTTTTTGGTGGTCTTCTTAACAAGGTAAATGTGATTGTAGGAGATATAAAAATATCCTAGCAAGCCCTTTGAATTCATCAACCCCTTTTAATCCACAACATCCACTCGGAAAAGGATTATTTTCAAAGGTCATACTGGTGAAATTGCCTTTCATTCCCACTAACAATGAGATGACGCCTAGTCGGTTGTGTGGCTGAATGAACATCTCAAAGTGCCAGCGGTCATTTGATTGGACTACTCATGGGTTTCCCAAGGAGGCCCCGGGCCATCATGCCTAATGGAATGTTTGTTTCTGGGCAGGCATTGATGAAGTCTATCGCCAGTGGAACGATTATATATATTTGATACTAGAACTTATGGGTATCCTATGCTGTGTGATTTATTCCAACCGACCCGATGATTCTTCATACGTAGATTCCTATGTCATTTATTTTGAGTCATTATTTTATATGGTGATGTGATTACTAATAGTATTCAATATTTTTAACTGTCTTGAATTGCAATATTGGTTTGACATATTCCAGGCTATGTGAAATATAATAATAAAAACGATAATAATAAAGGTTTGTGTTAACACACACAGTTTGGCTTGAAGGCCTTAACCTATTACCAAAATAAGCTCACTGTAATCTAAGAAGGTATAAATTTGAATTCTAAAGAGTCTTTCGTATTACTATTTCATATTTGAATGATTGGAAGTCAAGAGATTCATAAAAACAGTTTTGGTGTGCATCTTTCCAGAATAAGCAGCGTCCAAAGTTAAAAGAAAATGCCAAGTATATAGGTTGTGTGTAACAAATATATTTCTCTATATATTACATGTAGAAATAGCTGGTTGCGTGACATGAAAGATAGGACCTCAGATTAATAGAAATTCTATTACTCTGAGATAGAACTTAACTACAACTAATATACATCTGAATAGACAATTGTTTGATCCTATATATATATATAGGCCTAGTATTTCAGTCTGAGAGTGTAAACATGTGAATAGTCTGTGATCCATAGACATAATATTATGTAAAGTTCTATAAAGACATAATTATCCTAAAACCTTTACCTCTCTACACGTTTATGCCAAAATAGTGTTCAAAGCGTATGACTTTAGTCAAATTCATGGAATTCCAAGCTCTTGAAATAGAGCTTGCCAAGTTCTAGCGAGGTTATAGATGTTGTTCTATATATCTCATTCCCTCTGATTACCACAGTTGCTTTCCTTTGTAATTCTCAGAAACCTTGCAATAAACTTTTATCACCACCTTACGAACGCTCCAATACATCGGCAAGTTAATTAATACTCTCAGTAAAATTATCAATAATCTGGATATGGACCAAAAGTAATGCACGGCTGCATGAGCTTACATAAAGTATTACCCTTTTTATAGGAGTTTCTATGAAATATTGAGTTTCTCAAATGTTCCATTCAGACTGTAGCATTGCTTATGACTGCGAGAAGCATAAAAAGACTATCCTACAACGTTCACAATATTAGTATAATTTGGAATTCTGTATTTCTGCATTTTGGAGGGAAATCGCTTAACTCAAAAAGCTCTAACAATGGCAAAAGCCCTATTAGTTCGCTGAGATATAAAACAAAGTCACACTACATACAGCCTATAGTAATTGTTCGTTTTTCCTCTCCAACAGAAAATATATGCCGGGATATATGTTCCTACCCTTTGTCGACCACAGATGGTCCATTAGGGGTCTTTGTAACATTTGTAAGGTTAACTCACACCTCGACGATGAAGGAAGGATGCATTCCTCCTCAGGGTATTTTCTTTGCTGTGTTGTACGCGGCCTTGTATTCTATAATTCGGCAAATAAGCAGTGCATCTTCTACCATGAGGTGCAAACTGTATGACCATGATCCGAGAATGTCAAAGTTGTCCATTTGCGGTGCAGATTAAGCTGAATTCATTCCATATACGGTGAAATAAAGCGTCCCGGCTAAAAGGTAGTTCTGTCGAAGAAGTTAATTCACATTATATATAAAAAAAAGAAAAGTTATATATATCCATGTCCCCTAAACCTAGTGTGTACGTTTGTCAATCGCTTCTGATTTGCTAAATCTCTGTAAAAAGATGCTCATGGATGTATAGTCTAAATCGAAACGGTACTTTACTCTTGTATATAGAGTAAGTAAGATGTTTTACTCTTGCAGAGTAAAATTACCAATCATGTAAGAAAGATTGTTGTCTTGAATAAAGATGACTTTAATGATATTGAAGGACCAAACCCTCAATAACGTATCTTCATAATAATAACTATAGATGTTTGTTTCAGTTGATTCCTCGTAAAACACGTTTGAGATGATGGTTCCCTGAAGACGGATTTATGTTTTAGCTCTGAAGGAAAATGGAAAATCAAAGGGCTTCTGAAAAAGATAACCGATCACTTCATTTGCACACTCGATCCTACTTGCCATCGGATGCTCAAAGTTTCTTAAGTGATTATGTTCATAGTTTAGTCCCACAGATAGACGATAGATCTATGGGGATAAGTATGGAACGTATAACTGAGATGTATCGCTTCTGAGACAATATATTTTTGTTTGTGTGGAGCGATTTGCGGCCTAGCACAACGCTCTAATATTCATAAAATATTCAATGATGAGAAGACCTAATTTACAAAGAACCATCCCAGAAGAGTGATCTGTATTGAAAGAAGACTTTCTGATAAGAATAGTCTTGATGCAGTCGATTCCCACACACTCAAAGTTTTCAATCATCGTACGGTTTCGATAAAACACCTAAAATTCTTTGGATTTATTCTTGAGCTTCTCTGAAACTCTTTTAAGGAAGTGAATTTGGTCTGTACAAAGAAATTCTAAATTTTGAATAACGTATAGTTAGTATTGTGATTCTTTGTTGCATTTCAATATCCCCATATCTCTGCCCGATTGGGGACAAGAAAAATAAGTTTGCAGCTTCTGTCCTTCCTTTTGTATGAAATACTAGAAACTCCTCCATCCTGGCAGGTCCAGAATTGGATCTCCTACATTGATGCCCAGTCTTCTCCTCCTATCTACCAAGACCGATGTGAATATCACCAACACTTGCTCATATTTTTGCCATCGCTATTGCACACAACTTCATCTGGCGGGGCCGGAGCTAAGTTAGACGCGCCATGCATCAAAAAGTTGTGACAGAATCACCCTTCTCTGGCGCGTATCTCGCCCTCTAACATTATTACCTCCACCTTTACACGGACATTACATCTCTAGCCACATGCATTACCCGCCTATATATCATTGTATCCATGACAACGACATACCGACCCTGTCTCTTAGTGTCTTCATGCAATGGAGGGGAGTATTTGGGGGTAGGGTGGTCCGGAGATCTTAATATCCTGTGCAAGAGAAACTGGATGAGGGGAGTGCATACAATTCCTATAGTAATCAGACCAGTGGTCGTGCTGACCTGCTGGGGTGAAGATCAGTCTCTATTAGCGCAGTGCAGACTAACACATGTAGATACAAAGTCACGAAAACATCTTTAAGATCTGAGCACACAATGTCCGTCACCGATCCATTACCCATCCGACCATCTGTTATGTTTAGGAGTCCTTTGTGCACTACTGTTACTCATATAGTCCCATGGGCAGAGGTACGTGATGGATTGATGTTATTTATCCGTGTTTTAATATGCACCAAGCAACTCGTTATTGCTATTGTCCTGATATTCCCTTTCAAGGGGTAAATTCACACTTTCCTTTCATTTGAGTTCGATTATTGCTGAATATAATTATGATTGTCTTGGTATAATTGCTGGTTGTTTTGTCCTGCGTTTCTAGGGACAGGAAAAGAAAGGGGGATTTCTTGGCCGATATGGGGTATGGGTATGCATGACACAATGAGGTATAGCACCTCCAAGAACTCCAAGAAGAACTGTATACCTCGATCAACACACACACAGCTGCGACAATCGAACACGACAATTATATAGAGACAGTGATTGAAGTGTTCCATCTGATATTCAAACTAGATAGTGTTGAAAGATAGTGTTGAAAACTATTTGAAGCATCAGGTGAAATCTATAGAATAATTAAAATATTCCTATCTGGTCCTGAAATAATGTTTGCAACTTTCGCCCACTATCGGGAAAGATTGCGTGTCTGAAGATTCAACTAACTTGCAGCGCAGGAGAAGTATACATTCAAACGGGGGATGTGGATTTGTTCTCATCATATTGCTGAGAATTAGTTATAATGCCTTACGTAAATAATGGTACCTGAATATGATACAACATCTTTGCCTATTCAAATGTTACCTGATCTCAAACATACATGTGTGCGCAGTACTGACATACCATCTAGCTAGAGAAACTAAACGAAAACAAGGATGTAAACATTGACAAATTTAAACATAAGATCTATTATGAATAAAGTAGACCAAATCAATAAAAACAAGTATTTCGAAATTCAAATTATGTGCTTTACAGAAACAGTACTGAATAGGCATAGAATATCAAAAGAAACAAATGTATGTAGCGACCCGCTGGTTCGTTTGTTGGAGGAGAAATAACAACAGGACAAACGTCTACTATTATTATTTTGTTTTAATAAGGATTGCTGTCAGAACATGATCAAGTTACTGTGACACTCAGAAGAGTGTTTATATGAGTTGGTGTATCAATATCTGTGTGGTAAGGGAAGGTGAACATCGAAATAGTGGTCTATGAAATAGTGGCCCCACCTCGTGGACACAGGCCAGAACTATACGTTCCCATTAGGGTAGAGATAATATTTCAGTTTATGAGAGTAGTATATGGAAACAGCGGTTTCCGTATGGTACTACATATAGAAATTGACAATGTAAGAGAGATGATACAGAACCATTTCAATAACCGAAAGTTATGATTGTAATGAAACAACTATACTCATATATACAATGATGTTTTATTAGTTATCATTATATCCAATTAAGCAATATCTTCATACTTTTTCATAAAGTTCCGTTTCGATCGGTACACAGTTACTAAGTCATAGAGTGTAAAGAAGTTAAATTTATTAAATTTGTGTTCAAAGGATTCATTATAGACCTCAATGTCTCTCAGGTTTGGGTTTGGGGGCACCACCCGTATATAATATTCAATCTATGCCATATAGGCCTATAGCGTTTAGTTGATTTCGGGAGTGAGATATAGAATAGTGGGACTGCCGATCTCCTGGTGCCCAAATTTGGAGAATCCTTTTGCAAACCCATGTTAGCGTCATCTCTGGGTAATCGTGGGAAGCATGCTCAGTGTGACCATTGCACATGGTTGATACGTGGCCCTTTGATATAGCGATGATTTGGAAATGTTCCACCAGAACTGAGTGATAGACCGCCATATTTCCCTTTTATGTTCCTATACGTGGTCCATACTTCCCGAGTCCATATAACTTCTTCCTAAATTGAACGATAGGTAGCAATGCTCATATGGAATCACAGAACATAATATCTGCTGTGTGGGGGGGGGGGGCGGGGGGGGGCGGGATTAAGATTACAGATGTACTCATATTTCATGTTATATAATTATGAATCTGAAGAGTAAAACGTTTTCTTTAATCTAAAAGTCTTGGGGATACATTAAATAACAGAACTTTTTTCATTTAATGGATATTGCATAAAGTCGGTATGATGTTCATCTTGATCTTTAAAAATTGTCCACTGACATTTGACACAAAATCTCCATCCCAGCAAATGGAAGGTTTCCTTTTTGTAAGAGCCCTTACATCCCGGTCTTTACCTTTTACATTTTGTAAAGATTGATGGGGAAACGCAATGAACAGAATCGTACAGATGGATGCAATGCAGTCCCGAACATCCAAATTCTATCCTTTTTTTCAAAATATTAACAAAGCGGAGCGTAAAGTAAAACCACTTGGTGGAATTAGCCTTATCCCTAAACCTAACCAGAGAGAGTAGATTACTGTAATGTACTGTCTCTGCCCTAACCCTAACCCCAGGCCCAAACCCTAATCCTAACCCTAACCCTAACATAGAACTTCTTATCTATAGTTTTCATATATTATGGCATCTTCCGGGTAGATTTCACATATACTAAGGATCATCATGGGAGGCTTCAACTTAAATCCGCTTAGTTATAAAACACTGTAATATCTTATGAAACTACAATGTATAATTTTATTTGTTTAAATAATTTTATTTGGACTCTATTTGGTGGTACATATTTTCAAGAGATCCAGGACAAATATTACAGAAAAGACAATGTTACAGTACACAAAATTAATCCATTTAACAATATTCGTATACGTTGAGGAATGATTGAAAGATACAAAACAACTAAGATAATTGATTTATATAATAATAACAGTATCAATATCAATATCTATATCGCTGTGCCACTCGGATGATGTGATAATCGAATGTGAGCGATTGTTCTACAATTCATCCAGGACGTACAGTTAATATCGCACACAATGGACCTGGGATTACACTCGTCAAGTCGGATAAAAATGATCGGTTTCTTCCCACTTTTCTGGCCCGATATCACCGAGTCGGTACTTTATTTTTGTAATCATTTTTATTACAGTAATCATTATATACAATGAGGTATTAGTCTCAGAAAATGCTGTCAACAAAACTATAATAATGATCAATTACAAAACTATACGAAATCCTACCACTTTAATCCCGAGTTGACTTAATACCCTTGCTTTGCTATTACAAATTATACCATTTTATAATCGAGCATACGTATGTATGATCTCCTATGAAGCATACATTTTAAAGTTTATTGCATACATTTTATAATAACATTAAAGCCCGCTTTCTCCTCATACACCTTTCAAAACGTTTTTGTGAGATTTTAAATGATTGTAAGAATAGAAATACCTTTATGACTGCAGCGCCACACGTCATATCATTAAATCATAATTAGCCTCATCCAATTCGATTCAATTTAATTTTTTTACTTCGGATCACAAAAATCTATATGAGTTTAGTCAAACACCGAACACTACAAATAATGTTGTAACATGCAGAGATTTGATTTTCCCAAACAAGAAAACCATTGGACGGAGTAGAAACATTATGTGTCTTTTGTCGTTTGTGTCTATACCTGAAATGTCCGTACGAGGGCGGTAAAAGGTATGCTCCAAAAGTAAAAACAAACCATGGACAATAGGACATCAGCAACTGAGTCGTTGGTGACCATTGAATACATCAGTTGCCATCAGAAATTTCAGAGGAGAAAAGTAAGAGACCGATGGAAAAACCGACATGGAAAAACTGATGGAGGTCATTCATGTCCGATCTGTCCGACTGGTGGAAGAGGGTCATATTACTTTACCATTGCGCTCTATTGATTGGTCTTGCTCGGAAACTGTATTTTTACTATTTGAAGATGGACATATACGGGTATGGTTTCCAATTAAAGGGCGTACATTGAGACTTTTAGCAACCCTATAACACAGGTAAAGATTTAAAGCAAAAATGTTATTCCAAATGCAGTCCAATATCCTGAAGTAGACTCAAAGCTATCAGGCCACTAATTATGATCAGCGTTCACGCGGTTGCGCAGAAACGAGTGCAATATTCTAAGCGACGTAGACCAATGAGGTAGTGAAACTGTTTTGATGTGCTTAAAATATGTGACCAGCCAAGCAGAAAGGGGACTCCAGGGCCAAATTTTGGAATTTGGGTTTTATTGTAGATTCTGAATCTGCATGTCCTACTGAGTCAATAACCAAAAAAAATTGTTGAAAATTCCCAGAATTTGCCGAGATATGGGCTTTTTTGTAAAGTTATGTCAGTTTTCAATAGATTATCTCAAATAGGTTGGGGGGAGTGACTCATTTTCCTGTGACACATCACATGCACAAAAACTAAATATATAATTTTTTTAAAAAAATGACAGGGATGTACAGAAGGGGAAATGAACATTATAAAAGTGAAAAGAATTTTGTTGATACTCCAAAAATTAGTGAAGTTACAGACTTTCAAATTTACCTCCCTCTCAGAATTACTAATATAAACATTTGTGACAGTGATGTCATGAATATGATGTGACTCCTTGCGAGAATACCAGGAACTATAACTCCCGCAGGAAGGTACCTTTCTGCTTGGCGAGTCACATATGCTTAGTTAAATGCAAATAGATGAAATAGATGACATATGCAGCTCTCATATTATGCTATATAGAAATCAATTATCGCTGAATTTAGACACGGTTAAAGCCGTTGACTGTTGAGGTTGTTGGTGGTGTGGGGTGTGGGGGCGGTGGCAGTCTGACGAGAAAAACAGAAGTGAGGTATGTTTTGTCCCCAAACTGTCAGGGTAAAAATGTGTCATAGTGAATATCCAACATATCCAACATTTTTCTTTTTCCAATATCATTTTCTTTTTCTAAGATATTCCAACACATAATCAACATGACTTATGGATATCCTAATATCCAAAGAGATACTTTCTTTTCTTTCTCTCACAGAGATATACACATAGCCATCTTTCTTATGCCAGAGCCAGTTGCTCATTTTCATATACTACTATGTGGTGTCTGAATAATGGCTAGTAACTAGCACTGAGTCCCTTAGGATATTCTCATAGACCAGAAATCCGACCAAAGTAAAGTTAGTTATTATATGATACATTTCATTTCTGTAAAAGAATAATTAGTTTAATAATTGTTTTGTAGGTAATGCCCAAGAAATAGTGGTTGTGTGTGGATAAATTGCATTTATTTGTATATATTTATATTGATATTATTCAGATTATAAAAATAACAAGGTGCGCAAGTCTATCCATGACACTTAGGAAAGGAGCAAAAAAGGAAGAAATCCTCAATGTCATATTTTAAAAGGACCAACTGCAATGCCTCATAGCACCAGATGACACAGGTCATAGGTATTAGGGGAGTGGTAATAGTAAAAAGACTTCTTATAATGGGAGAAAAGATCTCAGTAATGAAGAAATAGTCGGTGCTGTGAACCTATTTGTTCCAGGAATAGGAATATCTGGTCAGTAATAGGAAAAGGTGTCTTAGTAATGTATTTTGGCTATGCGTAATATGTGCAAAAAAAGAGGAAAAGTCTGTAATATTACATATATCGTACAGATGACGACTCTGGGACACAAGAAGGTATATGTAATTATATATGAAGGCAGCTATTGCTGAAGAATAGGACATCAGCAACCGAGCCTTTGGTGAACCCATCAGACACATTTAAACACATTTAGACGCATTTAATAAATATTAGAAATATCAGAAATTTCAGATGGAAAAACCGATATGGAAAAAACTGCAGTCACATGACGCATTTAATAAATATTAGAAATTAGAAATATCAGAAATTTCAGATGGAAAAACCGATATGGAAAAACTGCAGTCACATGAATGGTGTGCATGTACAGCTAGCCGTCAGCCCAGTGCCTCCCGTAAATATTGAATGAATCCAATCATCAGGCCGTTTTTCAATCTGTCAATTGACTGCCCCCCCCCCCCTCCACACACACGAGACAACTGACTCAGTGTGTACGAGGCTTAAGTACTACAGATTGGTTCGTCCAGCTGTCATGGCTGCGATCCACATCTCGTTTGGAATAATTATGTTATCATCTCTTTACAATCCTGCCAGAATGAGATGAGGAGGTTGTCATTTAATGGTAACAACATCCTCTGTATAATATTTAAGTAACAACTACCTAGAAAAAAGCTTTCTCTGCAAAGAAAAGCTTCATATTGTCTAAATTATAACGTTAATCCTCACTACCCCATCTCTGGTATTGACAAAAAACTCTTCGAGAATAATGGAAATGTTTAGTGATGTAGAAGCCAAGAAGGCAGGAAGAGTTCAATATAAAAGACGTTGCAAAAACAAAAAGGGGTATTGCTTTTAAAATCCATTTAATCTAATACTGTATTCGGTACTCATCACAGATAACTTTTCCTTTTTCTGCATGGTATTATAAGATATAATAACACCAAGCTATGTGTGTGAGTAATTAAGTTTTGAACAAGTGATTGTCACTTCTTAAAATTACATCTGTTTGTCATTCATCAAACCAGCCATGCCTTGCTGGGACACGAGATTGAAAAACACATTATCATATCAAATTTACAAATGGGAATTCCTTTCACATTATTATATGCCATTGAGAACGTACGGGATAATCTCAGACTAATATAAAACATGATTTGTCATACTTGTCACATTAAAGGAAGAACTATCAGTAATCTAACACCGTATTCGCCATGGTTCAATCATGACTGTCCCTGGAGTTTTCTTATTATTGCTCCACTGCGGAAAACCCATGGGATATACACTTTCATTAGCTTGTCTTATTTTCATTTTAAATATAGGTCCCTTGACTGTCATGTTGTTCACGTATATATTTGTTAAAATTAGACCAGCGAACGATCCCTTATGTGAAAATAAGAAGCTACGTTTCAATCAAAGTTTTTCTCCTTATGTTTAATGATACAGTCCCGTTTTCTATTACCCGACAACGCACTAAATTCCAAATTCAATCGATGGAATGTGTAATATAAGAAAAGAAAAAAGAACCAGGCATATCTATATATAGTACTGTAACATTAATAACCACATAAGCATCAGAACCCACTCAAGTATCAAATCATGATATATTCTGAAATAACAATAAGGATACGTAAAAAGAACAATTGTAATTGTATCATTATACAATGGTTATGCACAGTAACATGCGATGTTGTTTTCCCAGAACTTGCAAAGCGGCCATTTTGACACTATCGGCAGAATCAAAATGTTTTAAACAGAGGCGTAAAAACAAAGATCGCGTTCTTCTTTTTCTCGTCATTCTGTTGATAAATTCATTAACCGGATTAAATTCGGCTGCATCCCGACATCTACCTTTGTTATTTCTTTTATTAATCCATCATCCAGATATATACACATACAGACCACATAAACGTGATTGATAATATTATATATCTACTAGCTGTGCTACTGTAGTCCCTTGGTTAATGCTCCGACAAATTGGAGAGGTGACTAACTGTGTCATCAAAACGATACGGACAATGATCGTATGTGTGAACAGAGATATTTATCTGTCGTCCTTTTCACTTTTCATAACTTATAATTATATGGACCGCAAACATATGTTTTGATCATTTTAATCATTTTAAAATTAGTTAAATACTGTATTGACCGAGTGTCCCTATTGGACTATAATCTCATGTAAATGGAATCCTGTATTATATGTTAAGCCTTGGTTTTTAAAAGTGTAATGTCGCACGGTGTCTACTATACCTATCATTTCATTAAATTGATTCACCCAAAGAGAGTCCATATAGTCGCTCGTCGATTCACAGAATCTATGTCATTATTAATTGATTATAATAGTTATTATAGTTTTATACCCCACGCTTAGTCTAATTGGTAGTCTACTATTGTGTATTCCTTTCCTGTTTTTTCGGAGAATATTTAATAGTACTAGTATAAATATATGCTGTAACGTGGATCTGTGCAAATGAATTAATTGCCTTTTCAACCTTAGCATTCGTGTAGTGTAAACTTATGAAAGAATAAAACATCGAAACAAATGTTCAGCACGACCCATGGGACACTGTGGGCATGCTGCCCTCAATTACATCGCTGCCCTTTAAATGCGGTTGTTATGAACGAATGGAAATGCTCTGATATCGAGTTCCACATCCTATTCGAACACGTTGTATACATGTACCTTTTTTTCTAAACCAAGTTTTTATTCTGCCCTCGTGTCCACACACTGTAGCTATCGATACGGCACAGCCAAACAACAATACAAATAATTCAAATAACAATATTGAATGTATTTTTATTCAGGCTTGTGTTTTTCATTTTTAACGATACAAAAACAGTTACAAGATATAAATTCCTGGGCAACCATGCAGATATAACCTTATACATAAGCTTAATATCGTAATATCAGATTTAGCAAGGAAATCTTAAGACAAGTTGAGAATTTTTTGAAGTCATAAGGATCTGTTGGTAGGTGTGGACGGCGCAGTGGTAGAGACGGTATTCATCTTGTTACTATCAACCTCAGAGTGCCAATGATGGATGTGTATGCTCAGTCGGACCAGCCTGAGAGGAATTGCTTGTAGGGCCCTGCGCAATTAGCCATCCATTGTAACAGATATGCTAGAGCCGTGACTAGCAAATTAAAGTGTGCCCTTATGCATACAATCGTACCAATTTAGCCACCACTGTGGACATCCCATGAAATGAACAATGATTGCGTTACCAAGAAAACAATATGCGCCCTCCCTTGCCAAATCATGTCGAACTGCACTTTGTCAAACACGTCAAGAGGCATTCTATATCTAAATGGCCAAAAAATAGTTTTGACTTACATCCGACTAACGTCCATATATAGATAATTTCGACACTTTTTTCTCTCAGCACGCTATAGGCAAGCTGGGAGGAGAGGACAACTTATTAAGTTGTTAATTTACTGCCAAATTTAAGCATCAGCATGTCTTTGTTACGATTAGAAAGGCATTGGTGATTGAAGCCCTGATAGTGATGTGATTGCAACATTGCTACTAATCAGGCACTTGGTCCTATCTTCACTTTAGTCCCTCACTTTCCGATAAGCCTACACATGGGAGGGCTTGCCAAGCAGTCGGACAAGGGTAAAAACTTCTAACAGCGACAATGACTGCTTTCTAATCTACGCCTGTTAGCACGCAACATTGTCTGAAAATCCATAGCCTCAAAAAGAGAAGATTTGTAAACTGCACGCAGCATAGCGCGTGTCAGCTAGATGGCCAAAAGTTCTGGAGATTGTTTGCCCCAATTATCCTCAACTCTTGGCCGTTAGAAATGTCACCTTTCATTCGTTTTCAGTGACTGCTGCTTTATTTTCTACTTTTCTGATTCCTCTTATTAGATTGTGATGTCCATAATCCCCATTGGTAAGGACATTAGCTTGATTCCTAAAAGGTATGGGATTTTCTTCCTTCACATTCAGTTTTAACTGTTTAACAATAGAAAATGTCAATGTTAGAAATGACAGAATTTACTATATTACTCCATCTTTATAGTTAAAAGCAAGCCACATGAGTGAATATTTATCCAGTGAAAAAGATTTTGATCAATTGCACTGAGACTTTTACATCTTAAATATCATTGGCTTAAATAAAAGAATTCAACAACCATTACCAGAGAAGTTGAGTGTGCTTCATTCTGTTTGCGTGATGACATTTTTTGCCAGGAGGAAATGCATTCTGAATACACTGCATACATGTACGACATGATGCATGTAATGAAATATACACAGAATCAATATAAGTCGTAACATATATATCAAATAATTAAGTATCCTGATGACCTCAGCTCTATGTTGGTTTTAAAAAATTACCTCTCTAATCGATGTCAGATGGAACCAGCGAATAACTGCACCTCATCGGCCAAACAGATATTATGTGGTGTATCTCAGGGTACCACCTTAGGACCGTTAATGTTTCGTTGTTATATAAACGACATATTATTATATATATACACTCAGAGATCAAGGGATCAGGAACCCAACTGTTTGCTGATGATAGCGCTTTGCGCAATAATTTAGATGGGGATAACCCAAGTGGTCAACAGACCCTACAAGGGAATTTAAACACAATCGACCTATGGTGTCGAAGACATACAATTTCTCTTGATATAAAAAGAGAAAAATCACGATAATTACTCAAAACAATCTGAAATCTGAAACCCAAACATTTAAAATCGGAGCTCAAAACCTATAAATAACTCATGAATACACCTATCTGGGATTGACAATTTATGACAAATTAACATTCAAGCTCTAAATACAGTCAAAACTAAATCTTGCAAGATCGAAGTAGAAATCATTGTCTATAAACTCTGTCATCTCACCAGTAAGGACACCATCATCATGCTTTCTAAAGTGGCTGTTCGGCCTATTCTTGAATTCGGAGATATGTTCTATAACATTGCAGTTTAACACCTACTCAAGAAGTTACAGCTTATACAAAATTGTGCTATTAGAATTGCTTTGAAACTACCAAAAACTACTAACGTAGATATAATACAAAGGGACCTAAGACTAGTACCACTTACAGTAAGAAGGGAAGTCCATTTACTGGGTTTAGCCTACCCAATGAGCAGGCAAGAAAGTAATATAGTAGAAAGATCCAGAAGTACAAATGATCAAAATTGTTGCCCCACGTACAGAAAAAATAATAAAGTCACCACTATAGTTAATACCCTACTATTGGAATAACATGGAAATCAGAGGATTCAAATGCAAAAGCAGACACGATTATAGAACATTTTTATGAAAGGTCGACCTGCAAAAGACATGGGACGGTGACGAATAATTACTTGAGATTTATTAACCTAGGGCTGGGTGGGATGGGGGTCAAACTTGTATTACTGTAAACGTATTAACGTTCGCGCAGTATTTATTTTCGCTATTTTCGCGCACCCACCTTTGTGCGCGAAAATAAATCCTGCGCGAAAGCTATAATTAATGCATGAATAATGTGTGAGACTTCCTTGCTGCGCGAATTTAAATCCCCGCGAAAAGGTGTCAATGTACTAAGTGCGCGAAAATTTATCTGCGCGAAAATAAATACGTTTACAGTATTAGCGAGTTTAAGCAACCCTTCCTCAGGAGCAAATCCGTCCCTAAGCGCTGAGGCTACCTAACCATTCCATGTAAAATATAGCAAGTTTACAAGGAAAACAAGTGGTTGGTACCACTCTTGAATATGTTTGTAAAGTCCTGACCGGACCTTTTCATGATGATGTAAGTTTTAGCTGAGAAAACATGATGTAAAGAGCACTACTCCTGAGAACCATCGTTTGGACATTTTCTGGACATCTGGACACTGACATATAGTGACCTCATTTCAATGTCTTAGGTGTGTTAACTCCGACTTATGTCTGGATTAATGAATACAGTGTAATCACATACAAAGCGTTTCGCCAGATTTTTTATTACGCGATTAATACCCCAGGAAAATGGAAATACCTGGGAAAAGTGGATTTCTCCATTATGTGCCTAATTGGTTTTTCTCTGTATTGTATTGATTATTGTTTGTACAGGTCTTTATGTAGTAATAGCTGCCTATAGGGACCTACTAATAGCAGAAATTGTAAACCTAATTTCTCTTGTCTTTGTCAAGGAAATAACAATTATATATAATTTTTATTTCCTTCTTCAAAGACAAAGAAATTATATATGATCGAATCTGCGGGCCTCTGCAAACCTTACGCGAGCTCAATATCTCACTTTAAAGGATCAATCAATGGGTTCATGGTCATTTTAGGACAACAAACTTTATGGGGCCACAAGTCTCAATTCTTTTACCTCCATTTATGTCTAACTTACTCATAGGCACCAATTGAGAAATCTTAGTTGAAAAGGTCTGTTTAGCACAAGAGGGCACTGAGTGTGCTGTGTGACGTCACAAGATTGTGCCTGAAATGTGCACAATACCTCTCCCAACTGGTATATTATGTACATTGCATTTTCATTTCAAGATTTCGCTAGTTAGTGACGTAGGCTGACAGTGGCGCTCTGAATGGAGTATTCAACTGTCAAACTACTTTTCCCCTCATCTAAATGGTTAAAACTCACTAAATGTTAGGTTGTAATAAGTACCACTGGGGTGGTTACATTTGAATAATAGTACAGAAGTTCATTTTCTCATAATATTTTGTTATAATATTTTTGTCATAACTGTTCAATAGGTTCTATTAAATAAAAACGTATCTGTAGTACAGACATATCCCTAATAACCATTACAACCTTAATAGAAGCATTTGAAACGTCCGAAATAGTCCCAAACCAAGAATCAAGTATGTCGCTATTTTGCCAAAAACCTTCCTTGATTTTGACGTCATCAAGGCTAATGCTTGTGTAGGTTCCTGCACCAGCAAAGGCAGTGCCCACATGGTTTGGTTGGAGTTTGAATCATACTTTCCTCCCTTCATATCCCTAATAAGTAGGTTTTTTTGCTAATAGTGAACATTTCATGGAACATGGTATGGGTTTGTTTGAACTTAGACGGTTTGAAATGAAGCCTGAATAGTTCCGAAACAGTTTTTGTTTTTGTGAGTGATAATAGGGGCCGATAAGAGTTCTGGTTTCAGCGAGACAGGTATACCACTTACAGAACGCCTTCTCTTTCCTAAAATCACACCTCTGAAAGTGAAATCTGAACAGGAATAGCATGCAGAGATTCGGATCTAATGAGGACATGCCTATTTCTGATATATATATAATATATATATCATTGCAAAATGGCTAGCAGGGCTTCAGCCTCAGCAGGCAGGGTTCTATCATGGCTGACGTCATGAACCCTCTGAAGGTGTCTGCCTGCATTAAACATCATAATACAAGATTGTAAGCCCTCAAGGACTCTTATTATTCACCATAATTATGTTCAAACCTAGCTGACATTGATTTTACCTAAAGAACTAGGGATAGGGCTATCACTGTACTGAAGGTGGCCTTTTCTTTTAAGGGACGCGATTGGTGAGCGTATATCTCTATGGATGCTCTAAAATACGTAGGCCTACATGCTGATCAATATTTAATGTTTCTGCTCCCTGCTGGCTTTATACCTCTCAAATCCCAGTGATGTACCCTACGCGTCTATATCGGGGTATCATACTTGAATGGAGACAAAAATAAGAGAGCAGGATTGAAAATGTCATGGTCTGATATCTCAGTGTCGCATCACCATATATTATCCAAAGGCATAGAGTGACAGGTCTTTATCCCTACTCTCTATTCATAGCCGTCAATGTTCATATTCGAAGGACAAGACCTTTTCGACCTGTGCCTGGAACAATTACCCATTCCTGCGATGTACCCTGAATTCATTTGTATAAGCTGACTCATGTGTGTCCATGGCGTCCCCGGCTTGGCGCCTACTTGGTGTTCACTTCACGAATATTACCCCTAAATGAATGACAGGCAAAGCATCTCTGATCATCTTCTCGACCTGGCAGCATTTCACAAGATAATCTACTTTGCTTTCTTCGAATTAATGTCTTGTATTTCTCCCCCGAACTAGGTCGCGCCCTTTTGGAAATGAAAGAGGAGGTTTGAATAATTATGTAGTGCTAGATCAGACAGATAATTACCATCTCAATATATTGATAGTCTCTTTTGTTCTCTTTCGTGTAGACGGCATCTTTTTAGTTCTTGTCTACTTATTACACCGTATTATTAAATCCATACTACCATGAAAGAGGGGGAGCACTGTCAAAAAGACACTATCCCTTGTCATGCATTATTTGCATTTTCACCTAATAAAACGGAAAAGAATCTAATCAAATTTACTCAGCGATAATATAAGTGAAACTATGTGTAGCAAAACACTTTGTCGAGGCCCCGAAATGTAAATGTGGACTTTCATGAACACCTCCATGGAGCCGCAACAGTAGAGTGAAATCCTCCCCTTTGGTCAAATGTGTACACCACGTTGTGGCAGACTTATCAACTAAATATTTCTTTAATTGAATATACCGAATATAGGTTTTAATATATTTCCATACATGTTCTTTGTATATAACAAAGGCTTACACCCCTCCATAATTAATGGGCGCGCCCAGTCACGTCCACGCTTTCTCTTCATTACTCCCTATTATATAGGGGGTGTCCTTTAACTATTATATGGGGGTATCATTTAAATGAGAACACCCTCCCATGTCCGGGAAGCCTTCCTATAAAGGCCTACCACACTGTGAGCCAAGCCGGGGAGCCAAGACAGAGAGAGGTTACCATCACGATACTATACATCTTTACAATAAACCTCTAGGATTCCACTATACCATCTTTACTAATTGTTCATGTTACAATGACTGTAACAAAATGTCTTTACGATTGGTAGGAAAAGAAGGGAACAACAAGTAGAAAAACTTAATTTCTGATTGATGTCAACTGAGAATGCAATTTAAACTGAAACAAAACCTATGCCAAAAATGACTACCTTTACCCCACCTACATCAGTATTATGGTGTGATAAATTTATCCTGATTCGTGCGTATGGTACAAACATGACGACCCGTAGAAAGCAAGGTGTTGTATCCGTAGATCTAACTGCATGAAGTAAGTACCAGATTGCTAGTAGATTGTGACCTCGGCTCAAGGCCCTTCAATATTCTCTGCGTGTTACTATAACGACTTCGGAAGAGTATCTCCTACATCTGACACACGAACACGTAGTGGATGATTTTTGTCATTTGATACATGCCCGACAGAGTAATTAGGTGCATACAGGTAAACCCTGTGATAATCAGTATAATACCAGTCAGGGAACTCTATAATCAGAGACTATTTAGTATCTATTTCAGCCCTATAGATACAACCACAACCTCTTAGCTTGTGCACTCGATTGGCCATATGGTTGAGAGGGATTTTCCCAAGGCTATATTCCAAGGCAACGGTTCGCCAGCCCGAATGGCGAAAACAAGCTCTAGCACCCCGAAACCTGCTATTATTCCCAAGCTTGATTCCTATAATACAGGTTCCTGAAGGGCTTCAAAACGGAGATGTCTCGCTTGCAGATAATTATCTACCTCCGTGAGATTCGAGAGGTTCCTTGGCGAAATAGGTGTCATTCCTGTGACCTCCTAACCTGACACATAGCGGGCATGTTCAACTAATAAGGTCTGATTGGATTCTGGGGTCTTGTTGAGCGGTCGATAATGAGGGGAAATTGCTAATTCCAACCTGGTTACAAAGGTAATTACACCGAGAGGTTTGGGCCTGACAGGGCGCAGGGTCCTTAGGTAGACCCCTCATTATTGACTCTCTCCTAGAGTAACCTGATTTACTCCATATTCCGCACCCGGGGTGCTTAAGTTGGGAAGCAGACAGAAGAGGGCCATGCAGTTCTCCCTGGCGATTAAAAGAATGGATCCATATACTTAAACCTGATTTAGACCCAGCAGATTCATTATGGATATTGTATAGGCGAAAGTCTGCTTATAGCTAAAGGCGATTAGTCAACACAGACTCCCTATATTATTATTGTATTATAGGGTCGTCCGTCAGCCGCAATAAAATCAGGGAAATTAAAAGCGCTTTTGTTTGTTAAGACTGAATACATACTCAAGCAATGCAAATGAAAATACGGGTCCTTAATCGATAACATTTTGTTTCACTCTTCGGAGAGGATGTGCACAATATACAGAGAACTGGTTGCTTTATTATCAGCAAATGTGTTCTATAGTCTCCTCTGATTGAAAACATGGCGCCATTTTGCCATTCCCAAAGTATGGAAGGTCTCAAAACACCAAAAGATGGCGCCACCACAAAAGTCTTTCTGGTATTAGGAGAAACGTGAATACTGGATGATTAGTGGCTAATTTAGAAATGGATTTTTGGAGGAGATTCCTGCAAAAAATCAGGAGGGTTGCTAGAGTGATTTTCAAATACATGATATAAATAAAGACTGATCCTTATGAAGATTAGAACATTTTAGAGGGTTTTGAGGGCTGTTTTTGTTGTGATTCAGTCAGTGCAGACCTGCAAGCATGGAGGTATGTCAACAAATACAAGTCTAGTTTGATTTTTTCAGGGTTAACCTACCCTGATAAATTTATATATTACTCATATAAGATGGGGCTAGTGGAATTAGGGCCTGAAATAGTTGGGATTTCGCTCTGATTACTTGATTTAGGCTGTCATGCTACATTAAACTATAGAGGAAACCTTTTGGTGGTCTGAGACCGGAAATGAGCCAAAAGAAATGGTGAATAGCTTGTCTAAGAACAACAGTACAGTTACAACAGTAGTGCATAACGTATGGGCCCGTTAGAACCCTTATCAGTAGGTATTTCCTGCCAGTTAATTCAGTGCAAACAAAATGGTGCCTAGCTGTGGTCTTTTTGTGAAGGAACTGATGAAAACATGGCCTACTGTGGATTAAATCTGCACTCTCAGTTAACGTCGGTAAAAAACAAAGTATTTTCTAGCATTGTTTTTCAACCCATCTAAACTCAATTGACCAAAATTTTGGAGGATTCTGTCAAGTGGTTTTTGCTTTTTACAGCTTCGGAAACGTCCTTTTAAGTATTTGGGGGACCGGCCCAAAGCCATTCTTATGATGACTCATTTATTATCGCTCACTGGCGGCTGTTTTCACTCGACTGTCTCTATTTCAAATTCTTGTATAAACATATAACAGCAGCAGAATATTGATGAATTTAGTCCTATAAGTCATAATAATGTATAAATTTGGTAAGATTTTGTTAGTCATAATAGCTGAGAATGCAGCTTTAATAGGCTTCCATCCACTAATTTTAAGGAAACAAGTAGAGACGTAAGATATTAAACAAACATTTTCTTGTCATAGTGAGTGGCTACAAACTTCTAAAACTCTCCACAAACTATAGCCATCCCAGCTTCACTGTTTGAACCGTCTTTGACATAGCCCTGATACGGTGGTACTGAGTGTAGTAGCCTTTGCCAGCTCAGTTCAGGCTTGAGATGTACCACATTTGCATTCCTTTGTTTCAGTATTGGATGTCTTTTAACCTTGTGTAGGCCTCTAAAAATAAATGAGCAACAGTCTATCTGAGCACATAAGACAGCGGTCAACAGCATAGATCAGTCCCATCAAAGTTACAACGTTAGTTGCTTACTTTTCTGTATAAGATATTATTTCAAGAAGAAAGTCTGTTCAATGAGTAAAAACTTAGTTAAGTTCACGTACAAAGGTTTTTTGTCAACCTAAAAGGGTAAACATTAGAACAGTTGGTGCCGGTTCACTGAGAAAAGAAATAAAAGTCGTCAAACAAAGGCATTTTTGCTTGAGAAATATTTGATAAAAACGCAGTAATACATAGCCAGGTAGTCAATATACAATTTTATTTAATCATAATATAATCAAACCATAGCTCGATATCTTGTTCAGATTCTAAAATCTCCAATGTCATGTTATTATACATCAGGCAATGTATGTCACATATTACAAACGATATATTTTTATTATATATTCGAAACAATTTTAAAATGACATAGAAACAAAAATGTTCATACATTATGGTTTGGCCTAAACTCAAGTTTTTAACCACCTATATCAAGGGAAGAACATGTATATTTCTTATTACCTTGCATACCTAAAAACTAACACCTAGGACTACATTCATAATAGTAAGGCTTTAAGCATGTGAAATGAAAATATTTCTCGATTTCAGGAACTCTTCCATGTATACCTTTTAAAAAGCTCAATCCTTTAGACTTCTAAGCAGCAACGTCTTACTCAATTCACAGGCGTACTAGTATATACATCAAATAATACAATAAATCATGTATTGTTCAGAAATTTATACTTTTCCATAATGAAGGACTTCCTTAGTTAGTTACTGCCACAACACTTCATAGGTGCGGGATGCATGGGTCTAGAAAAATCCTTTTTTATTATGTCCACCAGATTTCTTAATTGGCCACATCAGAATATTTAGGTGATATGTCTGTACAAAGCAAGATGTGAAAAGCCTATTGAATTCATTTTATAAAGATTAAAATATTAATATAATTATGTGAATATTTTGGAAATTCAGGCATAGTTGCGCAAAATGTAGGGTCTGAAACTGATTAGAATAACACATAATTAAGAATTAATTGTCATGGTTCAGTTGAAAGGGCAGAACCTTATATTTTTCCCGCCCCTTTAATGGTTTGTCATTCACTCTAGGAGCGGCATTTGATTCCCAATGGCAGGGATAATATAACAAAGGCCCCCATTATTTAAGTCTCCCATTCGAATACAGAACCCAATGTCTATAATATACTTTTTTTCTCTTCAATCTATTACAACAACTACAGACTAAAAAATGATAAACTAGATATCTCAAGACTCAAAAATCATTTAATAAAGGACAAAATTTCAGACAAATACTTTTTAAAATGTCAGGAACCCTTTCATTCATCTCGGCCAGACGTATTTACAAGGTAAACATATTATATGTGATTACATCTATGCAAACTGCTTAGATATACATCACAATGCGTACTCATTTTTTTTTATTTTAGGGGTTTCCGGTATGATCAGAATTCGACCCATCGCCTCGTTTTCTCGATGTTTCTTTACATGAAATGTGTATAAAAGTATAAAAAGCCTGATATTACTAGTAAATATCAAAGCTGTGTTCTCAGCTAACTGCGATATAAACATAAAAAGATCTACTTTTTGTTCCATTATTTTCCTATCTATCTGAAAGTTTTCTCACTATCGACTGAAACTTAAGTCGATTTTTTCTCACTGTTCTCACTGATTGGCCCGTTAAAGGTTCATATTCCTATTTTTGCGTATGCCGAAATCCTACATGCAATCAGGATTTGTTTGCATGCACTTATTTTCACTAACTCTTAACCCCTTTTCCGTGGTTATTTATATTGTTTCCTTCTGTCTGAGGTCTAAATTATACCTCAACATTCTAGGTATCAAAATTAGATATTTGAAGACTTTAAAAACTAAATTTCCGGCCGAATTAGCTGAGAATGCTGCTTTAAATATCTATCATGACTTTAGTCAAGAAAGGCAATCATTTGCAATATGCAAAGCTCACAATTATAACCGAGCGTTTTAGAAAACCGACATATGAATGTTGGCCATTCACTCAGTGCTCAAAAGAATTTTCATAGCTTCCTAGACAACTCGAGAACATGACGTATAAAAACTGTACAAAATGTACAAGCAGATAACAATTAATATTCAATTCTTAACTCGGCAGTCTCCTAGTCTTAACTGGTGCTTCAAAATAGCATTTGAATGGAGTATCTAATATCCCTCCCTCGTCACGGCAATGGCTCTTGGGCATGGGCTCTCATGCCAAATTCCCAACAGCTTGCCCTTTCACGCGACCCAACATGTATGCCTCGTTCTTTTTCTGCAGGAACGGTGTGCTGTAGGGGAGGTCGTTTGTCAAAGGAGTGTTTAGAGTAAGATGATATGTTTGAAAATTATCAAAGACCCATTACATGGTCTGTTACGTAATCAAGCTAAACTGCTGTTAACGGTTCTGCCAATGTCTACGATAACACTGTATTTTTTAGTCCAAAGGCAGATTGGGCAGATCATGGTCTTATGGAATTCCATAGACTATCTCTCGTACAAAAGTACTTTCAATCGTGTAAGTCATCATATATTTCAACTTAGACCAGTATGATAGATTTATCGTGACAGAATAACTGCCAAACTATTCCAAACTAAAAACTGGGTCACACAATGTACAATTAAGATGTAAGATATGTAAAACACACAACTCTCTCAGAAAAACAAGTAAACTATACATATAGACCCTGAACAGAACAATTTAAACAATTTAAATATCTGCAAAAATACAATTCAATTCCTATCAAAATGTTGATATGTCTTAGATGTTTAAAAAAGGGATACTGGGTCTATCATGATATGTCATATTCTCCGTTCACAAAACCTCTGATATTCAACATAATTATATACTCAATACTCATATTCCTTCATAATGAGGGGCCTACTTTAGCATGTACAATGTAACCAGTACAAGAGCAATGATATTTGTGAAGGAACAACTGATGAAACTTCCACTACACTCTGCACTGTGGAACCACTTCTGTTTGATATCATCGACAGCATTGAGCAGTTGGAGATCGGTGAGTGCACGGTTGAGTGTATCTCTCAAAGGTGACTGGTTCGCGACAACGAAAGCATACTTTCGCTTGTAAATGTCTGTGGGGATTACATTCAGGATGCAAGGCTCTAGGCTAACGGCATAATCTGCGGCCGCACTTTCTAGAAGTAAAGCATACTTTGAATCCCATCGAGCTCGGGGAACACCTTCGTCGTAAGAATCCAAAAGGCCGTTATGGTCTTCCATGCTCTTTAAAATTTGCTTGTGTCGATCGTCGTTACTTTCCTTGAGGGAACGGTAAATGTTGCTATCTTTGAGGGTGGCAAACCGGAAGTCTTCTATATCAAGCATGTCGTCAATACTTTCAATTTTTGGTCGTCGCAGTGGGTGACGTTTCATGATAAGAGCATAAGCTGAAATACTCATGATTGGCTGGGTAAAATCGACCACTGCATCTCTGTCAGTTGTAACGGTCATAGGAGCCGCAGCGATGTTAGATTCCTGAATAAAACAAGTTGATGAACAATTATAAGCATTAACCTCTTTTATTGATTGTGTCATGCTTCCAAATGATGATATTACTTCATTCATTAAGCACTAGCTATTAGGGACTGTTCCACTGGGATTGGGGAGGGGAGAATTTTTTAGGGGGGGCCATATTGGGGTAGGGAGCGGTTGACGTTAAAAATGAATTATGAGAGTGGAGAGGAGGTAGGTAGGTGAATATGTGAGGACTTTTAATTGTGTTGTTTATTGTGTGGGCTAGCTAGGACAATGCAGGCAAATTGACCCATAATTAATTTAACTACTTAGAAAACATACCCCTCGCATCACTTCGCCGATCATACCAGACCACGTTCCATCGTCATTCTCCTTGCCAAATTGTCCATCTTTTACGATATGGATATTAAAGTCAACGTTCAGAGTAATCTGCAATTGAGAAACCCATATATAAAAGTGGAGTCCAGTCCGACATTTGTGATTAAGTTTGAGGTCATACATGTCATTTAAATTAGATCAATGCATGTACGTGTTGTCGCAAAACGAGAATGAGTCTTTGCTCAAGTTCTATTATACTGTATGAGAATCAAGACAATTACATACTTTCTATGAGTAGTACATGTATATCGAAAATGGCATAACTCTCCGTTGGTGGTTTTATGTTCAACAAATATAACTTGTGTTGGGTACCTTTTACAGTATTTATATATGACTAATTAGGAAAGAGGAAGGGGTAGATTAAACGTTATGATCGCGAATGCGCGAATTATGGGATTAATTATCCAAATATGTATAAGACTACATGATTCTAGAAGTAGTGTTCAAGATAAATAGCTGGCTGAAAAATGTCTAATCTATGCTTATTCTATTTCGAAGTACTTATTTATCATACAGATGCATTTAAATTCGTTTGTATCACTAAGTAAACCCTTCTTCGTCCGCTGCGACTGAGAACATTGTAATCCACACAATATCATGAATAGGAACTTAAAAAAACAGACCTTCATCTTCTCGAGTAGATCCATGATATAGCCGCTGTATCCACCACCAGCATCATTGTACATAAAGAATGGTTTAATCTGAAGCAAAAGTATGTGCACGTTATTAGATGATATGATATTATGTTATATTATTTCAAATTATATTGACGGGGCGTGCCTACCTTCCCACTGCCATTAACTGGGACAACCAAGATGTTTGATTTGGTTTGGTATAACGTTTATGTTTTCATTACTGAGGCCCATCTCTGTTTTTCTTTGGGGCGTTTCGTCAGTCATCACTGAGGTTTAAAATCATTAGCTATCATTATAGTGTTATACGAAAATGACATGGCATTATTTTGTATTAGATGTTTTCCTATTATTTCCTCCAGTAAGGGCCTGCTGGTGCATCAAACAGTGCATCGGCAGCCCTTCAATTCTGGACATTAGTCCTTACACATGGCTTAAAATATGACAACTGGATATGTGCATTGGTCAGTTTAATAATGTTAGGGTGTTTAAAAAGCTTCTTGATAATTGAAATAAAACCCCTTGTTTATTTTGAAGGAAAACTAAAAACTAAAACGAATAGTGTTGCCTTTCTCCAATTTGATTCCACAAAAATTAATATCTTACGCTTTGATAATAAATTTCACACATATATTGGTATTGACAGTAAACAATAAATATTACTGGTATTGATGTGACGTTGTAAGTGGCATCTGGCACCCACGGAGCCTCTGTAGGAGCGGGAGCTTGTTGCGTAGTCTGAACTGCTGCGGTTTCCTGGTCAGTAGCTTCGGCAGTTGCTTTTGTCTCCGAGTCACTAACACTAGATGCCGCTGTGGTCACTGCAGCCGTGTCCTCCTGGGTCTCACCAGCTGTTCCTTCTGTCCCCTGTTGGCTTGCTGTGGTACTATCCCCGGCAACTACAACTATAGCTCCATCTACAGTGAATAAGAACATAAATGAAAAGAGGAACTGCATAGGGATCAAATATTATCGTTTTCTGTAACGAAGTCTGGCTTTCATGCCTAATTGGCTTTCATGCCTAATAGAATCTATTCATTCATCCTCACATATGAAACATAACATGTACATCTAAAAGATACATGTTACAATACAAGCTATTAATCATATTTTTACAATATAACCTATTAATTATCATTCATTGACGATTTTGTATTCAGGCAATCTACAGTTACAGTAACACGCTCCACTATTAAAGTGCTTTCCGTTGTGCCCTGAGAAACAATATCCTTGATTTTAGCAGATGTTTCAGACTTTGTTAAAACAGCGATTACTAATATCATGTACATTCAGATGATGATGGGAATAAATGAAGGCAAGGTTCTGTGTTATAACACTGGCTAATATGGGGAGGATATTGAGTGGGACAGGGAACAGGGAATCTAGTTTCTGCATTTTCTTCTAGGACCTTGTTTATTATCCATATATCATCCGCTTTTTCAATTATTATCCTACTGATGTAATTCCTTAGAACACTCTGTTTGAAAAATTTCTTTCTTTCCATATACCGTACATGTATATATATATATATGAATATTATGGTTAAAAACCAAATGTTACTCCTTCCTGATCGCTCTCAAGAGGAAGCAAATTAGACAGAGGGAAGTACAGCATGGCTTATTTGGTAAACTACAGTACTGTCTACAAATTGATAGTACATTCCATCAACTAATACTAACCTTTTGTAGTGGCAGTTTCACCCGTTGTCTCCACCCCTGTTGCCTGAGCTTGTGTGCTATCCTCTGCAGTACCAGTTGGTGCATCTGTTGCTCCAGCTCCGGCTCCAGCTCCTGCACCTTGACCAGCTGCCGTGGTTGCATCCCCTTCAGCAGTTGTCTTGCCTGCACCTGCCACTGTTCCACTTGCACCTGCACCTGCACCTGCACCTGCACCCCCAGTAGTTGCATCCCCACCGCTTGTCACAGTATCTTGACCCTGGGTGACAACATCTCCACCTACAGTGTCTCCACCGACTGTGCTGTCTTCTCCTGTGGTGACACTACTAGGGTCTGCCGTTGTTGCTGCATATAAGAACACAAAACAGTTTTACAGTGTGAACCCATATAAGCACGTTATAAATGAATATTTCACACAAATACTACTAGTTTAACTCTACCTAGTATTAATTTCCAAACAGTCTAGGCTCACAGCCTCGCAGATCAGATAAGCCTGGCCCTGGTGTAGGCGTTCAAATGGAAACTTAATGGAATTTTGTGGTTTGGAGCGAGAGGCTTTCCGTCAGATTGAAGGGATTCTCTCAACTCTTGAGCCTATACTGTAAAGTGGGTTGCTTGATCTATCGATTGACATGAGTATGCATGACTCTCCTTGCTGTTGTGGCTGTTTCACGAAATAATTCACGGCGTCGGAAAATGTCATTAACCCATTTCCAAACAAGTACTAAGTTAACTAATTATCAAGTTATGCACCGATTTGATCAACTGTTTACATATTTAACTTTGTAATCAGTGTCAACTTAATTCATATACTTGGCGTTTCCACTGGAAACGATTTTCTCAGCCTCAATTATTTGTGCCTGATGTCAATTCCGCCACAGTAGACATCGTGCCGGACATGTGTTTACTCTCCGCAAGTTTATGAGACTCGTGTCTAGGAGACTGTAGGCCTATACGATGGTCATGAGTTTTTACTGATGTGACGATCTCTCGAGAGGCCGCCAGGCCTCGAGAGAGATTGTCACATCAGTAAAAACAAGTGGCCATCGTATGCAGTCTCCTAGACACAAGTCGAGTTATATTCTATTTTTATATCATGATCTCATGTTTAGAAAAGAAGTCAGAAACGAATTCTTTATTTACCTAGTTCGTACAACGATCCGCCATTTTGAGTGACAACTCTCGAAACGTATGACGTTTGAATGGGCGTGACGTCACATGCAGCGCAACGTCGCGGTTCATTTTTTACTAGGGGGCGTCATGGAAAAACAATGCCCGCGTTTTGAGGCGTAAATTACGCAATTCACCTTGTGTGACAGAGGTGTTCAGAGATGAGACATGTTTAATGAATAAATATAAATCATTTAAGTATCATTTCACCATAGAGCATTAACAAAATGTACTGTTGTCTCAGATCAAATTTCACCTGGTCCTCACCTAGCTAGTACAGTCCATCGGTCATTGACCAATAGAAAGCCTCTAAATGAATACGCCTAAATTCACGCGTGGTTTCTCTGTGACGTTATACAATGGTCGGATTTCACTCTGTTCCAGGGTGTACAACCCCCGATCATGATATAATGCACCGCTTTAGTCGGAATCTATATGATAACACGACGGCTGGCCGAATGAACCTCCAGCTACAACAGCCAATCAGAGATGCATATTTACTTATGTTTATGTTCAGCGAGCCGGCCTGTTTTCGTAAGGATCCGCTGCTTGCTATCCAAAGCAGAGGAGACTTCCGGTTCTCGAATGCCGTGTTGCGTGTGTCTAGGGACTTAAAAAAGAAATAAATAAAACATTTGAATCGGTAGAAATGATTTAAATATAGTTTTAGCCCGATAGCGACGATTTAGTCAACGGGAATCAAGTATTCAATGAATGACGATTTCAGAACCCATACGTGCGACCGGAACAGATGTGGAGATCCTTCGGCATAGCCACTCATGTGCACGTTGGCTTGGCGTTGCATTGTGTACGGTAGTCTATATAGCGCACGGAGGATATCATTCGAAAGTGACCTACACGTCAACAAACTGAGGCTTGCACGATGTCCGGCACGATGTCTACTGTGGCGGAATTGACAAATGGATTATTCCCTATTTCGTTGCTTACCACCATTCAGCAAGCAGATCATGCTAAGTACAAGGATATTTGGAACATTATCGGTGATTTTGGAGATATTGTGTAGAGTTTTACATAGCCTGGGCTTGTTTCGTCTGATTGTCACTGACAGTGATACTGGGAGTCAGCCATTGCTTGCACGATGTCTACTGTCGTCACCTTATGGCGAACCCTATGCCCTTAAACACTTTAAAATGGCTAATATTTCTATCGGAAACAGTGGAGAAAAGACTTTTGGGTGACCAGGACTTTATACACTTATATAAGAGAGTAATACAGACTTGCCCTTGAGTTTCTTGATGAAAGTTGAGAATTCTTTGGAACTTTTATTCATTTTGCACATACACATATCTTGTCATAACTAAGTATCTTAATCACCTTGTATACCTTAAACGGGTAGGCCTACAATGTCTCTGGTCATTTGAACAAGAAATAACTCCCCACGTGTAGTATAGGTTAGAAAGCCTGTCAATCAGCTGAGCCATAGCCTTACTAACAGCCAATCAGCTAAGAGCTCCTTGGCTACAGCTAAACCTACACCCCTAGCGTTCCTAACACTTACTAATACACCCCTTGGCTACAGCCAAACCTGCACCCCTAGTTACACTTACTAACAGCCAATCAGCTAAGAGCCAATCAGCTCCCTTGGGTGACCTACAGCCATGGTCTTACTAAGCCTTACTAACAGCCAATCAGCTAAGAGCCAATCAGCTCCCTTGGTTGAGCTCTGTACTAAGCCATACTAACAGCCAATCAGCTAAGAGCCAATCAGCTCCCTTGGCTGATATCCCTTGGCTATAGAAAAGTGTCAATCAGTGTGCAGCTGTCAATCAGTGCAGTGCAACTATAACGAAGAAGTGGTATACATAACAC
The DNA here is from genome assembly GCA_942159475.1 of Sthenelais limicola. Lineage (NCBI taxonomy): Eukaryota > Metazoa > Annelida > Polychaeta > Phyllodocida > Sigalionidae > Sthenelais > Sthenelais limicola. The sequence continues at coordinate 43,771,302 of OW804100.1, forward strand.
CTGATTCAGAGGATTAGATAAGGCATGCTAAGGCATGCTTAAACACCTCACAGACAGCTAAAGAATATTATCAGATGTGATCCACTATCAGTGATTGGCGTATTTCATAGTAATACCCTTGTTTCCCAGCTTTTCAAGCTGAGAAACAACAAAAACTGAACATATTTTTTTAAATCAACGCAATACGAAAGTTACTCAGACTCTATGTGTACAGCTACCGATTGTACATTTCCTGACGATCTGAACCTATTTATGGTGGCCATATATTTCTCTCTAAAGAACAGGACCAACAAGTAGTACAGCCACAAAGTAGCATTACCATTATCAGCTTTCCTAGTACAGTCTATTGAATCCGAATGTTGTGGATTCGAATCCTGGTGTGGTTGCAATGTTACCCCCTACCCCAGGCACCAGGGGAAGACCAGCTGATATTTAACTCCAGTAAGACAATGTTAAAAGAATTCAGCAGAGACAAACTAGAGACAATTAAAGGCCCTCTAACCATGTTCCGTGTATGTGTGAGGCCAACCTCCAAGCATTGGGTGTATAGCTTGTTGCTCCCATTGATCTAACTCCCCGATCTAAAATTGAAATAAATGCCATCTGACATTTCTTCCATATTTTTTTCATTGGAGTTACATTATGCCCACCCCACCAAGATAAAATGTGTCATCACTACCATCGGGACCGGATACATATATACCAACTTAAATCATTCGTTTACATTATTGATCGTAAACATCATCATACTTATCCAAATCTGGGAAATACATGTATGTTTATTGAAATGTGTAAGAACATTCCATGCTGCATGAATGGTGCATGGGGGCATGTGCTTCTCCCGTGGACAAACGATTATAAAATGATGTCTATTCCAGTTTTGAGTAAAACTTGGAACACAGTGTACATGCTGGAAGTTAGTGTAGCATCCTTTTCCCATACAAGTAGTTAAACGAATACTAGTCTCAATAAATTATTTACTAATAGATAAGAGCAAGCGCGTATCATGATGGACACGGCGAATAATACCATGTCGTTACGATAAATACTTAAGATATCTTGGACGAAAGGATTGACCTAAACCATAAGATGAGAGCCACTGGGCTGAGATTGGGGTTTGTTTATTGTTTATTAGGGATCGGACTTTTCGATCGGGCGACATATATATACCATGTGCCCATTTATTTTCAAGGAGGATACCAGGGAATGAATAGATGGTAAAAAGAAGGTAATAATGTCAGGCCAACAGCTATTTTTTTCAGGCGTGACAGGCTGGACTTCCTTATCAAGTATATTCCATTTCATATTGACTACATGTAAAAGAAAATGATTTATACACTCTAGGTCCAAACCCTTAGAGCAGATATTAATGGGATTATAATGGCACTTTGCTGTTAGAGGCGAGAGGCTTTACCTTCGTTTGAAGGGACTCTCTTAACTTTGGGCCTAGACTGTGTATACTTATGGGATGTTCATACCCACAATATCCATGCCACTGATCAAATATGATTCCCAACAACTACATGGACGAACTCCACTTTTCTTCCCACGCTCGAAATACACATGGAAGATGAACGACTGAGTAGTTATCTCTCGTCAATTTCTTCTGACTTGTCTCCCAACACGGGTCGTTTCGTAGCGCTGCCATGGCCAGTGAAAAAGAGCTCGTGTACTTTATTTATGACCAACATTTGGTAAGCGCGCTGGTCACATATCAAGGGATATGAGGACGAACGCACTCGTCGCAATTTGGTTGCCCTTGCATCCTAGGATTTAGAAAATAATTTAAAAAAAACGCTCTTGCACTCTAATAACTTGGAAATTATTGGTAAAAGTTGCCATTAGACATCTAAGCCAAATTTGTATTATTCCCTTCAGGGAGATTTAAGAAAGATTAAGGCCTCACATGAATATCGACATGCAGAGGTTTATCAAGCCTTTTCAAGTAGTTTTCAGACTTGTTAAGAATCCGCTACGTATTTAGATCAGCAATTCGTAGAAATCTGTCGTTCACAGTTATTCTGCAATCCATGTTACTAGTATAAAAAAAATGAAGAAGACGCCAACCGCTAGTTTACTCAAGGCAGCTAATTGTTCACTGACCGATTAACAACTGGAACAGTTGGGTTTTTTTCAAGTGAAAAAGTCTGATTGTTGCAATGCTTCAAACAATCGATCAAACCGTAGAGTAAGACTGTGTTACTCTAAGATCAAACGGACAAGAATCCATAGATCGAATGGTGGGATCATGAATGCTATACTAACATCTCTAAGGATATCAGCTGCCATGTGTTGATGTACGATCTTATCTCCCCCTCTCCGTTGATATCAACGATGCATAATCCCAGATCAGCTGTAGAGCATGATTCGGACCATGTAAAGGGTGATTTGGATGCTGTCGTAGCCGCACCGACCCAGATCTAAATGGAATCCATATGGCTAAACAAGCTTCGCCATGTGCCGGGCGGGTGTCTAATATACCTGTGGGTGAAATAACGTTTTTCAATAGTTTTCTGTTCAGCTCGTGTTCCACCAGATTACACCGCGCATTCCTTTGTAGGGTCCGACCTATTGGCCTGGGCACAAGCAATATTCCAACCATCCACATTATGCCTCGTACTCAGCTCACAGCCTCTTAGATAAGAATGGCATGTCAGTCATTGGGTGCCCACTGCGCTAATGGCTTTCCCGTCCCTGGAGTAGGCGTCCCAATGTGTTTCTAGTGGCATTTAATTTTGTGAGCGAGAGACTTTCCCTCTGTTTGGAGGGACTCTCAATTCAAGTGTCAGACCCTAGACACGTACTGCTCATGTTTGCGAGAGTCTGCATGCCCTGCCTTGATTAGCCAGCTCATATTAGACTAAAGGTCATGTGGGTATGAATTTGGGTCTTTTATTCGATTTAATAGTGTATAGCGTGATTATAGTATATGTTAGTCAAAAAGGGCGCGCTGTCGCGGGACATTTAATGGGCTGAATGGTCATAAACTTATAAGTTATAAGTTATAAACTTTGTCGACTTCTGTCTTCATTCATTTGACAGAATTCCAGAAATAGTTCAAATTTCCACTATGGCAATGTCAGCATAAGCATTAAAACTAATAGCGGTAGCATAGATCAATAGCTGGCCTAGACACAGCAGTGGGCTAGCTCATAACAATTCATATTAAACCCGTGAGCATACATCACAATTATGTTTCCCTGTATTGTTTGACTTGCTGTATAAACATCCTAAATTGAGAAAGTATTCTATGCTGGCAAGAAAACCATCCCGATGCAAATTTCCAGAACACAGTAGTGTTAATTACCACCTAAATTATAGTAATGATGATGTTGAAAGGAACAATAGCTGCACGGATCTGTATGATGTGGTCGGGAAAAAACACCAAATGTCTCCTTCTCTTTTCCTGTCACACCCAAGAATGTGATATATTATTGTATGCAAATGAACCTTTCTTATGACCTGCGCAGAGAACTCGCCTCCGGCCAAGCTTTCTGGCAAAAGGACCACTTGTGATTACAATGAATGCAGTGATCTAGCAGTCTAGGCCCAAAGTTGAGAGAGTCCCTCCAAACGGAGGGAAAGCCTCGCCTCAAACCGCAAAGTGCCATTATAATTCCACTAAGACGGCAAAGTGGCATTATATTCCCATTAGTACGCAGAGTCCTAGGCCAGGAAATCGATTAGTGAAGTAGGCGTTTAATCACTGGCATATCATTCTTATCTGATCTGAGGGTTTGGACCTAGACGTGTATCTACTCGGTGTATAAATAGTGCAAATAATATATCACAAACAGAGATTACAGCGTGTTGTTATGGCTTTTTAAAGCTTTACATTTCAGCTAGTCTATCAATTAAAAGTTTTCAAGTTTGACCATGATGAGTTTGAACCTGATGAGCCAGTGCGCAATGTTCGTTAAATAAACCAAAACCAGTACTTTGGGGTTTCTCCAACTTCACTTAAAATCACTATAATACATCCAACCCAGGAATATCGAAATAAAAACCACGGCCCACCACTTTCCAAGTTTTAGTATGGCTATCAAAAACATAGAAAAGATAAACTGGATATTTTTTTATATAATTCGAAAACTAATAAATGCCTTGCGAGGTGAGTGGCTTTTCCTCCATTAATTCATTGATTGCAAATGCCGGTACACAAGCAGTTATCTATGTATGTTTAAGTAAAATATGACAATAAAATTAAATTGCTACTCTCGTATCGTACCTTAAAGATCGTACCTTGAAGGATTGCAGTTTGCATTGAATACTTACGTACTGATAAATAATGATGTTGCTAAATTAAAACGATCTCATTGGGGTTGAATTTGAAACATATCAGCTCCAAGTCAAGTGATAGAGGTTTATGTTTTTACTGCCCCGAGACCATACAACCCCTTGCACAGAAGCCCTACATATTTCAAGGATGACATAAACTTGATAAAGAAGCTGATAGAGACGACAACTGCCTAATTTTATTAAAAGCATGTGTCGTTGGAGAATGTAGAAACATAACACCTACATTCCTTACCACACGATGTGGCCGTCCCATAAATTACGGTATATCATATTCAAGTCAAGTGCACTAAAGATTTTTAATCATGGGTGTTGTAAAATACCCCTATTGAAATTTGAATGCACCCCTCGCTCAACGCTTACAGTAATAGAAAATACGCTGTGCTCAATGTCAACACAAGAACGAAGAAGTCGTTTTACGATATTGGACTTTGTAATACTATTATTGTTGCGACCGCAGCTCAGAACCTGCCTCGTCTATCACAATAAAGAAGTTTTTTCTCCAGTCTCTTAGCGACAATGTGTGCAAATAGGCAAGCCTCTAATATGGGTGTGGTGGTGTGGCCTCAAACCGATGTTTGTGGCCCTCTGGGAACCCACTGGCAATGGCATGCATGTCAATAAGTCAGATAACACTGACTGCAATGTGATAGGTGGCGCTGCAAATACTTTATCCGTCATGTGACCCCGCGAGGCATGCGTAAAAATGACTCGGTGGTGGCCGGTTGTGTTGGGAAATCCAAGTTGGCAGCCAAAGGCATATGATCGGCTATAGATCTAGAACAGTTTCCATGAATCCTATGGAATTGGGGGTGGTAGTGGCCCCATGGTCTAATTCCCAGCCTTACTCTGACAAGAATATAAAGAAAGTGATCGCCTATACACGTTCCGTGAAACAACCCATATAATACTATAATTATAAAAACTCACAAACACATGGATCAGGCGATACGTGTCAATATCATAACTTTAAATCATTATATGAATTAATGAATATAATGTTAGTTTATACTAGTATCAAAACCGGTATCTAATTTTGAGGCACACCTCGTTGGGCTCACATAAGAAGAGCTCTATAAGAAGAACTACATTAAATTTGATGTACTACCTGTATACATGCTCCCTAAGGTTATCTAAGTCAAACGTAAAATAAATGAAGAATTCCAACAACAACAATAACAACAACAATAACAACACCAACAACACGCTTAGATAAACTTTAAAAGAAGTGGAAAAGACCTAAACTTTCCCAAACAACCTGTGGGTTGATTTAAGGGTTATTGAACAAATCCAGAGAGGAATGTTGGTCTGTCCCGTGTCTATATGACTCGCGGGAGTCACACTTGATCCCAATGTTTCAGAGGCCCTCCCATTCTCAGTGAACTAACATTTTTCTCTAGATGTACGCCGGTGCTGCTCCTTCTCTTTCTCCTCGCTTTGAGACACCATTCTGTCGCACCAGGTCATGTGTATCATTTTTTGCTCACTAGGAGACATGGAATAACAGATCTTGACGATGGCAAATGCTAATCCAAACATTTATTAGGATTTATTTTTATTGTCGATCCGTCTGGTTGGTTTAAACAATTGTGTTTGCTATATCTTTTGGTAACGTTTTACTCATGAAGCAATTAAGACACAGCGATATGAAATTGTATCCATTGCCTAGGTTTATTCTATGACTATATCCTCCTACGTTTCAAGCTCTGTTTCCACATTCTAGTGACAATTTGATTGCTCTCTAACTCTCGAGAAGTGTAGGTGATTTTCAATCCGTCCCACGCTAACCATACTAATAGTTATCACTGAGTGGGGCTAAATTCTCAACCGTCAATTTCTTCACAGATATTAATTACTCTAGGAGACTGGTATAATCATTTCTCCTTGGACTGAACATATAAACATATACAATCTTATCAATAATAAATGTAACCTATAAACCGTCTTACATGAGGGAGTTTGTACTTTAAGGGCACACTTTTGAACCCTGCCAAATATCTAGATAAATCCAATATAGAAGATGCATTTGTCAGATGCACTCGACATGAGTAAAATGATAGTACCGTCAGTGAAGAGCCACGAGCCTGCCCTTGCCCATGAGGATAGATAATCTGGGTATGGTTCCAAAATGCCACATATACCCACTTCACCGGGTCGACAGGAGGGTACTTATCATTCAAGATAGCATATATACCTTTCTTCGGGTTAACCCCTTAACACCTTAGGGAGCTGACCGAAAAATCCTGCATGACGATGTTTTTCTAGCCCATTTTCTTCATGAATTGTTGCGCTGAGAATTCCCTCAAGGTTTAATATATCCCTTTAGATTCTAAACAGCAATTACATGAAAAATTGAACTGGTTGGCTTTTCTAAATAAAATTATTAAAGTTTCACAGTACACAAAGTACATAGAAACCAAGCCAACACCTTTCCCTATAGCATACCTGTTATCCATAGCCAAGACAGAAACAGAAAAAAAGATTTATTGGAAGGGCAAATAGCATCAGATCCATTCAGCAGTATGTAATTGTATTGAGGTGAAGGATGTTATTTAGCCTCATGACATAATGCGAGCGTGACAAGATTATTTCTCATACGATGCACAGTGCTATATTTATGCAAAATGCACAAACCAGACGTTTGCCATGGCTAAATATTTATTGGCAGGAGTGTGAGCACTCTCATGAACCTCCACCAGACCCCTTTCTCTAAGGGACCTTCGCGTATACAGGTGCAACTGTGGCCAAGCTCCTTCTAATTGCTCGGAGCACCTCCTTCTATCTAACACCTCCTCCCCTCTATCATACCTGACCACACCCCATACCTAGACTTGCTACAGAACGTGGGTTTCTGCCACAAATAGTGATGAGAAACCCTCAATCCTGGAACTCACCCCACCTTGAACATTTAACATTAGATTTTTAGTTTGTATACACTATAATGCGCATGGTGGATATAGTACAAACCCAAATTAAATTAAATTCTAATCCACCCCAAACCACCATTACACTTGAGTGAATACTAACCCCTGGTACTAACCTGTATTCTACAAATACTGACTCGGTTACCTGCAAGCTCTAGTGTCCTATAAACTACTATAAATTTACAAGGCACTTTGTGTAGTGGCCCAGTAACAAATTATATGTATTATATGATTTTCTGACTGTATATATGGTTTTTTTTCATTTAGTATTAAATGTTTCCTTCGTGGATGGTTCCACATACCCATTTGATATAAAAACTTTGGGGAAAAAAGTTTTAAGAGTGAAAAAAAAACCCCAGTGTCAATTGTGTCATAACGCTTTGATACACTTTCCCTGGTTTTGTTTATCCACAGAACTCTGTGGTATATCTAAAGGAATATCCCTGAACCCAATTATTTAAAAAGTTTAACAAGTTTTTATGGACCACAGGAGGGGGTAGACTCGGTAACTCCTCGTTAGGTTCAGTTGATTGATTCCAGGATAATAATTGCAAGTTTCATCGTGTGCTTTGCTGGGGGGCCGGCTCACCCCAGGACCCCAACTTTCATCATAGCCATTTTTCTAGGTCACGGACGGAAATAGTCAGAAATTGGAATGTCGGGTGTGGTTCCGTGGCGGTGGGAATTCTCTCTGGGGAGTTTAGATCATCTAGCAAATATATATGATACCTTGCATGCTTTGTGTTTGTGGAGAAATACTTGAATGATTCGTATGTTCCACATTTGCAGAAGGGTTCGTGGTGAGATGTCCTAGAATCGCAAGATCTATACAGTTGCCACTCGCAAATTGGATCCAACTGAACCCCTTTGAATTTCGGTCAGCTTAGTGGTATAACACTTGTTTGTGATTGCACGCGAGTCCCTTATTATTTCCAGTCAGTGGTCTGACTACATGATATCATTCAATAAAACTGGTTTAAATAAGCCTTCATATATCAAATATTGCAAGGTGTACATTTTAGCCAATCGCATTTGATGAAATGTCATTCTATAAGTCATATGATATGGGATTTTGAAACATAAATGGGTTTGATTAGGCTATGAATACATCGTGAATGAGAAATACCTCAAATTATGTACATAGATGTATAATTTATTCTAATTTATTTGATTAAATACGATGCAAGGGTATAGTAAGTTAATATGAATAGTAGGAATTATGAAATTGTGTATTATTCGTGTATGTATGTAATCATGCAATGTAATGTAACATGTATAATTATTATGTTTGTATGAGTCCCTCCTTTATCCCATTCTTCCTTCATACAATTATTGTTTTCCTATCCTGCCTAAACAAGACACGTTTTGTGAGAAAACAAGTGTATGTTTAAATTCATATCTAGGCATAATAGACTGGTGTACGCAACTGATAGCTACCCAACACGACACTTGATCATGTAATACGTTCCTCTTCCACAGATTTATACAATATTATCGCAAGATTTTTCCCACCTGTCCTATACTCCTATACCCGTTGCGAAAAATACCACCCCCTCCAATGCTTAAAAAGTGATATGCTTACATTTGTGAAGCATCGTGCGACAGAATCCATCTACCACACCCTAGGATAAATATTATTTATGAGAATAAATGAGAAGTGTATTTTGTATGCTGGTGATGCTAATCACTTACTGAGAGGGTAAATAGAGAGCAATAAAAGTGTATATCTGAGAATGAGCCCAGGCGGCCGAGTCACATTGGTGAGTGTCATATATATTTATATCCCAGTACAACTTATCCTTAAGCTTGCACCTGAGTGATGTCACTGTCAGGTGTATAATTTGTATGCAGGTGCATGTCAGGTGTATGATTTGTGTCATTTGGATGACTTTCTAATTCAATTCAATTTCAATGAAATTCAGAAGAATGCATTAATTCATATGAAACATCAACAATCAAGTCCAGTGGTCCAATACACATTCCTTGATATCATATCATCAGGAAAACAATGCTATACTATAGTCAGTATCCAATCCGTGTTACCCGCTTGTATATTTCTTGAAAGATATCACCATCCGATGGTACATGGAAATTGTTGTAGGATCTGTTTTGTCTCAGGAGCAAAATAGGAGACATAACTTTACCATATGATAAATTGCCTAGTTCATGGCCAGATAAGATAGCAATAATGCAAGTAATAAATGTCAGGAAATATCCTAGCATTTGAAATATCTAATAAAAAAATGGGCAACTGACTGAATGTGAATCACTCAAACATATGAGATGCTAGTTTCAAAGTTTTATATTTTCATATTTCTTTATTGTTTGATGTTTAATGTTTAATGGAGATATTTCTGCCATTTTCTCTTCTATAATTTCTAATTCCTTGGATGATGCATCAATTCGGTTATCCTAGAGAAACTAATTTTGCTCCTCATTTACGTTTAGGAGCATGTGTACAGATGTAACTTCAATCATGCTATACTCGTTGCATAAAGCAGGGTTCCACCAGACTGCTTGCTTATTGCGGCTATTGTCATATATTAATTATCATAAAGAACCAATGTTGCACAACCTACAAAGACACCTTTTGGTCCAGCCCTAGTCCAGCCCCAGTTCTTAATATATTCGGAATGAGAATTCACTGTAGATTGAAACCGCAACGACTGCAGAGGGAAAAACTATCAATGGAGTCAAGCCTCATTGGCTGGGAGGTTATCACCAACCCTTGGGCCTTGCGGTTAGTGGTATCATTTTGTGGCTTTCAGGATCGGTGCCGGTCCCATCTTTGGATTATAAAGGCACTTACGCTTACCCAACAATGAATAGGCATTCCCGCAAAGTTGTGTAAGAATATTTGTCTTTAATTTTCAATTTTCGTCATGAATTGCCCTCGTATCAACAGTACTCAGTAGTAGTCTATTTTTTAAACTGCAGCGCTCCCATTCCGACACTTACTGTTTCCATGTTCCCTGTGTTTTCGTGGTCGTGATTCAACTGGGGTGGGGGGGGGGGGGGTGAAAAATTGTATCCCCCCTAAAGTCTTGTGCAAAATTTCTTACCCCCCCCCCCCCCCTTGAAAGTTTGTGCAAAATTTCATGATCCCCCCCCCCTACATAAAAGTGTAGTGCGGAGTCTGTGCAAAAAATATCCCCCCCCCCTTAAGAGTGCATAAAAAAGGTGCCACCCCCCCCCCCCCCCCCCACCACCACCACCACCACACATACACACACCCAACCCCACTCCCTGATGGGTATAGGTTTGAGGATAATAGTTGGCGCAATGACTAAGATGTCAATTCTATTTCTGTATTGATTCATTTCAAGATGGACAAACTGGAATCGAATACTTCAAGAGTGCAGCAACGGTCATATATCCAACCCCTAAACCAAATCATCGGGTCAGTAATGAGGTTGGAACTGACACGCAAGGGTCTGGGAAATAATTCAGAGTACCATCCCTCGCTCCAAGGCCAAAGGTGAGCACTACACCAGCCACCACAGTGTCAGAGGTCAAGGTTAACGTCAGAGGGGTCAAGGCCAAAGAAGAGGTCACGTTAGGCCTGATCTGAAATATCGATGTCTCTATGAAAGTCTGTTGCCTGCCTGCAACGTGTCATATTGAGGGAACAACGATTGACCATTTTAACATGGTGATGCCCATGAGTGAGACATGTTGACCACCACACAATGAATGTTATATATGAGAGCATGAAAGGACATGTTCTGGGACGCTCCATATCCACTGGAATATATGGCGAAGAATGTTAAGAATTCAATCACTGCTGTTCATAAATGTGGGTTCAAGTGATGTTCTCCAGTTTTAACATTATGTCGGCTAGTGGTATAGTAGTATAAAGGCTCTTATCCACGAAGCAGATTCTCGTGCGATTCTCACGGGATTTATGGTGGAAAAGGGTCCTCTGCGGCGCAAAATCGCATGAGAATCGGCTTAGTGGACAGGGCCTTTACTGTATATCTCCAAAGGCAGCAGACACTTACGAAGGCGCCATTGCACAATAGTTCCCATCTTTTAATAAGCTATTAGCATTCCAGAATCAACTCTCTAATCTTACTCAATAGTATCATTATCCTTGGCACATAGCATACAGTGGACTTTGTTGTTGTTCTACATTATGTGTAGTTCTGCTTCTTGTCTATTTAAACTTAGCCTGTTAGAGTAAAAATAGAGTTTTATCGATTCAGACTAGCGTTTAAATAGTTTAGCCAACGAGAGCCAGACTAGCGTTTAAATAGTTTAGCCAACGAGAGCGTTGGATTAGCCTTGGATAAAGCTTTCTCTAACTTAGTAAGGTTTAGCAAAGCAAACTAAAACATATAATTAAGCTCATGAAAGATTTAAAATATAGCATAATCCATTGAATGATTTACTTAACCACGATAGGACGTTGCAGTTCCTGAGGGCTGTCATCTAGAGTTCGGAGTTCTGCCTATCCATGGTTCTAAAACATGGGTCTTTGAAAGACTTGATTATAAAAAAATAACAACTGTTCGGGCGATACTTGTGGTTTGGCAAGTGAATGATGCTGTTACATCATAATGTGTTTACAAGGTATACCCCAGAGTAAACGACACATGGCTTCAAGGTCATTAAGTAATCAGTGATTATCATAAAAATGCTTCTAAGTATGGGCCGGCATCCAGAAGGAGGGCCATGAGATATGTGGAGTTTCCACTCTGTCCCTCATAAGTAGAAAAGAGAATGGAAAGAAGGAATAGAAAGCAATCAATGATTAAAATGTTATTAATATGCAACCACACATGTTTGTATGTATTGTATGCGTGTAAATATTTACACATATGTCCGTAATTATAAATGTTTACAGTACATGTTTGTTTGCCCAGCCTGTCACTTAAGACGTGCATATGAGATATGAGTTTTTGAACTACTGAATGAACTCCCGTGTCATGAATACATGCATACATGCCGCTCTGTTTGAGTTCTATTGAGAGTAAACATCAAAGCGGTCATCAAAGCGATCAATGGTAAAACCTATGGGATGCCGCTCTCAACAGGACTCAAACAGTAGCCATGCATAGGGCGATGGTAGTGATTGGGGATAAAACGTCATATCTAAATTCCATGCGATGGAAATGGATCTGCAGTATTAATTCTTCTTCGTGAATATCTTAGGCAAACTAGTACTGGAACGTTGTTTTTTTTAGTACTGGAATGTTTTTGTTCAACTACTTGTGCATCAGATATTAGAAAACGTGTGTCAGTATTTATTTGCATCAAAATCAAAGCAAGGAGAGGAGATTAATTTTCAAAATTCGAACACACATCAGCCATATTTCCTATCAAAATTACTTCCAACACATGCCTAGTATATAAGGGTAATAGGAAAAGGTAATATTTACATCTGGTCATAAGTTATGTTTTTATTTTCGTGCATTTCGTGATTATTGAAAATTTCAAAATAGTGTTTCAGAAGCCACAGTGACCCAACTACAGCCTTGCTTCAAAGGAAGGAAACTCACATAAGAAGCTGGACCAAAGATCGTGGTATCCACTTCCCAAATAATAAACAAGGCCTCAAACAATTGCCTGATCGTTTTTCAAAATACATGATCCGCCTGTCCTGGGCCACTGTAAGAACTATCCATTCCCAAGGACATTTGATATCATTTAGCATTTAGAGTTATGTTTGTTAGAACATGGGTCCATCAAAGCTCCTATATAGTCAAGAAGAACACAACATAAGCCATACATATGCTTCCCCTGCATGCAGATAATTTGCTATATTTCATGAATTAGAACACTATTCAATACAGAAAAGGTCATCAATCGCTTAGTACATTCTGTACACGTTAAAGGCATTCTTTGAAGATGATGCTCAGTTTATTTTGGTACACAGATTTGTAGTCAATCGTCATAATAGCATCTTTCCCTCCCCTTGCTCTGGGGGCACATTCCAAAGAGTATATCTGTGATATTTGAATCCACTTATATGCAAACGTCCATCCTGTTCATTGAGATGTTGCCAGAGTCGGTTAACCGGTCCAAGTATTGATGGAGGCTTGTCAAACGACCAGTGAGTAACATGTGTGTTTATACTTACACGAACACTGCTACTGTTAATTCTCATTGTGTTTATGTTATGTGTCATCTCTCCTTCATGGTGGAGCCCCATATCCGCATAAATGTAATGACCACGACCTATCATTATTTCTGATTATTTACCATTCTGTTTAATGTTTGACACAATATATTTATATGAAATACCAGTATACATACACAACAACTGTTTTAAGTGTATCCCATATTATTATTTTTCTTATTACTTTTTTTTAGTTTATGAATTGGCTTGAAAGGTTTTGCTTCCTTAATATGATGTATATATTTATTCTGTCAACTTTTGTTGGAATAGTTTGTCAGAACATAGATCAAAAATCAGATTATAATGCAAAGTCTGTGTAAAGAAAACCATCAAGAAATAAGACAATTTGTCATCGATGCTTAAATCCTTCTTTATAGATTATACTAGTATTATGCTCATGAGAATAATTCGGAATGCAGCTGTGTGGCAACCTGAGCGTCTGAATAAACCTTTCTTGCATGGACCATGGACGTTGGTCCCTATTGCATTCAAGTAACGTTGTGTATATCATGTTATACAAGCGATAGTTATTGGTGGACTGTGGGAAAATCTTATTATTAGACGTGTCGCTATAATACACCAATCTGATGAATCTTCCACATATGATTCCCTATTACATCACTCTTAAAGAATCTATAATAAAAGAATATAGTTGTATACGTGACAATATGTATGGATGATTAACATTGAAGGTATGAAATAGTTGCCATGATTTTGCTTGGGAATAGAAGGCGAATGTGAAGCAAAGCAACTTGAAACTAAGACGCCTGTGGGGAGGTGACTGCTGATCCAAACGCTGACAAACCCGGTCTGGTTTACCCCACAGAGCATCATCATTTATCAGAAAACTTTACAATGTAAAAGACAAGATGCCCAAGTTGGCACATTAAATAGCAAAAACTGGGTCTTACCCATGCAACTTTAAACAATGCGGTCTTAGCGACACTCGCTGAGGTGACGTGGGCCCCAAGAGCGTGCTTGCAGATCATTTGATCTAAACATTTATTTGAATGCATTTGATATTGAACCCTTTATTACTGACGATAGCATCTTTTTTAAACCACCCAGCAACGCATATTTGGAAGACCCAACGAGAATAATCCTGCATGGATTTAGATCGTCATCACTTCCCTAATATCCCAGATTATCGCATAGTTCTCAGACGTAGAAACAATAGGACTGGAAGAATATTAGTTTCAATCAGCGACATTCAACCAGGACGCTTTTAATTTTTTCACTTGCGTTGTAAAAATAGAAGGGAAAAATTGTCCTCTAAGGGAGTATGATCTCCTGGTCTGCCTCCATTTGTTTGGGTAAAACAGAAGGGGTTGAACACTGGTAAGGCACGTCATGAGCATGGGATGAGTAGGTTCTCACTTTCACATCACACAAGGCTCCGTATGCACTGAGCCGATTATTTCGTCGGGTGGGCAGTCGGATGACAATCAGAGGGTAGTCAGGCCAGTGGAGAAGCATAAACGGTAAAGGTATAACTGACTGCTGCTGGCCGACGACCGAGCACTTCACGTTAGGATTGGATGGATCCAATCGTCAGGTAGTTTTCCCATCGGTAGGTGTTAGCCGACTGGAGGAGATAATCGACTCAGTGGCTATGTGCCTTAAGTCTTGGACGATCGTCCCGCGTGAGGAATGAGATGAATATAAACACTGGAGGCTATTTCTCAGTAATGTCACACTCCCAACACACCTCCTGGCACTCTCATAGCCACCGCTTATACAATGTTAACATACTTTTAGTCTCTATACGTCTTTCATCCATGGCCCTATCTTGGATCAGGACCATATTTGGGGGTATATCCGTACAAGGAAGAGTTCAGTACATTTTGTCAGTTTATTTCTTACCCTCACTGAAATTGAAGTGTTCCTTCCCTTGCTTAGAAATTGTGAAAGGAATATTACAATTGTACATGCTAGATCCTATAGAGTTTGGACACATGAAAATATTTGCCATGACAATATTCATGCGTTTTTTCTATATTTCGGTTTTATAATTAAACCTGAATTCAAAAAAAAAGATTTCCACAACAACGACCCCATATCCCAACAACAGGGGATCTGTACAAGCTTTGTAACCGAGACCATTGTGAGAATGTCTATGTGATAATGTCTAATGTAATGAAAGACATTACGTATAATCTTCAGCCCCTTGGGGTCGCTATGGTTGGAGGGATGGCCTGATGCATTAGTTATATACAGATGTTATGATGCGTCTGGCGAATATCCAATGATTATCATAACAAAAGTATCATATTTAATTGCAGTGACGTGCTCAAGCTGGGAGCCAATAATCCAGACCATACATTTTTAACGGTGACTCACCAAAAAATTATGAGACATGCCCATGGGTGTCAAGAGGCTTATGAATATACTTGAATACTTTCTTATAATGTATATCATTATATTTCGTTGAACTTAAAAATATGGTTTCGGCAGGTTTTATAATGTAAAAACATAATCGCTTTGACATCATTTGTTTCAGAGAGGTCCTTATAGATCAGATACTGGGGCGTGGTATGAAACAGGCCTGTTATTTGATATGAGATATTTTTGTGTCCCTACGGAATTGGAGCGGCTGTGGTGAACGAACTTTTGCATCCAGCTTTCGCATTCGGGTGGGGAAAACGTGCAGTGGTACTAACTTTGGATTGCAATAAAAAGCACTAATCCCACCCGTTACCGTGTATATTAGATGCAAATATCATGTTTTCTATGACTATTTTCCAAAGCTTTCATTTATAATATT
This sequence comes from Sthenelais limicola, assembly GCA_942159475.1. NCBI lineage: Eukaryota > Metazoa > Annelida > Polychaeta > Phyllodocida > Sigalionidae > Sthenelais > Sthenelais limicola. The sequence continues at coordinate 43,787,407 of OW804100.1, forward strand.
AATTTTATAGTCATAAAGGTAGACAAATTGATTCTCCACATCAGAAAGAGGATTAAAATGAAGTATATGCCCTTCAATCTAGCTACCGATATTATAAGACAGGAGAAACATCTCACGAGTGCACACTTTTTCTAGGACACCCTCCATGATCATATTTTCTTTCCAGGTATATCGGTATATGTTTTAACTAACCAAATCCCTGTTATTGTTTGCACAACAATGTCTGAAACCGGCGTCTAGGCCTGGCCTAGAATAACAATTCAGAATTCAACACCATGATTGGACTCAGTGCTATTATGACCCATGGTTAAAAAGTTGTTGATCCAGCGGTGCATCTGCAATTTAACAGAGGACTGTCACAACATTCGTGAACCAGGCAGATTACTCTTAAATTCTGCTAAACTGTATTTAATGTATATTTTCCAAAACAGGGCGTGCCCTTTGTGGCTGTCACTGTCAACAATCAATTGGGACCACACCAGGGCCCACCCACCGAAGGCCTTAGGTTATGCGATGCAAGATGTTTGTGGCTAGAGGGCATGTAGAGTGCAGCGAGACTGCAATGCCTGGACCTTGAAGTATATTATACAACCAACTTACGTTGGACATCTCTCTCTCTCAGACAGACATTTTAGCTCATGAGTGTGCTTACTGTCTAATGCATGGAAATGGAAATTGGGTGTATATCATCAATTTCATATCGGTGTTGTGCAAAAAACAACCACCATTGAGGTGTGTTACAGCAAAATGAGTCACAAGTCGCCAAAAAATACGATTTTTAGATACCATCATATCATTTGAAAAGATTAGATCAAACGGATGCCAATGATGGTAAACATTTGGGCATTTAATAAGTATTTCTATGCTTTAAATTTATTATTTTTTATAAAAAAAGTTTGCAATATTTCTGGGTGGCCCATTACTAGTAAAGTAGATAAATATACTCTATAGGATGACCTTAGAAATGCAAGGATATATTTAATACACAGTCTTGAAATGTTTTGTACATGTATGCATACATTCATACGATCTGAAACGGTAAATACCCCAAAGATGAGAACATTCCTAACGAGGAATCTCGTGAATAAAACACATTAAAAAATATCAATTTTGCGACTTGTGACTCACTATACTGTATCACAATTATACATTAATATAAAATATAAATTTTAGTTTTAGTTTCATTTTGTTAGGCTATCGCATTTATCATCATGGAATGCTATTTAATGTACGTCATGGAAGATCTTCAAATCTGTTTCAAGTAAAGTTACGTTCCTCTTGCTTGTAGGGAAAACTGGACAGAATCCAATGCATGGTTTCTCCTGAAAGCAATCATGAATATGAAGCTAGTGTTAATAAGGAAATTTTATTCTTGAATCAATGTAATATCGCTATTTCAGTATTGGAATGCTGCAGAATATACAGTACACCATACACTTTCACCATAGATAGAAGTGCATTGTCCTGTGTAATGATAGTTAATCTTGCATCCACAATCAGTACTTGGGGACGATGCCAAGTTGATACTGTAATGGCTATTAGAGAGACCAGTTTGTAAACATGCTGAGATGATACGCGATAAGCATGGGTTCTAGGCTACTGGAGAAACGAGTGAAGTATGAATTATCGGAATGAGGGAAAACATGGGACAAGTTGCTGATAGTGATACATGACTAGTCAGTTAACGTTTGACTACCACTTTTTAAATGATTATACTGTTGTACTGGTGTATAGTACTAAATTAAAATATATAAGTATTAAATATATAATGCAATGGCGGTGTGGTGCACTTGGGGTTTTCCAGGTCTTCCAGCCTTTGAATCTCCCTGTTGAGTTCAGTCGCCGATTCTTCCAATGATCCGAGGTCATGAGCGACTGGAACCATGGAACGGCGGCTGAGTAAGTTATAGTCTAAGCTCAGAGTTAAGAGAGTCCCTTCAAACTGAGGGAAAGCCTTTCGCTCCCAATCACAAAATGCCATTAAAATTCCATTATCATATGACGCCTACTCCAGGGCCAAGAAAGCCACTAGCGCAATAGGCGTCCAATCCACTGACACATCATTCGTATAACATCCGAGAGGCTTTGACCCTAGACTATAAAACAAAGAGCGAAACTATGGCATTACCCGCGGTCATCCAGAGCCTTCAATTTTCTATAACCTCAAAGTCAATGCTTCTTTTAGTCTGAGCTATAATTAGTAATATGAAACAATTTATATTAGGGTGCTTTTGTCCCTTCCCCGCCATCCTTTTTCATCTCCAATGGTTTCATTGATTTTGAAATGTTCTATTCTTTCCGTTTTGGTACAATATGCCACCGAGAATATACTTAATTATATAGACTATAGTATAAGAAAATAGGAACGGCATGTATCACCGAGTCCCCAGGCTAGGCACTGCAGCTAATAGCTAATTGGAGGCCTGCTCAGGCTGAAGCCAAAACAAAACAAAACATTCTGAGGAAACAGAAATATATTAGCAATAAACATAAATATAAGAGTTGGATAAAGTAGTTCACCAATCCTCTCAAATTACCCAAATTTTACACACAAATGAGGTTCGAAATACGATTCGACATAACCAGACCTATTTTCTGAATCAATCCACTATCAAATATATTCAGATACAACTAATATTCTTTTTTTCTCAGTGAGTCAGATGTAGCATAATTCACTAATGTGTAATTTCACTTGTTTGCCAGTTGTAAATCTCGAGACGGCCTCATCAGTCTGAGCTCACAGCCTCTCAGATCAGATAATGATATGTCTGTGGTTGGACACCTACTGCACTAATATCTTTCCTGGCCCTGGGTTAGGTGTCCTAATAGAATTATAATAGGATTTTGTGGTTTGGAGCAAGAGGCTCTGCCTCAGTTTGGAGGGACTCTCAACTCTGAGCCTAGAGTAATTATTGCTCAAATCAATATGTGAGAGATGGATGTGAAAAACTTATTGATTTTTTAACTAATTTTCGTATTCATGATTCATAATAATGATATCTCGTCAATAATCACCTGAACCTGAAGCACTTGAAGCAGGACCAAGTCGGCCGAAAACTAGTGAAAATCAAATGAAAACTTAATACAAACAACTACTTTATATTGTATCTCCAGAGAACATCTGAAAATTAATTCCTGTCCCGCCGATATAGCAACTTCCACTCCTTCTTCTATTAACTTGTTAATAAAATTGAATATCATCTAGAAACACAGGCTTGCACTCAATTTGGAGAGACTCTGCCAACTTTGAGCATATTCATGAGATTAGTTCTTTATGTGCTGTGGTAACTAACAACTGTGATACTCCCATGGCAACCAAGTGAACGCAACACTCATAAACCAGGCAGTAGTAGTGCAAAGTGCACGCTACCACCTTAAAACAGTGATTCACATAATACAAGACGGGTTAATTATATCACCTAAATCAATCATCGAAACGTCATCCATATAGAAACAATAATATTAAATTTGCGTTTTGTCTGATATAAACCACACTATGTATTTCCTATTCGATTTTCCAACTGCCACTGTCAATATATCAATGCATCTCAGTAGATGGTGAAAACCACTCCCTTGAGTGAGATTGTTTGGATAGTTTTTTCTGAATAAAAATACTTGTACAAAAAATAAAGTTACTTCTTAGTTGATTTATCTACTTAATTCTTATATCACATTTGATATAGCTGGGGTATTATTATATGGAGACAGATTCAGCAGTCATATAAAAAAAACATTAGCTCATAGATGATCGTGAGAACTCGAATAGTAATTTAATTAGGATTTGCTCCACTTCCAATTCAAATCTATTGAAATTGACACTTGTGCTATCCTCTAACCAGTCAATTTGATAACAAACAAAAAACACCACCAAAGACATATGCCTCCGTTACAGATGACATGTACCGTATTCGGATTTGATGGACAATAATTTTAACCTCCAAAAGGAGCCGACAGCAAAACCGATAAATAGCAGAATGACTTGCAGGGTGACATATTGCACACACATTCTTTGCATGCATGTCATTCCGAAATTTCAAGACCCCATCTCGCAATTACAAACATCGATAAGAGTGTTTGGAAAACTTGATATGTATTGTTATTGTTGGGAACGTACGAGTAACGGAGCTCTCTAAGAGTTTTTATACCATTTCTAGTTTATCCCATGTGTCGCTTCATTTACTCCGATGCCTCGCATCAGCTGTTATTTTGTGGTGCACAAACTTTATACCATATGTTTCATACGACCAGGATGTCGGAGGACCAAGAAGAAAGCAGGATTAAAGCTTCATTTACTTTGATGTCTCTTGTGCGAGCACAGATGATTAGCCTCGAGTGTATATTTCGACGTTAGCAAGGATTTGGTTGTCTACAAGACTTGATGGTCTGAAAATATACAACTTGACCTCTCAGCTGCATCGTAACACGTGCAAGACAAGAGGCATTCCTCTGAGCAGACGCAGGGCAGATTACGCAATGTGCCAAGTGTGTCTGTGAAATGGAAAGTACCGTAAAACCTATAATAAAAGCCGCAGGTGGAATAGAGGCAGCGGTTTCATACAAACGGTACATAGAAAATATTAATTGGAGGAGCTGTTTTCTTATGTTATTTACCATGACCAAATCGACATTTTTACCCTGCAAACGATCGGCATTAATCAGCACAAACCCAAAGAGTAGCCCCCCCCCCCCCCCAATCTCTACTAGACCCCTCGGCTTCTATTAGACGTTTTACGGTAGTAGCGCCTCTCCATGACGCTCCTCCGCATCACTGCCATTACGTATAAACTCTAGTTTTCTTTCCGTTTTTATCAATAGTTGTCAGATGACAAAGTAAACCATAATGTACTCATACATAATAATGCTTAGCGCATGGAATAACGGAGTCTATGTTTATGTCAGTGTTTCAAAACGGAGTATTGTCTATCTACGGTACAAACAATTGAAAAATTAAAGGTGAATTTATTTACCTCAAAATCACGAAGTCAATATTCTTTGCAATTTCAATTATCAATCGTAGGGTCGTAAATAATACGGGAAATGTTCAAATATTTCCATGATTGATAAAGATATAGCAATGGGTATCTATAGAGCTAGTCAGTCTCAGAACTCCAAGCTAGAGTGGGGGCTCACTTTATAATAACTGGTTGCTTAAAGCTTACAGCTTAAAGAAACACTTTAGGATCATGCAAATTATGGAAAGTTCTAGCCTGCTGTCCTCGTCCCATACTCGCAACTTGGGGGCTAGGCGAGAATATTTTGTCTATAACAATATAGGAAAGTTCCTGCTGACCATAGGATATCATATTATATCAAGACGGTACAGTACTATACCTACATATTTTACAAAAATGCTCACGCTGATTAAATGCTATGAATGGGTGCATCGTTGATACCAGCCTTTTCCCCATGGTTTCATGTGGCAACTGTTTCCTTTTCGAAACATCTGAAACCTTTTCAACACATCTATAGATACTGAACACATTCGCAGGTCAGAGGCTAACGCGCTGTATAGCTTGCGCCGCTCACCAATGAGCCTTTCCACGTTGTTGGATCCAAAACCAACAAATGCAGGGATTAATGCAAGTAATGACCACATACCTCTCAGCAGAGGCCAGACAGCTTTCCGTGTTGCCTTACAGATGGATTAGCTGTACCCACGGGGTTGGAGGTTTAGTTGGCTGGGTGTGGCGAGGGGTTCTCGGGACGCGAGAAAGGGGCGCGGGAAGGACCTATAGGGTCGGGTAGGCTAGATGCATTGCGTTGGATAACGACGCGATAAACATACCTCAGATTTCATAATATGTAGCCATGGCGTTGAACCCCAAGTTCACATTGAGTTTTCTTGCCAAGGTCTCCGAATTCCGCCATTGCTTCAAAGAATATAGATTTGCCTTCATAATTGTCATAATTATCAGTCAACCTTCATCCATCAGAAGGCCTGGATTATACCTGCAACTTTTCTTTTCAATAACTGAATGTATAACGTTTGAATAGCTCAGGATGGCTCAACCACCCCACATTCAAACAAAGTGCAATGCCAGGAATTCACATTCTTTCATTCTCATAATTCTCTTGCCCAGATTTCAGTCAACAAGGCACAGTGACATAACGGCCGAAAAGCTGTCATAGAATTGTGCACAACCCATTTGTATTCTGCATAGCCTGATTGTGCAAGAGGCATATATATTTGTAATATGTTCTATCATCAATCAATGGCTCCAATGGTACCAAAATGATTCACATACAAAATGAATGGCCGAATATAGTTATTGTGTCCCCGCAGCAGATTTGAAGTAGATACAGTCAGTATTATTGAAGACACATGTTTCCTGACTGGCACTGCGTGTCCCAAAACGAGAAACCCTAGCTAGAGGGTTCGGCAGTGATGTATACCGATTGAACCATAATGCACGTACTAACACCTCTTTGGTTCATAAATTTATTTTTATAAGTGCCTTCATCTTCCTAATACTAATTTCTTGGGGAAATTTAGTTTGTAATTCGAAAAAAAATCCGTATTCAATCATAAATGTACCCTTCCCCAGTTCCAAACTGATCTCGTATTGAAGATCCAATAACATAATGCAGGTAGAGCTACAGAGACTTGAATCCGAATCCTTAGACATTGCAAATTATGGAAAATCGTGTTATAAATAATTTATCCAATCTTAAGAGTAAGATATGCATCAATAGAAGGGCATCTAGAGGGGCCTTGTGGCACATCTAAGCTTGTTCTGTATCGAGACCTTAGCGATGACATGTGGAGGTCGACCCCCGCTGCAACGATCAGGGTCGGGAACGCAGATATAAGGAGTTGGATAAGCCACTCCCATATCCCACGACTGGAGTGCCTCAAACCCTGAACACACTCACACCATACTGAAAGGTCAGGCTTCCACTTAGTGCGGTCAACTCTACGAGGCAGACGCGTAGAATTGCATCTTTTATGCATTATTCTAGAAGGGTTTATTTTTTCTGGAACCACTTGATGCTGTGGCCAGTAAGGAGAAAGGAAGAGGTTCCCATCGCCTTGAGATATAAGACCCAGAGTGTTATATCAATTGCATATTTTTAGATCAATTCCACAAGAAGGAATTGGTGTGAAGTGGAACAATGTCCCTTTCCGCGTTCAAGACTTCATTCTGTTTTCATGGGGAGCTATTCATGTAATCGAACCCCTAGGAAGGGCGTTTCCTTAGCTGTTGCCGAGTGTTGGATGTAATGTAATGCACACTTAGCATATCCATATTTTTAGAGCTTAAATGAGTCCCTTTGCAAGCTTGATCAATCACAGATTTCATGAAGACGCTCATTACATTCCTTCCAGCCAACGAGAATAAATTCAAAAGAGTGTGAAGTCATGAGTCGGCAGAAAGATGTAACAAATTTCCCCATCTTATCTTGGAATCTGATGGCCCAGGCGGTCATCCCTTTCATCCGAGGTTGTTTGTAACTTCTTAAAGGGACTTCAGCCTCCCCTCTCATTTTCCGTTTTGGAAGTGCAAGTGAAGTTTCTTTCATTATTGTTTAAATATTGCATAAATCTGATTTATAACTTCACAATCAGGTTCAGAACATCTATAGCTCTGGACCTGTACACCTGATTTGTGAAAATAAAATAAAACTGAGCAAGTATCATGAAGTAATTCATTTGTTGACTAATTTTCAATCAGTTTTTTCCATTTGATCATATGATCCGATTTGATTTGGAGCACATAAAACATATCAATGTGTAGCTAATGATCTCTCCATCCATAGGTCTCATGGTAATTCTGCAAATCAGATCGGAACAATGTTAAATGTGGTGATATTTCCATTTCTCTGTATAAATTAATGAGTTGAAATGTGCCAGAACATGTGGGTTTTATGGCATTTTATGGCCTTTTATGGTCCTTTCCCCGATTTTCTCCACCAGACCCCTTACTGTGGTTCCCAGCAGGGTCAAACAAGCTCGGGTATAGCATCGGACATAGTCCTCACTCTCCTGTTCCAAACTCGTTGTTCCAGCGGAGAAGCAGTTTAAACTCTTAACCCCGATGGACAGCATCCGTGAAAACTGGGGTCCGGACCTGGAGTAACCTTCCCAGCTGATACTTTATGACCTCCGTATGCTTATGACCCCCAACCGAACGCTGACCTCCTAAGATAAACACGTTTCTTTATCATCAAAGGCGAGATGGGCTTTGACCCTATGGTGAATTTGAATTTTCTAGATACTCAGATGACATAAATCACGCTAAGGCCATAAAGTTCATCAGAATCTTGAAAGAGGGGAGGTTCCTGCATCACTTCCTTTCCAATTCCACTTCCTTTCGAAACAGGAAGATGGCGAATTGGGGAGGGATGATTTTCATCTGCACTTACAAGGTATATTTTAGATTGATACCTGATGCGTTTGGCTGCGTTGAGGAAAGAGGTTTGCTTTGGCTGACCACAGCAACCCTCATGCTAACCACTTGCGCTGAGTGACGTCCCCTCACACCTAGGTCACTTGACACCTAACGTTTAGTTATTTGGGACGCTGAACATAAAACATGCTTCTCTGACAAATAATCCTATATTATTTTTATATCAATCGGGGAACATGTAAATAAAAAATAACCGAGGCATAAAAACAGCTGCCATTCCCTTCCACCTGAGCTGCTTTTCGTGAAATTAGTTTTTACCCCAAATCATGACTGTGGCCACACATATCGATTTGTGTAACCTCAAGCCAGTCAAGAGGGATAGAAACGGGTGATACAGTTTGAGATCCTCTAAGTTCTTAATTAAAAATCTCCTACAACTAGCTCAATGCAAATTAGAATACAATACCCGCATGTGACACAAACTGGATGAGGACTTTTAATACCGTCTCTGTATCTTGAGTGAAGAGCTGCTCGTTTTGAACAAGAGCAGTAAGTTGTTGTTATCAAAAAATGTATTGAGTATATTGTATTTGCAATCTTTCTCCATTAGTTAATGGTTGGACAATTTCCACAGCTAAAGCCAATGAGCCAGAAGTCTTCAATCAAGTGAATCTGATAAAGTAACTTACCTTGGCTTGATAGATCTGCCAATGTCAGAAATAGCAGAGCTAAAAGTGTCAAGCTTGGTAACCGTTTCCAATTCATGATGCTCCGTGTTTCTGTACAATACACAATTACGCTGAAGAACTACTCACGTAATGATCATCTAAATGAGTATAAGCCTTGTATATATATAATATCCACTAATACTGCCAAGTGTGTCCACCTCTACCTTGGTACGGCCAGAGGATGAAAGGCCAGTAGACACGATGAGATGCAACGGAGGAATGTGATGGTCCTGGCCTGGAGAACGCTACCGTGATGCTCTGACCGTTAGACTTGATACACCACCACCACCGCCGCCACCACCCGAGACACCACCAACTCACTCCTCCTGAGAGACCCTCCTCCAGGGTGATTGGTGGTCCAGATGAGGGTGGGATCGTACGGCATAGTGGAGGGAGGGAGGGAGGGAGATGGGGGCGGTGGATTGTTTGCCTCTGGGCGCTAGGTCCCCAACCCATGCCAGTCATTGCCTCCAAACCACCAAGTATCAATGCCTCCCTCCCACTTTTCGGCCCCATCCATTCTATCTCCTCCTACTTAGAACCATTCTCCAAGGACCCCGCCCATACTCAACTACTGTAACTATAAGTAATCAGTGCTATTTATTCTTTCTGGTTATTCGGAACCCTTGTCCAATTCCGGTTATTATTCCAATTACAATGTCACTTCATGCATACACTGGAAGACCACATCCTCCACAAACAGGGCGAGATTCTTCAATTATATATTTAAAAGACCTGCTTTGGGAGGAGGGAAGACCAAAGCATTGCTTAGAACTCTGTCTGATCTCAGAGTAAAAGCATTTATTTCTTTTACTCGGTCCAGGCCCAGAGGCTCTCAGATCAGATAGCATGTTATGTCAGTGGTTGGACGCCTACTGCGCTAATGGCTTTCCTGGCCCTGGAGTAGGCGTCCTAATGGGATTCTGCTGGCAGTTTGCAGTTTAGAGCGAGAGGCTTTCCCTCAGTTTGGAGCCTAGACTATAGTTTATAACTTTACAGCAAATGAACAATTCTTGTCATATATCCATCCCACTGTTAGAAAATTACAACAGCGAAGCTTCATGTCTTAGTCGAGGAACACAATTTTATTCACGTTCGTTTAACTACCAGGGGCGGTACCAGGGGGGGCCTGGGGGGCCCCGGGCCCCCCTAGACCCCTTAAAATGGTCCCTGTGCCCCCCTAACTCAGAGGGGCAGAGGGCCCCTACAGGGCCCCTAAAGCACTGCCAGAATTTGCACTTTCCTTCAAACCAGTGACTCTACGTACAACACTCCCAAGAACCCCATATTTCATTTTAGCTTAATAATTTTCTTAACATTAAACTATATTTTACTTACTTTCTATTATATTACATAATTAGTTTCAGGGCCTCTATTCAAAAAGCATTTTTAGACTCTCAACAGGGTTTTAAATTTCAGACGTTCTCAAAATTGGTATTCAAACAAGAATCAGGGAGGGTGAACAGTTTACAGTTATGATTTGTTCATAATTTGTACAATTCAGGGTTTACAGTTATTTGCGTTTCCCAAAGGAAACATGACAGGGTCCAGTAAAATCTAAGTTATGGACAAAATAAACCTATATATATATATAGGCCTATGCCTCAAATTTGAGGATTCAAGAGGGTCTCAATAGAGACAATTAATTTCGTTAATTTTATTTTCTCAAAAAGTTTTTTTGTAAAGCAAGAAAATTGGGTTGTCATTTTTGCTAGAAAATTAGAGTTGTGGGGGCTTTATTTCTTTGTCATTAGGCAAATTAACTTATATGCATTGCAATAACATTCCAAACAGGACAATTCAGAAGATTTTGACCTCAAGTGTGCCCCCCCTAAACCTGCCTTCTGGTACCGCCCCTGACTACGAATGGTTAGAACTATTGCTTTAATTGATGGAAATGAACATTATTAAGCTAGGAAAGGCGTTTAAGTGTGGATGCCGGAAAAGGAATGATCGAGATTGAATAGTGGAATTTCATACTCTCAAAAAAATGCCATCTATGGCGAGCTACGAAATAATGATGTGTTGAGTTACTTGGACAGAACCATACTTGGTGTTGTCATTTATGTTACTCCTGATGACCGCTGGTGTCTTGATTTTTATAAGAAAGTATTCAGTGGTGATGTGGCTGGCGTCTTTTAACAGCCACGCTTCTCTGTAATACAAACATTGGGAAGTTTTGCAAAGATGTAGGTGTCGTATATGAGTAAATGTTGGAATGGGATACTAAATGGGTGGCACCTGTTTGTCATGATTCCATTCCATTGCGTCACTCAAATAGTATTAACAGCTCCTGACTTAAAAATATACTGGGAGTGTTCGTAGGTTTCATAGCTGTCGATTTTCCCCAATATTACACATCTTACACATAAATTATCTTATCAGAATTCTCGTAAGAAAAATGATTAAATGATTTAAACACGATGTTGTGCCTTTTGCAAAATACATGGACATTGATAAGTTCATTCTTCCATTTTTTTTAAAAAATTATGTATATGATTACCATGTTATGCGCCTGGCATTTATCGAGTATTAGTACCTTAATGCATTGAGAATTGACGTAGAAAAAACAATACTCTTCCATACTGGAAAGAGATATATTAGCCATATAGATTCAGTAGTTTTTAAAACTATAGGCATGCGTGGATTATGGACATTACGAAATTCAACCTATTCATACACTTCACTTGTCTGCCCCTACAGAGAATTTACTTATTGATTTTTATATTATGATTAAAGCATGAAACAAACTATTAATCAATGAATGAATAAAAAAAATAACAAGTCGCAATTACACTGATACAATGCTTTAGTTTGTCTCTACTTTTTTTCGTTAAATAAAACTTATATTTGTTGTTGTATTATTTATTGGGAGATAATGATTGCAAACAATAGATAAACCGCAAATAAAATATTTTGATAAAATGTTAAATAGACGCAAATTATAATTCTCTGGAGAATTAATTCCAAGACGAATTCGTTCCATGACAATTTGAAACCCAAGAATACAAATTTGATTGCAATCAAACTCAATCTCATTTAATTTAGAAAACTTGCCATTCAATGACCATTGTTCCTCGTTTTTCTATGATAAACGCTTTGCTTATCTTCATCATAATCGCAGGGAATTAGTCACGGCCCATTTGCTGCAGGCTATCACGGTAGCCTCGACAGTTGTGCCACACCTAGAATGATAGTCATGCTTTTGGTATTGCGGGTGAGTCAGAAATAGGGGTTATTAATCCGTTTAGTGTCTGCCTAACGTGGTGAGTGAGTGAGTGAGATTGGTGGCTTTACGCTCTTATCAACACTTTGAAGTGTTATATCAAGGGCGGGAGAGCTGAGAGGGAGGCAGTTTATGATCATACCCAGGAAAAAGAGATAGAGAAGAAGGGAGAGAGAGACAGAGAAAAGAGACAGAAAGGCACTTTAAGGTCTCACCCAGGACCAGGCACTTTAAGGTCTTACCCAGGACCGGCCTAACGTGGTTATGGTCCCTGGGCCATTCACGTGGTTATAGTCCCTGGGCCATTCACGGTACGTAGAGACTATAGTATATTCAATCATATTCTCGATTACTTCTGGTCAAATTTTGATGAATAACGTCTACTATTATCTATTATTTCTTTATTTTCTTTAACATAACTTTTATTTGGGTAGATTTACATCATACACACTCTCATTCAAGGAATTGTTTTCGTCGTGTCTTGACAATCATTTCTAGGTTAAGCCGATATTGGGTGGTTTTAACACTGAAAACGTATAATAATCGGAAAACGTGTAATAATCGGAAAAGTTATACATCTAGGAGAAACCAATTATGTTGATTATTGGACCAAATTGATTTTGGCCAAATTGACCTAGTCATACAATGAAAAGTTCCCGCAGGAATCGAATTAGAGACATTGATATTTAGGGTATCAAATTGATCCTTTCCTAACCTTTAATGACCACTTCGTTAAAATGTGGTACACACTGCAAACCAAACTGTCCAAGATATATAGGCTTCCCTCTTGCTTGAGTAAGAAAATGACTGAGATTATTATAAAAAGCCATGTATACTCCATTGCGGAATATGGTAACATATTTCATAACATGGCAAGTGCGAACTATATAAATAAAATACAAAGCATATTGAATAGAGCTGTACGATTGATATTTGTCCATGACAACAACCATACATTGGATGAGATGTATAGGATTACTAGAGTTACGAAATTTCGTAAGAAAGGTGACATTGCAGTAATAAACCTAATGTTCAATCTCAAAGATGTCACAAAAAATGTACAGGATATGCCACGTGCAACGAGGATGGCCGAAGGGATTAATCTTATGGTGCCAGTTGCTAAAACTGAGAAGTTGAGGAAATCTCCCCTTTATCAGGGCCCTCGATCGTGGAATAGTCTACATGTAATGGTGAAAAGTATGTCGTGGCCAAACCTTAAAACCCATCTGAAGGTAACGGATAACTGGATGATATGATGTTTAGATAGCCTGTAATACAGGTCTTACATTGCTATGCATGATGAGAACTATTGTATGCACTACAAAATCGGTGTTAATATGCAACCAATTACTTTTTATCTAAGCGAGATTGATGTTATAGTTTTTAATTATGGGCCAAAAACAAAAAAAGTGAGTTATGTTGATATATAAGCTGTAATAGGTGTAACAAGTGGATTTGATGCTGACATCCACATTAATTATATAATATAGTATACCTGAGTCGATTAGAATGTTTTTGTTGTAAAATTATGTAGGTTATAACAAGGATTGATTTGTCACGATATTTGTGTTAAATTAAATTATGTAAATACCTTTGTAGGAGATGAGACCTACCACTTTGTTGGAAATCTTCCTAATAAAATTGTTTAAAAAAAAAAAAAATTCACACACTTATGAATATGTATTAAGAGGAGGGGTCTTCTGTTGGAGAATCGAACAATTAGGATTGTGTTCCCTGAGATAAAGGTACGGTAAAGGCGGTGTCCAAGCGATGACGAATCCTGAGATCATTTCTTAACCCGCCTCTCGTATTCTGACCACAAGCCCACAGGCAACTACAGTATTCCTATTGAAGACGTTGGCCACCTTGTTTCTGAAGGTTATATCAGTATTAGTGGCTATAAGAAGTCAAACAAGCCGGTGAACAATGTATAGGGATCGAGGAGCTTGCCACCTCTCTACGCAGATCCGCAACAAAAGGGTATAATTGTTGCGAACACAAAAAGATCGAATCTAAATCATTAGGATGTTTTTTACCTGAATATAAATTGTCGCCTATGCTTCTGCCATCCAGTTTTAACTTCTGAGTTAATTTATGAAAATAAATTACATTCTCCTGCACAGAAAGTATTGGTAAACCGTATTATATTTAATTATTATGTCAACACTCTTAAATTGCCACTGATTTAAGTTTTGTTTTTAATTTGTTCGTAAATGATGGTGATGTATCTAAACCTGACATACTATTCAAGGAATTAAAGCTCCCTTCTCATACTGCAAGTAGCAGTCCATAAATGTTGTAATCTCCCCTCAAGACCGTTTATCTCAGTGTGTCTGCAGAGAACTGGGTTTGGCAACTATACACATTCACCGTCGGACACACCTGTTGTTGGAACTTAACCACAGATGAGAACTACCTCGGACAAGGTTCCTACATCTGTAGGTGTTGGTATTAGTGTTCTGACGGTAGGAATGTGTGTTAACACTCCTCAAAACATTTATATCAAGAAAGCCATGAATGATGCACGCCTCTGAGCTCACCATCCGTATCTACACCAGACCAGCTACGCCTATCAATTGTGTAGATATACATATGCCCACATTCTGAAACCCAAGATATGCTTGCCATTGGGGAATGTAGCCCTATTCCCATTCTCAATAATAAAATTCGATGGCCTTCTTTTGAACGGACGAGATATTGAACGAAATGATGAGTGAACATAAGGAATATAGTGACCGACATTTCCGACCTACTGGGGCGCATAATCCCTCGGCTTTGACTCGGGATTATGTACTGGCAGGCACAAGCTCGAAGTTATTAATCCTTTGAGTCGTTGCCTAAGGTGGTTATAACCCATGGACCGTATAATTAGTACTAAAGTATTTATTTTAGATCACATTACTAAAATAATTATATTCGATCACGTTCTTGATTACTTTCCCTAAAACTTTGATGAATAAAGAATGCTATTACATTCTCTGTAGACTGTTTTACTATAGACTCGCTTTTCCAATTATGTAAAATGTTTTGTAATATAGATGTGAAAATGTAATTCGAATAATATTGCTTAAATGTTGATGTGAAATTAAGTTAATCCCACAGCTGTAATAGCAGTAAGAATCCGGACACAACGAGTTATGTTGTGAAAATATTTCTGAATAAACACTGTTAAAAATGAATGTCCCAAATAGAGTTTAAATAAATAAAAACACCCGTTAGGAAATATTTTAACATAATTTCAAATGGCATAAACTTAGCCGACACCACTAGTATTGATATTGATCTTTTTTTCATTCGGGATTGCCATGCATACACTAATTTCGACACCTTAGCACTTATAAGTGTATCATTCAATAGTTGGATTTCACTTGAACTGAATTAACTTAGCCCAAATACCACGTACCTGATATATAGACATCCTATGAATTGAAAACAGCTCCTGACCATAATTGTCACTTTACCTTTGTTAATAAGTTTAACGTGTCTAACGCAATCATTTGTCTGGTGTTAAAATACTCAGACTCTCAGTTTGTACATCATATCTGATGACAACATTTGTCAGTTTGCTTTGACTCCTTGACCCTACATATGTCCTACCCCTGAGGGCTCCCGTAGCGTTCCATAATGGAGAAACGTAGAGCGAGATAACCTCGACGACTCCCTATTGCAAGACACTATGTACAAAATATGACACTTGAAACATACATCATGATTATCATTATCCCTTCAGCAACCCATATCGAATGTCATGCCCTGCTCTGCCCTGCTACTAAATGCGAACACCAATATTTTCTATCTTTTAGCGCATCTACATAGATTATATATTGAACCTTTGAAATAAGTATCTCCACATTCTAATAACATTTTAATTATCCTTTTCAATTATCCTTTATTCTTTTTAATTATTGCTTGTGTCTATCATGCATGTTTCATATTAACCTTTATTTCATTTTTTATTTGTGTGTCTTACTTTATTTGTTCAAAGTTTAATGCAAGAATTTGCTAGAACTATGATCATTAAATTTTACACGACATCTCATCAACTGAGTATCCCAAGACACAGTTAATCACAATCAACCTTGCGTTATTATTAATTATCTAGATGTACTGAACACAATTGAAATAAATAAAGAATATTGAGTTATATACGGTAGCATATAGAGAGAAAGTAGATATAATAATGGTGTATGTATGGTTAGAATCTAATTTTACTCGTTGAATGAAATGTATTATTTCTATGGGAAATTTCTTCAAAATAAAACTGTTTGAGAAAATGATATTAAGTGTGATTTTTGCTGTTGCTTTATGCTAGTCCGTTTATAATAATTATCATTAAATTTTACAATATGACCTATGACGTTACTTAGATAATTCAATAAACTCTTTACATATTACTTTGCAAGGACATTTGACCACAGTGATTTTGATATCAACATCATTGAAATGTCTTTGGATCGACTGCCCCCCCCCCCCCCCCCACACACACATATTGTAATTATATATAGCCTCCTGGTGTAGTGTTAGGAACTAACCATGTACTAATCCTCACGAACTCCTTAGCAGTTCCAACCCTCGCCACAATTTGATGGGGGCAGCAGTTGATTGAGGGACCCAACCATATACCTGCCTTGTTCAATAACCATAGAATGAATGAATGAATGTTTTTTCTATACTCGTCCTTGCACTATCTTTCCGAGGCTCTGTATTCTCAATTTGCCACTTTTCATAACACAGATGTATACGGTTTGTTTTTTTATTAATAACGTGGTATGTACATTGGTCTTTTTTGAGTAAATTTCTGTTAGAACTTTCCCATGCCTAGAAATATAATTATGTACATTTTCCCTCTCTTTCAAGCAGCCTTTATACATCAATGAAAGTTTTATATAAAAATCATATACAAATCGATATGAACCTATTCATAGTGAACTTTAGAAATATGATTTTTTTTATTATGTTCACAGGAAAACCATCTTCAAGAATATCACAATAATATGAAACTTTCTCAGACAATTATACTTCTGGGATTTCTCGAGCATTCCATTAGAGATGAATGGCAACAATTGTGTACCAATCAGGGATCGTAACTATAATGAAGTTGTACGCCTTATATGATGACTTGTGAGGGAACTTCTATCAATAAAATATGTCTAGAAAATGTTGTGGTGCATTTGGCCCTTGATGTTGCAACAGACTAACACCAAGTCCCTCACTCTATCTCTATGGACACATCAGACTGGGTCCTCTCCGGGCAATAGTAACCCTAATATGTGATAGATTTTAATTTCTTTTAAGGAATTCCTTTTTAAACAAGACCTGGTAATATTATGCGAGGGACAAGAACCTAAAATTGTCCCTCCCATGTATGGTAAAAGTCCTTGTATGCAAGGACAATAATCACAACTTTATAGACACGGTCCATGAAGTTTACTAAATATCCTAAGAAGCCAGGCCACAGCAACCAGCGCAGCCAGCCAAGAGTATTGATAGACTATTACCTAGCCCGCTAGGTTTGTCAATTGATTTCTCACTAGTAATATTTTTAAAAACATGAGTACCTATAGCTGACATCACATGAAGAAAATCATCAACTCTTTTAACAGAATATATCGGGGTACATTCCGATTCAATATACAATAGGATCTTCTCGTATCACCTCTGGTTACGCCACCCACCTACATATTCACAATATTCCACACATGTCAGTTGTGTTTTGGCATTCAACTTTTAATGGCTAGGCCTGCAATTCATGTCCTTAGTCTAATGGATACCGTTATATTTCCAGTTTACATATATATCTTTGTTTTGGGGAATAACATAATTTCCTTCCTTCCCCCCATTTGTGTGTGTCAGGAATGGGGCTGGGTCTGTTGAGGGGCTTACCTAATATTTGTGTCAGATTTCAGACATTAATCTAATTTCTTTGCGGGTGAATGATACTAAAATAAAAGAGAAACATTGTTGACAGCCATGTTTCAATCAGTGATTTCAAGTCTGAATTGGAAATAATCGTTTTTCTGTCAATAATACTAGCTAGGCTGGTCAGGTTTTGGATTTTGGGCAGTATCAAAATAAATGTTATACCGGTAGTAGCCAGGCATTTGAAAGACCACAGCTTGCTGCGTGTTCTTCACATACATAAGTATGTGGAGAACCTGAAATGTTTGTTAGTTATTCCAATATATTATATGATATAATTCTTCATTCCTCATATGAACCGCTATCGTCGTCTTTGCTTCTTCTATCACACTTGCAACAATCACAGCAGCAACAGCACACCACTATCAATGCGATGACCAATAAGGCGATCACTACAAGAGCAGAAATGTTAAAGTGCAATTAGGTAAACCAACAGTTATAGACTATATTCGATACAGGGCAGGCTGGAACTTTGAAGCTTTGAACGTAGTACATCCTAATTCAGCTATGCTAATTATAATACTTATACATTTTCTTCTTTTTTTAGATACATTTTCTTTTAATTATTTCATTTAAAGGCCTATAGTATATTTAATTTATTAACCTATGTTATAATTATTTGCTTCTGTATTTTATATGGGAGCAATAACCACTTATACACGTTCCAATTCGTTCATGAGAAATGTTCCACGATCCCATGGAATGGCAATTAGTATATATGAATCACATGTCTGCCTCTTCAGATTCGCTGCTAGTACTGGTACTGTGTACAGTGGAACCCTGGATAACAACCACGTCCTTATAGAGACCAGCCCTCTATTAACACAAGTTTTTCTCACTCCCAAATTGTTTTTTCCTCTATTAGATTAGCCCCTCTAATGAGACCACCTCGCTGTGCGCCAAAAGATCGTTCAAAGAAAGATCGCAGTAGCAGGGTTCCACTGTAATGGTAACTAGATCATTTGTACGTTAGCTAATTAAAACATCATGAAATATATCAATCTTTGGAGCTTACCTATCATCACGCCTATAAGAATATATTTTCCCATTAAATTGTCCCACACCGTCTCTTGGTAATCTAGCAAGGCAATTCTTTTTTCTTCCGGACTGCCAGGTTGTATTACCTACAAATTCAAATTAACATCCAAGCATGTGGGTAAGTTGGTGTTGGGTTTTAAAAAAGCTTTTGATATATAGTATATTAAATGGTAAACATAGGAGATGTATGTATATCATATTTCTCTAAATAAAGGGATGTGCGATAGGCGTTATATGGAATGGAACTGTTTTTGTCTGCAACGGGACAATCTGCAACTAGTTTACATCAGTGATATAAGTATTGTTATGTGACATTACGTAACATTGCTCAACCTAATTATATATCTATATTAGTTATTGATTATCACCCATTTATTATTATCATATTTCCATAATCGCTAATTATGATAATACAATAGCATTGTTCTATGCAAATCTACTGGTCAGGATCTGCCTCTATGTTACATAATAATCCTAGCATCATGGACAACGCCTACTAATGTTCA
This sequence comes from Sthenelais limicola, assembly GCA_942159475.1. Classification (NCBI taxonomy): domain Eukaryota; kingdom Metazoa; phylum Annelida; class Polychaeta; order Phyllodocida; family Sigalionidae; genus Sthenelais; species Sthenelais limicola. Next base: position 43,807,172 of record OW804100.1, read on the forward strand.
AGAGTGTATTAACTTGCATACCAATAACCTGAAAAAAGGAGCAAGCCTAGTGCTGTTGGTAATACAACCAATATACAAATTGCTTAGAGTTAGTGAGATGATAAAACAATTGCACAGCTTTATTAACAGATTTTCTTGTTATGACCAGGCAAAAGGGCTAACCCTAATAGTTGGATAACTATCTCCTCCTTTGCCCTCTAACACATTCGGCTTAGTGTCGGGAGGTTCGCATGTCAAGGTTGTATCGGTAATCATCACATTGGTGCACGTCTGATCCCCAACAAACACGGTATAATCGCGACTGGATGCTGCTTTATTAAGAGCAGTGCCCTGTTTTAGTGCAGTAAAGAAATAGGTATATTATAATTCGTTACTTATTTCCTTCATTGTAATTAGATACAAATTCTATGCATTTTCTGACAAGTAAAACTATCACACAATAAAGTACAACATGATTTAAGGAATTATAAGTGATCCTGTAACCTTCAAATATACTATTAGAAAATGTGTCTAGTTAAATAATATTATGTGTGTGTGAGGGGGGGGTCTCAGTTAATTATCATATTACAAAATATATTCACACCTATTGTTATTGTCCTTAAAAATTATGTGTAACTGCTTACTCAAATGCTTTGAGATGGGATGTATTTTGTAATTGGAGATCTGGGACAGGGAGAATAGCGACCGAAATCTATAAGGAGGAATGCAGCCTTCCAAACAAGCTACCAGAATAAAATCATTTAATAATAATACAATTTGGACATGTAGTTTCTCCTCGTCAGGTGAACAAAGGGTCATTACGGACATATGCAATCTGCGGAGCTGTTTACTGATTGAAATCACACTTACCTTTAATTCTATCACTTTATCATTAATCGGCCAAAACGCTCTAAATTCGACTTTGTACTCCTCATCCACGTCCATCAGAGGCCTGCCGTATACTGTTAATTTCCCATTTGAATCGCCTGAATCAACGGCTGTATTGGAAGTTAGGTTATTGTAAGCAATAATAGCATCCAGCTTGAGCCCCATGTAGAATATCAGCCGCTGAAGTAGAAGGAATGTTTACCATGTGACTATAGTTTATGACAGGTTAATTAAACAACGGTGTTTTCTCTCTGATGTCGAGGTGTGGAAGAAGGAATGGCCATTAGTTCCTGTTAATCAGTTAACACCCTCATAAAATACCAGCTGGGCCATGGGGTGGCTCTGTCCCCTCGACCAAATTGGGATGATAGTTCCTCCTGTCTTAGCAGTAATAGGATATCAGGTCTTGCATCCCGTTCCGGCCAACCGACAGAGGCGGTGGTGGATGACAATTAATGGTAAAAGAATCAAAGATCCTTAGACCGTTTTTGAAAGAATCTGGTCTTCCCCCCACTTCTCGCTTCCCCCTTCCCCTTAGGAATAGGGCGCCAAACTATATGATTTATAAGAAGTAGGCCTACATTTCATTGTTTAATAACATATAGACCTGTATAAATTTAATCTTAACCATATTGGCCTAGGATGGGGTCAGGACCTTTCCCCCAGACCTTTCCCCCCTAGGACCTTTGCCACCTAAGACTTCAAGACTTTTCTCACCTAGGACCCCCCCCCCCTCGATTTAGTATCATAAAGGAATTAGAGAGGGAATATGGGGGAAGTCCTAGAACCGCTGGCTCGAATTTACTGTTTCAATTTTACAGAAATAGTTCCCTATCCACATGTGCAGCTATTGTATGCTTAATATAAGGCCCATTTCGTTTCAGACACTGCAGGACCACTCACATGGAAATTATTTCTGGCCCCCAACAAAACCTTAAAGCACTTACGGAGCCACTCATATGGAAATGAATGTTAATCAAATCAAATAAAACCATTGTAGGTCAGGGATTTAACCTTGCTAGAATACCAGCTATTGTATAAAATTAAGATTCTTTTCTTACGTCTGTTTCCGTGAGGTAGTCTTCTATCCTTTCTCCAGGCTCAAGCTCGGTTAGACGACCTTGCACAGCAGGTGGTATTGTAAACGTTGGTACTCGACAAAGAAGCTTTCGCTTTCTTTCCCGATCCACCATAGGCCCATATTCACAGACCTGGTGATAGATAATCTCTCGTTAAAAATCCAGTTTAATATCACACCAAATAACGAACGACCAAAAACACAAAACACATTTAGCATGATGTGAAAATTCAAGAAGTTTTGAAATCAAGTTACATAAAGGTTAGAGAATGAAATTAAATAACCGTTAAGATAGTAGCACCCGACAATCTATAGCGGCATTGACGTTTCGGTTTATTCAGTAATTCACTTATTAGTTCTCCTTTTTGTATAATGTATAAAATAATTTAAGAAATGGTGGGAGAAAATATGGGAGAGAGGGGAAGGAGCGTGTGTGTGTGTGTGTGTCGGGGTGGGTGGGTGGGGGTTGGGGGAGGTAACCATGCCACGGCTAGGGTGTGTGTGTGGGGGGGGGGGGGGTACAGCAAATAGGAAGAGCTAAAACTAATTCTCTATTAATCCGCATTATTACCAGAGTTTCAGTTCTTTGAACCAACGATCCAGTCTAGGGTCAAAGTTGAGAGTCCCTTCTAATGGAGGGAAATCTTCTCGCTCTGAACCGCAAAGTGCCATTATAATTCCATTATCCCCGCGAACTGTCATTATAATTCCATTGTAAAACCTAGTCCTGGGTCAGGAAACCCACCCATTAGCGCAGTAGGCTTCCAATCACTGACATACAATTCTTTTCTGATCTGAAAATTTTAGTAATCGTCGGGAGGGGTCACAATTGTCGGGAGCCTAAATTTTTGTCGGGACCCTACAATTATTTATTTATTCTGTTTAAACGGCCATATTAGTGGTGCTCGTGATGTGGATGAACCTCCTGTCCATTCCTGTGAATATTTTAGATAGTTTATAATACATTTTACCGATCAATTTGTGGCAAAAATGTTTTTTTTACTTAATTTTTCTTATTTCTACAATGCTAACTGTACAAGCGGTATAATATAGTTTGGCATTGGTTTGTACATTTATTTTTTATCGTTTCTATTGATTTATAATTATTCATTGGTATTTTTTGGTGATTATTTCGACTATTTTGACTTCAAATGGCTCCCAATCGTACAGTAGGCTTATGTTATACGACGTTGTAGCATAGGCCTACTTATTTAACTTAATATTTCTTTAATTAAATGTGACAAATATAGGTTTTACTATATTTCCATATTATGTTCTTTGTGTATAATGTTAAAGTAATATAGCGGATTTGCCTGTTCTTTATTTAACTTTGGGTTAATTTTCACCGTGGAAATATCAATACTTTTTTAATGTCATTTATATTGCACAATATACTACCAGCCATTATCTCCCTCAATATAGAACTAGATCTGGAGAAAACACTACCCAAGTGAAATGCGCAAAAGCTTGGAATGAGCTGTCAGCAAAGCAAAGAAACATAGGTACAATAGAGACTTTTAAGTCTAACCAAAAGTTATGGCTAAACACCTTAATATACCCCAATTAGACAATAGTATGTACCTGCAATACGAAACCTCCCTATAATAGCTATGAATTAGTTATAAGACCTCTTTGATTTATATCTTATATGTTGCCTATCCCACTGTACATATTATGTATAAGAATTACACATCTATAAGTTCTTTTCATGTCCCATCTCATTTTAGTATTGTAATTGTAGTTTCTACCGAAAAGTGCAGCTAACACTCTATGGTCAGAAATGGACATGAGTGGCACAGCAACACTTTATGTATTCATTCTTTTCCTGTAACATATCTGCTTCATATGGGACTATCCGTTGTTTCTCTTACCTATGTATTTACTGCATAAATGTATATACTGCAACCTGGGGCAAGTGAAAAGCCCTATTACTGGGCTACCCAGTATAAATAAAAGCTTTAAAAAAATATTCATTTATCGAGTTTTAGACATTAAATGATATGATATTGGTAGATGTTATTTCTCAGACAAAGGAACACTGATATTCGATACAACATGTTTCTCCATTAATAATTAATGAGCCTAATAATTGTATGTATAATGAGCATAATAGTTGTATGTATATGGGCACTTCTCATGAAACGTCGACAGAGTTCCTAGACCTGTATTTCATGATAATGAGTCATTTAGAAAAAAAATAGCTTGGTATCTGACTAAATCCAGTTTTGCTCAATGCTAGATGCATATGGGCACGGAATATAAGCAAAAACAGAGAGAATTTATTTTTACTGGCCCAAAATGCTGGGAAATCTTGATTTTTAAGAGAAGTTTTCAATGAATAACAGTAAATGATAATGTTTATTTTGCAAAACATATCATTCAAGAGATCATAACTAGGCAAATACAAGCTGGAACAAAGCTTTATCCCTGTCTATAATCCATGGGGACTGGGTAGACTCCCAGTCGCCCATATGCAAGGATTAAAGATGCATTGGGATTAATATCCCCTTGGTAAGGCTAAACGCCTTGCCCTTATGTTCACAAACAACATTTTGTTCCAATATGAATCCCATTTATATTTCATAATTATTATATTCGCAAAGTTATTCAATAATAAAACATGATTTTATCACATGCTTGCAGTATGCATTTTGTTGTATCAAGTCAGGTAAACTATGTAACCTCAAATAGGTCCAGCATTGTTAACGACACCTTTTTATAAATGAAAGAATAATTTTAGATGTCTGAAAAGGCTGTTTAATAATAAGAAATGTTATCAAGGTTAGATGTCATTTTCTAACCCTAGCTTTATCTTACTGTCTAAGTCGTCTATATAATAATCGCCGCCTGGTACACGATTATCGTACAAGTGGAAACCGGGGACCGACAATCGGTCACCCCTAGGTGACCGACAATCGGTGACCAAATGAGCAATTTTAGTCGTGCAAGTACATACCGGGAACCGACAAAGGTGACCGACGATGGTAGGGAACGGATTGTCGGTCACCTTTGTCGGTCGTTGATTGTCGTGTAAGTGGATACCCCATTTTAGACTGGATCGGCATATTGGGAAAATGCATTAAAATGCCCGCACTGTGACAATCCTTTTGATTAATAAGTTTTGTGACTTTCTTAGTTTCTTACCATTTGAGTTGTTACCCTTTCTGCATTGTAAAAAGTGTATACGATGAATTCTGGTTTTGTAACATAGAAAAGGTTATCACCCTCGACCTCTATGGTTGTGTTTCCCCTGAAACAAATAGTTATTTCATCCATGAAATCGTTAAAGTTCCTAAAGTTCAGACATATGAAAGTTTGGGGAAAGACATATGATCAAAATCAAAATTATTTTAGAATATTAAAAGAGGTATTGCTTTAAAAAAACAGGTATTGCCTACAATGTTCGAAGGAACTTACCCGACTACGGTCTTGGTTGGGTACACTTTCCTCACTATGGGATTGTCTTTGTAAGCGAAGTTGTTAGGTGCCAAGAAATAAATACCACCAAACTTGTACTGGACCTTATACTCTTGATCCAGAGCTAAACCCCCGCTCCGTTTTTTTGTCACACATTGCGCGGTATCATTAGTCCTGAAAGTGAATTAATTGGGATTCAGACTAAATTTTGATTGTACGTTGTTTTCTCTTTGGTTCCTAAGGCGTTTACACATTACTGACTTTGACATAGTGACAAAGCGATCATAACACATATGGCAACGCACGAAATATAACTGCATCTTGTCAGTCATGCGTCTTTCTTTATACCAACAATGATTGTTAAACTGTTTCAGCCAATAAAATATTTTAAAAAAACAACACGTATGGTGTTTCACCGGTACCAATCTTACCCGCACCCATACAAACAATTCGTTCTTCTTTTAAAAAAGAGTTTATAACTGGGTTTCCATGGTCCTCGGTTGAGGTTTTTCACACGGGCCGGGAGGATAGTGCATTATACAAGCTTTACCCTAAAGCTTGATAGATATAATATCTTGGTTAAAGACAAATAACTTTTCGGGTCACAATTTGTTCGAGACCATGTTGCATAATAAAGCGCAATCTTTACAATTTTTGAGGACGAAAATCTAAGAAATAAATCACAAAAATAAATTGCACATACAATATTAGCATACTTTGCTAACAGTGCTTAAAAGTGGATATCTCTTCAGGGACATCTAATAAAGTGATATTGTGGACACCTACCTGGAGAATGAGTTGTCACATTTGAGATTATGTATGTATATTGAAACGCCGTTGGGTTTCCAAGACAAGTTCGTCCCCTTAAGTATGATCGGCGATCCCCCGGCTGTTGGTCCATAACGAGTGTTAATTGTGTCCACACTGATCTCTAAAACATTGAGAAACCAGAATTTATTCATATAATTATTCATGGGAAATGTCTGGTTCATATAGATTGGTGTATTGCAATTATTTTACCCTGAAGAATTAAATGGTATGAAAAAGCAAACACAAGTAAATTGATGGAATATTTAAAGTGTGATGTAAATCTTGGACTCTCCGATTCTCAAAATATCCAATGTCTAACGATTAGATATATTTATTTTGTGTAATATCCTCTCCCATTGAGGCAGAGCAGCTCCTGATGGCTCCATTGATGTTTACGGCAGTGATGGGAAGTGAGCAACTATAAATTCTAAAAAATAACCATATTTATCATCGTAGGTATACTTACGAGGTCCATAGCGCTGACAAGTGGTCTGAATTTCGATGGACTGGAGAAAAGCAGTGTTGTATTCCTCTGATAGCTGTTCGTCGCATCTAAACCGAACCACATCTGATAAGCATCTAACGTGGCTGTTCACAAATCTGAAAGTAGGATAGGAGTCAGTCAACTCGAATGTGCTGCTCCCAATCCTTTTACTGTTTATGAGCTCTCCACTCTGATCAATATTGTACTACTAATTTCCTCTCCTTAACAGTTGAAATGAAACACAATGGGTTACATTATGGACAGTTGATATTTAGAAGCATTTAATACTTACGGACAACTCTTTTTCCTGTCTATATCAGTCACTTTAAATCTGATATTGGTGGGTGCAAACACATTACCACATTTGGTCTGTTCAGTCTTTGTTAGAGACTTCTTGACACAATTATTCAAATCTTAAAATAAAAAAATAATGTTAATTCCTTTGAGTGTGTTTACTATTATAAACTGCTTGCATACATGGTTTATTACCAATCACACCAATCAAGAAAATACAAATGTTATTATGAGAAAAGGATACATTTTGTAGACTTATTATTCGTACCTGTTGTATAATATCCACATAATTGTTTACTTCGGTATTTGGCCTGTGAAAGGCTGTTGACGGTCGATCTGAAGCTGTTCCTTGGAATTTCATTGCAAAGAGTAGGTCTTTTTGCCAGAATACAATTAACCCAAACATTAAAGGCTCTGGAATGGACACATGTTAACAGTTTGTATTAGCCAATGTAGGTGTAAATCCACTTATTGCTGTGTTACCATTCTGCTTGAATGGGAGGCGCTTAAAAATATAGAGACCTGAACAGTTGTTTCATGTTATTTAGCTGACTCAAGTGATGGACTATAAAATATAAAATCGTATAGTCTAACACCTCATACAATTTTATCTAAGTCTAGAGTTTCAGATAAACAGTCATTATTGTTAATATGTATACACTGTCTCCTATTTCTGAATGGTATCACACGAGAAATGTAATATAACAGTCTCGAATGAAGACCACAATCAAAAGCATCAATATTTCTATATATAACAGAAACGATATATATGGGTCAAATTTTTTTAGAATGTACAATTGCGATTTTCTGGGGTTTAGGAATATTGAAAAAAATAATTATGAGTATAAACTCATATTCCTTCTGACTGGTATCATAGATGTCCCCACGACCTAAAAACACCAATTATACTCACCAGATTTCAGTATGTCAGTTTTTATTGTAATTAAGACAAGATGATCTTTTTTGAGGGTATGCCCGGTATCAAATTAAGTTGTAGTTTCTTAAATCCTCAATAACTCAGGACAGAATGATTCAATTTCCATATTAAATAATTCCTTTTAAGGATTGTATGTTCCTTTACAAGTATACCAATCCATAACTATGTATCCTTCAAGGTTATTATGTGAGATATGAAAGCAAATGGATTAAAATTCTCCAAAACAGGAGCGTTTTTATCAGAAACATATGATTCAAATATAAATTTTATAATGCTGTAGTTTTTGCTATAAACAGGGTGAAAAACTGTTTTCTGGCAATATGTACATCCTTTCCATCAATATAACAACTTATAACTTGTTTATCAGATTCAGTTTCCCTGAGAAACTTGGTAATAGGAAGCCATCTTTGATACCGGGCATCCCTTTACATACAATACCGGGCATCCCCCAGTATAGTACCTTATATCTAACCTCTCACTGTGGCTGCAAAAGTGGACAAAACCACTTTAAACCTAGCAAGTACAAGAACAGCATATATTTGGTACACAATTAATCTAAGTTCAAGTCACTCCTTGATTAAATATCACCTCACTTGGCATGAGACCAACACCATCTCAAAAATACCGGGTATCCCTCTATATACCGGGCATCTCCCCAGAAGAGTACATGTTATCTGACATCTTACTGTGGCTACTGAAATGGGCACAATCACATGAAACTCGGTTACTATGTAAGAAACATGTGTGATAATGGATACAGGCTCTGAAATTAATTATAAAATATCAATGTGATGGATCATAAAATGTTTGAATAAAATTATTTGGTGGTCGAGAAAATAAAAAAAAAAAAATTTTCATATCATTTCTAATGTTCTCAGATAATAGGGGAGGGCAGAGGCCATATTACAGCAAAGGATACAGAAGATAAAGGCACATGGGTAGCAGTTATGATAATAATTCTACATTTCAGAGGATGCCCAGGGATGCCCGGTATCATGATTATGAATCAAGTTCAAATAAATTGCATGGAAATGAGGCATATAGCCACATACATATGTACAGTAAGGCATGATATGTTCAAATGGTAAGTTTTATGGTGATTTGTAGGTTCAAAATGGACTTAGTCAAGGTTACTAGGATTGATGGGGGGATGCCCGGTATCAGGGGATGCCCGGTATCAACTACTCTTTTAATATGCTTAAAAAGATGTCTATTGTGTTTATGAACACATTTTCACTTGTACCTTGAAGAAGGAATTGCAAGGAACATTGACATATGATAGGAGGACCATACCTACAATAATAATGCTATTTTGCTCTCATTTATCAACAGAAAATGATTTGTGTGGCAAGCCCGGTATCAATTAAAAACCCATTTGCCTCAACATCCTTGTCCCCAGATTCATTAATGTTTGTTGAATTATGCATATGATATTTCTGATCAATAAAAACTAACTTAACATGACCCCTATTGAGAAACAATTATTAAATGTGCATAGAAATCAAGTTCAAAGATAATGGTACCGGGTATACCCTCTTGGATTTTTGTTAAATAAATAGCTATATTACTCCTCCCCTTAACTTTTCACAGAAACATGCTTCACTAAGAATGTTTGAAAACAACTTTTAAACATAAAAATAATGATTAGAGAGCTGAATATCACTCAGAGGGTTGATTCGTAAGCATCTTAACAGTATTTCCACACAGGTGCATGTATAATCATCAGCCACTCTCATTCTAGTTGACAATGTCCAAGAAATCCCAGGAATACCTTCTCAATAACTATATGTGGTTGTTGTCTTGGTTTCCAAAAGAAAAAACAGAGGCTTTATCATGTGAAAACAGTTTGAATGTGTGTCTTAGCTGTTCCTTTCCTTCCATACCGGGCATCCCTCAATATACCGGGTATACCCCCTGACTTCATTTGCATTCATATCTCCAAAATAAATTGATTTGGAAGGTTGTAATTTGGTATGAATATTAGGATAGATACTAGTATTATATATACAGGGTTTTAGTTACCCAGCTACAGTGAAACTGGATCTACATTATGATGTGTGCATGGGGATGCCCGGTACCAATTTGTATAAAATCTCTGGTCTGGTAAACATTGAAGCATGGCCCTGTTAATGTCGGCATTACTGTCCTAATTTTTCCAGGATTGCATTGATAATATGTTAAAGTGTATTTAAGATATTTTAAATCATATGTGACAGATAAATATTTAGCCAGTATACAACAATCTATGTTTGATACCGGGCATCCCCTAGTGACAAGAAAAGATTGGACAATTGAGTATAGAACTAACATACAGAGATGAGGGCTAGTAGAAGGCTTAAACTTTCCCAAGTTGTCATAGATATGTATAAGAAATAAAACCAGGTGAAATGTAACATCTAGAACATTTAGTTTTTTTTCAGAATGGCAGTATAATGTGAAAAAGTAGTGAATTCTGGGGTATTTTTATAGGGAAATCAACATTTAGAGCGATTTATTACATACAAAACTTACAAATATGTATACTAATGTATACATTTTCGTAAAGCTTAGGATGTCTGCTTTCCAATGATACCATGATCATAAGGATTGATTCATTTGTCTGCAATACCCATTCAGTATAATGTGCAAAGGTGGCAAATTTCGCAATTGTACATTCTAAAAAAATCTGACCCATATGTGCTATCATCAATAACTTAAATATGTCAAGGTACAATTCCCGTGCAGATCTTAATAGATTCAATTTGAATATTTCAATTTTAGGAAGTTTTGTATATAGGTTTTTAGCTATAATTGCGTCTTAAGTTTTTTCAATAATAATGATAATACCAAGCGGGCTTACGTGCAATAGTCATTGGCAGCGCTCATGAAATTGGCTTCGAGATTATTCATGGTGGGTACATTGCATGAAGTTGCGGCCTTCATCCTATTCCAGCAGGTAGCTGAAATCCAAATCATGTAAATATTTTCAGTTTTTGCTTGACCTTCCCCAATCTGTTCACAAGCATAACGGCCATGTTGACATTGCTATGTCAATGTATTTTATAAGTGTTGAGTGTGCGTTGTTGGTATGTTGATTGCTTACTTCTTGTTCTTTCTTAGCTTTTCTTCAAACTGACAGTTACTTCCATAATTACAATTGATTATATGAAATCCCTGCAAACTTGTCCTTGTATGTGATGTATGTGTACATCACTCAAGCTTCAAAAGTGTCTGTGTTGCGAATGTAGTGTGAAAAAGGAAAAGAAACATAAAAGAAAAGTGTATGCATGTAAGCTGTTTTAAACATGAAATTTCACCTGCAAATCAGAAATCGAAGTCCCTGCACCCTACTGTGAGTGTGACTGGTATTTAAGAATGTTTATCCTCCACTGAGCTATAAATGTAGTTGCGCATCAACAGCTTTAATGTTTGTTATCCCCCTTCCTCGTGGGAAGTCCCTGAGAAACACCCTTTATATGCATGTTGTATTTTGTCCTAACCGACTGATATTCAAGTACATATATCCACTGCATAGTCTTTGGTTTAGAATAGACCTAACTGAAATAACTGAAAAATATCAGCAAATCCTTTCGCGATCCACCACCATTTAGAAAACTCAAATCTGTCACCCTTTACGAATATTTACACATTTTATTCCCAGGCTTTTCCTGGCGTTCATTGAAAGGGCTTTAAATATATTTTTTACCAATGTACTTACAAGTTTCCTCCACAGTTTTACTCGTAGTAACGACTTGGGTGGTCGTTTCGACTAACATAAATAATATCATCACGCAAGATATTACAACATATTATGTGAAGGTGAAAACATCACCGATTATATTGGAGAAGTCACGCCCCTAACTACGCCGCCTAGGTAACCACGCCCCCCCCCCCCCTTGGTCCCGCTTATGACGTCGCCCCTGTGTTTACCTATGACGTCACAGTCCCAATGCTTCCACGCCCACCTATCCTTCCACTCTCAACCGCTCCTCCGCCCACGCCACACGTATAAATTTTTTCTTTATATATGTAACTGTTTATGGTGAAAATAAAACCTCCTGATGAAGGTTTCAAGGCCATTCCTCCGTTCTGTGTCCATTCCAGCATAGTGCGGGCGTCCAAGCCATATATGTACAGCACATTAATAATTTTCAAAACTGTAGCTCATATTCGTGCATTGAAAACTAACTTATCGGGTTTTTTAAAAAGATGTATCAGGCTTATCACAAGTAAACTCATGCAATGGTTTCACTTATTATCACTTATCACTTATTATTTGTTTGATTTGTTTTATTTTTGAATGTAAAATACATAATGGGCGACCGTAGCCATTTCAAAGTTTCCATCTCTCATTTAAAACAGAATTGTTGCACTTTATTTTAGTTTGGGTTGTTTTGATAATATTAGTAGTATTTGAAAGCATTGATATATATGTATGGTGAGATTTGGAGTCTCCTTTTAATATCAATAATTAACATTTGAACTTGCTTTAAGTGAAATGTCAGACATAGGCAATCGCTATATTTAAAGATGACAATTAAATGAACGGAGAAAAGGTTTCTAAGATTTAATTTTCATTCTGCCCACAATGAATATCACATACTCATGAACATATTCCTCCTGATTTCCTGCACCTCTTGGGCTTTTATCTAATGATTGTACCATATATTCTATTATTTAATCAATTTTCGCAACGTAGGTCCCATAAAAGATTGCATTTTGTGTTAGAAAAAAACCCAATTTATTTTAGGTTAATGTGTTGCCTAGGGTTTGAAACAGTTAATAAGGTATTGCATTGCAGCATATTTAATATGTGCATCATCTTTCATTCTTCTAATTCTAACGATACTTAATTAGAAACTTCAATGAATTCTGAAGGAAACATACCTGCACCAGTTTGACTGCCTGTAAAATAAAGGCACACAATAGAAAAATGTAATTCACCATTTTAAAGATCACAAGTACAAAAAACAGAGTATATTACATAGCTTGATACGTCTCTGATCTTAAAAATACATTAATCAAGTTTGATTGTCGATTGAACCATCAGTCGTAATTGAGATAATTATAGAACACATATATTATTTTTAAGATAAAACCCACATGTCAGTATAAAAGGGATTTTAAGAATATGTAATACTTACAATCACGATTCTTCAACTTGTAATGGACGTAGTTGGCATAAGTTACCGGGGATTTGCAAGCATTATATGTATCAATCGTTTCACATCTTTTGTTACTGGTTCTATAATTGATGCCTTGGCAGGTCGCTTGGGCTTTGCATTTGCTCAAGCAGTTCTGGAGGGAAGTGGCAGACACTGGTTTCACTCCGGTACTATTTATAACCCGTCTCGAATTTTGAGCAGCATCGAAATCTGATGGGATTTGAGATTAACAATGCATTAAATTTTCAACAGCGCACATCAAGGTTTATTACAGTCATATGTGATATGATTGCGCCATATCACACATGAGATAATTGTAACTGTTATCACACTACGGTTCAAGGACGAGACACGCCAAGCCGACCAACAGAGACATCGGCTCAGTGTGTCTCTCAACCGATCAAATTCACCTGTTTTAGATCAAATCGGATGTGTAATGGCTAACAACGGATATTTTTATCGCAAATCCGACGGTCAGTCGACTTCGTGTGTCTCGTCCATATGATAATAGCTTATCTATTTTTTTCATTTTCCTGTATACTTTTTTGAATGATTGCGACATCAAGATATGTCACACGTATGAAAACTGATTGTTGATAATACTTTGACAAACATTTTAATCACGAATGACACAAAATGAAAATAAAGCAGGTGACAGTGGAGAAAATTACAGAACTGCGTTTTTTTTCTAGCCAAAATGTATCATTGCTTGGTTTTTTTTATGATACAGGCCATATATTATATTATCATGAATACTTTATAATTAAAAAAACTTACCAGCAAATATCGGATCAGCTGAAATTTAAAAAAAATGTAACTTTAGGATATATACCCACAGCAAAAACCTTTTAATGAATAAAAAGTTGTGCAGGGAGATTGTGTGAAAATATTAGTCACATTTACAATTGAAACGTATATGTAGGGTAGTGTTGTATTATTTTCTGCTTCATATAGTAATTTATGGATTGATTTAAGATGTTGTGCCCAGTAAATGTTATTAGTATACTGGAATGTGATTCTTCCAGAGTACAGGGAGACTTTATCTGATTTGACAATCTCATACTATGACAAATAAAATGCCTATTGCCATTAATTTCACTCGTTTCGATGAATTTAGACGTTCTATAACTTTGAATAACGAATATCCCTCCTTATATTTAGTTTGGAAAGCAAAATAATGCTAAATATATTGTCCCTTAAACCATTATATTTTGAGGTGCTACATGCATATCTAGGAATCAAATCATGCATAAATGCTTTGAGAATACAGCACAAATAATAAATATAATTGTCCATATCATTTACAATTATACCAAGCGGGATATAATATGTATAGCTATTTACAATGTCTACCCCATCAGTCAATGGCAATAGTGGGTGTCATTAGAGACACCTGCTGGACTCTCGCCACACCATACTTTCAGCCTAACACACCTTCACTAGGTCTGCCAGAAAGCAAATTCCCACCCAACCCGCACCTTTACAACAATATATTCATTATATAAATTCATTTTTAACAATTTTCAATCTCTCATTATAGGACTTGGACAGGTCATACAATTGGTCTTCCCGTAGAGCCCGGGGAGGGGGAGGGGGAGGGGGAGGGGGAGGGGGCAGTGGGAGGGGGAGATGAATTTGCAACCACACTAGGATTCAAACCCACACCATTCTCATGTCTCTGTGTCCAAATTAAGTCATCACTTCAGAACACTCAGCTACCACGAATCCCTCAATCCCAAATGTGTTAACTAGTTTAATATAGTAAGTTTGAAATTGAATTATCATAAGAGCCTTTTAAATAAATGTGATTACCGATAGGCTTTAATAGTTTCATGAATCACATTTCTCTTCTGCATGACTGTTACATGTTAGTGTTTAATTGGTAATTATAACAAGGTGGGCTTTTTACAAGTATTGTATTGTAATGTGGTGGTTATGATGGTAATGTTATTTGTGGTTTCTGTAGTTTGCTCTATGGTGGTCTTTTTTAATGGTGTATTGTCAGTGGCTCCTGGGGAAACTGCAACCAGAATCAAGACATCCAGAGTTACAGCAAATGGCTAGTCTCCATGAATTCGTTAATAGTGTATAGAATGTACCGAAACAATAATGTGCAATATGTTGTGATTAAATATCTCAGAAAAGTTGAACACACAATGAATGTACCGTCAAACACAAAATATGAATCACATGAAGAAGCCATTTGTATTTTTAATATGCAGCTCTGAAAGGAAAGATGCCAGATGAATAAATCTGGATTGATGAAAACCTTTTACATGATATGAGAATATGACGAGAATAATACTGAAAAGTCGGTTCTGGTGGTTCTGTTAATTATACAGCTATCATATAAAAGAAGGCAGTATGTAGGCGTGGGGACCATATCCTAGGCTTATAATCTATTGAAATGAATGCTGCCACATTTCGGTCCATCCATTTACAAATATAGATATAACTTTAAACGATAATGTTTGAAAATTGCGATCTTTAACTACCTAGTAATGTAAAAATATGCGTCTCTGTGTTATTTAAGCATATAAATATAAGGTGGTTTTATATACCGGTAAAATAAAAGAATCATAACCAAAAGTAATTCTCAAGTTATTTTCCCTGATTCCTTAAGTGTGATAAGTCGGTTCATGAAATGAAATTCGAAAAGAAAACCATCCGCCAATTAGATAATTGCTGCAATTAGAACAGTAATATCTATGATATTACGTAAATCTATATGATCGTTATTCTACAATCACAAATTTTCACAAGATTCCATAATTATTATGACGGTGCCGGCAGCCTGGGAAAACATTCTATAAATACAGATGGGAAAAGCCTATGTACCCTTAATTGTAAAATACATTATTCTATATAATAGATATGGGTAATAAATAACATCACCTTGATAAAGGCCAATTGTCTGGCCGAAACGTCGGTAACCCCCCAAATAAAAACCAGATACTGCAATTCAACTTCCCTTATCTGTACTCTTTCTGGGTTAATCACTCTACTTCGGATATGGATAATAAATACATATTATATAAATTGAAAGCTTGTGAATGATTTTAACGATCATGAATTGCAATTTACGCCTTCCCTGAAATATACGCGGAATTATTGTTAAGTGCGTTACAAGCGCTGCAAAGGAAAGGGGAATACAATTCACCGTCAATACATCATATAGTTGTTTAGATATTGCAAAAACAATTACTTCAGTTCTGAGTACCAAAGAGAATCAGAATTTTCAAACGAATTGAACTGATGTAATGAAGAAATAGGATGGTCGGGGTATATTTTTGTCGACCTGTATGCAAAAACCAGCGAAGTGAAGAAACAATGCCTATTTCGATAACCTAAATGTCAGAGTTATATTGTTAATTTTCTCAATCCCCCAAAACTATGACCACAGGAATTGATGCCCGTCTATACACATTTCTTATACATGCAGGACTCCTGCTCCAACCGTATATACAATGTGTGGTGCATGTAAATGGATATTTCTTTGGGTTTGTTTTATGGGGAGCTGATAGATAGAAAGCACATTATTTGAAATTCTATCAGTCAGTAATATACAAAAACATATATGAATCTGCATGTTAAAAGCAACATATGTGTTTTCCCATGAAGCAAATTTGAAATAAAAATTGGGAATCCTAAGTAATTGGGACTTTTTTCCACCCTACATCTAGAATAGAGCGGGGCGTATGCATGTGTATATTGGATGTATTGAATGGATGTGTTCACTTACGTGGTGAGGTTATTATCGACGATATTGTGGTTGAAGAAGAACCACCTGGAATAAGAATGTTTAGTGGTCGCTTTAGAGTATCTGTGCCCTATATGCTGCTATTGAGAAAGATGCCCCCCTAAACACCACCCTTTAAATATTCAAGGGCGTCAACCTCATTCATATTCAGAGAAAACTTGTAAAATTATCCCTATGATATATCAGACAGCAGGCGGAAGAGGTTCCTTTTCATCTAACAAAATCTGTATATTTCATAGGTCTAGAGGGTCAAGACCAAAATAATTGTTCTTCGTGACTATCTTCTTCGGTAGATTTTCCATGTAGTAATTGGGGAGGGGGGGTGTGCTAGTATGATAAAACACAATAATGCTTTGAGATGCAATAAACATGTGGTAGAGGTATATATTATATGGTATTATAGCATGTTATATATTTTTTTTAATGTATTTATGTATAACATATGGTGTATTATAAAGTTTGGAAAGTGGATCATGTTCATATTGATATTTAACCTGGCAGTTTTAGTTCAATTCCAAAATACTCCCGGGGTAGTATACTACCATCTTTTACTGTACTTACCGCAGTTTCTTCTGGCATGCTCATAATTGTTGCAGTTTGTGCAAGCTGCGAGGGTGTTGCAACCCGTTGTCCGTCTATGCCTGTAGCATTTGTTGTCCTTGAAATCCACAGAATAGCAATTTCCATCTTGCGCACACGTCCTCAAGCATGTGCCAATATCTGTGGCTGCGAGAAGTGTCCCTCCCGTGATGTATCTATTTTTAGTTGGTGGTTCAAACCCTGGGGAGAGTACAAGATTAAATCTGAAACCAACTTTCAGTATCAATTCAAAAAAGCTTCAATGTGATACCTTTTTAATATTGCCACTAGTGTTGGCTGCTTATGTGATTGTTCCACCAATCGGATTTTACTTTACGCTCTGGTCTTTCAGTGGGGTGGGGAAGATCGAAATTGGATGAATGGATCTACCGATTTTTTTTTTCAAAATTTAAAAACCTATCAAGACGTAAGGGTAAAGACCATTAGTGGAAGAACCCTTTATACGATATAAAAATTGTACTTGTATTATAGTGTATACGTATTCGTATTTGTACTAAGCCTAGAAATAGTACTATAGCTGCCACATAAAATGGAATAAATTAAGAGTCATAGTAATAGCATAGATCCAAGGCGTAAATCTGAGTTACATATCATTAATACGTTATGGACTCTTATATGATGTATTGGCTACTTCCTGCATATCGTCTATGAAATGCTTTAATTAAACACCTTAGAAAAAATTAGATGAAATGTATTAAAATATATCCATCGTGGGATAATTATTATTGAGCAAGGACTACAGAGAATAATGTTATCCGTATGATGAAATGTAATGAATAGAATTGATGTCCGCTACCCAGTGCAGTTGATATTTGACAAAATAGAAAACATGCTATTATATTTTGTAATCCTAGACCGAAGGCAGTCGCTGAACTTCAGATGGTTAAATGGTACAATACAATGCATACTCTTTCTCAGCTTCATTCTATTATTATTTTCAAAGATCTATATCAATAGATAAAAACCTCACCATAACATGATGACCGGCTGTTGATATAGTGTGAGCACGTGGGACACTGAAATTCAATGTTACATATGGAAGTTCCTTTGTGATACCAGCATTTCTTACTGCCAGTGTCAAAATCAAAGCCATGACATTCTTCATTTGCGGTGCACCATGTCTCGCACTTAGCCTTTGTATTGCCCAGCGCACTGGGGACCTGTATGCCCTGTTGAGCGTTGCCTCCAACGATTCCCTTTGAATACCCTAAATAAACATGAAACCGTGGTATTTAAATTTGTGTGCAAGCAACAGCTATTCTATGTTATTTCTGAATCATTATTTGTGCATTACTCTTATGAATTTGGGTAAAAAAAATTCTCAAATTCGAAATAATTACTAATTCAAATTCAATTTCTGAAACTTGAACGGGCACAATCTAGTACATCTGACCCATTCTAAGTTTGCGTCTCATGCATAGTTTTGTACTCGAGCTTGGCTGAGTTTGTTTGGCTGCTTAATTACTATTGAATCACTTGTGCCGCGATGTAAACAAAACATTGCCAAATTCAGTTATACCGACTGATAACGATGATGATTGTCAAAAATGAATGATTTCTGCAGGAGTTATGGCAACTTACTGATTGGTGCTTGCGTGGTCGTCATAGGTGTTGTAATTGGTGCAACTATGGAGAACAGAGAAACAATTAAACAACAAAGTTATACTTGGATATATAATATATGGGTGGTAAATGTGCAATGCTTTTCCAAGAATGGTGTCAACAACACGAAAAGTAGTTGTAACAATAAAATGTCATCATGCAATCAATAGCATTTTAAGAATTCCTGAGAGTTCATATTGAATATGACTTGACTAGGAGGTTTATCCTTAGGTAACCATTAAAATTAAATACAAATGCACAACCGTTTAAATAACTACTGATTACCAATGACGATTCAACACAAGAAAGACAATTTGGGGGAATCAGCCAAAGCTTAAAGCCCCAATGCCCACTGGGCCTATTTTCTACTCCTCCGACTGACCCGCACCCCCCCCCCCCCCCACACACACACACACACCGATTTTCATTCAGTGTGTTTAAAGCCATTTTACAAAAGATTTAAATTAACTAGGCATACATTTCCCCGAGTAATAGCCCAGCTATTAAGCACAAAAAACAAATAATAGATGAACATTTAGTACAGTCTGGTGTGGAATCATACTTTCTTAATGAGCCACTATATATGAGTAATGTTGGGTACAATCAAGCCCCTCTTGAATTAAAATTAGTATCAATATTACAGATCAAAATGTTTAAAAACTCAAAATATGAATCTCTGTGTGTCGATATTGAACCAATATAGTTCAATATATTTGCCTCTTTACTTTGCAATATTCTTTTCTTATGGATTGAGCTATGATATAATCAAGGGTATTTTGATGTACACTTCGTAACTGTCTTTAACATTTTTACTTTATTGTATCTGGAATCCATAGAAAGACCCGAGAAATCAGAAACGGACAACCGATTTCCAAAAGAAATAAAGGATACATTCAAACGTAAACAAAACATCTTACCGTAACAATTAATTGCCCTAGTGTTCTTATAGTGTGTGCAGGTGGAGCATACATCTACCATTTTAGTACCACAAGCCGTTCCACTGTGGTACCAGCAGCCGTTATCTCTAGTGTCGAACTCAATCGCCTGACAGCTAACGTCTCCTTGGCAGAAGGTTTTACATTTCTTTAACGTGTTTTTGTCATTTGGTGCCTTTGTTGCGCCTTGTACATTCGTTCTTGGAGCTCCGTTATCCCATGCTAAAAAAACAGTAAGTAGAGTACCATTAGGGGTTTTGCATGTCTGCTAGATTTAATCCTGATTCACAAGGAACTACGGGACTTAAATTGTGTGTCATCAGAGTAAAAGCCTTGGGGTAAAAGCTAGGGAAAACATCCATCTTCAGCATAGAATATCCATCAGTCTTCGAATATATATATATATATATATATATATATATATATATATATATATATATATATATATATATATTGTTGGCATTGCCATATATGGTAAACCAGGAGGTATATGACCACACAAGCCTTTATCTTTCCCGTCATGCATTTGGAATCCATAGATCACTTATAGAAGAAACACTATTATTGAAAGATAGTCTGGCTATTGTTTTAATAAAAATGCTGTTAAATATGTGTATGACAGATATCAATTGAGTCCACCTTAGCATGCAATGCAACAGATGTGTGCAGGGGCACATGTAAATCCCCATATTAAAAAGAAATCAGTGTGGACTTATACCCAAATTGTTATATATTTTGATCTGAGGCAAGAATGTAATGCTCGTGGTAGTTTAAAAAAATCAATCTGTCATATATAACAAGGCCGAGGCCGGTTAATCTTTAGATAAATATAAATATACACTTATTTCTCCCAAATAATATGAATAATGTTTATTGAACACCTACCAAAAGATATCATACTAACAACTGTCGACGAAGGGGTTGTTGAGGCGGATGTCGCTGTAATGCAAAAGAATGAAATTTAGTTTTTAGACTGTTTGTTAACTAATTCCTTTATTGGTTATCTTTCTTTATTGAGTATAACTGTCAGTTTGAGCATGTTTTCTTCTGTAACGCAGTGATACATCCAAAGGTTTTTGTTATATTGATGTTATATGTCAGGGAACCAACGTGTCGGATAAACTAGCTCACATTCTACTATATTTGCTTTGCTCCCATCCAAAAGGCTATCAGAGCCAACAATGACAGCGATAATCTATTGATATGTTACCAAGTGGTGTCCATTCCACTAGATAGCTCGTCCTCCACTTACTGGGTTAATAAACCAGCATCAGTATTATTATCATAACAATATAAAAGATAGTTCATAATTTACTTACGGAAGCATCCCGATCTCGAATTCTTGTAATGTCTGCAATCAGCACAACTCTGTCCTAGTGGGCTACATATTGTTGATGAGGTGTGGTACCAACACTCATTTCTGGCGTTGAATTCTATGCCTTGGCATCCTGCTTTGTTTGTACAAAATGTTTTGCATCTGGCAAGAGTGTTAGCAGTATTCGCTCCTCGAATTCCTCCTTGTATATTTCCTGCTAATCCAACCCCATACACTATAAAGAAAACAAATATTTTGGTTCAGAAAGTAGCTGTGATGACTTTAGGTTCCATTCAGACTTGAGTTTGTTTTCAGCAACTATATCTACAATTGATGAAGTACCATAGTTTTTTTCATATCCTTTCTTACATATTTACATGCCATAAACAATGCATTATGATATCAATTATAACATGTATGCACGATCACATTAATAAAGTCGCACTAACTATAATAATTGAGATCCCTGACTTCCCATACATTTTCCACAGCCCTATGTGTCCCATAATATGTGAATTGCATATAATTTATATATATACACCAATTTGAATCCTGATTTGCACGGAAATTTGGGATCTTGTGCGTCAGGGTAAGAGCTAAGGAAAACACTTCATGTTCAGCATGAACTATTTATGTAAGATCTCGTGTAAAATGGCCATGTTTCTTTATGAAAATATTCTGCCCTTTCTGACAAAAAGTGTGTGTGTCAGAGGTGGCAGAAATCTATCCCAAACATGGGGAATCGTACATGCAAGTCCCCTTTTGTGATTGAGCCTATTGTGATTATATTTCTGCGAGCGACATATCAAAATATATCATAATCAAGCCCTAAATTACAATCATAATAACCAACTACTAGTTAGACTAGCAGGGCAAGCTGATCAACGCGATTCTACTGTCAAGCTTCCAAGCAAAACACGATATAGGAAAGGAATCACTATCATTTTACTGTAGCAAAAACGTAGAATGAGCACGCCCAAACATTAAAATACCAATGATCCCGAACGATTTAAAGTTACCCTAAAAAGACAGTTAATATTTCAAAACTTGAATGCCCACGTACTGATCTCCCTCAAAGTCATTTAATCTCACACCAAGAGCATGATACATGTACAGGCATATATATTAAAAACGTTATAAGATAATAAGCACATGCAAAGCAATTGCGGGCACTATAAAAATGTATTGTATTGAATTGTATATCGTAATACATAGTATGAAGAATCATCCTCTCGCCCGCTACTATAGATGTTTTAAACATATCTATAATCACAGTCATCCAACATCCGTCAAACATTCATCACATATAACCCTTGTACATTATGCTGAATCTTGTCTATGCTTTGATTACTGTAATATTTTAATGTATAATCCTCCATTAACAAATTTTCCGTTCCCCACCCTTAAATTTACATTATTTCAGATTTCAGGGCAGAAGAAAAACCATTAGGCCAGAGTAATTGTGTGACTCAATATTCCCGAATAAAATTATCATTGATGCAGAGAGGCCTAAGATTGTAAGGAATGATGAGAGTAAAGGCAGTCTTGGGAAATTAAAAGTTTTATTTAAATTGAATTGTTTTATAAATATAATAAATAGGTAAAAGGTATAAAATTGGTGAATAGATTTATATAAAATTGAAAGTTTGTATATAAAGGTATGATGAATTGTTAAAATTGAAGATTTTATGAGATAATTAGTATGAGGGAGTTATTATATATTAGAAAAAGGTGTGGGTGGGTGGGTTAAAATTGTGGAGCAGTTGACTGCTTGAAAGTTGGAAGTGAAGTGGTGAGGAGTTGAGGTTTGAGGTTTGAGACGTGACTGGGTCACGTGGGTTGTTAGTAAGGGGGAGGGGGCGACTCGCCTCAATGACCGCGCATTGCTAAAAGCTATGCGCTCACCATTGATGCAGAGAGGCCTAAGATTGTAAGGAATGATGAGAGTAAAGGCAGTCTTGGGAAATTAAAAGTTTTATTTTAATTGAATTGTTTTATAAATATAATAAATAGGTAAAAGGTATAAAATTGGTGAATAGATTTATATAAAATTGAAAGTTTGTATATAAAGGTATGATGAATTGTTAAAATTGAAGATTTTATGAGATAATTAGCCAAAACTGCCAATTTTTGGGGGATGTTGGGTTTTTATGGTTGGGTGGATGGGTAGAATGGGAAGGTATGATGTAAATAAGTTAGGTGATGGTAGTAAGATGGTAATGTAATAAGAAGATTAGTGCCCGAGTGGGTGTTATGCTATGTGCATAGTCTTTTAAGGCCGTGAGCGGGCAGTCTTTTACTGAACCATTGTGGAACAGTTTTGTAGGAAGCCGTAAGCGGACAGTCTTTTGGGGAGCCGTGAGCGGACAGTTCTTGGGAGCCGAGTGGCTGTGTTTTATATTTGAGTTTTTGTGATTTTTAAAATAGGGTATTTGGTGGGGATTTATGAGCTCGTAAGCGAGTAGTCTTTTTGTGATCTAGGGATATGGGGGTTTGGCGATAGCACTCCTGATGGCCCTGTTTACTCCTGATGTTCCAGAGTCTATGTATGTGCGGAAAGCGTCCGAACGCCATCCGCCGTAGGCTTTTATTTGGAGTTCAGTGCATCCATTTTTGAATGCATTAGTGGCCGCGGCCTTGCGCAGGCTATGGAGTGAATATCTTGTATGGTCGGCCCCGTCGCGTATGAGTAGCTGTTTCCATTTATTGGCGACGTATGAGGCGGTTATGGGCTTCCTCGTATTTGGGAACATGAAGGCTGGCTCCCTAGGGTGAGACGTGGGGGTGTCCTTTATCACCCGCGCCATTGCTTTAACTATACACATATCCTCGTCACCTGAGGACCTTAGCTTGAGCTTCTTACTCTGGTAAGCCGATTGCATGTTTTTTGCACTTTTGATATATATAACTACGCTGCTGGCAGACACAACTACGTCGTTCCTAGTTAGGTGTTTCAGAGGGTCAAAGCTTCTGATGGAGGGGCTGAGGACCTCTGACTGCCTCAGGGCCGCATAATAAATCATAAGAATTGCTGCCTTGCAGGCATTTGACAGCGGGTCGGAGGGTATACTAAGGATTGTCCTGCGAAGCATGGCTGGTGGCACTGCCTGCTTCGCGCGTGGTTTGAATGATTTATCACGGTCGACTGCCTGCAGAGCCCATCTGACTCTGTGGTGGTCTAGAGCGTGTGTTGGTCTGTCTAGTTGCTTATACGCTGTTCTTAAATGTGATATATGGTTTCTTACGGTTCGCGGGGATGATATCGTCAGTAGCAAGCTCTCTATGTACGCACATATGACCAGGTGTGAGGCTTCCAGTGGGTGGACGCCTATCTCTGTTGTGAACTGGACGAATCTCTTCACTGCGCTCTCCTGGTTGGAACGTGTGCCCTGCGCCCAGGCGTTTTTCTGTCTGTTCATGGCCCGTGTCATTAGCATCTTGATTCGTCTTCCTGGAAGGTTTATGGAGAGACATGGCATTGAGTGCAAAGGTACATGGGTATACAGGTATAAGTGATCGTGATTTCATTAGGTCAGTAGCGTCTTTAGCGTATTTTTCACTGATATGGGCTCTACTTAGTCTATCTGCGAGGGTGTTTTGATCTCCCGGGATGTGTCTGTAAGTTATTTTCAGGTCGTATAGGGCTTGCATCATCCACGCTATTCGCGCAGCCTCTAGTATTACCGGGTTGCGGCCACGGCCTGTTTGTAGTACTGACACGCTAGCCATATTATCGCACCATACCTCTATGTGCGATCCTCTGTCGCTTTCCCCCACTAGAGTGTGAAGGGCGACGGGGACGTTTATGGCTTCGAGTTCTGATATGTTTTCAACGCCCTCTTGGGTAGGTGTGACCTGGTATGCGTACGCCCTATGTTCATCTGCGCCCCCAATGCCAGAAAGGCACGCGTCTACTTCTATGACCTTGTTAGGCGCGGGGTTTGGGATTAGTGAGCGACCATTCCATTGTGCACAGAATATCTGGAACCATTGGAGGTCCTTGCGCATCTCGCTGTTGATGTTAATGTACTTCCCTTTTATGCCTCTAAGCGCTTCTAATAATCGGCCGATGAAGAGGCGTCCGGGTCCTACGCACTTTGATACATGTATTAGGCGCCCGATTAGCGATTGTAACTCTCGTTTTGACATAGACCGCCTTTTGCTATATCGCTGTACATGTTGGCTAGTCTCGATGACTTTATCTTTAGGTATACTTAGTGTCATTAATGCTGCATCGATATTTATTCCCAGCCACCTTACGCACTGTGCGGGGGGCTGCCTCTTGTCGACGGCCTCGGGGAGGCCGAGCTCCTTAAACAATTCAATCGCTCTGTTATAATGTCTGTTAGCTGTTTCTAGGTCAGGGGAAAGTATAATGAGGTCATCTAGGTACATCTTGGCGACTATCCCATCCCGTGCTAGTATCCCCACTATAGCGTCTGCTACCCTCTGCATGTGGCAGGAAGAAGTTCTTGCCCCGAAAGGCATTGTGACGTCCAAAAAGAATTTCTGATCCCATTTAAGGCACAGCAGGGGCCAATCTAATGGGTCGGTCTTAAAGTTTTTGTACGCCCTGGATATGTCAATAGTCGCCATGTAAGAATTATCGCCCATAGCCACGAGCTCCTGTACTAGGCCCTCGACAGTGGGTAGCGTGTGGGCCCGCTCTTCCCCCCATACACTATTTTTTAGCAAGAAAGCGTTCACGGAGGCGTCTTCAGGATAACTCAGATCCACGATAACCCGTCTGTCATCACTGTCCCTCTTCTCGCGCGACATAATGGGGGAGCAGTGGTACCACTCCGCAAATGGTGCCACGTCGAATGGGCCCACTAAGCCACCGAGTTTAATTTCTTTTTCCATGAATCTATCGATCTTAGGTTTAAGATTGTCGGCACTGCTATGATTTTTCCCAGTGTCATTATGGCTGGTGGGGCCCAAGTACCCCATGGGAAAACCGTATCTTACAAAGTCCCTCAACTCCCTGTGGTCTGGTGTATCAGAGAGGTATTTATCCCAGGCTTCTAATGACAGGTTAGTTGGCAAAGGAATCTTGGCATCTAACGAATTAGGAAGTCCTGTTTTCGATACAGCATTATATATGAGGCTATGAGTAGGGTGCGAGTCAGAAATGGTGCACGCGGGCCACCGTAGCTGCCTGTCAGCGGCGAACGTTCTCGGGCCGAGGTCTAATTTCTGTTTCTCGAGTTTGCCCTCACAAATCTGTCTAATATGAGAGTAAGTAATGCTTTGACCTACTATGTTTGTGTCTGCCTGCTGGCGGGCGGCAAAGGCAGCTTGGTCATCGGCATTAATGGTTTGAGAGCGTGCGCCTAGGTTCACATGTTGCGAGCGAGAGACATGGTGGCCATCTTTGTTGTTTTTCTCGGGATGCGGGATCTCACACGAGACTTGGGCGCGTCGTCTGCTTGTATGAACTGGTTGTGCGTCTGCGCTTAAATGAGAACTGAGAACATTTGAAGCAAGGTTTTCATGTTTAGATACAAATGGGGCCGCCTGTGGGTTTAATATGGCAGGGGCCCCTTCTAATCGTTTTTTGACTGGGCCTGGTAACCGTATGCCTGGGTCTGGCGGCCCGGGTTGGTGCGCGGGGCACCCCCAACCGAGCCTGCTGCCGCGTAGCCATTGTGGCGCTGGCCCGTGACGTCATTTGCCCTGGCTGCGTGGGATACCCGCCGGTTGCACTCGCTGACAGAATGAACACACGACTTCCCCACAGAATCACAATACGAGCATATATGTAATGCGAGCATATGTCCCTCATTATGGTTATTAGAATGTCTACACCCGCTCCTGGAGTTATAAGCTCTACAAACAATTTCTTGCTGGTTGTTACCTCCTCTATTATCATAGTTACTTTTCTGAGCCGTGCTACCAGAGTTATAGTGCGAGCCTGGGTTCGTGCCCATGTTTGCAGGGGCAGCGAGACATAGCCTCACCCGCTCCTCCTGTATACCGACTCTGTCTGACCATGTCAAAGTACCATTCTCAATTTCGTCCCAAATGAATTGCGTCCAACGCCTCACGGCTGGCCAGGGTCGCTCTAGGGCGTCTCTGGTCACTTTTCTAAGGTGTTTTAACATGTGAGGGTAGTCCCGCCTTTTATACGCCCTGGGGTCTTCCAATAATGACAGAAAGGCATCAATGTATTCCATTCCCGACATACTACTTCTGACTTCTAGCTTTTGTTTGATAGTAGTTACACCCTCGCGCGAGACATACATGTACGGTTTGGACTGAATATTAAGAGCGTGAATGTCTGAGATATATTGGTTCTTACCCTGCAGGCCGGACGCCCGTTTCTCCCTCTCCACCTCCTTCTCCAGGTATCTGTCAGCGTCCATCTGTCTTTTGAAGACTGGAGGGGGAGCCACACGGGGTCGGCGCCCGGACCTGCGGGTAGACTGGGCAGCCGGCTGTTCTTCCTCGCTCTCCTCGGTCTCTGACTCTGAATCCTCACATGAGTCCTCGGACGCCGGGGGCTCAGGGGCCCTCGACTTCTTATTACTGACCACCGTCCTCGCTACCTTGGCCATTTGGACGGCCATCTTTTCAACACAACCTTGTATGCCTTGTACTGTTGCCTTCATCGACTTCATCTCGGCATCTAGCTGTGTAGTGGTAATCCGAGTAGTTGTCTTTTTGTCGCGTTTAGTTTTCGGCTTGGTTTTCGGCTTAGCCTTGGGGGGAGGTGCTTCGTATTCCTCCTCCGAGGTCCCCTCCTCACTACCTATATCTTCGATTATAGGGGCTGTGTTTTCGTCGGGCGCCGGCGGTTCAACGGCAGTGTCAGGTGGAGCGACGCCTGCCTGGACTGGCTCTACCTGGGGTCCCTCTGGCTCCGTAAGAGCCGGTTTGGGCGCCGGGGTTTGTGCCCTCCTTGTTCTCCTTCTATTTGCCATAGCCAAATCGTAGTTAGCGACCCTTCTGTACTCTGACTGTCTCAGCTTCTTATTGTATGAAGGCCTGAGCGCGTTAGCAGTGCAAGCTGCGGTACGGCGTGTACCGGGCATAGGGCTTCACTTGCCAAGTAAAATTGTGGAGCAGTTGACTGCTTGAAAGTTGGAAGTGAAGTGGTGAGGAGTTGAGGTTTGAGGTTTGAGACGTGACTGGGTCACGTGGGTTGTTAGTAAGGGGGAGGGGGCGACTCGCCTCAATGACCGCGCATTGCTAAAAGCTATGCGCTCACCATTATTCATAAAAAAAAATTATGAATGCCCTTTGTTAATATTGCTCGTCCCACTAACTGTTATTTTCATCAATTCATGGCCCATTGGG
Source organism: Sthenelais limicola (assembly GCA_942159475.1). Classification (NCBI taxonomy): domain Eukaryota; kingdom Metazoa; phylum Annelida; class Polychaeta; order Phyllodocida; family Sigalionidae; genus Sthenelais; species Sthenelais limicola. The sequence continues at coordinate 43,835,714 of OW804100.1, forward strand.
TTAAGGGAACAGTTGGTGATTTCTGTCTCTGTCATTTGGTTAGAACATGCTCAATGCATTGTCATATTAGTTTACAAAAAGACGTTGGTCAGATGTGTCACTTACTTTTTACAGAGACAGGAAACGTACATTTGAATCTCAACAGCGTGGGGATATTTTGAACACCCTAGCTCTAGTTATAACAATGCATTCGCAACTAAGGCATGCAAATGCACTACTAGCAACATATAATGCACAGCCGGTGGCATTTACCAAAATAAAATTAATAACAACGGCATTCCGAACTTGTTTCACTTTGAAGTGACTTACCAACGTAGCAGTGCGCTCTACTACTTTTGATGTGAACACAGTTGAAGCAACCTTCAGAGAGGGGCCAACAGGCTGTATTTTCAACATGGAACCAACACTCCTTGTTATTTCTATTATAATCCAATGCAAAGCATGATGGATCCTGAGAGCACTGCTCTTTGCAGGCATCAACATTTTGGGCATTTCCATGTTTCACACCGTTAGGTATATTTTTGCCTTCACTGCCAGTGTCGAAGCTGACTGTTTTTAAAAGATGAAATATTAAAATAGTGTTATGTATTAGGCAATTTCTAATATTGCTATCAGAGCTTATAACTGTTCTCAACTAGGTCGCAAGAGCCCAGCGATTCATTGCGATCATGCAACCAGACTATGCCTTGCGACCTAATTGAGTCAATATGCGATTCCCCCAATAGTATAGGTCACGAGTCCTAGCGACTGCTTTCGAGTGGAAATTCGATCGCAAGATATAGAGTATCAAAATAATTAGATATTCTTGCGATCTTAGAGAAAGTGTTATATTACTTCTAAAGCCCCACACACACATACACGAATAGGCCTATTGCCCTATGGAGTCCACATCTGGTTTTGGTCAGGGACGGGAGCATCTGCATGCGGGGAGCGCGTCCAGTTTACATAGGTTTTGCTTGTGTGTTCTGCTCTTAAAACTCGATTTTCTCAAGATTTTGAGAGAATATTTCCAAATCACTAGGGATATGGCAAGCGGACAACAATGGTGTAAATGTTCAGGGAAGGAATTGCAAAAATATTTAAAAGAGAGGGAAATAGCCGCTTCCAAAGAGAGAAAAACATCTCTGGTTGAGTTGTGTGTAGCTGGGGGTCGACATAGAAATAATAGGACATATATGCTCATTCCATCTAACAGAAATTAGATCAAGGGTTACTTATTTAAATGTGTCTTCACCCACCTAAACATCGGCCAAGAGTAAATAGAAATTAAGTTCAGGACATGAGGAAAACCGTTCCAAGGAAGGAGATTGTTGGTTGCTTTGTATTTACCACTGAATAAAGATCTTGTCAAAAAAAAAAACCTAATAGTTTTACTGACCCTACTAATAGTACTTAAAACAAATGGCTGGCTCACATGGAGAAAGAACAAAATTGGTTGCATCTTGTAATTTTAGCAACTACCAGTACTAATTTCCTGTTATAAGAGAAGTTAACAGTGAATGTCTAAGAGAACAAATGGAAGCCTATGAAATGTACTTAGCAGCACTGGAGTCAGATGGGTTTGGATGCGGAAATCTAAAGAATTCCACACATTTCATATGTTCCTCTTTCTGGTAATGGTTATCACTTGTACATGTACCCATTGCACACCTTTTACAAGGCATGATTTGAGGAGAAAATGGTTTAAATGAAGTAATTATTCCGAGAAATTGGTTTGTTTACTCCTACACGCCTATCTATAGCACTGGAAGCCGGGAGCACACTGGTGAGTGCATGCTCCCGGTAGCTGGATGCACGTGGCTGTAGTTAAGTCACGGCTCCATAGGGGGATGAATTGGGCTCACGAACGTTCGTACGAAATTATTGTGCCCACGATTAAATTTGGTCAATTTTGCCACGAATTCAGTGAATTGCTCACGAATTTTGCCACGAATTCAGTGTGCCGCGAATTCAAAATTTCGTGGCATTGAATTTCGTGGCAAGTCCAAATTATTTATCAGGGGGGCGTTTCATAAGTTAACGCAGCGCGCGTTCGTTATGGTAGCGATAAATTTAGCGTGCGTTCGTTATAGTAACGCAATGTTATTTGACGTCAATTTTGGACCTTAACGCGCGCTATGTTTGGTAACGACTGTCGTTAGGCCCTATAGCGCGCGCTATTCGAACTTATGAAACGCCCCCCCTGATTCGTGCATGTGTGGGTCTGGCCACGAATTTTTGTGGCTTCAACATTAGTGTCTGCGATAGATCGTGGATGCTGCCACGACAATTGAATATATTCGATTGTCGTGGGTGAGCCACGAATTTGAGCCATTTGGTGAGCCACGAATTTGGCACCACAGGAGTCAAATCTATATCAAGTCATCTATATTTGGACATGAATATAGTTATCATGATGTAACAATTCCACCAATTTGACAACATTTGGGCCCCTAGACTGCCCCTAGCTGGGCACCCAAATATAATTTTTACATTGATCAGTTGAGTTGTTATTTTGTATCAACCTCATATATATGTGCATTGAACTACCAAGTATGGAACCATTCTGATTATTAGTTATTTTTTTACAGGGGGCTCACAATATAGCTCACAAATATGGACAAAAAATGACCAAAATAGCATGTCTACACGCTATGTGAATTATAGCATAAATGCAAGTAAAGTTAATATTTTTATTTTATTTACCACTATATCATATAATCATGTATAGAAAAAGACTTCGAAAATGATATAAAATGAATTATGACATTAAATGTGTATACATCCATCACAAATCAAGCTTGGGGACAAGGATATATTTTCTTCTTCACTTCTGTGCATAGCCTAACAAAGTACCATAGATAGAAACATAAATATTATCAAAAAACATTTGATTTAAAAAAAATCGTGGCAAGCCTGTATGCATGAATTCGTGGCTGTGTGGGCCAAGTAGACACGATTTCCTGAAATTTCCTGAAATCGTGCATGTATGGACCAAACATTTTCAACAAAATCATCCACGATTTGGTACCCACGATTAATCGTGAGTCGGAAATTCGTGGCAGTTTTGAATTCGTGTATGTGTGTGGGGGCTTTTAGCTGCGATCGAATTGCCTCACACGACCAATCGCTTTTTCCTTGCGATCTGATGTGGAATAAACCCTATGAAGACACCAATGGAATAAGTAAATCATCAATGGTATTGTACCGGTTGATAATTTACTTCCTTCATATACTACAAACCGTTATTTGTTGGGGATCTATTTGTTGGCTATGCAGTCTAGGCTCAGAGTTGACAGAGCCCCTCTAACCTGAGGGAAAGCTTCTCACTCCAAACCACAAAATGTCCTTATAATCCCATTAGGACGCCTACTGGAGGGCCAGGAAAGCTAGTAGCGCAGTAGGCGTCCAATCACTGACATAACATTCTGATCTGAGAGGCTCTGGGCCTAGACTGTATGGATACGTTTGACATTACTTTATAACTGTGATTTATAACTGACTATTTTCAACCACCATTGCAGAAAATGTTCGAAATGTATTGATTTTGTGCAGTCATATTTCGTCAAAATCTGTCATAATGTACAGTGAAAATCTATTTAGAAACTTCTAAGTGTAACGAAGAAAGTATCTTACCAACTGTCGTCGATGGTTTATTGGTTGGTAATGCATCTGGAAAAGATAAAAGTTGATTTTCTAAGACAGTTGTTTGTACACAGTTGATGTACATGGAGTGAATGCATTAAAGTTAAGCGTAGTGATGGTGTTTTAACTCAAATTAGTTGTGTTGCCATGTTAATGCCTCCGTTTCTAGAAAAAGCAGTTTTGTTAGAATAGTGAGCCGAATCCGCATCGGACCCGAATTAATCGCAAATCAGAAAAAATATGAAATTACAAATAACTGTCCCTGACATAGAGGATATTGAGGCATGAGAACTGCCAGAGATGGACGAACTGGAGAGCGAGAAGGAAAATAAAGGAACGATCGAGACTCCGATGGTCGAGCCATGCGAGCAACCTGCTGCTTGAACAGGACCTAAATCGTTATATATATATTGTCGTCGTAGAAAATTGAATTCGTTGGGGTCATTTATTAGATAAATTCTTAGCTGTGAGCCGCGCTAGCGGGTTCTATACCCTATACTGTTTTGGTATATTGGTGTTGGATCTTTACAGTGCATGGTGCCACAGCCAGCTCGACCACTGAACACTGAAGTGCAAGAGAAAAGTATGGCGCACTTGTCCCTGGTGGGGTTCGAACCCATAACACTCAATAGACCACTCTGACTGCGCCACCCCTCCCCACCTCCGACACCAATACATGTAAGGAAACCACTGCATCAGAGTATGATCATAATTGTTCGGTCTTGCTCGCCCAATATATGGGCAAGACCATTAATTGTTACCAATATCATCACGCATATTTCAATCGGCACTCAAAGTTATATAGAAGGTAAGTTTATTAATTGAAGCATTGCTGTGGGTGCAAAGCCCAGCAGTCTTCCACACCAATTTTGCCCGCCTGTTCTAATCACCACAACTACCTAATTTTCTGTCAACCTAAGTACTAACTACCACGCTAACGTTCTCCATGTACCTTCAGTATACTTCATTCTATATTTAATTGTTGACCCAACTAACTGCTGGAGTGGCACTGTCTCACAAGATATTTCAAGACCAAAGGATGATTGCAGGTATTCTCTGCCTCCATGGCAAAAAGGCATCTTCTTTTTAAAAACAATCCTATCTAAAATAGTTTATTAAAGCATTTAGATCCATTGTTCGGAGATTAAAATACAAAAGACTAACTGCCATAAAAATGGAAAATTAAATTTCACTATGTCTGTCAAAATAAAAGTATTTTTATAGAGAGTTTTCAATGACTTTATGTTGATTAGAAGTTTACTCATGTCCCGATCACCACGACCATTTGACTAGAAGCATTAGAAATACAGTAAAGGTAAATGATGTTTAGACCCTTTAAGCCTTGTCAGAAGTAATAGCGATGCATGCACAGACCTTTGCTTCTAATAGAAAATAAAAAGGATGTACTAACTATTGAAACATGGACTTGACCTCATATTAAAATGTTTACAGGTGTTGCAAGTTCTAACCACACAGCCACGGCCTACTCCGTGTAAATAGCATTTGGAATTTTCACTAAAATCCACTTCTAAACAAGTGTCATTGTTGAGACATGCCATTTTGCACTCTTCTTCTGTCCTAGCTGAGGCATACTCATAACCACCTAGAACATGGCCTTGGGTTCCTTCATCAAAGTCTGAAAACAAAGGAATTGATAATCACATATATCCAGAGGGAAATACCTAGATTTGGGAATTCGCAAAATTGATATCGAGATTTACCATGTTCGCTGATCTGAGGAAATTGAATTAAATGTCTTGACCGTGTACAACGACACGCATAAATATAAATCGCATGAGAATATGGGGACTTGTCCACAAAATTGTATGCAATAAAAATCCATTTAAAAAAAAATAAAAAAATTATAACATGTGTAATATTGTTTTGCTTAGATATGCCACATTCATATGCTTATGATATATGAAATGGTTTCATATTTACGGCATGATAAATATTCCCTTGATTTCTTGACGTACTGGATACATTCTGCACACGAGTCAACTTTTTGGTAACAGAGCGTTTCTCTAGTATGGATGTAGCAATCTACATTTGACTGAAAATACCAAATTTTAGAAAATTTATGTAATCCTTTGTTAGGCAGTATACTAATTTGCATTCACTGTAGAACGCTGTAATTATTCGAGTAAATTGCATCAAGACAATTCAGAGGATCTGTGTAGAATGAGAGGAATTGCCGATAGCCATGTGTGTAGTGTGGTATGGTAATTTGGTGTATATTAGTACTCTAAAATAGATTTTCCACGTAAAAGTAGAAACTAGAAATACGATTTTATTCTAAAAATCCCCTTGGGAATCTATACGTGATGATGATTATTTCCAATGGTATTTGAAAGTACATTTCGCACTTTGAAACTATTAAAAATAACATACGGTTATTTTTCCAATGACACAATTTATGGCTCAATAGCAGACTACCAAATATTACAAGAGCCTTATAGTTTTATAAAATACATTGTGGTGTAACCTGGCAAAGCCTTGAATAACAGACAAAGTAGATAAGCGGACTCTTCAAAATGCACGGAAAAAACGCTAAATGATGTTCATATTACATTCTTATTGACCCCTCCCTCCTTATATCATATATAACATTATTATATTCATGTGTAATATTTATTGTGTTCATCTTTTATGGCCATATGAAATGCACTTGAAGGAAAATAATATCGTTTATTTGTGTACTATAAAGTATTGATTTGAAGGGTACAAAGGAACGGAATGTAAATTATTACGGTTCCGAATTTTAGTTATGATGAACTGGGGGTACTTTTTTTAATTAACTTGAACTTGTATCTCCAATACATTTAACATCATACTCACATCCAGTGACTTTCGAAAATCATACGCATAGCAGTTTGAATCACTCAAGCAATGCTGATAACAAGCTACCCTGTCCAAACCTATCATCCTCTTTCCGCCGGTTGTTCGCTTGCCAATTATTTCCCGGTATACTGGAGAGAGAGTGACAGGGCATTTTATGCTATCTATGTGAACGCAACGGGTATAGTAGTATACTCGTACGAGTATAGAATAAACTTGTTCGTCAAAGCATCGATACATTAAGCGGTTAGTCATTGTTTGGAGCGGACAGAATACAGCGCATGCAATAAACTTATATTGCCATTTATTATACACGCATTGCTCTGAAAACAACATATCAAGCGTGATTTACGTATAGTGCGTATTTCACTAGTGATTTACGTGGCGTTGTCATGGCAACCAATCTGGTTATTTTACTGAGAATACCAGTAAAATTCAAATTTATGACTGATTTTTTTTTTATTTTCATGATTGAAAGCATGTATAATAAATCTGTTAACTAACTTGTTGGTTTCAGTCCCTTAGAATACTGCAATATTGCAACTCGTGCAATATTCATACAACTTCAACCAACTTGTTTGTTAGCCTGTATGTATTGTAAAGGATATTGGTGTTGAGAGGGTTAGGACTAAGATCTTAGCTACATTCTTCACACTTTTAAACAATGTTTTTTTTCCCGTTAAATAACAATTCTAACTCCATGTCCTATGTGTATCCCTTTCCTGACTAGAACTGCGAGTTGTTCTATATTTTCAAAGACTTATGATTCGTAAGAAGACACATTATTATATAGAAAAGAATCAAGTTTCAAGTTTCTGGTATCTAGCACAAAGCTAACTTCCAAGTCCATAATTATATCTGTGGCTTAATTAGTGCTTTGGCAAGAACAAAAAGAAGGTAGTGGTAGTGATGACGGGGAAATAAGTAAGTTTAGTTTGACATTTTACTACACAATGATACAGAATCACGGATCCCTAACTCAGTCAAAACGCGTCAAAACACGTAAACTATCTACAGCTAAAACCCCGGTTATTTTGTCCAAAGAATTTCTATCAATCTGACCCCGGTTATTTTGTCCAAAGAATTTCTATCAATCTGAGTTAAGAACTTCTGTAATTCTGACCTGCCCCCCCCCCCCTCACCCCCTCTTGCAATATACGAATTCTCTTATCTCAACATTCCCAGCCGGTAAATGTTGCTCTTATACGATTTGTTCAGCTTGTGTCCATCACACAGCTACATTATGAGACTTCTTTCTAATTGTGAAAATATATAGAACCTCTTCCTTTTCCACAGACTTGTAATGTTCTTCAAGCTATCATCACGGTTCACATAGACCAAGGTCCTTCCATGTTGTCCAGGTCTACTTTAGTTTGACTAGGGAACCAATCTGGCTATGTTACTAAATCATGTAGCACTGTTTTCATGCTTTATCCAACGGTATCTCCAAACTATACTTTTATAATTCTAGTGATTTTATTTATGAAAATGTAGTCATTTCCTATTATTACCAAGGGCATCGTCACACATTTCTACGTTACATTTCGTCCTACCAATAGAAACACGCAAATGTTATTGTGGTACAGATCCTTTTAAGTTAATGATTCCTGATAATTGATCCAAACAATCGAGTTTGTTTGGGTTTTTTTATTTAGAATTTGTATACAGCGTTTCCTCAGACAAGTGACATCAAGCAATATTAGCGTACATTGTTGTAAACAATTGGCGTAATGGGAAATGGGTTCACAGTTATGATCCAACTATGGTCTTCCACCCACTGCAGTGGCTACGGCTACTTAGGTTTAACAAGGAACTGGAAGTGGGTAAAGCTAGTCTACTGTTATTCTACTTAGTTCTGTTATCTCACATTATTTCAAACACATGCAAAATAATATCCAGGGTTAGTATACATATGGTGTTGTATCGCTAGGTTTGTTAGTTTTGATATAGCATCAATTGACAAATGTACCTTTCATCTCACACATTGGTAAAATCCTAACGATGGTCAGTTGCATAATGAATCAGGCCTATTCAAGACTAGGCATAAAAGTTGTATGATTAAGTTAAGCGTTTGTGAAGAACTGTGAAATTTTATGACTAGTCAAGTCTTCTAGCATGATTTTTAGACATACATCTTTATTCAGGAAGTTAAACTAGAGAACGTTTCTCAATGCTCAAATCGCCCGCAGGCGGTCTTCCCCTGACACCTTATGAAAAAGTAGAGAACAATAATTGTTTCAGGAGCTCCGACAACATATTTACGGATAATTATTGTCTAGGGTATTTTCCTCAGTCTACTAGATGGGAGGGGAAAAACGAGGAAAAAATGATGGAAGGAAAATGCCAAGGGCATTATTATATATCAGCAATAACCTCATCGTGTACCATGGGGAACTTGATTGTTTTCGACATAAGAGGGTACATGCATTGTTATATTATTGTTGGGAGAAGGTTAGTAAAGTAAAGTGAATATGAATTCACCTTTGAAAGATTTCCATAACATTTTATTACGGGGTTCATGGGGACCAATAATCCCAAAGTGTCTGATTCATTAGGCTACTGATCCATCAACTATCGTGTGATCCAATACATACCGGTAAATATATTAAAAAAGGTAATTTGTCATAATTGTGCATCGCATAGGATTGAAAAACATTTTAGGGATACAAGTGTAATTTAGGGATACAAGTGTAAATGACAAATTTTAAACAATATTACTCACTTGATACTCGAGGTGTGCTCCAAACCATTTGAGTGTGACCTATTGATAAGACGGATAAGAAAAAAAGCAAATAAAAAACCTTTGATTTTGGATGTACGTCAAATAAAGGATTTTTAAAGGTGCACATTAGGACATTATTCATAGATATAATCATATTAAAAAGGTATTTTATTTCGAAGTTAATTTTCAATAATGTTGCAGTAATGAAATTTAAATTGATTTACTAACCTGTTGGTCTACGTGTAGAAGCCGGTGCCAAGGGCCTACGTGTTGTAGGCATACCAGGCATACCCTGGCCCTGCTGCGCCTGAATAGGTAAATTTTCAATATTGGTATAACAAGTAGAAAATATAGAAAGATCAGAAAGGTATTATTATAATGGTAGGAATTCAGTTTTATGGTAAGGGAAAGGTAATAATAATGATGATAGAAAAAGTGTTAGTAACCCCATACAAATTATGAGAAAATCAACTTCTTTGCTAGTATTCAAAGACAACGTATCCCCTATAACCCCTTGCGCAAGGTAATATTTAGAGATATTTCCCCATTTAGTGTGTGTGTGGGGGGGGGGGGGGGATAGATCCACATTTAAATACAAGTATAAGTATAAGTCAGTCATAAATAAAGATTTAAAAAACGGGACTTTGACTTTGACTATAGACCTGTATAAATTAAAGATAAAATATTTCCTCATCTTACAAACGCCTCAATAGTATGCTTATACTCAACTGCACCTTGCTGTCTCAAATGTCACGTTGGTCATGTGAACATGTAAGTAACTAAATCATTAATCTAGTATCTATTAAGTCAACTTCCACCTGCATGCCAATATAATGCCTAGATCTTTAAACATCACCATCACAACTTCCCCCTGTCGGCCAACTGTGCAGGTTGTTGGCAACAAATGAAAAAGCAAAATATTCGGTAAAATGTAACATATAGTTTTTTTAGTTTCTATGTCCCAAGCCAGTTTCTCTATATAATATATGGATAGTGGAATAGAAGCTATGCGCAGAACTTGGGGTGATGGTGCAAACATCTCATTGTAACAGACTTTCTCTATTTTTCTGGACATGGTGAAAGGAATTGTGTTGTATTTTATTTCAGAACGAAAATGTGACATTGCTAATCCCAATTGTTCCTTAAAGGAGTACATGTGGTGTATGCGATCAAGATACAATCGAAGTCAATGAAATGCACAAAGATTCCAAAAACGGATCTCCTATCATTTCTAGTTGAGAAGGCGTAATAAGCAATCACTAGTTAAGTTAGAATGATACAGAGAAATGTAATTATAGATCATAAACCTGTAATCCTGGTTAACAGTTAATTAAAAGCCAGTGCCCCACACACTTTTAGATATATAGAAATATAAGGACGTGGTAGGTATATTGCATGTAGGAATATAAGGCCAGATTCTAAACGTGCATCCCTTGAGACATTATGCCATGATGTTTTCTGTAGGCCTGATAATGCCAATAAAATATTCAGATGTAAACAAGGAAGTCCAACCACAGACTGTATTACAAAGCAGATTTGGCCCAGCATTCTGGCTGACCATACATACAGTGACCCCAGCAAGGGTGGATATGGAGAGCTTCATAGGAAATGTTATAGGAGGTTGAGAGGTGTTGAGAGGAGAGCAATGCACACTCATAAACTATTATTACTGTTATTTCTAAGCATTCCGTACTCTTTGGAAAATATAATCTGCATTCAAACAGTCAAATTCGAATAGCAATTGCTAAAAACATTATTGTTGCCTTCCCAACCGATCCGAAAGGGCCTCACTGAAGGCAAAGCGCCGTTCAGAAAGAGCGACGAGGGAAACACCTGCTGGTCCCTAAAAGTTAGGGGGTCATTAGGGGGTTGTCTCATACACTGGCCACTATAATGTTCTAAATCCTATATAGTATAGAGAAACACATAATGTCTTATTATAGCTGTAGTTATACTGTAGTTAAAATATTAAGCTTTAATTCTCCTGTATTTAATGCATCAAAATAGCTTCTCCTCATTCTAATAAACAATATTTAAAGCTGCATTCCCTAGTAATAATATTGAATGGTTCTGTTGAAATTACATTCAAATTAGTTTCCAAACTCACTATTATCGATCTGTTACTTAATGAAAAGTTCAATAAATGTCTGTATTCCATGATTTTACCATCACGGACATACAAGAATAAGTGCGGCTGAGTTAGCAATAGTAATATAGGTGCGTTCAGTAGACACCAGGGGTAGACACTATCTAGAGGTGAGGTCAGGATCTCAGCCTGGGACACACTAAGTGCGCCTGCGTGAGATCACTTACCCATGCGCAGAACGTTTAGACTGCCATCTACCAGGTCTCTTGGGAATCAGTATCTCCATTGGTGGACACCACAGCCCTCCGAATACAGATTCGTCACATTTAAACTCAAATATCTATCTTCAACATTAAGACAGAGACCCAAATTCTTGGGACAAGGTGGGGCAGGGTATTGATCTTCTAAACAAGTGAGATCTGCGATTTGTTTAGAAATTAGCAGGGAGGGCAGCTTTAAGCATACGGTAATGTACCCAATAACAGCTCGACAGTCTAGTCGAAATTCGTAGAATTCCGGGTTACACATGTCCCTGTGAAATACGGACGGGGGGATTTTGTATTAATCGCCTAACACCTTTCTCTTCATTTCCGCTTTCCGCAATAATCACCTCCAATTCTACTTCCTGTTCAGAAAATGTACTGAGCACTCAGTAAGCGTCTTTAAAATCCTGGGAGAAATATTTTTCTTGTGCATCGTGTTCAAATTGAGTCGGAGATTGATCGAAAAATAAATCTTTCTTCTGCTGCACCTTAGGCCCAAAACAAATTGGTGTGTTTCCTATTTATCTGGCTGAAAACAAGGTAGGGGGTGGTAACTTTATTAGGAAACCACCTCCCAGGCACTGAAAAAAATGTCTATTTCATAACAATAGTTGTTTTAAACCAGGGAAATGTGCTTTTTAACAGTTCCGGGTTAGGAAACCCTGTTTTCCTGCTTCTATTAGCTTTTTTGTCAAAAAATCCCCCCAAAAAGTAAAGTATGGTTTAAAAAAATCAGGTATGGTCAAACAAATTTTAGGTAGGGGGGGGGGGGGTAAATCGGAAACACACCTATTTTTTCCCCTTAATAAACTATTTCCCCTGCCATAATTCAGGAATGCAAGCAATAAAGCTCATGGATGACCAGGTTTATATTTATTTATGGAATGATTTTAAACAAAGGGAATGTAATACAATGCTTTACTCATATGAAAACCTTTGTTATTTATTTAGAGCATGTGTCGAATGTGAAAACAATCAATTAACGTCGAATCATTAACATAACTTTAAATTCCTAGACCAAAACTGTTGCATGATAAATCTTAATATTTTCATTTGCTATTTCTGGAAATTCTTGATTTTCTGGTATGTCTGTGCAGGAGTTACTTGATCAAATGGCCCTAAAATGCATAACCCTCAATCAATAGATTCATTTTAATTTTGTATATCTATACCACATCGTAATAATGCAAGAACTACCTCGAAGGTAATCAACATAATAGTTTCCCTGGTAAAATCGGGTGCACTAATACCATACCTTAGCTGTAGCTAAGTATAGTATGTACAAATGATAATTATACTAAGTATGTCATGCGTGAAAAAACGACCCCTCTATTCTTCCAAGTGTGTGTTGCTCAAGACTTATAAATGCATATCATACTTTTCACAAGTGTCGTGACGCTCTGTGTTGTGTACTTCATAGCGGAAGATATTATATGGGCACAAAAATAAAGAAATCTGTCTTTTAAAAACCTCTTCCACGGTTTCTAATCCTATATGGGTTGAGAAAATACACCACACGATCAAAGCTGCAGTTAATGATTTCACTTACAAGTACATGTATATATGGGATCGTTTGATTTAAATGTTATAATCGAGTATAATTATTTGTAATAAACCTCCTTTGAGAAATATATAAATGGTTTCAGGTTGATACGCATGAATTAGTTGGTTATGTAGTCTAGTCATAGTAGCCGTCGATAAGGTAATAATTAAGTTATGGGTCAGTTCCATCGGGGTACGCCTTATGATGCCACATGAGCACTTGTTGATGTGAACTGCACCTGTACCATTACTTGTTTTCATTTCCCATGTAATATCCTGTTTAAGGACGGGTATCATTTATACACTTACCGATGATTGTTGTAGGAGGCATGCCCAGATGAAAAATAGGTTTAAAGCATACACTGCTAATTTGTAAGCGGCCATTATGATGAATATAGATTATGTCTATCCTACAACGGAAGACATCAAGGTCGTGTATTTCTTCGTATAGATCGATGTTCAGAATCTCAGGAAAACGTGAGCTTCCAGACACCTAGGGGTTTTAAGTACTCCAAACCATAAATGTATTTATGTACGTATATTCCAAGTTTCCACGTCTTGATTTATCCTTGAAAAACTGCTCCTTCTATCATATAACTGGCAGACCGAATGGGATCTTCCATTAGTTCTCTTTACATTGTACTCCCGTTTTTTAGTCTTGTATAGACAGTGATCCGCCGAACTCCAATCTTGTAAGGTATACAGTGGGATCCGTTTTATTATCGGTGAGCATTCAATGAGCTCATATGGCCAATGCAGAACTGGGTATAGGTACGCCTCTCTTCCTAGCACCAAGACTTTAACGCAATAATGACATGTTTCACTAAGATGATGTGATCCAATAAACACGAGTATACTGTATGCAATCTTCTTGCAGGTGGTATATCAACCTGAATAATGTGTGGTTTCCTTGTCGGAATATCGCTATATATACAACTGCAAGATATGGCTATTATGCGTATTTCTCACGATCTATTTAGATATGTTTTGCCAAGATCCCTGATGTTATCATCCGTACGCATTGCTGTGGGTGATACGGGTAACAAGGATTAATTAAAATAATATGCATTTGTTCAAATATATATAGAAATGTCTTTATCTCTCTCTATCTTTCTAGCTATCTAGGGATCCATGTACATTAATATATCAAAAATTATAATTATAATTTTTATATTGTAATATTATACACGTGTATGCACATATATCCATATTCATACAGACGTATAGGAATGAACAGAAACATAAATATACACGTATACATACTCGTATATGTACATATATACATATACATGCATATTCAATATTCAAACAACATATAGAAGCGTGTGCAGCAATTGGGTGGTAGTGGGTTCTGAACAGCCTCAGCGGGTTAAGCACCTTTCTAAGGTCAGGGTAAAGAGAAATTGTCTAATTCACCTGACTCATGTATAGGACGTGATTGTGGTCGTGAGCCCTGTGAAACGGTCCTCATGCAGTACACCAACCATGACTGTGACACAAAATCAGCCACCAGAACGATTGACATCACTGAGGACAGGGGTAACTTCTAGAATTCAGAGGTATTCTATGTTATCTATGGAGAGAGGGTAACAGAAAGAGATTATAAGATTCTATATTGACCGCAATTTCTTGAAAGGAAGTGGGGTGAACCCAAAATATAGGACTAAATCAGAAAAGACTGAGGACTCTAGGAGTCAACATTTATATTAAAATAATGCGATACAGTTACTTGCGTAAATTAATTCAACCCCGCTCGAATAGCGTTGATGGGTGTGGCATTCCAATAGTTTATTATTCACTAAATAGTTTACAAGCAAAACAAAACCTTCTGGCTTAAGATCTTTGGAATCTTTGGGTATTATTAATAACTATAATCGTAAATTCATTGGGTTTGTTAAACTTAATAATAGTCACTTCTCATCGATATAGAGCACAGAGCATGATTATAAACCATCGCGGGTATAGCTTTTTTACAATTGCATAATATCTTAGCCCTGCTTTACTGAATAAGAAACTTACGACCCCGGCTTTTCTATGGGCGTGTCTGTATAGCCAGGTGGCATAATTTTTGGGGCGAATGTCCATTATTTTCCGTTGCACCAACTTTTATTTTCCTTATTTGGTACGATTTTAAGAGTGGGCTACTTCCCCCATGCACTTATTATGTTAGATTACCCAAATATAATGTGTTCGTCTACAAACTAGGTGAAGAACAAAGTTGCGACTTAGTACCATTTGACCCGATTCACAAGTGGACCAGAGAGGTAGACAAGGTAGATAAGCGTGTGTATTATAACCCTTAACCTGAGCACATTTGCTTAGATTTAAAGTGATTTCGTCATGTGATTATTTCAAACGATTTTTTCCCACATTATTAAATGTAAACCTATTATATGTGTAATTTGTTTTCCCGAGTTATAACACAATCACTAGACCGTGGGGGAAAAGTGGGACTACTTCTTAGGTATATCTTTTCCTTGGTGAAGCGAATTAATTCTTCATAATTCGTGGCAGACGCTCACATGGGACTTCACAATATGGTCTATACCTTTCCTAATGTGCAGGGTGGAAGTGCACTATATCCCGTGGTCCTGTGGAGGACACGATGTTAGCGCAGATAGATTGCTAGTGCACCCAAAAGCCTGTTGTAAAGACGTTGTGGGTGCAACTTTCTCTTGAAGTATTTTGCCCTATAATAGACCAATTATACTTGGCCGACCTTTCTTTCAAAGTGCTTATACGAAGATAACTGGAGAAAAATACCAAATTTAGACGAACATGTAATTCGTTGGAGACCAATTGCGACGTCAGATTTTTAAGATAATTCCCATGTCTTTTATTTCCACATATGAGAAGCAAGATTTTCAACTGTTGCTTAATTCTTTGGTTTCAAAATGTTTTTGCCGGCTCACATGCTGACTTGAAAGGTCTACATGGTTTGGAGACCGAGCAATCTGCCATTGGGGCTTTTATTTATTTGCCTACAATCAGTCAAGAACTGGAATCCCAGTGACAATAGGGACCTGGGGCCCTACAGCTCAGCGAAACTTTCACCTCTAGCTCTAAAGAGGACAATGGACCCATTGGATAATAAATCAACAATTATATTTATAAGAGCTTACTTTATTGCAAGCATTGTCATTGCACAATAAATGTCTCAAACTACCAGAAATCTCACATTTTGTTACATTATGACTGGTATATTGTTAAATATAGCAGAAAATATGTATCCTCGGAAGTACGAGTTTCAATATCCCCCCATGTGCGACGACGGTGCGACACCTGGGCGAGTGCCACACATCATAAGCGAAGCAAAATGGTGTATGAGCCATCGCGAGGACATGTGCCATCTTGTACATTATCTCGATTATGCAACGGGGCATTTAAGATAGAGAGCAAGGAGCTATAGCATCTCTCTTTGGCTGGAAGTGAACATGTGTATATTCACTTAAACTTAGAAAAGAGAAAGTTTATGGCCGCTTGAAATTAGAAAAGAGAAATGCATATTTTATAAGAAATTGATATGAATTATAATAGAAAAAGTTGATGCTTAAAGAAGAATACATAAGTAATGCATCTTTAACGTAATTCGGAAGTATGCAGTTTCATTTTCAATCAAAATGAAGCGTATATTTTTGTCAGCTAATTAGATGTAATCCTTGTATTTTCAACGTACGAAAACAACGCTGGTTATGTGTCTTTTTCTATAAATACTTTTCAAAATTGATATGATAATATTTTAGATAGAAGGCCAGTCTTGAGTGAAGGAATAATGAGGAATATTACATCATAATCAATCGATAATTAAAATTACAGTCGACTGCGTTAGAATTATTGCTATAGCCGAGGCTAGGCATAAGTGGCGAACTTCGTGGAAAGATGAGAACACATTGATTCGGGTTTTGTAGGTTTTATTAAACCAGTAAGTATGCACAGTTGAATCTCAATTGGAACGTAAGAGAATCCAACACACAAATAACAAATGATATATTGACAGAATATAACAAAGCAACGCATACAAAAATGTACAAATCAACCTGCAAAAAATGTAAATATTAAAACAATGTAAGTATAACAATGGATCAAGATAACGTGTCAAAACAAACACATCATAGCACCTGAAAAATGATAATTGTTCGAATAGCAGCAGTCCATTAGTGGTAAGTGGGCAGGCCATATCCCTGGTAGCTTGGTACTGATGTTGTGGACATGGTCTGGGGTGTGCAGTACTGGCCTCTGTAGTTCTGGCTCAGGTATGAAGACATCTGGGCTGGGTAGTGGTATCCAGGTGTGCTGGCAGCAGTCTGGTAGGCATAAGTACTCCCGAGTGGATAAGCTGGAGGAGCATCTCTCCCAACGCTGGAGTAGCTGGAGGTGTTGTAGTACCTAGCGTCAGGCATAGGTGAGGCTGACGTTGTGCTGTATGGTGCATACCTCGCTGTTGGCGTTGCCATGGAGTACTGGTTCGGCACTGGTGTGGACCTCATGATGTAGGCGTTGTTCTGGAGATGAGGAACGGCTGGCTGCTGGTTGTAGGCGATGGAAGGCAAGGAGTAAGAAGACCTCTCAGCAATAGCAGCAACATTCTGGGGTACGTGTTGTTGTGCGCTGCTGGCTGCAGCCTTTGCCCGACCGGTGGCTTCGGCGCTGTTGAGTGACTTGTACATCTTCTGCGCGAGACGTCTGGCCCTCATCCTGCTGAAGTCGCCCCTGGAGAACATGTCGAGACAGGCGGGGTGGATGGTCCAGTAGAAGCCACGTCCGCTCTTGGAGCGTCCAGACTTGATGAAGCAATCGTTGACGCAGAGGTTGTGGCGCACAGCGTTCCTCCAATTGCCATCGGGCGCTGTCTGGAAGTAAGGGTACTTCTCTAGGATGTAGGCGTAAATCTCACCGAGGATCATCTTTGTCTGGGCGGTGGATAGAAGACCACGAGCGATCATCTCGATGTAAGACACTGTAGGTTTCTTGAGAGCACCTCCTGTTGTTGCCTTTACAGATGGTACTTTAGCGACTTGTTGCTGGACTGGAGACGTTGTTCCAGTAGTGCTGCCATTGTGAGATGGAGACACGGACAGTGAAGAGTCGCTGGTGAACCCGCTGCTGGGTGACGATTGCGTGGAAGACAGCAGACTGGAATATCCACTGGAGTCGGACGCACAGCCATTGGGAGAAGCAGCTCTGTTAAGCCCTGAAGACGTTGGAGTGGAAGCTTGCAGCAGACTCGTTATGTTCGAAGGCAAGTTTGGTGACCAAGCTGGAGTTTCGCTGGGTCTGGTGAAGTTTATCGGTGACCAAAAGGCTGGTAGATCAAGAGGCAGCGCCGAATGGTTGGCTGGTGAACTTGGTCCGTTTGTGAGAACTTGGCTCATTTCTGTGGAAAAGTCCAGAGTTGGCAGGTCCGAGTGGGGAACCAGCCATGGAAAGTCCAACTCCAAGGTGATACCAGCTGTAGGTTGGCTGCTGCCCATTTGTGAAACCGAAAGCGAATTGGTAGCCATGTTTGTCTAGGTAAAAATCACGTAATTGTCTGTCTCTTTGCTAATTGCTTGAGGAGTATCAGTCAGTGATTGATGAGTCGGTCCTGTCCATCGATGGGTTTTATACCAGATCTAAGATGACATGAGGTCACTCAGTTGTTGACTTGTGAACTGTCAATGACACGCGCGTTTCAGACAAGGCGCGATTAAGTCGCACTTTCTCACCTACTCAGCGTCGCACGTGTCATTAGAATCGGTCGCGCTGTCCTTCTTGGGTCCATGTATTTGGCTCTCCCAAGATTCGCACTATCGTGTCGCTGTCTATCACTTTCGCGGTGCAGTTGTCAGGTGATTTGTGAGATGGGTGTGAAGTAGGTGATGATTAGGCCTCCAACAATCAGCTTATAGGTAGTAATATTCTCGCGTGGCATGCCAGCGCGAAAGTTAGTTTTGAGTGTTCATACAGTGAGTGATCATATGGCACGTGATTTTTACACTTCTAGTAGAGGTATTAATCAGCAGGTGTTGTCGACACTTAATTAGAAGATATCCCTAATAAGAAATAGAATACTTGTACCTATTGGCTTTACCCCTGAGAGGACCTAGGGAAAGCCCTAACACGGAGAAACGCTGTTCAATAACTGAATAAGGCATTAGCACCTTTTAGGATTATTATTTGTGGCAATTATCAACAGAAAATTAACAAGGCGTTAAAAGTACATGTAACTTTCTACTTCTGTTCGCTTCTTCCCGTATGTAGGATATATTTTTCCCGGTATTTCATTGGCCAACATAATTTTCTATTTAATCGTCACGATATAAATTGAACAAGTTAAAAGTTTCAAGTTATCCTCATACTTGAATATGAATGCTTCATTGACTATTGTGTTTGCTGATGAAGTCGTAGGAGTCGTGACAGCGCATGTATACAGAGCAACGGGGTAATGACGGGGCGGTGAATACCCAGGTATCACGTGAAGTTGGATATGGACCGTTAGTCGGGAGAAGAGCAGTTAAAAATATGAGAAGTTGAAAATGTGAATGTGGTCCTAGAGGGAAGTGTCATATTGGTTGCAGATACAGCTTAAATTTCCGTCCTCGGAAATTGTTAATTACTGGCCTTCCCACTAGTATAAATTTCCATAAGTAATATAGTACACAAGAATGAGTTTCTTCCCATCTCATTCCTCATTGACACGAAATGAGTCGGGATGTGTGTTAGATGCAAATATTTATCATGCTAGGAGAATGTTGTCAGCTGAATACAGAACTATTTTAATTGTATGTCATATAAAGGTAAAAAACTGTATACCGAAGTCCTACACATTTTATCCATTAGAATATCAAAATATTCTCCAATTTTTTTCACAGCGATAATGCGGTCTGGATTGCTTTTCAATTATCCTCGTAAGAACATTCATTTTATTATACATCTCAGTGCTGTATCGCAAGATATGTGTTCCGAATTCGTGTCTGCTACGGCTGTAACCTGGATATGCATCTTAACTCTTTTGTTCGCTCCTTGCAACGTTGGATAAGTATGACACATTGCATACAGGCAGACTTCCAGTATTTCGAAGCGGGATAACCCACAGGCAGACACGACATATATATAGTTGAACCCATTAAAAACTTGCTTTAAAAATTTAAAAATAAGCTTTCTAAATCTGCTTGCTATTTAGAAATAGGAAGCATTATTAAATGTAGGTCTACTATATACTCGTAGTTGATAGAACGGGATTTCTTCTCAAGGCTTTGCTCTAGTTAATATCATCGAAACTAAATAGATAACATAATAATAAATGCTCACAAAATAAGTTAGCAGTAAATTCTTGCAATAGATCCAGATGTGTAGCCTAAGCGGTCTCAACACCAGATGTCTTTCGTTCATAAAACTATCAGCGAGGGGTTAATTCTCCACCGCTGTAGGTATTTGGATGCCAAAAGACAGAACGACTAGGCCCAACTGCTTGCCATGTAGTTTTACAAGCGGGGCAAGCATATAGCCTACAATCACATGCAATAGGTGCTGGTAAAATGGCGTGGTGGATCGTTGCGTAATGACTTTTATTTTAGCGTCAGGAGATTGTTTTAGTACCAATAATTGAAGAATGAGCAAGAAGTGAGTGTGTATGGAATAGATACTATGTAGTTTAGTCAACATGGGGCAAGTGGAGCCAGCAGTGCCCTAGAATTAACATTCTACCAATATGGTTTGGTGTCTAATGCCTCGTCTAGGCTACAAATTCTACCAATATAAATCAAGTCCAGCTAGATCTGAGCCCAATGAAGCCTAACACGTGTCTTCAGGATGTGATCATTATGAATTTATTTGTAGCTTCCTTTCTCGATGTATTTCACTGTGACACAGAAAGACCAAAAAATCGGGTCAGAAAATATCTAGGTCTTTTCGCAATGCAAACGAAAGAGAAAAGACCAAGTTAACAGGAGATAATAGTACGCGAATACAAATTGCGGAAAGTATTAGGTGTCCCCATCTTTTTCAATTTTGGAATAAACACTTAGTAGAGTTTACATCACGCACATATACATGCACGGGTACCTTCCCAACCTAATCTTTCGCCTTTACCACACTGTTTCATTTATCATCCACACGGTGGCGCCAATGACAAAGTGATGCGGTGAGGCATTGCTAGTAGTACATGCGAATCTGTATTTTATTCAGGCAAAGACAACTCGCTTTGTTAGATATCATTTCTAAATTCGTCATCAGCACACCATGATATTTTCACACAAACCTTACTATTATATCTGAGCACTTCTTCATAAATTAGCCGAAGTATTGTATTTTCTCATATAATGAAGTACTATTAGGCCGATATTGTGCATTTTGTTGTGCATTATATTGTGCATATTGTGCATTACTGTAATGTACGTTCCACCCGAAAACGATTCTGCATGGCGAGACTGCTTAATTCGTATCTAATTTTCCGAAAACATTTTTCAAAGAAAATTAAATCTTAAATAATCTTATAATTACAATGCAGTGTAATGTAATGCAATGTATGTACCATATAAACTTATTTTAAAACCAGTTTGTAACAATTCCTGTTAACAAGACAAAAATAAAAAATCAGCACTCTCCGGGAGACCTAGATTCTAGACTTGAGCGACCGCATTGTAAAAACCATCTGCAATAAAGGATTTTTAAATTTGAATTTGAATTTGAATAATATGCGGTTCAATGCTATTGTCAAGTGGTGGTATCAATTAACCAATGAGAGGAAACTAAAACAAAGTCTCCCAATTGTTAGTTCTTTCTCTGCCTGCATCTAAGCTTATAAGTGAACATTTCTTTGAACATTTGAACCAGTTCCTGTCTGAAGGATGGGGCTAGCAGCACATAGAGAAAGAAGTTGATTGCATAGTTCGTATCCTGGAAGAACCGGGTGATAAGAAGTATGGCGTCCGACCCACAGTCCCCGCCTTCAAGGCCACACAACAAGACGTAGAGAAAAAATGGGAGAGTTGAGAGAATGTAATATAAGCTGGTTAGGAGCAGGAGTATTGTCACCCTTTTAGTTCTATACATTCGCCTAACAATGTGCTCCCTGTTTTTGTATCTGAATCTTTGCGAATCATCATAATTCGCTTTGATGTTTCTGGGGGTGTTTTGGTCCATGTGTTGCGTTCCTTTGATTTTTCGCTGATGGCACAGGGCATTGCAATGTGGAGATTTTTTCTTTCCATCGGGTTCGATTCCAGTTTCCAAACTTGCAGCATTGCTGTGTAATTTTAAAAGTTTGTGACTATTATTCGAGCTGATATTGGGGAAAGGTAACTGGATATAGGATATTGTATTTTCGTCCATCTGGAATTTAGTGCACCCATTCGAAGCACCTGCCACCGACAGGCAATCATTCGCCTTTTGCTGTTTGTCATTTCCATACATTTCTAGTTTGAGGGGGTTTAGTATAATTCCATCATGTTGTTCATAATTCTGAACTTTAACTTTTATTTCTTCTGCGTATTCATCTCCGAAAGAATGTAGACTATCCGTAGAATCATGAGTTTTGGCATCTCCATGCAAAAAGTTGTTTCTAAACTCCTTTAACCGAAGTCGGAGATTGATGATTATTAGCACACTCAGGATAGTGACTACCACCGAATTGACGGCGACAAATATAAATTCCAAAAGTCTTAGTGTGAGATAATGTCCATCTTCTTGACAACTTGCTTCAGGACACCCACTTTCCTCGAAGATTGTCACCGAATACACATTCAGTAAGAAACTTAACAAGAGCAAAGATCCGATGCAAACCTTTGTGTTCCGCAGACTGAATATCAGTTTCAATTTCAGAGGATATTTCACAGCAACAAAACGCTCTAATGACAAGAGTGCAATGAGAAATTGACTGAAGAAACAGGCAACAAATTGGGGGAACTTTACAAAGGGGCATAGCTTGTCTATTCTCACTTTGAACAAAGCAGTCCAGATGTAAATTGAACTCGTGGTAGTCCATGCGCCAAGTGTGTCCGAAATTGCAAGGCTGAAGAAAATCACCGCATTTGAACTGCACCGGAATAAAGGCCTCCGCATGATCATCATCGACAATAGATTGCAGATGCTTGCGATGATGATTATAGATGCCGATGGGATAAAAATCGCAATGGTATGGTAGGTCTCTGCACTGCAATTCGATTCAAAGCCGAACTTGATGTTTTCCTCCGTTGTCGCAAAGTTGTTTGATGATAAATTTGCAGTAGATCTATAAATGCCCGAAACATTGATTTGAATTTCCCTTAAATACTTGTCCTTATTAAGTGTATTTCTTATGGTATTTTCCATTGCTGTGCGATTCCTTTTCTATGGATATAATTTAAAATACGTGTTCCTTACTACGAAGGTAAACTACCAATGATTCACGCTGGATTGGCGTCATAAATTGTTATCAAGCTCCCGGTATCCTTGTGCGCCCATTGGATGCCTATCAATCTGTATTAGTCCCTGACCATGACTCCTCCGACTGTTCAGTTTTGTTTGCCATCTTCTCCATGCCTATCCAACGACATTAAAGTTTCGCCGTTTCCAGGTGACATGTATTAAATCGATCGGGCCGTCATTCTGGGAGATGAATGTTTTTTACATAACAATTCGCGAGGGCACTACTGAAAAAAAAAATTCCCCAGGCTGATCAGGGATCCTATCCTGTTACCACAGATCTAAATAAATGCAATGGGTTATGCACAGAGTCAATGATAAATAAACTGCTTGAATACATGAATAAAGTACTAGACGGTGGCACAAAGAGACAGGTATGCTAGAGCACAACGGCTTTCCCTGTCAGTCTATAAGACTCCCTGGTATAATCAATGTAAAACAAAAGTAATTTTACCCTCGATCAGATAATGGAGCTGACAATAGTATACCCACCAGCGCATGCGAACAAATATGGAAGGATGACGATGGACGATTGCAAGCCGATGTAAATCAATGCCTTTATTGGAGTTGAAGTTAAATAGGAGAAATATAATCTGATAAAAAATATGGAACACTGCAAGTCCTTTCCTAGCAGTCGCTATTGTGAAGATTAGGTAGTTGTGTCGGATGTGCCTGGGCATATGACATAATGACATATTTAATCACATCTTCGAAACGTTCGAAGTGTAGGCTACCACCTGCTCACTAGTCGACATAAAGGCCTATAATTATATCACTTATATAGGTTAGCTAGTAATAATAGTTTCTTCCATAATTCGGTGGCACTGGCACTGCTGATACCAACGAGCTTCGTTGCTGATACCAATTGGCCATGGCCAGTTCATATTTGGCTGTATGTATGTATATTGTTTATTTTCATTTTTTCATGATACATAGTATAACAGGTGACTAAATAATTATTGATAATTCTGGAAAGGGGTACCCTCATCTATGATAATCATAGGTCTTCCAGAGGGTCCCATTCATGATGGGAATTTTATACAAATCCATTGGACAATACGTATGATATAACAAAATAAACTATTTGAAAGTAGTATTTCGTGTGTGCCATTTTCAATTACAGCCAATAATTATCTCATAAAACGTAGCCTATCTATATATAGAATCGGTCTACGTCTGTTAATGTAGTTCCCTGACACATCGGTAGAGGTCCTTTTAAAAGTATTTCATCCCACCCATATGGTCGTCCGCCGGGGGAGGTGTGATATGCTTTGGTGTTACTTTGCAAATGATTAAAAAGGCAACTAAATAACGTTTTATTTCAACATTAGAAAGTGTTATGATTTATTCTTTTTATTGCAAATTGGAGTAAGCACCGAGGATGGATACTTCTCCTTGGTAGGAACTACACTGTGTCGGTCGACACAAGAATTGTAGGGAGTAAAGGGGACTACTAGTACAAATTAATTTAACTATTATGAAACTCACACCAAGGAAAGATTGATAACAAACATTTTTATTCAAGATCATTCCATGCCTCGCATGGTGAAAGATGTACATTCAAACCTTCCTCGTCCTTTTACACCAATTCCATTAATGCAAATAATTATGAATATTTATAAGTTGATCAATCATTTAATGCAAACCTGGGATATATATATTTCACACCCACTATTTTTATCTAATAGAAGACTTGTATGTCCGCCATTTTTAATCTTGATTCGCATTGAATTATGGGAGTTGTACGTCGGCCAAAAACTAGGGAGAAACATTTTATATTAAGCAAGGGATAATCATCAAAGGTCGAACGGAAAGTGAGGGAAGACCATTCCCTCACAGAGACCAGCAGTATACATACTCATTGCAGAGACACGCATATCTTAGACCTATAGTTTAGTCCACACTGAAGTGACCACAGGTCCCTTTAGAGATTGTGGAGACCGTATTTACTACCCGTCAACCTATTAGCCTCGAGTAGCTCTTTTAGAGCACGTGCGTGTTGGACTATTGAGAAAAGAGCTACCCAATGGCCAATAAAATGTTTAAAAGAAAATGCAGTTAAGGGCCTTGTCCACTAAGCCGATTCCCATGCGAGTTTGCGCTGCAGAGGACTCTTTTACACTAAATTCTGTGAGAATAGCATATGATAATACCCACCCGCAGCCATGCTAAAGGGAAGAGAAACCTGACCGTTCTAAATTCAAAATTAACAAAAATTACCAACTCAATCATATATAAATGTCAAACCAGATGGAATGGCCTAAAGTTTGTGGCCCATAAAATAGATGATGTAAAAATATTCAAAAATTATGTACACACAACCTGCTGACACCATACTAAGGTGCACACAATTTTTATCCTGCCCCACAACTGTAATTGATTTATACTACTCTGTTTTACTTGCATACTTGATGTTGAATCTCATTGACTAACTTACTCACATGTAGTAATTGCCTTAAATACTTGTCCAAGTATCTGTATTACCTCACCATCATACTTTTGGTCATTATCACCTGTACTATTTGTATTGCTCGTTACCATAATTACAACACTCTCGCTCACTATAAATAACCATTCCATCATTCATACTTTTTACCATAGTCAGTCTTTCTTATTAATGATAATAGTTCTTTATCTATCAAGCAAGGCAACTGGCTCGATTAATGATAAAGTTCATAGTTAATTTAGGTACATACACATAATATACATGTATACATTATTGATATGCAAAATTTTGGTAGCATAAATTTGAAAGGGCATATTTTGCAACATGGTCTGTTACTATAATAACACAATATATTCTAACACCAGTTCTCTCAGAGATTGGATCGCTTTGGAAACTACAATGTATGGGCATTTTTCATTATTATCTTTATAGTATTGTTAGGCAAAGTCTTCAAAATAAACAAATGTATATTCACAGGTCTCCCCATTAGGAAAACTACATAGATATAGCAGTGCTGGCCATCACAAATGTATTGTACATTTCCCTGACCCGATGGGCAAGGTGCGCAGAAATTGATCATATGAATACACCTATATATAATATATCACGAATATAGCAGGATGATACCACTGCAGCAGTCTTATCTGCCATGCACTAATAGTAGAATTAAGGCACCTCCTATATCTGTATGCTTGGTCCAAGGTAACCTCAGAGAATAGTTTGCTCACATTCATAAATGTGGCTAGTAACCCCGAGAGAAAGATATCGCATAAAACGTATTCATGGGGTGGGGCGGGGGGGGGGGGAGGTATATTTACAATTACATTTTTTAAAAATTGACATTAACGCCCTGTAATAAGCAAATAAAACATAAATATTGATCAAGAATTAGATAGATCACGAGAATAAACCTATAAATTATGTGGAAAAATATTTCATGTGTACCCGAGATCAGTGAAAGAAAATATGAGATAATGTGTTGTTCGGAGAAATATAGAAAGGGTCTTCTTCATTTCGTGTTCTCATACAAAGTCAAATTCAATAGTTGCTTCTGTGTCAAATACTCGCGTTCGGATTTTTCTATAAATTATGGTAACTGATGACAACAATTATAGGATTATAGGGACCGGGTAAAATAAAAGCAAGGGTTGTAGTGTCATTTCTAATGAAATCAATTATAGAATTGCTTAGAAATAAATAAACATCATAAATATGACTGATTCAATAAAAAACAAAAAAAGTATGGTTTACAGGCACAATATACCACAATATATGGATACTTTCATAGAAAAAATAAGTTGGCGTAGTACAATTGTATTACATCAGCAAACACAATTTGTATCTGATTATATCAGAGCATATGGCAATAAGCTATCTCAGGAGATCTCACCGATTATAATAACAATTAACCCTTCCAGTTTAGCCTGCTGTCACTGAGCCGATTACCTCGGAGGGGAGGATTCAGGCACGAGGGATACAGCTGACTGGTGGCTCCCCAAGATCGGATTCATCCAATCGTAGGGTCGCTTTTTCATCCTACGATCAAATCGAAGACGAAAACGGACTATACACCGATTCCGTAGCCGACCTGCCACCTGTGAGCAGAATAACATACTGCTGTTGTGGGTAGCAGGATGCCCAACGTCCAGTTTCCCACTGTTAGTCTATGTAGACCTTGCCATGGATATCCCTTCCAAACTTATTTATGAACAAAGGGATCATGTTAAAACTAAACAGGATTGAGCAGAAGGGTCAACTTAATTGTTAAATAATCCAAAAGTCTAACAAATCCCATTCCAATAAGGCAAGAAATGATGCTTATTTCAAGACGTATTTGAGGGGTTGGAGTGGTGGTCCTGCATGCTTCCATACAAATGAGGTCAAGTCCCCAGTAACTGACACCCGCCTTCTTCCTACTAAGGCCATTAGGTATCACTAGGGGGGATGGGGAATGATGAAGTATGTACCACTCTTATTACATTCCTGATGTTCTATGTTTTTACTGTACTTATATTGTGTGGTAGGCATTTATAAGAAAATTACAGGATGCTTCCTTTGTCCTATTTTTGGTACTAAAATATATCAGGGCAGGGAATACCTTTTCGGGAACCAGGATTGGGGCCTATTTTAGGTTGGGATTCAGGATTTAAAAGGGCCTACGGGATTCGGGAAAAGGATTCAGAGCTAGATTTAATTTTTCCAGGTAGGGATTGCAAATAGAAAAACGGGATTGTAAATTAAAAACCTGCGGGATTCGAGAAATGGAACTTATAAAAAATGGGAATCGGGATTCAAGAGGGGGTCTTTCCTACCCTGATATATGTGACTTATCGAGCACATACATTTGTACCACCCCTCATCCCCACTACTGACTCCTTCCCACTTGATAGCTTGCTCCACCACTGTCCCTCCCGCTCCCGCTCACGCTGACCAGTGTGTGTGGTGTGCTTCCAAAAACTCGCACTGAATCTACCAGCCCAGGACTGGTAGATTCAGTACCTAATATATCTACTATGATCAGATCTCTTAATGTAAAATATTTCACATGCATTTAGTGCATCCCTTCTCACTTGCAGATATGGAATTTAAACACAGTTAGAAAATAAATTGTGTTCATAGAAGCCGTTTTCTTCCTGTCCACAGAAAGGCAGCTAGAATGGAGGTCCAGTACAAAACAATAACAAAACATCAAAGCATCTATAACTCCTATTCCATTCATGTTACAAATGCATTTTCAATGGAAAGTTTTTAAACACCTATCTGTGTATGGTTTATTTGAAGAATTACTTTTTCTCATGAGTATTATACCTAATTGAAGCAGTTTTAGTACGTCCTTTTTCTGGTCTCCAGTGTATATTCAATGGGGAGCACTGTGACCTAGTTCTATGCTACCCACAACCTCGCATCTTGGTCAGTGAGCTGTCTTCTGCGCATGTTCACGGAATTCGTGTATAGTGGATGCCGGGCTTAAGTTCAGATCCACATAAGTATATTTAAGTCCTAATCCACATACGCAAGCGGACACTGCAGAAAGAGATTTCTTATTTTGTAGCATTTAATTCCTCGTCCACTTACAACAGTGGGGAAGAAGTGAGAAATCAGAAACTATTTATTAATCTCATAGGCAAAGTACTGTGTGCGTCCGTAGGTAGCACATTTAAGGTCGGATGCCCACATTGCTTCCAAATGTGAACCAGGTCCTGGATGTTAACAGGATGGACGGAATATAATGGCCTAGGGAAGATACATTTATCATTCGGCCTCTGTGCGTTTGGCAAAAGATTGAATCCTTTAATAGAGGCGAATTTGATAGATTTATCACGCAATTGCTTCATACACATCCCAAAATAGACGTCCTCTATGGGGAAGAATGGAACGTCTTTGGAAATATCGTAAAGTCTGTCCATGAGAGAAAATGATGTGATGAATGTGGTTCCTAAGCAATATGATGGGAAAAGGACCCTTGGATACTCCTTGAGGGAAACCATCCATTTGTGGAATGGCCATCTGAACGGCATGGACCCTTTGTAGCACATCCCCACCATGTAGTCTTTGAGCTCCTCTCCTCTGCTTCGTAGTAAACTCAGAACCTGAGGAATGTTCACAAAATTGTCGTCTGCCGTCCGCATGACGTAGGCCGCCTGTTTACAACTTTCTCTCACCCACTTATAACCCATAAGCACCTTTATTGAGAGGTTGTAATAGTTATCCTCGAAATCGTCCTGTAATATGTCACCGTATTTATCCGACTCTGTTCTCAGGATCGCTTGGTCGTTTTCATTTTGTTTCCACCCGAAAAGAAACAAAAACCGTACGTTGGTGTGTTCCTTGTCGTTGACATTGGTCCACGTTGCCCTGATTGCATCTCTCGTTAGAGTCTGAAAAGAAAAAACAATTCTTATCAAACTTGTTGGTTTGCAACGGTTTTATTATTATTAAGACCAGTGCACATATTATGTGCACGGTCTAGTTTATTTAAGCGTTTACAAAAGATATCATTCATGATTGGTGTTTCCTATCAATTTTAAAGCTTTTTCATTGGGATGGTTGACTACAAACTGGTTTAAAATCACTCTAAGTTTTGTTGAAGACTGATTGAAATGATGAGCTATTTGGTACTGTTTTAGGTTAAAAGCTTTGTGTTTGTTTTAAGGCTTTTAGTAATCAACAAATGAACCATTCTTAGCGTCGACCAAGAACCAAAAAAAAATGACTTTTGAATCGAACATTTTCAAACCATTTTAGTTTCAGACATGGGAATTAATGATTTTCATTTTAAAGGAACCATTAAGAAAGTGAAACTAGGACTTAACTGATACGGTATATGAAATACAAAATTAGGATACATGTATCCACTGGGTTGCGTACAAGACAACCTCAAACATTACAAATGCCCATGCCACTACGGTATGCATCCCATTACCAATTAAGGGTCCCAGCAAAAATACTGGCTATATATGCATCATGCGCGTTCAGGACTTTCAGAAAAAGAAGCAAATCGATATTTCGCAATTCTACAGATGTGTACATACAAGTCCAATTTTACAACTCAGTGGCTTACCTTTCAGAATACTGATATGTCACACTCGCCGGATTTCATAACATATATTGATTGATTGAACGATCAATATCCAGACGTATTACCAACAATAAAGTCGGCCAGGTGGTTATTGATTATAGCAGTAAGATTATGAAGGCCATGATGTGTTATTGTACTGCATAGTATACCCCCCCCCCCCCGCCCCTGATATAGTATATAATATATGTGGCCAACATAACCATACCTTTAGTTTCGAATTCCCATTGCTATAAATACAGATTACCAGACGAGTGTCTCCAGGGAACAGGAATATCGAATCTAATCGAACCGAGCAAATAAACAACTGCGATATTTCCAATATAACAACCCGTTGCTATAACTAGTGCACTTTCAGTGTAACCTGCGTGAGCATAGAAACCAGTCGTGGCGTCACTTTCAAGCGTAAAGGGGTATAGAGGGTCTATCGCCAGTTAGATATAGTGTTCCGAAATATGATATGCTAAGATACCTCTTTTATTGTTGCGGACATTGATTATCATTTGATACGAATGTTATTGCACTTGCGGCCAAAACATACTTTTCTCCATTGTTTCTTTCTTTCTTCTCTCCTTCCTTCATCCAATTTTATCAAACATTTTATTCATTGATTATACAATTACATTCTTATCAAAAAGAAGAAAAAATAAGCTGCCCCAAGCCCGTCGTCCATCCTTACTTTACCCATATGCCGCCTTGTAATAATATGATAGTTTCCCGTAAATTGAACATTTCACTTATAGGCCCCGCGCGCCATTCCACACCGACCCCCAAATTAGTGATTTAGGAATCCTCTCCTGAAGGAGATTCTTATGCAATACATACCTGTGATGGCACTGTTGTTATAAGTACTACTAGATCGATGACGTCGTCTTGTCGACAGACAATTCTGGGAGTGACAATCCTCTTGTAAACGTACGGGAAACAGCCGTCGCATCTTTCGGGGCGAAATGTTTTGGGAAAAGGTCGGTCCGGTTGGTTGTCACTGGAAACGAATCATCCAAGAATTTTAATTTCTTGCTTCATTATTTAGCTTATATACCGGCACCCCAAAATAGTTTTTTTTTAATTAACAAGAAAAGAAGTGTGAGGGTTTAACAATAACAATTATCCCAGTACATACAAAATGTACTGTTCCTTTATATTAGTGAGTGCCCCGCCCCCCTTCCCCTTTTGAATATCCTGGGATCCATCCCTAAGACACCCCTCGTATAAATGTCACTCAAGAATGAAATTTCTTGGTTCATTATATAGCTTCATTATTGAGCTTATATACTGGCATCCCAAAAATAGTTTTTAAAAAAATGATCAAAAACAGAAGTTCTGTGAGGGTTTAACTATTCTCCTAGTACATACATAATGTACTGTTCCTTTATATTGGTGTTGTACCCCCACCCCCTCCCCCCTCCCCACTTTTTGAATATCCTGGGATTCGCCCCTAAGAAACCTCTTGTACAAATGTCAATTTCTGCCATCAGTCCATTCGTCCAAGACGAGGTTGTTATGTATGAGTTCAATGGAGTCCATGATGACCTTGACATTCTCACGGTTGCTTGGCTGTCATGGTCCAATCCCAATTTTCTGTCAAATGTAGACGATCACCAGGACAATTTATGATGTCCTGTTTTCGATTTAGAACCCGGTCATACAGCTTTATGTTACTGTAACTTGGAAACTTCAGGGAGATTTCCTTCAAAATTGTCAAATTGACAGCTAGACTTCCGTCAACCTCAAATGTCATGTGTTACAGGAAAATGAGTTACAAAGTCATCAATGAGTATACGTCAATTCTAATGACAAGGTGATGATAAAGGAAAATATAGTGCACCTGTCGTTCCCGGTGTTTATAGATTTCATCTATTTTCAATTAGGCCTACAATTTATGCAAATTATCCCCAAACGTAGGAAATCACGTTGTGTTTTAAATCATTTGAAATACATTTAAGTAGATTCAACAGCATTATATATACCTGTATAAATAACGCAGGAACACTAGTGTGAACATTAAAAAGCTCAAACTGTAGAAGAATCGAGATAGGAACCTCCTATAATTCATTTTGGGCGGGGCCATGGTTCCATGCAGTCGTTTTCATTCATACACGAGTCCAAGGTGAGGAATTACCAGGGAATGGGTGTCCATGAAGAGTGTGGCCTGTTACAGTCTCCTTGTCAGTAGTAGGAGTGGCTATATGCATTGATAGAGGTAGGGGAAAATGTTGTACCCATGACAGATTTGACCTGAAAAGAAAAGGAAAATTTGTCATCGCCATAGGATTTTCTCTGATAATAGAACATAGGTACATGAACAAGAAACACATCCCATGTAGTTGGTATTGGTATTGAGCATCAACATACAGTGGAACCTCGCATAAAGACCACCTCTCTATAGAGACCACTCCTCTTATTAAGACCAGTTTCTCTCAGTCCCGAATTGATTTCCTCTTATTAGATCAGCCCCTCTAATGAGACCACCTCGCTATGAGACCACAAATCGTCCAGTCCCAAGGGTGGTCTCAATAGAGGTTCAACTGTTGTAGCTGCATGCAGAGATAGAGGTATATAAAAAGAACTTCCTGCTGATATCCGATACATTCTTGAATATTCTCTAATTGTAATATAATAATCTGGTTCTGTAGTGCCCATGTTGGAGCAGTACATTGCCATCGTTGTAAAAAAATACATATATTTAAACCCGGAAATACAAAGTTAGAAGGGAAACGAATCGGTAATTATTAAGAAAAGTAAAATGAACATTTTGTAGGGAAAGCTTGAAGCTTTCTCATAAGAATTAATCTCCCCATATTTAAGCTGCCTGCCACCGCTTAGGATTAACCATGCTTTCTATCATATTGTTATACGTAGTGTAACACAAAGATAGAAGAAAATTTTAAGGTATGTTACCATGAGGTATAGTCATATTTACAAATATATACGAAAGCTGTCCACCTCTGGGCGGTCCCAGAGCGGATATTCTGCCTAGGTTTGGATGAACACAAATAAGTGCACGTTCTTGAAGGCTAGACGGTATTGAGCTGAAATTTGTTTTTTCACTGCTTGATTGTTTCCCACGTGTGACGGAATTAGTTAATTTAGGTTATCCAGGAATATTATCCAGGAATCTAATACTAGTATTGCATTATACTCTATGCTATGGTGGTGGTTGAAAATAACTCACCTTTATAGTTAGAGCTCTCGCCATCGAGCAATAGTTTTGTGCAAGGTGTTAGCCAGACTGAAGTGTAGGCAATACGTCGATGCGTTTATGACTGAGCTTAGATTAAACAGAACAACATGTATTACGTAATAACCGTTAGCGTGCGTTAGAGTCCGTCCATTTTAACCTCATGGTGAGTCGGAGCGTTATTCCACTTGATGCAGCTACGTAAAATGGGTGGACTTTCCAGATCGTCTACCCAAAAAATGCTTATCTATTTTTTTTAAGCCACTTGTGCCTTGAATTTTTATGATTATAACTTGGGAGGAAAGTCAACAGGATGCCATCAGACTATAGCTTTGTTGACATACGTTACAGAGTGTGTATAGCGTTTATGTTTATATGGCACTTGGAATAATTAGTCAAAGATAGCATGGCTTGCAGAACAGAGTTTGTCATACTTTGGTTTAGATGTATTTCTAGGAGTATGCTAATCGATCAGAACAGAAATATCTTGCATGCAAAGAGTCAGCGCAATACCAGGCAAAGCATGAATCAAAATAACCATTTTCGTATTTCTGTAACATTTATTATGAAGAATTATCTTAAATGATTGAAACATAAATACAAACTGTTTCAACAAAACTAAGTCGATCCAGGACGTTATTAGCCTACAGCTTTCCCATAAGATGAAGAAAACGTGTTCAGGCAGCGCTGTACAGCCTACATGCAGGCATTCAATTACCAAGTAGAGAGCGTTACAAAAACCACTCAACATCCCTCTTCTTATATAATGTCAAAGGCAACATTATGTGCGGGTAACGACTGGTATAATAAAGACGAAGCAAATACCTAATGGTGTCCCATTAGCAAGCTGTTTCTTCATTAGCTTGCATTACTCAGCTACAGTATCCATCCATGCGAACGTTTTCCACGAACAGGGGTGGATCCATAGAAAGGTCAGACCCGGGACTCTTGATTACTTGAACTTAGAACTCGCGTTTCCACTTGACCGATGGTTTAATATACACATGTATATGCCATAGCTAGAACCAGAGCTATACATTAAATGTATAACTGTGTCTAGCCTGCTAGAACTGTGGGGCCTTAAAGAAATTAAATCCACTAAAACTGTAAATAGCACATGTACGTAAAAATCCAAGATTTAAAGAGGTCTGGTATCTATCCCACGAGAACTAAGCGTTCTTCTTGAATGATCTTCAAAACTTTCTTATAATATTGACCGTAGCCATAGGTCGCGGTTCCTCCTCGTTTCACCCGTACATGCACTCGCTCATGTACGTGTACTCCCTGTTCGAACACCGACGTACGACTGATTGGTGACAGATATCGCGCGTCAAAGCCTTGCGGCCACGTTTGTTTCTCCGCTTCCCCAGCTTGAGAATCAACAGCATTCCATTAGCTTAGATTTTCCGGGTGGGTTGATCCATATAATTTAAATAATTGCATCAGCTAGCCTGCTGAAACTGCTGGATGCAGCTAGAGAGTGATTGCAGTTCGTTAAAGAAAAGCTAAGAAAGCATGGATATGGAATGTCTTAATAGGAAGGCAAGTAAATTGAACATTAATAAAAATGCAAAGTTCTATATTCAAGGAAAGATTTCCATAGATCTTTCAATGCTTTTCTTTTTGAAGAGGGCACCTCCTCAACAGAATTAATTGCAGTTAACAATTATGTAGAATAATTTTCATGTAGAATCATTTTATTACACTGGGCCAAGAGAACCCACAAAACATTCAGATCCACAAAACACACCACACACAACCACAACCACACACACAGCAACAGCACACCACACAAGAAAACATAAAACCAGACAGCTGGTGTACCGTATATACATGTATATATGTTGATAGATACTATCATTTCGATGTTATTAGTTTCTATTTTTAGTTACATTATATAGCCATGCACCTAGTTAGTTAAAACCACACTAGAAACAGCGCCATGCAGAATATCATTACAGATGCTGTGAGCTTTGGTCTTGACAAATAGTCATGTCTTGCTGTATAAAAATCTTAAATAAAAAAAAAAAGCAGTTAAAGAAGCAGTTAAATTAGTAGTTATTTGAATCCGCCCCGCTTTATTAGTGACCATAGTAAATGTGTTGTTGTATTACCATCCATACAACCATTATCCGATTTATAACCGGCCTTGGTAAACATCGGACTAATTTATATAGAATCCTCTCCAGAGTCCAGGCAGGCCGGATAGTAAAGAAATCAATTCTCCAAATCCTGCGACGAAGGGAAGGGGAACACCCCCGGGAAGGAGAGACGGCCTGCATGCTGTGGGAGGCGCTGGGGCCGGCTCTAACACACATTATGTAGGCCTAGCCCTTGTTTTTGTCTTCATGTCTGCCATCTCCACAATCAATTTAATACATGTGTGGAGATCGATAGCATCACCACGGGGAAACGAATGATTGATCGCCTCTGAGGCAAAAATATTTGAACTTGGGTTTCGATTTCCAGTTGAGAGACACCGATTAGAATCACTGGTGAAATACAGGCTTTTCCCATTTAAAAGTTTCACTCGTATATAACACTATAATTTATAGTGTAAAATTCAGATCTATACTTTGCCTTTGGGGTTTGAATGTTTATTGGAAGTCGTATGGCCGGCCTCATTCTACTTGGTTTGGTTCTGGCTTTGAAACATACATCTCTGTGTGTTGCGTTGATTCATTTCCCCGGTTCATTTCTCGCCCAACTGTCAACCTAAATATTTATCGGAGAATGACCCTGAATTCTTCAATAGCCTATAGCGATAGTTTCAACGTGAACAAGTGCCTTCGACACTTGGATTGTAGAGGCAGTTGTGTTTCTACTTCTTATAGGAATCCAACAATTTACTGGACGTTTATTTTACTTTGGAGATATTAATTTGATTGCCAAAAATGGCTAAAATCACAGGGGGCCTACGTTGGGGTAGTAGGCCTAAGGTGTAGAAGGGAGAGAGAGAGGGAGGGACACAGAGAGAGAGGGACAGAGAGAGAGAGAGGGACACAGAGAGAGGGGGAGGAGAAGAGAGGGAGAGGAGAGACGAGAATGACTGATATGAGCGTTTCATGGAAAAGAATTTGCACCCCCCCCCCACCACCACACACACACACAATACATCTATCAATTTTCCTTCTCCTCCCCCTCCCAGACTACATCCCTTGCTCTCCCTCCCCTTTTATTCCCCCCTCCTTATAAATCACTCGAAAACACATGATGTCTTGTATTGGTTGTTATTCGCCATAACCAGAATATTATATGCAATTCAGTGGGGCACATATAAGAAGCTTCTTAATTGGGGATAACCTTTGGTGAATTATACAAGAGAGTTGACAAGCAAGTGTAACATGAAGATGGATATTATACAAGAAGGTAACATGAGCAAGTATACGACGGTTGGTCGTAAAAAAAAGTTGGTTGTGTCCTCATCCTCTTCCCCTCCGCCCTCCCCCCCCCACACACACACCTATACCTCTTCTTTCTCCTGCGCTCCTCATCCTCCTCCCCTTGATATAACCATATTAAATGTGTTGAATATTTATGGTTCAAAAACTATCTTAGTGATAGACTACAAAGTGTTTTGTTAAATGGACAACTTTCTTCCTTAAAACTGGTCTCATGTGGGGTGCCTCAAGGCACCTCCTTGGGGCCAGTTCTTTTCATTCTTTATGTTACTGACATGTGGAGGTCGATAAAGAACAGTAGTGTCCAGTTATTCGCTGATGACACGGTCCTATATAATGTAAGAGACAGAGGTGCGAGGAAAAGTGTTGATCGTCAATCGGACCTTGACCGAGTTAAGGATTGGTGCGATACGAACAAAATCTCTTTAAATACCTCCAAGTGTAAAACCCTCACTGTTGGCACGAAGAATGAAAAGCAACTAACTTTATTATACGCGCATGCTATATGGGAGGTGCTATAAGTGGGGTGCTATAAAAATAGTCATATAGGACGCGTCCTATAAAAATGTAGTTGTCTAAAAATAGCTCTGACTCAGCACTTCCGCGGTCTCTGCGGAGATCCCCGCGGAGATCCCCGCGATCGGTAATCCACCTGTGATTATAAAAATACATAATAAACACCACACCATTAAATAGAGAATTAAATTCTCTATCAAATGATGTAAGGTTTATTATTGTAGCTCAAGAAATGGCTACGATATGAACGTTTTAGTTCAACAAAGTCAGTAAGTAGCCTAAACACTGCATGATCACATAGTCCTGACAGCTCACCGTTGTAGCCTACTGACGGTGCTCTCAGCGGTGCTCTCAGCGGGGCAGCGGGACTCTCTGAGAGTTCTTTAATACTTTTTCAGTGATATCTGATGATGATCAAATTTTATGCACATATAATAAATATAGAATGGAACTCGCCAGCAATAATCGAAAATTTATAGGACTTGATTCGTCCACATAAGCACTCTGCCTACGGCATCGTGCTTATGTGGACGAATCTCGTCCTATAAATTTTCGATTATTGCCAGCTCGTCCCATTCTCTGTATATATCACAGTGTTCCCGAAAACTTTTTAGTGACGAAGGCCAATGTGGCCGACGTGGACAAGCCCCACGCCGGCCATTTGTCATTGATGCAGGCCATTTTTGAGCTACAAAAAAAGGCGGGACTAGGGGTTTCCCCCCTGGAATTTTTTTTAAAAACAAGCAATGAAATGGTGCCTTCTGGGGATGTTTTAACATAATTTTCTAGAAATCTGAAAGCACTCGCTCTCTGGTCCATTTTAAATATTTGGGGAGGAGAATATAGGCCCCCAAAGACGCGATACTTTGCTATTCTTGCTTTTATTCCATGATTCTTACCCTAAAACAACTTTATTTGCATTAATTTCATCAAACTGTGTTGTCCTTATACTCTCGAACGGTCGTGACGTCACTGTACAATACAGTGAGTTTATATTGTACACCTTGTGAGCGGCAAGTATATCGATTATATTGTACGCTCACGGCCAAATCATGGAATAAAGTTTATTATTCGCAGAAATGTGGATGAACTGCTTCTAGGCAAGGGGAAAATATTTTGCTTTAAACCAAAGAACACTAAATAATTAGCATGTGCAGTGTTCCAGAAAAGTTTTCGTATACATGCAGGTCTATGTAATCTTTTACTTTATTCCATGATTTGGCCGTGAGCGTACAATATAATCGATATACTTGCCGCTCACAAGGTGGACAATATAAATTCTGTGTATTGTACAGTGACATCACGACCGTTCGTGACTATGAGGACAACACAGTTTGATGAAATTAATGCAAATAAAGTTGTTTTAAGGTAAGAATCATGGAATAAAAGCAAGAATAGCACAGTATTGCGTTTTCGGGGGCTACATTCTCCTCGTATGGCCGAAAAACAACTCGGCCTACGGCCTCGTTGTTTTCGGCCATACTCGGAGAATATAGCCCCCCTCATACGCGATACTGTGCTGTTCTTGCTATAGTATTCCAACCCATTATTTTGGGGATTAAAGTGATTAAGTTGGAATGGTCTCGAGGCAAGAAGGAATCATCTTGATCTCATCTTTTCAAATAGGATGAGATCTTAAAATCTGTTTTTTGCGACTTGTGAGTCATATTAGTGTGACACATCACACTTACAGGTTGATAGTTCAGGTCATTCTAGCCTAATCCACTGAATAATAAATAATGTCCATGTCAGTCATGATCTGCGTTCATTGTCGATAGTATTTACTTGCATCAAATCATATATTACATTAGCCTAGAGGTGACGTCGACGTCGGCAGGAGCAGACGTCTTTTCGGGAACACTGTATCATATTAATAACCAGAACCTAGACTCTGTAAATTATTACAAGTACCTAGGAGTAGAGTTGGACTGCCAACTAAACTTTAAGAATTTGATTGATTTGATTTGAAAACATTTGATAACGATTAATACCGAAGGCGAAGCATCAAGTAACCAAACATGTTGTTTTTACACGTTTTGTAAGGTACCCATCACCTCTGGTTGATAACAAATCTACGGACAATAATAAAAACTGGTGGTTATACTTATAGCCAATATAGGGGCTAGGCCTAGGCCTAGATCATTTGTGTAATTTATATTGTGTAATTAACAACCTACCATAAATCTATACTGCATGACAGTTGTCTGGACGCAAAAACTCGCATCACGATGACCAAAACGTGTGATACCAACATACCATGTCATAGTATGTGATTATCTTAACATGTCGACCGAGTTCACAGAGCTTTCAGTTTCCATCTTGCAGACCGACGTAACGTCGGGCAGCTGAAGTCACCTCACGAGATCACGCCCCCGGCGAGATCTAAACAACTTCCCGCCATCGAGTTATCCGGTGAAGCGGTCACACCAGCAGCACCCAGGCACATCTTGTGCACATGGCGGAAGGTAGCTATCACCATAAGGCTATGGAACATTGTTCACTAATAGTAGGGTTGTCGGGATGGCTATATAGGCCTACTATAATGGGCAACCAATTGAAAGGTGGAAAATGGCATTTTAGGGGGAATAGATGGGAATGATCCATATAATTTGAACTAATAAACATAAATAAATCACTGATATTCAAAAGAAAGCTCTATTGATTGAGAATCTGAAAATATTGGTTTTACTACAGTTTACATACTGTCATTGCCATGGCAATAGTTCTTAAGGTGAAAATAGGCTTTTAAAGTAGGTTCTATTAGACTGTAGACGCTATGGGCATGCCTGGTGGCGCCCTGCTTAGTCCTTTGTATGGTTACTGATGTATGTCCACATGAATATAAGACACTGTGATGACTTCGTAAAATGGGTTTAGTATAGTTTCAGGGTTTAGACTCAATAGTGTACGGTATGGGATGGCACTAATGGCAGATGTAGACAATATATACGGTACACTATATATGTAGGCCTACTAGATAGTTGTACTTTCATGTACTTTGTGGGGGCCAAATAACCTATTTCCAAGTACCGCTGCTGGGCCGGTGTTACCATGGCAACGCACGAGGGTCTGTGATGCTCACGGGGTCAGACTGACCACTAAGTATAGGAATGCGGTAGACGCAACATATAAACACGTTAAATTTTGTCATTTCTTCTTCGGATAATTTGCTCTAATAAAGCCTATTATTGTGCAGAAATGAAGTCCTAACATTGCTTTTTCAGCATGGCATGTGTGAGCCTACCAAGTGCTATAGTAAGCACAATGATATGTGATGGGAAATGTATGTAGATTATGTAGGGAGATGTCCCGACTTGGAAGGCGTGTTGGCGGGAGGTGTGAGCACCGTAGGCCGGGTAGCATAGCCTACTGCAGGCGTCCCAAGTCACACACATTTTGCGTGGGACTCACGCAGTAACTAAGGCATTATCTCACGCTCTCATTCCAACATCTCACACATAATTTCATGAATGTAGATCACCAAAATATACTACATAGCACAACGACAACACATTCATTCTTTGAAAGTAAGACTGTAGGCCTACTCAGGCCTCCTTCTTGAAGTTTTCAACTCACATAACAGGAATGCATTGCTTGTCAAACCCCACTCACTGTCAAGCATATCCTACTGGAATGTGCAGACTTGCATGATGCCCGTATCAAATATTTCAATGCTCCTGACCTCAAAACACTTTTTAAAACAGTCAATGGTGACAATGTCATCAAATAACTAAGAACTGCTGGTCTGTTCTCTTTGTTATAGTCTCTTTCATACAAAACCAAACTTTCATTATTGTTATATCCATTTTATTTTCCGTTTTATTTGTTTGTGTTATTTACAGCTGGACTGTGAACTAAATCACTTTGCTCATCTCATCCCATCTCACTAACTCTCATTGCCATGAATATGACTCCACATGGATGTTGTCATGGCATTAAGGAACCATCACTCACTCACTCACTCACTCACAAAACAGGCACACCAACAAGACTGACTATAGAGAGATATTATTATCATGACATGGCATGCATATTTTAGTTTACCATAGCTAAGAGCACCAAAATTCTGTCCAGGGTGATAATTTAGTTAAAGATTGACATTGTTTTAGTGACATTTTTCCGCCAAATGTATTCATTGTGCCTATGCTCTGAGTGGTTGCTATGGATGAGCATCCCAGACCTAGCAACAAGGCGGCCGACTTCAGCGCCACCACCGGCCGTTTTCACGCTACTCGCAAGTGGGTTATTGCCTGAGATTTTTGATTGACTGTGGACTGTGGACTAAGAAGTAGCACCATTTCACTCTCCCAGTTTCGATTTTTGTTTCATTCACAATGTCACTCTAACCAAACATGAATACAATATTTACATGACCGTTTCCCTTAAAATCGGCCAAGGGGAGTCTGGGGAGAAATTTTTATCAATCTTCTCAGTAGCTAAAACATTTATATGCAATAAGTATTTGAAGTGTCTTACTCGAAAATCGCTAAAAGATTGGATTAATATAATTATGTCATAACATCACTTTCCACTTTAAAATTGGGGATGAATTTCCCATGGTATGTGTAATGACCCCATACGCTTTGCAAAGAGATTTCCTCAAAATACGAACTGTCAGCTCGAACAAAGAATACTGACAGGTTTTGCATGCAGGCGGATTGTACCAGGAATATATTGGTAGAACAACATTGAGGTCCCTGCTAT
Source organism: Sthenelais limicola (assembly GCA_942159475.1). Taxonomy (NCBI): domain Eukaryota; kingdom Metazoa; phylum Annelida; class Polychaeta; order Phyllodocida; family Sigalionidae; genus Sthenelais; species Sthenelais limicola. Next base: position 43,877,996 of record OW804100.1, read on the forward strand.
ATATTCTAGTAGGATAGTATAGTAGGAGTAGCCTGGGAAAAGCACAGGATGCAAACGCTTTTGCACACGTCAAGACTCACTATGTTATAATATGGTATTTAATAAGGGTTTAATTAGTTTGCGTACTTATATAATATATAACAACTATATCATTTACTTGTAATTACACCAACTGCAACTATGGGGAAAGAGAATGGGATAAAATACACAATAGGAAGTAATTGCGTTCTGTTACATTTATTAACTTTTGAATTAGGATAGTAAAAATCGCACGAACAATGCGAAGGTGTCTAATGTAAAATCGCAGAAAAATAGAAAAGAAAATGTAGCTCCACCTTCAACGTAGAAAATTATATTCGCTTCAATCACAAAAATGACAATGCGCCCTTTTTGATATAATAATGCAGATATGCGAAGCATCATAGCACATTATAGTAAGAGGAACATAATAGGCTTCTGCGCATAATGAAGATACCCCCATAAATATCACGATATAACAAAAGCTTAAACTTTAAAATAATGTTAAACCAAGACTAGAGGCGTAGAGGATATTTGACAGCAATATTGCAAGCGGCGGTATAGAGAGTCTCGCCACCTGGATTTTCTGTTTTCCTTTCAGAACACACCTGAATCAGTTTATAGATATGTTCATCTTCATTCTTTTCAAGCGCTTTTGCAAGGCACTGGTCAATACTCAGAGATGGTTCCTCATGTGATGTCATAGGAGGGCAACCGACGGCTATATAATCACCAAGTACAATACAGACAAAGAGGCGGATGGTTCTCAAGATATCATTTTGGTCGGTTAGCAGCAAAAGTATCTGCTTGAGGCTCCAACCTCCAGTAATACCATGGATAATGAAAAAATCATTTTTCGTTTCCGCTTTAACATAAGCTGTGATAACTACATCAATCATCCAGTTACATATTTGGTTCACCTGAAAATAGTAAATTAGGAAAATGAGAATTCGTGTTGAACAAATATTGAGGCTTGTTTTATGGCTCAGTATCAAAATAACAGCAGCATGTGTTGTATGTATCCTGATTGACAGGAGGAGCTAAGTCGGGAATAAAGTCCTTCTCTCCAAATGAAAAAATACCGGATTATTTTCACGCATTTATATCTTTTTGTATATAGATGGCCACTGGTTATAACAATCATAATGAGACGAATAGGATGTGAGCAAGTCCAGGTCTTAGGTTTGAACTATAAATATATATATCAAGTATTCAGATAAGAGGTGGATCATACAAGTTGGTGAATACATACTATTGCCACGAGGTGGCAGTACTGGTCCCTACACACAATATCAAAAAATATAATTATTGGGCAATGCGTCTTCAACTGTCTCCAGGAAGAGTTGTGCACACAAAGAGAGACAATACAATTTGTCGAACTTTTCAAACGAGAAATTTTTATTTTATAATATTCATCATCGTAATTTTATCATTATAAAATCGATGATATCTACCTGGTGTTTGTCCAGATTATGAGGATCCCAGAAATCAGGAAACTTTATTGAATGCATCAATTCCAGGGCTCTCTCTGTGTGATGTTCAAGGAACGACCTCATCTTATTTTGGAAGCGTGTGTGCCTATACTGAAATATTATTAAAGGGACATCCTCTATAATCAGTGTGAGCAATTTTATAACAAACAATATGATTTAAAATGGCATGATCTTCTTCATAATTAATATATGTACTTCGGGGATACGTTGCATGAGAGATATATTAGGGATACCTGATTTGACGGATTCTCGCTCTCTTTCACGACTGATTCCCTCAGACTCTGATCATTTCTAATTTCCTCAAGGACATCTAAGATATCGTTTGTTCCTTTGCCAACAGAAAATAAATCTGGGCCTTTGTCGTTGTCAGCCATTTCAAATGGTACAGCATACGCATAATGCAGATAAGCAAGTCCTTGGTAGATATTCCTTAACGACTTCACAGACAAAGCATAACCCAACTCAATCAATCCATGTAGAGCCACAGTAGAGATGGCATCAGATACTTTAGGGAATTCCTGTTGAATAAGGGCTTCAATAGTACCCACTTCATTATATACATCCTTGTAATGATCAACAACGCCATTGAAGTGATCCAAATCATGTTTGCCAAGAAGTGAGTCATGATCGGATATTTTCGAATCTTCCCCTTCGTTTACATCCAAGCGGGATGCATACCAGTCCACGTAGTTCTGTACCCTTCCCTGCTCACAACCTGATTTGTATAAACTTATAATTGCATGCGCTAAATGGTTGGATAGGCGGAATTTGGCCGATGACAAATATTCAATCTTGAACCTGGAATTGCAAATATACGTCTGCATTATAATTTGCTAATATGATTTACACGAATTTATTCATTTTATTTTGCTGGTTTAAAAAATGGAGGTGGTAATATAGGAACGTAATTTTGTTTGAGAGTATGAACTATCACAATGCAAGTCGTCTTTATAAAATTATTGTAAGAAACGCTGAGTAGAACTTAGGCAAGACAAAGTATTCTAGCTGCCACCAGGCACTACACACCGTGATACGATGTAAGAGCTTATCTGATAACAAAATGAAAATGATATTTTGTTGTAGATCTCATGTTACATATTTATGTGCTTAACACCACAGGGAACTTACTTTTCTGTCGAATTGGTTTCCAGCATTTCATAAAGCCACGCCGGGGGAGATCTATCGCCAATCATTTGGGTAGCTGTTGTGGTGGAGCATAAAACACAGAATTAAATCTCCGATTTTTTTTGCAATTCTGATTTTGCACCCTCAAATTATTCGGTTATCTATCTATGCCTATGGAAGTATTCGAAAAGACTTTGCGTCACCCCTTCCCTATCGAGATCACGGTTTCCCAACAGAATAGGGTGCTATATATATATTCTCTAGGGGCCTGTTAATAATTAACCACTGCGCGCGCGGGGGGCGGGGGGGGGGGCTGATTTGTGAAATTGAATGACCCCTCTTAAAGTCTTGTGCAAAATGTCTTGCCTCCCCCGCCCCTCCCATCATCATTGTAGTTCTGAGTCTATGCAAAAGATGCCCACACACACACACTTTTAGTCTGCGCAAAAAAGGTCCTCCCATTTTTCAGAGTATGTGCAAAAAAGATACCCCCTAGTCTGTGAAGTCTGTGGGTTAAATTGCGGCAATCAATACTTTTGGAGTCATGAGAACATTGATATGAGTATATAACAGAACTTTATTATCTGTAGCTAAGATAAGGATCGCACAGATACAATCCAATGGCCATGCACTGTTATATAAACACAATACTGCGTCGAACTTGCATATAATATGGCATGGTATGAATATGAATATTTATGTATAGATACACATACAATAATGAACTATAGTGTCATATTCGACCAAATATAAACACATAAAAGTATAATGCATATTACCCATTGCAGAGGATGAACGCAGCGAGTGGTGTGACAACTTGGAAAGTAATACCAGAAAACGATGCCAATGGTGCTTTCCCAAGGAAAATATTACCATAGAGTATTCGCGAGGACTGTCAGTATTGGAGCATACTTCTCTACCAGTACCACCTATATAATACACATCCTCAAAACTGTCCCCAGTATCAGAAAAAACACGTCAGTATGTTGTTCTCAGTCAAGCAGAAGAGCCTATCTGAAGGGCAAGGTCGATGAGTGACCCGTTATCCTCTGGAGCTGTGAATGTACCCGCTGTGTGTTTATCATCACCTACTAGACACAATATTTGTACAGTGACTGCGAGTGGGGTAGACTTGTGTAAACTAAATCACTTTTCTCATCTCATTCCATCTCACTAACTTTCATTGCCGTGAATATGACTCCACGTGGATGTCGTCATGGCATTAAGCAACCATTACTCACTCACTCACTCACTTGTGTAAGTCTTTGTTTTTAGAAAAGAATCTTCTATCAGATTAGAGTCACTGTGGTCGCGACTGAGGGGATCAAGCCCACTAGGTCTCAGCTAGGTTGAGATCAGCTGGGGGACGTGGTGCTAGTTGACGAGTTCAGTAAACCGAGCGCAGCTCTCATGTCTCCATCTAGCGTTTATGTAACATGACGTAATTACCTTTATACGGAGAAACACATTTTATTTTTGACAATGGTAAATGAAGAGTTTTGATATATAAAAGTTTTGAGAGAAAATAGAATGTTTTGTTAAAGTAAGTTTAAAAGTTATACAGGAAGATAGATATAGTAGATAAAAGAATTAATTTATAATTGGTAAAACATTATTGGTATGAGGAATGAAAATTATATTTGAGTTTAAAATAAAATTTATTTATAAAAGTTTTAATGTGGGGATGGGCGGGTTGGTACCGAAAATAGGAAGAGTGATTTGAAAGGAAGCCTGAGCGGCTTATATAGGTGGATAGGTAGTTAAAGTTATGTATTATGAATTGGTGGACAATTTGGAAGAGGGGAGCCCGGCGGTCTCTCATGCCTCACTGATTTTCAATAGTGAAAACAATTACCTTTATGGTATTAATTATGATTTATGAATAATGACCGATAATAATTCAATATTTTTCAGGGTAGTATTTCTCGCTCTTGTGCCAACAGAAGCGAGACATCTTTCGCGGTACAATAACCTTAATTTATTTACTACCCTCTTCTACATTCCTGATATCGACGACATATGATATATCTTTTCACGGCTCAACAGGCGAGTTAAGGTGATGGGATACGCACAATGAATACGTTCATCATTATCACCGTAGTACTCGCTCAGTATATATGTGGTCAGTTTAGTAAAATTCTTTAATTTGCCCTTAAATGCTTAATGCACTAAAGGGTGATATGCCTATTGGTTTGGCACCCAATACTTCCAGTATATGAACGCACTAATGACTATTTAGGGGGGGGGGGGCGTAATCATTTCACCTCACAGAAAAACATATTAAATGAATACAAATTACCATGATTAAATCCTGATAATTGAGGTAAAATATCTCATTAACCTGCGAGTAGAGAAAATCGGTTTGGAGTGTTTAGAATAGGACTCGTGAGGGTTTAATAATACAATTGTTTTGCTGGATTGGATTGGAGTGTGTGTGTGTGGGGGGGGGGGGGGGGGGAGCCGCCTTTGAATCCACTTCAGGTCAAGATCCTTGGCCCTTATCACCGCAAGAATATATACAGGGTAGTATCGACTGAAATAGGACAAAGATGTTCACCTCAAACCCCTTCATACAAACAAGTTGTTGACGCTAACCGCCTCGATTGGATCCTCCAAACACAAGTAAATTCAAGATATAAAAATCCAATGAAACTCTTACAGTATCAGAATTATCAGCAGCTTGTTGCAGATTTATATATATATATATATATATTTTAGTATTAGGCGGGATAGATAACTTCCGATTTAAAAGAATAAGAATTTGGAAAAGACGTGTTCAAGCTTCCACAAGGTTAATATTTTCAACCTCATTTTCTAGTTTTGTTCAACCTACTTTCAACTCCGCCCCCCCCCCCCCCCCATTTGTACCTTACTGTTGGTTAATTGTATATACTCTTACAATGCATATAGTATGGAGTAAATAAAGGTAGTTCTCGGGGCCCGTTGAATACTGCAAAAAACAAACAAAGCTTCCGATATCTATCTATTGGTGCTTAGCAGTAGGTAATCTATAAGACCGGGGAAAGTTCATTATGAGAGATTTTCCCAAGGTTCATGGGTTCAGACTCCTCGTCAGGAGCACTTCCGCGATCAGAGCCCCAGCATGACAAGTAGGAAACATTATAACAGGGATGTTTCATTATTCTTTATCAGTTTAACAGAATATACTGTTTGCTGAAGCCATATTATAGCCAAAATCCTCCGAGGTTTCACAATACATTAACAGGTAGTCCTTAAGGAAATAAAAACAATGTTTTTTGTTGTATTTTAAACATTTTATTATAATCGTACATACTACTCTAAGTTTGGTTTGGTTTATCAGACTGACTTTTTAGGGTCTTTAGAAGGCATTGTTGTACGACTGGGAATGTGCGTTGGCAGGCTTCCGTCAAGATTTTAATAGACTGAAAAGAGACAAAAGTGAGTTTTAATACCTAGGTTTCATATAGATTCAGACCCTACACAAGGTATTGTTTTACCATTGCGCATAAAAAGAGTTTCACTTTATTCTGGCAGGTCGTGGTAAGAATTTGAACATTATAGAAAACAATAAAGTGGCATCTCTGGCAAAAATTCTGGTATTCGATAAACCAACATCAATTTTAAGCGACGCAATATGGAAACAGTTTTTTCGATAGGAAATATAGTTAGGGCAATCATAACATTGTGCGATACTTAATATTCACATTCTATTGGAGTAAAACACTTGAAGTTATGCATTGTTGTGATTTTTAGATTAACACAATCATTGCCAAAGATTTGGGTTCACATGGAGTTATTTAGTAGTTTACTCAACCATTACGATTAGGCTTTAGAAAGTCTAAAAATATTCTTTTTTTAAAAATTGAGCTTGAGCAACATTTCCTTCCTAAATAGCCTCAGGGAGACACAAAGGATTCCCTAACGAACAAACACAGTACTCCTGAACTGAACGTCAGAATTTGATTGTTGGTATTCTCAATTTTTATTTGACGGATTTTCCACTCTATGGCGGGTTTTCCACTCTCTCCGCGAATGGTGTGTGTGCGCGGGGGGTGGGGGTGGGGGGGGGGGGGGTCAAATGTCCCCAGGTAACGATTCACTACACTTAAATGTAGCCTACCTCTATAGCAGCCTGACACTCCATCTCACCACGCTCAACCAGTGCTGACACCTGTTGTAAAGAGGGCATAAACCCAATGGCGATGCTACCGTTGTTCATGGATCGCTCAGACACCTGTTGAAGAGAGAGCATTGGCTTCTTAGAATATACTTCAGCAACGTGGAATATATCAAAGTTTGAATCAATAGTTAAACCTAGTTACATGGAAATCTGGGTAGAGTAGGTGGAAGGCAGGATGTGCAACGCCCCAACCCCACCTACGACGGTAAACATACAAACATACCTTTGACTTGAATTCCTCGCGAGCACAAGGATCGAGCACCATCATTTGTTCATATCGCCGCTGCAACAGATCATAAAAAAATAAGACAACACCAAAATATCACCAACAGGGACGCAGATACAGAAGAACTATGATTTTGTGTTTGCACAGGTGATTTCTGGAGTCAATAACAAATATCGTCTTGGCGGGAAAGGTCCTTCTCTATTTGGAAAGCATGGAGGGCGGGGGAGGGGGGGGGGAGGGTCATTGAATATAAAATTACATTTAATGAGTTAATAAGGAAAATGAAACTTACCAAACTACATCCAATGACTAAGTCATACATTTCAAGGCCTGCATGGGCAAGAGCTACCGAGGCGCAAGTCATCGCTCCCGACAAAGCTAAAAGAAAAAAACACGCAAAATGATGCGGTACGGCCGATGGCAATGGCAATGGCAATGTCAAGTCGTGAACACGATCCACTGAGGATCAGTCTGGCTACTTTAAGAAATTTTAAGAAATGAAGTAAAGTCTAATAAGTACAACTACTGGTCCAGTTCTAGTTGGGTTTTATTGAAGTAAATGTATGTATATAATGAAAAATTGTATCTTTGATTCTAATTGGGAGACAAATGACCTACCACTGCCGTCATCTTGAATAACAGTAACAAAGACGTCCATTCTGGCCTTTGGGAACTTTTCCTACAATAGATCAATATCAATATCAATACATCAAATAAAACAATCTGATCAAGGCATACATTACTGATTACATATATCTAAGTAGAAGTTCAATCGAGAATTTCGTTCATTTTAGGGGACTAAGATTTTCACGTTCTCGCTTAGGGACTAATGATAAATGTGACCACAAATGAAACAATTTTCATTTAAAATAAACATTAATTAAAATACATCCAATGTCTAACATAAGTGGGTTCAATAAAGGTATTGAAGAAATTTTATAAGTCTAAAAAGGAAATACTTTTTTAAAAAGATAAACTGCAAAATTGTAATACATGAAATATGTAAATCCCCAGCCAACTTTGACCAATTTTGAATCATTGTATTGTATTTGTGAAAGTTCATTTCATTATTACATTATTTCTGGAGGACCTGGCACATGCCTGATGTGCAGTACCTTTTTGTTCAACTTATCGCCAAATAAAGTATATAAAAGTGAAAATCAAACTGATAGGGTACGTTCTAATATGAATATTTGTATACAGCATGTGCATATAATAAATACACCCTCTCCCTGTATAAAGTGACAAATCAGACATACTAATCGTACTGCCGGCGCTAAGGCCTGCTGGAGAATAGAAGATATGTCTTTTTCTTCACTGTCCATCTGGTGGCTGCGTCGATTCTTACATGAGAATGTCGCATACTTAAATTCACAATTAAGTTGACCCTGCATACTGAAGTCTTCTCTCCTTATCACTTCTCGCGGCCCATACCTGTAGAAGAGCAAAGTGTTTGTTAATAAAGTTAACGTTAATATTTGTTTCCTAAAGAGATACATCTGTGTTAACACGTACTAGCGTTATGGTGCATGTTTTTTAAAACACATGTACTTCCATTATGGTTCTATGGAAATCATGGTAGAAACCTTGACATTAATTCTACCACGATTCCATATTTGAACTATCAATGTTCATACCTTAAAAACACGTTTATATACTAGACTTATATACAAAACTTTTCAGATGTATTGTTCCGTTCTCTATAGCTATGTTTTACTTTTCATAAATATAACAAATTATTTCACCCAATTGGTAATAATATTTTAATAACGCATTTGAAAATTTAAGTGAAGAACTTGAAGAGAGTATTGTTTATTTCTAATTTGCGCAGAGAGAAACGAAATTAAAGAGAAACTTACACCGCACAGATGATTTTGGTTTGATTCATTTCTAAATATGCAGAACCCTTTGCCTGGCTTACGACCCCAGCTCGTAGAACTGAAAGCAAATAAGAAATAAAACCTCAAATCGACTAACTTCAAGGTTTAACAATTGGAAGATACATGTATAATCCATTCATTTCATCATAATAACCTGGGGTGGTAAGTCATTTTTTTAAAGATATATCTTATTACGAAGACAATTTCACAGAGTGATACATTTCATGATTTTGTAACAATGCTAATATTATAACCCAAACTTTAATTATTATATTGTCAGTGATGGTCAAGTTACCCTCATTTCAAAATGTAATGTCATCGATATACAACCTTCAACATGACTTTTAAGTACCGGTACATATAGATGCTGTACAGGGTAACTTGACCATCACTAATTGATAATAACCTTTTTTTTGCGAGTTTTTAGCCAAATTTAATTGATTCAATATTATTGTTTATCACAAAACAATAATTAAGTATAGTAGTAGGTGGCCTAGTTGGGAGAGCGTGGGACTCTCTCAGCAATGACGCCCTGCAAGCGGGAGGTCTGGGGTTCAATCCCAGGCCGGTGCCGAGTAGAGTGAGTTTTCATCCTGGGTCCCTCCCAAAGGTTTCTCACTTGAAAGGCATTCAGAAAATGTTCGAAATTCCAAATTCCAAATTCATGGTCCCCGACGTAAAGCTGTAATTGTAAAGGCCTATGGCCTATATCCACGAATAGTGGTGTGCCAGCGTCGTTAAACAAATGCCTTCCAGGCCATATATGTATATTATTATTATTATTATATTATAAAATGTTATTTCCACTTGTCGTCGACAATGCGATATTTTCATGAAATAATACCTGAATATTATGAAAGTTCAACCATTTATCAGTTTGCCAGGTGGGAAGAGTGATATGAAATTTATATTTACATATAGAACGCATTTCCCCTGGTTTCCTTCCGTCCACTCGACTCCCATCTTGATCAAGCTGGATCATGCATTAAACATAAAAACTGAATTGAACTGAATGTGGATTTTGCGGATGTAATTAATAATTTCCCGTAACTAATAATTTCAAAATAATGAATATTGGTTTATTAGTCTGTACTGTAATGAAATTTATCAAAGTGGTGTTCTCATGCCATTAGTCATATGATTAGATATATATAATCCTATATGAATTTTAATGGCAATGTTACTTTATTCAAGCCTCAAGGCTAACACCTCCAAGCGAATTACTGTACAGTACAAACACAATAATGAATAAATCTTATACACGGTATGGAACCACTACTAGTAGGCTACTGCCAGTACTGGCGCATGTGTTATAATATTATGTTATTCATAAATAATAATATATTATATCCCCTACCGGCAGGCCTTATAAGCCTATTGATATTCATAATTGAATTTAGTATTATAATTCATAGTTTCTATAAGTACCAGGCCTTAAAATTTTAGTCATAACAGCAACTAACAGTAAGACCGTCATCAATAATGGACTACGAGGACATTTTACTATTTTTAGTACGGTAACAGTCACAGCATCGTGGTCGGACGCCTGATCCCCGGGACCCGTGATCCCCGACGCGTGCTCCCCGGCCTCAGACCCCTGAGTCCAAGCCTCAGACGCCTGAGTCCAAGCCTCGGACGCCTGAGTCCAGACTCCTGAGTCCAAGCATCGGACGTGTGATCCCCGTCCACACAATAAAAAATTGCGAATATTATGAATTTATGTGAGTCTCAAGTGTACTTAGATTATATTCTGTGTCGGACGCACCTTCACTATGTGGACTTATGTGGACTTAATAGAGTTTCTGTGTCGCGTGAGCGATAATAGAGGTGTGTTTACATTTGGGACGCCTGTGCTACACAATCACATTAATACTTATATATACTGTATATAAATGTGGATTATCAGAACGTAGAATTTATACCTATTTCATTGATAATATGATATATCTTATTTTTAATCATGGTTTTGTAGAAAGTATGATATGGAAAGTCATGTATAGGATACAAACGAAAATTGATGGAAACATCTAGATGTAGGCTACCTATCTGAATGTAAGAATAAAAACGTTACAACAACAACAACATAATTGTAGACATTATTTCGGCCAATATCTCATCCTATAAGAGTATATTTTATAGTTACTTTACCAACGATTGCAAATAGAGGTACAAATAATAGTTCAGCAAGCATATGATGTTAGGACACTCGAGTAAATATCATGAATTTCAATCTACATAGATTGGTACCAAGTAAAGGCAATAATGAATGTCAAATTTAAAGTTTATTATTGAAGTTGTGCCTTTTAAGGCTCTAAAAACCCTAAAATAGGCGTGACGGCACACAATATATGGTTTGGTATATGGGTCAGATCTTCAGAAAATGTACAATTCAACTTCACCAATCTTCTCAAATAACCCAAATTTCAGACGAAAATAAAGTTCAAAATACAGTTCAACCTAACCTAACAGATTGCTATAATCAATGCAACGCCAAATATACTCAAATTTACCTAGTATTGACCAAATTGCAGCTTATTTTTGCAGAATTTACTAAAAGTGTAGAGCTAGAGTTATTCCCAGGTAGAAAGCCCGGGACTCAGGCGTCCGATGCCGGGACTCACGCGTCCGATCCCGCGGGGATCACGCGTCCGATGCTCGGACTCAGGCGTCCGAGGCTCGGGATCACGCGTCCGACTCGGGGATCACGGGTCCCGGGGATCACAGGTCCCGGGGATCAGGAGTCCAACCTTCCACAGCATATAGGCCTAAATCTTATATTATCGCCCACCACATAGATACTTACGAGTTCTTCTTTTTTACTTGGATCTTTCGCGATGTCATAGGGAGATTTACTCTCCTCTGGAACAGGGAGCCTTCGACTGTCCAAAGGCATTATGATGTTATACCCTGGAGAAGCGAATAAATTCCAATTTATAAATGTGATAAACACTAAGACCAGTTTCACGTGGAGAGAGCAAACCTCGTTTTCAGGATGCAATACCTTGAGGTTCGATGGGGATATTTGGAATTGAAATAAAGTGTTTCTACCTCTGTTAGAATCGCCAAGAACAACTATAGTATACATTGTTTAAATATATTAAAGAATGTTTCAATCCACATCGGGGGATAAATATGAAACCACTCTGCAGCTAAATACTTAAGTTTCAATTACCAATATTTCTTACGGTCCTCAATGAAACATCAACACCGGCCAGCCTCTGCCGCGCATCGAGGCAGATCGATGTAAACTTTCCTACATCTTCTACTGCTAATTTTAATATATTTTGAAAAGGCAGCCCAAATGCAAACATCTTCATGTAACTCATTAACGAGTGTGGTGACATCGGGTTCTTTTCTCTGCTGTGACAAGTCAATCCAGGGTAATGCTCTCCTGCGAAACCAACCGAGCGGACAGGAAGGGTGTGAGTACGGGCGAGACCCCGTGTCGTGACCGCTGTGTGTAGCAAGTGTAGCGGAACGAAGGTACACAGTGGCACGGTGTCCCCTCCATACAGCTCCCAGTGTAGCTTGGGACACCAGTGGATATTGAGGTCAGTTGCATGTGTGGGAACTTGTTCTTCTCTCAAACCCAATGCATTTAAAGAACTAGGATATATATAGAGAGACATTTCAGAGGATAATACTGTGTTGGAAGATATTTGGATCAGTGAGGTATGCTTTTATATTGTAGTTACATGCACTGCCCAAATGTTGTTTTTTTCATATTGTGCCATCAAACCTATGTATATGGGCGTTCTGTCTTAGTATAGACATTGACTCAGCTGTTATACTTTGATATCGTCTTTCACTTTATGGGCGTTCTGTCTTAATTAAGTTAATAGTATAGACATTGACTCAGCTGTTCTACTTTAATATCGTCTTTCACTTGCTTTAACTATAATGACTGTATGTAGACTACCTTATAATAGCTATGATCTATTGGAGAAAAAACACAGAGCTACACGGAGCTACACGGCCTTAATAACAAAATAGTCTATCGTGATTCATGTGTAGCTATGTGTTTTCATTGAGATATATTTATATTATAATCATATAAATGCAGTGTGGATGTAGCTAGTAATGGTCGTATTCAGTATATTGTATTTTCAAAATGCCTTTAATAGACTGGGGCGACCCCTCCAAATTAAGTTGCATGAGGTTCTATTTATAAATTTCCTACTTCAAAAATATCCGGAGTATATATATCCCTGATAATATCCAACAACAAAAATAGAAGGGAATCCACATGTTGATCTGTATGATGTAGGATTATGGGTAAACACTATAGGCCTATAAATTATAATATATAGGAGATTCGTTCAAAATATTGTCATGGACTATTTCCCAATGACTGTAGGTATTAACTTTTAGATTCATTTAGGCTTTTTAGGAAGTTTAATACGTGCTGTATGCATGCATGTGTGTGTATTCATGTGTGTATGTATGTATGTATTGTAGGTAGGTATAGCCTATATATGTAGGTATGTTTGTACGTATGCATGCATGACTATATATGTCAACAGTGCATGTACAGTACATGCATATATGTTTATGAATATAGCGAAGTATGAATGCATATTATATCAAACATGCTCACTGCTAAAAAACGGTGGAGAGTCGTCCAAGACTGCATGCTACCATATATTGTGTATCCATGTGCATATATAATAATACACATACATCGTATAGATTTATATACGTCCATGTTTCTATACTGTATGTGTATACATACATATACCTTCATGCTATCATGTAGGTGTCGATTCTTTATACTTCAGGGTTCTATGCCATTGTGTATGATGCTATTGCATTGGGATTCAGTTTACACGTTCATGCCCAATGTCCATTAAGCATTGGAGACGTCCCTCTCCTTCCCCTGAATTTTTTTCTCCTCTCCCTCTTTCTTTCCCTTCTTCTTCAGCTCTGTATTATTATGATTAAAACAGTATAGAAACGGTGGAGCTACTGGAAGCACTCTACAGACATTGATTATACTCCATTAATATTATATTTTGCTGAGATAGTTGTTAATTTTTGGACATATAAAGGGAATTTATTGAAGCTCCACTTACAATAAATAAAACTCATGATTTTACCATAGCGTCGTCAGAGAGAAAGATCAATTGTTTATATCGCGTTACATTTGAGTTGTAAAAAAGTGTTCAATTGTCTTTTATGTGAAGTACATGTAACAAAACCATAATAAATATTGCCCCGAACAATTGTCATATATATATGCCCCGACTTGATTAGATACCCCGAGGCATATAAAATGACCTTGGCTTTAAGAGTTCAGATATACATTGTTGGTATATTATATGGAAAGTAAACATCCTGGCATATAAATCAGTGCCAGCATGATATAGTCTATATTTTATATATTGACTCATACTCATAGTTTCACCAACTCAAGTTCTTGAACTGTGATCATTTGTCACAACAAGCACAGCGAATCCTGTATACCTAAATTTTCCACTCAAGCTTTCATTTTAGTTACAAACTATACACTAGACCTGTATTCTGTGAACTCAACTAGGACACTGCACTGCTGGGAAACGAGCCAGTGAAATATGTTGCTAAATATTACTGTAGTGTACGCAGTCTCCCCAGTTCCAAAACACATGGACAATCATACATTAAACTCAGTTTGACAAGGGCAGCAGTGTATTTTTCCTCAAAGCTACAGTATATGGATTTTGAATTTCCCAACGCCCGAAATAATATCTCTGCAAATATAATGATATTTCATCGGTATTGTAGTTGATATTGCATTTTATTTACATTTTATCTCTTCTCTTTGGCTAATTATTCTGGTGTTTTATTTGCTCACTTGCGATGACGTAAATATGATTCATAGGCCTACTTAAAGCTATGCGTCTACTTTGGAGCTAAAGGCCTAGCATTGTAAAGGTGGGATTTGGTGGACTTTAATTAACTACATTGCATAATACACATGAGAATACATCTGATACATTATATTCTAATTTAAAGTGCTACCAAACACTGTTATCCTATTTTATCAAGTAGAAGTTTCCCCATATATGTTGGGTACATATATAGCAAAGTTCCTAAGCTTATCGTAGCAGGTTAACTGCATCATCCCCTAACACTTATAACTATACAATTTACTTGTACCTTTTCTTCCTGTTTTAGTTATTTTTTCCCTGGATGACTGTGATTTATTCCATGTGACCATTTTTTGGGCCTATATCTTTGACCATCAATCACGGCATATCTCATTATGTAGTGGTTGTTCCGAGTTCATGAATGAGTAATGATCATGACCTCGAGTGATTATCACTTTGTGTCCACTCGATTAATACCGTACTTCAGATGGACATCTGTTACATATGGTCATTGACGGACAGATTGATTGCCCTATTCTCTGCTAAGATCGATGTCTTTGCAAATTGTTCTGTCGAGGTACAGGCTAATGTATATGTCATCTGTGAGACCGACCACGCTGGATAGTTTCCTTTTGAATAATTTTGCCCTTTTGGAAACATGCCATTTTTTATTCAGTTATTTTATGCATTTGTTTCTGCTATATTATGTTACTATCGGGGAGAAAAACCTGTCTACTTAGAACTATTAATTTAAACTGTCTTTGTTTTTTCTTATCCTTTTCACTATATCGTGAGGGTGTCATTTATAAAAATCTTAAAACGATTCTGTAACAACTAGCCTCTGTCTGAACCATATCCTCAATTTTATATCCCCAGTTTTACTCTTTGCTCTGGGAAATGGTGATACGACTCTTAGCTTTGTATACGTTGTTGGCTTTAATGGATGCTACACACTAGAATTTACTTGAATGGTACACCTGAGTACATCTTGTGGAATACATAGATAGTACAGTCCATATCACTTCTATAAATATTTGAACTGGTATAATTTCCCTCGTATCTTTTCTTACCAATAGAATAATGAGACGACACTCCTTGCATGTCCTTGGTTTTGGCATCTTACACCAACATTTAGTAGGTTGACTCGTTGGGTTAAACTGGTCCTAGTTTAACACCAAGATAAGTTTGGAACAAAGGCCTTTTCTCCTATACTTCTTTTTGAAATGTACAGAAGAGATAACCCTAAGTAGATATTCTTGACATGAAGTTGAAGATGGTATTTGACCGGTAAATAAGAGCACACGCACTATATTCTGGCAGTTCTGTTGGCACACGTTAGCTACGAGGTTTATACCTTATGGAGGGTCCTTTTGTCAATATTTAATTGCTGTGTAATGCTATTGAATGTCTTTCCGCAAGAAAACAGCTAAACTATTACATCGTGTCCAACTTTATCAAGATTGAGTCACTTGTATTGCACTTAAATGTCCCAAACGTCTTCTCTTAAGCTAATATATTTTCACAAATATAGTGTGGAACGCAATTTTGATTTGCTATATTTTCAATTGGACCGTCTGTTTAAAACTCTTTTAAGCCCTCTTAAGATTAGTCGTGGGTGATCAAAGATATATTTTTATATTTGAGGAAAGGGGTAGTTTATGAAAACGGTATGATGGTTCTAGTTTTACCTTTGTTCACAGTTAAGTTCGGACTGCCAACTTTGGAAAAACGCCTGTGAAACTAGGTTAGCACTGCCTTGGTCCATAAATCCTCTTTCAGAGGGTTTGTTCAGGAATGGTAGATTATACTGAGGTATGTTCATGGGGACACATGGAAGTACAGTTAATTCTTTATGCAGGTAGTGGGGGTAACACATGGAGGTTTTAGCAACAGAATTCATGCATGCAGTGGGTCTTTCTATCCTCCCAACAATAGGAAACAAATGATCCAATTCTTCCTTTGGCGATATGACCGTACCTTTATTTGCTGCATCAAAGACTTGCTTGGGTGACGAAGTGTCTTGGCACCTGGTACGATCTGCGCTAAAAATTTAGCGTATCATGAACAAAAATCAATCATTCTGTAGTTAGATATGTTTACCCCGTTCACAAAATATTGTGTTTGGGTAAATTCTTTTCCTTTGAAAGGTGTGTTCCTTCCAAGTAGAGTACCAACTATTTCATCTCCCTAAATACTTTTATGACTGATAAATCTTTTATTATTACTATTATTTATGGAAGGTACAATTGCCAAATCGTTTAAATTGCGACCTTTTGGGCATATTTATAGAAACTGAATTATCCTTTTTACTAATGCCAGATTTTGGTGGATTGCTGGCTAAGTCAGCCGAAGTTTCATTAGCACTTTAGTAGAACCTCTGCCTCTGGTATCCAATTCGCCATGTTCGTGACACTAAGCAATTCTAAAGAGCCACATAAATCTCTGCTACACACAAAATGTATTGTTTTGTAAGTTTTTTCAGCAACCAGTTGTCGCCAAAGCTCTGTTCCCCAATCTAGTGCCTGTATGTACAATTTAACCTGTGCTTTACTGGTGGGTCTTTTTTGCACAGCACTAGAGTAGACCAGGGATAGTACCATGGTCCTTTCCTTATTTGGAAAAAATGGTCTTTACTATGGCGAGCTATATAGTAGTCAAGTGTAGGGTTTTTGAGTATGGGTCACTTAATCACGATATACATCGATACATCAATAAGTTGGTTGTATTTAAAAAATATGTATGGTTAATATATTAATGGTTCTATTATTGCTTGCATTCTCCTACCCGCTATTACATGGTAACACAAACCGAAGTCGCTGTATGCATGACAATAATTATAAATTGTCTCTACAAGCTATGAACAATTGCATATAATTTATTTGGCAGTATTATATTACCTTACAGTGGCGGGGCTGTCTGCGTGTTTTAATGTTTCTAAGCAAGACACCGTTATAACCTGAATGAAGACATGATTCTTATAGATTCGCATATCTCATAATCTTACTCCAATTATATGGGTTATATTAAAGCGATGTACTCCTTTATTTGCAATATTTTTTTTATTCTATTGTAACTGCATATAGCTACATGCTTTTTCCTGCTTCTCCCCTTTCCACGTCAAGAGATTTATTATTTGTTTCTAGCCTAGAATAGTTGATCGGTGAGATAGAAGATGGGATGAAGTGTACATACATTGTATCGGTGGTAATTAGCATACTGATAACATTAACTCATTGAATATCAACCATTAAAATTTAACACATCCTGAACCAATGCATGAACATTTTCCTTTAAATTGGGAAGGATATATGTGGGATTCAGGAATCCAACATCCAAATCTTAACGCTGACGTCACATGACCAGAAGGGGGCGTGGCACCCATATCCTCTAGAGACAAAGGGATGTTGTGTTAACACTGGTCGAAAATGGTCTCTTAACCCTTTTTGAGGATTTTAAACAATGGCCTTTTTTCTGCTGCTCTGTCGTTGTATCAAAGATCATAATAAATAACCTATTTGACTGTAATTATATTAGCTGTTCGGAAGTTACTATTGTTGTAGCGAGTAATTTTGTCATGCAACTTTGAATTTCGCACAAAAATCCTTAAAGATTAGCAAAAGTTTGACTGTGTCAAACGGTCATTAAAGTATGAAGTCAAACAAAGAACTCCCTTTGAACTGATATTACCTGAGTATCTTGTATTTTACAAGCACCCTTATTAGGGTGTATCCAGGTAACCGGATAACATTATGGGTTATAGCTTAGCACAGGTCCAGTGCCGCCAGAGATATAGCTTGTACCTAGTCAGGTGCTCTGCGTTTCACCTGTTGTCATAGCTACCGCCGAGGTCATATTTGGGGTCAGCGGAGACAAGCGGTGTAGACTACAGCTGTTTCCTCCAGTAATGCTCCGAAAAGGCAAATCTCTAACGCGACTATTTTACGCACCAAGGCTATATAACTAGCAAGTTTCGTATGTATACACGCATGTGTACATATATTATATAAAAACTGCTTATTATAGTTCGCTGCATTTGCCCTGCTTCTTTCATGCATTGTGAATGCTCTCTTTCAACCCATTGTCTATTGTCCCCTTTTGTCCTCGCAAGAGAAGTGCCTTAATGCATGTGGTTTCCAACTGAACTACCTACAATTAACCTAAATTTAGTATATCCGCATGTTGACATACACTTCAATGTAATCTAATAATACATGATACAGGTGAGGGATTCTATGTAATATAAGCAAACGTGTGGTTTTCTGGGCCATTCATTAATGGCTTTTTAAACAATAACTAGTTTCCAGTCATATCGAGATAGGGTATTGAGCAGGTAATCTATGTTACTATTTACACTATACAACCTGCTACTACCACAAGTGTATTGATTGTCTTGTGATGGGATGTGTCCACACCCAGTGTAAAGATGAGCTTACCGTCAATGAGCTAATTTAGCCTAAATTTAGGTGTACGTGTTACTACCCATTACTTTGATTGTTAATTGCCTCTGCCCGCTGGCAAACTGATGAATACTGTGTCTGTACCTGTGTTTCAAATTTACCTGTCTTTTAATGACGCTCTATTATCTGTCGACCGTGTTTTTTTGTACTTTCGCCAATCAGTCCTCGATTGTTCATAGACCGGTGTACACATTGAATCATTTCCCCCAAGATGTGTTTTGATCTTTGTCAAACTGTAACAGTTATTATCCGTAAATTGATTTTATGAATAAATCCCAATTTAGAGCATTAGCTTGAGCAATTACCAGAGCGGACTTCTAAGGTTGAAGTGGAAGCATTATAATTTAGATTTGAGTAAATACCTGTTAATATGGGAATTTCCCCAGGAAAGCCTAGATTCGTGAATAGATACTTCGCTGAACGGCGTCATCAATATCATGCCATGAGACTACAATATCCGAAATCTTAGTTGAATTTGGTTACACTGATATGGAATATACTCTACCTTTTGGCATATATCAAAACGTTAAAGATTTTGGGATTCATAAATTTCTCAGCCATACAAATACAGGTATTTCGGTTAAACAGCTTAAATCATGGATTCATTTGAAGAGAGCTTCGGGCGCAGAATCCGTGAACTCTTCTCAGTAGGCTTGATTGAGTGTTCACGCTTGCGTTTGCGTGGAAAATATCTGATATCATATCATACGAGGAGTGGTTCGTTTGCATTTGCAATATTCAGTTGCAGTTACCTTTCCCCAAGTACTCAGTTACTTCTAGCGATCAGTCACTGATGCAATTGCAGTTTCAATCGCAAACACAAACGTGAATACTATTTTAAACGCAAACGTGTGCGTAGAAAAGCTACCATTCTGCATATATCTACCTAGTCTTTCATTGAATTAGCCAACACGATTTGGCTCAATGGTGGAGGTCCCATGCTGGATGCGGGCCAGGTGATCCGATGTTTGCTCTGCTCAGTGCGATGTTGGCGAGTGAGACATGGGAATCTGGTCTCTTTTGTGTCAACGAGAGGACTATGAACATGGCACCCGTCCCTATCCTCATCATCCATCCCTTGTTGTTTGTCCTATAACTTCCTTATATAATCATATCGCTGTGTTCCGCAGACATCTTCAGGCCCATCATAACTTGTCGATCACCTCATCTTGCCTGTTGTATTCACTGTTCTTTTTTAAAGTTACTGGTAACAGATATTAACAGGATACTTCGAAAGAAGAAAATACTGGGAGTATTTCAGAAACAACTCGTTGCTAAGAAGTAACACATTTTTGTTATCAATTGGTAACGGTGAGGAATTAATCACTAAATTCGGTCACTTTGGTATAAATTCTTGACTGATTCTTCTTGAGCAAATACATAACTAAGAATATTGGGCTGGGGGGGGGGGGGGGGACGCATTAAAGCCTTCGAATATACCCATAGAACTTGAATAAACAATTGTGGTTGATACTCCAGCATAGAATTAATTTGGATTAGAGATAAGTAAGTACATTATAAGGACAACAGTAAGTTGCCATATATGATCTGATGATGTCATAAGAGGGTTTATAGGGACCAAATGCAATAGCTTATTTCTCTGCGAACTCTCCGAATCTACACAACATAAACCCACAGAGCTAGAGAGTTCTTTGATAAAACCAGCCTTTATATTTAAAAAAAGACGGCCAGGTGAGCTAAAATTGCCGCCCTCGACTTTCTCTGCGAGCGTCTTTACAAGGAATTATTTGTAACATTACTATAATTGCATTTCCCCTCATAATTATTCCTATCGAGAGGAGCGATTCTCTTGGCCAAGAAAAACTAAAATTGATCTTTTCAAGGTCTATTATGGTCTCTGGAACCATAATTATATGGTTGTATCCTATCGACCCAGAACAGTAAAATAGTTTGACTGGTCCCAGAATTGCATGTCTTCACAAAATTAGAAGGAACACCTTCATTTCCTTAAAAATAATATACGGTTCTGGAAAATGAGTTAAAAAACTACGCTACCACATCTATACTGTCATTTATCATTTGAGTTATGGGTTAATGGTTGTGTCCTCGAGCAATCTCATTACAAAGTTACGGTGTAACCTCCTTCAGTTACCTTGAACTTCGCCTTCATGAAACAGCCGCATATGAAAGTAGTATCTCTTCCCAGAAATGCCATTTCACATAGCTTGGCGTTGTACTATTGTGATTTCCTGGCGCTGCATTCGTAATATTCATTAGATTTCCTGGATCTGTGTCCTTTATAAAATATCATTATTAATCCCCGCTCTACTCGATATTGAATCAAAGGGGGTATCTTAGTTCTACTTGAAGAATTAGAAATCTCAATTACTTGTTTATTGTTGACTTTTTGATAAGATGTGTTACATTATACTGCCTTTTGACCCTCGGCGTTTGATTTGATAATATAAGATTTTACGTTTTATAAACCCATACAACATAAACTCGCTTTGAGGATAATATTTTCTTCGAGAATTTTATCGGTTCCCCATCATCTCCCACTTTACAATTGAATATTTATAAAATATTCTTGGAATTCATGCATGTACTGAATGTGTTCATCTGTCGAACTAAAATGACATATTAATGGCTCTATAGGGCCTTGTCCACTGAGCCGATTCTCATGCGATTCTCACGGAATTCATTGGAAAAGGGTCCTATGCGGCGCAAAATCTTATGAGAATCGGCTTAGTGGACCTTTGGCTTTATGATAAACGTCTCATATGCCTTTCTCAAGGGGAACACCTTGTTGAGAACCTTATTTTACACTTTACTTCTAATTTTGAGATAAAAAAGAAGATAAAGTAACTAAAGTAAATATCCTATGCGGTTTTCAGATAACATGTAACTAGGTTTAATTTGTTTTTCGAAACTACATGGACAACTTTATCTTATGATAACGTTAAACTAAATGGATAACGCAATACTTCAACATAATCGTTGGTTTTAGCTTAGTTAATTTCATTTGGTCAAGTATTGAATCCAGGCATAACAAGAACTCTTTATACAGTGAGCGACACGAGAGAATGAAATTCCTGTCTACGAGAAGCTATACGGTACATATTTGAACACTGAACTTTCATTCAATATTGTGCAGTTTGCGTCCAATACAATCAATACTATTGGGATTTTTTTCGATTGGAAGAACCTCGTCATTTGAGTGAAACTGTTCGCATCAAATTGATTACAAAATACTATCTAGTTTCCTGTTGTGCTATAAAGAGATAGCACATGTAATCAATACGGAAATTATCTAATGGCGCAAGTATACGACGATATATATGGTAGATATCGTGAGAAAAGACTTACCGGCACTTATGCTTCATGATAGCACCCATAAATAGAACGCCTACAACCACAAACACGGCTTGAAGAACCTCATGAGGTTAAAAATAACCAAACCTACACGCAGGGCTATAGTTACATGTTTAGTATTGATATTTATCTAGATGTTCTATGGTCGTTAGGGTTGGAACAATTGGTGACAATAATGTCTCAGTTATCATTTGAAAGTACTTCTTGTCATTAAACTTCCTTTCAAGTACTTATATCTAATCAGATTTTAGATACAACAGAGCTATCAATATGGATATATATGTACGTGTACTGGTAATTCTGGATAGAGGGAAGAGACCATATAAACCATATCTTATGGGACGAGAGTAAAATACATGCCTTGGTCTTGTGTATATTTACCGAATTTCTTTTTACCTTGACACCAGACAAGAGCTTTCGTATACAAACTGGAAGGACTTTAGTTGCAACAGTCGGGACTAAAACAATAGCCAGTGGAGTAAAGCTGCTTGTGTGCGTTCGAAATCAATCTTCCGTAACACCTTCTCTCAGTTCAGACCTGCTAGTTGATAGGCAGTGGAACAAGTTACTATGGACGGTTCCAACTCTTACCCAATTATTTCTTTCGATTCATTGAAAAACTGAATTATGAAGATTTAGGTACACAGATAATATAGATGTAGCCTGAATTTGTTACACTTTGAGTGTGGGACTACATTTGATAGAGAAATGTATGTCTACTATGTTTTCAAATTTAATTCTATATTTTCCCACGTTCGTGAATACTTTTCTCCATCAACCATGGTTTCACTCTAGTGAAAGCAATTTATTTGCATTTTGGTTCGCATTCATACCGTACATATTCTTTCAAGAGTAACCTTCCCACGATCTAGAAATTTATATTTAAGCCATTTATACTGGAAAATGTTATCATGTTCATTAACTCCCAATTTGGAGTTCCCACAACTTGCAC
The DNA here is from genome assembly GCA_942159475.1 of Sthenelais limicola. Classification (NCBI taxonomy): domain Eukaryota; kingdom Metazoa; phylum Annelida; class Polychaeta; order Phyllodocida; family Sigalionidae; genus Sthenelais; species Sthenelais limicola. The sequence goes on from OW804100.1 coordinate 43,901,488, forward strand.
TTTTGGGGACGATTTCAAAGAAATTCTTATGGTAGTTCTTTGCTGGTATGTATGTGGGTGGAAGGGGAAGAAATTGCAAATGAAAGAAAAGGTAAAAAGCAGTAAGTTTGTAGATCTACTGCAATCGCATTTTAACCTTTTAAACATCTATATTATGTACATTATACATGTGTATAGGTGCATGTCAGTATAATCAGTTTATATAAATTATCAATATACACAATGTGTATTGGCTTCCTTTCTCCCACCAATAGTGATAGAACTGCAAACCTACTTTTCCCACCTCGTTGAAAACGTAGTCCTTCTAAACGCCCCACTGGACGTTAATCTAGACTGAAGTCATTTCATGGTTTCTATAACCACATCGATGAATACACCTCTGGGGTCCCCCTGTGAGACATGGATGATTCCTGGTGTAGTAAATGGAGACCAACTGGAAGATACCAATGCAGTCCCTACTCCATTCTTTTCATATAATTTAGTGCCTATGGTTTTTCATGATGTTGCTGATGAACCCTTGGGGAGTTCTTAACACTAGATATTGCGTCTGTGTGCTTCCGTTAACTTTCAAGTTGTTTTTTTCTTTTTGTATCAATTTGTGCAGAGTATAATATTAATTCTATGTTGAGTGGGGTTCAGCCCAAGAACAGAAGGGACAGGAGTGGGTGCTGAGTTTTTGGTTTGAGTTTATTGGGGTCCGACGTTTCGGGCTAACATTTGCCCTTTATCAAGGATATGATATTAATTGTTAAAACTTCGGTCTTTTGCTGGGGCACTGCCCGAACTGTATACGTTACAAGATATTCGCTTAACACAGCACCTACAATTCAGTTAGGCCAATGGTAGATACCCGTGGGAGAGGAGAAAGAAGATGGGCGTGAATTAGCATCCAATTCAATTATTAGAAAAACAAAAAAATGGCCAACTCTCCTTAAGAAATGCCTGGATCCATCTCTCGTATTTAGATCTATTTTATACATGTCTTGGTATATTTTTTTCGGATGAGAGTGAGACATGCACCACAATTCATATATTGTGAATAGGCGTCCACCTGTTTAGTTCGAGTAGTCTGTAAGAACGCAGTCACGAAGCACAGAAATTCGTGTATGTGCGAACGTGTCGCATTTCTCATGCACATGTGCGTATATGTTGCAACGTTGTTTTTTTTCGGGCGAGCTTTATGTATAGACGTTAAGGTCTTACTTGTTTGATCCTTGTCGATGCGCATTAACAAATATAGTATTAAAGAAATAACCTATATTTATTTTGGTCCTAAATGCACTGATGAAAACCATTTATGATTACATTCTGCCAACCATTAAATCTAGTATATTCCATTTAAACCTTTGGAAGGATCCTCCAGGATCGAGTGAAAAGCGGGTTATGCACTGTCGTACCTGATCCCCACAGAACTAGGATGGCCAAGGTCACCTTATATGTACTTCCTGGAAAAATAAAATAATAAAAAAAGTAAATGAAGCTCAAGTCTATAACCTTGTAGTGTGTTTGGATCAATACTCGCCAATCCATGCATACTAGTATTGTATTTCCCACTTGGCATCTACTGTACTAGTCCATTCAGGATCATCATAGAGCAATTCTTTACCCAGACTGTATGCACTGATATTAATCTAGTTGCACAGCTTGAAATCAGGTACCATGAAACGCCTACTAACAATAGCCCTTATGTGTATACCAACATACGTATAAGGGTGACACTTTGGTAAATAGTGGTGCATGTTGCTGTCAGTATTTTCCCATTATATACGTATTAATTCTCAGATATTTCCAATAATGGGTATGTGTCGGTTTGCAAAACTGCACTTTCGTTTGATTTGTTATTTTCTCTGAAAGAATTATTATTTATAAGTGCATAACCTTATGGACATTGTCCTTATAGTTTGTGTTGCCGTACCTAACTTGAAAGAGATCATAAACCAGCAATGTCTTTGTTTTGTGATCCCTCACCGTGTTTACCAGCACAGAATGCATGTAGTGCCCTCTGTCCCTTTCCCTGGCCTCGTATACTTCCTGTGTTTTATGCACTTCAGTATTGTATTATTGATCATGGCAAATGTTTACTCCACTCGCCCGGTCATATCTATTGCCATACTGGAGATTGTGAACTTGATCTGTCCCTTCTCTATATATATTTACTTCCTTACTTAATGCCCTTCACTCCCTCAAGGCAAGCATGTACGTGCAGTAGACATCAACCTTTACCTTAGCTCAGTACCACATATAAAACTAACATATTTGTATCTGTACTTTCAGCTGCTGAAGTCGTGGGTGCCCTCTGTCGGGCATCATGAAGGGCCACAAGACAGAAGCAGGGTCGGGGGTGGTGGATAACCTCGCCTCCCTACACACCCTCGATGAAGATTCACTATTGGATGAGATCAGAATTCGCTACCATAGTGATATCATATACGTAAGTTGACGAGTTCATGTTATATAGCGCTTTGTGTTTTACACAGCCAATTTGGCTTTCTTCCTTTCTTTTTTTTTGATCTTGGCTCGTCTTCAACTATAGCTTGTCTTCTTCCTGGCGGCGTATCTCGCCATCTTTTGTATAAGATGTTTCAGTTTGATACCATCAATCTCCTGTCACCTTCCCTATAGGCACCGGCATTTTTATACATTGAACATGATTGAAGACATGATACTTCAAATACATTCTTTGTTTCAATATGAGACACTTAGGGAATAAGTAAGAGAACTGTTGGATAGTTTGAGTTTTGAATCCAGGGCCCTTGAATTACAATACAAGCCTGCATCATAAACCCAACTGAACTCCATTTCCTTTTAACCCTTATGACCTGTCATATCTAGGATGGTCCAAATTACTGTTACTATTGAAGCACTTGCCAGTTCGTTTGCCTCTGTTCTAGATTTGATCTCCATCTCGTTTCATTTTCCGTGTTTTAATGTTATCAATTCCACTTTCAGACATACATAGGAGACATTTTACTGGCAGTCAACCCTTACAAAAGAATCCTTATCTATGGCAATGATGTAAGTATTGTGAATTAAGCGTTTTTAATGTCAATAAAACAAAAACTACTCCTGACAATGATAGTGAGGTGTAAGAAATGTCTTAGTATGGAAGCCGGGCACACAACGTAGGGAATGCCAAACAAGGGAGATGTGGCACATTCTGATCCATCATTTACCAGTGGAACCAGTTGTGCAGTAGAGTAGAGCTCCTGTAGCATTGATCGTTGATTGATATCCCTTGTAGATGCAATGTCTCATGAAATTCCTAGGTTTTCTCACAAGTGATTGACCTTCTGAGTTGTATGTATGTACATGGGTAACTTAATAGTTGTGTAGAATACCACAAAACGGCTACGAACCTTGCCCTAAAAACTTAGAGGTAGTAATATTCAAGTGAGAAAGTTCGGCATATGAAAGGATTTATCACTATAATGCAAAGCATAAAAACTTGGGTTCATTCGAGTTTGACATTTTGATTTCATGGAGGTAAAGCTTAGGTGATTTCCACTTGCACGCCATGTATCTATTTATCCTTTTAGCTTGTTGGTAGAACATGGTTATATTCGCGTGTCTGCTACATCTAATTCGTTTAAGTACTGATAACCCACTCTGTCGCTTTTGCTGACAGACCATGTTTCCCGATATGAGCACTTCTCTCTATGAGGGACTGATTGGGTGACTGATAAGTGCGAAACTGTATCAGTCATGTTCGCGCGAGTTATTTAATGATGTGTTAACTATTTTAAAGATTTGTGGGCGAATATGTACAAGATTTATTGTTTGAAACAAGTTATCATTTAAGTGGACCAACACTGTGACTATTACAATTTATTGAGTAGCCACTGCTACTGCTGCATTCGCATATATGTGCGATACATTGATTTGTGTTGGCTGTTTATTTACAAAATACTGTGCTACCTTCGACTGATAAGAAGTTGCTGACCTAGCAAGTGTTTGATATTCTGCATAAAATGGGAGCTTATCTTTGTTATCTTTCTCATGTTTCTGGGCACTGGTTGGAAGAACTGCTATATATACAGCAGAAACCACACATCCCTTATGTCGAAGGAAACAAAAACGAAAACACAATACTAATAAATCTAATTATAGGCAAACTACCTTATTATGCCTTTCAGCATCTAAATCGTTACTCTGACATCAAGATAAGGGCTGAGTTACCACCACATCTCTTTGCCATCTCGGACGCTGCCTACCAAGCAATGCGCCGCTCTGGAGTAAGCCAATGTTGTGTTGTGAGCGGGGAATCGGGCTCAGGTGAGTGGATCATTACTGGCTCAAGCCATAATCAATCAGTTCAATAGAGGACTTGTATTATGTATTGGTAAAGTCTGCAATAGGGACGGCTTATGTGATCAATTGAAGTCCTTATTGGCGTGGTATCAATTATTAATTTAAGGTATTCGCGGTAATTGGAGCGTCGATCATTCATACGGAGCAGATGATATCAAGATATAACCGTCATTGTATGTCTAATCTTGTATAACATTAATATCTATACTAGTAATTGGTATTTGAACGTTATGGGAAGTGTTATGACAAACTTGGCATCTAAAACCAGAGCGACATAAGGGCAATTCCTCCATCCATATTCTTAAGTTACCCAGTTTGGGGATCTTTACTATTTTATTTTCTATAGTGGAGAAATAAATCCACTGCTCTTCTATTCTCCCTTTAGGCATTTTACGATACCTTCCATCAGGTTTTATTGTTTGAAACACAACATAGCGACATGCGCTTGGTGTGATATGGATATAGCCATCAAGCTATCAACATTCTCTTGAATATTTAGACTTTATATATTCCGAATATTCAGACTTGTTGACATTAATGGCGTATGATATGATTATAATAGTTTGTTTTACGATAGGACTTAGGTACTCTACATTTGTTCAATGATGAACGGAGAAAGTTGAATATATTACATAATATTCATATTTACAAATAAAAAAACGCGTCCTCACTAAATGGGTCGTAGCACCGCGAGACAAAAGCCGTTTTTATCATTTCACACTACGATGATCCCATCTGTCTCAACATTTATGATGAAAATTGGTAAAACAAAACCAATGGAATTTAAATGCACCCTAGTTGAATAAATATAACTTATTTTTAAGAATAATATCTAGGATCAGAATATATTAAGTTTTACTACTTAATATCATAATGTAACACGCATTCCTCGCCAATAGTAACTTTTTTTTTCAAAACGCAAAGCACGAGTAGTCATACATATATTCTATGCATACCACTGTGAAAGCGAGAACTATCGTATATGTACGATATATGGCGCGGATTTCCCCTATGCTCTTCCTCCCTATACTACTAAATAACCTGAAGGGATCGTGACCAGAATGTCATCTTTTACACGAGAGGTTGGGGAGGCTTAATTACAGCTATTTCACGCCATTCTCCACCCTTCCTTGTAGGAATCTCTTGTTTGTTTTGATTCCCGTATTTATTTCTGGTTAGTAACAGATGGTGGTTCTAATTGTTTTCGACTCGCTCTGGCGATCTGAGGTATTCAGATTGAATAAATTATTTCCTGCATAACCCGATGGTGCTTCTAAAATCTGTTTCTAGGGCGAAAGGATCGCTTTAGAAGGGATAATAGATACATGTATACGTATAAGTTAGGAGGGCATATTGACCCTGACTTCGGTGTGAAAATGCATCCCACATCCGTCGGCGTGTTGTTCGATGTTTTGTCCCCTTTATGAATATATAGAATATATAGTACACCAACTTAGTTTCAGATGTAACAGTAAGGACAATGAAAAAGTCAGAAAAAATCATCGATAGGAAGAGATTTATGATAACTCCGGATATGTGTTGTGTAGGCAGCTGTGTATCGAACGCATATATACCTGCAAATGCAAACCGCACATTATATTGAATACACAATTACACAAACCGTATACGTACGTGTATATGTATGAGTTGTTGCATATGCATATGGATTGGGTGGATTGAACTCGATGTACTTTGACAGTCCATTGTGTTTCCATTCTCTAGAATACACCGTGCATAGGGTTATATGACTTGATTGTAACTTTAATGTATCAAAAATACCCACCAGGGTCGTGTAATGTTTCCTATTACTAATGGATGACACGGGGTTTACCTTATTGATGCGCTATCTTATTAATCATTTATTCGTGTTTAATGGTATTTATCTATTTATTCTCATTGTGAATGAGCGGTCCGTGGTAATGTATCATATTTAGGCCTGATGACGGATAATCCAGCCTGGTCTGGTCACGACAGGAGAATTATTGCCCACTCAAAGATTACATCCATGAATATCTGATTAAAGGAGATGATGTACCAACTAGGCACCCTTCTGTGTGAGATGCTAACTAAGTTTAATGAATTTCTTTTTCAAAATTGGAGTTGAAGATATCATCTCCACGATGTCGTCTGTGTACAAACCTATTCATCCTCCATAGGGCCCTGCTATGTATAGCTAACCTAGTCCTTTTGTGCAAAAATAAGTTAGTTAGTCAGACCCTTCTGCTTCAATACAAGATCAATTATTAATTCATCAATCGATATTAGGGATCATTTGGTACATATATTGGGGAGGGGTGCGCCTAATTTATGACCGAAAATCATTCTGTGGTATATTGCTTATTGTCCTTATTCGTGATCGAATTGTTTTTATAATACATCCTTAGACTGGGACATGACTGAACTCACAAACTCGTAAAGTTCATCTGTCCTCGAATTAGAACGTCACAAAGACTGCGTTTTTTCTTGTTTATTGACAGTGGGAAATTCACTGGGTTGGCAAACATTTTTTTTCTAAATGATAACACAGCTGGACCTACTAACCCGGCGTCAACCCTACTTCCTCATTCCTCTCACCATCTCTTAGGGTAAACTTCAATCCATTCTATAGCCAATATAGCCGTAGCATCAGCCCTATACCTTGCTATTAGTTTACGTACTTGATTGGGTTGTATCCGGGGTTGTATGTACAACTATATCCAGTATATACGAATGAAGTCTACAAAAACTCTCGAATCATTTGGCCTTTGTTTTTCTAAGGACAACGACTTTCATGTTGGTCCCAAAGCTTTACACATTTCGGAGCTATTATAGAAGTCAATGCTATTGGTGTTAGTTCAAATATTCCACCCTCGTTTGATCTCTTCCCTCATTGCTGCTGATCAGGAGTGAGATTCCGTGATGGGGTCACCCGTCACAGTCTGCTGAATCTGGCTGAGTGGATATCCTATTCACACGATTCAGTCAGTGTCAGGGTATATTATCCGGGCAAATATAGACAGGTAGACAGCTGCATTTTGTTTATCTTTCAAATTATGCTTTTTTCTGTCCTATGAGTCTTTGTGTATTTACAATTATAACTATAATCCTTTATCTTAAGCTGATATGGAGCAAATACTGGGTTATTTGGGGATTCGGGGTGGCTGAGCATTCTAAAACAAAGGCAGAAGTTGCCCCCCCCCCCCATATAGTTCATTATTCATCATTGTAATGACAAAAAGGAATAAATAATTGATAATGATGAAGTGTTGGCGTTGGACCCAGAGGCATTAAATGTTGCGGGTTTAAACCCTAGTGTGGCTGCAGTTTCACCTCCTCCCCCGCCAGGCCTTAGGGGAAGGTCAGCTGTATGAGCTGACTTAAGTCCTGGTGAAACAATGTTTAAAATATAGTTTGTTTCTATGTAATATATTAATTTTGTTTAAATGTTTCATATTATATAGTTCATAATATAGGATGTTCTTTTAACGTTACCAAGAGTATCCTTTGGAAACTTGAATATGAAACGACCCGGGGAATTCCCATTCGTTTTAATACAAAACAAAAGGGGGTGAAAGGAAGGATATGGTATGCATGCAAAGGTTCCCCCAAACCCAGTTTGTGATTGGTATAAACAAGACGATAAGGAATGCTTATGGGAATTTCCTCTGACTATCACGATGCCTGTGTGTACTATTGGCTCTCATTATGTCCGGTCTGTACAGTAAATATATATAGACTGTGACTAAAGAGAGGGACGTCTAGAGATGCCATTCAATGACTCGCATAAATGTTATATCAATTTATCATGACTTATGATCAGTCACCACAAAATACCTAATTAATCCATCAACATATGTTCTCATCATTTCACCAGCCAGAAGACTCCATGGAATGATTTAGTACTCTTCGAAATCTAACCTCTTAATATTTTTTAGAGGGTATTGTGGGTGGATATTCTGGATATGGGTCTAAATTTTAGATATGGGTCTAGAATTGGGGTATGAGTCTAGATTTGGGATATGGGTCTAGATTTGGCTAAATAATAAATAGGTTAAATAAAGCTAGACCTTCAGCCGTCACTTCTTCAAGTGAGTGCATACCTCGTGATGTTATTAATCGTAGTCATAGAAACCAGCTTGTTGTTAGCTCAAGATTTTGAACCACTATTTCTTATTTTGCTTCCGTTGTCATGACAATACTATTGTTAATGACTCTTAGTTCCATGCACTTAGTTCCATGCATGCAACAGAATACTTGGGGATTTTTTTTATATAGAGAAGGCAGGGTTCTTAAGAATGTGTTGTACCTTCGGATGAATCATCTTGCAAGATCGGCCGAGTCATACGACAACACCCTACAAACCGCATCGGACTATATTTGAGACGTCGATCATCAGAGCACACGAATACAACTAGCTAGCCCGTTCGATTACGGGATTCCAGTCGTTTCACAGCAATTAGTCTTGGTCGTCAAAATTTGTAGACTTTTTGGAAATCTTGATATATTTTTCTCTCAAAGTTTCATGTTTTTTGTTACAAGAGATTTTCCCTCGTCTAATAGATACCTAAATACCTTGAGAGACTCGTGATTAATTTCTATATTGTGTGAAATTATAATATGAACGTGGTTCCTATAATTATGGTCTCAGTGTTCCTAACTCCACTGCCACCTTGCACGTAGCAATCCTCTGCACACACCTTCAAATATGAAATGGTTCAATTATTCAATTACTCTCACCACTCCTTAGCTACTAGACTCCCTTTACCCTACACCACACCTCTGCCGCATTCCTATCTTTTGTAATTTATTTCCTCTTTTGCCCGATTTTTGGACACCGACTGATCTTGTCTAACATCCTACCTGTGGTGTGGCTCTTCAATGAAAATCTAAAATTCTATCAAATGTGTGCTTAGATACATTAATCGGGTTCATGTGTTACCTATTTGTATGCAGCAAAAAAAGAATCTTCTCTCGTAATTGTTTGGTCACAATAAATGACCTCTGCTTTCCGGAGATAAATAACTATCGCCGTCCAAACATGCGCAGTTATCCCATGGGAAAGGAAAAAAAGTGACCTCATTAAATGAACAGTCAATGACTTAACAGTTTTCACACTTTTCAATTATTCGACTCAAATAATTCATGTTGAATTTTAAATATTAGGCAATTACACCCCGTACATTCACACTAGTAATTACATCTTTTAATAAACTTTTCCTATTTCTTTGCCCCAAAATGACCCTTATTCTGGAAATAATTTTATCGCCGCGTTTTATTATTTTGAATGTGAGTAACATGTTCCAAAGTATACTTGTAATGCATGGGTATAACCGGTACGACCACATTTGAGTGGAGAATGCCATTTCACATACTATCCGAAGTTTCATAACAGTCTCCTAATTGAATGTAAGACATGTTTACATGTAGCCAGGCGATATAACACTCATTGTGACAACCTCAGAATATACACTTCTGCAAACAGACGGTTGATATGTAAAATATTGCATTTTGAAAGTGTTTTTCAAGTAACAGATGTACAATTGGATTGTTCACATACGTTGAAAAAAACCGTCCCAGGTGCGTACTTTGAATTGGAATAGGCGTCTGAGAGTTTTATGGACCATATTAGACAACCTTACATGCTATGGTCCTTTTCCACCTTCCATCTTTTCTCAAAGTGGTGAATATAATACTGTATTTCAATTGGTTTTTAAAGTCCCTTTTTGTGATATTAATTTTTCATATTACCAGACGATTAAGATTTTGGTGCTTTAAGTAACTGACTATATAGTCTATACATTGGGAATGAGTTCTGTCCTACCCATTTTACTGATCATTCCTTTCCATGTTTCCGAGTATTATATGTTTACTCCGGATAAAGACCAGTCTCTCTGAACAGCTATATTTATAAGTATTTGCCTGGAGAAAATAAGTTCAAACCTTTGTCACATTCAAGGAAGAATTTCGATTTTCTGGGGACAAGTCTTAGCTTCATTGAATAATATTGCGGAAGTTAAGAAGACGGATATCCGAGTTAAGTATTTTGGGAGTCTATCTCGTTAGAATATTTCCTGTAAACTCTTTTGGAGACGTGCCAGGCACATTGTCGTACCGATATGACTTCTAGGAATTTAGTCCTAGAACGTACACCTGTCCTTCTTACGTCGATAGTCGGATCGCTCAGACAGATTACATCATCTTGGATTTATAATTATACCACCTTCACCCCTGAAGAAGAGAGCAAAGCTCTCGAAACGTTGGGTATTAATAAAAGGAACATCTAAAATTCCAAATCGTCATTCTTCCAAAGTCTACCGAACATTCACGTGGCCCCTCTACTTCACCAGTTAGTAGTGAAAACTCCCCATTCTATTTATAATTATAATTTTCATACGAATCCCTGTTACCTAAATTTCCATACTTTGCTGTGTTGTCGCGTATTTCATCTGCTTCTTGTGCCGAGATAACAATCACTAGTTCTTAATAAAATAGTTTTTGATTCGTCCTGAAACCATTAAATTTATTGGTCAATAATGCAGGTGCACCAGACACTGGATGGGATGAGATTGTGTACGGGGGGAAATGGAATTTAAAAAAAACAAACACCCAGAAGTAAAATAAGATCCATTGCCCTGAGCGCAAATGAGTCATTTCGGAGAGAAAATCCATATCCCGAGCTGCAATTACATTAATACGAATTGAAATAGAATATCAGAATTAGTGTGGCTTAAGAGATGCATACAATACTCTTGACCTTATGAGGTGGCCATGACCTTGTATTCGAGTTCGGGGGATATATTTGTGGTATGTGCTGACCTCCGTGTTTAAACCTTTTCCGTCCGGTTTAAACAATTTGATCGGAAATCATTAACTCTCGCTTTCGTTTCAGTGATTCCCCACGAATTTTCTTTATCCTGCTTATAATTCGTATACGTGCATCAGGACTATCTGTCGACCGGTCTCAAATTGGAAAAAAAAAAGATTTTTTGTGTCACATGCGTAAAATTCACGTTACGTTATTTATCCATAACACATGTTAACATCAGAGCTATGTATAGCTCTGTTAATACTAATTAAATGATAGTTGGTATATATATATATAATCAATTGGGTTTAATATCAATAACTACTTTCTCTTTCTCAACCAAGGAGGTTGGCTATCTTCTTACAACAATGCGTATAAGTGGAGATTCAACAAACTCACTCTATTGATTAAAGAAAAATCTCCATCTGTACTTAAATGAAGTATCATGCTTTCTATGTTAGCACCACCTATCTCACGTGAACAGGGTAAGATAGAGGTACAGATATCTTGTTATCTTTTCCCCGGGAAGGTCAATAATCTAAGCTAACCACGTCTTCTTTTTAATTCTCTATGGATATCTATGGTGTAAAGGGAAAGATAAAGAAAACCAGAAAAGAGGAAACGGAAGAATAGAAAGAAGAACGAAAATACCCCCTTATCCAACCCCCAACCTCAGAAGTCTTGGGAAATCGTTACCTCGTTATAGCTGCTATAATTTCTATTATTGGAATATCCATGATGAGATATCCATGGTTATTTTGAGTTATCCAGAAAAGGAAACATGATTATTATGGTATATATATATATATATATGTATACCATTGTTTGCGTGTGTCCTCACTTTATCCCATTTCACAGACATGTGCATCAATTAGCGTAGCCGTCACAATAAGCTGACTTGGATGATAAAAGCCTGCATGGGTACTTGGGAACCACACGTATGGTTGATCTTCTCATGTTATTTCAATTACCCTATTTGGCCATTGTTTCCCTGTGGTTAAAATTGGCAGATCTATTAAATGCACTGAACAAAGGTATACACCTGAACCACCACAAACCTATAGTTATAGAACTTAGAAGTGGCGAATAGAAATAGCTTGGCCAAGAATATACAGTGGGAAGTCGACCTGGCCTCAACTGGAGAGGAACAACTCCCTAGTGGACGTCACCTTCTGGTGAAAACTTGGCCTGCCCTTTAACTCTGTGTCAGCAAAGTGGGAGGGAGAAAAGAAATATTGGGATTTCCTGGTGCGTTGAGAACGGAAGAGACAAAGGGTTATCTATGAATGCAGGCTCTCTCCCCGCCTGGCACGTATACAAAGAAACTAGTGGTGTGATGTTCCGCGAAATTATTTTTGGTGCAGCGATTTGTTCCCAAGGAGGTTTTTTCATCTGCATGATGCCTCTTAATAGACATCCTAGGTAATTCTATGATATGATAGACCTTTGATTTATATTGTTCCTTTTAATATTATTATCCATTACATGGACTTAATTAGCTTTGTCAAATGGAAATATTTTGTGACAAGTACTACCTCATCAAACAGGAAATAGTATTTCAGACCAAATAATTTCTTGGTCTTTAATTTGTTCCTGCAAAATTGATTTTCCAAAGTCAACCCAAATTTAATTCTTTGGATCACGATTTTTCATTGGCAATGTAACGGGATCGCATACCTTCTACATTACTATACCTGAAGCATTAACTTTGTTGAAAATAATTTGCAATGATCTACTTATGATCTACTTCTAATTACTTAATGAGGTTAGGACTCCATGGACTGCACTGCTCACCATTACGTTTAATTGTGTGAACATATAGGGCTTGGCTTGTTTGCTCCTCTCTCTCCAACCTTGACCTTTTATTCGCATCTTTTTTTCCCTCACACTCTCACGTACGTGAGTGTAAATAACATGCTCAGGACATTTAGAAGTTGGATTTGCCTTGTATTCACTCCTGAAACATATTAAAGTGTTCGTTACTTTAAAGATTGGTAAGAAATAGTTAAAGGTTTTGCTTTTGTTATTATATGGTGCATAGGTATGTATGGTGCGAAGTTTTTCTTGCACGGCTGTACCACGTTGATTGACATAGAAACATTATAATTGACATGATTTACAAATCACCTCCGACTATATGACGCATTAATGAAATCTAAGCTTGGGAGCCAAAAGTCCTTTGTCCTCAAAATTTTTGTACCATAAAAACGCCCACTTTCACAACAACAAACAAAGGCTTCTATATATACCTCATCATTTGAACTTGGCCTGGTATCAATATTTTTAACCCGTCATTATTATTAGTATAACGTCCAGCAGGACCGTTTCATGAGCAGTGCTCAACGGATCCTGAGCTCTCGGCGACGATTACGAAATAAAAACATTGTGATTTATGGCCTCTTTTAGTGAAGCGATTTCAATGGACCCGTTTCAAGTGATGTCCATCTGTCTGGCCAAGTGATTGGGCTAGGTAGAACTTGTATAACCTTGGTGCGAGGTCCTGTGTGTATATATGGCATACGTTCTCTACCATATGTCTCCGAATTCGTTGGTTTATAATATTATTATATATTGACGATTCGAGCTCTGTCTTCTGTGAGCCTTCTACCTAAGTCTGCATCGCAATTGAGTTCATGGCATGTCTCTCTCACTTTCCCCGAGACACCTATGAAGATGTGAAACCAAGGCTTTGATTCGGTACCTTGCTTGAAAAATAAAACTTGATATCTATGGTCCAGAATATCAGCCCTCCATTTTGAACATAAACACTAAAGGGATCCTGCGCCTTTTTCCTTTTTATTACGGATTAATGTAAATTAAATAGAGCCATTAATTGCAATAAAAAATAAGATATTTGCCACATACTCATTTCTTACAATATCAATTTTGTAATGTTATGATGTGGTGTGGACTGATCGACTGTTGAAATCGACTTTCTCATTGAAAGCTGTACTTTACTTGTTCATGCTCTTATCTCACTTGGAGTGGTTAAATGTTATGTAGCATACTTTTAGATACTTTAAACTAATATTTCGCACACACAGATATTTTTGTTTTGTTTTGATTAAGAATGTCATTGGGTTTTTTTTCTATGTATAACACGTTCCGTGTAATTTACTCCACGTGCCGGAACAATTTCATGATTGACTGATTTCGTCTAGAAAAAAGTTGTTTGACTCCCAACACATGCAATACCGAATTTATATCCCTGGATGTCTAGAGATTGTTGTTTTTCATGCAGTACACGTGTTGATGGTGTGCACATGTGAGGTTTCATATCCATACCTGAAGTAATCGGCCTTCTGACGTCTAGTCTCATTTAATTAAGGTCACATTCCATATGCCTTGATCACCACTGGTAGCATATTGTTTAGATCGAGATGTCAAATTAGGAACGTAATATATATTACATATGAGTTTCCCTGATAAAGGCCACCGTACAAATCATACAGGCAGAAGGTTGGACGGAATAAGACATATACATAAATATCTAAAGGACTTCTTCTTTAAATATCATTATCCCACATATTCATATATGCAAGTATGTATGTGGACAATTCTAACGTTGGGGAGACTTTACCCCAAGTTTAGCAATTCATTAAAAGTTCTTGAAATGCAGTTTAATTTATATGGTACATAGGTATGGTAGCCCTGGGTACATCCTGCAAATTTGGGAACGATATTCCCATTAAGAAAATAGTGGACTGCTAACAAATAACACTGGAATTCCCATAGGGGAAAGATTATTAATATTGAGCTATTAATTATTAGGATTTAAGTAGTATTGTCCGCCTCACTCAATAAGAAAGTAATTCTGCTTCTTCCAGCTTTCAAAAGAGCGTGTCATAATTGAGTGGGAAAGGTATTATAGCACCCCGCCCCACACCAGACAGTCTGTTCATGTGGGTATGAGTGTGGTATATCCCTTTGAGTAAATATATACACAATTCTGAATATATACTGCATAATATATGCTTAATATATGCTGTTGCATAATGTATTTCTCATACAATGCGAACTATATTGCTATACATATTTTCGATTTTTGACTTCTTCATACCGTTTCCGTCTAGGAATCTTGTGTAGGATTTACGGATTTCGAGTCATAAATGTTATAAATGTTATAAATGTCATATTTCGGTATGGTAGGATGATATGAGACATGGCAAGAGATGAAGGGAGAGGGGTAGCATCATATGAGTCACACTAGAGTGCTTCAGGTGAAAGGGATTTTTCCTTCATTCTTTTTTATCTTTGACGGTCATGAGGGCGTATCCTTCTAAGATTCGTGTTTGTTCGCCTACTACGTCTGGTTATTCTTGTTTACTGGAATATGTCTGGAGCGTTAAAGAACAGAAAAAGAGATTATTTTTGTGAGGTGAAGAATTCTATTTTGTGAAGATATAATGCGGATTATCTTCACGAAGGAAACGTAGATCTAGCTAGACTTAATGCTAATTATTCTACCCAGGAGACCAAATATCATGCATATGTTTCCGTTTAATTTTAACTTCATAATATTGCAAATCCACACACGAAAAAGAAATCAGGGAAACTGAATGTTGCATCCCATGCTCATTTTAGTAAAAAGCAATATTCGTGTGTGGCCCATATACCTTTCCTCCACCATCTCCTATCGATTCGACAATCCATTGATTTTTTTTCGGGGATAGATAATACTAAGATACAATTAACGAAGGAAATAGGTTCACTGAGTACAGATATTCTAGAGAATAGCAATAGTAGTGATTATCTTATAGTCAGGGATCTCCTTATTGATTCACCCTGGGAAACCCCTGTTGATGCATTGTGTCTATACATACAGTGAGCTCAACCTGACTCAGAAATCTCCCCGGGGTGATCCTCAGCAACCCGATCTTCATTCAAGCTAGAAAAGCCTCGTGATATTAGCTCCCTATTGCTCGATGACTTTCCTGTAATAGGTTTTTCCAGATGAATTGATCTGTTCCAGATTGCAAATTGATGCCCTGGCGTGAAGTGGTGAACTTCCTTTTGTGGACTTGATTTTCATCTTGATATCTTTTGATATGTTTGGAGGGTTGTAGGGATGTGGTTGGCAGTCAGCCACGAATTAAAATCTCACTTAAACTGAAAACTGACCTCAATCACACACAAGTACATTAACTTTAATATATATATAATATCTCCTCTGTGCGTATTTTATTAAGTGTCTCACCATACACCGTAACATACGTTATTGTATTAATCGTAAGTCCATGCAGTTGCTCAGGATATAAAGACTGAATTTAATCCCAGTTCGAAAGACGACACAAAATGGTTTCATTGTAAAATTCAATTAGATATCTCTGCTAAAAACATTGATGTTCGATTGATCAAAATGTTAAGTTAATGTGCATCTCAAATTCTGTAAGGATATTACTAAGAACATGCTTGGGACATTTGTTACTTGTAAAATAATTGACTTGAACAATATTTGTAAAATTGTTTGATAAAGAGTGTTCAAGGGCTCGACCAATACGGACATACCGTCACTTTTTAATTTTTTAATAAAAAAAAATGTTTTAAGCGATTTGTGATCTGGTTGTAAGTCTGTCGTATTAACCTCTCCGTTATTCTTTAAGTTCAGAATTGGAGAACTACAGGAAAGGGTACCAACAGGTGGCACCACTAAATGGGTGTGATTCTATTTTAATGGCTCACATATAATATATTTTGCAAAAATTTGCATATTTTCCATCTAGTTTAGAGAAAGTTTTCGAGACCTGTATAATCACGTATGTGGTCACCGTTGACTTTAACCATTTCTTAGCATCAATTACTACCATTCAATCAGTTGTGCAATACTTTTCTCCTTGTAGGTAAAACGGAGAGTACCAAGTTGATGGTCCAGCACATCGCCCATCTGTGCAAACATGTCAATGGTCACCTACATGACAGAATCATACAGGTCAGCTGAACATCCATCTCCTAGTATTAGAAATATTCTTTTAAGAAGTTGTATTCTTAAATAAGTATTTTTCTCATACGAATAAAACACTTGTCATTCTACTGTGTATTAAGAAGCGAATGTTGGCTTTGGCACGTGAAGGAATAAACCAGTTCGCGTCCTTTGACGTGCTTTTTGTACTTTTGTAATCATATCCATCGCGCGTGATGTTTTGGTATACGAGCAATTATGTGTGACAGTTAGAATTTCATATATATCGTTGCGAAAGATCTTATTTTTTCTTCACGTTTCCCAAATGTGAAGCTCACGCCTGTTCGATTATTTATAATCCATCTGAGTTTTCTCAGCTAACATCAAGTCACGAATCGATAGGCATAAATGTGATCAAATCAACATTCATTAATTTTATGGCAGAAATTGTCTTGATTTTCTTGATCATTTGGAATCCATACCTACTTTGATGACATTACCTCCTCTCGTTTACCAAGGTGAATCCTCTACTGGAAGCATTCGGAAATGCACAAACTATGATGAATAATAATTCCAGTCGTTTTGGCAAATATATTGAACTGAGCTTCGCACACGATGGGCGAATTATGGGCGGTAAGAGTTCCTTTTATATTTCATCATCAATGATACTAATTCACCTTCAGAGTATATTCCTCTATCGATGAATAGCTGTAAAATATGATATTATTCCCTTCTTTAGTAGGGTTTGTCAGTATGACAAGTTGTTTTGGTATATTGTCATACGTTTAGAGGTGAGATAATTTTGAAGGTGAGATAATTAGATCTACGTGAATCATTAATTTAATATATTAAGAAATTCCGATTATCTTCCAGCCCGTATATCCGAGTATTTATTAGAGAAGTCCCGTGTCGTGTCCCAAGGTCCTGGAGAGAAAAACTTCCACGTATTTTACTATATATTTGCCGGCTTGACATCTGAACAACTCAAGATAAACCTGCTAAATATGCCCGAGGATCATCGGTAATACCACTTATAACAACCTTTAATATCTTGTTTTTGTTCACTCCAACCAACCTTTCTTGAACGCCTTAGATACTACTCTCTCGTATGTGTCAAGTTCTTGGGATCTGGGACTGTAAATGTCTGTTTCTATCACAGAAGGACTGTCTTCACTCCTACTTCCACAGTTGTACTGCAAATTTCAATTGGATCTTGACAGCACTTCTCTGAAATTGTTGTCACGATAGTGCTGTTTTTGTACTGCCAACGGTAGTTTTCTACTGTGGTATTTTCTAACTTACCTCACTTATATCGATTATGGACGAACAGTCCAATTTCATGAATTCGTCGATGCTTTTTAACAAAACAATTTGAAGTGTTAATGGACAGCTTTAGCAATTTTTACTAATTTCTTTTGGTGATTCTTTTCCAATAGAATTTTGAGAAACCTCGATGGGCACCCCATTTTCACTAATGAATCAGAGTTCAACTACTACAGAGAGTTGTGGGACAGACTTCGGGAAATCATGGATACAGTTGGATTCTTACCAGAGGTACCATCGCATTTATTGAGACTTAATTCCTTTAATTAAAGCTAGTTTGGCACTTAGCCAGCTCTTCGTTAAGCAATTATCAAAACCGACTAAAATGTGTTTCACTACAACGTTTGTTACCAGAATATCCCTACTTTATGTTGATGTTGATGTATACTATTGCATAGCGTGATTGAGGAAGTAAGTGCCTTGAGGGTTACCTCCGTTTACACGAGGAATGCAATATAAATATACTATTATTGCCTTTACGCAAACAAATATAGTTCTACAGTTAAAAACCGTTACGCTCTGAAACGTCCAATATATGAATGAGTGCGCTGTTTCAATGTCAGTTATCCAGTTTCGTTATGCTGCTTTACTTCAGTCTAGAAAACATGACTCAAGTACATATAACTAAATGTTTTGTGATATTCGGTCAAAAACTGTGTCTTACTTCTAATAAGTTTTTTTAGAACACGGTATGAATGGCGGGCTAGGGGGTAACATTCATGATGAACCAATATTCAAATGATAAATGTGGGCGGGAAAATAGAAAAAAATGATATAATATTCTTCAGATAGCTGACTATTGTTTGTTTTTTTCATATTTCAGGAAATTAATATGATCCTTGCTCTGCTTGCCTCTATCCTGCATATCACCGATATAGAATTTAGCGAAGATTATGATACTGACGGTGTCTATATTATCAGGGAAGATGTGATGGAAATTGGTACGTATATTATCTCTATGATCTCTTGTTCATCGATTCATTTTACTCTGGCGGCTGTCGTGACACTCATGCCTTTTTGTTGTTGCTATTGTTATAATTATTTGATATTAGTATTGTATCTTGTAAGCACTTAATATAAATATGAGAGGATTATTATTAGTGGCCACTTGGATATTCGTAAGTGATTTTCATATTTATATCGTTCTATTTTCTCTCACATCATTTACAATCTTTAAAGTCAATCTAATATTTTGATCTGTAGCTGCTGAGTTATTAGCTGTCCAACCTGAGGAACTTGCTGCTGCCTTCATCTCAAATGTGACTTTCCTCCGTGGGGAAAAAATTATGAGTCTGAAGAACAAGGACCAAGCAAACGATGGCCGCGATGCCTTAGCCAAGTCCCTCTACGGTCGCTTATTTGGGTGGATCGTCAGGCAAATCAACATGATGCTGCAGCCTGATCATAGGTAAAGTTTCCTCATATGATGTATGCTATATGTGCTTGTCCATAACTTGGTTCTTTCCAACTAGATGGAATTCATACTTCCGCTTCTATTCAATATAGTACCGTATATTTATAGCCCGAGCCGTATAGGGATATGAACCATTTGTGTAGATCAAACATCCTTTTGTATTACCATTACATTCAGTTTATTTCGGTCTTTTGACTATGGGATATCTAAAGTTGAGCTGTACGTCTGATTGTCCCACCAATAATACAAATAATATTCAACTGCTTGTGTGTTCGAATTGGTAGAAATTGGACATACTAGACATGAATTTAATTCGTCCATTAAAATCATCTAGTGCTCAAGGGATGTGTTATATTGTGGCCCCATGCTTGTTTTCTTAAGGTCTGCTAGTATTGGACCTAGTATTGGTATACTGGACATTGCTGGCTTCGAGAACTTCGAGAACAACAGCTTTGAGCAGTTGTGTATCAACGCCGCCAATGAACAATTACAGTTCTACTTCAATCAACATATTTTCCAATGGGAACTTGATGAGTACAAGAAGGAGGGTGTGAAAGGCAAAGACATCAAGTTTGTAAATAACAGACCTGTGATAGACATGTTACTCGAGGTATTTCATAAACCTTTGAAATTATAAATAAATCATTCTAAAAATTAAGATTTAAGTGTGCATACATTTCATAAAACCTAGAGTTAACCAAGTATTGTGATATAATACAGCATACATATACAGTATCAACCATAGTTTAAAATGCGGAAGGAGTTTCAAACTAGTAAATGAAACTTTACTTACATATCTTCTTGTGGCCTCCTTACTAGATCTAATTCGTTTCTTCCTTATTTACCAGTCCCCACTCGGGTTGTTCTCACTGTTGGATGAAGAATCAAGATTTCCACAGTCCAGCGATATTACGTTAGTGGAGAAGCTCAACAAAAACCTCGGCAAGAAAGGTCACTTCCAACGACCGAAGAGTCAACAATCCAAGTTCAACATTTCCCATTATGCAGGGACTGTAAGTTGGACATTATTTTGGACTTACTCATTTTAATGCTTCTGTTTGGTACTAGTATTCAAAGTGTTCAAATGCACTTATTTAGGAAATCCCAATACCGAGTTATCTAATGGTTTTAGTACACATTTTAGCACACCTTTAGGCCGGATTTCACTGGTCCATTAAGCCATTTTGAGAAAGCCAAAAGTGTACTAAATAGAACTATTACAAATATGGTTCATAAGTCATCTGACAAAAGTTAATGTTGTTTGCCTATAACATTTGTGATTTGAGATAATGAGTTGAGAGGTTGTTTTAATTTCTCTGACTTCCACTTTAAGGTCCAATATAATGTCAATGGATTCCTGGAAAAGAACCGAGACACATTGAGTGCCAATCTACTAGAATGTATGAAGAACAGTGAGAGCCAGATTGTCTGCGACCTCTTTACAGCCCCCATATCCGATACAGGAGCACTGCAACTAAAGTAAGAATGCTTTAGAGAATTTCTTTAAGAATCCACACAACCCTCAAAATCGTTTACCCCTTGTATCAGAATCATATGACAGCATCTTTTTATATTACCTCCACAGTCCGGATGGCCCGAAGAGAAGCAGGAAATCAGTTTTACTCTGCAAACCAAAAGATTGGTCTTATACGAAAACGCGTAGTCTGTCGAAGAAAGCTGGCAGAAAGTTAAAAGAACAAAAGTAAGTGAAAAATAGTTCATTTAAAGAATTAACAGTGTTTATGATGACTGTCAAACTGATTTATATGTGTGCAATTATTAAGTGAATCGCTGGATGTGTTATTTGTATGTGAGGGTATTTAACGTTTGATCTGCTGTTCTAATTATGCCGAAAACCTTGACTTCCAGGGCAAAGAAGCAAATTCCCATTTACGAAAATACGCTTAGGTCGACCATGGGTGGCCATTTTAAGGTGAGACATTTGTTTGGTTAAACTGAAAGGTATAGAAGGAATGTTAAATAAATATTATACTGAACATTATGAAAGTGAGGTTATGCTTGGAATACATATGTCGCACCATGTTACTGAAGGTATTTATGATTGATTGCAGAACTCCTTAACGGACCTCATGAGCAAACTATTGGATTGTGATCCCCATTTTGTCAGGTATTAAAAGTCTTTTACGTTTTAACCAAACATGTATCTAGCATGATATCTCTAAAATATTGCTCACTTCTTCTATGATATCATATCAAGCAAAAAGGCCAATCTGGAGGAACGATCTCTTTCGATAGATGATTTGTCATTTTCCTTCTAAATGGATATTTTATGGCAGAATTA
Source organism: Sthenelais limicola (assembly GCA_942159475.1). Classification (NCBI taxonomy): domain Eukaryota; kingdom Metazoa; phylum Annelida; class Polychaeta; order Phyllodocida; family Sigalionidae; genus Sthenelais; species Sthenelais limicola. The sequence continues at coordinate 43,923,518 of OW804100.1, forward strand.
AAAAGGCTGTACAATATATAAACCATAATTGCCACACTTCTCGCTTTCTAGTATTTTAAGTAAGTGTGTAATGTCAATGTGAATTTCCATGGATGTGTTATTTTTACTTTTGCTTTGTACGACTCAGGTGTATAAAACCCAACAATCAGAAGAAATCAGGACAGTTTGAACCAAAAATGGTCTCAGACCAGTTAAAGTACACAGGCGTGTTAGAGACAGTGCGGATTCGTCGACTTGGTTATGCCACACGAATTCCATTCCACATTTTTGTCGACAGGTGAGGTCCCTCGTTGTTTACATTTAATAAGATTTTTTTTAAATATTTTATCAAGCTTTGTTCCGAGGATCTATGTTGCATACTAGTGTCCTTATAGCACACGATTTCCTTAAAACTTGTTTCCTTCCTCGAAGTTCTAATTCCATGATTAGTTTCCATTGATTGAAGTAGGGCATGTTTAGTATGCGCTTTAATATTCGTTGATTGTCACTATCTATATAATATTTTGTTTTCATTCAGGTACCAAATGTTAACATTCCCTATGACACAAAAAGTTGAAGGTACCGCTCAGAATTGCTCAAAAATACTAAAGAAACTAGGTCTAAAAGAGTGGGAGATCGGCAAAACGAAGGTAATTTCCATTTCTTGTTGTCACAACACTCGGTCCTATCAAATGTCTATTATGTAAAATGTGCAGTTTTGGATTTGTTGTATCTATCAGTATTTTCACAAAAATCTTTACCCTTATCTATATTACATTATCAATGCATTTGTTGATGGGACGATAAAGTCTGTGTCATTTTAATATATCTACCCATCCATCTATCGAGTACAAGAGTTGTTTTCCACAAAGGCGATCTGGAAAACCTATCCTCAAATAGTCGACGTACTTTTTCCTGCAAATTATAACTGCTTATACTGTGGAAGTAAAATACATTACTATATATCAATCTAAGGATCTTCAATTTTATATATGTTCAGGTTTTCCTCAAATATTGGCACGTAGAACAGCTTACCCTTCTTCTCGACAAACTGGGCTGGGATATAGTTCACTGTCAAAAATACATCCGGGGATTCTTAGACCGGAAGAAATACAAGAAGATGCACGAACTCTCGGGCCAAGACAAGGCAGCTGTGCGGGGCTTCTGTGTCTACATCGCCAACCAAAGCGAGGACTTGTTTTTTAATCTGTGTCGGCAGCAAGAACACGACAAAGAGAAACAGAGAAAAAAGGTATGGAATATTCAGAATATATTCTGAAGGATTAACGAAAAATCTTAAACGTTGGTCTAACTACCAATAATAGATTAAAATCAAGCACCAAGAAATCCACCTCGGTTGTTTTCCCAGCTTTGGTGTCCCTACATTATTACAGTATGGTAACCAGAATACTTTAAAGTTAAACGTCCATTTGGGAGTTGCTAATAAACCCGATATTTATTTGAAGCCTCGCAAGTTTAAGTTCATTACCAAGCATGATGTTGGAATTGCCACCAACCTGCACGGGAAAATTCTCCTTGGGGTATTCAAAATGTTGTATTTTTAATTTACGAGTGCTTCCTGACGGGGGGAGCAATTCATGCTGCTGTCTAGAAGAAAAATGGGTGGATGAAAAATTTGCTTTGAGCAGGGTTTATTAGAAATGGAGTTACAAAATGCTAGAGATGTTTTAATAAAATGTTTGCTTTATGGTTAAAGATAGTTAATATAATTGTTTCCTTCCTTTTTATTATACAAGTAATAAATAATGGTAATATTAAATGTTGACTTGCTCCAAATTCCAATAACTTTAAGCTATATTAATTAGGATAAATTCCTACTAAAATAATTGGGTCTTATATCTCAGCTTGAGGAGCAGGAACATGCAACATATGCTAGAATAGATCAAATTCAACAAATATACGAGAGTAAACAGGTAAGTGTTTTGACAAAGCTAAGTGACGTAAAAGTGGTTCATAGCCAATCAAGAAAAATAATCCAGTACTAACTTCAGTTTCATCAAGTTTCATTTGGTTTCATTTTGGATAAGTTTTTTCTTTTTAATCTCTTATCAAAAACTAACTGCTTGAATGTGCGTTTCCCTTTTTTTCGCATATTGATTTAATCTTTATTTTAATTTAACAATATAATTTGCTATATTGAAGCACTTCGTAGGTCTGCCATAAAAACTGAATATCTAAAGCATTCAAATACGTAATGAACATGTCTGTGGCGTTGCTCTTATTCATCTCAACCTCCGTATGTCTATGCTTTGTTGCTTGAACATTCAGTGTAAACTGCCTGTTGAGTCTTGTTTTTAGATAAAAAAAAATACGAATGTGTCTATTTTTTAAGTCGGTATTCCACCACACCCGATTTTTTAATCGGGTGACCTTCAGGTTGACTGGATAAATTAAACATGTTATATATAATCGGATTTTTGTTGGATTCTCATCCGATGAGCCTGTTGAAATTAAAAATGATGCCGGTTACGGTATTATGTGTGCATGTTCCACAACTACGATGTACCGATTTATCGACCGATTTCATGGGCAGACATCGGTCGGATCGGACATCGGTTGGATCGGTTTTGGTAGAATTCCAACTTAACAGAGAAAGCTTTTCTATACCGAGTATGCATAAAATTGTATAGCATTGGTTGGCGATGCCTTCGTTATTTTGTCGTATATGTACGTACATCGCTTTAAGTTTTGTGTAGTAGGGAATAGCTTTAAAGGCATGTGGAAATGAATGGCTTAGCGTAAGGTTGATAAGAATCGATGGCAGTATCATTGTTGCTAGCTTCCTTTGTGATTTTACTTGAATTTCATTTGTCCCTGTTTTGCTTGTACTAAGGTTGTTTGAACTAATTGCAGCACGGGATGAAATTGTACACGTAATTTGTAATCAAATACATAATTGTAATTTTAATTCGTGACCTCTAACTCCGTCGACTCGTAAACATATCAATTTAATTATCAATCACCATAAGTTCTAAAGAATAACAACTGCTGAACTAATGACGTTTTTCATTTTGGCATATATTTAATTGTTACGTTATCGTCACTTAAAATTTACCGAAATTTCGTATTGAAATCATATTTATTTTGTTCTGTTGATGTATAAATCTTAGTGTGCGTTCCTTGAAACTGTTTAAAGACAACGATGTCGTACTCGCTTCTGTTATGTCCTAATACACATCTGCATGGTTCTGTTTATATCTTTAAACGATTGATATACTTTCAAAAACTCGTTAATTCTACTTTAAAATAATAGAAAAGAAAATTTTCTTTAGGCTTTAGAGCGAGAGCGGGTGGCACAGAGAGCGTTATCACCAGTTAGGAAGGAGGACCGACCCTTACCACCCACACCTAGAGATAGAAGTCCGTCCCCAAACCAAGATAGGATAAAGAATATATTTAAGCCCACTCCCATCCTGCTGGGTAACCCCGTGTATGGGGGCCATGACCAGATCCAGAGAAACGTTAATGACACATACGCGGCTGGGGGTCTCTTCAGACCAGGCTTCAGACGGCAAAAATCTGAAACTAAGTCCAAGTCAAATAAGGAGTATGTGTTAATTTGTAATTTCTTTAATGTTGTTTGTTAAAGGTTTATTGCTCTTTAACATATCAATACAAGTTATCGCTTGAATCCCTCATTTCCATATTAAATATAAATTGGTATTGTTGATAATAAATATATTATTTGAGTGTTATCGTTACCGGTATTATTCATGTTTACTAGGGAAACTAGGTTAATTTCTTTTTATTGAATAAGATAACGATGTTGACTATTCATATTTCTCATATTGCCATATTTCTCATATTGCCATAGGCCTACTTATCCTAAATGGATAAATCTGAACATAACTAGTGGGTGTGATAAGAAAACCCATTTTAAGTATGCTAAATGACACGATAGTCTTAAAATCAGCTCTGCTTGTTCTTTATTTCAATGTTCTTTCTTTTCTTTCCTTCTGAAGCTTGGATGACGTAGCTTCCGTATCGCCGATAAAATCGCATTTTGAAGCCAGTGAGAATGAGCATTTAACGCGCATGAGTCCGGTACCAACAACCACCCCTAAAGACAGCAAAGAGTTCTATGACGTGAGTGGCGCTTTTTATTGCCATGTACTATTCACTTAGTTTATCGGTGTTTTCACCATTTAGAAACTGGTTATAGTAAAAAAAACTAAAGTATTTATAGTTTAAGACTACAAAATAACATAGTAACACAGGTGACTTGTTCAAGTTCCTCATTTCAATAGGGAATCGCATTATGAATCCTTTCAGGTAGTTTTTTCTGCACACTTTCTTGAATAGTGTCTCATTCTGGCTTAACAGTCATGGGATCAATATTTAGATTTAAACTTGATAACTTATAAAAACGTTAAGTCCTCTACTTTAGCTACATGCTGTCTAACATTCTATACAGCTAATTTTGTGTCCTGGCGATAAGTGGAGATGACTTATAATATAGTTTTATGTTATCATTATTGTATGTTTTGTCTTCCCAATGATTTAATTATCACGCTCCATTCCATGAAAACCTATTCCATTTTGTTTTGTGTAGCGCATGATTAATGAGACGATACAGAGGTTACCAACTGTTGAGACAGAAAACTGGGCGAAGTTACATTACAATGAACGAAACCAAGTCGTTGTTAAATTGTATCTGAGGGAGAAAGAAGTCATTATCGATAATTCAGATCAGCAATATGATGGTCACGTGTAAGTATTAAAACCACTTATCAATTCCCTTTCTTCCAATAGATGATCTATAAAACACAGCTACGATACAAATTGAAATTGAGAAATACTATTTTAATCACGACTCATCTACTATTTTAATCACGACTCATCTAGTTGTGCTTATTTCTTTTCTATTTAGAATCGGTCTTAAGGCATACGAAAACGTATACAGAGATTCCAAAATCGATAAGGTACGGAATAGCATCGGAAAAGGGCTCAAGTTGTCCACGGATACTGAAGGGAATATATACGCCACTAAACTCACCAAAGGGGATATTATCGTCAAAGGCTACATGGACCCAACGCAGCACTGTCTCTCTGCTGAAGTTGTAGAAGGGCGGGGACGACTAACAGAAAAACCAATGAAAGTAGGTACCACAAAGAACATCACAAGACATGACGTTTTTCTAGAATTTGTTTCGCAAGCAATCATAAAGTTCAAAGCATAGATAATCAAAGAAAAATCCTTATGAATGGAGACGGCACAAAACATTGAGATCAATAGCTGTCTGTGAGTCTGGGGTTTGTTTATTTGGGGCATATTAACCCTTTATCAATGACGCCCCCCCCCCCCCCTCCATATTCACCATAATTCCTTTGGATATTCAAATAGCAATTTGGTCGAATATATTTATCTATACTGGCTAAAATGATAATAAACCCTTTTTTTATTTAAAAAGTAATGACAAACTTCAGCAGCACATGTAAATCGTCTTTTTCTGCTCATATTTTTTGCTAACAAAAAACTCCCCTTTTATTTGGCTATTTTACAGGTATTCGATATGAGAGAGTACAAAATGCGCGTCAGTAATGAGCTGAGGAAACCATCCATTGACGCTGACCTCTTACACCGCCTGGCTATGGTCAGCTTTAGCTTTATTAGGAACACATTCGATGACTTAGAGACTCCTTGCTGGGTGACGGTCATCAATTTCACAGCTCTTAACCAACTTGGACAAGATGAAAGTAAGAGCACATTGTTTGATATATTACTTTTGAAACCTTGTTTGTACAGTCTGGCAAATTATGTCCGCGAAGGTTTTTCTCACCAACCTGTATTCCGTTTTCTTTCTCCTTGCTTTTTTCCCTATCACTGATATTCGTTTGAGTTTGCTATTTTAAACATAAATCTTTGGTTTCTTTTGTTATATTTATACCTTCTCGGTTTCGTGTCGTAAAGGAGGATTCAATAGCTGTGATTTATGATTGTTTTTAGAAACTAAGCTAAGCAAAGACAGGAAAGATATGATTAATAAAGGGAGTCAGCTTTTGATGCACCCTAATGGTCGCTATAGTGCGATCCCAGGGTATTATGCCAATGAGCCTCTGGGCCACACAGTAGGAGGTACGTAACCAGAGCAAACTAGAGGAAAATGCCATGCATGCTACGACGGGTGTAGTTCCACATCACTCTTGATTTGTTTTATTTGCAGTGATAGCTAAACTTAGCTGCATGTCCTGCATTGGTGCATTAAGACCCTATAACAATAAGCATGCATTTTAAACGATGGGAATAAATTTTGATTCCTTTTGGGAAATGCTCGTGATAACTAGAATATCATTTGGCAAGTACAAATTAGACGTTGCATGTTCTACATATATCATTATAGAACTGCCCTTTCCCACTCAGTTTTGGGGAGAAAGAAAATGGAATTCCTTGTGCATACTTTCCTTGGGACTTGAGTGATCGATATGTTTTTTGCTTTGCATATATATATAATTTTGTTCGGCAGAACTGACCCCTTCATGTCATGTTGTTGGTACAGTGGATGGTTGGCAATTGTTTGGTATATTTGATTTGGAATTTTCTTTTAAAAGCACATGAAATATAGGCTGGGGTTGTAGCGATAGCCTAATTGTGATAAAGAGGCTCGCGAAGATGCACTCACCTCGGCAGCCATCATACTTTGAGTGACCTAGTTATGCCGGGTGATGGCGCGCGCTGCGTGTAACTAATAGCGCAGTAACGAAGATGTAATGTGCAGAGTTCTTCGGGAAAGAAGTTGAATTTGAGTTAAATATTATATCTGGTCTTGATCTCCGAATATTTGGGTATATATGGTCCATTATGTTAGAGATCGAGAGTTATTTAAATCTTGGATAAACCTTTATACTATACTACCACTACAGAGTGACAGGGGGTTATGAACTTTTGGAAGGCTATATTCCGGCTTCTACTAGGTCGATTTGGCAAAAAGAATCCAATAGAATGTGGAAGTGTGGGCATTCTAACTGTATTCCAAATCTTTCTTTTTTTTCAATTTGTGTTCTATTTTTTTTTTCGATTCCGCTCCCCTGTATACTCGCCCACCGCGCAGGCGCGACAGATGGTATACTTCCATCCATACAACTTGATACTGTCCATGATATTGTCCCACTTGATTTGTTGTGAATATAATCGCCTAGGAAATTATTGGATGTGGAAATACACATTCATAATGAATATAATCGCCTAAAAAGTCCCCATATAATCGCCTAAATTAAAAGTACATTAGGTATGAATATGAGCGACTAAAAATCATCATAAAATGTCCATTATGCGATTAGGTGTCCTGGCGGGTAGATATCCGAGAACTTGCCATCCCATCGTCACTGACAATGGAGGATGGGGTGTATTTATAGGGTAGAAGTGTGTGTTCAACACGCTCACTGTTCCTGTGCTTTAATTATAGTATTTTTGCATGAATTGATCGGGGCTGTCTGTTTTGTGTCAGAATGATGGATAGATGGATAATTCATTGGTTTAATTCAGAATAGAAAATGGCATGCGGAAGTCGGGGGTTTCATGCATTACATTTTCATGTGTAGTCAATCAATTGGCGCTGCACTTAAGTCGATATTAATAGAAATGCCATCATGTTCATAATTGTAATTCAGTTTTCTCCTCTTTGCCCCTCCTTATAGACCCCTCCCTGGACATGTATTTGCTGGATATTTTTTATTTCTTTTCATCACAAATTTCATTGGTTAATATGTAGACTATAAGAAAGAAAAAGATTATTGACAAGACTTATAGGGTACCGAGTTCTTCATCTAAGCCTATTTGTTGGAAACACTTGAACGTTTTTCTTGTTTGCAGTGTTGCGCGAAGTTCAGTCGTTGGCGAGATTAAATCTTCGTGATGCTGAGCAAGTGCAGATGAGGGTATGTATTCCGATTATAACAGAACTTTATTATTCTGTTGTAAACCATATCTTCATCATGTCAATTTGAATATATTCGTTTTTCCTCGCCAAAAATAATGTAAAATAAAAAAACGTAAAACCTAACAAATTATCAACATCTGAAATTGATTGTACTACTAATATGAAACCGTTCATAAAACATATCCAATGAAGATACCTAGCAAATTCAGATATAGCAATAAGATAACCCTACTATTGTAATTTTTTATTTGTAACTTCTATAACTATGTTTAAAGTGTACTGTCGATTAAGCTTTGTTTTAAAAATCCCCTGTTGTATGTGACGATTCTTATTAAGTCACCCCTCTCCGTCAAATCTGTGAGATAGCCCTGTTCCTTCTAAGTGTTCTACTGTGTGTAAACTGACTGTGATCTATTTCATACATTGATCAATTCATTCTGAGAATAGTTCCGGAAGAGAAAGCGTAAGAAAGACCCGAGAAAAAAGAGACTATGTTGGTGGCATATCATATGCTTTAGTGATCCTTAATGGTATGTGAGCGGAGCATGGAGTCAGTGAAAGAGATCATCTGTAGTTGCACTGCCTTTATATTAGAGTTTATTGACAGAGTATTCCCTTTTTAAGCCCCGTATCCACTGAGCTAAATATATTGACGGGGTGTGTGTGGGGGGGGGGGGGGGGGGGGGGAGCAGGCGGGGGAGGCACAGAGATGTAGGATAATGGAGATGCATGAAAGATGATGTATAACTGTTAGCCGACAGCCGAGTGCTTCCTGTCAAGATTAAATTATTCCAAACGTCAGGCCTTTTTCCATTTGTCAGCCGCCTGCACCCCACCCCCACCCCCTCCTTGCTCCTTCCCGTTAGAGAATTGGCTCGGTGGGTATGGGGCTTTAGTCTTTTGAAAATATTTGTTTCAAGGACGTCCCACTAAATTTCAAATTGCGCCTTAGCTTGCTGGCACCTTAGCTGAGGGATATTTTGTATTCACTTAGAGTGTGTATTGTTGTCTGGGCACTCACAACTGTTTCTTATTTGTGTAACCGAAGGTAGTTTCTTCTTCTTAAACTTTGCTTATTATAATGGGGATCTTGATCATACTTTCCTAATAGACCACCTGATCTATTAAGGTAAAAACTATATTATTGACTATAGATGTTTAAATTCCCCTACTTCCTGGTGCAAAGCCCGTGCAAATCAGCATAATATTTCTTCTATTATTATAGCGTAACTGGCAGAAATTAGATTTGCGGAATCCGTATGGAAGTACCCCTAACCTGAACAACAACAATACACCCGCAGGCCGACTCAGCCGCGCTGACTATGCCAAGTTCGGCGAAAGCACATACCATACCAGTGAGTTATAATATCATTTTATTTCAATTAATTTTGTGTTTACTTTTTCCACTTGCATACAGTACATTTAAGTATCGACGGGGAAGTATAAAACTGGTATCTAGATTAATGTTCAATTTCTTTATCCTCCATTACATCTTTTTATCTTACCACTCTTTTCTTATACATTTACTCATGTATTCCCATAACTTAAGATTTCGTTTGGTGTTGTTATAGTGTGAGAAATCCAGTTGTTTATAATGACAAAGTAATGATATTACGAAAGCAGATTCATTTCATTCTGGTAGTTTTAACCCGGTCTGATCCAGTAATGACTATATGATTTGTTCATCATTTAGACAAAAATTGTTAGCGCGATTTTTTTTCTTCATTTCCTTTATCTTATTTTTTTCTTAAGTTGTGAATACCTTAAAAATACACTTTGTGTATTTGATCTTAGGTAAATAGAAGTAAGTATATCACTAACATGCCCGTACGAAATGTGTGTTCTTGAATTCCAAACACCAATATTGCCACACATCCACTTTGCCTCACACGATATCTCTTGCCTTGCGATTATTTTGAGACAAATCGTCAAGCCGGTCCTTATGGACATTCTCCAAGCAATATCTCATTTTCTTGCACAAGGGATCTGTGAATTTATTTAAATTTGTTGCTTTTTAATTAGGGGGAAAGGCCCCTCATTATTTTTATATTAATTTTCATTCAAAATATGGCATAGTGTATGTTTATTCCACTGTACAAAAATTATATCGGTGGTTGGAATTGATTTCATTTGTGTTGACATAGACTTTAATAATTCTGACTCATCTTTAATCCCATTATTAATAATTATGTTTTGTTTGTCTTAAAGCGGTTAAACTTATTGGATAAGGTTTAAAATCATAGACTACCTTAACATCTAGTGCCCTGACCTATTGTTGTTTATTTTGTTTCCTGTGAAATGCTACTACTATAATATATAGTTCTAAAATTATTATCCTATGAATTTATTTGACTTGCACATCCAGGTGACGAAGAGTTGTATGTGAGAGGTACGAACACATGCTTGGGAATATCTATCCGTGATATGCTTAGGGGTTTTAAAAGGGAAGTGTTGGAAATCACTGCATTGCTTCGTATTTATGTTGATATATCCATCCTGTCCTGGTCAGCAGCGGATTTGAAATTGAGCCCCCCCCCCCCCCCACCCACCATACCCCTTCCTCCCCCCACCACCACCAGCTTTCTTACAGGAAAATATCCAGATTTAAGATAGAACTGTAGGTCCAGACTTGACTGTACAGGCTCTCCTTGCGCCCTCCCCCTCTTGGTATCCTACACATATATAGGCAACGTGGTAAAACGTCAGCATGGCTGACACACGTATTTGTATAACTGTAATTTCTTTGGCCTGAAATGTAATAATGATAAAAATATATATGCCACCCCATCCCCCTGCCTTTAGAAACAGGCGATCAGCTGCTGGTGACCTGATCGTCCTGACTGATAATGTGTATAACTGGTTCTTCACTTGATAATGTCACCCATCTTAATTAATGGCTTGCAAACATCAGTATCTAAGAAAGACTGGGATGCTGAATAATAAGGAAAAATGAAGATCGTTGCTATGTAATGCCTGGGTTTAATTCCATTTTTGATTTGCTCATATTTTGGATAATAATTGAATGGGTTAGCTTCCTTCAAATGGTATGGGTTCGCTTGCTTGTACACACGAAGTTTTTTTTATATCACTGGGTATACTAGTTGACTAATTCTAAAGCTGCTTTCGGAAAGCCTAACAGATTACTATATCATCCATATAGCGTTACGATACTTTACTCATACATATTAGTGTGTTTTGTAATTCTGATACTTGAAGTTAATTAGTATAGATAAATGTATTCACATGCCGCGAAACAGGGACTATTCCCAATTAGATGGAGTGTCATCGAAATATTCCAATAATGCAGTGACGAATGTTGGTGTCGAAACTTTTATTTTACCTGTATTGATAAGAAACAGATACAGTATAGGTTTGTACTCACAAATCACAGGTTTTATTATACTTTCGGAATCAAACCAAGGGTAAATCGTATGCGATACAGTGGTAAAGAAAGTGTGTCTACATATTAAGTTGTAGATTGTATGTGATGTATACATAATGAGTTCTCTCTTTATTTCTTTTCTAAGGTGCGGCTGCCAAAAGGAACTGGGCTAAATTCAACGTAAGAGGTCAAGACACGTAGCGGTGACAAAGCTCATTTTGAAAGATACTAATGCTCCCCGTTCATATGGAAATATGTTTTTTTATTATTTTACATTAAATGATTTTTTATATGATTTCTATTTTCATTATTCAAAGTGCCAAAATGCTATTGTCATTTTGGAATGAAGAACTGCCAATATTCTTATAACAATATGATTAACTTTCTACACTCTGATGACCAAGACTCCAAGACGTGCCTTGAAAATGGAAGTTGCAGTCATGTACATTTGTACATACAATTCATACTAGTTTAATTTATAGCAGAACATTTTTAATAAAATGTGATAACCATGATATTGTAAATGCCATTAGGATTGACCGATAAGGTCCTAGTTGTCTCCTATCCTTATTTGCTCGAAGAGTATCTCAGATATATATGTATATTACTTCATAACCACGTAAGTGTAAATAGAGAAAAGAGTTAATACCTCAGAAACTGAGTAACAAAAAAAGAAACCCTATAAATAAGAATAATATAAGAACCCACTTCGTAAGGGTGCTTGTAGTATATAATATATACTCACAAAAAGTTTGTCACAAATTGGTTATGACTCACCGGGATACACTGCACAAAGATGATATTGTGTAATTAGTTATCAATGTATGATATTACTCCTGCAAAACCATTATAATCAGGTGCTATTTAAGATAATTAAGATAATTAAGTGTCATCCCTGTATGAATGTGGATGGTTGATTTTAGATTAGAAAGGCATTCTGTACAGTGTATGGATGATCTGTGAATGCTCACTGATGGACGAAGGCCGCTTCTGCGAGGTCAATGATTATAGGCACTCAACTAGTACTCTCATGTCCCACTCAAGTTGTTTTGTAAACCCAGTGGCTAGAAAATGATGTATCCCACGTGTATGTGTAACGCTAAATGAACATGTAACGAACGTCCATTTGTTGAGTCGCAGTAATGTTCGTTAAATAGGAAAGAGTTTGCCTTGTCTTAGGCGAGCATTTCTACCACTGATACTTTCATACTGTTCACTGCTGAGAGTTGTATCACATATCCTCACATCAATAAAGGAGAGAGTGTGTGTATATTTCTAAGGATGGTTGTGATATTTATTACTTGGGACCATTCATGTTCTCATGATCAAATTCTCCACCAACTACCATACTCATTATCTTATGGAACCATTTCGTCAACTACTTGGGGATGAATTTGTAGTTATTCACGCCGGTATATTAATCATGACATAATCTCTAATTCCCTTGAGAAACATGATATATAACATCATGAATGAGTAGGTGAGTATTTCTTTGCTACCGTGGAGTAAAGGAATTTGTTACTTCGATATAAAAATTATATTTTTATGTACGTGGCAGAGAATAATAAATGCACATTATATATTAAAAGTGTCTTTATTTCATCATTCTTTCAGAATCAGACCTTACATTTACATGTATACACGATCAATCAATTTTACGAAGAGTCCATGTTGTATTGCGATTTAGCAATCCTCAAATGTAAGAATTACAAAACATCGGTCTTTCGAGACATCATTGAAAAATATTGAGGGCCATTTGAGGCTACATTCCTAAACTGGAGATATCTATTCTTATTTCCCTATGGCATTATGTACCTAGTTACATAAAACCTGATTTACTTGTAAATGCAAAGTTCTGGTAATGCCCTTTAAGTATTACATACTCTTCACTTAATTCTTTCTAGGATATATGTATTACCTATGTTAAAGAAACTTACATTGGTTAATATCACTATTGTGTGTTCTACATACAAACCTGAAAAGATTGGCTATAAAAAAAATAATTATATCAAAATTGTCATTTGACTCAAAATTCTCAGAATTATACAAACTTATCTTTCGGGATTCGTATTTGAAGTAAAACAAAATGTAATCCCTGAAGTAAGGCCATCTCAAGCATAATTTGAAATCTACATACATAGATCAGATATAATTACTCCTCGTCTATATATTCAGGTTTCTTAATGTCGTTAGTAGTCAAACTAAATTCAGAGGAACATGCTGTGTATACACCATTTTCCCTCAGAATAAAAGCATCACAGACCTCGCGTTTGATGATACAAGTGCTCAATTGGACTTTACCTATGGGCCCAGCAACAAAAACTTAAGACTTCAATGACAATACATACTCATAATGGCCCTTAATTTCACATGACAGTAGATATGCTGTGAAAATTAGTCAAAATCAAACTTGTACATGTGGTGGAAAAATAGACATCTAAACAAGTTGTTATCTTTTAGATACAACGCTATCTTTTATATACACTGCCTAAACAGACATCTTGTACAAAACCATTCCACCAAACATCGCACATATTTACACATCACATATTGGTACAGAAATCATTCAATCAACATCTCTTCAATCTCTAATTGAAGGCGAGACACGGGGAGAGAGAAAGGTGATCACTTTGGAACTGGAAGTCCAGCAACAATCTCACTTTCTATCCCGCACTCGTCCTGGCCACGCAGAATCTTGAAAAGCCCTGAAAGAGAAACGATCGATTTGTACAGCAATTGGTGAGGATACGACAGTCTATTGTGCGGCGCTTTAGTGATAATAATAATAATGGCCTGGAAGGCATTTGTTTAACGACGCTGGCACACCACTATTCGTGGGTATAGGCCCGTGGCCTTTACAATTACAGCTTTACGTCGGGGACCATGAATTTCGAATTTCGAACATTTTCTGAATGCCTTTCAAGTGAGAAACCTTTGGGAGGCACCCAGGATGAAAACTCACTCTACTCGGCACCGGCCTGGGATTGAACCCCAGATAAATAAATAATCAGGTGAAATGTTCTCTAGTCTTAAGAGTGTGTTACCGAGGTGTGTTGGACCGGAAAACTTAAAGGTCATTTAGATTAAAAGCATGAATAATATTGGACAATTCCTTGTAATACTTAGTTGACTAAACGAAATAAACACCTTTCTCCTTCTAGCCCCCAGCCGGCGTCAGGAAGGTTATATAAAACATAACACCTTCAGGATTTATTACCTTAATGACTGATTATATCGACCCCCCATATAATGATTCTTTTTAAGTAATTCATGCATCGTGTAAATGTCTTTAAAAGGTCTTACCATTGTTTCCCCAGTCAGTGTTCCAGGAGTTGGCCACGAGCCAATAAGGAGTGTCGCCCTCTACTCCCCATCCAATGATCTTCACAGCATGGCCACCGAGGGCGGCACCAGACACATGTTGATAGACGCCTGCAGAGGGGAATACAGAAAGATAAAGGCTATCAAATACAAATCAAATTTTTCGCCCCATTCTTCCCATACCAAACTGAAAGTCACTCACTTATTATTTTCACGCATTTCGCTATATTCAAACCATTTCCGCTCTCTCAAGACCATTCGATATGTTGTTATTCACTTGGCATTATTGACATCTAATTGCGAATATTAGCGACTTGAACCAGGAATCTATCGATGTTCATGTCGGTCTATCTATTCCCTAGGATTTACTTGGGATTTCCCATGTGATTTATACCCATCGCAAACCAGCTAATGCTCGCAAAGAAAAACAATTAGAATAACGAGGAACTCAATATTTTAATACTGCCTGGGTTTCGGGTATTTAAATGAAAAGTTCACCTTTTTTGTAACTTGGGAAATCGGCGTAAACGGTGAAGGCAGCTTCTACTGGTCCATTCTGCATGATGTCAGCCTGGATCTGCTCGACGCTATCGGGCAGGGAATAGGACTTGCTGGCTGCAATGGTGGAGATATCAATATATATTATTGAACATGGAGACATTTTTTGGGGTGTGTGTGTGCGGGGGGAGGGGTCCATCAATAAATGTGTTGGTAAGAAGAATTTAATTATTTTCTTTCATTTTGAGTAAAAGCAGTCTATGTAAGAGAGCGATAGGAATTAATATATTTAAGGATATAATAAATTTGCGAAAATATGATGATTATGCTAAATTTATGAGGGTTTGGTAGTGGAGGGTAATTGATTCAGATGTGCTGCCCAGCTGATATCAATGGGCATAATGTCAATGACAGAAGCATAAATCCATATTCATAAGTTGTAGCGACAGTAGGGTGTAATAAAACATAGAAAGAAAATGGTGGCTTAAACAGCTGATATTCAAACCGACTGACATGATTAAAGAAAGACAATTTCCCAGAAGAAGGAAGCGCAATAAGATCCCTACCTTTGTGTTTGTCAGAGTCATACGTGTGGTTGTAGCCAGCCTCACATTTGTGCATACATTTAGGGGTGGGCGATTCTCCTTCCTTACATTTGGGACGCACTCCTGGCACGTGGTGCTCACAGGGGGCAATAGTGTATGGCTGGCAACCCTGGAAAAATACATGTATTTTTTTAAGGAATGTTATTGAACATTTTTTCAAGTATTCAGGTGAAAAAGCAAATTTATAAGAAACATTACAGGGGGAAATATATCATCAAATGCACATCGCATCTTCCATATTTCTAACATTTACCCCTTTAGTCAGTCAGATTAGTCGCCATTAGAATTAAACTCTTTATTCTGGTATAAAGATCGGGAGCATTAAGCCCATCATATAAAGCATTTAAACGCTCTCCTAGTCACAGGGTGTTTTTTATGTAAAATCCTACTCCGTAACTAGACTACTAGAACATACGCGTTGACCCAAAACGGGGACACGGCCTAAATCAACAATAATTATACTATTTTCACTTTTTAATGCATGGAGGCAGTTAAGAAGGATAGGTGAATCACTTCGTAGCTGAGTCATATAAATAAAAGTCGATGTTATGTATGCCTCCCTGCATGTACACATACAATTCAGAACGTTGATGTTGACATAAGACTGGATGTGCCAATGGGCAGAATGCAGAGGGTAGATCTACGTTAGATATGGGTCAGATTTTCAGAAAATGTACAATCGGCAGCTCGACACATTTCGTAAATTCTGCTAAATTGGACTGAAATGTGGCAGATGCTTGGTATATCTGAATATATTTGGTATTTAGTTGATTAAAAAGACATGTTTGGTTATGTTCAACTTTATTTTGAATGTCATTTTGTCTTAAAACTTGATTATTTGAGAGGATTGGCAGAGATCAATTGTGCATTTTCTGGCGATTTCACCCATGTGCATGAGTTAAAGGCTTCTAATAAGGGGGCTATGTGAAAAGACTAACCTGGTGACTGTGGTACTGGCCACCAGACACTAGACCAGTGACCTTGAAGTAGTTCCATGCTGCAGGCGGGAATCCTCCATTGCATCTGAAAATTAGTAGAATCGAGGAAATCTTTTAAAACATTGTTATACCACCATTAATAGTTCAACGCATACAGCTGTTCTTCCCATAGTGTCCGGGGGAGGAGGTGAAATTGCAGTCACGCCAGGGTTCGAACCCACGATACTCTCATGCCATTGAGCCAACCCAGCGCTTATTTATACCGCTCGGCCATTCCGTATACCTCTTTTTATTTCCCTTTACCTCCTAGGCTATTTCAACTAGCCTATTGTTTCATAAAAAGAAACAAATGATATTTCTATGCTAGTTAATTCTTTCCTTCTTTTTAATCTTTAACAACCATAAAATAGTTCTATTCTTCAGAAAGTGAAGTTCAGTCAAATGAAATGAGATGGAAATAATATACATGTATAATTCTTGTCATGACAGATGTTATACTAACTGATACTTATACTAGTATACATTATTCTGATATCATACAAGCCACACTTCCCTCTCACTGTTGGGCATGCCCATACCTTGGCTCAGTGCAATACCAATTAGATATAATACTACCATGCAGTACTGGTGCTGTCCCCATCTCTACTAAACCGTTTCATAAGGATAATAGTATTCTATGTTTATGTTATTGCGATCAGCACATAATTTACTCCTGGATCAGCCGAGAGTAATCAACCATGAAACTTACCCCATACCACACTCATCACAGCAGGAAAGCAAGTCGTTGGCAGAGAGGCGGACGGAGACTTTCCCCTTGGACGCGATGCATAGACGGTCAGACATGGCTTCTGCGGCAGCTACCGCCTGTGTGGTTGGAACCAAATAAATACTAATCAGTCCATTTTATAATGCATAAAGAGAAGTATTTTCCACAATTTTCATTGGATTTTTTAAAATGGTCGGCATAACTGGGGATACATAATTATACCTCCCCGGTATGACTTCTTCGTAAAAAAAGAATGGTAAGTCCCTCAATAATTTATGACACCCTAACTCAACAGAAAATGAAATTATTTCGTTGAATTCAATCTGAAAGCAGTTTGACAAGCCTCATTCACTATCCCTTGCTCCAAAACAGTCAGGCAGATGTAAAGTTAAATTAAATAATTAACGAAAAGTCACACATTAAGAGCAATACAATATATAGCGTAGCTAACTATAAAAGAAATAATTATAATATAATTATATATTATAGCAGTTGTAGTTGTTAATTTGTAGTTATATCAGTATCAATGTCCGTTTAACAAAAGACAAAAACCTCCCCGCACCAAAACAATTCATATATAATATATTGTATCTCGGTTTGTTCCTGAAGAAAGGACCTGTTAGGGTCTAAAACGTCGGACAGAAACCAACCAAAAATAAAAACAAAAGATCGAATTTTCCACTCATCGTCCTCTATTATGGGAATTTAAATCAACCAAGACATGAATTTTAAACCGGTTGGCAGTAACCCTCCCTCATTAATTCATATATAAATATATAGTCATGTACGTAACATATACATACATACCGCACCATTATTTTCTAAGAAGGCAAGCATATTTTAAAACACAGGAGGAACTAAGTATTAATTCATAGGGGAAGGGGAGATGACTCTACAAAGTAAACTCGGCGATAACAACGATTGATTGGGATGAATATACATCACATCAATATACTGGCACCAGTATCCGAATGACAAAGCATATATATACTGACGCCCTCCCTGTGATCTATAACACATGATGTTGCTTTATCACGCCTTATCTACAGTCATATGCATCGGCTTATGGTCTCTAACACCATACGGTAGTCTATCTTTCAAAAATCTATAATGATAAGCCAAATGATAGACAAACAAACTATCGAGTGAATTCTATCGGCAATAAAATAATCAATTTTCGTTATGTTAGACTTTAACGCCAACGGTGGAAAGAGTCCCAGAAATATCTAAATTCAGGATATCTGTTGCTAAACTAGTTTTTTGCATGTTAAGCACTCACCCAACAAGATCCACAAGATCCCTGGTCGCGAACCTCTTTCAATGTTGGACAGTTGGGCCATTTAACGCGAGAGTCGAAGTTGTCTGGAATTTCCTCTAGGTTAACAGAGTATTGTCTCATTGGCAGCTTGTAATTATTGGGTTCAGGAATAACTCCGCAAATCTTCTTCAGGTGGTCGACATCGAAGCCATCGAAGTTCTGTCCAGCCTAGAAGATTACCGAGGAATTAAAGTAAAATTAACAAATAAAGCGGTCTTGTACCCCTTAATGCCCCTTAGTGCCCGTGTGTAATTCATATCAATAAACAAGAGAGGTCTAACATAACGGGAGTAAACAAAATAATCGGCCTTAAATTGGACCCAAATATTAACATAGTTTGGGTTCTGGTCCCAGATCTAAAAGGATCATCCACATTAATTGAATTAACCCCTCAGCCTGTACAGACCCATGGTCTTTTATGTGTAGCAAGACGGGCTTTAAAAACTAAAATTTTGAATGAATGATATATATATATATATGTGCTCTAGTCAATCTCAGGCTTTAAAAACTAAAAGTTGATTGAATGATATATATGTGCTCTATAGTCAATCTCAGTCTATCTTCTTGTCTTAACTAAATAAAATCCAACTCAATAAACTTTTTACCAGAAAAGCTTACCTGCCATGTTGTTCTAGCGTATTTATTAACATAGTTGATGAGGGCATCGGAGAGCGGCTGATGGTTGGGGAAGTAGCGCTCCCCTGATGCCAAGGCCACACACAGTGCGGCAAGAACTAAAAGAATCCTCATCGTGTATATTCTCCGGTATCTTCTCCTATAATGGATACACAATACATGAACATTGATTGCCAGATTGAACGTGATATCTAGATAGCTGTAAGAAAGTTACCGCGTATCATTGTTTATAATCTCCGTCACGGATCCGGTGGGCGATTATAGACCATGGGATGTTTACCCGACAAAAGAGGGAGTTGTCAAAATGGCGGCATGTATGGCTAGGATCCGTGTTTTCTGTGTTTTGTCAACCAGTTTCCTTCAGATCTCCTTTACTGTGCAAACATGTTCCAGTTTCAACTCGACATACACATCCATTCATGCAACCAGCCCCATCCATGAATGCAAGATAACAAGCAACATTGTGTGAGGTAAAATAAAAGAGATCCAACCCTCCCCCTGAAATTTCATAGGACGCAATTATTATGATTAATTTACAAAAGTCATTTAACACTAGTACAAATAAATAGGCCTATATGGTATATCCAGGCATTTCAGGGCTATATTCCACTTTCTGTGATAAAGGACATCTTGATGCCAGTTAAAGCTGAATCAGGTAGGGGCCCTTCTCTGCTACAGTACAGTAATACGTAGGCCTACTGGAGTAAAATAAGTCTTGTAAAGACCAACAAATGTCTATTTATGTGCATGGGCTAGTTGAGTTTAGGCCACAAATGGGACAATACTAAGTTTTGTGATAGCCTACTGAGCTAGTCTTGTGATACTGATAGCTCACAACATCAGCTAACATCAATAGGAGATGCTCATGTGATGAATTCCGTGATGTATTTCTACAACAATTTCAAAAGAAAAGGATACAATGCATATACATGTGACGTTATGACTAATTTTACCTTATGACTATGCCGGGGATGCCTGCATGGCCATGGCATTGGCTATGGGGAAAACTGTAGGTCTATATTTATAGCTACATATATTGATATAGCAATCAGCAGCAATGATAATATAGCTTCACAGCCATGTCCATGACAGTCGAAATGTTCTATGTTAATCTCCAACACAAACGCTCGAGTAAAATATATTATAGCTAAATATACTTATAGCCATAAGCATAGATAGCCATAGCCATAGGTTATGCTCATGGATGCTACGGAGGGGGAATAAACTGATAATCCTCAATAAATCATGCATACGGAAAACACCACAATAATATATTAATATGCCTCACACCGAAATAAAGTGTGAATGACGTAGATCATACCAACCTCAGGAGCAGGAACCCAATGTAGTCAAGCGGCCGATGTTCCGCCTTGTGTATTGCAGAATCATATGATTGAGGGGTGGATCACATGACGTGCGTTAGTGTACTACCACTGACAAAAGATAATTTGCTTTGACGTCATTTTTTTAAAACTTTTGTTCCTAATAATAGCGTCTAAAATATTAATGAACTGAGGTAGTGTACTTTGAAATACTGTATTTAGTATTTTTTAAGTAATATGTAATTTCTTGCTAATCTTGACAAGCAGAGAACTGTATCGTACAGTTCTATGCGCAAAGCAACCCGAACGCACCACAAAGGAGTATGCCGCAAAACCCATTTACAGAACCCATTCACGGCTTCCGGTTTCTCTTTCCCGCTGCAACTTGCAGGTACCCTTAAATGTGGTTAAACTGTATCTACTCCTATCTAGTGCTTCGTTCGCGACACTAGCCCGGGCTCCCAGACCCTAACCTACGTGTAGCGACCAGCAAAATAGAGAGAGCGGAGCCAGTCAGAATTTCTCGGGCTACGCGACACATACTGCACTGATTTTATTTTCTAAAAAGAAAAAACAAATTTTATTTTGCGAAATTTCACAATAGTGGTACGTCTCATTCAACGAAATGTTAAGGATATTCAAAGTAAATATGTGTATTATTATTTGTAATGATAGCTAATGATTGAATTGAAGAGTTTGTACTTTGGCAGAAGACAGAATGAGACTTATCACAGATTGTGATTTTTTTGTCAAATAAAATTTGTTAAAAAAAAGGTTACTAACATAGATCGAGATAAATTTAACATTAAATAATATACTTTTTATCGTATATTATATTTATCTTTATATGTCCCGTAATATATACAATGTATATTCATTGTCTTGACACCTGTATCCACTGTTCTATTGTTTACGCTGTTAATTACCAGTTAATTCCCAAGCCAGACGCGCAGCTGATCGGACATACAACGTTTGCAAATGAACTTTTCTTTTGTATTTTTGTGGGCCAAAAATAAAAACATTCAACACAGATGTTTCTCACTGATAACACTTCCAGATGTTAACTTAAAGATGCACCGAGTTTTACCTATGCCAATATTAATGCCTATAGGTTTGTAATTAATCATAACATAAGTTATATTAACTCTATTTAAGAAAGAGTGACTCATGTTAATTCGGTGTAACAATTAATGTAACCCGGAATGTAACTTGGGTGCTGGAAGACACATCCATGTCTACAGGTACTGTCCTAGGTTGACCAACTACATTTTGACATATTAACTTGCATTTTTTTGTGTATAGGAAAATATTAAATGTCTATAACCTTTTAAAATTTAGTTCGACTTATTCTTATATATGTACTTTGTAGATCATGCTAGCGCTGAACTTTTTTTGTTTTTAACCTTTGTGTGAAGTGAATGTAAAGTCGGTCAAATCCTCTGCATGCCCACTCCGGGCTGTGGTTAGAGACCCCTCCCCTCCCATACCGCCTATAAGTCATCCTCCTTATAGGCAGGGACACTACTCCGCACCGAGGTACTTGGAAGAAAGGAGCATCTAGACACATTGCATAGCGAGGATGATATCACTTAAATTGTCTGAGTTTTATAAATGGGTCAATTTACGTTAAAGGAAACACCAACACGTGTTACAATATTATTATTTTTATTAAAATATATGTGGACGGACGAATAAGTGCTATATACATATATATATGTATAATTCGATAAATGTGCTTTTACAGATATAATAACATACCCAGTTATATATTAAGCCAGCGATTGCTCTGTACGCACCTGTACAATATACACATGATGAATGAATGAATAAATAGTTAAAGTCATTTTATAAATTCTTTTTAAATATTATCTTTGATACGAAATTTATCACATTATATCTTGGACTAGCGAATAGTAGGTAATTTTCTCTCGTAGGTAATTCTTTCTCCGTTTGAATCAAGTATTCATATATTACAACAAATTTCACGGGAATGCATTATCTGCTTCATAACAAACGACAAGAGCACCATCTCTCTCAGGCACTATGCAATAAGGACTAGTATTGAATGCTAGGAAGTAATTCAGTAGGAATGAATTCTCAGAGGTTTAATATCCTGCCACCATCAAGTGATGCTCTGCTAAGTATCTGACTCGTATCCATCGTTCGGTATATGCCACGGTTGCCCTTCGAATCCATCGTCATCTGAAAAATATTCACCATAAATTTTGAAACATACATGTACTGTATAAATTCTAATCTCCATGAAGAGAATTCAAGGCATATATTGTTTAGCTATACTGACATCTACATCCTCATACTAGCGAATTTATAAATAGCTCTATTCACTCCCGCAACCTTATGTATTGCTCATAAAAATCTAAATTTCAATTCAACTTCCTACGGTAAGTTTCTAAAAATTGAAAAATGCATCATATAATATTTTTCACTGGACCAAACTTGGGCCCGGAGCTCACCTTGTTTAAACCCACTTTAGAAAATCCGCTGAAATTTAACAGATTGCAGTAAATAACATTACCTTTTTCTTCACTCTTTTTTTCTATTGTTACAGTTTTAGCCGGTTTCAGAGCCACAAAGGGAGCAGGCCTATTGACTGTAATAGTGGAGGTGTTAACTGAAGCGTTGGCCAAATCCAGAGCCGATTCTGCGGTTGGCTTCGCCCAATCCGGCCTAGACCCGTTCGACTCCCGAAGACTTAGCGCTGATTTTGATCGCTGTATAAAGGAATGAAATATGCTGGTGAGGTTTTTGTATTTAAAAAAAAATCTACACGGAAAATATTTCACAGCACTCTCACTTGAGCGTTTTTCATTTTGCCCCAAAACTTATTTTCTGGGCATATAAGATACTCTGAGGAAATTGTGATAAATGTAAGATTACAAAGGGTCATAATAGCTGATGATGTTATGATATCAATTGATGATTAGATGAGGAGAATATGATAAACACGTATTAGTATTCATGTCACTTTATACCAGTGGGTGAGAGTGGTTTTAGATTAAGTGAGGCCTAGATGAAAATAAGTTATATGGTTCCTTGCTGTCGTTTTGCAAACAGAATAACAAAACTATCTTACCGCGATCATCATTGGACTCTTGATGATACGAGTTCCTGTGTTGATTTTATTTTTCGCTCGCTGATTCATAGCGTCGGCTTCAGGTCCGTATATTCCCTTTTGTCGCCTGTGTGTATAAAATAACATTAATAATGTAGTCATCGTACAAAAACAGGTTTTGATTAATATAAAGGGTGAAGTTACTTCGAACGGACTTGAAGTCGTGTGTGGGTTTTAATTAATTTCCAGCCAAAAGAACGATAAGTGATTTTTTTTTGTTGATTTTATTGGCGAGTCTGTTTGATTAATATATAACAATGTAAACTATGACAATTAATGATATCTATCCACAAATATAACGACTTTTATCGACCCACACAGAGTAACTTGACAGGTTTCAAAACTTACAACTTTTTCACTTTTGTCACTTCATCGTCGTTTTCCAGGTAATTGTGTCTCCATGTGTCTTTCGGCGTTGGATCAGACCCTTTCCATGGCATCCGTTTACTAGCATCAGCTTTAGCGGAGGAGGGCCGGGGACGCGGGGAAACTCCCCTGCGAGGTTTGTTGGACAAATGAAGTTTACTCAACCCTGAACGGACGGAATCGGGCATCTCCTGCACATACAATATATTTATTAGCAATACACTTTGATATCTTGCAAACGACCATGCATTGTGCAATGAATCTTATCACTACAGTACAATCACGATGTACTAAAGGTGCTTTAAATAAAGATGGTTTACGCAGACAAATTGATGCAACAGCAGAGAGCAATTTCACAAGATAATCAAATTTACATAGATCTGGAATTCTGATTGAATCTTACGATTTTCATTCGTTTAATGTCATTAGTCATGCTCTGGTGAGAAGGGATGAGATATTTCAGATGGGTAAGTAATGTATGGAAATTATTATTGCCGTCTGATTTGAATTGCATGGGAACCGTTGCTATTAACTAAATGGTTATATCCCAGGAACATGCAAAATTAACACTAGACCAAAATTTAACTAAAAAATATATTATATGAAACCAGGGGGACCACAAGAGAAACCTGCAATTGCCTATAAAATCAAATAACGGGTGCATAACATTTGATTGCAATGACTTCCAATTCATGACAATTGATGCAATTAATATGGAAAGGAATAGTTTGATATGAACTCCAATTAGCATACTTACAGCATATTCCATAGGGATTCCCTTAAGTACGAAATTGACATTAAGTACCTATAACATACTATTACCCGGATATCTACAGTCTTAATGTCTAAACCTACTTAATCATGGCATCCATAATGTATGCTATTCATTTGGTTAGTTATACCCGAAGCATTCCTATATAAGTCAACTGTTTAACCTTTACCTTGCACGAGTTTCTCACATTTTCAACGTCATCTAGTGCATTAAGATTTAATGGATCCTGGCGAAAATATGCGTGGAACATTTTGGTAAGATATATTTTACTTATAAAAAATATGCTTTAAAGTGAAAACCTGAAAGATTGACTCACAGAAATACACATTTATATAAAGCGCTAAGGAGAAAAGATGGAAACGTATTTAAATTCATGAACTTTACCTTAGGTTTCCCAAAGAATTTCAGACTTGATGCATTTTCAATGTACAGCCTCTTCCACGTTCCAAGTTCGTAGGGACTGGGGCTAAATGTGAGAATCCATCCTCGTCGAACAGATTTAGGCATCCACAATTGATCTAACTCAGCAATGTTTTTCCAATTCCAGCAAACCTATTAAACAATGGAAACTATATATAAAACCATACACAAGCGTATTAATACGCGGTTGCAAATATTATTAACTCCCCTCCCACCCTACCCTCTATATAATAGCTACAATAACCTTACCCTGCCTAAATTAAGATTTTCTGCCCTGTCCCCCAAAATTATGAACTCAAACTTCCTTCTCTCACTTCTAAAAGAAATATTGTTACGAAATGAATGTGTTTTCAGTTCCTGAAAGTTCTTTTCTTGATATTTCTTCTTATTTATTTTACATATATTACCATACTCAAATACTTTGATTCCAAATTTTGAAGGAAGGGCTACTGACCTAAAGTGTGGTATTTCTCAAAATGCTTTATAATACCACATCTTACGTCATTTCCTTGAAAATTAGAAACCACTCTAAGTTCGTCCGAGGACTGAGGTATGAGGCTTGAGGAACTCACTTGTGCACATCTACACAACGTCCGTGGGTCAAAGAAAGAGAATAAGTAGACAACGACTGCGCGAGGCATGATGCGAGTTGGATCATCATGAAAGATAGGCTTTCGCTTCCGAATTATTTCATCAGCAAATACCAGTTGTTTGATTCTGGATCGAGACACAAGATCCTCTAAAATGAGCTTCCTTTGAGAATCAGACCATTTGTCGAACTGGAAAAAAGAAAATAAATTTGTATCTATAATAACAAAAACAACAACAATATATTTGCGTAAAAGCAAAAAATAAAATAATAAAGAATGTCCTATTGAACTACTTGCAATTATATAATTGTTCATAACAATTTTGAAATTTGCATCAATATAAATAATTGTTCATTATACATTTTGAAATAATACATAAATAACTCACCCATTTGTTGACGAGGTCCCTACGCTCATCAAAGATCTGAAGCCGAAATTAAAGTCATTGTTGTTCAAATACATGTACACAACAATAAGATTACAATGCTATGAACACGTGTAAAAAAATAAATGAAAAAAGGCTAGAGATATCACTCCAACTAATTTGAGCGGACAATTACTCACAGATTGTGAGCGGACAATTACTCACAGATTGATTGAGTTGGAGGGAAGCATTGATAAATAATAATATAAATCGTGTGCTAATCTGTTAAATTTTAAATCTCACGTGTACCGTAAAGGCCAATTTCTTCGTCATATATTTTTATTTGTCTTGCATTGATCTACCATGGTGTTCATTCGTATTCATATGAGTCCAAAAGTAGACCCAGGTGTTTAAAGGCGATTATACTCCCAATGTCGTTGTTAAATAGCTTACGGTATATTTGATTGACCTATATAGACTTGATGTACTTTTGTTTTGCCAATATCTAAACTGAGTCCTAAATCTAAACATATACATCTTCCTTTATCGAACTAGTCTTGTTCATAACGTAGGCCTACCTTATTCCAGATCACGCAGTCTACGTCAACATTTTACATTTAATTCCATATTTATTATTCAATTATAAAATAAACATAATTGGTCCAAGAATCTATACTACCATCGACTAATAACTCTATATTCGTCTGATATAATTAATATAATTCGGTATGACGAATTGTTTTCTCTGTTTATTAAGCAATAATTTTGTAGTAGTTGTGATATTGACTTCTAAATTCAATGTCCCCTAGTTTATCTAACAGTACGGTATATTAATATCTGTTGCGGTAAACACCTTAATAATTAGGTGTCGTGTTTATCGTCCATATTTCTTATTAAATCTCATACGGTACTGTACTGCATCAACATATCTAGCCGTTTATTATGTGCCCTTATCCTGAGTGAGACGGTATACATTTGGTATTTTGTAATTTCACGCATTGTCTTTTCATTCTGTCATATATATCCTGTAGACTATACGTGAAAGATGATCACCCAACACTTTCTTTTTTAAAAAATAAGTTCAAATACGGTACCTTCCCAATCCCTGCCATAGCTAGAGAAGATTTAGATTTGTAGGTTTCCAGTGCCAGTGGCAATGATGTATAGCTAAATTGTTCAGCTTTTTCGGGATGAGCGTGAAAGTTAGGTTTTTCCTCCAGTAATTAAAGGGCCCACATAATGATATGGGCCAGTCTTCCCTTCTCCCAGAAAATGTCACGGTAGGTCTTCTACTAGACTCTGGTCCTGGAGGTGTACCAACTTCGCTTCATAAATGTCAGCTACACTATGTCACTATTATTGATATAGCAATAATATATAGGGACATCTTCAATATTAATAAGCTCTAAACGGGCCAAACATTACACTAAACAAAAACGTGTACATTATGGCAGATGGTATAAGCTATAATCCCTGGCCGCGACCGTCCGAATGGCTAGTTAGAGCAGGTCTAACCACAGTATAGGCTACGGTCGCCAATGCTCAGCCCTAACTGCCTCAGCGGGGGTAGGAATAGGCTTTAGCATGTTCAGGCTTGAGAGTTGAGTCATTGGAAACGGCTCTAGTGTCAAAGCTTCACTAGCCTAAAGCTTGCGAATATTTACCTTTAGATTTTGTTGCTCATTTGATAGAGGTGTCCAGCTACTTTTTAATTGTTTGAGTTTAGCTGATCCTGCCATATTCTGTGTTAGATTCTTTTGCATAACGGATATAACGTCGATTATTTGACAATGTTACGCTACGGTAACTTTGTTTACATGTCTATGGTCGCCATCTTGGATCTTGCAATGAATGTACTCTCGTGGAAAACGTGAGTTGGTATTTTATACCAATAAAGATAAATGTAAACAATTATAATTAATATACTTAAAACTATCTTGAGTATAAAATAAAAAGAATATCCCTGAATATATGCTATTGTTTTACGGGTATATAAAATATCTCGGTGTCGTGATTTTCGGAGCACGAGACTTCATCCTGGGTGCAGACCAACATGTCTTCATGTTAGTCTGGCATTTTCTTTACTGTTTGCCAATGAATTTCTCGGTCTTTTAATTTTTAAAAGGACGCCTTAATTGTGCCATTATATTTCTGGCCAAACGAAGACTAACCCCATAAATTTCAGGACGTCTAAGGTAAGTTGTGAACCTCTTTTCTCTAGTTTTTAAATGTTGACGTACATGATTTCGCTGATGTTGACAGTCTTTCGTAGTCCTTCGCCGACGGCTTCCACATGTTCCTCTTTTGAGAGTTATTGCCATCAAATTTAGCTTTCGCTGTAATGCTAGCTGGTCGATTCGAGTGAAAACTCACTGTCTCTCTTCAACTCATGACACATTTTTTATTTAAACTCTGAATTTAGTGTTTATTATCCATTGGTATAGCTTGGACGAAACCGCATAGACATAGTACAGGCCTCTTGTCTTGACTGTCTGATATTTTTTATTGATTTATTTACGACTCACCGAATATATATGCGGAACTGGCCTGTATGGCTAGTTGAAAGTTTAGGAAGTTCTGTTTTGTTTGGAGCTATTTGTAAGGGACGAGCGAAGTGTTAACTCCACCATCCTGTTTTTATTTTAGTGTCAAATGAGTCATATGAGACCTACTATCTACTGCGAAGTTTTACTACTATTGTTGATATTAAATGCTGTAAAAATACCAAAATCAAAAATAATACTTAATTGTTTACAGTACGGTACCCTTATTGAATAGTTATTCCCGAAAATGTTACATGGTCGACTGGAAATGCAGCGCTATCCTGTGGGATATATTATGAACTAACCGTGGCGACTGATTATTAATTTGCAAGCCAAGTTTAATTTAATATGTATACAGTCAAACTAATAGCCTACAGTATGATAATGTAGGTCTATATGTCTAAGCATGTATAATTATGTTTGTGATTGATTTAACTTTATTCAATAAAGGAAGCATTTTCTTTACCTTTCCTACCTCAAATGATTTGCTCTACTATGTGAATTCATTACCGTATTTTATTCCAGTTGTAATTGAGTGGAATACAATAATATATTCATGAAATAAAATAATAGATTTTTTATTACTTATTGAATAAAAAAATGTATTTATTTTGGCCTTATGGTTGAGATGGAAAATGAACTAAAACTCAGAAAACTCCAAATCCAATTTTGATGGAGTTTTCTGGTGTATATTGTTTAATTTGTTATTTTTCCTCACGGCTCTACATTTCTTTATTCCAGTTTTCCCTTGCCCAGAAATGTCCCAGGTGATGACGCAGGGTACCCCGGCTGCTCCCATTGTGAAGCAGACTGGTCCAAATCAAGCCGTGGCCACCGTGCCCACCATAGCTAAACAGCCAGGTAAGATTTAATTTTGCCTACTGTCCTAATATTTTGTATTAATTATAACAGCCTTACTCAGTTTATTGCAAAATTCATTTACAGTTCCACTATTATTAGAGACTTTGGGTTGGAAGAATTTTACCCCCCTCTAAGAATCTGGGAGATATGATATGTGTAGCCTTCTGCTTGTGTCAATTTCATTTATTAAATGTCCAGATATACGCCTTGAATATTTAATATAACGTGATATAGTACGTTATATCTAATAATGAGCTTTTCCTCCGCCCACCATTATTCCACATGTGGAACGGTAGTGAGTGCTCCACTTAAGGCCATATCTGAAAAGAATGGGAAATTATCCTTTTTTTGCTGACCGCTCACCTAGACACATTAAATCCTTTAGTGGAACAGTTACTGCCTCCCCTGACGTTTTTAACGTAAAGGCATGGCGATATGAATTAAGTACCGTAACCCCTGTAGTTGATCTAATGTAGCGCGATTACCTTGTTCCATATCAGTTACCCAGAGAGGAATAACTTTGTTAGCCATTCACTTAATTGAGTTCTCAAACAACAATACTTAGTCGCTAGAAGATCCACTGTAGATGTACTAATGTGTTTATGTTTCTATTCTAGCCCCTGGAATGTTCATCGTTTCAGGAGGCCTGATGGGTAGGACGACCACGCCCCTGCAGCCACACCACCCTGCCGCTGCGCCTGCAGTCCATCAAATGGCGGGAGCCCCTCCCATGTCGGTGACCGCCGCAACTGGCGGGAACCCTGCAGCCGCCGCACCAGGCCTTCTCGTCATGCAACCCTCTGCCACCGGAACGACACCTGCTGGTCAGGTGCAGCACCAACTGGACGGGTCTACGTCCGTGGCTGGGGGCGTCATGATGATGAACAGCACCAACAACACAAATGGCACCCGTGTCTTGAGCAATGGCGATCTTGACCCTGAAGGCAACTTGGCAAACACAAAAGAAAAAACCCCGATGTGTCTGATCAATGAGTTAGCCCGCTATAATAAGGTGATTGTGTTGCCCGTGTTACCGATTGCCAGCAAATAACATTTTTATTTCTCATATATATAACAAATAACATCCCTTTTTTCGTCTATACAATTTTGATTTGACAAAAGGGTGGTATGTCTGAATGTTTTTAGGTTTTTCGTCACATGCCCTTTCAAATGGTCCTACCGAATATTAACCGTATGTATTCAGTAATCTAACTTACATAATTCAATTCCAGATCCAACATCAGTATACACTAACTGACGAGCAGGGCCCAGCACACAAAAAAACATTCTACGTCAAACTGAAATTAGGAGATGAAGAATATGCAGCATCTGGACAGAGCATTAAGGTAATTATTTTACTTTATATTGGGAGCACCCAGTTCTGTTAGTAATCATTAGCTTAGTACAATTTTTTATGAGAATCTAGTAAAGTTGTTTTAAGTTAGAGAATGGTTGAGTTCTCCTGTGATATTAACAAAAATAAAGTATTCCTTTAGGCCTGAGTATAAGTCTATATCATGAGAAAGGAGATGAATTACACATTGAATAGTTATTTAAAGAAAAATAGTATTTGGTCTATAAACGTACGAATGTAAAACTATTATTACAATTATATTGTGGTATTATGAAGCTAATGCTAAAATCAGAAGGATATTAATATCGTTTGCTTACTGTATCAAAATTCAATTATTTTCTAATGTATTTCTCATCAGGTATCAGAGAAGATTACGTTGTAAAATGATCCATGAATAAAACTTTTGAACAAAAAAATCTAAGCCAAAAATTATCCCCGGTATGTTTGTCTCTTCGAAACAAAGTATAGTACCAGTTACACAGTTAAAAGAGTAATTCACTATTACTGCATTTCATTTATCTCAACGCTAGCATATTCAAGTAAAATTCAATAAACCATATTTTAGTCAACTAGGCGTGTAACGATTGGAAAAATTGCTTGTAGGAACTAATGTCAGTTTCAAAATTATAGACAATGGAAGCTACAGTACTTACTTGTAAATTATTTAGTAAATCATTGACATCTTTTACGATCCTTTTCGTTTGTTTTAGTTACAAAATGATTTGATGAAGAAATAAAATGAACTGAATTTTGTTGATTGTTGAATACATATATAATATGTGTGTGTGTACTGCATAATATTTTGTATTCGACGTTTTTGACATTGGACCATTATCTCCACAGAAAGCCCAACACGCAGCTGCTGCCGATGCTTTAGAAAAGACACAGTATAAGCATCCTCCGCCCAAACCACCACGCAAACTCAATGGGGGAGGTAAGTTGCTGAATCTTGAACATGGTCTCTCTGATATCTTCCCTGGAAACTTTCGCCATACATTTTGCATTGAACCATGCATGTATCCGACAATATACCAATTATATTAGATACATAGAATGCATTGCTTATACATTATACTTGTCATTTATTGACTATCGGATACTCATGGAATTAAAATGCAGCAGATCCATTTTGTTACTACTGAGAAAGATGTTATACATGTATATCACTTTGCATACTTATTATGGATCGTTTATATTATGGGTATCATACCGAGTGGAGCTAACCCTACCATAACTCCGACCGTGGAGTTAAACGCTTTGGCAATGAAGCTTGGCCTGCCGGCTGTGTATTGGCCGCTAGAGCCCCCTCATCCCCGCTTCTACCCCCCACCCAATTTTGACTTCAGAGGCATGTACCAACAAAGGTAGGCCATGTGAGAAAAAAATAAGCTGGAAACGTAGACTTGGCACTTTTTTCATCCACATTATGTATGAACCGAAAGCACATTGTTACTGGTCCTGAACATTTATAAATAGATAGAATAAAAAAAACTAGCTCTTCTTCTATAATGTTAGAATATCTACCAGCATATCTCTGAGTTTTATTGGAGAGTTGTTTCTTGGCCAGAAACAAAGCTGTTGGCGAAATTACCTTTTGTCGATTGCTTACTTCAATTTTATATTTTTCATTCAGCACACACCCCATAGAGCTTGATATGGTCCATGTTGAACAAAACACATCGAGTGAGCACAACATATATAATGCACTGTGAACATTTTCTTCACCGGCACACATGCAATTCACAAACAATTAAGTCAAATATATTCAATTGTGGAATCCTTTAATTAAGGCTAGTATTCCGGAGTGCAAGACACACTACCCGTGTTTCTCTTGTCCCTGTTTACCCTCAAATATGTCATTCTCTATAAGACGGGTTTTAATTTATTTGTGGTTTGGATTATGTCACTGCATGGGGATCCTTTATTTAGCTTCGAGCCATCGCTTAGGTTACAAATCAAGAGTAGATAAACATATGAAGAATCATCTGAATGTAGGAATAGTTTGAGCGTCTAAATAAGATTTATTTTATCCATCTACTCATGTGTACCTACATTATGAATCAAAAGCATCTTGTTAGTGATCCTAAACATTTACAAAAGAGTTCAAATAAAAACTAGCGCTTTAAAAAATGACAAAAATAACTAGCTCTTCTTTTAAGATGTTAGAATATCTACAAACCCATCCCAGAATTATATTGGAGACTTGTGTTTTAGGTTAGAAACAAAGCTGTTGGCAAAATAAGATACAGGTAGGCTAAAATATTGCCCACTCGGCGCATATCTGGTTTTCATGACCCACCGGGAGCAAGCTGTCTGGGGGAGCACTAGTAGTCACCTTACATTTACTCTTGGGTAAAGAACTTTCTACCAAGTCTTAAATAAGTTAATTTCACGGATTTTGTAAATTATAGTCAGCTAATTTAAGAAAGAAAATGATGTTCAACACTTTAAGAAAGATAATGATGTTCGACACTTGGGGTAGCCAAGAGTAATTACTTAAGAATAGAAAATCCTAAGGAAATGCAATATGTTGAATATCATTTTACAATCAGTTTGGTCTTTTTTAAGAGAAGAAAACGGCGTGTATGAAAACATTTGGTATTTCAGGAAACGATTTAACATTCAGGAATAAAACGATTTACACATTTATTTATTTTTTAAATTTTATATGCGAACATGGACGTCAGATATTACACTGAGTTGAGGATATATAAGTATATGCCTCCCTGATTAAATGTTCTATAAAAAAAATATTGTTGCGGTTATTATATCATATAGTGGTTTGCCTAAATCTAACCTACTCTAGCTCAGCATTTTAACATAAATCAAATCGGTGTCATAAATATTATTGGTTAATATCTGATTTTTCAGATTTCATAAATACATTTAAACTGATTTTGGGGTGAGAGTGAGTGTGATTACCAATGCTAAGTCTAATGGGAGCAAGTTGAAGTGTAGAGTTTGCTCTCGGTGGTCTAAAAACCTCTCATCTGAGGGGTCTTTTACTTCAGTAGGGGACATTCATAAAATAACAGTCCCTTCCAAAGCTGTTACTTCTTACCCAAGTCGGTACGGGTATAAGGAGAGGCTCTGATCAGACCTCTTTAACCTCTTACTAATCACACAAAGGAACAAGGATCTAATTATATATTTGATCCTCCTGGAAGATACACTATCGACTCGCCATTGCCTAAGACATTGCCCGAGACAATGCATGAGCCGACCTCTTTCCGATGTCCCCCGATGCATGTAAACTTCAGTATAAAAATCTCACTTTTTTAACAAAAATGGACGGTGGGCTTAACCCTCGTTCGGTTCAGGTAATCTGTTGTGTTTTTCAGACAGCATCACTCCAACGGTGGAGCTGAATGCCCTTGTGATGAAGCGCGGAGAACCAGCTATTTATAGACCAATAGAGGTTCCGCGGCCCCAGTACTACCCACCACCCAACCTCAACTTCCGTGGCATGTATAACCAGAGGTGAGTTCACCTCGTCCACCCTTTAAAATGGAAAGGAAAAGAAAATCAGAGGTGGAACAAACCAGGACCTTCGTGGATTAATGGAATTAGCCATATCATATATATCATTGAATTAGATACCTTAGTTCAGACTGCGCGGAACAAGCAGGGCTGGGAAGCTGTTTAATATCGAAACTGATGGGAAAGTGGGAACTGTAAAGCACTGTCTGTAGACATGTTTCACATTGTGGTCAATAGTTGTTGTCAATCACCAGTGCACAGATTTGCTGGATAGTTTCATTTAGATTTCATCTAGTAGCTTTGCACCACATGGTTATTGAATTTTTCTCTCATTGCTATTATTTCCAGTAACTGAGATGGCCTGCTATTTTCTAGGATCATATCGTACCAGTCAAATTCGATTTCCATATAAAAAAATATCCAAATTAAGTTAACAATTGCCTACATTGTATGCATATGATATCGATCGATTATTTGTTCACTTTATTAATAACTAATGATTGCTAAATTCATAACAGTTAAAGTTTTATGTTCTCCAATTGTAGGTACCATTATCCGCGCTTCCCGCGCGTGTTTTTTGTATCGCTCAAAGTTGGTCAAAGGGAGTTCATCGGTGATGGCAAGACTCGCCAAGCCGCTCGTCACAACGCTGCTGCCAAGGCTTTAAATGTAAGGAAATGTTGAAAATGTCTCTAGGAATCACCTTCCCATTACTAAAACCGAGGAGGTTGATTTGGAAATTTATTTCATGGGGTACTAGTATTTATTCTCCACGCCACTCACAATATCGATTGATTCCGGTGGAACTCACTTTCACATATTACATCTACTTGGAACTATTTCTTGCACTAGTGTAAAACTGTTTGTAAGCGAACCAAATTTAGAAAATAGGGAAGGCGTGGTTGAATAATTTTCTACAAATTCCCGTGTATTATAAACACCACCTTGAAGCCTGAACATTTTCTAATTCAATTCATTGATTGAAGTTATTTATTTAGACTTTTTAGCTGTTTACACCAAGTAATAGAAAGTACATTACATGACGAAATATTGATATGATATGAAACTCCTATTAAGAGGGAGAGAAATATTTGTTAGGTGTCTTTTATTTCCTAACAACTATCTGTCCGATATTTACCCCCTCCCCTAAAAAATACTTAACCTTTGCTTCCATGTCCACTGCAGGTGCTACGTCATCTGCCCCTTCCCAATCAGGAGCCCGCGAAGACCGTAAGCGTCGGCACAACAGCTGCTCCAAATGTACCGCCAACGCAGGACATAGTCGACAGTCAGCCGGATGATGACAGCGATGGGGACGAATGTAAGCTTGAGTTTTGCCTCTTTTAGGTATTGTAACTTTGTCAAATGAAGAGGGTAACTTGAATCAAATGAAGCTTGTTCTGAAAGGTTAAAAAGTTCCCTTGATGCGTTGTCAAAATTAATCTGATAATGGATTAACGGGTAAACCCACCAATCCATTCCTTAATCTAATTATGTTCACACATCACCCTTCTTCACGAGCTATTGATAAAATGATGTTTGTTAAATGAATACAGCCTTGTAAGTGGTGGCTATGTTTCTTTTCTATCTCAGCTGATGACGAGAAGGACGCATTGAAGAGTGAAATTAGTCTTGTCCATGAAATCGCCTTAAAAAGAAATCTACCCGTCAACTTTGAGGTTAGTGTATATTTCATTCATCTAATGGTATTAGGATTTATACAGAAAAGTGAAGGAAAATGATATTGTTTGTACCAAACGACGACTGCTGTTTCCAAATTTACATGTTTCCCCCGGTGCTCAAAAAGTGCCTTTTTTATCTTCCGAGTTTCCGGTATTTGAAGAAAGCCGGCTTATATAATTGTGTGTGTGTGTGGGGGGGGGGGGGGGGGGGGGTAGGGGGGGGGGGGCTACTGATGAGAATAAGGATCGTATCCGAATGTTTTACCCAACTTATGATTAAATAACAATGTAATCAAATCAAATGAGATGAAACGTTATGGGAAAAACATAATAAAGGGAAAATGGGTACTGACACATTGTCCTCTTTGGTTCGGTAGGTGGTACGTGAATCTGGACCACCACATATGCGCACCTTTGTCACTCGTTGTACTGTTGGAGAATTCGTCACTGACGGAGAGGGCAACGGAAAGAAGATCTCGAAGAAAAGAGCTGCAGATAAGATGCTAGAAGAACTCAGAAGGCTACCTTCATTACCACCGTCGGTGGCTAAGCCCAAACGAAACCCAACTAAGAAGAAAAATAGAAATTTGATTAAAGTTAACTGGGTGAGCTTACTTTCTCTATCAATTATTTGGAGTATATTCAAAATAGTCTTTATATGACCATTTAACTTCATCCTTTGATTAAGTCTCATGCCTTACCATCCGGTTCCTTAATATGATATTTTTCTGGCCACAACTTAGGGCCTTCATTCTTATGATATCCTATGAATTTACTACCAATTAAAAGAAAAATAAACATCAGTATCAAGCAGTTAGATATATTGTGATGTTGTCGCGAAAGATTATGAAATCGAAAATAATATCGAATGATAAAACTCACACTTACACTTACTGAGTGACAGTCAGGGCAGTTTTTATACTGTAATCATTATTTTTAAAAACTTCCCAAAATTTCCAAAAATCTATATTCTCAAACTATTAGGTCATCAAAATCTTTGTCTTTAAATCAGTTTTTTTATTAAACGAAGCGAATAGGTCCTACCCCGATCTTTGCTACCATGCAACTGGACGTTAAGAACGTCATCAGCCGAGAGGTAACCAACACCTCGCGGAGCAAAAAAAAAAAAAAAAAAAAAAAATTTAAATCAGTTTTAGGCGTACACGGTGGTAGAGGCTCTAAATAAAAGAATTCAGTATTTTGGGTATGACCCGATTTGCATCCCTACTTGACTTGCTGACGGCCTAAAACAACCACCAACCAAACTTACACCTTATTGTATTCTTTACAGAAAGCGGATCCTAGTTATGGCGTTGGTATCAACCCTATAAGTCGGCTCATACAAATCCAACAGGCGCGCCGTGAGCGGGAGCCCGTGTATGTGCTTAAGGCTGAGAAGGGAATGCCACGCCGTAGGGAGTTCGTCATGGAGGTCTGTCCCATTTACACTCTTCTCACCTCCTCCTCTTGTCGACCCAATAATTGCCATGTTCTTTTTTGATACTGCCTATTAAATATCATATCAATGTTTTGTTGGTCTCATTTATTGTGGAAAAAAACATGAAACTATTGGTCGATCTTACTTGTTGTGAAAAGACATTATGGAACTACTTTTTTTAATTCATTAGAGGCCAGTACAATATTTAAATATCAGTACAGATACATTAATTTAAAAATTCTTTTTCTTGTTTTCCCGCGTCGCCTATTGGTTTAAAGCATATAAGTCTAAAGCTAGATTCGTATACTGCTATGTATTTGTTTGGTACAAAAATATAACGAAATGGTTAATTATTATCTAAAGATAATTAGAAATTCTAAACTATTGAAGTGTCCATGCAATGGCGCCCATCCTAATTCTTGGACATCTGCCCGTTGTATATAAATGATGACTGAGGTGTTGTATGTTGCTCAGGTGCAAGTGGGCGACCAAACCTGCACGGGAGTTGGACCTAACAAGAAGCTGGCTAAACGCAATGCTGCTGAAGCCATGCTTCAACAACTCGGATACAGCAGACCATCACCACAACCGAGCAAGCCTGCCATAAAACAGCCAGAGTCACAGGTGCCTATAATTACTTATCTAGCTTGTGTTGTTTTTTCAATTTATTGACTGGTTAATAACCAATTCTCTTTCTCATTTTAAAGATGTAAACAAGGAAGTGATTTCCTCGCTGTATTCTTGAATGATATTTATAAATGATTTCTTCCCAATAGGTGACATCGTCTGATAAGAAAGTCACATTTATGGACCCAGAAGGCAGTACAAGTAAGTTTACTTGAAAACATATACATGAGAAGCATGGCCCTTGCCTTTATAATAATTGACATATATGATATGAATATCA
This sequence comes from Sthenelais limicola, assembly GCA_942159475.1. Lineage (NCBI taxonomy): Eukaryota > Metazoa > Annelida > Polychaeta > Phyllodocida > Sigalionidae > Sthenelais > Sthenelais limicola. The sequence goes on from OW804100.1 coordinate 43,962,091, forward strand.
GTAAATAGTAAAATACAAAACTAGCTTTGAAATGCAACCTGAGTTGTCTTTTGGATAATAAAATATCCACCCCTTCAGCGTGTCTACCATTTGGCGGAATTCTACCATGCAAAGCTGGCAATAGTTCAGGTCCCAGAGGAAGACCACCGTTATGGTGATCTAGGGCGCACTCTTTGAAATGTTTAACATTACCATGATGTACCTAGCTCGAGCACCTGACTAAAATCGAATTAAACAAAAATTAAAGCCGTGGCTTTAGAGTTCATCATGAACCAAGACAAATAGGGCGGTCGTGCTTCTCTAGGGTAAGACTAGACTTAAGTGAGCCACATGAGATCATTCCTTATATGTAAATGAGTAGATGTTGGTATAACTACAGGGAGGCAGTTGGTGCCGGGAGTGATCCTCATGCCAGAGAGTGCCCGCTTGAACGGTATGTCCCCGGGCAGTGGTTCATTCGGAACATCTACAAATGCTTCGGCGGGCCGCAATGCAGCCAACCAAGCGTCCAACTCTGCGTCACCCCAAACTACAGCTACGATCGCCAAAGAACTCTTAGATACAGGTATTTATCATCGTAATGATTTTTTTTATACTTTTATTGGCAAAATTTCACATTCGTGATACGTTTCATTTGCCAAGTGAAAAACAGGTTATTTAACATATCATTATGAGAATTATACATCGAAGTTATAATAGCTAACAAAATTCATTTATGATTATTGAGAAAGAAAATGACAAGTTATATTTATATTTAACAGAGTTATACATGTTGAGAAATTATCATTTCATACATATATCATTGTGCTAAATGCGGGATTGGGACTCACTGTCAGTGCTGTCACTGTCAGAAATGGTGTAGCATGTATTTTACAACTAATATCTGTTCAAAATTGTGGCCAATAAAAATGTCAGTTCGATTTTAACAGCTTAATAGCACCGCTATGATGACTCCTTGATATAAAACTCGAATATTTAATAATGATAATGATAAAAAATTTGTATTTGCCATGACTAGTAAATACAAAAATAGGTGGTACACATCAGATCTGGATCTGGTCTTCCTACGCATGCCTCAGTATAAGGGATTGACTGGCTAGTTTTGGGGTGACTATTGAGGCTTGTTTCAAGTTTGGGCGCTGTCAATAGCGTTTTCATCCGAGCTTTTCCATTTTCGCTTCTCACTATAAGGAACATGTATCTGCTAGAATACCTCAATCTACATCTATGTTCCCGTCTTTGTTCACCTTTTCTAATGTGTTTCATCGATCAATGTTCCGTCTCCTTAGGTTCATCACCAACAGCTGAGTCGATGTTAAAGTCTGGTACAAAGCCTGCCGCTAACAATCAGTCTACTGTACGACCTAAACAACAACTTCTCTACTTGGCTGATGTTCTCAACTTCCAAGTTACCTTTACAGATTTCCCCAAGGTAAATCGCTGCTCTTTTTTTGTATTGAATTACGGTATAAACGTTAATTTGTTTCATTATTAACCTAAAAACACCTTACACTAAATCTTTCAAAATATACTCATTTAGTAGCTGCTCTAAAGCATATTAGTGATAATCCTTTCATATGTTTTTCAAAACTAACAAAGTTCCCTTACCTTGGGTTAAGGCTGGGTTCCACTGGCCGGCTACTTCTCCCGCTACTCCTCCCGTTTCTTTGCTTCCGCTACTTTTAGAAGCGGGAGCAAGTAGCGGGAGGTAGCCGCTTCAAATCAAACATGTTTGATTTGAAGCGGCTACTTCCCGCTACTTTAGAAGTAGCGGGAGCAAAGAAACGGGAGGAGTAGCGGGAGAATTAGCCGGCCAGTGGAACCCAGCCTTTAGGGTCGCACCAGAGTTAACAATGGAATTGGTGGTAGGATAGACTCTGTCCATGCAACTTCTAATATTTGCTTTATGTATTTGTCGTCGTAGGGCAACAATAAGAATGAGTTCCTCTCACTGGTTTCCTTGTCGACCAACCCTCCAAAAGTGAGTCATGGTGCTGGAGTATCGATTGAGGAATCACACGATATAGCTGCTCTTACTGCACTCAAAGACCTGGCCGAAATGGGATTAGATGCTGTATCAGAGAAAAGTATACTTAAGAAAGAAGAAAAGATGGCTTCCGGTGATGGGTAAGTTTAGCCATTTTACCATATATATAGTATTTACTACTATCCCTGCATTTCCATTCTCTTCCCGTTGCGTTTAGGCCCTGAAGTATCTCATCTGGTTATAGTGAAAAATTCATTGTGGGCTGGGTTTTATTTTGCCTATATTTTTTTGTATAGAAATTTCTCTCGGTTTCTCAGATGAACTCCAGTTGTTTGGTCGTTTACGTTGTCCTATTTAATACAACTGGCGTTTTAGATTGCTAGAAGTCACAGTGTATTTAATCTTACAGAAGGTATTACCGTGGATATCGGCCATAAAGAGGCCACAGGTAAGAATTTGGGACGGGGATTGATGTCATTTACTAATGTGAAATATTTGTATTAATTCTGTTATGCACAGAGATGCCAGTTTTGAAGAAAATAAATGAAAGGGAGGGGGCTTTCAGATTTTTCCTCAAAGATATATATTTTTCAATAATCTACATGAATATATCATGTTATTTTGATTATCTAATCTTAGGGTTTTCTCATATAATTAACTGGCATCTCTGATAATTTATTCAACTAAAACTAATTTGTTCTGCTGTTTAAAAACCTACGCTTAAACGTGCTTAGAAGTCTTATGTTTTGTCGAGGAAAACACTGGTTTCAGGATAATTAAATCAATTAGGCAGGCTTTTTGATAAACGACTTTATTTGAAGATGGGCTATGACATATATGATAATTCTAAGTCACAGTAGTATTATAAAACTCCGGTAATATTCGGTAAAAGTTGAAAATGTCTTTAAAATGTTTCTATTTTGTATATATATAAAATATATCAGTTAGCTGACCCATGCCTCTCGTCTGCTTGGAATACTTGTTCGGTCACAGCCCACTCACATGAGTTACTCGGTTGCAACTGGATGCGATATTCCCGCACCTGCGAGACACTAGTCAGTTGACCTAAACATATTTTTAATCCAAAATATCATTGACATTCTGAACTGCTGATTGGGCATTAAATATACTCATTGCTTCATTGATAAACAGCTTGGTGGAGGTTGTGAGTGTTTCACTGTGTGCACATGTAGCACAGCTTTACAAATTTAACGCCTTCATATTTCACCACTTGCCACCACGAGAGGTCATATTACGCCTGATTTCAATTTACCGGAGGGGACTATCAGCTAAACAGACGTTATCAGTCGAACATCAGGATGGGAATATATTCATTCCTTATTTCTTTGTAAACTCACTTTGGGATGAGGGAGGTATGAACTCCAACGACCGTTGGGAAATATCTGTAAATAGTATATGTTTGTTTTTGATACGCTTGCTGAGCTACCGCTGTGTGAGTCAAACGCTCTAGCGTGACATCAAGTACTCTGACGTAGGTAAACACTGAGTAGCTCATCTTATTGGTTAATGAGTACGAGTGAGTTACTAAGGTAAAGTGTAGCTTAGTTACATTGGTAAGTGTAACTATTTTTATGGCAACGATGTTAGATCATTGTAGGTATTGACTGTAATGATATTTAACCTTATATGAAGACAGATTATTAATAAAACTGTTTTTAGTTTTAATCCGTAGTCTTATCTATAAAGAAAGGTGTTCGTTCTGTTCTTATGATTAGGGAAAAAATTTATTTTCGATAATGGAGATAAGGGGGTATAATCGAAAAGAGATCTTTAAATTCCTGAGATAGGCCCTATAATGGTTCCTATCTGTGCGTAGTTGGGAAAAAAATAGTATATGTTTGGGAAGGAATATGTGTAAATATTATGTGTCTGGGGAGGACTATGTGTAAATATTATATATTTCGGAGAGGAACATGTGTAAAGATTATATGTTTGGGGAGGAATATGTGTAAATATTATATATTTCGGAGAGGAATATGTGTAAAGATAATGTGTTTCGGGAGGAATATGTGTAAAGATTATATGTTTGGGGAGAAATATGTGTAAAGATTATATGATTAAAAAGGACCTGTCTTATTCCTGTCTGTGGCTGTATCTCTATTTACAGTTTTATCCTCGAATGCTTGCAGATTTTGAACATTTTCCTTTTGATTCTCTTTCCCAAGGCCCCACTTGAAGACTGAGGTTGGAGATACCCTGCCGGCTAACTCAGCTGATCCGAGCAACAAGGCCTAGAAGGCAGAACCCACAGCCTGTAAACCTGAACAACTTTCGCAAGGCGACATTTTCCCCGAAGACCCAAAGAGCCCCAAAGAAGGATTTCACATTTAAATCAGCGTCTGATTCTCAGACTTAAATAACACGAAGTTTTAAAAAAAATACGAAGATTGCCTCAGAAATCCGTCTTACGAAAGTGTGTAGATTTACAGATGTGACTGGGCCCTGCCTCCGATGAGACAATGAGAGGAATGAAGACAACACCAATCATCACATAGTAGTTTGCCGCCATCATGGTATCCACATGTTACTATGGCAACCAGTACACTGTGACGTCATCCGGGACCACGACAGCCACATTTTGAACAACACATTGTTTTACCCCTTATAGTAGTAGTAGTCTCCTAGAGATCGCATTCTTATCTTATCGGCGTGGGACTAGACGGAGAAGACAAGAAATCGCGTCACCCTCACTTGGTATTAAGGAACTATTGCTAATAGTCGTCCCATTGGTGGTAATGCAGTTTTGTCTTTCCTCTGTTGAATATATAAACCTGTACACCCACTTTAGGGTCCAAGTCGAAGCTGAAGTCGTGTCTCGTTCAGTACTATTTCTTACCAAGGAAAACTGCATTGGTATCAATGACACTCATAGGTACATTGCGTAGCCTTGTCAGTTGTGTATCGAAACATAACCGCTGAAGATAACAATGTCACCCCGGTTGGACGCAGCTATAACCTGACACTTCTGTAATGAGAAGTTGGTTAGATGTCCACAAGATAATAATACTAATAATATATTTGTGAACTGTCACCGTTCAACATAGACTAGATGCTAATGTGTTTGTAAGTTATTGAACACATATGCTGCTTTGGTTCCGGATTGCGCTGTCTTGATCAGAAAAAAACAGTTACCGTTGTATTTCTTTTGATTCTTAGTGTACTGGCGACGTTTTCCTTTTTCTGTTATTACAGGACACAAGCGTTGCTTCTCATGATGACCACCCCAACCCCCACCCCCACCCCCCAATGCCCCTCACAGAAATTAGAAGCCTCCCCTCCTCACCCAACGCATAACCCTTCGTAGATGCTATGTGTACAGTTGATGCCTGCCCTCTGACCAAAATACTTGTTCGCCTTTTTAAGTTATTATCATATATGGAAACTGAGGAGTACTAGATCGTTTGACTATTTTGATCAGAACATACACATCAACTTGGCACATAATTGAGAATTGATGAAAGTGTAGACCAAAAAAACGAGCACACATCTCGTTGCTTTTTTTCACGAATGCATCTCGCCCGAATGTCTTGTTTGGAATTGTGTATAATTTAAGGGAACAAGGCAATTTAAGATGCATTTCCAACGCAGAGGTTTGGGATTTTGATTATAAATTCTGATGCAGAGTACAGCCGTAAAACGACTGCAAGAACCTTTATTAGATTACATGGGGATTAGAAAAATATTTTCAGAACGTTTGTGTAATTGTTTCATACCAATGAGTCATGCATTTGGGATTCGTAAAAACACTAACGCATTTGCATAACATGTATTCTGTTCCCATTGGAACTTCTGTATTTATTTCTTTTGTATTAATTAAGCATCTACTCTTATAATAGGCTTGTTATTTGTTTAAGGAGATAAGCGATGGTGGGATAATGGTTTGTGAGGTTAATTGATCTATTGCTCAAGTTCAAATGAAGATCGAGTGAATAGTAGAGCACGTACATAAATGAATAAAAGAGTCAAGATTTTAATATCTGCTACAATTTTACAATGCCACCTTTTTTATGTCAACAAGGAATTCTCAATTATTGAGTGTTTACCAACATCGTTTATTTAGTTCTTAAGATATTTGCTTCATTCTCTTATCCGATCGGTTAATGAAACCGTCGGTATCGTTTGTCATTGATGTAGGTATGATGACTAATATCCAATCATTTTTGGAAGTCCGCAGCAAAACGATGTCTATAAAGAAGTTCATTAATAGGATATCCGCATAATGAATATATTTTTCTTTTTCGGGGTTCTTTGCTAGATATTATGACCGTATTCTCATACGAAGACACCACGTCAGATGATATTTATTATATCAATACTTAGAAGCTGTTGTCTTCATGTCTCATCATCATGTAGAAAGTAGGGCTGTTGCACTTTGTTACATGAAAGCTAACATGGTGAACTGACGGAGTGCAGAACACTTCCCAGCATTTGTATATTATAGGGCACAATGAGCGGACTTGTACATGATATTGGGGTGACGTTCTTTTTTAAATTTTATTTTATTATTGCAGTTGCAATTTGGGGATGACGTTTGCGTATTGGCGAGGTACTCTCAAGTGGGGTACCAAATACTGGTACGATTGTTGTGTTTATGTATTTGTTGAACTTGTTCGAAGTTAATTTAAGGTGATGCTTCGTGTTATTGTGTCCAATCATGTGTTCCGTTCTTTACCTTTAAGAGGTCATCTAAGCTGGGAATGCGAAGCAAAAAATAGCGCAGGGGGTCGCTTTTACACAAAGATATGCTGGTTATTTATTTAATATTTTTCTATACTGTAGTTAGATACGAATACGGTGCAAATGACCCTCTTGTTCATTGCCTCTTGAGTATTCTCTTCTTCAGTTGTTTCTGATGAAGATCCTTTCAATGTATCGCCTTAATAAAAAAAAAAGAAACGTGAAGATACAGCCCATTTTTGTGTTGAGCGACCAAAACCAGTGCAGCCCTCAGGTCACCATGCTGTGTGAATCTCCCAACCCCCGACCCAACCCCCGCTCATTAATATTAATATGGTATATTATTCCATGAAAATTTTAATGAATGGTCGCCCCACTCTGAAGTTGACTCGAACCAGGTTTCCACTTGGCTTTGGAGCGGGAGCTTACGTTGATACGTCTCTGTAATTGATGGCCTGTTTGTATTTGATGCTGAATGTGTGTCACTGTCGCGGTACTTGTACCTGGCAGGAGGGAGAGTGTGCCACATGTGGTAGCGTGTCAGCGACAGAAAGGCGAGCTCCTGGCTGTGAAGCTCGCAAATCTCCGGTTCTAACGGTGGTGTAATGTAGTACATGATACACCAAATGGGATTCTAGCAAAAAATGCAATAAACATCAGTTACACGGATTGGAAGCTTCTCTTTGTTGTTTTATATCCAGGGAAACAGCTGGATGTACCCGTACCCGCACAGCATTTAAAATGGCACTTAAAAGTCACTAAATTTGGTCTAAAGTCATTAAAAATGGTAGTGTCGCTGTGACCTGATAATTTCCCCACACAATCGTCAGGACATTTTCCGTCAAATTATATACATTTTCAGCCAATATGATATCACAATCTTTCCACAGTAAAGTCCTTAAAAAGTCCTTATTTCAAGTTCTACATGGTTCCCGCGGTCAGTAAAAAGTCAGTACTTTTGATTTTGGGTATTTAAGGACCTTTAAGTCGGTTATGTTCGATGTGCATCAGTTAAAAGTCAGTAATTTTCTATCTGAGCCTTGTACAAGCATACAGGTTTCCACAGCGCTAAGAAAAACAGACTCAAGTTCTTTAATATTCCATCTTTGCGACTTTGGGGCGGGTTAGGAATGAATAGACCACAAAATAGAAAATTTAATTTTGGGATGGAAATCAGCTGAAATTTAATAGAAGGGTAATAAATCTTGGTTAGACCCTAAGAAGGCAACCAACACATTTTAGAGGGTCAGAGACCGTGAAAGATGAAGGCAGTGGCCTAAACGCATTTCTAATTTCTAATTTCGACTTCACATAGTCATAGTTAAAGGCGAATCAAGTACACTTCCAATATACTATGATGATACATATAAATGGTCCAACAGGGTTCAGGAAGATAAGTTCCATATGGTTGTGATATGAACAGATTAGGAGTAAATGTTAATAATGGGTTTTTGTTTGTTTTGTTTTTTATATTAATATTTTTTAATAACAGAACCTACGTATTGTTGTAATGAATTGGATCAATTGGAATTTGATCAATTGGAAATGGATCAAAAGTTAAAAGGGTATTTTTCTTTACATAGCTAGGAATCCATTTTAATGTCGGCCAATACAGGGGACCAAAGGAAATTACAGGAAACGTGGATGGCATATGACAGGGGTTGCTTGGCAAGGCAAAGCTGTTAAGAATATAGTAGGAATTTTGCAATCTTTAAAGTAATGTCCGCGTCCACACTGGACAGTATGTGTGTATTGCAAATGATGTAAAATGTTGGGCCTTAATTGAAAAATAGTATATATTAATTATATCTAATAACCACCCTTAGCACTTTTCCATGAACCTGGTTCGCTAGTTCTTACATGTTAAGAGTGGGGGAGACAGGAGACAGCGCGCTCCGGGAGCAGCGGCTATTGTGAATGAAAGTGGGTCACAAAAGTATGATGTACGCCGAGGTTGGTGCACCTGTGAACTAGACCTCGCTGCAGGGGACAGGAGAGAGAGCATGGACACGCGTGCAAAGATGGCGTACTTATCGTTGTCACGCTAGTCGCATAGCAACCCCGTCCGGGTGGGGTGTATGGTAGCAATTATACACCTCTCACTGCTTTGATTCTTACGGTTGGAATCTAAGTTCGAAGATCGTTTCAAAATATTCCCCCGAATGCATCAAGCATCCAATCAAAATCTTTACACTTGACCTTTAAAACACAACAAATATCAGGTTTGCCAGAGACGTTGAGCTCAATTATCTTGCACTTATAATCAAAGGGACATGTATAAATGTTTATATTTATTTTATGTAGTATGACTTCGGACTGTGTACATTCATTCAATTAAGTCATATCGGCACATATTGGTCTAAACGTACAACGTAAGTGATGGACTGTATACAACGCATGACAAGGGAACTGGAGAAAACAGGAACAGGGTGAAAACTATTGCCGACAGATAATATTTGTTAAATCATTAAAGATAAAATATTTCGTGATTTTGTTCATATTGTACATAGACAAGGAGGAGTAGACTTGCTTAGTCTTTGATATATTTTTTTTTTATAAACAAAAGTTTAATCAAAATCACAATTAAATTGAGTCACTACCCCCTCGACTGAGGAATACCAAAAGTTAAGACAGTCCACTCCCCCGTGCCTAGACTTGCACTAGGGCTCTATAAACAACTGCAGTCTTAGCAGACGAGGGCTAGTCTAAAGGAGGAGTTTAATGTTGGAGATCTCCTAGAATTGTTTTCGTGAAAATAGCACCCCGTTTTCTATACAAGTCGTAAACATTTTTCATGAAGTGGATAATTTTGAGAAATACTGTCGTTCAATTAAAGGTTATTGCACACATGTAGTGTAATGTAATTAGAAGTAATACAAGTGGAACGGGTTTTCTTTAGGAGAGATTCCTTTATTTTGGGACAAGAATTTCCGCAGCGAGTCAGAGTGACATGATTAGACTCATACAAACTTGAATACACAGCTCAAGGATTTCGTTATTTCGATGGGCGTTCAGCCACTTTCAATTGAAGACCTCTTGGCCGTTAAACCCAGTTGTTCTACTATGGAATCAGCCGTGATGCCATCCAATATCTTACGTATGTTTTCCACACAGCCTACAACGATTGACCTAATCTTTGGTGCCAATATCTCCCTCGCATTTTCTGGAGTTGGTAGGTCATCAACCTTTAAGCTGAGATCTTTTATTTCAGTTGACTTCTTCATTAAATCAGCATAAGAACGCATGTTCTCATCAACTGTCCCTTCTAAACATCTTTTCATGTCATCGTACAGCTTATCGATACTTTCTGATGCAACCTTCAAGCTACTGGGCAAGGTGATCTCCGATCCCCCACTGATGAAATCTATTGATTCAAAGGCCTCCTCTATTTCTCTGTTTACCTTGTTCACCATTACATCTGTGGCCTTTGCTAGGAAATTTTTCGTATCTTCCAGCATTTCGTCCTGGATGCCTGCCACCTTCTCGTATATACCAATATTCTCACTAAACTTGGTAGCGGTCGCCTGAAGGACATCACATTGGGATCGAAGAGAGGCATTGTACTCGAAATACTTGACAATGGGCACCTTAGAATGGTTCTTATCATGTTTATGAAGACACACCCTGCACAAAGAAATTTGACATTGGGAACAATACTCGATTTTGAGGCGGTTAGGGTGTTTATCGCACATTGGTTCTAGTTGCAGGGACATTGTAGGATGGCTTCCTTCACCTTCCGAGTCATCCGCATGTTCCTTCTTGCACGGAGAACACAGCAGCAACTCACATTCAGGACACGAATGCAGGGCTTCCTCTCCACAAACGCTACAATTTGGTTTTGGATTCTGATTAACGCATTGACTTTCCTTATTCGCTTCCTCTTCTAAATATGCCATTATCTGATTACTCTTCACGTCGTCTTTCAAGTTGGCCACACCCCCGTTTTTGTAGGTGATACTCTCGCATGTTGGACAAGTGATCTTATATTCAGACCTCGACACGTTCGTAAGGCGGGTCTGAATGTTGAGGAGGCAGTGTTCACAAAAGGAATGAAGACATTGTAGAAACTTGGGGTTTCTCAGCATACCCGAGCACAGATTACAGGTGACCACGTCTTCAATGTTCTGTGTGCTTTTGCTGGAAGAGGGATTCATCATTGCCTGTAAACCTGTGAGTACAGATGGTAAATCGATTTAGAAGACCATCAGTAGGAATGTATTGAATATGACTTCATTTTCTATACCGACTTAAGAAAATGGTTGTTACATTATTATTACAAATATTGATATATCTACATTATACCCGAATTTTCCTTTAATCCGCTAAGTTTAAAGTTAAAGTTAAACCTATGACGATCAGTAGTAGCCCTAGTGATCTGAGGTGATCAACCAATAAGAATCGATCTCACAGGGTGTTCAATACAACGTCATACCCTTATGACGTCACGTATCGAAACATGGGGAGAACGTTGTGCGAGCATCGTCTACATTATGCAAATGCAATACTTACAATCGAAACGAGATATGTTAAACCTGATTTCAACTGAGTACTACAGGTTGCTCTTATAATGTCAATAAGGAAATACAATTTATTGTTACAAATACTTACCGAATGAAGGAAAGGATTTCGACTAGTAAGTACAAATATAAGTGTTGTATATGTCATACACATACAATACATTCGGTTTTACCCCTGTAGTTTATGTGCTTAGGCGTTTCCATTTTAATATCCTAATTCAGTCTGTATACGATATTTACAAAATAAACGGTATGCCACATTTTCCAATCTTTCTACTTAATATTCAACTCGGATTGCCTAGATATTTAGTGTATAGAGCCTCAGCAATAAAGGGTTTCACTTTCCGCCAGCGTTACCAATGTTCGCTCCCTTGCCCACGTTTACACTTATACAAGCAGTTCATAACCAACATTTCCCCAGTGGTCTCGTAAAAGAATGGCACCATTAAACCTGTAGACGGATGCCCGCTTTAGGGTAATATTTGAAACAATCTAAATTGTGCTATAAATTCTATTGCATATTAAAATATACTTACGTCAAAACGTACAACGAATATACTGCTAAACCTCTTGTAAATGTCCCTGTGTCAATGGCGAAGGTGTTTTGTCGCTGTGGCTTTACTTGCAGCCAGCCTTTCGCCGCGTGTTGATCATGATTATGCCCTGATCAACACACAGATAGGAAGAAATCATTCCCAATTCATATTGGCCTATAGGAAGCGAGCTGTTAAAAATTCAGCTATTTTTGAAACATTGAATTGTTATGTTTTGGACATCGGTCAAGTGAACAACACGCATGCGACAAGCATTATCACCGTGGCGACTCCAATCAAGAAAACCGCTTCACCTCATGACATTTTGGCGAATCTAATTAAAGGGGACCTGGGGTACATTGTTTAAATGTGTTTTTCATTATTCATATACCTCTGACATGTATGAAAATAATCATCAGAGATCATAATCAATATTAGATCATAAGGATGTCATCATTATTATTATCATGACAGTGGTTTGGGGATAATACAAATATGACAGTGATGAGGTAAAGCCAAGGCGAGGATGACTGTAAAGTGGCTGCATGTTTTCTGTACTTTAGGGGCATTTTCATATTTGTGTCACAAAAATAATAAAAGCATTCCCACACTCTTTACTTCCACACAGCCTGAAGTTAACGGTATTACAGTATTCCTTGGTGTTGTATGCCTCCACAAACACATAAATAAGCAGCCCATGTAGATGAAAAAGGTGTTAAAACCTACAAAACGTGTATGAACTGAAACCTCCAAATCCCACTTTACCTCATCATGTTCAAGTATGTGTCGGCACAGTGATTATTAAACAATGTCGTTGAAGATAAAGAGAAGTACATGCATGTGTGCAGTGTGTTTACCGAGTGCTCTATGTGTACATTTCCAAGGAAAAATGAAATTAGGAATGACGTAGTCTAAATAGCTGTCCAAATTTACCGGTGAGTCAGTAGCTTTGCAGATATATACCCCCAAATAGAATTAAGGATATAATAGAGATTATTGACGCGCGACACTGTGAGGTTACCTGGGAAATCGGTGGCGTTGTGTGTGTGTGGGGGGGGGGGGGGGCTTTTAATAAATACTAACAGTCTTGCGCATTTCTATGAATGAAATTAATTAATTGCACCCACATGTGTATCTTCAGCATCAGAGTTAAAAGCGTCCGACCTACGGTGCTCCACAACACATATATATAGCTCACAGTGTCAAATCTGGATATCGATTAATTATGTAATATGCTGTAAGGTTGCGTAATGATTATTAATTATGATTTATTAAACGTGTACTATTTATTCATGTAATGCATTAAGAGGTAAGGTAACAACATTCTTTAATGTAATACCATATGTTAAAACCAGTTATATTTTGACAAGTTCATTTGCATATGGTATATTTGTACCACTCACCGTTAACCTATTTCCAAGTACCACGGTCACCATAGCAACGCGCGAGGGTCCGGCTAGGGTCTGTGATGCTCACGGGGTCAAAGGGGTTAGACTGACCACTAAGCACTGGAACGCGGTAGAAGCAACATATAAACAGCGTTAAAATTTGTCATTTCTTCATTGGATAATTTGCCCTGATGAAGCCTAGTATTGTGCAGAGAAGGGGACGGAAACATTGCGTTTTATGCGTGGCTCGTGTGAGCCTACCAAGTACAAGTAAGCACAAAGATATGTAGCCGGAGAAAGTATGTAGGCTAGGTCGGAAGATGTCCCGACTTGGATGAGTTATTGGCGGGAGGTACAAGCACTGTAGGCCGAGTAACCCACTGTGCCTGGGGGGTTCAGGGGCAATGGCAGTTGTAGCAGGAGTTGTAGTTTTTAATTTGGCTATGATTTGTTCAAGATAACACACTTTTGGGAGAATTCAAATAAGATACTGCAGCTTTCTAGCTATTGTAGTTAGCATGTCTTTCTGCGCCCTCTTACACAATGCTAGCATATGATAGGCTACTTAGGCCTATTCAGTGTTCATACGTTAATTAGGCCTACAGTAAGATGATTACTTCCTTAAGATTTAATTAGTATAGTTTGGCCTTAAGATAATATCTAAAAGCATGACACAAATAACGACGACACCACATTTATCACTAAAACGTAGAACTGTAGTCAGGCATATATAAGATTATAACCCCCTTTACCTAACCAACATGCAGGCACACAGAACAATGCATATTATTGCTAATATCATTATCTTGAAATGATCTGGTGTAGTGTATGAACCATAGCTAGGTGTGTCTGTCCAGAGTGATAATTTAGTCAAAGATTGACATTGTTTTAGTTCCATTTCTCCACGAAATATATTCATTAAGCCTATGCTCTGAGTGGTTGCTATGGATGAGCTTCCCAGCCTTAGCAACAAGGTGGCCGACTTCAGCGCCACCACACGCCATTTTCGCGCTACTCGCAAGTGGGTTAATCCATTATGTATACCACCGGTCTCAAGGCTCCTCAGTGAGAGACAATAAATGATACAAGCAGAACCTTCCAGCGTAGATTTATGCAGCCGTTGAGAAAGGGCGATTTATATGGGACAGGGGACGCGGGGAAGGGCAATTTTTATAAGGGATTCATAGCCTAGATATACTACCTAACTTTGTAAGGAGAGAGGTACATATACTTGAGAGTGCACACTATCTAGCACAAATAAACTAGAATTTAGACAAAAGAAATATCCCGACTAGAAGCCACTCGAAAATAAGAAAAAATCTATAAATTATTAGCCCAAAAACATCATGTTAGGCCTATATCAAAACAGCTTTCTTTATAAAGCTAAGATAGCCTGGAACTCACTACCAACTGAGAAACAGGCCACAGATTCAAGGAAACATTTCAGAAAAGCAATAGAAAACACACATAAAAAGAAAAATAACTAGAAAATTGAACCTCTCTAGGGAGAAAAATAGAAAATCTTTTAGATTGTCATAGCAGATTAACAGCAACTTCAAGTCCTATTGTGATAGACAAAATTGTTGCTTACTTCTATCAAGTTTAGGTTGATAGCTTGCCACGACGGAATCCTGTACTGGATTAAAACATCGAACACCAGCTTTATGATTTATTGATATGTTTTATACCTTATATTGTTGAATATTATTAAGCTTTATTATGTACTATGTATTAGTTTATCCCATAAACGTCAAGGGAACAGCCGGAAGATCTAGTTGAAAATCCTTAATGGTACCCAGAGGCCTGTCGACCTGTTCGATGAATAAAAGATTGTTCTATTCTAATCTACTTGTTCATCAATCCATGAAATAATATTATATAATGTGTATAGCCACGAAAATATATTTCCGGTACGGTGCTACCTGTGACGTTATATATGTTTGTGTGTCATCGTTGTGCCAGGCGTGTATCACCGCCTGACACCACTATGTACACCTACACGCTCCCAGACAGACTTACCGTTACGTCGGGCATAGGCCTACCGTATTTCCCCGTTTATAAGCTCGGGCTTCTCTTAATTTTTGTTTCTCTGCTATTTATAGCAGAGAAACAAGTGTGTTACTATGAAATACGCCAATCACTGATAGTGGATCACATCTGATAATATTCTTTAGCTGTCTGTGAGGTGTTTAAGCATGCCTTAGCATGCCTTATCTAATCCTTTGAATCAGGTGCTATTTGTCCCACTTCGTCGTTATAGTTACACTGATTGACAGCTTTTCTATAGCCAAGGGAGCTCAGCCAAGGGAGCTGATTGGCTCTTAGCTGATTGGCTGTTAGTAAGTGTTAGTAACGCTATGGGTGTAGGTTTAGCTGTAGCCAAGGGGTGTAGGTTTAGCTGTAGACAAGGGAGCTGCAGCCAACGGAGCTGATTGGCTGTTAGTAAGGCCTTCGCACCTACGGCTATGGCTTCCAGTCCAGTCCCACACTACAGCTTACATCCCACGCACGGCATTCTCTACCGTGGTGCATATATATATGCACCCCTCACACAACGCTTAGCACTCCGCCAAGCACACGTCACAGGCGGCTACTTAATATTCATGAGGTAGCGGTACGCGAGGGGGCAGGCAAACAAACCCACGTGTATGCGGGTCCCTATGCTAAGGCATGGCAATCAAGCCAAAACCTACTCAAACAAAACATCCTTTTACACACATTGTTTTCATATTTTTCCTTTGAATTCCACACAGGTTGTTAAGAAAACATGTTGAACGTTAATGATCTGGTTTTGTAAAGAAAACTACCGGGAATTATAGATTATTTCATAGTGGCAAGATGGAAGGAAATAGTGATAGCTGTGTGTGTGTACTAGACTTACTAGGGTTATGCTGTATGACGTACTGCATGCTGGTATTTGGGCCACTTAGTGCAGGGTATAATGCTAATTCTCTGGGGATTATCACATCCTGTAAGTGCCTAACCGTCTTCAGTTTAGCTTTGGATTATGGCAGAACAAGACATAAATTTGGATATCTCTCTCACTGAAGAGGATATTCCTGGTGCTAAGTTTTCGTCCGCTAATATTGAGGATCATACAGTTCTGCAACTCAAAAGATGGCTCCAATGTCCAGGGGGGTGTGTGGCACCAGATTAGAACTATCGTCACAATTTGATGGGAATGAAGGAATGTCTTGGGCTATTTACTTTCATAAGTATGGAATGTTTTTGTACATTGACATTGCCCACCATCCCGCCCACCTCCCTCCTATGGCGTCTCCCGACGCCTTCCAAATCGTTTCGTTTTTTAGCTTTAATCATCGCCGATCATGCATGCACATGATACGGCGATTCCCCGCTGCTATGACGTCATTACATGGGCCTCGTTCTGGGTAGGGTTCCGGTGGGGAATCCCCGTGACTATGACGTCATTACCCGGGCTGTCACGTGTCACGCCGAGCCTACGAGTACGAGCATGGTTATGGCGTTTGAGTTTTCATCAGTCAGAGAAATAGGCGTAAGCATGTAATGCTGGAAGTCCGTAATTATACTAGTAAGACGTTAAATTCTTTGCTGAAATGTCTCTTAAAATCAATAAGCTTGAGACTGGGACAGGTTTGAAGTGTGTGTACATATGGGAACGTAGGGATTTTTGGAAATTATTTGCAGATTTGCGTAATAGGTGTTGGCCAATGAGCTTGGGTCGAATTGCTGAGCTGAGGTTTTTATGCATGGCATTGCCACTGGCGACTTTTCGTCGAGGATTACCTCAGAAAGGGCTACGTGCAGATTTACTCAAAAGGTAAGCACATTAATTAGTTGTGATAATAAGGATTTAGAAATGGCACGAATTTAAGTAAATGAGTATAAATGTGATGTGTCCCAGGGAAATGTACTGTCATAAGTCACAAAATTGATATTTTTTAAAGTGTTTATTTTACAAGATCCCTTCATTGGAATGTTCTGAATTTCGGGGGTTTTATCACTTATAGGTATATCAATCGATGTATCAAATTTCAGGACGATGTATGTAATATATCCTTTCGTTTTAAAGGTTGACATATGGAGTATATTTAGTTACTTTACTTTATGCCCCCCAGAAATATTGTTAACGTTTTTATAAAAAAAAATACAAATATCAAACTTAAAATCTAGAAATAGTTATTAGATTATTAGACTGTTTACTATCATTAGAATCCACTTGATCTCATATTTGCAAATATGATTATATTTCGAAATCTATTTTTTGCGACTTATTATGACTCATTTTCTTAAAACACATCAAAATTACTATAATGGAAGGAATCAATGGTTGCATGGAAGCTGCTGTGTGCCACACCAACGCGTCCACAATCATGGGGAAAATATAATTGATTAATTTAATTTAATCATATTTATTTTATTTAATTTAATTATATAATTGGTTCTTGTGAAAAAAGCATTTGGAAAATGACGTGACGTAATGGGTCAGACTGGGTTTTTCCCAGTGCATGAGGGATAGTAAACAATGTGACGACGGGAATTGACGGAAATGTCCGCTATTTTTCACAAAAGCATAACAACTAACCCAAAGGCCTAAGTAGGCTAGTATTAATATATATGCTAGGGAGAGAAAAATCATTAATGAATAAACATACTTAAAATAACAAAATAGTGTTATGTTTTTTGTGCAATATTTGTACTACTACTTTGAAATGTTCGGATATAAGTTAAAATGTAAACTGTGTAGGTAAATATTTTGCATTTTCAGTCTAAACATGCCTAAAGTGCAATAACTATAAGTTGACATCAGGCACAAATGATTGTAGCTGAGAAAATCGTTTCCAGTGGAAACGCCAAGTATATGAATTAAGTTGACACTGATTACAAAGTTAAATATGTTAACAGTTGATCAAATCGGTGCATAACTTTATAATTAGTTAACTTAGTACTTGTTTAAAAAGGTGATAGACCAGGCTTATATTCGGGGTAAGGATTATAGTGCTTATTTTACCATGACAATGTGTTTATCCCCCGGCTTATAAACAGGCTTATAAACGGGGCCCGGCTTATAAACGGGGAAATACGGTACACCTAGCCTATACTAGGCCTCGACTTCCCCGCTCCGGGGTGCGGGAGGATACGGGGACGGAAACTCTGTCTACGGTACACCTATATATTATAGCTCCTACTCGCGTGCTATCTCGTTCCTTTGAGTGAGCCGAAGCGCTACGGCACGCTTGCAGTTGCACGTACATCTATCCCTTTTCATCAGGGGCGGGCCTGGAGAGATATTCGAGTTTAGGGGCCACTGGTATATCTGGCCATGTCTATATATATTGTTTATTACTCATGTCTACACCATATTGTATGTCCGGTATATGATAAAGCCTTTACAGTATAGGCCTATAGGTATACTGACCTAAGATTACATAATAATGAAAATGAGCTATTCATAGTCGTGACAATAATAAATCCCCCAATACTTTTTCGCACTTTCGCTATGTTTATTCACAATTAATAATGTCAGAAAAACTATTTCTATTTTTGACTCGGGTGGGAATGAGGGCGGGGGACTTCCCATACTCACCCCAGGATTGCCCCGAGTATGGCTAGTGATATTTCATACACAAATATGTATGTGATTGTATAACATTACATATGCATGGCTATACCGTTTAATGTCCGTCTTCCACTTCCCCATTCACCTCTATAATAGATATAACAAAGCTAAGTAGTCTATCATAACCAGGTTTCAATAATCTATTTATCTGCTGCATTTGGAGAAATGTCTTGCCAAGGATGTCGACATTAATTTAATCAGCTTAACAATGAATAGAAATTCATGATTAACTTCTGCACACGGTCAGTCATGCATGAGGGCCAAGGGGAATTTTCATATTGGTCAAATTGCACTTACGTACCCCCGGCCCGTGCTGCCCTGTTCACGCCTTCGGAAGGTGCAATTATAATTGAAGCAGGTGACACATACAACAACTCTACCAGGAAGTCTCGGTAGCTCTCGGTGAAACGATTTATAGCATATATTGCACGGATATTGCACCATGATTACAGACGTATAATTTTTCAACGTCAGCAAGTCGGTAACGGGGTCGGTAATTAGTAAATTACTAAGTACTGTGCCATTGGTCTTCCCACCACATGTAGTACAAGTATTTCCTTATTATCAGTTCCTGCCTTAAAGTAAGAGTTAAAGTTATGAATCCCTTGGCATGTTGGGCATCGGTAAAAAAATGTTCGTATTACATTTAATAAAGGCGTTTTGGTAAACGGTGAGACCAGTGTCCCTTGAATATTTACATGAAAGTTGTCATATTTGGATAAATGTATTAAGAGTTATTTTGTTATGCATAAAACCCGGCACAAAATAAGGTCAAGGAGAAATCCCGAAAAGGAGAAAAGCCGGCCGTATTCAGTGATGCGTCATCCTTGAGCGACATTGTGGTGTACGGTTCTGTTCGTAAACGAAAAATGCAGAGGTTTATTAGGACAATTCTTTAGTCACTTATAATAGGATCGGGTTGACTTGCACACTTTGATATGTCTTATATTTAGATGTTCCCTTCGACAGATAACGATAGAACCAAGGCTGGGATGGTCCGCTGTTTCAGCCTTCGGT
Source organism: Sthenelais limicola (assembly GCA_942159475.1). NCBI lineage: Eukaryota > Metazoa > Annelida > Polychaeta > Phyllodocida > Sigalionidae > Sthenelais > Sthenelais limicola. The sequence goes on from OW804100.1 coordinate 43,981,833, forward strand.
CTGTACACAATAGTATCCCATTTAATTTATTGAGATCAATTAAGATCGAATCGGGATGAGTTGGTAGTAATGGCAATGAAAATCGTGACTTAACTAATGGGAGAAAATATACATCGGTTCCAGAGGAAGATTTATGTAATACAGGGAAAAGTTTTTAAAAAACGACAAAATTGAATTTCATATTCGCATCATGAGTGTATGACATTATTCAAAAACCCTAAATAGATGCATGTTAATTTTCAATGCATCGAAATAGGGCCGGCATGTTTGGTGATTCATTTTAGATCAATAAAATTCCAATGAAACGAATCACCGGAGAGTTACTGATGAATAATAATTGTCTCTTCAAACCTAAGTTGATAATAGCGTTCATTAAGCGTTTAATATCGAAAGTCAAATCAATTCGACCTGCGGTGTACCCAGTAAGAGAATTTGGTTATTTTTTTCGGATCTGACTTCAGTTGTATGTATACGTGCTACCGTGATATCACAAAGAGATATTTTTTCCAAAATGGTTTAATTGGAGTAATCTTTTGCAGAAAGTGTAGGACAATTTACATGCTTTATTTTTCCCGCGGTATGTTATCTCTCGCATAAACTAGTTAAAGTCTGGCGCAAGTTGAGTAGTTGTTCAGTTACCGCCGTAATTTAAACTGAACTTTACGAATACCTCCGAACCAGAACGTCCCAAGCCTGTCTCCGGTGTGGGAGATCCCAGTACCAAATTTAGAAACATACCAGCGACATATATTCAGGGCATATCTTTCTTGCCTTCGAATACCGACATTACTTCTCGGACTGCTAGCCTGTCGGGTAACTATGTCAAATTAGACGCCCAGAGTTTCTACCATTTAACTTCTTTAAAACTTCACAGGAATATAAATAAGGGAGTTATCGGTGCCAAAGGATTAATAAGCTAAGCAGGAGTGACTGGGTGAGGGAGGTACTCATCCAGGAAAAGAATAGAAAACGGTGATAAGATTGCGTGGACGCGCGTCGTGAACAAACTTAAAGTCTCGCTCATCCAACTAGAGCCGTGACCTTATTAGAAACTATACCACCATGCCTATATTGTGATGCACCATATACACCAACCGGATTTCTCTGGCTAAGATGTATATTAAAACTTCTAGTGGTGGAAATAGGTTAGGATCTGAAACTTCAAATATGAACAGGAATCAACACGTTGGTGGGAAGAAGGGCCTGCCTACGGTGGCCCGAAAGAAGTTAGTTGTCGTTGGCAATGGGAATTGTGGCAAAACTTCTCTTTTGACTGTCTTCACTAAAGATGAATTTCCGGAAGAGCACATCCCCACTCTATTCGAGGCTCACGTCAAGGATATAATGGTAAATTTCTGCATTTTGCTCGGCATCTTGATGTCTGATGGCATCACTACATTTTGTCCGCTCGATTTTCCTGATGGCAGGGTACAGCTAGAGAGAGAATCCGACTCGACTGTCCCTGAACTGAGTACAGAGGTTGTAATACAGCTAGTGAACAAAACCACTGCAGCCCCAATACACATAATTGATGAAGTTTTTTTCCAGTGTATATTGTACGATCTTTTAGAACAGTTCAGGTTCTATTTGAGCGTGGACTATCGACCTAGCTAGAGTGTGTCTGGAAAGAGGAATTTTCTTTCGTTATCAATGAAACCAATGTATTTAGTCCTGAGGCGATCTGACATCATAAATTAACATACCCTTCTGGTCCATTCTGGTGGTAGGCGTGACAGTTGTTTACGCGAGTTACACTCCGGACAAAAATTAGCATATCTGTGTGACTAATGGTTCGCTACCTAACTAGTAACAGTAAGCCACCGGGTCCATCGATCGCGCTCTGAAAATTCTATAATGGCTTAATATTCAAATGTTTGAATATACTTTTCCAAGAAAACCTCGGTCGGCTCCTCACTAATATTAGTGTACCGACATGGACCGAAACAAAGTTGTTTTGAGTCCACTGAGTACTGTATACAAGATGTGAATTAGGTGAGCAGAAAACAATTAAGATTGCATACTGCGATAGAATTGTTTTCACGTATTAATAAGTTAGGATATATTAACTTATAAATAAGTTAGGATCTAGTTCAATAGATCCTTCATCATTAATATATTTACACTATAAATATGAGTGCGAAATTATCAGAAAGATATATTTGCCATTGGCAGGGACACATCGAGGCGCGTGGGGGGGGGGGGGGGGGGGGGGGGGGGCACATGCAGTTTCAGTACTTTGTGCCTTCGTCCTCAGTTTTTCTTTGCTCTATATATTATGGGCATGAAATGCGCTACAAAATGGGGTCACCGAATTGTAACTCGGTCTAGAATAAGCATCCCTGTGTTCTCAATACGTATGAGATGTTACGCGCGAAAAATGAGATAATCTGTGGCATAAAGATGAGGGGGCGTGGCCTATATTGGCACACCGTTTTCAAAGAGTGGCAACTATATTCTCCTTTCTTTCCTCAGATTCTCTATCGCAGCTATCGGCGTGAATAAAGTAAACAACGAACTTATAAATAATAAAATATAAATATCACATCGATTATCCGTTTACCCCGGCGTTTACCACTCCATATGGGCCATGTATAGATCTAATACGTACTTGGCCGTCTGCGCCCACCAAATCAGAACGTCAGATATTGTACAATTGTAGTTCAAACGTAAGGAATCAATTAACAAATCTTACTAGAACAAATATGCAGCCACCCCATTGGATGGATTGTACATGCTCTGACGTCCGGGCCGATATGAGTTATCTTAAGGAGAGTTCCCTTTATTGTTGTTTATTGATTATCATTTACCACAATGACGCTAATATTATGTGATGTCACTTGTCTGAGGAAACGCTAGTAGTATATATTAGGTCACTATGGATACTCAAACGTAAAACCAATATATACTACGAACACTGTATACAAATTCTAAATTTTAAAAAAAGGCCGACCGCCGCACCACTCCCATCCCGACCCCGACCATGTTTGAGTGTGGATACATGTGTTAAATCTTTTTCATACATTAATGTTGACATGCGGGAAACTATACAGGTTTGTATCCACGGCACTCTAGCCGGGAACTTCCCGGTTTCAAGCTTTCGGAACGGATGCTTGTTATTATTATGAAGCTGCTGCCCCGAAGTTGTACCCCTCAATATTGCGCCTTGATATGTATTTTATCATTATACTTAAGTCACATGACCTATAGACTTCATAGTATTATTTCATTGGTTACCGATGACATTCCATATATAAAATATCTATTTTACCCGATATGTGTGCCTTGTGCAAGGTTATACTATAAACAATTTGCTAGCTTTTGCTGTATACGGTTCTATCACATAGAAGTACCTCGTTCACTCGCTGAAAAGTAGAACTACCCACGCCCTGTGGAATTCAGCTTGATCAAACCCCCACCCGCTTGGCCGTCCACGCCCACCCCTTTAAATTGAATCCAGAACCAGGGGTGCTTGAATGCCCTCGGGCCTATGAAGGAAGTCTATTGTCTGTGCTAAAATCATGTCATACCCTGGGTCTGATATGTACGAGCATGTTTTTTATGTATTCTCTTAGGACGTTATACAGACTATATTGATATACATTAGAAGGGATTGTGTTTTCGATTGACGTCTACGTGGTGCACATGTTGTTGCGCTGAGCTATCGCATGACAGCCCGTTTGCTCGAATCCATACAATGCAACATAATGTTTCTATTTCACGAAAGACTGAATTTGTAACACGTTAGTTTCTTTTTACCGATGTAAGAAAATCATGTACAAGTACAGTGGGAGAGTATCAATCAGTCGCATGTCGAAAAAAGAGATAACAGGTCAGATTTACGTAAATGAAGGTTGCTCTTTAAAATGATACCAAGGTTATGCAGATATATTGGCTAGTAGAAGTATAAATGTTCTCACCAATCATTTTCCTTTTAATGATGGAATTAAGAGATACTCATTTTATAAGAAGCTCCAGCATGCAATTTCTCACGATCTCCTCTCTCTCCTTCATCTCTCACCCCCCCCCCCCCCCCTCTCCGTCCCTCTCTCCTTTCTCTGTGTGTCTCGATCTCTCCTCTCTCTGTGTCTGTCTCTCTCTTCTTTCTTCTCCCCTCTCTCTCACCCTCTCTTTCTCTCCCCCCCCCCCGCTTTTTCTCTCTAACCCTTCCCTCTCATATCACTTCCTCTCTCCCTTCCCTGAAAAAGAAAGTAGACTGCTTAGCTGTTATAAGAAATTTGAGGGGATACTAGGAAGTAGAAGTATGAGACGAACTAGATACATATTCAAACCCTAGATCTCTTAATGTGGAAGCTTTTTCTAATTCCTCAAAACATTTAATTTCTTGGAATGTCGAGGGAGAGATGGAGGTGGGGGTGACCAGATCTGATTACCAATTGATCAGGTTATGATTTTCCTATTGGTTCGTTTTGCCTCCCATGTAATAACCATACGAAAATGAACACTCCAACACTTTCTTTTCATAGATGTCATACATTTCTCTATCAAATGCATATCATAATTGTACGTGCTCTGATTGTTAGTCATGATTTTCCACTTATTCCATATCGATAATTACAGCTCTGTCAATCTGCCATTGACCTTATAATCATTTCCTAATCTTTAATATTTCATTCCGAAATGCGTGTGCTGATTTAGGCCATAGTGATCATTGCGGTTTTTGGAAAGGAAAGTCTAAGTGTGAAAATATCTAGACATCCTTATGTTAGGCGTTACTTCTGATCCCTATACTAGCCATAATGACGCCGGGAGGGGATTACCGGGGCTATTAGGAGTTCGGTGACCCGACTTTAGAATGTCTGTTTATAAGCTGTTGGATTGTTGGATTTAAACATAAACAGGCCATGAAAAACGTGAGCGTTAATAAGTATATTTGTGATCATTATTATCAACCGCGCAATAGAGGGCCGATCTTTGTTTTCACAACAGATTTGTGTTTGTAGTCTTGAATTTCCTTATGTACTTACATACGCATGAATACCGATATCTGTATTTGAGCCAGGTGCCAATGTATTTAGGTGCTAAGAGGTGCGAAAAACAGAAGACAATTTTCTCTTACCCCATCAACACCTTTACATTTCCTAACGTCAGCCAGAATTAAGACTATGAAATGAATGAATGTATAAATGTTCCGATGGTTTCTATTTTGTAATCTTCAATTTAAAGGTTTCCTTTTTCTTTTGTACTGGGCGTAGTCTTGGAAGATCTGGTCATATTATTTCTTTTGTCAAACCTTGAGATCTGTGTGACAAAAATAAATGATTCTGTTACCTTACCTTTCTTCGATTTCACACATCTGAAATACATAATGTCTGAGTCTCTGTTGGCCTACTTATTAATTAGGTTTATTATTTCAAATTAATCAATAATAACACTATATTAGTTATGGAAGTACTCCCTGTATGTTCGCATTCCTTTGAAACTTGATGCTAATAGAGTTCAGAAGTTCAGGGTGAACATAAAGATTGTGCATGTATAGAGGGGATAGTTTCAAAAGTTCACCGGAAGAATATTGTAATTCTTTTAATTGGTTTATTTGTATAGAAGGTTTGTGAATTGAAGAATATGCCTATAAGAAGGTTAACTGGCTTTACGGATAGGACATGTTTCTACAGATAGTGCGCCGATTTACAATTTTGCAATAATATATCAAAATTCAACGCAAATAAAAATGCTTACTGACTTACACAAAATTTTGCTCAACAGAAAAAGAATAGTCATGCATTAGTACAGTGATTAAAATAGGTACTAGTATTTATTCACCAGTAATCTTATTTTACGGTACTTATTTTGTTTCAGATCGGGAACCAGAAAGTGGAACTTGCTCTCTGGGATACGGCCGGACAAGAAGCCTACGATCGTCTGCGTCCACTCTCCTACCCCAATACAGACGTCATTGTCGTCTGCTTCTCTGTGGATAGCCCAAAAGCCTTTAGGGATGTCACCGAGAGATGGATCCCAGAAATAAGACATTTCTGTCCCCGAATACCATACATTTTGATTTGCACTAAGATGGATTTGCGCTCTGATCCACAGACTTTAGAAGTAAAGACGGTAATTACGACAGAAGAGGGAAAGCAACTTGCGGATAAAATCGACGCCCTCGCATATATGGAATGCTCTGCGAAGAAAAGAGAAGGTGTTACCGAGGTCTTCAAGCAAGCGGCTAGACTGGCTCTTATTGGCAAGCGAAAAAGACATGGACGTCCGGGCGTGTGTGAATTACTATGAACCCCGATGTTTTATGCTAAATTCAGCCGCTTTCGTGACGTGGGTGCGTCAATAACGTTGTAATTTCTATATATATATCACCCCATGTTGGCATTCTTGGCGAGTGTTCTTCAGGAAGACATCAATGAATTGTATAATTAATCGACTTATCTTTCTTAGATGCCTTTACTAATTATATTTTAGCGTGCCTTAACATGTAGGTTTGCCAGGTCCAGACCAACTACTCCTCATCATTACTCAATAGTTCATTTCTTTTTTTTGTACGTACCTGCTTCCTCTGACAATCTGCATATAACATGTTTTTGTATGTCGGTTTTGTGAGGTGCCACTGGTAAAATACGTTTGGTTCTAACATTTATACCGTGACAGGACAAATAGTCCCCAAATTTACTTGAGGAGAATATTGTTCACCCGTTTATTGCTTGAGATATCCATTGGTATGCACGTAACACATTACATGTTAAAGGGCATTCCTAAGGAATTGTTAGAAGTCATGATTGTGGTGGGGTCTCTGAAAATGCAGACCTACCATTGAATGATTGAAGAAGTTTCGACACAATTAATTTATTGTGATAGGTACTTTCTTTATTCCCTGCCAGTTTGTTCAGCGAATCGGAATTCAATAACTATGTTTTACTAGATGTCATTTAGGTTTTCGTTTTGACCAAGTATAAACGTGTATGAGACCTTAAAAAACTATGCAAGAACTTACACGTCGACCATCGTTGCATGCTAAAGAAAGTAGGATCGAACGGTCCGAATGGTCTATAAACGTTATGAACTTCTTTGCATGATAAAGAAAGTAGGATCGAATGGTCTATATACACGTTATGAACTAAGTCTTCTATGGTCGACTCTTAGTTGGAACAGAAAGCCTTCGTAGGGATGTACATATCTCTCTCTCTTAATGTAAATCTATGATAAGGTCTTGTAGGGGTTTCACAATATTGATTCCTACTTCTCTATGAGTCAGACGGATCGCCATCCAGAGATAATATTATTATTTCTCTTTGAGTTGGAACATTATATCAAGTACGATAACGCTTTATTCATGTCAAAACTAGAAATCTCCATTTCCATCCCAGTATATAATATTATATATATGTGCGGTATTTCATGAGCATTTTTGCAATAAAAATTGCTACTGTGTATAGACACCTGAGACTTGTCCTTTTTATCTTTATATAGGGGATCCCTAAGTTATAGGGAGACATGTTAGATGTAATGATGTTAGTTCCGTTGTAACAGTTTCACCTCAATTAAAGATAAATCCATGATGGCTAATATATTTGTGAAAATTTTGCATTCTCCAAAGTGGTAGCAAAAAGGCATCCCACCCATCAGGTTTAAAGGACTGATTAAAGACTCAAATACTCGTTGCACTAAATACCACAGAAAAATGACTCAATTATTCGATAATATTAATACCATGTTTTTCAATATGTAACACTGTCATTGCCTCACATATCAATGGGGTTATTGTTTCAATTTCGATGGAGTCCGAAAATTCCCTTTGTTCATAAACGATTATAAACCCCCACTTATTTCTGTAAGTTTCATTGGATCATCGTTCATCTATTAGAAGTTTTGTTGAAAGAAAATATCTACTCGTTAAAATTAAGTTACGTATCCTGTCTTGAACTTTATAAAGCAAGAACAAGACTTCTCCATAACATATCATTATATGCTGGTGATCTATTTTTCATGAGCTTCTTTAGATCTATCAAAAGACATGGAGGTTTTTTTAATGAAATTTGGTTTCATGAAGAATTCGCCATCAGAAAAACAAAGTTCAGAACCTCCATGTCCTCATTGTTCCCCCCAAACAGACAATATGTCATAACGATTAGGGTTATGTAATATTATATGTCTACCTGCTCATATAATCATTTTCTATCAGCATTCTAAAAACTCTGAATCTCTTCATATTCAAGCAAGAAATATACTAGATTATAAAATCCATTTCGAGGTACAGGAACAGCTTGCAAATTCTTTAATCTTTATCCTGTTCAGAAACTTGTTTGTTGGTAACGACCGAGCCATAACTCATTAAACAAAGTTTTGAAAATGTACAGATCTTGTTAGATCTCTTGTGTATGACCACCAATTCCTCTAACTGTTCATCGAAAGCATTATTAAATTCTTTTTCCTTAGCTAGCCAATATTAAACATTGGTAGGTTCATCCAATAAAGACCTCAGAATATCGTGAATTGTTTGAAATGACATAACATTCTTGAAACCTCTTTTTACCGCTGTGAAATACGAATGTCACTTTTCCTAAGCTCGTAAAAACAAGAACAAAAAATAAATCGGGGGTCACCGAAAATGGCACATGGTAATTGAAATCTCATAATATGCGCCAATGCTAGGATTACAGAAATAAGTTGCGTTTTAGATTTAGAAACAAATAATCCAAATAGGCTGAACTATGAAAAGACTACCAGGGGCTTGTGGCTGAATTACGTAAATAATAGGTAATACCTGTGTTCCGACACATTGATATGTCACAGATCATATATTAAGCATGGGCACTGCCTTTGCTCCCTCCTGGACTTTTCCAAAGGCAGCCCTATACCATTACTCGCAGTACTGTATGGTCTGTACTTAAAATCCAGATTTCAACAAAAATATCCCATGAATTCTGTTTAAAAAATGCACCAGTTAAGTCGAAGCCTGGTTATCCACCATTGATATGTCCTTATGTTGGATATGAAATACACAGATAATATAGAAGAATATATTGATATATTCCTGTGCAACAAACGAGTCAACTCTCATGTCTGCCATGGTCTCTTGAATATAAGTGTTTATTAATGGAACAGCTGAGGTGCTCCTCAGTGGTGGGGAGGGCACTTCCTTCCCCACCTCACCTACACACTATAGATGTCTGACATGACAACATGGCAATGCTGGACAAAAACTTAACAACTATGGATCCAGGTGTTAGAGTTATACTGAATAATATGTATACTTTTTTCTTCATTTGAAGGCGGGGGGAATCAAATTATTGCATTGTTTTGACCTTCAAACCATTTCTCTCTACATACACCTGTCAAACTAATGCATACATGTACTTAGAAATTATATAGGTGCCAGATTCAATTCCCAGAGTGATATACTACATTCCAAGTGTCCCTTCTTTGAATTCATGTGGTGTTATTTGAGGCCTTAATGCAAATCAGTAATTATTTAATAATTTGTCCTGAGAAAAATGCTGGTACTCGAAACCATATAATACCATCTTCCCCGTGGGTGTGTTTACGGTATGTGAGATCTAGTATTAATGCGATTCCTTATCAGTTTTCCCCATATTTGATTTTGACTCCTGCTATTGAATAAATAGGGAGAACTCGGTACTAGTAATTCAATTACTAGTACCGAGTTCCATTCCTTATTATATGCCCATAACATAGACAAATATTGATATATAAACATTTGTATTTGGTTTTGAATCATTATCAAGTATCTAAAAGCTATAAAAAAAAACCCAACACATGCAATACAAATTTTTGTATTGCACCCCACTTATCACACCTCTCAAACGGTATGCGCATATAATAAAATCTGGCAACAAACCTAATATTTCACAGAATCCCAATACATATACACAAAATAATAGGTAAATAACCTCACAAAGTGTTTCTTTATCACTTTATTGATGACTGATTTTTTTATCTAACAAAATTCTGGGTAAATTATCAAATACTTTAAACAATGTACATATCATATGGTAGCTAAATTATATGTAGACTGGAACACAGATCTGCAGCAGAGGCGCACATAATAAACGAGACTAAAGGCAATGTCTCGGTGATAATGCTAGAGACAACCCTCAGCTTCAATACGAGGACAATCTCGAAGGGTGCGCACATAATGACAGATTGTTATTGTCCATAAAGCCTGATTTTGTATTTGTCTCCGGTCTCCGAAAATTAGACAATATATTGTCTCTTAAACTTTTGTCCTGATTTGCAGTAGTTTTCTGGTGGCAGGCAGTAGTTCTGGTTTATTTTTAGATTCTACATTTTACTTCCTCTCTCTACTTGCGCGCGCTTTGTATTTCCCGGAAAGTCCCATTTACCTAATTCTGTAATGTCACATTGACCAATATTCAGACAGAAAGAGAGATTACGATGGAGGAGAGATAAGTTAAAGAGAAAGAGAGATGTGAGTAAGAACACGAGGAAGAGAGAGGTGGAGAAGGGGGAGGACAGCTGGCGATTGGAGTTAGAGTGAGGAGAAAGAGAGAGGAAAAAGAAAATGAGAAAGATAAGGGAGAGGAGAAAGAGAGGCAAGAGAAAGCGTGGAGAGAGAGACTAAGTGAGGCACTATGATACTCAAACCTATTATGGCAAAACGTTCTCCAAATCAAAAGAAAATCTTGGGGATCAGGGTCAAAATGAGAAAGATGGTCGGAGAAGGGAGAGGAGAGCTAGTGAGCGAGAAAGAATGAGGGGAATGAAAGAGAGAGAGAGGAGAGAGAGAGGAGAGAGAAAGAATGGCAGCGAGAAGGGAGAGGAGAGCTAGCGAGCAGAAAAGCAGAAAGTACGAGAGGAGGAAGGGAAAAAGAGGTGAAAGAAAGGACATGAGAAAGAGTAGGGAGAGGAGAGAGAGCAAGCAGAGAAAGAGTCAGGAAGAAAAGGAGAGACAAAGATCGGAAGGAGAGACAACACAACTTGCCACCATACACAAACCCATTCATATGCCCGGGCCATCAGAGTTAAATTTATGACAAAATTGTCTTCAAAATTATGAATTTCGAGACAAAATATCAACATTTCAAGACAAAACCGCCTAATGACAGCTGTTTTCAGTCTTTGAGATGCCTTTCAGACAAAAGACAAAATGCATTATGAGGGCGATATTGTCTATAATAATTCACTGCTTAATATTGTCTCGTTTTGATTATCACCCGTTTATATGTGCGCGCCTGCAAATTGAGTGAACATAAATTTTATTACCAGTATCATTTTCAGGGGTAAATCTAATTTAGTTGTTATTCAGTTTGGTCTGGGGACGCCCCTGACTCCTTTTTGATGAGGTGTGCTTTGGCTTTCTTCCAGAATTCCTCAGACGATTAATTTCTCTTGAGGTCTTCAGGCAGTTTGTAGTCTCATAACATGTTGTTCCATTTTTTATTTCTCTGTCATACAATCGTCAATCGCTGCAGGAGCATACATGGTACCTTTAGGCAATATCCTCCCCAGATGCTGACCATAAGTAATCCCTTTATCAGATGGCACAGATCGTATTACTGAGGTTTTCACATTGAATCCTGTCATTGGATCCTCAGGATCAATAGGATCGAAGTCTGACATCGAAAGAAATGACAATGTTTCTTCTTCATGCAAAGATTCTAACCGCTGCTTCCAACTCTGTAAAGAGAAGAAGATTTTCCCGTAACCACCCTCTTTCCCCAAATGGCCCTGATGGACTAGGAAACAATTATAATCGAGTGAGAATTGGTCCAAATGTGTATGGGCACTAAAAGCGTTACTCAACTAGGTATACGTTCCTCAGGCTGAGGGCAGTGTGTGGGTCGGCCTTGGCAGTGATGTAGGAAGCAATTTAAACATGGGGTGGGGGGCCAAGTTTGTCCCACAAAGTGACATTGCATATATAATCTATAAGTAATACGGCGAGAAGTTGGTTTGGTTTTCCTATTACACAAGAGTAATTCTGTGCCACTCGCGATGATACACAATTTCACTCGATATTGAGTGTGACAGCTGAGTTTGTATTTCATATATCACAACTACCCTGTTTTAATTTTCACTGGATAATGCATCAGTTTCAGAATGAGACTGATGGTCTGTCAACCTATCGACTGTTAGTTAAATGGATCCATATGTGTGTTCTCAAAACATTATATATATTCTTCTTATTCTGATTTAAAATACAATACACATCATAATTGGATAGCACCTTCTGCCATGCAGGTCATCCAGGTGATCCAAAGAAATATGCAAAGTTGCCAACATTTTAACAAGTTGTGTTATAAAATACAAAATTAGTTTTCCATGCATGATTAGCAGCATTAGAAAAACTAGCTGTACCTTTCTTGGAGGCTTTATTTGGACCCAAGCCAATAAGAAGAACTTAGAATACATAGAGATGGCAAGATAACTTTCAAGATTTTTCATTGAAGATTAGAACATGAAATTCACAAATATGTCAAATTCTGAAAATATATTCAAAATTTGAGCACATGAAAAGACTTAAAAAATGAAAATTTAAAAATGAACTCTTTGGGGAAATTCTCCATTTTAACCCTAAAAGAAATTTTTGTGAAAAATTGTTGGCAAAAATTGGGAAATATGGGAAATATTCAGGAAAATTTGTTGGCGACACAAGTTCTAGGTGTACCCAATCAGAGTCGGCTAAGGGAGGATTTGATCGGGACTCTTAACCGGGTAACTGGATGTCTCTTCTGACAACCGTACTAAGTGCAAGGTGGTAGGTTTAGGCTGTAGAGGGACACTGGCTAGGTTATTTTGCTATAAACAGGTATTATATTATTATTATGTATGTATGTATGTATCAATTTTATTTCCAATATTTCAATTACAATTACATCCTTCCTTAGGAAAAAGGGAGAAGTATTCAACATCTATCACTTCTTTATACATCCTTCTGGGAAAGACAGCGTTTCCCAGCTCTTCCAGGCATCCCCGATGATGCGTTTCTTAATAATCATTGCTTGATATGTGCGATAGTATGCATATAACATCAACTCGTATAATTACAGTTACATTTCACAATTTACTAAATTATTGACTAGTACATACAGTATGACTGATACTTGAAGTGAGAAAATTTAAGTGTTATGGCGAAACATTACAAGCACCATACTACTAGGTAATATATCTATTCAGTCAAAGTTAGTACCTCTAAGTGGGTACTGTAACATGGTAAAACAAGAATTTATAATACCTTTACATATCATATTGAAAATTCTTTACATTAATTGAACACATTTTGGTTATAAGAACAATATTGATGGTGACATTGAGCACATAAGCACTTTTTCATTATATTATAAAACATGTATATGGATTTACAGACCATAATAGAGATTTTACTTCTGTTCAGTTTGAGTATTTAGTTTAGTATACTCATTTACTACTACTTCAAACTCTTTATGAGTTCAATAGAATGTATCATTAGACCAATGGCAGTGAAAATTGCCATAATAATATTATTATTATTATTAATATTGATATTATCGCTATAATATCTCGTCGTTATTTATTGGTTGATCTTTACTAGGATTTTTTTGGTTTACACCCTTTTTAACTTTTGTCTTACTTTCGAGAAATTGTTTAAATTCCTCTTTAGAGGTACACAATTTTCCCTCTTTTGGTAGATTATTCCATGAAAACGGTATTAAATAGTACATTGATTTTTTAATCCTTTCGGTGTGAGGTATAGGAATTTTCATTTTCTTCCCTTGTTTGTGAGACCTAAGGTTTAAGTTCCTCTCATCAGTAAATAGGTGTTTTTCCACCAAATCATATGCAATCTCCAACAAATGGTGATTTCGTCTTTCTGTTAACAATGGTAAATCATGTGTTTGTTGTAACTCTAATACATTAACTCTCTTATCTAGACCGAAGGCCAATCTCATGAAGGAATTTTGTATAACTTGGAGCTTATCTAACAGATTTTTGGGTGCTCCAATATATATATGCTGTCTCCGTAATCGAATAACGGTCTTACCGCTACTTTGTAAAGGGTTAAAATATTATTTGCTGTTAAGGATCTTTGAATCCTTTTTATGGCTCCAAGCCTTCCTGTGGCTTGTGTTATTTTCTGGTTTAAGTAACTTTTGAAGGTTAACATTTTATCAATATTCAATCCTAGGTAAGTATATGAATCGGTATACTTCATAATTTCATTCCCTAATTTAAAAGTGAATTTGTTTGAGGTATCACTTTTTTTGTTTGGCAGAATCTCAAGTATGTTGCTTTTATCTATATTAATGGAAATCTTATTCTGTCTGCACCATAAGTTCACTTTTTCCAGATCATATTGTAAATCTTCATTTGCCTTCTGTCTAGACTTGTTAGAGGTAAATAAAACAGTATCATCAGCGAAATGCTGTATACGAACCTTAGATGTAACATTATTTAAATCGTTGATGTATATGAGAAACAATAAAGGCCCTAGGCCAGTTCCTTGTGGGACCCCTCTTGTGACTCTCATCAACCCAGAGATTTCATTATTAATATTTACTCTTTGAAACCTGTCACTCAGGTAGTTTGAGAACCATGAAATCGCACTATTATGTAAGTTAAAGGTTTTTAATTTCTCAATTAAGATAGAATGGTCGACCGTGTCAAAGGCCTTCCTAAAATCAAGGAAGGCCAGAACAGTTCGATTTTTGTCATTATCGTTTTTATATATATGATGAAATAATGTATGGTGCGCTTGGTTCACTGAGTGTCCTTTTCTGAAACCGTATTGCTGTTTATAGAGCAGCTCTTGAACTTCAAGATAAGAATAAAGTTGATCATGCACTGCTTTCTCTAATATTTTTGCAGGGAATTTAATTAGACTGATAGGTCTATAATTTGTTGGGTCATTTTTTTATCCTTTTTTGAATAAAGGAACTATGGTGGCTGATTTAAAATCCTTAGGGATTTCTCTCTGGGTTAATGTTAGGTTACAGATATAAGTGAATTGAGTCGCCAGTGTTAACAGACATGGTTTTAAGACTCTAGTCGGGAGAAGAGGGATCCCCGAAGCTTTGTTCGTCTTAGAATTCTTAATATATTTAACTATTTCCGCGACTTTAAACTCTTCAAAGGAGAAAGAGAAACTAGGGGTATCAAGTGAAGCATCTTGATTATTTAAAACATTGTTATCACTAACACTTGTAGGGGTAGATAAGTCACCGTCAGGCTCATTTAACATATTTACAACTCCAGTTTTTTTGTTACCATCAATCTCCTTGTCCTCAATATCAACATGTACAATATTCGCAAGTATACTGAGTTCTCCATCTGAAAGAGGCAAAATATCCTCTGCTAAGTTATCTCCTATTTTTGCGAAAAATTTATTTTGAAGCTCTGCCGCTTCAACACCAGAGTGTAAGATATTATTTTCATCAAGCAAATTAATGTTCTGTTTCATTTTAATCTTATCAGGGGTAAAGAAGGGTTTGATCGTATCCCAAAAATGTTTACAATCTTTGGGATCCTTCATTAACTCATCTCTAAGATGGTCATTTTTAAGTTTCTGGATTTTTGCATTCATTTGGTTTCTCAGTATCTATGCTTTATTCCAATCAATAATGGTCATAGTTTCTCTTGCTTTCTTAAAAGCCTTATCTCTTTCATTAGAGAGTTCAACTACAAGCGGTGTAAACCAACATGGCCTTTCCTTAACATTCTTAAAAGTCTTAATAGGGCACATTCTGTTTAATTAGAACTGTATTTTTGATAATAGATGATCCCAGCAGAAGTTTACGTCTCTGGATTCATAAAACTCATTCCAGTTACTCTCTCTCAGAATTTCATTAAGAATCTTAATATCAAGGGTTTTCCATTTTCTAGATGTGAAGGTGGTTCTAACGTATTTAATTCTTTCTTTCTTTTTAATCGCAAACACTGGGAAATGATCACTAGAATTATTATTAATTGTCCCAGCTTGTGCAATAGCTTTAGAGTTGGTATATATTTGGTCAATGATAGACGAAGATCTCCTACTAACTCTGGTAGGAAATTTAATTGTTGGTGTCAGGCCATATTGCTTTATGAAGTCAAAATGTTTAGCATCATGTTCCAAATTAAAGTCACCTACTAGGAAAATTTCCTTATTCATATGTATCTCATTTAAAATATATGTTAGTGCTTTTATTCCTTCCGCCATTTTAGCTTGCGGAGGCCTATACAAATTAATGATCACAATCGTTTTTGCATGCCCTTTTTTGCACTCTATGACTTGAGCTTCTAGATTTTCGTTAGACACATTTAATTTGCTATATAAGTTATCATTTATGCTGAAGTCTTTTTTAATATAAGTAATAATACCTCCTCCTCTCTTATTTGTTTTCCTATCTAATCGTATAAATTGGTAGCCTTCTATAATAAGTTGGCTATCGAATATACTCTTATGGAGCCATGTCTCTTGTAATGCTAAAATATCAATGTTTGTGTTTGATACAAAAGTTTGGAGGTGCATTTGTTTCGGTGGTAAACTTCTTATGTTCCATGATGCTAATTTTAACCCCTTTGTGAATCTTAAGTCCAATTCACTAGTTTCTTGACTTATAATTCTACTGGATTCTGACATTTAGTTGCTGTATCGTTGACCAGAAATAATCATCCTGGTAGGGTGATGTTATTATAGCTTGTAGTGATAATATTACCTTTTTTGCGTACATAGATTCATTTCTTCTTGAAAAATTACAACAACAACAACAGGAGTACGCGGTGATAACTTCAACTGCAACCATAGCAGAAAAATTACAATAATACATTGCTGCAGTGTATCATATACACTAACCAGGAATTTCAGGGATAAGATTCCTTATTCCTTTCCTTCTTTTCTTTTCTATGTTCTACCTCTATCGGTTGTTTCAATTAAAGATAGCACCAGAAAAAACATGGAGGAGCGACATCTCATGCCTTCTTAACTACACTAAAATTAACTTAGATCCACGAAAGAATGCAAGGCGTGAGCATTATCAAAACACTTTTGCCTTCCAATCTCAGGTGTTCAAGTTTTGATTATGTTTCATCACAAAATCTATAGGTACATACATTTCCTAATTCACTTTCATTAATATTGTGAACTTTTGGAACTTCTTCCAAACACTTCCTATGCGCTCTACAAATTCAAGCTAATACCATTAAGTGTCAGATAGTGACTTATTAATAAGTATATAATATACATTCATCATGCTTAGTCGATTTTTGTTCTAACCCTACTTCATCAACAAGGATTTTAGAGTGTATTTTCCTATAATTACATATAAGTTTGAGTATAAGTGAATGTGATTTATCGACCTTGCTTTAGACGGACATTTTAATGACCGACTGTAATGATAATTATGACATTTATGAAATTTATGAAATTTATGAAATGGAGAAGTGAGATTGGGGATTTTAAAATCTTTTTGTTTTTGCTGTATTTGGAGATATTATAATCACTACATTATACAAGGTTTCTGTATGATCTCCTTCTTATTCAGTTCGGTAATTCTATCTATGTTAAGAGTAATAGAGTAACATAGTAGTAAAATATCGAGGCTAATTTTTTGTGAGGTGTAAAAAGTAAAAGTGTTCATTGTTGAATTAATCGTTAGTCATATTTTTCAGTTTCATTTTCATTTCCTGTTTCTCTTCTTTTATGTTGCCCGTTCATTCATTCAGGCGGTAAGGTCTTGTCTTCTGGATGAGTTGAGATATAGAGATAGGAAAGTCTTACCTCTCTCGCATTTCACCCCTTCAGATGAGCATTATCAAAACGCTATACTTCAGGGGTAAGATCGAGCAGAAGTTTTGGTTTTACTGTTATTGATGTTCAGTTTCAGACTTGTTCACTATAAAGTTGCCTCTCATACCGAAATGTCCATCTTCTGGTACGCTTTGACTAGTTGGTCCGCGACTCTTCCCCTGATATAGTCTGTTAAATGACAGCCGTCATTTCCTAACAACCTGTAGAAATTTGTGATTTTAAGATCACCTGTCACCGGGTTCTTTCTCTTGGGTTTGCTTCGGTGTAGAAGTTCACCTGTAAATGGGGTTGGTACGTTGTTTGAGGAGTTTGTGTCTTTAGCACAATTATTATAAGAAGTGACTGATTGATTAATCTGTCGTTGTAATTCAGCATCCGTATCTGGCACAAAATTTACTTTAGACCTTGAGACTATCGACAGATGAAGGTTATATTTATCAATATCAAGCCCCATAGTGGTGGCTATCAACACTCTAGGCTTTTCTGTTTGCATCGGTACAAGATCACATAGTTCGATTGGTAAGTTGGGAAGAATTTGATGCACCTCTTCTTCAAATAATGCTAAAGATTGATGTTTTGTTGAAATTTGCCTATGAGTTAGCTCCTTATTTCTTTGCGTAATGTTACAAATGCCAACCATAATTATTATGCACTTCGGCCTTCTAAATCTTACGGTGTTAGTGGCAACTCTAACCACATTCTGGAGATCTAGGCCACCTACTGCTATAACCCTGGATCTTATTGTTGGTAGTCGGTCTCTGACAAGCGATTCCACGTTTCTCCCTCGTGAATCAGACACGATTAGGAGGTCCAACCTCTCCATTTCAGTTCAATTATCTGATCGTTTATATTGATGTAATTTAGTGTTGGTTGGTGGTCTTCTTCCTACCGTATTCAGTTAATAACCGAGCTTTAACTGATTCCAGTATCCGTCCGAATTTGTTCTGGCCTTTGAAGTGTTTAGAACTTAATGACACACGCTGCCCGTCCTTGACCTTCACTGCGGGGTACCGGAAACCAGTACCCCACTGTGTCGATGTCGTGATTTCGTAGTATTTTGTCGCGGTTTGTTCTTCCAACAATATCTTCCTAATTGATGGATTTTGCTTGAATTTGGCAATTACTATCTCCTCTAGCAGGAACTCAGCCTGTAGCGTCCATTCCATACTACAGTCGATCTTTTCACCGAGCCGTTTTACGGTAACAGGGCTCGCCACTCTACGTAGGTGCTCGGCGAGACTCGGGTTTCCCGTGTGAAGAGCCTTCTGTGACTGGTAGCAATGTTCTGCCGAAGAATAAGGCTTCCCCTTAAAAACAAAAGATGCCGGGAAAAAATTTGAACATATGGAGTGCTCTCCTTTAAAACCCAGACCATCTTCGTCAACTTTTGTGGCCATTGCGTCACTTGGCCGACATTTTTTCGGCAGTAGGTGTAGATCGTTTGCTGTGAAGGTTTTCCCGGCCAACTTGATGTGGTTTAGAACGAGGTCAGCTGGGAAGTTTTCAAGCCGTAGTAGCGTGTAACAGTTCTTTAATAGTTCGTAATCTCCGTCTGTTTTGCTGGTGTTCATTTTATTGAGCCATACATTCTTATAGATTTGCTCCGATCTTAGGTTCTTAGCTTTTGAGACGATTTCTTTCTTGACTTCAGGAGTCTCAAGTTCAATATACAAGGCACGCGTATCATGAATCCTAGCCTTCCCTATCCTATAGGCTGTCAGAATAGAGTCTGTTCTGAAAGATGGGATAATCGATTTGATCATTTTTGCTACTATCATGACGGTGTCTTCTTTATACTCGTAGATCTGCTGATTTTGCTTTATGGTTTTGAGAATTTCACCACTTTTGTCAACCCAAGCTTCATTTATCCCTTCAATAACCAAATAAGAGTTCTCTTCTTCTGGTGGTTTGAGAATCTCGGACGTATCTAGGTTGTTTAGCTTTTGTTTTGTATTTTCAAGGAGTGTGCCGAATGATTGCCTTTCCGTTTCCAGAGCTTTTATTCTTAACCCCAGAGCCTCTATATCCTCTGAAATCGAGGTAGCCAGGTTAGAAATCTCAAGCTCCAATGCCGGGATTGTTGTGGCCGCCATCGCAGTACCTGCAACTGCATCAGTTATTAGATCAGTTTGCCTCCTTAATTCTCCCTTAAAAGCAGTTAGTCGACTCTCGAGAATTGTCAGACTGAGTTTACCTGTCGTTTTTGAGTATTCCTGTGTTTCAGGAGCATTTTCTTTGATAGTCTTTGAAGCAGAAGATGAAGCTAAAGATGGAGGGGCTAGCCTCTTTATCTCCGCTTCCAGGGCTTTTATCCTAACCATCGAGTCATTTATAGGGAAAGCATTTTTTTCTCCTCCGAAGTGGTTCGCCATTTCTCTGAGAACGTTTTCGGTAACTATCTTCGTGATATACTCGATATGATGCTCTATGAAGTTTTCTTGAGCTATAGACATTTCAGGTATTTGATTATTTACCTCTTGGGTTAGTTTTGTTGTCCCGTTTTCTTCCCCTAGATCTACTGATTCCTTATTTGGCATAGATTTTACAACAGCAACAGACGGATCTGTTGCAGGAATATCGCTTTCAAGAAAACTCCCGGTTTCTTCACTGCCCGAACTGACTATATCCAGGGGCGTAGCGGTGCCTGGATGCATTGCTAATGACTCTACTGACGTTGCGCTGGGAGTTATGTCCGCGCACGGTTGTGGGCGTGTTTTCTGGCTGTCAATCATGATCGATGTTACGGCATTATCAAGTATTTCTTCAACTAAAGTCTCAATTTTTCCTCGAACTTCAATCTGACTTACTTGTTTATATGTCTCATCATAATGTGGATGATCTGGGGCACTGATAAATTCCTTTGATATAGGTGAGCTCGTGAGAAATCCTCCGGAATTTTTCACTGGAGATTTCAGAGCGTTGAAATAAAATTTGTCGTCGCTCTCACGCTCATCCAACGGTTTTACCGTTGACTCCTGTATTCTCGAATCCTTAATCGTCTCAATTTGCTTAGTAGAACCGTTCATCTTGATAAAATTTGTACCTACAAAGTCTCTGATATTAGATCACAAAGATGACTGGATTTGTTTTTCCATGTACGATCTTAATCCTCCTTTTCTGGCGAAAATACGCTCTCTATCTTTCTAGTGCGTGTACCATGTCGCGGTACTTTCCCGCCTCCAATCGCTTATCTAATCGCTTTTACATACAAAAAAACTACATAATTACATATTAAGTATTTAGCATAAATTCTCAGCCAATTTGTTTTAGAAAGGTGAGTTATTTCATGGAAATACTCCCCAACAATCCTCCAAGCTGAAAACAAGTAATGCAAGACCCTAGACATACATGTGTTGATATCGGGGGAGACATGGGGCTGAGGCATGGCCCTGGTGCCCCACACCTGCTTCCTACATCACTGATCATGGTTACACTTGGTCCCGCTTGTGGCACCCCCTGGTGGATGTTTTCAACCATACACATAGCATATAAGCACCCTCAACCCTGGAAATAACTTGTTTGTTAACTAATCCTAAATATAATACTATATCCTTACAATTGCATAGACTATAGATGGTGTCAGTAATACAGCTACCATACCACAGCAAGCTTAGAAATTAAAACACTTTGTTCATAGGACATATCTAGAAGTAGAACACATAACAGAAAGCATATAGTATATAATAATGCACAATGTCTTCATTACCTCAATCAGTTTTGAACATTCCGGTTGTTGGGCAAAACCCATACCGAACATGATATGTGGCGAAATGATATCAAAACCAGCGAAGTGAAGTATACTATTCTGTAAAAATAATATATTCATTATAATGTGCAGTGCAAATGCGGAAGTTCCTCCTTCTCCTAAAATGTCTTTTGTCAGATTGCAAGATCAAATTTGAGTGTGGGACCAAATTGCAAAATCGAATACCTAAGTTGTGCAGGTTTAAATCTGAGATGGAAAAACGTATTACTTGAAGAAAAGGAAACAATCCACAGAATAATGAAACAGTCCAGTCTATAGTTTGAATCAGGTTCAGTTTACATTTAGTGTAGGGAGGTAATCATTCATTATTTACACTCATCATTCATTGATATGATAAGAAATAAACGAGCATATTAGAATGGCAATAACCGGGATGCAATGTGTCTCATCCACCCCCACAATGATGCACAATTATGTGCCTTGGGTATTTAATAATTATATATATATGCCTAACAAACTAAGATACACAATGTATAGAAAAGCATAATGAAGGACATTTCATAATAATAATGCAGGTCCCATTATTATGCCATTATTATTGTACATGCAATTATCATTTTAGCGTCAACGTGCATTTATTAGATTTATAGCATCATCATCAGATTTATATCATAAATATGCATGCAGTCTGCAAATCACCTACTATTGGTTGCCCACACATTCTTTTCTATGCACAATCTTTTCTAGGCTTGCATAGACGCCAGAACAATATGCATGGAAAGTAAAATTACGTATCCCAGTGAACCATGCAGGTGCATAAATCATAATATCATGGTCGCACAAAAAATACCTGCAAAGGCCAAAGTGTAATTTCAATGTCTCCCATGGGACCAGTCGGAGTATACCATCCTCGTGGACCTCCTGTCGTAAAAGACAATATTGCTTTCTTCCCCTGAAAGAAGTAAAGGTTGAGATATCGCGGTGTGTAAATTCCATCATCATTATCAGACTTGACCATAAAAGTCCATTGTCTGGGGGTGATTCCGTGTGCAAGTCTGAATGTACTAAGTTTCTCTCCAGAATCATTTAGAGGGTACCCTGGGATGAAATAAAATCGAGGGTGACAGTCCTGAATCATGGGCATAAGTTGGGAAATCACGATTAAAGATTGATAGCCATGGATTAGCCCTAAATATTTTGTTTGAGTATTTGAAAATGAAAGATTGGAACTATTCCAATAAAACTTTGTGAGATTATAGTCTTTAGGTAGGTTGATTTTTCAAAATATTTTTTTCTTGCATAACCATCATGAACAACCACCAGGGGGCGCTTTTCTGTGTTTTTTTCTGTATTTTTTTAATAGACTTGAGTTCACTTACAGTTTGAAATTTGTCTTAACTATATAACAACATGGGATTGATATGCTCTAAAAGGGCGTAAAATGAGCTTTAATCTGATATATAAAACATGCCTCTAGGTTAATAAGAAATGGAGTTATGATTTTTCAAAAAATAAATTTGTTCAGTGGTGTAGGTTGCGGCCGAGTGCCGGCCGAGGCAAGATTTTCATTTTTCTATAAGAATGGCTCATCTGACAGCTAAGATTTCATTAACTTTTTTGTTCAACTCATGGAGTTCTTCAATCCTAAACCTTGAATGGTATTCTGTGACCAACCACCAGCCACCAGGGGGCAGTTTTGTCCATAAATTGCACCTACAGTCATGTTGCCAAACTGGGATTTGGATGTCAAGCATGTTTCGAGGTATGGATGAAGTTTTATTGCTGATTCTGGTAATATAACATGTCCTGAGCAAGAATCATCCAGGCGCTGCTTTGTATCTCTTGGGGAAAATTTGTTATGGGCCAAAAACAAAATGGCTGCTGGGCGTCCAGGTAGCTGATCATCAATACCCCATAACTTCCTTATTATTGGTGCTAGAAACATGATTTTTGTGTCTACACCTAGGTTTATTGGGTCTAGGAACTCAATAATATACAAGGATTGCCCATATCTATAATATAAATGATTAATGTTGTACTTCAGATAAAAGAATTGCTAGAAAAATATAAAACTTTATTTAGCAACTGAACCCTTTATAGAAAATCAGTAGGTAAGTATATAGTCCCAGCATATCAAGCAACATTAGCTCTTATTAACTGTCCTGAACAAAATAAACACTAACTAGATCACAGACAAACCAATGATACATATGTATGTCTGGCTTAGTCATATCAATACATATCACACCAAGCTAATTATATCACATCATACCAGTTAAAGAATAGGTGAGTGCTGCATCTAAATAGATTGAACCTGATGAGAATGCAGCTCAAGGAACACTATTACACTGTCCGAGATGTTTGGTAACCAAAAATTGAGGACAGTGTAATAGTGTCCTGAGATCCACATTCAAATTTACGTTCTATATTTACTCCCATGTTGCTATGCTTACCTTATATGGCTTTGTTTACTGGGGACAGGAAGTCATACCACACGCATGAAACTGGTGCAAATTACCACACCACTCCCACCCGTACAAATAGCATCATGGAGTAATAACTGATAATGAATAGATGAACAGACACTAATAACATACACATAAATGACCCTTGAGTCATCTTTGAGACCATATTCCCATCATCATGTGAGGCTAGGGTTCTAGTGTAAATGTTCTCAATAGGGTTCTAGTGTGAACATTTTGCTCTAGCATGACAATTACAGAATATAGACTATATCATCTGGGTAACAATACACCTATATCTACCAGTGGAAAATGAATGTGCTGAAGCACAGAGTTATTTGATCATCTGAAGCAACTCAGCTGAAACCGGTGAATCAAAACATAGTCTGGTAACATCACTGGGAACAAAATGTACAAGGTGTACCAGATATGCTGCAGCAGGCAGTGCACTAGATATGTCCTGATCATTAAATGATTAATATCTGATATTGGAGGCCTGCTAGTGCACTGTCTGGTGTAAGGTGACCCATAAGGGAGGTTATTAATCTTTTTAGCTTCTGTCTAAGGTGGTATAGACCTAGGACTGTTTCTGGCAAATGATAGTGGGTATAGTTGACATGTTCGGTGAAGGCCTCTGATATGGGTGGCAGAGACTTTAGGTTTGGAGCACTGGCTATATGTCTGGGCTTGCCATTTTGGTCAATCAGACAGCATAACATGTTTTAGACATGTCTCCATCATGCCTTGAGTCAAGCACAAGGATACCAATGGTGTTGCATCTTTAGATTCCGACAACTTCAGTGACTTTCCAGTGTTATGTCCAAGGCTGTTCCCAATTCCATAAAGATAGGAAATAGTGTCACAACCACTCAATGCACAAACTTATGGAAGATAATTTCTGTGATGAACCATATTTTTTGCCATAATGGGGATCAGACTACAATTAAGTTCTCTGAAGAAGTGTATGAGTAGTATAAAAATGTTGACCACTATCATCACAAAATAAACAGAGGCAAGATGCACCTCTGGGCCTTAAACGTCTGCAAAAACCTGAGGGGGTTGAAGATACACTAGGCAAAGATGAAATCTTGGAAAGGAAAGTAAGTGCAGGAATGCGCAGCTAACACTGATCAGATGGAGCAGGACCAAAATTAGGATGAAAACCACATAGAGGTAATAATGTGACTCATCAGGTCAACATGGAAGAGTAGCCTGGTGATCCGAATCCATCAAAGGTGGATGCAGATCCTTCAACAAATACAAGGAACCTGAGAATATATTGGCCACCAGCAGGCAACAATGTTCTCGGCACTAGCAGTGACAGGGTGGGCAAGAAAAACAGCAATTCACAGAGTTGGCCAGGCAGCAGAAAGAGCATCATGCTGGGTGTTGTTGAGTAGGGACACTGGTAGCTGGGGGCCAACACAAAGTGACTGATGGTCCACCACCGTGGACCTCCCATCTGGAAAGAGTACCAAGTTAAGGGTTGCAACACACAATGAGGGATGACCTCAGCTGAGGACATTTGTGGTGTAGCAGCAGCAACCCCACTGCTGTACTCATAAAAAACAGCAAAAAATATCTATTGATTCACTATGATCATGTCAGCCACATCATGAATATTGCATTGCTCATTCTATGGTGGTTCTTTCAATATTTCTGATTGCTACTGGACCTGGGGCCTGTTGCTCTGCTTTCCCACTAACTATTTCTCCTTTAGAAATGTATGGAGAAATAGTTTGCAAGAAAGCAACCTAAGACTGGAAGGGCTGCTTGGAAGATCTCCAGTGGAGAAGATTGTCCTCTTCTTGATTCATATATATGTATGATATTTTATTCCCTGAATAAAAGTAGTATAATAATGATAAAGCAGAGCAACAGCCCCTGGTTGTTCACATAGGATAACTAGTTCATTGCGATTATTAATCAGATGATCAATGAGATATTTAGTGATCAATGGGGATCAATGTTGTGTGTGACATTCAGAACTACTTTCTGGCCTGGTAGAGGTGTATGTACTGTCAGTAAATGTTTGCAGCTAGCATTTTTTTCAGTTGGATCTGGTTTCATTTTTGTACTTGATGGATATCTATCACAGATGAGATTACACATCACTTTTGAAGATGATTGTTCATTGTGCTCGATTTAGTCTCTAGGACTACTCATAGAAACATTTATTGGTGATTTCTAGGATAAGCAACCATGAGTATATAACATCCCATCACTCATCTAATGGCTAAACCCAAACTGAAATTGAACTTTCCTTCCTTAGGAAGCTTTTTTACGTTTCAAGTTGATTCTTGAATCAGTTTTCAATGGTCATAGATAAAAGGGGAAACACAATTGGTGATTGTAAGATTCCCCTGCATAGAGCTGTCAGTACTACAGAGAGTCATTTATTAGTTGTGATGGCCATAATGATATCATTAATAAAGGATGTTTCTCCCATTTTTGCAAGGGAGGGTAGATGAAACATTGAATGGTTAATACAGTAACTTGAATTCAACTACATTTAATGAATCTAAATCTAAAGCTAATTTCAAGAATCAAGGGTGAAACCATTTCTAAATGGCAAGGACATTATCAAGATCATTTCCTTGTTCGTATTTCTAACCCTTACTCACCCTGTTCAGCAATAATATGACTGAACATCTTTATATAATATAAATGTATGTGATTTTAGGACCTATAAATATTGATAAATGATACAAATTTACTAAATATTATTTAAGATCCATCAGCTATCTGAAAGATGAATCAATTAGTAGGAATATGGAACCCATCTGATATATTGTTGAACTGATATGACACTTGGTTCATGAAAAACTGTGATGCATTATTTCCTGTATATGCATGAGTAATATATTATGAAGTCATTATTAGTAGGGAGATAATAGTGTTCATTTATTTCCAGACACTTAGTAAAAGCTACTGTTGCTTGTTGAGGAGGAAATATAGACTGAACTACTGATTTTTAATAATGGCTTTAATTGCTGAATAAAGTTTCATATCTTTGTTGCATTTTTTCTTCTGAAGTACAACTTTATTCATTTATATTATAGATATGGGCAATCCTTGTATATTATTGAGTTCCTAGACCCAATAAACCTAGGTGTAGACACAAAAATCATATTTCTAGCACCAATAATAAGGAAGTTATGGGGTATTGATGATCAGCTACCTGGACGCCCAGCAGCCATTTTGTTTTTGGCCCATAACAAATTTTCCCCAAGAGATACAAAGCAGCGCCTGGATGATTCTTGCTCAGGACATATTATATTACCAGAATCAGCAATAAAACTTCATCCATACCCTGAAACATGCTTGACATCCAAATCCCAGTTTGGCAACATGACTGTAGGTGCAATTTATGGACAAAACTGCCCCCTGGTGGCTGGTGGTTGGTCACAGAATACCATTCAAGGTTTAGGATTGAAGAACTCCATGAGTTGAACAAAAAAGTTAATGAAGTCTAAGCTGTCAGATGAGCCATTCTTGTGAAAAAATGAGAATCTTGCCTCAGCCGGCACTCGGCCGCAACCTACACCACTGAACAAATTTATTTTTTGAAAAATCATAACTCCATTTCTTATTAACCTAGAGGCATGTTTTATATATCAGATTAAAGCTCATTTTACGCCCTTTTAGAGCATATCAATCCCTTGTTGTTATATGGATAAGACAAATTTCAAACTGTAAGTGAACTCAAGTCTATTAAAAAAATACAGAAAAAAACACAGAAAAGCGCCCCCTGGTGGTTGTTCATGATGGTTATACAAGAAAAAAATATTTTGAAAAATCAACCTACCTAAAGACTATAATCTCACAAAGTTTTATTGGAATAGTTCCAATCTTTCATTTTCAAATACTCAAACAAAATATTTAGGGCTAACCCATGGCTATCAAACTTCAATCCTGATTTCCCAACTTATGCCCATGATTCAGGACTGTCACCCTCGATTTTATTTCATCCCAGGGTACCCTCTAAATGATTCTGGAGAGAAACTTAGTACATTCAGACTTGCACACGGAATCACCCCCAGACAATGGACTATAATTATAGGGATAGGATATTGTTGCTACAGCATCCGTGTTACCCTCCACCCAACCTTAATTCATTGATTACTCCCTGATATTCCCTGTTCATATCCATTATTAGAGTAAACTTCTTAAATAAATTAAACATGCATGTAATAATAATTGGTACTGCATAGGCTACCACAAATGAATCACTTATAGATGTAGTTTCGATTTTAGCCGACCAACGTTCGGAAATAATTGCTAAATAATATTATGACAGGATCGTGGGTGTAAGAAAGCTAACTTACTTGGCTAACTTAATTAGTTCTCAGACTTAATTAGCTACCTTAATTGGCTCAGAGATAATGGCTCTAATTTCCATTAATTAGACATGATTTATTTTGAAATGCTACATGATTATAATAATGCTTAATGGCCAGTTTACTATGTTATGAGGCTTACACCTATATCATTAATCAGGTACCATATCATGAGGCCTCCATCTATAGGAGAACCACTTTACAGATTCGATATTTAAAAATGCATTACCAGCTATGCATGCGCAAATCTGCGCAATTTTTGCTTTTGCCACATACACCATGTATATGATCAACCCAAACATGTCCCTAAATATCTAAGAATTCCGAACCCATTAAAAGCATGTAAATAAGAAAAGAATTTGTGCATTTTCCAATCGGTGCGCACCGAATGGACGTCCATTGGATTGTCTGTCAACCAGAGATTTCACAGGGATTTCTCCCTTGTTAGCATACGTCATATATTGGAAATGAGGGTGCACTATATGCTAATGATCTCAGTTGACCTCGTTAGCATATTGTGACGTTTTGTGGAATTCCGTTTCACATGTTGAACAGATGTTTGTTATTTTTGTTGTAAATTACGTCATTACCAAATAGGCAATAAGGTATTGCAGCAGGGGCCTGTTGTACAAGCTAAGGAAGGAATTGTCTATGTGAATTTATATCGTTTCTGTTGTGACAAGCAAATAACACCCTGGGCTTCAATGAAGCTGGATAAAATAAAATTCCAGGGTCATTTAATAATTATTATAAGCCATTTAAAAAGGTCGTTTCGCAGTATTATGCTCATGGCTGACAAAATACTATATTTTCTGAGGGGTTATACCTCAAAGAGATTAATAGTTCAGAGAAATATTTGTTACCTTTATATCAAAATGATGTTCAATATGGGGCTTTATATAGTGAAAATATTTTTTATTAATGTGATTGCTCTGTACCTGATAAAATGCTATCAATAAACAAATACAATTACGATATCCACAAGCAATTAACAATCACAGGTCGTTTCGTGGCACCAATATACCCGTATTTTAAATAGAATAGTGAGTTACAGGTAATGTAAGATCAATATCTCCTCATTATTTTCGTTTTGAGAAATAAATAACTTTAGTCTCCTTAGCTTATACAACAGGACCCTAGTGTCTAGTTAAGTATTGGACTTATTGATTGAATTTTAAGTGCCAATCATCAGACCATAGTCATTTATACATGTCTACAATTATGTCCCTACTGGTGATTCATTGCTCAATGAAGCATGAACCCCACTGATAGGTATGTTTGTTTGTTTCTAACTGTGACCAATAACTTGATTGCCTATTAGAAACTGTAAAGCCTATTTCTTAAACCTTGCTTCTTTGGACCCAAACTATATACATGTATATAAAAATAGACCCTGCGCATGTATGTGACTAGGGGTTCCCCACTACCCCTCCTGTCTTGAATGGGCACTTACAGGCCACTGGTGCAGTGGTATGCAGAGCAAAAACCGATACTGAATTTGTTACTTTTAATCAGTTTTTCTTCATTTAAATCGTTTCTCCAGGAGAGATGATAGGTTTAGGGTGTTTATCTCAAGGATAGGCATTTCATTTCAGGATCTTCCACAGCTGGTAATGCATCTTTAACAATACTAGGCCCCTACAGTGCACTCTTCCATGCAGCTGTCGCCAAATGTTTGGTACCTAGTCTTCACCCAGTGGCTAAATTATAGTAACTTCCCCATACCAGATATGGCTTCATATTGCTGTAAACTAGTTGGTGATGGTTAGCTATAACTCCTCTGATTTGAACCAAACATAATTATTTAAGTCTTCATGCACCCTCTGTCACATCCAGAAATTCTACCCGCTAGTACTTTTGCTTGCTCTACTTATTTTATTGTCTGTTTTTGTTCTTATAGTTGTCATTTTTCTCACCTTGAATGACACTGCATGCCCACCAACCACCCATCCTTCACTCCTCCCATGTGTTAGTGTTTGATACCTGACTGCCTACCTGCCTAGTGTGTGTGTAGCCTTGAGGCAATGCTACACACACACTAATGGCAGGCAGTGGTAGGCAGTGGCAGGCAGCGGGAGGGGCAGTGGCTGGTGAGTGAGTGTAGTGTGTGAGTGAAGGTGCAGTGTGTGTGAGAGCTCCGACAGGGGTGGGAGACTAAACCAATCTTTATATTTAAAATTGCAACTTTCCTGTACCAGATTATACATAAGTCGTCCCCTAAAAAGGCATGAAGAGGAACAAAACTTGCCATTCAGATGATGTAATGGTACCCATTTAGATGGGAAAACATAAAAAACAGGTCGATGGGTGTGAGTTCTGTCTAACTGAGAATACCAGGGGTAATGGAGCAACGAAAGGAGGTTTAAAGGTGGTCTAAATCCGCCCTATAGGGGGCGGGGGCGGTTGCGCTTGGTCCAGAAGAGTAGGCGGCTGCTAGTCGGCGCTTTGCGAATGTAATTTAGATATATTTAGGCCGTTTTTCTTAGCACACAGTGAAACATTATTATGGATATTTTGTTTTTCAAATCGCCAGCCTTCCCCGTCCCCCAGCACCCAGTGCAAAAGCCACCCTCCGTCCCCGCCTCCGTCCCGTCCCGGCCGTGTATTGACAGCACTACACGGCCAACCAAGTATAGGATGAAAAAAAAAGCTGATGGGACCAGGCAAGGTGCGAGCCCCCAACCTTCTGGTCTGGAGTCTAGTGCTCTAGCCTCTGAGCTATGGAGTTTTGCTGTGGTGGTGAGGCTGAAGTTTGCTAGTGATATGAGTAGGGCCAACCCATGCGTAGTGCTGAAAAGTGGCCGAAATCGTTTATTCTACAGCTCTGTGGACAACGGCCTTGTATGAGCAGTAGTATTATAGGAAGGAGATGAGGATTCCGGGACTGGAATTGTTTGTCACATGGGTTTTTTAAAAGTTAGATGCAATATACCGGCAAGCTCTCTCCTATGTTGCCCCAACCGGGAACGGTAGGTGCGACTGCACCAAATCTCAGGGGAGTTACCGAGACGGCAACATAGGTGCCGCCACTGAGGTCGCTAGAAGTCAAGAACAAAATAGGCTGTTTTAAACCGGCGAACAATAGAACACGAAGGCACACTGATCAAGGCACCGTTATATACATTATGAATTATTTCAGATAGCAGTTAGTTTTTTTAAACGAGCATAGCAGCATTGCCAGCTAATTTCCGTCAAGAACTGAGTTCAACCCAACATTTCCTTTGTGTTACACCACTTGTAACAAACATTTTCAATATGGCAGGAAATTGTCAGGCTAGCATTACCTATACGTAGATGTATCAAGAGGCTAAGACTAGTAATCACCCCATCCCCACCCCAACCCCAACCCCCAAATGAAAAAAAATAATGCCCATATCGAGAACCCGCCCACCCACCCAAAATTCAGTACAAATAGTAAAAATACCAGTCAATATTCAAATCTTACATGCTGCAGAGCTCAGAACCAAAGAATAAAAAGTATGGTCAATTCAGCTTGGAATGTAGCTTTACAACCAGTAGTGTATTAGCGCTCGATGCAACACCTAGCATTATAGAGCATTAGTAATAAGTAGCTTAGTTTATTACTTTAAATAAGGCTTTATCAAACATTTGGTCGGGACCAAATGCAAATCCCTGAGTAAATATCCTGTCAAACCACCCGTGAAGTATGGCAGGAAAACCGCTCCATTGCATTGGAAACTGAAAAATGACTATGTCAGCTTCTGCTAGTTTCCTATGTTCCGCTTTTATATCATCCGATATCCGTCCCTCCTTCTGAGCTGCCATGGTTTCCTCTCCATAGTTGAAGTGATCGGGGTTAATTATCCCTAGAGAAAACCATAATTTTGTAGCTATGTTGACAAGGAAGGAATTAGGAGGATCAAGGTGGAGGACGAAGGAAGCAATCTAGACTCAGAGACTACCAGATCCCTTCAAACTAAAGGAAACTGACCGCTACATCCCATTAGGACGGTAGTGGTAGGTCTACTCCTGGGTCTGGAAAACCATTGACATACCGATCTTATCTATCTATACCGCCGCCCTATAGTTTACATTATGTTACAATTAAATAACTCATAAAATTGAATACAAACTAAATTTAATAAATTATGAAGGACTACAAGAATATATCGGAAATTAAATTATAAGGTTATTAACTCACCAATATCGATCGTAAACATGCTTTCTTTGTTTACAACACACCGGGTTATTAAAATAACTTCACTCACCAACCACATCATGTCTTCCCAGAAGTGGATTGAATTGCTGCTTGTACAAGTCAGACACAACCACTCTATGACCATTGTCTTCCAATGTCCTTACTGTTGCTTCCTTGATTGATGCATTTAAAGAGGTATCCTCCTGGTGTGCATAAATGATGAGGTAATTCACCATTTTGATAGCCTTCCTGGTGTGTATCCCTGGTGTGTATTCACTAGTGGTCTAACTATTTCTACTCCAGGAATCGCTTATGGATTGCTCAGTGGATATATATCGATGAGCATCCACTCTCCTAGGATTAGAGGCACGTACATGCATGTAGATGAAGAGCTGGTGCTGCCAGACTGCAGTATTTATTACAGTATCGGCCTTAATTTTGACTGCCAGTAGTGGATGAATGCCCATCGGCCCAAACCTGTTCACGTGGGCTCAGCTGTACCTGCTCTCAATGTCTCACTGTTGGATTGCGGCACCACGTATTGCATCCTTGGCGTTTATCCCTGCACAGAAGCCAGTGTGTATGACCGGGGACGGGATGGGGGAGCGAATTAGGGGTCGGGTGGGAGGGATTGATATAGTTTATGACATGCACTAATCTGTTTTCCTTCAAGCCAACTAGGGTAATCTTGGTGCAAGCGTAATATGTGATAAGCATGATAATATTAAGAGCAAGTTCTATACACAGCACTACACTTATCTTGATATCTATAATAATAAACAATACACCTTAATCTTCCTTTATCTTGACAAGGAAGGAATTGGGAGGATCGAGGTCGATATGATCGTATTGAACAATACCATTATAGGAAGTATGTTATATATAAAACGTCCATATCGTATACAATACTATTCCCTAGTACAAACTTGTCAAGTTATCTCTAGAGGGCCTTCTCAAAACTATACTGGTATGAACTATGATTCAATCTCTAGGTTTGAATACTCGAAGATCTAACATCCGGCCTTTAATAGTGCTTCTACTTGATGTATAGTGATGAGGTGTCAGACCTATTCCTATTTTATGTGTTCTTTTTAACATGCATCGAAAACAAACCTCTGCGAATGCACATGGCGCCGTGTTCTTTAAAATGTGGCACGTGACGAAGTGCACACCCGAAGACTACGGTAATTAGGCAATGCCCTAGGACACGGACGGCGGGTGGGAGGGGGTGGAGGATGATAAATTTCATTCGTAATTTATACGCTGATTCAGAGCAATAGAAATATCGCAATAGAAATATAGACTGCTATAGAATGTAATGAAGCAAAAGGAGAGACGTGTACGTTGCAATGGTTCTTAGGATGATCAATCACGTGTGGTTCCTTGTTGAGATCTAAGCTTCTTTGATCAAAATGAAACTAATATATAAACGCCGCATATGATATATGATTTTATATATCATATGGCCGATAGCCTGGGGAACACAAAAACGATCACACAATCCACACTCTGTACGAGATGTGTTGGGAGCGGCGCCCAATAGGTTTACAATGTCCGCCTGCGATGTGATCTCTCAACACTTCTCGTATAGAGTGTTGTTGTATCCTTTGCGATGTACATGTATTTTTGTATTTTAATGTTAGTCTACTGTTATTCTACCTATATTACAGAGGCAATTTGGAGTATAAAAAAAAAGGGGGGGGGGGGGATTAATTGTGCAATTTGTTGTTAATTGTGCAAAGTGTTCCATTCAGGATTCCCAAAGTTTAAGTAATTAAACAAAATATGCGCACCGTATTCATTTTCGTGCGGATAAGTTTCCGCGCACTAAATACTTTAACACCTTTTCGAGGAATAGGAGGAAACCTAAAACCTTTATGCAATAATTATACCTTTCATGCAAGATTTATTTTCACGCACAAAGGTCGGTGCCCTAAAATAGCGGAAATGCGGAAATGAATACCGCGCGAACATTAATACGTTCACAGTAGTGGATTCTGGTGTTCACCAAAAGGAATCATTTGGGAGGGGGTCATTAAATTAATGATTTTGCACCAAAGAAGAACATGCCAAATCTTTTAATATCATTTATAGTAGTTCGGGTAGTAGTAGGTCTAGGCTCATAGCCTCTCAGATTAGATACGAATGCTTCCTTCCACTTTGTCCAGTCACAGGCAGTACGTGTATAAGAGCGCACCATCGTATCTGTGGCTCATAACTCATTCTTATGACTAGGAGATAATGCTGGTGGAATGCGATCCCATTCAGCACAGTTCATGGTAATATGTAGGGCACTCGACCACATACATGTATCTATTTTAATGCCTCTATGAAATAAATAAATGATGGCAGAATGAAAAGGAATGCTTTACCGAATACTATATATATAGTGTACATGTAATATATTTATATCATACAACGTTTATATACAGCAACGTTGTATACGTGACTGAAGTGACATCTTTAAGAATGAACACCTTGAAACGTACCACCTGTGTGGAATTGTTTGTCGAAATAAAATATGTATATAAAAAAAGAACGCTGATCGAGTTCTTTAAATTTTCAAGGCCGGATATGTCAACTTTCGTCGCACGGGAGACGGTTTAATTGCTTTTAAACGGTGTGCCTTAACCTTTATTGAGCAAAAGTAGTCCGATAATATTGAATGAAAATGGCAAAGATGATATAATTAGTCATTTCAAATTTTAACGATCCGAGGAAATTGGTGTCGAACCAGGCGATGTATCCATATATAGTTTGAAAAAGTGCCTGCGATGTGCAGGAATTTTCACTCTTCTTTTGGCACGAGATTCATCTGGTTCAATTCAACATTTTGACTCCAAGGTCTATATTTTGTTCTTACTTTTTGCACTAGCAGCAGCAGTGGAAAACATCAAAGCGGAAATAACGCTGATAGACTTTGTTTATTCTAAAAATACTCGTGGGTTGAGACGCAGCCATGGGCAGATATGTAGCAGCTTCATTTCATCACTTATTCCTTATATTCGCTTACTCCAAATAGACGGGGTTTTTCATAACGGACCGGTAAATGCCTGAGAACATATAACAAGGATCACAAAACCACAATAGGGAATTTGGTGTTGACTAAAATGAAATACAACCCTCGCTCCTTTGAACCCTCAGCTGATTGCTAACGGTATATGTAGAACCGAAACTTTAAACAGTTTCGGCTAGCATTGAAGTTTCGGTTCTACAGAGGCTGGACGGAGTGCGTCTATATCGCCAAAGATAACACGCGAAGTCGAGCACGTAGCCTCTGCATATTAAATGCCAAGGGCGCCAAGCTCGATGTAGGATGACCCACTACTGGCCAAATACCGAACCAATATTGAAAGAGGATTCACTTTGATGCCACCTGTAGACTTAAAATCGAACTATCTCAGCGCTTTTGGCCAGAACAAATCCAGTGATTTTTCAAAACCCTAATGACGCACCAGAGGGTTATTATTAGTGTTGTTGTACATAGGCCAATATTGTATTTAACAAGTTTTATATTCAGTTTTTTTTTTACCAACTACCGTTTTAAACTTACTTTGTACAAGAAGAAAAGTCTGGAATGTATTCTTCCAAGACTTTTCCAGGCCAGGTTTAGAAGTCGACAGACGACACTAAGTAAATCAAAATGAATTATCTGTTCCAAGTTCTCAATCGCTTTATTCAGTCGGGTTGAAATATTTCTATTTCATACATTCATACGGTAAATGATGCTCAAGACTGAGTACATAGACAAGGGCAAACAAGAATTAGATACATATTGAACACATTCGGCGAAATGATAAAATAACAATAAAAATATTGGATATATAAACAATTTCTTTGATATACTCTGAATTGAATCTGGAAATATTTTATGATAAAGTTTTTTTGAACACAGTGGGTGGTTGTTGCACCAATAAATGTCGATATAATACGGGAAAATGGACACAATAGGAGGAAATGTAGAAAAAGGAAATCGACGTATAACATAAACTACACAGTGAATTTTACAAAGTTCACAAAGATATGTTAGGCGGCCATTGAGCCATTCTAAATCCAGTACAATATACAAAATATAACTAGTAATAACAGAAAATTGTAAATATATCCGAAATTAAGAGATTTTGAACACATGTGGGATGTTGGGATTCTAAATACAATGTACAAAGTTAAGTATATACACATTATATAAAATAGAATATTTCAACAACAGCTAACTCCGAGGGTTTCAAAGCAGGGAAAGAGCTGTTGTCAATACTGTCACTGTGAGAGTTGATTTAATACAAATATACCACAGAAATTAAAACCTAGGTTCACTATTCTCTTCAATGCGGACTTATCGTTTCATCATTTCAGTGCTAATCTTGTATTACAATCATCTACAGATATTGCAAATATCAACACTTATAGCACCATTATCCGCTATGTTACGGGAAAACCTAAATTATATATACACCCTTAATGTAAGGATTAAAACAACCAATCCAATGGAAGACAGGAAAAGGCACAAGTAGAAATATCACCGTCCATTCGGGAATCACAGCTACGTCAGTTCGTAATTTCACAAAACAGAAGAATATAAAACTTGGTGATTGGTCATAAGCGCCGCAAGTTCCTTTTACTTTTTTTGCTTCCTATTTTAGATTCTGTTTTCAGTTTCTTGTTAGAACTTTGCGCACAGTCTTTGGATCCATGGTAAGTGCAGAAACATCTGATACAGAAGTCAAAGGCGCATTGTTGATTCATGCACACGGCTCGTTCTTGCACAGAGTGAGCTTTGGCTGGGTGGGTGCACAGGGGACATTTCCTTAAACTCTCGTCATTGTGGAGTTTTGAAGCTTCCTTTTGGAATTGTTGGTATTTACTGGATGGTTCTGTCAGTGGTGTTACTTCAGGGGTGGAATACTGTATGATAGATAACGGTTCTGCTTGCCGATCAACAAGGCCTCGCACTGGTCGCACACTAGACTCTTTGCCCCGAGAACAACGGTTTTCCTGCAACAAAAAATAGGAACGATTAGTTATATTTGATAAAGATAGATGATGGTGGAACAATATGGCAATAAAGAAAAAGGTTTGACATGTATATTAAAGCTTATGTCTCGGAGTCCGTATTGTCAACTTGTGAAACAAGGGCCTGGGTACTCTCAGAGAATTACGATAAATCTAAACAAGCACGCTACTTGATGACTTATATTGTCTTAAAACACATTTTAAACATGATAAAATGATTTTGGATTGGATTGGTTGTTTTAATCCTTACATTGGGCACCGTATGAAATTTTCTCTGACGGATAGTGTGTGTTTTTCTAAAAATTGTTTAAATATTGTATATTGGCCCGAAATGAAATAGGAAAAAAAATAAAATCTAATACTAGAGTGCCCACTGTTGTGGAAATTGAATAAACACAGACTAATATTACTCAATTGATAACTTACTTTTTGAATGGGTGTGTGTAGTGTTTGGAAATATTGCTTAACGCGTAATCTGGAGTCATGGTCATCCTGAACAGCGGAATGCCAAGATCTGGAAACAGTGCTAGCCCTGAAAAACAATGGGGAATATAGGGTCAGTATACAGTAAATGATGCAAGGGAATACAACTCGGCGAAGGAAATAAAATATCTAAATAGTTAAATATTTGGGTTTCCCCCCTAATACAGAAACAGATGAAGGATAATTAGCAACTGCTTTACTGTTACAATACACATTCTTTGATAGTTTAATTATAGGAATGTGAAATTAACTAGTATATTCTATTATAATATTATAAAGCAAGCGAGGCTGGGTAAATTGAGTAAAAACAAATACTAATAGAGTAATTATATCTAATATAATAAAAAAACAACTTACCTAAATAAATCATAAGCAGATAAATGGCCAAAGATGAGCTTGAGACAAGTTGTCATGCTTCGGCTTTGCAGTTCAGTAATTATATTGACTTGCTCAACACCCATTTTTCTCCCTATCAACTTGTGAGCCAATGTTCTGGAGAAATTGGGGAGAAGTTGCTCTAGTTTGATGCAGCTAACTTCAACAACTGAAACCTGAGATTCACAAGAGGATTCAGACTCTGAAGACATGGGTTGGTCATCGAACACAGTTGGCAAGATCATATCGAGATCTTCTTGAGAGGAATAGCATGATGAGGTATGAGAACTAAATCCACTGGAAGAATTGAGATCCAACGCTTGGAAGACAACGTCCATAGCATTTGAGTCAGGTGTTGAAGATAGACTATCCAAAAAGGCACAAGAACTACTATTGGAACAGATCGAATCTTCCTCGTAGGCAGAGTCTGTATCAGATCTAGAATCACTGAGGGCATCCATAGTCAGTCTTGGTAAGATAAATGCACTTGGCAAGTCTTTGTTTCCAATAAGAATACTGGGAGTGTTGGTTGTGTTTGACATAATACTGCTTCCATAACACGAGACCACACTGGTTTCTGTGCAGAAGCCAGAGTCATTATCACTCTGCATTGAAGATGGAGAAACAGGTCTTTTCTTAATACCCGTAGACCTTGGTATGAAGGGTGTACTGGTGCTTTCAGATCTATTGCTCAGTTCCTTAAAATCAACATCGAGGTAGTTGGGGGCAGACAGCTCATGCCCCGCCATCAAGAAGAGATCGCCCTCCTCCAATGGAACGTCCAAGTCCATTGGCGAGGACGGCGGCGCCTTACAGCATTCCGTCATGGCGAATTTCTTTTTTCTGCAATAGCAATGGAAATAGCATTGATTACAAGACGAATTCAAATGAACAGAACTTGAGAAGAGAGAAAGTATTTATAATAATGTGAAATGGACCGACAAGAAGCCCAAGTTATAAGCAGGGGCACTAAATTATGACAATATCAGGGTTAAAGGTCATTGTATTTTAAAAATCCCAGGACCTGTTCTAAAATGTATTATCATTAGGCCTACAATTGTACTTTGCTTGGCATAGCTGTAAATGTCTATATTTCGAAAAGTTTGGTATATAGCTGGGTTCATTACAATCCAAATTTGTCAAATCCCATGAATGCATGAACTATATAGACTGTAAACACTAAAACAGTGTAATACAGCAACACTGACAGTGGCAAACTTGATGGCTTAAAATTACAATTAACCCAGACTCGAGTAGTTTTGCTAATATTAGCGATCACAATTGGTAAGACACATAAAGACCACTGGGTCTATCAATATCACAGGTCAGATGCAAGAATATCGATGGACATGTGTCCGGTGAGGGCGTCTCCATTTTCAGAGACTGTCAGAGGGCCTTGGAAGACCAAAGATCACAACCAGATTGAGCGTATTCATGCCGATATTTCTAATCCAAGTCAACAAAATGAGAATGTTAAGTTGAATAAAGAGTTACCTAAACCACGGCATCTTATCAGCAGTTGTTGGGGTGTGGGTGTATACCAATTGAGGGTAAATTGTCCGATAATGACAAACACGTAACAAAGCTGAAGGTGTAAACAAGCACAGAGCCCGCCAGCCTGGGACATCAGGCCGCCCAGGTCGCCGATTGGGCGGGAGCGCAGCCACGCCGAGGCCAGCGCGCCCGCGGGAACAAGGCCGCGTTTCAAAGTTCAAACTTTCAAAACAAAAGTTTTTGGCCGCGCATCTTTTGGGTTATTTTAATGGTTACGAATAGTTGGGGAAATAACGAAATACGATTAATGTAAATGTTAGTAGCAAATTTGTGATGTTTTAAGGGTTAGTAAGAAAAGGGAAGCAAGTTTGTTTCTTGTCCTCCCGGCGACCCGCTCCCTACGTCCCCGCCCATTCAAGCACAGCGCTCAGTCATTAATGTACAATGATTTGAAGAATTCTCCATAGAAAAAAAGGAATCGGTCATTGAAAATAAACAACCAATTTCAGGAGTATGTTAGGATTGCGTCAGTGCGACAACGCACGCTGGATGCGATGAAAGCATCATTTCGCAAGCGTATACATGATTCACCGCTAAGTCAGCTGGGACGGTTGGCCATTCAGGATGCATTTTAAAGGCGTGTTCGAGGTGAAGATAAACAATATTTTACAGATCGCTATTATAAAAGGGGTAACTTACCGTAAAAACAGGATGGATATATCATGCAACTGTTTATGTAGTAATTCCGAGTTGTCTAGACTCTGATCGGTGAAAATGTCGACTGTATTAGACAGTTTTGCTTCCTATAAACACTGACGACAAGCACTCCGGCATGAAGTTTGCTTTATGAACGTTCGAACTTGGTGCCCAAGAACCAACAGCCAATCAGCGCAGCCTCTGTGGGTCACGTGGAGTTGCGAGAACTGGTGTTATTCTACGAGAACAATTCTGTACACTTCCGCCGGTTCACCTGCCCATAATATCGCTCATTGTTGTGCACCTACGTACGTTACAGAAAACAGGTGATTATTAAGAGTTTTATCTGTTAGTTATTTAGAGTTCATAGTTTTGAAGTGATTCTATCACTTGGGCACAAACTGCTCCGGCTAAACCCTAAGATAACCTGATATTTTGGCTATAATTGTCGAATATCTTTCGGATGGTTCGACTGCACCCACGCTTCAAGTCGCTTGCTCATGCCTTGGCCCGCGTTGGCAATGTTGCAATGTTGGTGCTAAACTGTTAAAGCAGTAAAACCAGGTCCCAGTCTTCCGAGCTTAATCATAGCTAAAAACAGTCAAAATGTTAACAACAAGAATGTTCATGATTGTCATTGAAGCCAAATGTTTTGTTTTAAGATTTTTATTCAGCCAGACATTATGCAAAAAATACACTATTCGCAGAAAAGCTGATTTAAATCAAATAAAAAAAGTATAGGGCCTACCTACATAGAAAATATATCACGACGTAAGTAAATTATTCATGACAATCTATTACGATTATAAATAATAATAACATTACTGGTACGTTGGTTGGAGCTAACACAGTCACAGATGTACGGTATTGCTGAAGGATATTTGTTTAAGTTTAAGTTCCTATACACCTCAAGAAGATCTATAAATTAAACTGTTAAATGCTTATAATAATAATAGCCTTATTAGATATCGAATAACCAGTATGAGTATAACAAGGTTTTAGTAGCTACAGAGCTCAGGACCTACGGATGATCCGTAGATTATCAACCAGCATTCTATTCAGTTGACATGATTTTTGTTTTTGGTGAATTAGAAAGTTCTTACAAAAAATGGTAATCACCTGATTATCTCGCCTTCTTGGTACTGGTAGAGACTCCTATAACAATATTTTTTTCAAAATCGTCTTTGTGTTGCGAAGTAGCGATCTAATAGTAATAATTTATTAACAGGATCATTTTGAAGTTAATAGAGTTACAATAAAGTCACATTAAATACAAATTATTAAATACCTTGGAGCCTGAGATTCATTGCCTTGATATACCTTGAATGTTGTCAGATAGATGCTATAGTAATCCCGTAATGCCGTATACTTGGATGGGTCATGTCCATTTACATATATCTGAATGTGTACGACTGACTGATTTGTATATGATACCTAGACCTAGCTCAATAGTGGAGTGGTGGCTGTGGCCAGTTGGACTGCTATTTATTGCCTTACGTATCCCAAGTTAGGATGCTTTCTTTTATTCCCATTGACATGGCATTGCCAAACCAACCTCTACTACAGGATTTCGCGCCCCCTCATGTTGTTAGCACTTTTCCTCCTATGGCGGGTATAAGCAAGTGTCTTTTCACATGTATCGTGCAGCAGCGTTTTAAGAGCATTTAGGCGCGACCCTTGCCCAGTCGCATGGCCCTCAATAAGTCGCGCCTGATCAGTTTTAGGCACATGTCGCACATCCATGTTATGAAAGATTTTGACACTTTTTCATCCGCTCCGACATTCGCAAAGAAATCGAAAGAATTTAGGTGGGATAGGAATCTTGTGATAACTTAGTTGTAACACATGTTCTTTTTGGTTTGTTTTCGGCTTTTTGTCTCCATAGTCTCTTGAGAACAGTGCGTTGCATTAGAATTTAATTATGGATGCTGGTTGTCTATGGTTTCTTTTCAGTGAGCGACCGAGCAAATGGATTTTTTTTAAATTTGCTAGTCCTAACATATTTTTTCCCAATATATTATTCTCTGCCTAATACTTAGTAACAGTCTTAACATCCGGCTGTTAAATTTTATTCAGGAAGCATGGATACTCCCGCGAGAGACAAAGACGGCGCCGCCCCCAAACCGCAGATCATGATCTACATATGTGGCGGTAAGTGATTGAAATCGGACACCCCCTACCCGCAACGCATCCTCTAGAAATGCATGCACTATTGATCTTTAAATGAGAATTAATACAAGTCGTTTACACCAGTAGCTATCATCCGCCCTGTGTTGTGAACTGCCGGGGCTCCTGCTATTGTTTGGAACGGGGTGTCAAAATGCAGGAAAGCCGTTCTTCAACGGGTTGGCTTTGAAATTATATTTTTTGATGTAATAAATGAACGCTTGTGCAACAAGAATTGTAACTTCTAAAGGCACCTGCTATGCATGTCTTTGTTAGGACCAGAGGCATTTAGTTCTGAAGTATCCTGAGTATCTGTTTGTGGGTTTCCCGCTGGGCTATCAATATCCCCATCATTAACCTCATACGGTGAAGTATATATGTCAACTCATTAAAACGTTCGAATTATTTTCCAGATTGTCACCATGAAAATGAAATAAAAGCCAGAGATCCCATAAGATGTCGGGAATGTGGTTACAGAATAATGTACAAGAAGAGAACCAAGAGAAGTATCCTTTTACAAAAAACAACAAAGAACGATAGAACATACCTGGGGGTAGGCTGTTGCCTTGGGAATAAATATTTAGAATTTGTCAAATTTCTCACAGCTGCAATTTTACCGGAGGGAATGTCTTTGATGTTGCTGGGTTCTACCATGGATTTGTTATCTAACCAATACGGATCATTTATTGCAATGGCACCCACAATACGGAACATCCGAATTATCTATTTAGCTCAAGATAGCAACAGCTGGCACTGATTTCTTAGAGAGCGGGGCCAGTCTGAGGGTGGGCGGGGCTCTGACCACACCTGTAGGTATGTGCTTCCACACACCTGCTCACACACAGTGCACAGGCGCATGCCTCATGTACCTACATACAGCGCATCCAATTACCTGTTGACATTTGTTCTAATAATTGTTTTCCATAATTATCTAAGGAAAATTAATTAATATGAAGATAGGGCATGGTGTTGTCTCATATATCCTCAAGTTTGGTGGCAATATTAGATGTTTTTCTGCCTCTTAAATGACTTTTATTAAGGGTTCCTCTCTGTGTCCATTGGAACCTGCACCCACATAATGTAAACATAGGTGGCTTGGCCCCAGTTTCGGTCAAATTTACCCATGATCCTCTGCTTTGGCCCCTCTCCGTCCTATTATATATATTGTCAGAACTAAGCTAACATATCCTAATGGTTTCTCTCCAGGAAATATTATCTATAATATGTACCTAATTTATCAACGATAATTTCATAAATGAAAAGGTTAATATTTGCCAATATTTCTTTAAGTGAGTATGCATTACTTATTCTCATCTAGTATTCTCTGTACAAATATACTATAGACGTGTGTATCCTTAACCATTCCCCAGTGGTTGTGTTCGATGGCAGATGATTTGTTCCATTCGAGAGACCTCATTTCCATCGCTACTACTTCGTTTCCTTCATCCAAGCACAAGGCTTCACGTTTCATACAGTTTTCTATACTAAAAAA
This sequence comes from Sthenelais limicola, assembly GCA_942159475.1. Classification (NCBI taxonomy): domain Eukaryota; kingdom Metazoa; phylum Annelida; class Polychaeta; order Phyllodocida; family Sigalionidae; genus Sthenelais; species Sthenelais limicola. Next base: position 44,025,929 of record OW804100.1, read on the forward strand.
TCATGTGAACCAGTATCACCCTTCTGACCTGTAATCATGTATAATAAACTTCGATATTCTCATTACACAATTTATTGTTTTATTTTCTTTTGCGTGGCGTTTTCTTGACATTCGACTCCGGGTACAAGACCATACCCCAATACTTAAAACAAACACTTCGTTCAGTTTAGATTTCATACACTGGAACAATCAATTATATGCAGTGCCATTGGCGATATTTCGACGATTATATTCAAATAAAGTAGTTTGTTCCACAGACAACTGGAAGAATTGGTCCTGATTAATAATGTACATTCACAGAGTAAAATCATAACGTGACATAATGATAAGCAGGAATACATACGAAGATTATTGCACATAATATACCTCATTAGCTCAAAAGGTCGTGAAATTATCTCAAAACTAAATATAAAGTATAGGAATCCAATGTATTCCCGATGGGTGTATGACTAAGGCGAAAGCATTATCGTAGACATCACTTGTAGGTGTCACATGGCAATTATGAAGTTGGAATCAAAGAGAAGAGTCCCTGAACTCTAGCCCTATTTTCATCCTCTCCGATACATTCATCCACCATCTGAAAAAGGACAAAACACAATAAAAGTGATGAAATGTTAAGGTATATATAACATTGTACATTAATTTCTCTAAAGAACTAGTAAACAGACATCGTCATGGTTTGCTTGGATAAGAAAATCAAGGGGTGGATGCGTCTTATTTCAAATACATATACATTCATACTCAATAAGATTCAACAACGGAAACTTACCTGTCTTGCCTCACTCCGCCCAACATCCCCTCTTGACATGAGTAAATTTACTAAATGTTCTGACTTAATATCGGGATGTTTCTTCACTATACCCTGAAAAAGGTTGAATATGAACGAAGGTATTAGTGGGGGCGTAATGTTCCAGAGCAAGGTCACAATGAGAAAATATATTTGTTATGTTCACAATAAGGGTCTCCGCGGGGCCTGGAAAAGCCTTGCATTTGACAAATAAAGGTCGAGTAATCTTCAAATAAATCAACAACTTCAAATAAAATCTGATGGACTTGTGTTTATTTGAGAATTTTGACACTTGCTCACCAACCTAGAATTTGACAAATAAATCCAAGGCCTGGAAAAGGTGTTATGACCCAATATACACCGTTGTATGGACATTTTGATTAAAGGGCCTGGAAAATCATCTTATGGGCCTTAAAACCTGTTGGAATCTATTAAATGGCCTGGACATTTTCTAGGATTATGTTTCACTTATCCATAATCATGTACACTTACCCCTGACCCGGCCCTCTCACACCGTATAGTGACTGAATCACGAATTTAAAGTTGAAAAATGGTGATTGATATAAAATCTGAATATAAGACTTGTTAAATACATCATAAGCCTATGAACAACAATAACTACAACCCCCTGGTCCCGTCATCAGGGTTATGAAAAAGCACTAAGCAAGGCTTTGAAAACCCTGGAGTTTCTGCGGACCAAAAGCGCGGAGACTGTCAAGGTAAAGGTAGAATTTTCGGACTACAAATTCAATGAGAGAAGACACTTTACTTACAGAGAGCTCCAGTGACATCATGGATGTATCTTGCATACTGATTACTTCAACAAGCGTGGAAAGCGCGTCAAATGGCGAAGCCTCCTGGAAATATAATAATCAAGTGTATTCCTGACATCACTATTATAAGGTTGAATTAGAGGACTACAATAAGTGTAATAATAAAATACGATATTGAATGATCACATAATCTACAAAAATGGATTGCGCGGAGGCCAGCGTTGCCATGTCTTATTATTAGCGTCAATTCAGTCTTTAAAAAAGCCGTTAAGAACTATTGTCGAGCGAATCAGATAATCAAATTCAGGCGAGGTATTAAAATGATGAACAAACTGATGCATATGAATCTATGTAGACGTCGGAAGCAATATATGTACCTGGGCTTTCGGTGAAAGCTTGTCAAAGAGGCGCTTTAGCTGCTCAGCTTCAGTACATATTTTATCCGCGGCGGCTCTGCGTTCTTCATAGCTTCTGAATACGATTTTCCTACAAAAATTAAATTAAATGAAAGAACAAATACGACATTGTAAGAGGTTCTCCCATCATCTTGTTTACTACCATAAAATCTCTATTAGAAGCCACGGCTTCTATTAGAGATAAGGATAGAAAATGCTCTAAGGAGAAGACCCAAAGTGGGGATGTGGCTTCAATTAAAGGTTTTGGCCGATGCAAATCATTTGCAGGGTCAAAATTGTGATGGGTGCTATCAATCAAATTAGTAGCCCGAATCCCAGCATAAGGATTGGGCACGATGCATGACTTATAATGTAACATCTTGTCGCACTGGACCTGTCACCGATTTAGTCAATATACCCCATATATAAGTCCACCAGCCGTTTCTATTAAAGGTTTTCCCCCAAATCAATTCTGACAAATACATGTATGTGCGGAATTCATAACCCAAGAGTTTGGGATGTGTATTCTAAAAGAACTTCGGTAGCATGGGAGTAATTGCAATGCCCCACAATCTGAAGATAATCTTACATTGTGTAATGAAACTACGAAACATACCTTCCAAGCAACGCCTTAGTGTATTCTACCCAGACTTTAGTTTGGGCTTTGTTAAGAAGGGCTTCATAGTATCGGTCTTTGAGATGAACGAAGTCTCGACAGTAGTCCTCGAACGTGATACATATAGTGTCTACAGCGTTACTGCTCATTATCCTGCAAATATGTTTAATAATGTTTACGATTTCTTTTAGTGGAAGAACAATTATAATACTACGATTATTATGTCATCATTCTTATTATAATTATTTTCTACTTTCACAATGGGGTCATCGCAAAAGACTAAACAGAATTTGACCCAGCACTCCGCCCGATTTTTCAAGTACGGACATGAGTACCTAAATCGAAGTAAACACTTAAATTGTCGAGAATATCTATTCAAATTGTTACCATTTCTTAGTGATCAGCTCCAGTATATGGACGTCGAGGTCCATGAAAACTTCCTCTAGAAGATATTCACATCTGAAAAAAAAATCAATTAATTCCATGCGAATTTTATTCCTCCCATATAGGAGAATCTTATTTTCGTTTCGTCCCCCAACATTTTAATTGTGTCGGATTGTGTCCCAATCTGTTCGAACCCTCAATCTTTTCATTTGCAGTCATAACGTTTATTTATTGTTCCTACTTACGCAGCCCCGGCGCTTAGGTGAAATTCATTAGACACCGCTCTAAAACGCTGTGTTTTTTCATCATTGTCTTCCTCCTTCAGGTACTTATTACACATTTTAAGAAGATAATCAGCGAATGTGCCACAGTTGTTGATGTTAGCAATCTGAAAAAATGAGCAACGATGATGAAATAGATTACAAAAAATTGCCTTTTTAAAAGATTTGTAAATATGTTACTCGCTTGCCGTCTCAAAGACGGGGGACCAAATCGACAAATGAGATAATAAACTCATAATTCATCATAAGCAGATTTATCACGAGATATTATAAGCTAAGCATACCATATAATGAAGGAAATATTGTGGTTGACTTCTATCCTGGAAATGCTTGTCTTTGTAGATCGTCAACATTCCTAAATTTAACAGATACGATCACACTTCATTTAACAGTATACACCAACATTATTAGCGACTGAAAACAAATGTTAAAAATCCAATAATTCATACATAACGCAGGAAGAAAATCCGAAAACCGAAATCCATAAACCTCAAGACATTGGTTGAGCTGTGATGTAAAGATCATTTTCTTTACTTACGTTTGTACGTCTTCGCAAAGAAAGACAGCTCATCAACACATAACAAGAGAACAGTCATCTTCAAATCATCGTTGATGAACGCTGCCACGTTCAGCTGAAATGCAAAAGGAAATGGTAAGTATTTATAAATGAAATTCATCATGATTAAGAATGCCACGCGATTCTATTTAAAAGGACCCTGCACCACTGAGAACAGTATAATCTCTAGCGGTAATATCATGCAGAGAGAGGGACGAGAAATAATGATTTCGCAATAACAAATTTAGGAATATGCTACAAGCTGGGGACAATCGTTTCATTCGGTTCATGCCCATGGTACCTACATTTTCTTCTACCATGTTGAATACAATGACAGGCAACGAGGTGTTGAAGAAACCTTTATCGTCCGCCTCGGGTTCCTTATCTTGTTGCCAATCCTAGAATAGAGGAGCAGTTATTTACAACTTTTATTTGGCACTATCAATCATTAACCGAAGACAATTCATCTACATATTCCTTTCAGTCTTTTGAGTAACTTATATGAAAGATGAACTTTAAAAATAACAGTAAAAGGGTTAAAAGATGAAAGTGCTTACTTTGAAATCAGATTCCAGACTTTTACCCATCCACTCCTGGAAGTTGGCCCTCATAGTTTGTAGGTACTTGGTCTGGAGATCAGATATACTCTTGGCGTCAAGTAAAGGTTGTAATTCGTTGGTATCAATTTTCAGGTCGGGGTGTCCCATCAAGTCCTCAGATCTACAAAACATTAGCACAAATCAAAAGTTTGTCTAGCTAATGTTTCTGCGTAGCAAAGAATGACAGCACATATCTTTAATCCACACAAATGTTTGACAACCAGAATTAAAGTAAACTACAGCTTTGCACTAACTTACGTGTAGGAACCGACCCATTTCAGGAGAGAGACTATTTCATTTCCTTCAATATTTTGTTGCACGATATCCTCCATCTACAGGGGGAAAACAGTGGTTGTGTAGTGAGTATGGATCATATCGAAAATAATATGGTACAGCTGAGAAATAAAAGTCTATGGCATGATTCATCTTTATAATTGATAACAACAAATAGTGCCCGCACAAAAATATAACTATCAGTACCATAGAACAGGTTAAAGAGACTTTAGCATGATTTAAATTGATTTGTAGTTAAGTATACATTAGCCAAATAATCGTAACACACTTACCCTCAGAGCGATAGCATTGTGATACATTTCTACGTACTTATTCACGATATCGTAATGTGGTGGAAAGCACGGCTCCGCCAAAGTCTGAAAGTAGAATATAGAGCTGTTGCAAGACAAAATATATTGTGATTTAGAAAAGACGTCGGCAACATAATGAAGAGTGACACTTTTGTCGATTGTCCTTGTGCAAAACAAGAGGAAGCCCGTTGCTTCGCTCACCTTGCTATCAACGTAAGTTTGCATCAAGCTACAGTATGAATTAGGAACTTACCATGTACTGATACAGGTATTAATGTCTTCTCTGGGTTTAATGTGTTTAATCCTATTTATTCACCTACACTGGTTACATGTGGTTGTATACTTGTTGCGCTTTTCAATCAGTTTTTTCAATTCTAATTTGATAAATTGAACAATCGTGAAAATCTGATTTTACATGAAAATGTATTGAACTTACTTTAATGACTCTCAGATCTTCGATCACAAGTTGCCTGGTAACCTCAAGATGTCGGACCAGCCACATTTTGTCAGTTGTTCTATCATCCATTTGATTCCCTTCAATTCTGAAAAGATAAAGAAACGCTTCGTAAAAGATAAGCATCAAATTCGAACAGAGCGAGTACATTGAATTGTTATATAATCTAATTTCGGTAAAAAGACCAAAATTACTGCGCACTACACACTAACTTTCCTCTGCGACAATGATAAGACAAAATATACTAAAAATCCGAAACAAAGTTCGGGGATACTTACCTAGCATTAACAGCCTCCTCTAGTTTGGAGAAAGCCTTTTGTCTCCAGCGTTTTGGGCGAGACGGTGGAAGGAAACCAGTCTGATCATACCGCTTTAGCATAATAGCGTCCATCCTGGATTGTCATGAAACGAAAGCATTGTTATTTTAATTTCATAATTGCACATAGAAAGTTCTGATCATTCATAAGCCGAACGAACATAGGGGAATACCATACAGGGAAAATGCTAAGACTTCACCAATAGACTCCCGTCATAGAGATCACTGTAATAATGAGAACAAATCCACAGCGCAATAAGCAATATCTGTTCAACAGATTACGAACAAGTCTATTAGACAACAGGGAAATCAGTTGATATAATATTTCTCAACATATGGAAGCTTAATGTTATTTTTTAGGGAGGAAGCATGAAGGAACAGGAGTAGGGACCTACGTTTCTTCCCTCTCTATGATACGTAGGACAGTGACGATGATGGTTGGTTCACGCCGAACTGTCATCAATGTTCTTTGTAGCACTAGCCACAGTTGTTTACCTAGTAGTTCTGACAAGCGCTCTACTTCAGCAAAATAGTGCTTTACCGTCTGGAATATAAGAAAAATCAAGCATTTTAGGCAAGAGTTTTGCAATCGATGGAAACAGATTATTTTTAACTGGATATAAGGCAAGTACAAAATATAAAGTTTTCCGTTCCAAAATAGCCATACATAACAAGAGGATAACAAAAACACAATCTCACGTTGTTATCAGTTGGGCTCTGATTTGGTTGTTTGTGAAGCTCAAACAGAAGGTCGTCTCTTGAAATTTCCAAATCTGTCAGACTGAATCAGGAAAAAAAGACACCATAATGTTAAACGCGAAGAAGCGGCCATAAATAGAAGCAACTAGTCACGATAAAAGGTTACATAGAAGGGATAAAATATCTGCTCATTCAAGTGCATCCTCAAATTCTGCACCATGTGTAACCCATTGGCGAGACGTTATTACATCCAGGATTCGTTCAATTCTGTCATGATAAAAATCGTGGATTTTCAAGACCAACAATTAAAGAATACAGTTTTCCAAGGGCCTTGGAAACACGAAACACATTCGATACAGTAATAATTCAGGGATGGCGGCCAACAATATGAAAAAGAAAAATGTGTAGGATGTGTAATTGTAAAGATTCAGCGGCCACGCCGTTGCTTCGAATGCTATAAGCTGTCCTTCTAATCAAAATTAAATTCAATGGCTTTCAAAGTTTTCAAGCCCCAGGTCGAACCCTGATCATTATAGTCAGATCTCAGAAACTCCAATTTTACATGGACCCCTTAATTGCTGGATAATAATTCATGGCACATGTCACTTGAACATTTCCCTCACATCTCTCATTTATAGTGTACTAAAAGTAGATAACGATGGATGGATTTTAAAAGGAGACGTACGCTTTGTGGGCATGGAGCAATTTCCCGTCGCTAATGAGGTCCTCCGTCTTTTTCACTGATTCAGGAACGGTGAAAATATGTTTTAAATTTTCTACCGCTGCGGCGAGCTACAAGTGGAAAAGCAGCAAAATATCTACATATTTAATGGAAACATTGAAAGACACCAATTTCTGTTTCGGGTTGGTATATTTTCCTACAATTTGTGTGCATGTAATTAGTATGGTTATACATACATTTACATATAATATGAATTTCTCTTAGTTTTAATAGCGTCTTTGATTGTAAGCGAACACAATTGTAATTGATCTTGACATGGTATACATACGAGTGCGATATTCTAAGCGACTGAACCCAAAGAGTTAGTTACCTGTTTTATTATATATGCTTTTAATCATCTAAAGGGACATTTTGAAGTCATATAGGGGAATGTCGGCGCTAAACCGGGTTTATAACGCATCGGTCGACCGAACTTCTTCTCATTAAACTACTAGTGGTTTAACACTTACAGTCAAACCCTCACGTCAGATCCAATGTGTAGTATATAATAATTATCAACTATTTGTATATCGTACTAGAGGCTAAACAACATCCACCGGTATGACATATTAAATTCCATAGATCCAGGAAATAGTTATACCGTATGACTATTCTATATTAGTATTGCGAGTATTCTTGGATTGTCAATTATTGGAGGAGGCGGGCACCTATTTAGTTCACACATATCCCCATAATGAAAATATAGAACTGTAACTAACCTGACTGTGGCGTGAATTCTCCTCTCGCACTTGTTGAAGTTTCTCCCCAAGGTGTTTTATAGACATGTACGTCTCATCAACTTCTTGCAATCTGCAATTAAAATGTCATAAACTGATACAAGGTTACAGCAAACTTATTAAGACTAATTGCTTGATGTGAAAAACTAACTTTTAAAAGTATGAAATAACCTCCACCAGTCCATCAATCATTTGATTAAAATAATGGATTCACTCTATCATAATTCAAGAATTTTATATTAGCGTGTACGTTGACTTACCCATCTTTGATTTCGTTTATGTCCTGGAGAGCGTTTAGGAGTTGATTCAGACCAGTTCTCACCCCATCGAGTTGCGACTGGACTGCAGTCTTTAACATAGCTTCGACCGAAGACTGTATGACACGGGGGATGCAACGCAAACATGTTAAAGTGTTGTATATTTAATTCGACATCAAGATACCGTACAATGGAATATCCACCCTGAAATACATATATATCTATGATCTTGTACTTGCCTTTTTCCTTGAAATTCGTCTTCGTATCTGGTCTACTTTCTCTAACTGATCAGGTCGCTAAAATGTTAACATGGCTCGGTCAGAAATATCGAAGTTAAAATTGACTGAAGAAAGTAAATAGCCTACGGTACAGAACGAACTATTTAAGTTGAGGTGACTTTCGAATGATACTGGTTGAAATTATACTAAGGGTCGTAGCCATGCAGTAACTCATATTTGAGGTGTTTTAATATACAATTATGGGCAACATTTAAGAAAAGATATTTTCCAAGATGATATCTCGATGCAACTGGTATTTATCACCGTACCTGGAGGAGGTTTGCCACCTGCTTCTTTGCAGTCGCCATCGCCTCAGCCTCCAGGGAGGCGAGGTCCATAGGCGTCGCTGCACTGGGCATTATGTCCTGAAATGTTCAGATTATATAGAGACAATATAGTTCTTGATATAGTATCAAAGAGGTGAATGGACGGTACCTAAAATTGTTGGAAACATGGATGGTTTAGACCATGCACTAGCGGTATATATATAGGCTTTGCGCAAACATGAAATGGAATAAAATTGTGTATAATATGGCAACCAAGGCTGGTCATAAATATATATGTCAACCAAGGCTTGCACTTTGAAGTTCCCTTTGTCCCGGGAGGATGTAATATTGTATATTCCATATCATATGCCTGGTTAACTGATGTTTACACTCTGAAGGAATAAAGGGAGGGATCTTTAATCCACTTGGGAACAAGAAGGGAGGCTTGCATCAACTATTTTGTATAAAGACTCACTTTTGATAAATTAATAAATAAAACAGACTTACTTTTTGTAGGCCCTACTAATCACAACTGTTTTAGACTGTAATTGTAAACCTATGCTATACCGGTACCGGTACTATAATTATGGCTATAGGCTACACGCCTACATTGCAGAGATCGATCGACATAGCACAAATGTACGCCTAGTAAAACGGATGAATAAATGTTAAAAGATTCTCCAGCATAGTAATACTTTGAAATGATATTTAAAAAAATGTGTTGGGGTGATTTTAAAGGCATAAAGCACAGCCGCAGGCACAGGTTATATGCCTATGGTACCGTAGCCTAATCGCGAAATCTGTCAAATACTTAAGTCTAAACAATTACTTTTATTCCTCTGACACAGTGACAGGCTCTGAATTTTGAATTATTGGTTTTTCAGAAGACCACTGCATGACAGTTGTTTGTCATTATGCCATCTTGTTCCGCAGACTCCAACATGGCAAGTAGTCTACATCCTGTTCTGCTTTAAGAATTCAAGACTCAGTCTCAGTAAATCACTCAGCTGGGACAAGAGGCACTCTCACTAAAGTCTCAAACTCATTAAAAACGCCACAATGAAGTCAACAAACAACATTTTTAATAAAAACCAATCTTAAGTAGGATTAGAGGCCAAGACTTGAGGTAGACAAGAATGTCAGGACAGGCCGTCCATAAATTGTGACTTTCTCAAGTTTCTGTGAGACACTCCCACCACCAAGAAAACAACATTATTGAACATTCATCGTGAGCGTGGTCGGACGCCTGATCCCCGGGACCCGTGATCCCCGACGCGCGCTCCCCGGCCTCAGACCCCTGAGTCCAAGCCTCGGACGCCTGAGTCCAAGCCTCGGACGCCTGAGTCCAGACTCCTGAGTCCAAGCATTGGACGCGTGATCCCCGTCCACACAATAAAAAATTGCGAATATTATGTGAGTCTCAAGTGGACTTAGATTATATTCTGTGTCGGACGCACCTTCACTATGTGAGTCTGGAGTGGACTTAATAGTGTTTCTGTGTCGCGTGAGCGATAATAGAGGTGTGTTTGTCCTCCCCCATTCACTTGGTAGTAAGTGTATTTCACACCAGAGGGCAGCAGGGGGGATCTCATAATGAGAGGACATTTTTTTTTTTCAAATCTACACAATGACTGCCCCCTAAGGGTGAACATTGCTCAAAATATCTATTTGTGACATAGGTGTAGCCTCCTTAATGAGTATACATTACAGTTTAAAAAATTCTAGCAGATGAGTTTAAATCCATATTTGTGATCTGTTTTAGGAAAATGAGTCATAAGTCGAAAAATATTGATTTTGAGATATCATTATATTTGAAAAGAGGAGATCAAGCGGATTCCAATGATAGTAAACAGACCTAGCTAATAAGTATTTCTATATTTTACGGTTGATATTTTAATTTTTGAAAAAAAGAGTTTGCAATGTTTCTGGATGGGCAATTACCAGTAAAGTAATTAAATATAGTCCATATGGATGCCTTCAAAACGCAAGAATATAATTATTTGATATAATTTCCCGAAATTTGTTACATGGATTCAAAAACAGCACACATGAAACACATGATGTCATTGTGAATATCTAGTATCTATTTCTACATCATCAGTTGACCAATTCCACCAATTTGACAACATTTGGCCCCCTAGACCCCCCCTGGGTACCCAAAAATAAATTTTACATTAATCAGTTGATTTGTTATTTTTTATCAACCTTATATATATATGCATTGAACTACAAAGTATGGAACCATTCTGATTATTAGTAATTTTTTTACAGGGGGGTCGAAAAATAGATCCCAAATATGAAAAAAATGTCCAAAATAGCATGCAGGGTTTTCCCTACATAGACGAGTCTCCGGCGCATCGCCGGAGACGTTATGGCGGCCGCCGGAGACTCAATAAGGCCCGCCGTTAAACAAAAGCAAAAAAAAAAAAATTAAATTAAAAAAAAAGTTTTATAAAATAAAAATTAGATTGGGAAATATGGGACTGGGAAATTTATTCCAAATATGTAATGCTGTCACAGCATTAGATCAAATATTTTTCATCAATACTCAAATGAAAAATTGGTAGGAAACCAGGTTTGAATTTTCAAGGCCATTCAATAGATTCCAACAGTATTCAAGGCTTAAAAAAAGATTCTCCAGGCCATTCGGCCAAAAATGGCCCATCTTCTAGGCTTTTGAATTCCTGGCCTTGTACCGATTTCATGTATATTTTGTTGTTGTTGTTGTTACTTTTATTTTGACGATTAGACAATATCAGTGGGTCAATCTCCCTAAGTTGGGAGGATCTCACGCCCTACTGGACACATTCGTTACAAATATATAGAGGTAACAATCAGCCATTAGGTCAACGATCTAATGGCCGCCCCTATACATATTGGTATTTGTTGTAGTATCAGTTTTTATGCAAGATGGTTAGCTCAATGACAATAATTTGAGCAGCAATAAAAGTAACAAACTCAGTATATAAACAATCAATATAAGATAGTGGTAACATCTTTCATAACAACCAATCAGGTTGGGTCTTGGTTTATAATGGTTCATTGTAAGAACCTCAGGCAGTTTTTAAGACTGGCTGAACAAGACAAAATATGTGAATTGATAAAGAAGAAGATACATAGCAAGTGAGGAACGATTGAGGTTTTGGTTGACTGAATATGAATTTGGTGGACTGAAAATGAAAACAGAATACACAAACCAAGTGTAAAAAGGGGGGAAAAAAATCCCCCCCCCCCCGATTGATTGAATAAACCTAAGGAAAGCATTAACCCCAAGTGTAAAATGAAAACAGAATACATAGCCCAGGTGTAGAATGAAAACTAAAATCCCCCCCCCCCCGCCTCCCACTCCCTCCCCGCAATCCTCCCACCCCAAATTAATAGAATACACAAAAAAAGTGTAAAATGCGGTGTAAAATGTGGGTTTTTCGTGTAAAATGCAGCTTATAGTGCAACCGCTGTGTATTGACTGACCCAGCATGAATTTACATGTAGTTAGTATTGTGTATTGACTGACCCAGCATGACTGTATGTATTTAGTATTATGATAGACCCTCAGAAAAGTCAATCGTAAAATTGAAATAGTCAATCATAATGTTAGAAAAGTCAATTGTAAAGTTGAAATAGTCAATCGTAATGTCAAAATAGTTGATCGTAAAGTCGAAATAGTCAATCAAAAAGTCAGAAAAGTTTATCGTAAAGTCAGAATAGTCAATCGTAAAGTCAGAAAAGTCAATCAGAAAGTCAAAATAGTCAATCGGAAAGTCAGAAAAGTTAATTGACAAAGTCAGAATTTTGATAAATATAAATATGTAAGATTGATCGGTAGAGGAAATAGAGAGAGAGAGAGAGAGAGGGAGAGTTATGTGGTCTCTGATACGGATGAGTGACCGTAAATGAGTGTGTTTGTATCAGTTAAGAGCATTAAATATAAGTATATATCATTTCACTCTAAGATTTAGATTTAGGGTCTTAAAATTGAATTGAATTGAAAAATCTTTTATTTGTCAGTAATAAATTAACAATTACATAGAAAATGACAAGCTGACAACCATTGTTTATAAAACTTTGACGATAAAATATACCATCAGGTTTGTGTGAAATGTTTCGATTCTATTATACTATTGGAGGGTAATGCCAATTGGCCCTCCAAGATCCCGGGCAACCATGTTTAATGGCCGGGCAACCACATTTCTGAGTGATTTGGGATACCCTGAAATAAAATGAATACCGCCTATTTAAATTCTAAAAAAAAGTGTGTGTGTCGGGGGGCGGGGGACAAATTCAATGCCTGATTAAAAAAGTTGTCATCTCTGCCTCCCGCATTTTGATTTCCAGAACTTGGCAGGTCTGAGGCAGAGATGCCAACTTTTTTAATCAGTGAATGTAACGTTACATTAATTGTATCTCATTTCTCCATCCCCTCTCCCTCACCTGTCCCCTCCCTCCATCCCTCCACCCCCCCCCCCCCCCGCACCCCACCCACTTTTTTTTAGAATTTAAATAGGTGATATTCATGTTCAGGGTTCACGAAACGTGGTCATCATGCACTCGCCCACAGGACTAGTAGAGTATAAAAATCACTAGTCCTTATAGAAATCTAGTAGTCCTTACAATATCCTCAGCATTTTTCAGCATCTTTTCTTTCAAGGTAAAGGTAGCGACAGTGAGCTGACTAATGTATCGAATAACATTTAAAATACCTCATAATTGATAGAAACCAAAGAATAGAGAATCTATTTATTCATGTTAGATATTATAGACAAACACATGTTTCCTTTATCTCTTCAAAAATTAAAAGATAAGTAAAATGAATACATGTGAATAATGCATGAAGATAATATTTATTTTAATTGAAATGAGGTCTTTTCCTTGACAAATACTGTTATATTTGATTATTCTATCAGTTTAAATTTTGCTGTTAATTTTACCTTCTCCACGATGTCACAATTTTGGGCTGAAAATTGGGGCAATTTAGCCAGGAAAATCAATTGTCTCAATAACTCTTTGATAATCACCCTAATATTTGTTATCGAATTTCATCTCTACAAATAGTAACTCAAAACTAGTAAAAGTTATTTGATTAATTGACTTCAGATAAATCTGTGATTACAAAATCAAATCAGTCAGCCTCATTTGTACCAAGATCGAATGGGGGAACTCAAATACAATATTTCGGTAGGGCAGGGGCTATTTTCCCATACATTTTCAATGGGGAAATAGTTAGCGAAAAACGGAGCAACGGGCCCCTGGTAGAGGTAAAAAGGGTCTAAATTCCTCCAAAATTTCTACTCGCCCACAGGATGAGTGGCCAGGTAGGATCTACTAGTCCTTACCAAATTCTGGTCGCCTGGGGCGAGCGGGCGACCGTGTTTCGTGAACCCTGATGTTATTTCCAGAAATGCTCTGCCTCTGGGGGCAAGGGGATGGATACATTGTCTACTTAGAAATATATGTGTTTATTAGGCTATTAGGTTTTCTAATGCAATAATGCCTACAGTCACTACACTTAAAAAATGTAGTGTTTTATTGGATCCAAAACTGCCTTTTGATCTCTGTTCTCCTGATGTCTGTTTTTATTATGATCGTTTTTCTGATTGAGCCGAAGGCTCTTGTAATGTATAAATGGCTTTCCATAGTGTTTCGCGGCCCGCGAAGGTGATCCTCGCTATGACGTCATCGCGGGAATCCCCGCAAAACGCTCGAGAACGAGGCGCGGCTGTATGACGTCACAGCCGCGGGGGTTCCCTCCCAAATGTACTAAAAATAGAATAGAACATTTTCGCTATATCATCCTTGTTACAATTTCCTTACGAATAGAATCCCACTAGAAATCATTTCTAGACTTATCTAGACTAATTTGCAAACGTTATTCCCAGGTAGAAAGCCCGGGACTCAGGCATCCGATGCCGGGACTCAGGCGTCCGATCCCGCGGGGATCACGCGTCCGATGCTCGGACTCAGGCATCCGAGGCTCGGGATCACGCGTCCGACTCGGGGATCACGGGTCCCGGGGATCACGGGTCCCGGGGATCAGGAGTCCAACCTTCATCGTGGAATCTACTAGTAGACGTGCCCCTCACATTCATAAACATGCTAGGCTAGATGGGTAATAAACAATAAATCACCGCAAATAGGGACTGGCCTATGCCGCTATATCTTAAGAACTAATATTTCTAAGGATTGGAAAGACGTTGAAATCGAAATTACCTTAGAACTTCACGTAAAACCGATATTTCATGTCCATCCAAAACGCAGTTTCTGAATTCTAAGTCCCCTATTACCGCCCACTTCCCCTTTGGTTCATACGGTCATCTCAAGGTGGCGCCACTGTTACCATCGGCCATGGCGTGCGTTTGGCACGTCGAGAAGTTGTGCGAGTGACGAAACTCAGCTTGCCTCAGGAGTGAGTGATCGAAGGGTATAAAAGTATTCTAAAGTCGTTGTGCCTCTTCAACAGGAAGGAAGCAACCTACCATTATCCTGCTTCTGGAACATTCTCCTCCATTGACCTCTCTTTGAGCGACGCTTCAGTATTTGCTGATTTTGACCTAGGCCTACTTCATGACCTTTGTGGTAGTGACCACTTTCCAATCATTATCCAGACCGAACGAAAAAACAAAGACACCGAGCGTCCACCTAGGTGGAACATAGCAAAGGCTGACTGAGAGGAGTACCAAAAGAAATGCAAACAATCATTTTGTTCATATGGCCACTGATAAAGGAAAGGGAAGAACATCCTGCCGAGTACCATACTTTGCCAATAACCATAGAGAAATCAGTGCCATGTGCATTAGCTTGCATTGGGAATACCTCCATCCCCCAAAAGAGACAGAAATGCCCCTGGTTCAGCGAGCGATGCCAGGAGGCCAGGAGGGAAAGAAGAAAGGCCCTCCGTAAATTCAGGAAGACCATCACACCTGAAAATATGCACAATTACCTCAACACTAGAGCCATCACAAAGCAGACTTTCAAGCAGGAGAGGAGAGCTCATTCCACACCTATGTGGGTTCACTCTCCAAATCCACTCCTATGCGAAAAGTATTCCAACAGATTCGGAAGCTTAGATCTAACGGGGACCCTCCACCTGCAGTACGTCATCTTCAGGATGGACCTGTAAAGGTAGAGACCCCTAAGGAAATTGCAGACACCATGGCTGAGCAATTCTGGAAGGTGTCATCTAGTGACAACTGCTCAGACCAGTTCCTGAGTCATAAAACAAAATGTGAGAGACAGAAGCTGAACTTCGAATCCCGTAATGAGGAAAGCTACAACAATTAAGCCTTTCACCAAGGATGAGTTGCAGCATGCGCTCTCACAGGCAAAAGACTCCTGCCCTGGACCAGAGTATTACCGCGAGATTAATTTGGGTGTGATGTCTTAGGCTATGTACTTGTATTATATAAATATGGAATCTTTTTCTCATTTTCAATGCTGCCCACCACCCCATCCCCCGGCTCCCTCTTCCCTCCTACGCTTTTGTTTTGGTGTCTAATAATACACATGCCTGTGTGAGGCAGGCATGTGTACCGCCAGCAGTAGTGGCGCCGTAGCGGCCGTAGCGGCTTGTCTCGGAACTAAAATGCGGCAATGGCTGTCGATTTGAATCTTCCCAATGCAATTTTCCGAGCTATACCTGACCCTACCGTTGTATATATATACTGTATTGATGTATCGATTCCGGCCAAAATTGCAAGGAAAACCTCTTTAGATTGTCATCATTGTAGATAGAATATGCGGGGGAGCACGATCGTGTTGGCAAAGACGGCAGTAATTCTCGTTTCCCCATCTATTGCGCCCAACCGTGATAACGGGTACAACTGATTAGGGAGTAAAGAATAGCCGATAGCGGCTTTTTTAAAAAAAACGCGGTGGTCGTGCAGTGTCCAGATGACATCCATTACCAGATGTTGAAACACTTATCGGAGGAAAACATGCACCTTCTTCTGGAGGTGTACAACGACATCTGGGTGACCGGAAATTATCCACCACCATGACCAGTTGTATGGCCAAAACAATGGAAAGATTGGTGAACAACAGGCCAGTCTACTTTCTTGCGAAAGGGCACCTTTCAGTTCACCAATCCGGATTTTGTTGAGGACGCAGCACAACAGATCACCTAGTGAGCCTGGAGAGCTGGATCCGAGATGGGCTTGCTAACAAAGAACATGTGGTTGGTGTCTTCTTTGACCTGGAGAAGGCATTTGATACCACCTGGAGGTATGGAATCTTGAGAGACATTCACAAGCTGGGTTTGAGAGGAAGACTGACTGGATTTATTGGAAACTTCCTGACAGATAGATCTTTCCAAGTCCGCCTAGGGTCAGTCCTCTCTAAGAGTGAAGAGCAGGAAATGGGTGTACCCCAAGGCTGTATCCTCTCAGTGACCCTCTTCTGTGTTAAGATCAACAGCATCACTAAACAAATTCAACCTAGTGTTGAATGCTGCTTGTATGTGGATGATTTTGTCATTTGCTACAAGGGCACCCACATGCGAACAATTGAACGCATACTACAGCAGACTCTGACAAGACTAGCTGAGTGGAGCACCAACAATGGCTTCAAATTCTCAGCAGAGAAAATTTGTGTTGTGCATTTCTGCCAAAGGCGAGGGTGCAAAGAAGAGCCAACACTATATCTTCATGAAAAAAATCTGGTAGTCCAGGAGGAGGTAAAATCCTGTGCATATATTTGAAAAACAATACAGTGAAATCAGGACACAGTTTGAGAGCTTTACAGCCATCTTCACTGATGGTTCCAAAGATGGTAGTCGTGTTGGATTTACTGTGCATACACCATTTGGGAACTTGAAGAAGGCTCTCCACAAGGAAAGCAGCATCTACACTGCTGAAGGAAAAGCACTGCTTCAGGCACTTGAATGGGTTGTTGTTGTTGTTACTTTTATTCAGTCACCTATGGGACTTACGTCAGTGGGTCAATCTCCTGGGGGTGGGAGGATCTCGAGCCCTACTGGACACCTTTCATACAAGTAGATAGAGGTAACAATCCACCATTAGTTCAACGATCAACGATTTTAAGCAATTAATTTCATCAAATCATCAAGATTTTACCGCATATTTTGTTATTGGTATTATAACATAAAGTGGACATTTTGAGTCCTATCCATGTTCTCATCCATCCTGCTACTAGAGCGGTGGTGAGCACATGGGATGACATGAGCGTAGACCATAGTGTGTCTATCTGTAAAGTAACTTTTTTGACTTAATAGCTAGTTGTGACAAAGGACCGTTGGTCATTATGGCCATTCATAAATTAACATCAAATTAGGGTTTGAGGTGTTTCCTATTAAGTTAACTTATACATCAGAAAATATAAGGAGTATTTCTAACGATGTGTTGGAGCGAAAGTTGTTGTATTCGTATAGTGAGAAGAAGAAGAATGAGGAGGGGGAGTTTGCTTCTAAATGGTTATGGAGACTGCATGGAAGGGTAAACCTAACGATTCAATATAAGAAATTGTGGTCAAGCCAAATACTTGTTTCTTTTATGTTTGTGGTAAATTGCTTAGGGTTATCGATATATTGTTGATCCGCTTCCAGTCTGTTCCAATAGTATGGTAATTTATAATATAATGAACGTCTAACTAGCTCGAGCCTTGGTATTGGACATTTGAAAATTATTTTTCCCTGCTGGAATTGGCGAGTTTGTAGAGCTCTTAAATCTAGATATTCAGGTTGAATTTTTAATCGGTTTGCCTGCTGAAGAATATGTAGCCTCCGCCTCTCTTTTAATGGAAGAAGGTTGAATTGGGTATGGAAGTGGTCTACATTTTGATACCTATTTGTTTTTGTTATAATTCTAAGAGCTTTATTTTGGTAAGTTTGAAGGAATTTTAAATTTGTTGCTGAGGCCGAATCGTAAAAAATATCTGATTGATCTATTAATGGTAGTATAGTTGATTTGTAAACTTGTGCACTAAGATACCGATTCAACCGACTTCTCAAATGTCTAAAGAGCCAGATTTTATGAGAAACCTTTCTCTTTATTGAGTTTAAATGCTTAGTAAATGATAGGGAGCTGTCAACGACAGTCCCTAGATATTTGTATTCATCCACTTCTTCCAGTTGATTGTTACCTAAAAAGAGTTTGTAGGCAGAGGCTTCAGCTTTCCACTTGGACCTCAGGGAGGGCTTACTTAGAAAGGTCATAATTTTCGACTTGTCTTCATTTAATGAGATCTTATTTGCTTTGCACCAAGTAGTAATACTATTTAAATCCTTCTGTATATCTTTAGTAATTGAGTTTATGTCTTTACCTGATTTACAAATAATAGTGTCATCAGCAAATAGTTGGGTCACTGAATTTTTCACTTGGGTTGGTAAGTCATTTATGTAAATAGAAAATAAAATGGGGCCTAGGGTGGTGCCCTGTGGTACTCCACAGGTTATCAGGTTGGGGTTTGAAGTATGATTGTTTATATGGACTTGTTGGTATCTATTAGATAAATAATTTCTGAACCAATCTAATTCTGTTCCTCCCAGACCAACTTATGTTAATTTTTTGAGTAATATTTGGTGATCGACCGTGTCGAATGCCTTCCTGAAGTCCAAGTAGATCGCTCTAGTATACTCTTTATTGTTTATAGCTGAGTATATTTGGTTTAAATAAGAGACCACAGCATCATTTGTAGAATACCCTGAACGAAATCCGTATTGCCCATTAAAAAGTATGTTATTATCTTCAAGGTGAAACATGAGTTGAGATTGGACTATCTTTTCTAATACCTTCGCAGGCAGACAGATACTTGAAATGGGTCTGTAATTGCCTGGGTTAGTTGTGACACCAGCCTTAAATAAAGGGGTAACTCTGCTTTGTTTCCATTTGTCAGGTATTTTACCTATTGATAGTGAAAGTTCTAGTAAATATTTAAACTGATATATTAAACAGAATAAAATCTTCTTCAATAGGTCCGAGTTTAAATTCTTAAGGCCTGATGATTTGAATTGCGACAGGTTGCCTATGACTTTCTTTAAATCATTTTCAATAATTCTTTTGAAGTTAAATGCTGGGATATCTCTTTCGTTGGCCAAATTCCGGTTATAAGTATTTGTTTCAGGTTCAGTTAATGGAGGGATTTTACTAGCTAGTTCCGTGCCGATCGAAGCGAAGTAATTGTTGAAACAATTTGGTACTTCTTTATCCTCAATGGAGCTATTATTTACTTCTAAGACAATTTTTTCTTTGGATTTCATTTTTTCAGGGTTAATAAGTGGCTTCATTTGTTCCCAGAATTTGTGTGGGTTATCGGCACAGTGTTCAAGGGTTTGTTTTATATAATTGTTTTTTAATGATTTGGCTAGTTTGTTAGTTAATTTTCTTAGGCTTTTTGCTCGATCATACAAGTCTGTTGACTTGTATTTTTTGGCCAAACGAAAGTATTTATCCCGCTGTTTCATCATATCGAAAAGTTCCCCGTTTATCCAATTACATCTGGTTCTAACGTTCTTATATTGACGAACTGGGCACATACGGTCAAGTATTCTGATGATGAATTGTTCAAAATAATTCCAGCATTCGTTGGGGTCCCTGATTGTATAATAATGCGTCCAATCGTGGTCTTTTAAAATTTGGAAGAAGGTATTATAGTCTAGATTATTATAACTCCTTGTTTCAAAGGAGGTTTTTGTAAATTCAGTTTTCTGTTTTTTTCGTATGATATAGGTGGGTTTATGATCAGAAATGTTTAAATCAAGGACCCCATGGGAAAGTATAAACTTAGAATTGGAATAAATATGGTCTAATATGGTGGCGGTGGAGGAGGTGACTCTCGTAGGTTGTGATATATATTGAATTAATTGATTTGCATTAGCCAGCTTAGATAATTCTTTATGAGGTGTTGATTGGTCGCCATAATTTATGTTCAAGTCCCCAAAGATATATATTTCATGGTTGTCTGAAATATCGTCTAATGCACTTTGTAGTATTTCCAGGGCTTCTTTGTATTTTCCACCAGGTGGGCGGTAGATATTGAGGACCACTTTTATTTTGTGGTTGTTTTCACATAAATATACTATTTGCATTTCTAAATTCACCTCCTCTCGCCTTACCTCCAGTTCTGTCCAATCTAGTGAGTCTATACTCAGGAATAACTAATTGATTGCTCGAGATATTCTTATTGAGCCAAGTCTCACAAAGTAGTAGCATTTCAACCTTGGATTTGTAAAGCAGGGACTCCACCTCCTCATGGTTCCTCAAGAGGCTCCTTACATTCAAACCTATAAACCTCATTCCCTTCGAAGTAGCCAGTTGGGCCAATTGGTCAATAGAATTAACTGGTACTGCCATTATAACAGTATTACTTAATTTAGTAGATACACACACACACCTGTGTATTAATACCAGGTATCAATACACACAACAGGTGTATAGGCCGGTACAGGTCTCACGGATGAAGAAATTCATCATATTCTCAGACTCGCACCCATGTCTAGAAGTTGTGACCAACCTTTATCCTAAGAAGCTGTGAGCAATCACACCATCAATCACACCAAAATTCAAAGATGATAACCTGACAAGACCCAAACAGGTGATACTGACCCGTCTTCGTACAGGTCACACCAAACTGACTCACAGGCACCTTCTAAAAGGTGAAGTGGCTCCTGTATGTCAGACATGCAACATTCAACTGAGTGTAGAGCATCTCTTAATACATTGTCAGGCAACTAAGAGAAGCAGAATAAAATTCCTGCAAAATCACAGGACAATGCAGAGTATTTTCCGGGAATCTGGGAACAAAAATATTCTTGATTTCCTACAGGAAACCAAATTGTACGACGAAATTTAGGTAACCTAAATAAAGCCTGACTTTGTCAGGCCAAACCCCCTGTTTCATGAAATAGGGAATTTCACAGAATAAAATAATAAAACCACAGTATATCTGCTAACTTTTAATTACTATTAGCTGAGGTGAAACTAACCAAACCAAACCAAACATTCTGCATTGTAGAGACACTGTGTTGTAGAGACGTTTTCAAGCAAAGATACAATGTCCAGTGAAATAATTATAGCTAGCTTGCTAATGGTTGAAAATGGTCGGGAATGGTTATGCTCACTCTCAAACATGTAAGAAGTGATTCCATGACAAGAAGAATCATAAACCATATTTACTTTTTTTGACAGGGTCAGCCATAATAGGTCAGTTAATATATCAATATGGAAATTTCATTTTTAGGAGACAAATTAGCATTCAATTGAGCTAATTCCTGATGTGCACACTACCCTACATGCAGTCAACTATTTCACAAAATCTTTGGAATGAAAATCAATTTTAAGTCTTAGAATCAATCAATGACTTAAAATGCGTTGTAGAGACACATGCCATCATATAGACGTTGGCATAGAAACATTTTTACAATGTCTCGGAAATGGTTGGAAATGGTCAGGAATGGTTTTGCTCAACCTCAGACATGTAAGAAGGGATTCCATGACATAATGAATCATAACCATATGTATTTGTTATGACAGGGTAGGCAATAATAGATCAATTCATATATGAGTATTCAAATTTTGATTTTGGGGAGACAAATAAGCATTGAAATGAGCTAATTCCCAATGTGCACACTATCCTATATGCAGTCAAACATTTCACAAAATTTTGGGAGTGAAAATCAAGTTTAAATCAATCAATAACACAAAATGCGTTGTAGAGACACTTGCCATCGTAGAGACATTCCTGGAAATGAGTTTTTGACTTGTCTTGGAAATGGTTGTGGTCACTCTCAACTATGTAAAAAGCAATTCAATTAGTTATGACAGGGTCAGCTATAATGGGTTAATTAATATTTCAATATTCAAATTTCATTTTTGGGAGACAAATTACCATTGAAATGAGCTAATTCCTGATCTGCACACTACCTCACAGGCAGTCAACCATTTCACAAAATTTCGGGAGTGAAAATCAATTTTAACTCTTGAAATCAATCACTAATTCAGAATGCGTTGTAGAGACACTTGCCATTGTAGAGACATTGTCTGGAAAACATTTTTCAACATGTCTCTGAAATGGTTGAATATGATTGGAAATGGTCAGAAATGATTGTGCTCAATCTCAGACATGTCAGGAGGGATTCCATGACCTAATATATCATAAACCATATGTATTTGTTATGACAGGGTAGGCAAAAAAAGGTCAATTAATATGTCAATATGCAAATTCTAATATTGGAAGACAAATTAGCTTTAAAATTAGCTAATTCTCAACCTGCACAGGGCCCCACATACAGTCAACCATTTCAGCAAACATGGGAATGTCAATCAATTTTAACTCTTAGAATCAATCAATAACTTAAAATGCATTGTAGAGACACATGCCATCGTATAGACATTGGCATGGAAACATTTTTCATAAATGTTTTATAAACCACCACCATGTGTAACATTGCCATGTGTAGTACTACCATGTGTAGCACTACCATGACTAACACCACCATGTGTAACACTGCCATGTGTTAAAATATCATGTGTAACACTGCCATGTGTTACACCACCATGTGTCACACTGCCATGTGTAACACTGCCATGTGTAACACCGCCATGTGTAACACCACCATGTGTAACACCGCCATGGGTAACAACACCATGTGTAACACCCCCATGTGTAGCACCCCCATGTGTAACACCCCCATGTGTAACACCACCATGTGTAACACAGCCATGTGTAACACCGCCATGTGTTACACCACCATGTGTGACAACGCCATGGGTGACACCACCATGTGTAACAGCACCATGTGTAACACTGCCATGTGTTACACTGCCATGTGTAACATCTACATATGTAACACTGCCATATGTAACACTGCCATGTGTAACATGTAACCTCCCTGAGTAACACCGCCATGTGTAACACTGCCATGTGCAACACCGCCATGTGTAACATCACCATGTGTAACACCGCCATGTGTAACACTGCCATGTGTAACACCACCATGAGTAACACTGCCATGTGTAACACCACCATGGGTAACACCGCCATGTGTAACACCACCATGTGTAACACCGCCATGTGTAACACCGCCATGTGTTACACCGCCATGTGTTACACCACCATCGGTGACACCGCCATCGGTGACACCGCCATCGGTGACACCACCATGTGTAACACTGCCATGTGTAACACCACCATGTGTAACATTGCCATGTGTAGCACTACCATGTGTAGCACCACCATGAGTAACACCACCATGTGTAACACTGCCATGTGTTACAATACCATGTGTAACACTGCCATGTGTTACACCACCATGTGTCACACTGCCATCTGTTACACCACCATGTGTCACACTGCCATCTGTTTCACCGCCATGTGTAACACCACCATGTGTAACACCATCATGGGTAACACCGCCATGTGTAACACCACAATGTGTAACACCGCCATGTGTAACACCGCCATGTGTTACACCACCATCGGTGACACCGCCATCAGTGACACCACCATGTGTAACACTGTCATTTGTAACACCACCATGTGTAACACTGCCATGTGTAACTCTGCCATGTGTAACACCACCATGTGTTACACTGATATGTGTAGCACTACCATGTGTAGCACTACCATGAGTAACACTGCCATGTGTTACAACACCATGTGTAACACTGCCGTGTGTTACAATACCATGAGTAACACTGCCATGTGTTACACCACCATGTGTCACACTATCATGTGTAACACTACTATGTGTAACACTACAATGTGTAACACTGGCATGTGTAACACCACCATGTGTCACACTGCCATCTGTTACACCACCATGTGTCACACTGCCATCTGTTACACCACCATGTGTAACACTGCCATCTGTAACACCGCCATGTGTAACACTGCCATGTGTAACACCACCATGTGTAAGACTGCCATGTGTAACACCGCCATGGGTAACACCGCCATGTGTAACACCACCAAGTGTAACACTGCCATGTGTAACACTGCCATGTATAACACCGCCATGTGTAACACTGCCATGGGCAACAGCACCATGGGTAACAGCATGCACCATGTGTAACACCGCCATGTGTAATATCAGTTTTGATGAAATTTCTGTTTTGTATGTGATCTGACTCTAATGTAATAAGGGAGAAGAGAGAGTCACAGAGAGATGGGGAGGCGTCCTGATGCCTAAAATCGACAAACTGACATCGTTTGTTGATCCTAAGAAATGCCTATAGGATCAACAAAGACATAGACCCTTCCTTAGAGCGACAAAACGACATGGGATTCTAAGGGACAAGGGTCAAATGCCCATCCTTAGCGTGACAAATCAACATTATAAGAGGTAAAATCGACAAACTTACATACCGGTAGCCATTTCTTATGATCGACAAACGACATAGACCCTTTCTTAGAGCGACAAATCAACATGGGATTCAGGGGACAAGGGACAAATCCTTAGCAGGACAAATCGACACAGGACCCCCCCCCCCCCCCCCCACACACACACCATCAGGAGCCCTGTGGGAAGAGAGAGGGAGTGGGAGTGGGAGTGGGAACGGGATTGGGACAGGGACAGGGACAGACAACAAAACACCAAGACAGTGACCAAAAAAAAGCATCTTAACAGGATTCCGTCATTATGATCCCCCTCCCGCCCTTACATATCAAATATTTCCCTATCGGCGTTTTCATTTCAACATATTATATATTTAGTTTTAGCCTTAGCACCTATGGCGTCCGCTCCTTAATAATGTACAAGAGCCATGATACCGTACTTTCTCTTTCATTAGTGTCTGTCTGTCTCTCTCTCTCTGTCCTCTTTCTCACTCTCTGTATTCCCCTCTCCTCTCCCTCACAGTCCCGTGATAGGGCGATATGCCAGCATAGATAGACATATATCACTACATATCACCTTATAATTGTATTAATAGTGACTGTTCGAGACAGGTATCTCCCCATATATCACATGTGTCTCTCCTACATTGTACTATGATATATCGCATGTGATGGTGTTGCACCCATGCCTCACCCGTGTACCATTCTGGCCTTAAAACCTAACAACAGCAACCTCCAATAAATCATGGACCCCTGGATGGGCATAACCTTAACTTACTATACGTGTATATTGAGTTTTCCATCCAATAGTGTCTATGCAACTGATAACTATCAACACGTCAGGTAATTTGTGTTACCTTAAATGTGCGCTTATCATTATTACCAGCCGTTTTTTCTGAATTTTTACAGTTCCATTGACCTTTTCCGGAGGACAATATATGTGGTTTGTGGTCTGGGTGAAAATACGATTTTGAAGCCCTTTTTAGTTTGTTTTTTTAAATAATTTTATTTGGGCTCAATTTAAACTGACTATCTATATTTTCATAAGAACAAAAAAATACATAACAAAAGATATATAGGTAAATTATAAGATTATGACACAAAGAGATATTTAACCCTTTAAACATTTAACATCTTATGAGCATACATTCTAAGAGAGGCTTTAAGGACATAATGGGTAATAATTTTTTTTTTTTTTTTAAATTTTATTGGTCAAAGTTTCATATCATGATAGTTCTCATTTGCCAATTGAAAAACAATACTCCTAACAATCTTTACTATATTATTACATCTCAATGATAAGCGCACATTTAAGGTAACATAAATTACCTGACGTGTTGATAGTTACACATAGTTGTTTTCTTCTGTACCATTTTTTTTTAGTTTAGGATAGCTAGGGAACCTTGTCAGGAAAGCTTTTCTGGGACTACATCACTCCACATGCCTCATAACCTACGTCATTTCCAGTGGGACCTGGCGACATGGTATCGGGTCTCCCTGGCAACGCATTCTTCATCCTTAGCAACACATCCAGCGTCCCTGACAATGGCCTGGAGGTGAAACGGGAGAGTAATGAAGAAAATGGGAAGAAAGTAGAGAGAACCTGCCTCATACATGTGCATGTACATGCACATGTAAATACATGTATATGTATGTACATGTGTATATATAAACACATTTTATGTGTTTTTATTATACATGCGTCCCTCTTGAGAGGTGCAATAAGTGGGGTGCAATAAAAATATTCATATAGTACTTGTACTATATGAACTACTTCGTCACCAAGTCGGCTACTTTTTTCAGATTTACACATGATACATTTTCATGCCTTTTGGCATGAAATTGTGCAGTTCATGAGATTATGCAGCTTATCACTACCAAGGATTTTTAACAACGCTGCATAATTTCATGGCTGCAATATTTCATGCACTACAGCATTACATTATGCAGCACATGATATTATGCAGCACATCTATACCTATACCTATACCTATATCCATAAGCTGCATAATATCATGATATTATGCAGCTAATAGCATGAAATGTCGCAGCTATGAAATTAGGCAGCTTTTGTTTACAATCATTGGAAACAATGTGCTGCATAATCTCATGGCAGCATAATTACATGTGAGAATAAAATGAAATATTGCAGCCATGAAATTAGTCCGCTTTTGTTTACAATCATTGGGAACAATGTGCTGCATAATCTCATGGGCTGCACAATTACATGTGATAATAGCATGAAATATTGCAGCCATGACATTAAGCAGAATATATGCACAGCATCATTTCATGGGCTGTATAATTTCATGTTTTCTATGCATGAAATTATGCAGCGCAATTTGGCTGCATAATTTCACAGGCTGCATATTTTCATAGAACACCGGTTTGTCCCATTCTTTCTATATACACATGCACATAATATGCATATAAACATATACATATATATATATACGTGTGAATATATACACATGATGCACATGCATATGTATATATATATGTAGTGGGTCGGAGGTTGTAAATAGCCCTCCTCGTCAATTGTTTATGTATACTGTAAACATATTAATGTTTGCGCAGTATTTATTTTCGCTATTTTCGCGCACCCACCTTTGTGCGTGAAAATAAATCCTGCGCGTAAGGTATAGGCCTAATTGTTGCATAAACAAAGACTTCCTTGCTGCGCGAATATAAATCCGCGCGAAAAGGTGTCGCAGTACTGAATGCGCGAACATTTATGTGCGCGAAAATAAATACGTTTACAGTAGTCAGGTGTCCTTGACATTTCCGTGCCTCGAAAACGCTTCACTGAGCACGAATAGAGCTTTCGGAATCGTACTAGTTGAAAGTCAACTCAATTTATAGGATCCTTATAATGTATTCAATTACAGCAGATCTTCAGAAAATGTACAATTTGCCTTCACTGATTTTCTCAAATAACCCACCAAATACTCAGATTCGGAATTCACGATTTTTCAGCCTAATTTAGCAGTATGTCCTAAATGGGTAGAGCTGCCAATTGTACATTTTCTGACAATTTGACCCTCATAGAAAATAGAGAAATTGTGGCCCTTCAAGAAACACACTCTGTCACAGAAAAAGAAAAAATCTGGAGAACACAATGGAAGGGCAAAATCTTTTATTCACATGGTTCTTCCTCCAGTAGAGGTGTACTTATGTTGTTGAACAAAAAAATATGTGAAAAAATTGTGGGTTCAGGTAACGACGAAAAGGGTAGATGGCAGTATGTCTTAATACAAGAAAAGAAAACTATCACTTGTGTGTATAATGTGTACGCACCTAATGCGGATAATCTGGTAGAGCAAAAAAAAATTCACAAACAAATTGAAGACTCCATAGAAGAGCTGGTGTTCGATAGATTAATAATAATGGGGGATCTAAACGCGGATATGTATTACAAGGCAAGTGAACCTTCGAGCAAGGCACTAAATGATTTTGTAAACAGACTGGATCTGTGCGATATAGTTCAAACGAAAACAGAGGGACCCCCAAATTTTACATGGTCTAGAAAAGAGCAAAGCTCAAGGATTGATTATATTTTGGTGTCAAAAAACATATCGAATGGAGTACATTTCTCGAATGTCAAATCTTGTCCGCATTCGGACCATAATGAAGTTATAATTAAGATGTTTAAAGGAGACACTTCTAGAGGTAGGGGCTTTTGGAAGCTCAACGCAAATGTTCTGCATGATCCTATGTTTGCTCAAGGTGTAGAAGAGCTATGTGACAAAGAGATCGACCCAAATGTAAACCCTAAACTAACCTGGGAATTCTTAAAGTTAAATATAAGAGAGCTAGCGATAAGCATATGTAGTAAAAAAGCGAAACGAAGAAGAAAAGCTGAGGAAATAGCTAGGGGGAAACTAAATACATTAGACAGAAAGAGAAGATTAACTGTAGAGGAGAGACACAACCGAGTGGAGTTAATGGAAGAAATCAGGGAGATAGAACTAAAAAAAGCAGAAGGATCCCTCATAAGGTCTAGAGCTAAGTGGGTGAAGGATGGCGAAAAGCCAAGTAAATATTTCTGCGGCCTGGAAAAGTATAGGGCGGAAAAAAAAACTATTACACTGTTGAACATCAAAGGGAACCTGTCCACGGACCCAAAGCAAATCCTGAAAGAAGGAGGTGAGTTTTATAAAGATCTGTACGAAGAACACCTCTCTGATAGCAGGGCAGCGGAAGAATTTTTAAATAACCCCAACAGAATTCGTTTTGACGAAGGGGATAATGGGTTTCTTAGGGAAAAAATCTCTGAAGAAGAGGTAGAAAAAAATCTCAAAGCCATGAAGAAAAACAAATCCCCAGGGTGCGATGGGTTCACGGTAGAGTTCTACCAAAAATTCTGGTACGCAGTCAGGGGAAGATTCATGAAGATGATGGACGAGTGTTTAGAAAGTGGAGAAATGTCTGAGAATCAGAAAAGGGGCGTCATTAGTGTGATTCCTAAGAAGGGTTCAGACCCTGTCTTCATAAAAAATTATAGACCGATAACTCTCCTCAACGTGGATTATAAAATGATTTCTAAAACCCTAGCTGTTAGATTAAACGCAGTACTCCCAAGTGTAATCGGAGACGATCAATTTGGGTTTCTTAAGGGAAGATACATAGGGACTGCGATCAGAAAAGTGGACGATATTATTTCACTCTTAGAAGAAAGAGAGCAGGAGGGGATTATAGCTTCTTTAGATTTCGTAAAAGCTTACGATTCAGTTAGTTGGTCATTCTTAAGAAATTCCCTTATAGCTGATGGCATGGACCCCAAATTTATTAGCTGGATTATGGCCCTGTTCAAAGACTCAAAAGCCACATTCTGTAATAACGGTAACACCTCGGGATGGTTCCAGATTAAACGAGGGGTAAAACAAGGGGACCCCATATCATCCTCTCTCTTCCTGCTGGTCGTCGAAAAACTGGCGGACCAGATAAGAAATAATCAGAATATACAGGGTATAACTCTAGGAAAAAACTAAGCAAAATTAGTCCAGTTCGCGGATGACATCACTGTCACATGTGCAAATGAATTCTCCCTGCTAAATATTATAAGAATGATTGATAGATTTGGATCCGCCTCAGGGCTTAAGCTAAATCCCTCCAAATCAAACGGCCTACTAGTTGGGGAAATCTCACTTACTAACAGGGAATTATTACAAATTAATTGGGGAAGTCAGATGAAAACCCTCGGAATAACCCTTCTTTATCCCAGAGATGAAGCCAAATTGGTCAAAATTAACACAGAGAGTTTAATAGAGAAAGTAAAAGGAACACTAAATGAGTGGAACAATCGTTTCCTAACCCTTAAAGGGAGAATTATCGTGTGTAACACCTTCTTACTACCAGTTTTCTTGCATACCTTGTCATGTATATATTTAGATCAAAATGTTATTAAACAGGTGAATGACATCATATTGAAATTTGTGTGGAAGAACGGTTCTAATAGAATCAGTGCTGACTTTTTAACGCAATGTATAGAAAAGGGAGGCATGGGCCTAAGACTGCTGGGGGAAGTATGCGAGACAAATAGAGTCAAATGGGTAGAAAGAATCCTCTATTCGGGTAGAAACAATTGGTTCGATGTAGTGGAAGCCTTCCACGGTAGACCTAAAGAAGAAATATTTCTAGCAAGATTCAAACCGAGTTACCACCTTAATGTCTTCTATCAAAAGCTTTTTAAAACGTGGAATGATTGTTATTATAAGAATTCACCATCGACTGTAAACCAGATCAGAAAAGAGAGGTTGTGGACCAACAAGAGTATCAAACATAAAGGTAACTTGTTAAGGTGGCAGCACTGGATAGACCAGGGCATAATTGTAGTGGGTGATATCGTGAATGAAGATGGCTCTATCATGTCGGCTAAGAATTTTATGGAGGCTTTTAACTTTAGACCATCCTGTTATGAACTAAAAGCGTTGAGGAATGCCATTCCAAAGGAATGGAAAAGTAAGCTGAAGGAGGAGGAACCTCACCTATGTAATGGCTCTATTGATTTTAAAATCGGGGAAAAAATGTTAAGATTAAAAGACTGCCCATCGAAAGTTATATATCAACTGTTAATCGAAAAAAGAAAGCCCAAGTGGGAGAAGTTCCTTAAATGGAAGGGGCTATTAAATTTAAATGAAGATCAGTTCGAAGGAATAAGGTGGAACAAAATTTTCACTATACCATATAAAAGTACTACAGAGACAAGATTACAGGTTCTGCAGTATAAAATTCTACATGGAGCGATAACAACAAACAAGCTTCTAAAAGATATCGATGTTAAAGATCAACCACACTGTAACCAATGTCCTGAGGTTGACACTATCACTCATTTCTTTGTAAATTGCATTAAAACAAAAAGAATCTGGATATCAATCCTTGAATGGATAACAGAGCTTGAATATATTAATAAAAAAACAAGTGGCGAAAAAATTGTATGTAGCACGAGGAATAGAGTTATTCTAGACCCTAGAGAAATCCTCTTTGGGATAGAAGAAATAAATCCACAGTCGAAAATAATTAACTGGATATTTCTCCAGATCAAAGCATACATACATAGACAGAAACTATTCCACAATGGCGATATGAGCATGCTAATGGTTATGTACGAATTGAGAATGAGAGCCACGCTAGTAAGAATAAATATAGGTGAAAGTGAGAAAAAAAGAGAGGAAAGAAAAACATGGATACGTCTCCTGGATGATATCACAGAGTGTATAGACAAACTGAAAAGGTAAAACCTGGCTTGTCAAAATTAGAGTAATAAAAAGCTCCTATAATAAAGTTTCTAGCAAGGGTTATCCAGGTATAATCTCCTACTGGGGAGAAATGATTCCTTTCGTTAATTTTATCCTAGATGTAATATGCGCCAACTGTTAATGTGTAAGAAATAAAACGACGTCGCAAAAAAAAAAAAAAAAAAAAAACGTATTTCACATTTTCACGATATCAGTTTCTACCTTTTAATTTAACATTTAATTTCTGAGTAATTTTACTTTTTTTGTGTCGTGAGGCCTACTTCGTTTGGCGGATTTTATTTCAAAGGTAAAAATATATTTAATACTGTCCTCACATGTCTATCTTACTGTGCATAAATTGTGTGATTATAAAAATATTATTTCTGAATTGGCGGCCGAAATTGGCGGCCGCAATAAGCGGAATTCACGGAATTCTCAGTATTGGTCCTGGCGGTATTGGAAGATTGTGTGCCCTTAAAAATTGGCCGCTCTCCTCGGGTCATGCCCCGTCAGTACACCGCCCTGTACATCGGCCTGGATGCCCCGCCTCCATCCAACTAGAGTAATAGAGAGGCCAGGGTCCTGTTGCACAAGCTAAGGAAAGCAAAATTGTCCGTGGGAATACCTACACACTCCCCCCGCCCCCTACCTTCCATCGGTGGCTATAGGAATGAAAATCCTTACACATAATTGTCTATAGGCTATTCCTACCAGCTGGGAATTTCACGTAAGAGTAAGGACTTTTCCCCTTGCTACAGGTGAAGGCATTCCCACAATAAACTTTTCCTTATACAACAAGGCCGAATCCCTCAGCCGCTCCACCGCTCCCAGCGCGGAGGGATCAGTTTGTTGCCATCCTGCCTCTAAGTTATTCTCAGTATTGGTCCTGGCGGTTAAACAGTCTTACAAGGGCTTGTCTTACAAGGTGAGTGGCGTTTCGGCAAGATAACAAGAGAGTTTCGTTCTGCCCAAGAAGCAAATGGTTTATTAGTAAAGTCAATATTATACAATTCAACCCAAAACAATTGCAAAAGAGCGTTTTATTGTCATTTCTTGTGTTTCCATTTGTACTGGAGATTATACAAAAGTTGGACAAAACGTAATGGAGATGGCTGCCACTTATAATTTTTAATTTTTAATAAACGTGAATATCATGTCTCAGCAGCTATTAGCTAATAATATCTCAGTTGCTATCAACACCATTTATAAATCTATTTGCGCTAGTTCTTAATGCGCCAGGACTTCATTTTTTTTGTATTCATTTAGGGCATAACATTTACAATTACATCAAAACTGAAAAAACGCCATATCCACCATGGATGTGTTTCAGATGGTGCCACATTTAAAAATAACAGGATATAGGAAACTGAACCTTGTTTCTATTCAGAGCATGACTTTCTTCACAAGGGACCATCCAATATGATAAAAATTGATGTTGTTTACCAATCTTGTATTTTTATATATTTGATAGTCGTTCATACACACAGATTTTGCTGACTACTCTACGGTGACTTCACATTCAAATATTACATTGACATGTATGAACTATCGCAATATCTGGCAAATAACTAACTGAAAATGGTTTATTGAACCCAGTTTCACAGAAAGCCAAAGAGTATATACGAGTATGTTTACATAGTTTGGGCCAAGAAGATGCTACATCCATGTAATGCCTGAAAATACAGAGTTTTCCAATACCTTTAGTGGCCCTTAACTAGCTTTAGATATGTTTTCAAATCTGCAAAGTCATTGAAATTTCATATGTTTTCCTCTATCTATAAAAAAGTATTAGTTAATGAGGAATTTGAAAAATAGCAATGAGCATATGCAACAAAATATTTGTCCTTTCTCTTCTAAGGGAGCAATATACTCCTTCCATTATTCACAAATGAAATGAATACACGATTACAGACCTATTTTCTTTTTATCATACACATTGCTCTGAAAACAATGTATCTAGAGAGAGTTATGTACAGTATTATATGTCGCTGGTGAGTTATGGGTGGTAGTAATGGCAACCAATATGATTTTTTTACCAAGTTTACTGCCGAAATTCAACTTTATGACAATATTTTCTTTTGATATTACTAAAAGCATATATCCAACATCATGTTGCTGTATACTGTATGTATCTTAACAAGGTTGACATCCAGAGGAGAACTTGAGCCAGAGATGAAACAAAAACAAGAGACAAACTTAAAACCAAAGGAGCCGACGGTCATCTATGGGGTTGTAGATGTTCCGCCATGGTACTCCTGCATATTCTTTGCTTTACAGGTAATTTACTTCTGAATTATCTGCCTAGTTATGAAAGGTACGGCTACAGTGTAAGAAGCTAAGAGCATTTGCCCATAGGTTCGGTGTTGTATTGAGTTGGTAGAGAAGAAGTCAGAGATTGGTGAAGTTCATCAGGTTCGGCCTAGGCTAGAGTGACTGAAGGCTTCCGCTCCAGCTTTATTTATATTCACCAAAAGACTTTTTTTTTTGTTTTTAAAATTCACCAAAACACTTAATTAATTCATATACAGGGTTCCAAGAAATATTCCGCTGCCCTAACCCTTTTCTAATTGGGTGAGAGAGAATCCTTCTCCTCCACATGGACTGGCCTCCACCCCCAGATCATCCCAAGGTCATGCGCTGTGCAGGTGTAAGATTGGATCCTCCTCAGCCCCCCCCCCCCTCCCCTCCCTTACCCTTAGATCCCAGAGGCTTCTGCCCGCCCTTCCCTCTAACCCCTCCCCCTCCCTCTTGATTAACCCAGAGCAGTGAATATATATTAATTAGGTGGGCCGGGTGGAGAGGTCAGCTCTGGCTAGCTCCTCCTCCTCCCTTCTAGTCAGACCATGTGTGGCGTGCATGGTCTGGACATGATCAGCGGCTAATTGGGTCAGATCCCAACCTACAATATGCAATTCTTTACAACAGTCTTTGAAAATAATAATGATTTAATCTAACATAATTTAATGATTTAAATTAAGGCAATAGGGGACAAGCATGCTCCATTAGACATGTCTGATACAGTGCATGCTGTTCATCCCTGACATTCAAATGTTTAGCAACATTTTCATAACAAATGGATACATTTGCATTTTCACAACTAAGGACGATCAATGAAAACAAAATGCATGACTGGAACGAATTGTATGGTAACATAATATGATTAACAGACAGATGTCAGTACTGGGGAATTTTGGCCAATTTCCTAGTCTGAAGATTATATTGGAACCCTTTTGTGATATTCCAACATATTCGTTGCAAATCAAAATCCGCTATGGCACACATGCAACAACCTAGGTATTGGGAATATTAAGGGTAGGAGGTGGGTGAGTTTCTTGAGAGAAGAATGAGGAGCACCTTTTGAAAGTCTGTTGAGTCGTTAATTTCCTTATAGTACATTTCTGTGTGGTAGGTTTGACTGTTTTTAATGAGTAACAATGCAGGCATAAATCATTACACTAAATTGTTATCTGTTATATGTATTACATTTCATAATCCAATAATTTCCCCATCCCTCACTTTCATTGAATTACTTGAAATGTCGAGTATCTACAATTTCCCTCTTTATGTGGACTAGTTTATTCCAATATATTGTTGGTAATTACCTTCGAATTAATCTCTAGTGTTCTGCTATATTGTAGCACTACTTGCTGCTAATGGCCACCACCATAGCCACACCTCACATAGTGGGTGATGCTGTGTGTATGGCAGATGATCTGCTGGGCAAGAGTCAGCTCATCTGTACCCAGATATTTGTGAATGGAGTGGCAACTCTTGCTCAAAGCACTTTTGGCACCAGGTAATTCTACTTCACTTTATCATCAGATCCTCATCAAGCCGAGGTGGCAAAGGCCCACTCTCTTGTATACCCTTGCATAAATATGATAATTATGTGTTTTTTTATACCTAATGGCACGATGGAGGTATGTAATCGATCAAGACATTGGGTCAAATCGCACGACACCCCAAAGGAGGGGAGTGCGATTTGACCCAACGTTGAGATCGATTACATACCGATAAATGGAAAATTGGTACCAAGGTACAGTTATTAGTTTGTAAAGTGGGTTTAAATAATACGATATGAGCACATAACATTTGCTTTATTAAAAATAGGATAATATATGGACAAGTCAAATAATATACAAAATTGTTATTGCCAGGAATATGAGTATGCCTTGTAATATCTGTACCCTTTTCTTCTTACTTTAGGTTGCCTATTGTTCAAGGTACATCAGGATCTTTTTTACCTCCCTTGTTTGCTATAATGAGTCTACCGCAGTGGCAGTGCCCTGAAACTCCAGGTAATTATTTGATTGATTGATTGAAAAACTGATGGATTGACTTTCAATCTTATTAGACAATTGAAAACCGAGAAATGAGATAAGATGTCATGTCAAAACCTATATTCACTGCATAACAGGCTTAACGGAATGTATCAATTGACAAATTAGTTGTTGCCTTATCTAATTATTGAGAATAATTATGTTTGAATTAATGTGGATTACAATCTTTCATGTCATTCACGCACACATCATATTCAACTGTATCACCCATCTAACTTGAATATACATTTGTCTGAGTTAACTCAATTAATCAATCCGGTACTGAACTGAATGACCTAGGTAAAACCTCCCGGTTTCTCAGAAACAACAACAACAATTGTCTAACCTAGACCTTGATATGTACTGCCTCCAACCTTGTCGATTGTCGAGATGTATTGTTCATATCCCTATGCTTGTGTAAAGGAAATAAATGGTATTTGCAAAGAAAAAACAATCACATTGCTAACTTTGAGGACAACTAGAGCAAGACTGAAAGTAATGACAATTATAGCAATGAAGATGTTTACATGAGATCATAGTGAGAGCTAAAATCGTGGAATGCTTCTTAGTAAAATCAATGGAGAAGAAATAATCAAAAAGATTTATTCATTTATCAACTCTTGGAGTAATCGTTTCTTATCATTCGAAGCAACAGTCCATAGGTAATATCCATATTAAAAACTACAATTATTGTGATAAATGTGGCGGTTATGACGACATTTGCCATTTTTTCATTGACTGCAAGAAGCCTTTTACAATATAGAAGGCCCTTTTTGAATGGATCCATAACCCTGCCACCATCTTATTAGGTTTTCCATCTCAACATGTTAATTCTGTCATTGTAAACATTGTTACATTGTTGGTCCCGGGTATGACCATAAAGTGCCTTTCTGTCTCTTTTTCTCTGTCTCTCTCTCCCTTCTTCTCTATCTCTATTTCCTGGGTAAGATCCTAAACTGCCTCCCTCTCAGCTCTCCCGCCCTTGATAGAACCTTTATATGTGTTGATAAGGGGTAAAGCAACCAATCTCATTCATTTACTCATTGTTACATTGTCGGGTAAAAGCCCTAGTTCATAGGCAAAATCTATTTTATAAGGGGGAAATGTGCCTTATGGCGACATTATACAATTGAAAATTCAGGTTAGATATTCACATTTGTGGCTGAGAATTGTTGAAAACGAATAGAAAGTTTATCCTCCCTTGGAGGCGACTCAGAGACTCATGGAGAAAATTAGCAGTATGAAAAAAAAGTAATCTCCTACCGCCGAAATGTTCATATCCGAGGACTTTTCCAGAATATAATCTTGCATAACTCCTACCCCTCCACGCCGCAGTCGTTTAATTGCTGGTGTTTCATCTAACCCAGATTCCTAGCTATATTCTAGGTTAAACTCAAGGTTACTTTGGTGCAATCCTATTGCTTATTCCTTCTTACCTGGTAGTTATAACCGTTTTTGATGAAACTATTTTTGTCAATCGTGATATTCATACATTTAATCTATATCATTTGGTATATGCCAAGATGGCAGGAATATGAATAAAGGTGTTTTTTTTAAAATATCAAAAAAATCATGGAATGTGATGTTAAGACAAGATAATTTTATAAGCACAGGGGAAGCGTGGAAAAAGAAATAGAATAACAAAATGCCAATCGCTCCAGAACAGAGTATTTCATGTTTAAAAAGAAGGTACTTGCAATATTTGTGAGAGCGAAGAGACCTTGTACCATTTCTTTATCAAATGTTAAGGACCTAATGTTATATATATGGTTAAATTTGAGAAAGTGGAATCACAAATAGAGTTTTACTGAACAAAATGGACGAAACAGATTTAAACAGAGCTAACATCTTACTGGGATACAGTGGCAAGAGTAAGCAAAACAATTTTGTCAACTGGCTTATATTAGCAGCAAAGTGTTATATTTATAGACAAAGGATTTTCAATGAAAATGATATAGATTTTGGTGCATTTACTAACGAAGCCAAAATGAACCTAAGAATTATGGAATATAATATGGTTGTCCAAGGAAACGAACAAGAATAAGTTAACGATGATCAGTTTACATTGATTTATTTCCGGTTCATGCAGAAGATTGCGTTTCCAAGGAAAACAAAGATTGAAGTTCGAGAGGGAGGGAGAGGAAGGGGAGACAGAAAACATGAAATCCCTATCCCATATATGACTGGTCACTCCATGTAATTAATTCTGTTGGTCCCTTTAACACCTTTGCATATGAGGCATCTTACTTCTCAACTTGCCACTTTAATTCACACATGGTCTACCCTTTAATTCACACCTAAGTGCCATCACCTCCCCCTCCCAGCCTTTACCAGCATGATTCTGATCCCATCTGTTGATATCAGAATCAACAGATTCTTCACACTGATATCCAGGATGGGAGGAGCCAGGATGCTATCAATGATTGACAGACATCACCCCAATCTATTTAGATTGATGTTATCTCATCAATCTAAAAAAGTACCGAGTGGCATGAACTTATGAATGGAATTAATAGCATGGTAAAAACACATGACTTAGCGTCATGAAACATAGTTACAGAAAGTGAAAGTGATTTCTTTAATTTTGTATTTTCATTAGTGATTCTTAAAAAATGGTGGATTAACATGTCTTAGCATGGTATGAGCCTCTATGGCAGGTTAACATGAATACAGCTTGTGATTAAAAACAAAACAATACAAGCTGAAAGTTTTAGTATGCTTCACTAGAGCAAACAAATTGAAGACCATTAGTGTTTGTCCATACCAACACTATTACTTTTATGGAATTGAGTTTCAGAATTAAATACTAAGACTGGTGAATACTGCCACTCTATTATCATTGATGTTGATAAAAATATGATTTCATTTTTCTATCCCAACGTAAGCTGTCTACCAAAATATCTCCCAGGATGTCTTACCTCCAGGGGTTGAGCTCACATACATGGACTGGAGGAGGGACGTGTGGACCACCAGAATGAGAGAGGTGTGCAAGTGGATTCAATGTGATTTATAGGCCTATACTAACTATACACCCCAGCCTCGACAGTTCTATGGCTAAAGTTGTTAACGGTTATGCTTGCATAGTTTTCATTGTCTCCAAATGCATGCTTACATGTACAAGGGTATCCCAAAGGTATTTATGTATGTATGTATATATTTTAGTGTTGTATGTTTTTCCAGTTTCAGTTGCCATGGTTTCTAGCTAGCCATGACGACAACATTTCTGAGTTAAAAGTATGTATCTCAAAGAGAGCTCAATTTTGATATACAACATGATATATAAAATTGATTTTTGACCAACTTATTGCATTTTTCCCTACATTTGGCGGCCATCTTGGATTTTGCTCCCTGGAAGAATCAATCTTCCAAACATACTGCGCTTAAAAAAAATGGGGATGAAAGAATGAACCCTACTATATATATATATATATATATATAGTGCCAGTAAATACAATAGGGTTCATACTTTCATCCCCATAAGAATGACATTACAACAAAACGCAGAGGATTGAAATTCAACATTTATTTGTCTCATGCATGGCGATAAAACTTTCTCCTGGCTTTTGTCGTACATTGAAGTAATTCTTGATGGAATACATAAATGACAAGCATGTACATATAAGCAGTGAATAACAGGAATTTTATAGGCCTATGAAGAGAAAGTTATATAAATGTAGAAGTGTATAAATGGTAAGGGTGGGAAGGTGGGCAGTGAAATTGCCTGAATCGGAGAACGATGGAGAAAAGAGAGGACGAGACGCCGACGTCCGAGAACGTTAACAGGATCTGACGTCACCTGGGAGGAGAGAGCTCTGCGTGCGCAATGCCCCCCTCTTCCGATTTCTCGAAAGAGAAGAACATTACAACAAAACGCAGAGGATTGAAATTCAACATTTATTTGTCTCATGCATGGCGATAAAACTTTCTCCTGGCTTTTGTCGTACATTGAAGTAATTCTTGATGGAATACATAAATGACAAGCATGTACATATAAGCAGTGAATAACAGGAATTTTATAGCCAATCTTGAAGAGAAATGTATTATTATAAATGTGAAATGTTCATAAGTGCTGAATGGACAGATGTCGAATAACCCTGAGGGGGGCGTAAGTACGCTAACACAGAGTCACTAGCCCAAGTACCATGGGAACGAATATCATTTAAATTAGCACCTCCCTCAAAATAGGCGTATGACGCCCCGCCCCTTCTTAGACTATGAAGTGACAGGGTTTTTGGGTCACCACCAATGTCAGATATTGCTTGAGACCAAGCAGTTGAAAGAAAACGTGTCGTCATGGAAGTACCATCCTCGAAGGTGAAGATCGGGGTACAACCTAGTAGTGGTAGTGTCATTATAAGGCGTGAGATCGCATTCAGGGGGCACAAGCTGCTAGATGGAAGAGCAGGTATGAAGATTGTCCTAGGCGCAAGGCCAGATTGCAGTGTCTTAGACCATTTAATTATTATTTGCACACCTGTAGGCAAGAGAAGCAAATCACTCCTCGTAAGCTGACGAGAAGAGTCAAAAGATTTAGATGTCTTGGGGCATAAATTACTTTGCCGAAAGAACGCCATGAACATTAATATAAATGCAGCTCTAAGCTGTAGAAAATATTTATGGTTAGAGATTACACTGACGACTTGGGCTAGGAGGGTCGGAGATGCCGGAGCCCTTTGGAATGGCACATGCCTGAGCGATAAGTCAAGAGCGCGAAGCGCAGTAGTAGTCATCGGTGATTCGAAGGCTGCTGTAGAGAGAAGAGCTAGCCTGTAGTAAGTCTTTAGACTTGAAAGAGTATTCTTTATAGTAGTATTTACTCTTCCGTGTAGAGCAAGGTATTCCATGAACCAACACAGGTGGGCTGGCTCTGGATTGTAGAAGTCTAACAGGAGGAACTGGCAGAAGCCGAGGTAGAGAATGACAGCCGACTGTCTATTAGCCACAGTTCCAGGTCTGAAGGCTTCACGTTGACGATCGGCCGCCGCTCTTGCAAGGGCTGCCTGGATGCTTCCTATAGAAAGTCAGAGATGAGATACATGTCAGGGGACATTTTCACAGATTTTAGGGCTTTCTGAGTAATAATATTAGAGGCATTTAGCTTATGTATATCGGAGTCGAAGCTTCTTGAGAGAGCATCAGGGAGCTCCATAAGAACTCCGGGTATATGAATGAAAGTGAAGGTAATCTCAAGCTGGGCAGCGAGGAACCAAAAGGCTCTTGCATACGCCCCCAACTTCGGATCACGAGCCCTACCCCCTGACAGGGACTGAACTGTAGCAGAATTATCACAACACACTCGCACAACTTTTCCACTGTCCTTTTTATCACAGAACAGCCTAGCTGCTGCGAGGCAGTTACCTGCCTCGAGATGATTTATGTCGTCACATATATATTTATCGTTGTACTTGTATGCAAACCAAGAGACACCGTCCGTTCCTCCGGCAGCAGTGATCGAAGAATCCACCCAAATTGTCCTGGACACTTGAGTTGAGGGGATTATCGATCTGCCGTTATATTGAGGTAGAAACTTCAGGAACCACTTGATGTCCGCCAGTACTGACTTGGTGATGATGACATTACCACCTTTTGCTAGTCGCATTGCTGCAAGGATCCTGTTGATGAATGCTCTAGCTGGAGATACTACTTTAGCTAGATGGTTGATCTTTCCTATTACCTGCTGTGCCTGCCTTGTGGTCATAGATTTTTGTTTAGAAGATTTAGCCAAACAGGAAAGTATTTCCTGTAATTTAGAGTCTGGAATGGAGAGCTCATTGCTCTCAACATCGATTTTAATTCCTAGCCACACAACAGAGCTGGCTGGGCCCTGGGTCTTGCTATGAGAGATTTTAAGTCCTAAGGAGTTCAGTAGACTGAGTGTTGTCTCCATGTCAACTAGGGCGGAGGCCCTGTCCTTTGATATGAGTATAATGTCATCTAAATACATATATGAGGTAATTCCTCTTTTCTTGAGGGCACGCGTAATAAAATCTGCTATACTTTGCATGACAAAGGAGCTGGCCCTAGCTCCGAACGGAAGGGCCCTATCAAAATAGAAGAGATCTGCGAACTTTATGACCAGCAGGGGCCAGTCGAGAGGGCAGACACTAAATTGACGGTATGCCCGTTCCAGGTCGATAACAGATAAGAAGACTTGCTTACCCTGTTGCTGTAGAGAGGCAACAAGGTCGCTTATAGTAGGGAGCTTGTGATGAACAGGCTGTCCATTAAACATATTCTTTTCTATATACTTATTTACTCCTCCTTCCGGGAATGATAAGTCAACTATTATCCTCCTTTTATCTGAGTCTCCCTTGGGTCAAGACATCAGGGGACTCACATGACACCAGGGCGTGAATGGGGGGTTGATATACGGCCCCGATAATGCATTGAAAGAACACTCAAGAGTCACATAGTTCATTACGTGTAGGGGGTATGATTTCGCCGAGAGGTGATTATCTAAAATTACCTGTGTCATAAGCGGAGGTCCCGTGTATTGTAGAGGGAAGCCATAGCGGAGACCATCGAGTAGCACTTTGTCCATCGCATGGCCCGTGCAGGCTAATTCCCAGTTCTTAAGCACAAGATTTGATGGGAGGAGAGTCTTCGCTCCGAGCATATTCGGCAGCGGGTAAGCTCTGACTGCCTCATAAATTTTAACACAATCCAGCTGGAGGCTTGCTGGGAAAGGCCAGTTATAACGATTGAGGGGGAAAACATATTCCTTGTGCGGGGAGCATGGTTTTTCTAAGCCCTCTAACTCAGCAACATCGGAGAATAAACACTCAGTGAAGTCTGAAGAACACATTTCATCCTCGAACGTGAGGGGAGAAGTAGGGTCGCTGCAAGGAGCGAGCAATGATAAAGGCATAACATTCAGAGAAGGCACATCGACCGAGGAACACACATTAAATTCCGGGCTCAAGGGGTTAAGTTCACTGTCCTGAAGCTCATTTACGGTGAGGTGTTGCTGTGAAACAGTAGATAAAGTATCATCTCCGGGCCTTGAGTGGAGAATTGCCCGATTAGATGGGGCCGCCTGCTTGTCGAAGAGTGGGCGATAAGAGGGGGCGGAGGAACGGAGCCGCTTGGAGCTCTCCTGTAAGAGTGGTAGACATCCGAGATGTACTTCCAGAGTAACAATAACAAGGGGAGCACGGAGAAAAAATTTTACTGGTCGAGTGAAATGCAAGTCAATTTAAGTGGACTTATCAGAAGAATTGTTGGATTTCCCACTCACCCACTGGTTTCCACTCTTTTTCTGATCCTTGTTTCCTGTTTTGTCTGGCATTTTTGCTCTGTTATTACAGGCCTTGCTTGCATGAGGGTAAAGCCTCCCCTTGGTGAGGTAATAACAGAAGCCACAGTTATGCATGAACCGAACAGATCCTGATTCATGGTCGGCCTTCTTGGTGCACTCTTCCAGGTTGTAGGCAGGGCAAGGCACAGAGGTGGTAGTGGAAGAAAAGGAGGACCCAGAATCTACTGGAGCACGGTTCCAGCACAGGCGAGAGCGTTGAAACTGGAAGTTATATGTGTCTTGCCACGAAGCTTGGTTGTCATTTATTAATGCAAGGCAAGATTGCGACCATGACCGCACCCCTTCCCAGTCAAAGAGAGATGTGTCCTCGGCCATCGCCTCCATATGTTGGAGCATCTGATATGGTTGCGAGCGAGGTGTCAGGGTCTTGGAAATCATGCGAGACAATCCGCAGATATACTCGGGGAAAGACAACTCTCTCTTGTCTCGTCGAACCTTTGCATACATGTCAGGGGGCAGACTTGCTTCTGGAGTGGAGAAAGCTTTGATAAATTTTAACATACCACGAGGGGCCCCGACGGAGGGGTATTGCCTGTCCAGAGCGTCGAAGGCGAGGTTTGAATCCCTATATATGGTCGAGAGCTCGGACGGCTGAGGTAGAGTTGCTGACGGTGTAAATATAGGTTGTATCTGGGCCAACGGCTGCTCCTTTCGTTGAACCAGGGCCTGATTTGGATCCACGGGGCAATACGCTGGATTAAAGCTGGCCATAGCCGACATGGGTGTCGGTGCAGAGTAAGCTAGGGGCTCCGGTTGACCAGGCGTCGAAGAAGTATGAGGGACTTGTGAAGGCGCAGTCGGCACTGTCACTCGTGGAGAGCTGGCTGTCACTCGTGGCTGCTGCAGCGTGCGGGAGGCTAAGTCGGCCATCTCCTTGATGGGCGAGACTTGGCGTACTGCCGCCTCTCGTGGCTGGGCCCAACCTGACTCGGATCTGGCTTCCTTCACCTCACCGATCGCTGTTAGCACCTTGGACATCATTGCATCAAAATCTGTCTTTTTGACGAATTCAGAATCCCCTCTCTTCCTCTTTGGTGACACAAGCGTAGAAGCAGGTTCCTTCGCTGGTGGGCGCTTGGGTGCTGGCGCGCCATTTTTTGGAGGCTGAGCGTACTTAGGATTGGCGGTTATCTTCCGGCCGGATCTAGTCGCTCGAGGCTCGTCGTCTCTCTCTTCTTCATCGTCCCCGAGATCCTCTACCAACACGTGGTTGTCCATACCGAGTTTAGAGAAGGTATGACGAAAGGTAGAAGAGAAATGG
The DNA here is from genome assembly GCA_942159475.1 of Sthenelais limicola. NCBI lineage: Eukaryota > Metazoa > Annelida > Polychaeta > Phyllodocida > Sigalionidae > Sthenelais > Sthenelais limicola. Next base: position 44,070,551 of record OW804100.1, read on the forward strand.
CCAAACAAAGTTCCACCACAGTGAAATTGCCTGAATCGGAGAACGATGGAGAAAAGAGAGGACGAGACGCCGACGTCCGAGAACGTTAACAGGATCTGACGTCACCTGGGAGGAGAGAGCTCTGCGTGCGCAATGCCCCCCTCTTCCGATTTCTCGAAAGAGAAGAACATGGGTATAGGATTATATCTAGACCAATCGGCGAAATAGCATAATTTAAATTATGCACCTGCATAACAACATAAACTAGCAAATTCGCCTCTCCCATACGGGGGATACTATAGGGGACAGATCTGGTGAGATTTCAAAAAAACCCTATGTTTCCCATTGCCCAACACCCCTAAATTATCACAGTGTCTAAGTTAGACCCACACGACCAGATTTCACCTAGAAATTTAAGCAGTTACTGGTATAATTACTGCATAACAGACCTCTCGCGTTCACGCTTTATCTGCATGAAGAACTTGGAAGCCATGACCATGCTTGTAGGCTCGGCGTGAATCGTGAAAGCTCGGGGCAAACTTCGGGAGAATGGTTTCTCACCCAAACACCCAGAAACAAAGCTATATATGTGCGGAAGCATCGCCTATACATTGGCGATGCTTACTGCACAAATTTCAGACAAAAACGAAACGATTTTAATGCCACTAGCCACGGGAGGAGGGCGGGACAGTAAGGAGAATGGTGGGCAGGATGGTGGGCAATGTCAGCCTACAAAAACAATCTATATTTATGAACGTAAATATAGCCCAAGACTTCCCCTCATTCCCATCAAACTGTGACAATAGGCCTCTACTGGTGCCATCATACTCTCTAGACCGGAAGTCGTCATAGGTCGTGTTACCTTGCTTTCCCACAACCTACTAGACTCCCCACGACTACCGCTTCTGTAAGAAGCTTGCCAACGGCAGAATCCGAAGAAAAAGAGCAGTCGAACCCGTTATCATGGTTAAACGCCTATATACCTAGAACGACATTTATAGCTGTCTCTGCCCACCAAATACATGCCTATTGAGCTTATTCTCCGTGCTCACTCCTACCGTATATTAGTAAGCAACGATATTAGCTAGTGATTACTGGAACAATATTGTCCATAAAAGAAGATATAAGCAGATTAAGCCATCTCGAATGGGCTTTCAGGATTCAAACTGGCGGCCATTCCCGCTATAAACCACCCTTCACACTACCCTCACTGCATGCCTTAGCCTACTCCTGCTGCATGCAGGCATGAACGTCCCGTACACACGACGCCAGTGGCGGTGTGTGTATGGGACACTAGTTAGGACGGGCTGGGTGGAGGGGCGTGCATCGGCAAATGTTTTTCTTTATTCATATAACCTAACACTAACCATAGCAAACTCTACAAATCCTAATATCTCGCGGTTATACTCTGGATCGGCGCCATATTCAAAACCAAGCTTGTGCAGCTAGCACGTCAAGAATTTTTTCTTTCAATCATTAATAAAGGGTGGCGTAAGTCACCGATGTCTTCACATTCCCGCCTTACTCTTATTATTTAGGATGCTAGATATACAGTTAATACTTATATATTCATATTACACTTTCATGCATATATATATGTATACCTGTACATATTTATATGCATGTGTGGTGCTGTGGGAATCATATCTTCTCTATACAACTGTACTGAGTAAAGAGTTACAGTGCAGTCCACTGGGCGTTTGCTGTACAGTGCTTTATGTATTCTCTATATGGACAACCAGAGGTGTTTCCTATGCACTGCAACTTATATAAATGTGTCATTACTTTTTCACAAGCCAGGGTGTTTTAAAACATATTTAATTATATTATAATATAAGCAGATCGGATTATGTCCTCCACTTTACAATATATAATATTATATGTACATGTTCCTCAATGACTAAAATAACAGAGTATTATCTATAGCCATGGGACTCCATTGGTTTGAAATAATACACCCATTTGCTTGTAGGTCGCTGGCTTTATTCAATTTACAAAGGTGTACACAGAGAAGCAATAATCCATTATAATAGTACAGAGTATCCTATTGAGAGACACCCTCTCCTGTATAAACGTATAGATCCCATGAGCAAAGCTCCTGCTAGTGGAGGAGTAGTGACAGTCAGCTGATCTATTGTTGCTGTTCTCTGTGAGTTGTGGGTTTGACTGGAGGGAACGAGCCTGTATCTATACTATAGGGTTTCTACTTCCTTATCTTTCTCATCTTTATGGTATCCTCTTTCTAAAAAGTCTGCTCATTCTACTCTTCCTACTGGGTTTACTAAGTCTACAAAGTTTACTGAGTGCACTGGGTTTACTCATACCTTTGGTTAGCCTATATAATATATGCTCTCCCCCCCCCCCAGGTCAAGATGGGTAAATCAAAACAGAAAATAGGGTTCTACAGTATACATGTTGATGGGTATTATAGTGATTTAGATAAGACTGATATATATATATACTTATTAATGATCAATGGATATATATCGTAATTAGTGAGTAACATATATAGTAATTAGTGAAAACACTGTTACATAGTAATATATTTATGGCATGAATATGACATATATATGAATGCCCATGTAAACCTGAGCTTAAGCTGTTCAGCAAATTTTGAAAGGTTCAAACAAATATTTCGGAATTATGGTTTGGTTTATTTTGGATTTTCGAACTTTACGGATACAGTTTATATGTTCGGAGCTGACTGACGTGAGCCATGTCGGCTCCCAACTAATTTAGCTAAAAGTTTGGAAAAACTAAAACGTATAGCCATATAAATGGCCACACTCATCCATCTTGGCATATAGACACCGGAAGTAACCTTCCGCGGATCCTTGATCAGAAAGGCCTAAGGAGCAAACTCGCATCCTCGGACTTTATTGGCTCGAACCTTTGTGGGAAAATCATAGGTAGGCTGAAGAGAGAGCTCCTCAAGTAGTAACATTATAACGATACTTATAAATACATCATTGTGACTCCAAGTGGCCTTCTACACCACAATATCAACCTCGTCTCGAACCAACCCCTATTATCGTCCATCATAATATCAACATGGTCTACTCGATCCTAGTCATAGGTGACTCATGTGCGAGGTCCCTGGGCCCATCTCTACAAAGCAGACTGCCCCAAGGTACCCCACACGAACTTTCTTCTTGGCCAGGCGCCAGCATTTATCAGTCGGTTTGTCGCGCCACCAGCAAAGTTCTTCAGTATTCGCCAAGCCACATTTTTATTGTATCAGGGTTATGTAATTTAACTGTAAAAGATCACACTACCAAGCTAGTTACCCTCCGCAACCCCACTATGGAGTTAGCAAAAGAGAACCTCCTACAAGATCTGAGTGATTCTCTCAATCACATGCTAAATCTTCCCCTTCCTCACCCAGTCTTTGTTAGCTACGCTCCAATCACTGGGATGTCTATAAACCAATTTAATAGGCGGTATGAACTTCAACACGGCAACCTGACGACCGATGACATTGTTGCGCACCCACTCCAGGGAAACCTGAACCAACAAGTAGAAATGTCAATCCAACTAATCAAGGAATTTAATGTATCAAACGACATCGGTACTCCCTGGACACAAAAAATAGTGTATAGGTACCACCCCAACAACTCTACCTTCACCCACAACTACTCACAATTGGCCATGGACGGTTGTCACCTTTCCGAGTACCTCCAAGACCAGTGGGCCAGGGCAATATCGAACACTTATGCAGCTCATATAAAGAAAATTTCTGCTCCACATTGACATAACAATAGCATTATAATATTATTGATGTGTTAACGACAGTATAATATCGCCACTACTCGACAGTCCTCTTATATCAAATATACCGTGCAACCAGAAACTTTGATTATATATTGTTCTCACCTCTTCATCGCCCTGAGCCAGGGTAACTTTTTCTAGTACCCTACTCCGAGCATGGAATGGAACTGATGAACGATAAGGGTTTAGCAGCCGATAGTAAATTGAAAATTGAAAACCTACTTATAAGAATTAGTTCATACTGCAATAAGTATTTAAAACTGAAATTAGCTATGTCACTCTCACCTCACATTCAATTACAGAAAGAGGTATTGTATGTATCTATACTGGGATACGCACTGCATGATACAAAGTACTGTTATTATTATTATCATCATTCCTGTCTTGCTCCTCTCTTCTCTGAATCAAGATAACTCTATGATATAATATAAAAACATTGATACTGATGTAAAATTTTTATTGATGTTGATACAGAAATCAGTTTATACATGTGGGGCCTTTTTCAAGAGCCACAAACCAAAACATTTTCTACCAGAATTCCTGTACTACTATGACAAATTTCAAGCTATAGGTCGAATGTAACCACTAATGTTATAGCTGCTCGCATGTCTGGATGCCTTTCGGTTCCGGGGCTGAGGTAACTTGTTTTAGTACCTCGCCTCAGGGCTGCCTAGTGGCCGAATAATGCGATTAGCTGGAGCATAATAGTGGATTGAAATACTGGCAATGATACTCACACTTAAATATCTCTTGCAAGTCATTGTAAAGCACCAACTTAGCTGCTGCTAAGAATGTGGCGTTGTTAATATTAACCTTAAGATATCGACCTGGGTCGTTTACTCTCGCTTCACTCAACCTGTCACTTTCACATGTCAATGTATATTACCCTGGTAGTCCTTCAGGCACCAGCGGTATTAGTGGTAAAATATAGCTAAACAAGCTCTGGTCACACAGAATCTAGCTTGTAAACATGTAACGAGACTACGAGGTATAAGTGTATGATGAGCCCGTTATTATCACTTTATTATCAGAATATTATCTGATTATCATGATTATTATGAGTCCAATGTAATTCAATTAATATTATTCAGTGTCATTTAATCTCACTCAAGGTGGTTAATAACCTCTTATTATCTCTCACTTTTGCAAAATGAAGAGATGTAAAATATAAGCTATAAACGATGACACATGAATGTAGAATGTAGAATGTAAAATGTAGAATGTAAAATGTAAAATGCAAATTTCATACCTTCATGCTCAAGGCACACAGCCTCGCTGTAGTCCCAATGCTAACAGCACAACGAACCATTGTCTCAATGTTTCTCAATGTTTTCAAAAATGTACATAGTCTTTGTCAAATCAGACGGATTTAGACAAAATTAATTTAGTTATAATTCCAAACGTATTTCTATTGTTGCTAAATTTAGCATCTCATTGCGGCGGACACCGGCAATACATTGCTGCGCTCCTTCGCTGATCTGAAAAGTCTCAAAGGCTTAAAACTGGTGTCTTGGAATATACGTAGTCTCACCAAGCACTTTACACAAATAGAATTGTTAACCTCTGGTGGAGATGCAGATGTACTGGGTTTCAGCGAGACATGGCTCAATGCCAATACTCATGATAACGCAGTGCACCTGCAAAACTACACATTATATCGATTAGACAGGGCTACGAGGAAAAGAGGAGGAGGATTGTGTATATATTTTAAGAACGAACTAGTGGTCGATACTGAGACTTACAAAGATCTAAATTTGTCTAACAAAGACCTAGAAATTCAAGTTGCCTTAGTTAAAAAAGGTATGAATAAATACTGTACTATATTGAATGTGTATAGACCACCTAGTGGTTGTACAAAAACATTATTACTGAAATTACGTGAAATTCTCTCAAAATTAAATCAGTCGCATGAGCTTTATATGATGGGTGACTTCAACCTTGACTTTAACTTAATTGACACCTCTACCACTAATCTCTCTTCAGAAATTAAGAGTTTGATAAATGACTTCTCCCTAGTCCAGCACATAAAGATACCCACTAGATCAACTCTCAAGTCTCAGACGACGATTGACCACTTCTACACAAACTCCTCTCTTGTTAGCACTGCTGGTGCAATTGACATAAATTTGTCTGATCATTTCCCTATTTTCCTGGTTAGGAAAAAAGCTCGCAATACTTACAATGTTGACACCTTTTGGGCTAGATGTACAAAACACCTAGACCAAAAGATCCTAAATGAAATCCTTAAGAATCTTGATTGGAAACCGTTCTACAGTAACTCGGATCCGGAAAAGTGCTGGGATATTATGCTAAACGCTATACAATTATATCTAGATAAAATGTGTCCCCTCAAAAAGTTTCGGAACGTCCGGACCAAACCGAAATGGATGTCCGACGATCTCTTACAAATAATGAATGAAAGGGACAGATTATTCAGACTTGCTAAATTAAAATGTGACCCAGAAATATTGCATCAGGCAAAATCCATGAGGCGGTTGGCCAATTCTAAATGTAAAACAGCAAAAGCACAGTTTATTAAGGCTAACCTTGAATTTTATGACAAAAACCCCCGGAAGTTCTGGGAGTTTCTAAGGCCTTTGATAAACCCGGAGAAACTCAAAAAGAGTAACACTATATATTTAGAAAAGGGGCCATCCACAAATGACGTCATGCTTTTTTTGGCCATTTTTGACCCCCCCCTCCCCCCCATGTCACGTTTCGTCACACTGTGCCAGACCCCCCCTTAAAACTGATAAAAAATGACGTCATGTTTGCAGCACCACCCCCCCCCCCAGCCCAACTCCCCCTTTTAAAAAAGGTTATCATTAATTAGGTATAACATCATAATTAAATGATCCACAACATTGCAATCTTTGTATTAAAAAAACCCTGAAGTCCCAGAATGTGAATAGGCTACTTTACAAATTCATTTAGTACCACGGCAACTATGGTGACCTCAATCCTAGCTCAGAGTCAAGGCAGGCAGTTTTCCAGGGCCCTGATACTTTCACTATAGGTGTCAAATTTTGCCAACATATACCAGCAATAAATTTTGCTTTGTGTCCAACAAATAAGGCAAGATTATCAACCACTATGTTAAGGTTAGTTTTCTGCCTGCCAATGGACGTGGGTCTAATGAGTTGCACATGTGCAGAGAGGTTTGGCAGTGGTATAATACCCAAACGCATTAAGCCTGATTTGCATATTGTGCACAGTTATGGAGGCTATAGTTTAGGATGTAGTAATGGAACATATCACATAAAAGGCTTTTACACAAGATCAAGTCTGTGTAGTCCCACAGGGGTCAGTTCCATGACCACCTCTCTTCATAATATATATGGTCAGTTCTCACAAATCGGGTACACAGAGGGTATTTTTGGCTAAAAATTTAAATGCATTGAAACTACTTGCCATTTACAGATATCATTATACATATAATGAAGGGTTCATAACAAAAATTGGGCACACTAATTTTAAAAACTGCATTTTCTAACGTTGCCACCCCAATGCTTTTGGATAGAAATATTGTAGAGGTGATGAGGGTTATTTTTTAAATTTCAATATCATTAAGCTAATGTTTCAAGCTATAGAATAAGATCAAAATTGATTTTATTTTGAATTTCTATTTCAAGGCACTTTATTTGAAAATCATCTTAACTCTTTGACACCCAAAGTTTAAGGGCATGGCCTTGTTCTAATCCTTGTCAAATATACTTGATTTCTCAAAATCAATATTTTGGTATTCTTGTAGCAAAAATACATTATTCTCATTATATCCAATTTCATTATCTCATCTGAAATTGTTCTTTTCCAATGTTTTATGTTGCCAGCCCATTAGTGCATCCGGGCCAACCCCAGCTTAAATCAGTCCAAAAATAACAGAAAAAATGTTAGGTTGAAATTAAAAAATTCTATGACATGAACATCTTATTAGAAGCTTTAAATTGACAAAGTTTCATTTGATGATCAATAATTGTGTAGACACATTTTTAAAATGAATGTCGTTAAGTTGGCAATGTTTAAACTTCCCCAACATGACCTTTTTTTAATGATTCAGATCTCATTGAAACAGTTTTTCTGATATGCAATTATTCAATGTTTGTATTCAGAATAAAGTCGTTTGAGATTACATATCAGGAACAAAATCTCACTAGATAATTATTTTTGATCCCTAGCTGAACCCTTTAAAAGTGCATCGGGATGGCAACGTTAAAATTTCCCAAAAGAAAAAATGAATTAAAAGAAATTAGCAATATTTCCAAACACTATATCTTTAATGTATTTATAGCCAATAGATAGGAGCATTATTTCAGACACATGTTATAATAATTTGATGTTTTGTACAATGCTGAGTAAACTCTATTTGACAAAATTATTTTTTCCTCTGCATAAAAGTGGGTTATGTGGGTGGATTTCTGCCCATAGGGTGGCCATTTTGTGTTTTAGCTATATAAAAGTATATGTCCCATGAAAGGTCTATCTAAGCTGCATCGATTAGTTTAAAATTTATTCATATATAATAAACTGGTTTCCATGAGGGGTTCAGAAGCCTGAGTACATGGTTAATATCAATACTCTGAAGAACCTTCAAAGGTGAGTGACAAAGTCCTTAGATATGTATAAGCAACTTGACCTGCCTACCCTTCACTTTAAAAGATTAAGAGGTGACGTGTACACGCTACTGGACTTGGTTGTAACAGGACATAATGTCAACTGCCTCAAGAACGATCTTGAGGACATGGAAATACCGTCCTTGGCATTGGGACTGGTTGGGCAATGGGTGTGGTACCAGTCATTGTATTGATACCTCTGCGTAAAATGCATGGGTCTATATCAGGAAAAAATTGCATGACCTCCAACACCAATGGTCCGTAAAGATGAATGGCTGGAATCCATATTAGCAGACATTTCCTATACCAACAGACATGCTGCTAGAGATTTTGTTACATACTATTTATTTAATAAAGGCAGTGTAAGGCTGCCACTCAAGTTACATGACACCAGTTCCTTTTGATTTTTGATTTTTTTTAATTCAGTTTAAGGCAAATACATTATTTAAATTATTATAGAAAAAACGCAATATTCCTCATGGATGTTTTCTCACAGTGCCATTGTTGAAGTTTGATTTGCAAGAAAACTAGAATGATCTGGATATATCTAGATATAGAGGCCATAGAAGCAATTCTAAGGTGTATTTCAAATGAATTTTACTTAGAGCACAAGTTTCCCCGTTACGGTAGTCTTTTTATCAAAAATATAAAAACATGATGTCATACATGAGGTGACCCCCCCTCCCCCCATTGTCATACCTTGTCATAAAAACTCAACCCCCCCTCCCCCCCTAGGGCATGACGTCATTTGTGGATGGCCCCAAAGGACGGTCAGGCGATAGACCCGCCTGAAATACCAACTGAGTTTAATAATTATTTCCTTAATGTCGGCCCCAATCTTGCCAAGAAGATCCCCCCTTGCGCAAATGTCGCTGACTCTGATTAAAAAATTTCCTGTGAATACGATGTACCCAATTTTAGGTTTTGCGAGTTGTCTTTGAGGGAAGTAGGGAAGATTATCTCGAAGATTGATGTTTCAAAAAATTCCGGAATTAGCTTCATCCCGGCCACAATTATGAAATCATGTTTACTAGCTTTAACTGATCAAATGACGCATGTTATAAATATTTCTTTACTTCTGGGTAAGATACCTAGTTCTTTCAAGTTGGCACGAGTAACACCATTATACAAGGCAGGTAGTAAATTGAACGCCTCGAATTACAGGCCCATATCTTGCATCTCCATGCCTGCTAAAATTCTTGAGGCAGCTGTCCAACAACAACTTACCGATCATTTTGAGTCCAATAATCTATTTAATAACAACCAATACGGCTTCCGTAAAAATCATTCCATACAACAGGCTCAAGTAGATCTCCTTGATAACTTATATACAAATTTGAACGATAAGCTTTTTAACAGGACAGTTTTCCTTGATTTTAGCAAGGCGTTCGATACGGTGCATCACAAAATTCTTTTAGATAAGTTGGAAGCCTACGGAGTAGCAGGCATGGAGTAACTCTGGTTCGAGAATTACCTCAAAAATAGGAGACAGTTTGTTACTGTAAATGGCCAAAAATCAGAAGAAGGGATAGTAACATATGGTGTCCCACAAGGTACCATTTTAGGCCCAATATTATTTACAATCTATATTAATGATTTACATTCAGTAGTTCGTCATGCAAAAATTCAACATTATGCAGACGATACTGTCATTTATTATCATAACCCCAAAATTGATGCCCTCCATCGCAATCTACAAAGCGATCTAAACAATATATACTTGTGGTGCGCCCAAAACAAGTTATCCCTTAACGCCTCTAAATGTAAGGCCATGTCGTTCTCCTTAAGTTATGTATCCAGATCAAAATTATCGAATTCTGCTATTGACCTCACCCTTGGTACCACTGTATTGGATGTAGTTCATGAGTACAAATATTTGGGCTTCATGCTCGACGATCTACTTAGCTTCAAATCACATGTTAGTAACACTCTAAAATTAATTACCTCTAAAGTCAGATTATTATATAAAGCAAAGGACTCCTTAACTCATAAAGCCAAGCATGATATATATAAGTTAGCCATCCTCCCAAATATTGATTATTGTGATTTTATTTATGACTCTGCCCCAAAAGCCATGCTTCAAAAACTTCAGTCCCAACAGAATTTAGCCTTGAGGATAATTTTTAATAAATCCAAATACGACAATGTTGATCGCGAACATGAGGCCTTAAATATATGGCCCCTTCAAACACGAAGGGAGAAACATATATTAGATATTGCCTTTTACTTATCCCAAAATAAAAATAATATTGACGTGAGAAAACTGCCAACTAGAAGTCACACAAATGGAAAGAGAAATATGACTGTTTTAACTTCTAAGTTGTCGAAAATTAATAACTCTATTACACATAAATCTAGAATAAGTTGGAACAAGCTAAAACCTGAGGCGCACAAAATTGAGAATATTTACTCATTTAGGAAGTATACACAACAGCTTCTAGCGCCTTTTTGATCTCAATACAGTTACAGCATTTTATTACTATATTAGCATTACTCTTACAATGTGTAAAATATTTCTGCTTACACTGAAAATGCGACTGTTTATACTTCTACTTACCATTAATGTCAGGATTAGCGTACTCCAATCAAGTATGCCTTCTCTCTCATACCAACTTATCAATCTATCGTGATGTATTATTATTGCTTTTACATAGAGTATTACTGCTCCTGCCTAATTAATTAATTATTTGCGTTCTAACTTGTTGCCGCTGCCCAACTTGAAAAATATAATTAACTGTGTCGCCTTCAACGCATAGTCCGCAATCGAGGTAACTTATATTAGTACCCCATACTGGACGTGGTTGAAGAGCTGTGCGTTTTACTGTACCATACCTCTTTATACTGATATGTATCAATGATTCTGATTATTATTAGCTAGTACCCACATCTACTGTTTTCATATGTAAATTCATGTGTAAATTCATCTCATTCAACGTTGACATACTTGTTATTATTAAGTTGTTATGAAACCCTAAAAGGGATTTTCACATTACTGTTGTAAACAAACATTCAAGAAAGAGACGTCGGCAGTCATCGGAAGAACTGGCATGTCTCGGTGTCAGAATTGACCGACCTATTGTAATCAAGACCATGCAATAAAGAATTTCTGAATTTGAATTTGAATTTGAACTTGTAAACATTAAATTCTCTCCATCTCTCTCCCCATAGATTCAGGGAGCCATCTGCATGGCGGCTATATTCCAGGTGTTGGTAGGACTGACTGGTATAATAGGTTTTCTGCTGAGGTTCATTGGTCCACTCACTGTCTCTCCTGTTGTGGTCCTCATTGGTCTCAGTCTCTACAAGAAATCTGCAAGCGTTGCAGATAACCATTGGGGTATTGCTATATTGTGAGTATACTGAAAGCAGTTACCCCACCCTATTCCTCTTGCTTCCAGACACATTCCTTAAGGAAATTGTTTCCTGAAAATGAACTGAAAAAGAGTCATTCAGGAACTTTAAAATCTTTTTCAGAACTATTGTTTTAATAGCAATCTTCTCGCTGTACTTGAGAAATGTGAGGATACCAGTACCAATGTATTCACGACAAGGTGGATGGTCAAAGGTCCCCGTCCAGTTCTTTGCACTACTCCCAGTAAGTAGAATATTGTTGCGCCTTTCATAAAGTCAATAACACAAAGTACCATATGTTCAGATAGAGAGTAATTTAATAATTGAAATCAAGTAATATTCAATGAATATGCATCAACAAATGATTTCTGTCATGTATAACATGGCATTTACCCAAACATTTAATATCAAGACTCACACTTCTCTGTCACTGGTCTTTCTATGTGAATCAAAGGCGACAATAGTTGATGGTTATGAATTGATTCCTGTTTCTATACAACCAATAACAACAGTGCAAATTCAATTGGGATTTGATTGTGTTGCCACATTCTCTGGGAACTGTTGTTTCTGTATGGATATGTGTTGCAACAAATAAGTGGGCAACAATAAAATGTGTCGGTGCCGTTTTTCTCTCTAGTGGAGTTGCCCCAAAAAAGTGTCTGCGTGACCATGTGTACCCGTGTGAAACATGGCTGGGGCAAACTTTAGTATAATAAAATTATTGTATTGCTCCTACTTACTGCACCTCTCAATAGAAATGCACATGTATATGATAAATAGACAACATTGACTCTTGACGGTCGGCACCCCCGCTTCTTCCTTGGAAGAAGTCAGAATGACTCTATTTACAATTTCGCACGGTGCACAGACTACTAGTGTCCAACGATATATACTCTTATACCATGTGGTTACTTCTCTGCCTGCATTCAATAATTTCCCCGCTGAGAATGTCTATTGATGCATGGAATACTTAGTTTAGGCCTATACCTACAACCTAGCGTACTTACATTGTCGATTCAGGCACTCACACTTCCACAATCCATTTTCGTTTCAACCTCCACACTCAACCCACACAGCTACATCCACGCCATTGACCATTCCGATCCCTTGTTCCATTCCGTACGAGCCGGAAGTCACTTCAACGTAATCAACGTAACCGGCAAATGGGATTCGAAATGGATAGCGCTGTTTATTTACTGAATAAACAGCGCCGAGGTAGTATAGGGGTGGGGGTGGGGTAGGGTGCGTGGACGGGACCTCGTCGGCAACTGTTTTTCTTTATTTATACAAGCAACTAGCCTAAAAGTCAGATCCCAACACAACCCAATCCAGCGGTATGCTTTCTGGTTCTATAATGCTGCAATCTAAGCTATTAACTGTTACAACAAAACGTTTTACCAGATTTACACATTTTTTCATATACAAGATGCAAGTTATCCGTATTTTACTACTGTTTCTTCAATATATTTAGGTAAAATTAGTCAAGGACATTGATCAATGAAGTCACTGCAGTAAAGGATTCCGGCATGCCACCGATATATAAGTGTGGATTCTATGGAGCCCTGCTGCCAACAGAATTAGGAGAAATCCTCCATAATTATGTTCAACAGACTTCCAGGAAATCTGAAGTGCTATTGTAAAGGCATGAGAATGAAGCAAGAAGCCTTGGCATTGTTCCCTGTTTCCCTGTGTTTCATTTATTGTGATTGCAGCAATACATCTATCGCCAATGCATTAACTGCTGCTAGAGAGCCAGGGTTCACCAGGTGCAGCATGCAGTGATAACACCTCCCACTTTATCATCATCATTATTATAGAGTGTTATTTCTGACTTGCAGGTATTTCTGAGCGTAGTGATAGTTTGGGGTTTGTGTGGAATACTGACAGTAACAGATGTAGTACCCAATAATAGCACCTCCCCACACTATGGTATACGTACTGATACCAGGAACGATGTACTGGACCAGGCCCAGTGGTTCAGGTTCCCCTATCCAGGTGGGTGACTTTCAGAGAGCTAAGGGGTGCTTTAATAAACATACACATAGACGTTTCTCTCCTCATCTTCTTTTCCATTAGTGACATATTATTACATGTAAAATCCTCAAAACATGCTGTATATCAATATGGTCCTTACGTAAAAAATAAGGGTGTACCAGTGATTATTCTAAAGGTAAATAAGGATTATTGGTAGATGTTCGTTATGGACATATATACCCTTAATTTTATATGATCTGCTTCTAATTGATGTTGTAATTTACGTGTATTACATATCAAGGTAACGGTTTTGTAAACATAGACATAAGCTGAAAATATCATACATGTATGAGAGTTTACAATAAAAATTATAAACAAACAAACAAATCAGGTTTAGTGCATCAGTACACAAGCTGCATAAACATACTAATGATAATAACATGGAATGGATGACCTAACTGTGTATATTACAGGACAGTGGGGACTGCCCACATTGTCTGCTGCGGCAGTACTTGGGATGGTAGCAGCCGTCATTGCCAGTATCTTAGAGTCTGTAGGGGACTATTATGCTTGTGCCCAGCTTGCAGGAGCTCCTCCTCCACCTCCACATGCCATCAATAGAGGTAAGACCATGTGTAGTGTATTATATCAACCCTTTTTATATACTACTATCCATACTTACCTCCGCGCAGTATGCCCGCGCACATGCGACCTTATGAGTATACGCTGATTATGCGCACTATGAACCTCCACTATGTGGGGTTAATTTTCATCAACCACTTCTTTTAATATTTCCTTTATATCTTCATTTCTGTAAACATCATAAAGAATACGGACACCATTTTTGTATTCTTACCTTATGAATCATATACTCTTCTTGTTAAAATAAATCCAGAGTTGACACAATTTGAACTTGTTTCTTATTTGTATCTAATTCTCCTCCTCGAACTCACCCCGGATCATTACACATGTATACACGTCTGTACTTTATGATTACAATGCGATTGTAATCAAAGCACGCTTTGCTCTTGGTATAAATAAAATATAGAGCTCTTAACCTGGAAGAGCAACTTCTGTTAGCCTTCTACATGTGATTTCAATATAATCAATGGAGGAATAAAGGAGGTCAAACCCTAGCTATATGAAGGTAGGCAGTGATAAACTGCCGAGTGCTGATCATCAACACAATTGAAAGAAAACGTTGTTGCTTGAAAATAATTCTGTAATCCCAAATCTATTAAACAGTTGAAAATTATTAAATTTCTGATTGGTAGCTGAAAACATACCCAAACTAGTTTCAAAGCATGAGCATGATAATAAAAGAGTACTTCTCAAGAGCAGCTGCAAATCAAAATTAAGCAAGGAATCTTAGTTGATTTTGGGTAATAGACAAGTTTTAAAGCTTACTATGTGTTATACATATTTTCCCACTCCAGGTGTGATGTTTGAAGGTGTTGGATGCGTGATCGCAGGCGTGTGTGGTACAGGGAATGGTGTGACTTCACATAGTGAAAACATAGGAGCTTTAGGTCTAACAAAGGTGAGAAGTGTATTCATAAATATTTGTTTTCTCTGGGTTTTCTATTTAACAAATTTTATTGACAAATTTCACATTCGTGATACACGGTCCCTCTTCCTCATTCTTGGTCCATTTGGGACAAGATGACAGCGACGGCTGCTGTGCTCTCTGTCTGATGGTCTGCTTGGCCAGGCAGATCCTCCTCCTACCAGCTGACTTCTCCTCAAAATCAACTACAACTACCAAATCATAACTTTATAATCAAATGTTATTAATTCTTATCAGTAAAACAGACGTAGGATTTACTAGAACTATCTTTCCTGAAAAGCTTTTAATTTAACTTTTACCTCATATTCTAGTTAGTACTACTCACTGTTAGGTAGTTATTATATATTATTCAACTAAGCATACCCTTAAAGAAACAGCTAAACATAGACAGGTAGAAAATAGCCCTTGGATATCAAATTAAATAGCCATGAAATGTATATCGGAGTATTTTATTGTAAATCAGTTTTGGCAATAACCAACCACCAGGAACCCACTGGAAGACTTGGAACCTAGGTTTCAAAACTGGGCCTTCCTATCATCAGATCTATGCAAATAAAAAATGTCTTGAGTTGAATTGCCGCTGTGGGAAATGTGTGTGGCTATAGTGCATAGATACATATTCCATACTGTGCCAATAGGCCAACTTTCTTTTAATGTTTAAAAGACTTACCAAATTGCTCATAAACGTGCAGGTTAAATAGACACATAGTCAAATAGATAGCTTAAAACATAATAACTATATCAAATACCTGTTTAATCAAACCTAGTCACTGGATAAATCTGACAATTCAAACAGGTTGGCAGTCGGAGAATGGTTCAAGTGGCAGCTGTGTTAATGATTTTGTTTGGCGTTATCGCCAAGGTGGGAGCCTTCTTTGTCACCATTCCTGAGGCAATTCTTGGTGGTCTCTTCATCATCATGTTTGGTAAAGTATTAAAGTATTGATGAAATTAAAAACAATTTCCTTCTACATTGGTACAACAACGTCATAAATTAATTTCCTACAGAGAGCAGCAGATTAAACTGTCACTATCACTGACGTCGAATCAGGAGTAGCATGGTGACAATGTATAATTACAACTTGGGGAGAAAGAATTGAATTGATATTGTTATCACAAACAAATGACTAGATATATAAAGAAGGGTGAAATAGTCTAAAAAGATTAGGCAACCTTATTATCAAGAGAACAGGGAATCATTTGAAACTTATTTAATTATTTCGGCGAGAAAGACAAATTGTGTATTATAAATGCCTCTATCATAGTCCTGATTCCTGTGACAAAACCTATCGGTTTCTGAAATTATGTAAACTGAGATTAGCTGGAGGTAGTATCTTGCTTTAATCAAAGATGGTCAAATAAATATGGTTTCATCATAGTATAATCAAAGTTAATCTTTTGTTTAGGTATGGTCACGGCCGTGGGTGTGTCAAACCTGCAGTATGTCGACCTGAACTCATCTAGGAATTTGTTTATCTTTGGTTTCGCCACTTTCTTTGGGTTCTCACTACCGGCATGGCTCAGCGGTAAACCTGGAATGATTTCTACTGGTGAGATTTGTCCTTCATAATCAATAACAACTGTTACTAGTGTTAGACTTAGCAGCTAGGTAGGTCGAACATCGCTTGTATATATGGTTCATAAGGACCTAAACTGGCTCTTCATCAGGTTCAACTCTTGGACTCTATAGATCTCTATACTCAGCAGCACTTAGAAATATCTGTTATGTTTTGTTTTTTTTGTTTTTTTTTGTTTTAGAAATATCTGTTATTAATACTCATGGATCATCAACGAGGATCAACCTGCTCCTAGTCAGTATAAGGCGATATCCCTTACCTCTATGTTTTTAACTAGTTGTACCCTTTGTTTTTATATCATGAAAAAAACAATGATCATTGAATTAAATCTCACTAACATCTTATTGAGACAGGCAACAGTACAGCAGACCAGGTATTCACTGTGCTGCTAGGGACGCCTATGTTTGTGGGCGGTGTAATTGGCTTCTTCTTGGATAACACTGTACCAGGTAATGTATTCATATGGAGTGTAATGAATTGAGGTTGATAGTGGGAAAGTGGGGGAAGGGGGAGGGATTTAGACAATTAGACAAGGCATGCATTTGACTTGGCATATGGGATCAAATCACTAACCAGGGATCTTGTCCATACGTCCAAAGAGAAACTAAGACGGATATAACTTATTTTTCATTATAACAACCCCTCCACACGCCCTGACCCCCCAAAGCAATTGAGAATAAGTAGAACCACGGTTCTGTGAGTTAATAATATTTGCAAAAGGCCCTACATTGATGCAAAATTGAAATAAATAGGCAATCATACAGACGGCATTTATTTACAGTTCTTGCATCAAAACATAAACAAAGTAATAGATTAGCCAGGAAGAGTGGTCCTGGATGTTAATTGAGCTGATTAGACAGATTTGGAGAGATAGTATTGGCCATGACCATATAATTGCATAATATCGGTCAGTGAGCATTGAAGCTTCTATACACGCTGACCACTATCACTAAAACCACATCAGTCGTGTAAAGCGCCTAATAAAAACATAAAAGAATATTTTTTTTTAAAAAGATTTTATTTATACTGGGCGTCGAAGGTCCCCTAACGGGGTTTTTCACCTGCCCCAGTCTTTCTTAAGACGACTGAGCAGGGAAAATAGATAGTAGACAAAAAACAGTAGTTATAGCAACAAATATACAAGGTTCACTTTGCCACTCAGATCTTCAGCGATGGAGTGTTAGTGGTCTTTTTTAATCTAAGGTAGGATTTTTAGACTTTATGGTGTTTATATTAGTATTTATGCATAGATTGGTTATTGGGAAATTTTATCAAGAAGGGTGGATACACTTTGCCACTCGGATCGGCAACGATGGAGTGTTAGTGTTCCTGTGCTTTCAGTGTAGTTGATTTAATAGTTATTTACAGTTATTGTTTCTGTTATGGCTTTGCCACTCAGATCAGTGTGATGGAGTGTTAACCATAGGAAATATTGAGTCATCGATAGGTGAAGAAGGGAAGAAGGGAACACCAAGAGATATCATTTTTAAGATAAGAAAACTTACACGTCTTAGATGCTGTGGTAATTCAGCTAACTTGTTAGGTTCAGATTCAGTTTCAAATTTAAGCAGTAATGTTTGAAAGCACGGACGTCAGAGTAAGCGTGTGTTCAACTCAAACAGTGTTGGGGTTATATATAGGGTGGGTGGAGGGTCAGTGGAGCAGATTGATTTTCGTTAAAGCTGGATATATAGTGTGTTTAACCATATCTTTTGGTTTGTTTTAAAGGCTTCTATAGTGCCGATGTTCCTTTGCCTGGCAGTTAACTCATTCCAAGCAGTAGCTGTTTTGATAGTGACAGAGTTTTGGGCTTGGTTTGATTTAAATCTGGGTATTTTAAGTCGAGGGGCGTCAAAGTTTCTGGTGTTTCTGTTTGGTGTGTCTCTGTATAGGGGGTTTCTGATTCTCTTGTAAGCTAAAATTCTGAGGTGTACTGTCCTTCTATTTTTAAGGAGTGGTATTCTCGCTGATGCATGGACTGTGTCAGTTGGGGTGTCATATGGAAGTTGAAGTGAAATTTTGAGGGCCCTATTTTGTAATCTCTGAAGCTTATCTAATAGGGGCTGGTTTGTGTTATGAATAATGACATCTCCGTAGTCAAAGTAAGGAAGAATTTTAGCCTTGTATATTTGTAAGGCAGCTTGGGCATTTATGAATTTTCTTATCTGTTGTAATTGATATATCTTGTGGGAGATGGTCTTTATCTGGTGGGTTAGTTGGGGTTTCTGGTTCAGTCTGTCATCTATTAGGTAGCCTAGGTATTTGTATTGTGATACAGTTTTCAAGTCATTTTGTAAGTAGGTAATCTTTTTTGTACTAGCTGCTTTTCTATTATTTCTGGATTTTGTTATGAACATGGTGTTTGACTTGTCAGTGTTAACCACAAAGAGGTTTTCATTACACCAATTATGAAGCTTGTCTACAGATTTTTGCATTTTTGAGAAGATTAAGTCAATGTTTTTACCTTGAATGTACAGAACCGTGTCGTCGGCATATAGAGAAAGTTTGCAATTTTGAATATTGTGTACTAAGTCATTGATAAAGATTATGAACATTTGAGGGCCTAGAATTGATCCTTGGGGGACTCCTGTGTTGACTGTTATATGTGGGGATGTTCTATTATTGACTAATGCACTTTGTTTTCGGTTTTCTAAGTAGTTTCTACACCATTGTAGGAGGGTACCCTTAATACCTATATGGCTTAGCTTGTCAAGAAGTATGGTATGATTCACAAGGTCAAAAGCCTTGCGAAAATCGATGAATGTAACTAAAGTATCATTTCCTGAGTCTAGACTTAGTGTGATATCATCTGAAAATTCCACTATTGCCTCGGTGGTTGATTTGCCTGTACGGAAACCGTACTGTCTGTCATTTAATATATCATACATTTCGAGGTATTTTGCAATTCTATTGTGAATAATTCGTTCCATGATTTTGCTGGGGGTGGGAAGAAGGGATATAGGTCGGTAGTTATTTACCTTGCGCGGATCTCCACCTTTAAATAGTGGGATGATTTCAGCAGTTTTCCAGGATTCAGGTATGTAGGATGTAGAGAAGGATAGGTTTAGACAATGGGTAAATTCAGGTATGAGTGTGAGCAGCGCACATTTCAAGACCTTATTCGGCATATTTTTAATAGAAGAGGATTTATTGATATCGATTTTTTTAACTAATTTTTCTACTTCTTGGGCATTTGTTTGTACATTGTTGATCTGGCTAAGAAGGGGTGGTGTATGTGGTCTCCAGTTAGGGTTTTGGTTTTTGGTAAGATCCTTTGCAATGTTAACGAAGTAATTGTTGAGATAGTGGGGTAGCTCATTCGGTGGGATCACATTTTCGTCAGAATCCACTAGGCTAATAACTCCCGTTTTCCTCTTACAGGGGGTAATAATATTAATTGTTTCCCAGAATTTCTTCTGATCATGATCATGGTTGTTTAATTCTTTTATTATGAAGTCTCTTTTCGCATGCTTCATGTTAAGATTGGCTAGTTTTCTAAGTCTTTTAGCTTCCTCCCAGTCTGAGTTTTTTCTGGTTTTAATGGCTATGGCTCTTGCTCTGTTTTTGTCATTAAGTTGATCAAGCAGATGTGGAGTTAGCCATGGGTCATTACTAATTTGTACTCTAATGTTTTTTGTTGGACAGATGCTGTCTAAAGTTTGGGTAATTCTATCTATTATGATTTTCCAGGCTTGTTCGGGGCATGCTATATCGAAGAAGGGTGGCCATATATATCTTGCTCTAAGGAGTTGTTGAAAGTGTAATTCGTTAAATCTCCTGAGAGATCTGCCTAGTTTAATTGTTTTTTCTACTCGTAGTTTTTCTTTCTTTCTAATTACATATATGAGCTCGTGATCACTAAGGTTAAGATTGATGACTCCACTTTTTGAGATTATATTGCAGTTAGAGTAGAAATGGTCTATGAGTGTACCTTCGAGAGTATTGATCTGGTTAATATGATATCTCGTCGGCTCACATATGATTTGTTTCATATTGAAGCTAGATTCTATAGATTTCAGATCCTTTACTATTGGGTTGGCGTGAATTTTGTAATTTATGTTGAAGTCTCCCATTAGGAATATTTCAGTTTTTTGTGTGGTGAGTATTTGAGGTAGAGTGTCATTCAAGTAGTTTATGAGTTCGCTGGAGTTTCCAGACGGGGGTCTATAGAGGCAGCCTATTACAATAGGTTTTGTGTATGGGATGATTAGTTTAAGCCAGATGCACTCAATGTTGCTGTTACTGCAATTTAGGTTAGTGAGAGGAGCATAAGTAATGTGAGATTTGATATAAAATGCAACTCCACCACCTCTTTTGGGGGTGGGAAGATTTGTATTGTTCCAATTACGGTCTAGTCGTATCAAGTTATAATCCGATGTGGTGTAATTGTCATCTAGTAGGTTTGCATGCAACCAAGTCTCAGTGATGCCAATTATGCTTGGTTTAAGTTTATTTACTTCTAGCTTAAAGGAGTCAAATTTACCTTTTAAGCTTTGAATGTTTAAATGTGCAAAAGAGAGACCTTTGCTGAACGACATATGTGTTTTGAGATACATGGGTTGTATAGAGTGTTGTGATTGACCCTATGTGCAGTTTACTGCTAGGGCCTGGGTTGTTGATAAACAGGCGGGCGGCTGGCCTGCTTATCTAATCCTAGACTTAATGGGGTGTGATCAGAGGTGAAAGGATCGTAGGTGATGGCTCCCGACCATCTTTTAGATAAGATTTGAGTTATTAATTACAGGATCTTGATTTGTTATAGTATATAGATATGGGTATCAAGTATTGGTAGAGAGAGTTAGAGATTCGGTTGGAGAGGAAAGCTCTAGTGCCACGTTCACTGCGTGTTTAGAAGCTTTTATACTCTGAGGAGTGTGCGGTAGGTGGTAAAAGGGGCGTGGTTAAGAAATGTTTGAGTTGTACTATTGGGAGTTTATCGTTGTCAGGTTTTAGTGAATAAGGAGAGTGTGCGGTGGGAGGCAAAAAGGGGAGGGGCTTAAGAATGTTTGACTCATACTATTGAGCATTCAGACATAGGAGTATTGTAGATTTTATGTGGAATGGGCGGGGCTTAACACTGTTTGAGTTGAACTATTGCCGGTATAACGTTGAAGTGAAATCGCTGTATTAGGTATCTTAGAACATATCATGCAAGGAATAATATATCACAGGTTAATGTGTAACAGTAGGTAGGATTTATTAGATTCGTTCAGTTATTTTGCTGACTTGCCACAAACTAGTGTGTTGCCAGCAATTAATACATACATGTATTTAATCGCATGGTTTATTCATGATAAGTAGAGTTCTCATTAGTTCTGATAACATACATGGCTGAAAGCAAGGTTCGAAGGTGTATATATACAAATTACAAGGGGTGATCAATGATTCTTATGTACATTTAAAGAAGAGATAGAAAAGATAAAGATTAATGGAGGCATTGCCACAGACTGAGTGTGTTTGCCATTGCTTGAGAGGGGTGATTATTGATTCTTATGTACATTTAAAGAAGAGATAGAAAAGATAAAGATTAATGGAGGCATTGCCACAGACTGAGTGTGTTTGCCATTGCGAGTTGCAGTTTGCCACGCTTAATGCATGTTATTGATGTAGTTGTTGAGGTTTATTCGCATAAAGTGTGAATATTTCGGTAAAAGGTAGTCATAGTGATATCAATGAACTTGGAGGTTGCAATGTCATTGTAGTGAAGACCATCACTAGTTTTGGAAATGTAGCAATGGGAGGTGTAACCACGTCGCTTTTTATGCACTATTCCCTCGCTTGGGGTTGTTGAGATGCGAAGTTTTGAGAGTTGGTTGGTGGTGGATTTGAAGGAAGATCACATCCAGGGGGTGATTGGTTTTATTGGTGGGAATTTACCTGAGCCATCTGTACATTCGATTGCATATTGTTCGTATTCATGCCCATTTGTGCATTGTTATATTCCCGTGGAAGCAGCACGTATTGTTGGCATGGGTCCATAGGTATACCGCTATGTCCCTGCGATCGATTTGACATCGTCATACTGTCTATATCCTTTTGGCTGAATAGATTCTTCGATTTGAAGTCTATGCTGGATCTAAGATTCCGTGTGGGATGAGCACTCATTCCTAAAGGAATACACCGAGTTTTGTGAGAATTGGCACTCTTTTAAGATTGATATCCGTAAAACGATCGGGAGCTCGATCCTACCGCGTCCTAGTGGGTTGCCGCCATCTTGAACTTTTTCCATATGATGATAGTAATACTACTAAAACATTGTTCAAGGTACACGTGAAGAGCGAGGACTAACAAAGTGGATTCCTCCTGACAACAAAGAGAACCAGGAGATAAAGGACAGGGTTTATGGCTTCCCCTTTGGTATGTCATACCTGAAGAAGTCATCGTGGGCCAAGTATGTACCCATCTGTCCACCCTTCCAACCCTCATGTGGTGGGGCTTCTGAACCTGAAGGGCATCAGGAGGACCTGGAGGACCAGGTTTTAATGACAAAGACGCAGGAGATCAAGTGGGACATCAACAATGTCTCTTCTGATGTTGGAAAGAGTGACTTCATGAGTTACGATGATCGATCTGATCCAAATGTGCATGTATCTAGGTTTTAGTGGGTCCATTGAATGATGTCTATTCTGAAATATGGAATGTTCGGAAGAGCTGTGACAGTCAACGACAATATTCCTTTACCATTCTTTTCTTTATCTTTATGCACTTAATATGTATGACAACGATTGTATATATGTGAAATGGAAATAAAATCTTATAATAATAGTCACCCCAGGTGGGATAGATTGGGTGCCCTAGGCATGAATTCAACCCTTGAGCCTTTTCCAATCCATGTCACGTGCTCTACCATCTGAGCCCACCCTATCCATCCACACTTGTCACTGTCCATTCAGACCAAGGGAATACCGAAGCAAATAAGTCATGTGAATACATTAAAAGGGATTACGGGTCAAGGTTAAAGAAGACTATTCTCCTTCGATCAAGTTTCAGAATAGTGAATGATATTGCTTTATCAAATATTATTTTAAAAAAATGACCTACCTTATCTAGAGTACTGAGAGAGTATGGTTAGAACAAAAGAAACAAAAGAATACTAAAAGAAATAAAGCATCTATCAGAGAGCAATATACCGACCTAGATACGAAAAAGAGCGGAGAATGTTTCAAGTGGCAGCTGTTGTCAACTTGCTCAAATCTGGTACCAGAACTAAGAAATATAGATGTTGAAACATTAAAAAGAAGCATGAACAATATTTTAACAAATCAACAAATAGCCCTATAATGAAAAAATACGTTAACCTGGTCTAATCCCCCCACCCCTCGACCAATAAATGAATTATTCACACAACAATCAGCCCGACATCATTCTTTTAATTATTATTTCTATTGTATATATTGCTTATATATGTTAATACACGTGTAGGCGATGTGAAGGACGTCGCTGCAATGAAAACGTATATATATTTTCTGTAATATTTTGACCTAGAAACTAACTAGGTTGCAAAAATCATTAATTCAAATTATATAGAAATTAATTATGAAGTTTCTTGGTAAAACGTGTTTCTCTCTGACTGATTTGTTGCTTTCATTATTTGATATACCTTTATGAAAGAGGTTGAACAATCATTATGACAATCATATGAAATACTGTTTAATGCGGTAGAGGGTAGTGTAGTACCTTAGACAAAGGAAGATTTGGTTATACTACTTACAACTCGGTATAGAGTGCACTAATGTCTTACAATATATTACCTTCCGTGCATGCGCGCGTGCACCATCAAGATGTACACATGACTGTACTGTTTAAATACTTTCCATGAGATACATATTCTACTTGTTGAACTAAGAATACATAATGTATAGAATGTCATATTTTAACTTCTTTACATTTTTGTACATGATCTTTTATACATGATGATACATGAACGACACCCAATGATGTGCTTTTGTGATAATATGAGATCACTCTCTAACGTCTGAATAAATCAGAATAATAACAGGCTTTGATAGTTATAATTTCGCTCTTATTGCCCCTCCTCAACCCATATTACATATATAATTCTATATAGAGCAAAACCATCCAACGTCAAAATTGAAAAACGAATAATGTCAATGTCTTATCGTTATTGTAATTCTAATTAAGGCACTCATAGCTAAAACTGATTTTGTCTTCAGATATGTATTCCAATTTTGTTTTTCAAATAAAGGCAATTGGGAAATAAAAGATTCAAACTACAAATATTGTCTATACAAAGTTCTGATTTAAAATTTGTATGCTAAAGGAGGTCTTCAAATCATAATGAAAATATATAAGTGTATGTAGAGCGGGGACACTTCATTAACGGATTACTTCTCCAGGCCCGGATTCTTCCACTATATGTAAGTGTCTGTAGAGCGGGGACACTTCATTAACGGATTACTTCTATTAGTCTAGGGAGTTAGTCTTATTACTAGGAACTCGTCAGGTATATATAAATATGGATATATTCAAATGGAGTGATGTCTCGAATGGGAATTAGGCTTGGCTTGTGACTATAGTAGATAAGGAGTAAGGCGTGGAGTACGGAATGGCTTCTTTTATTAATCTTCAAACAGCACAGTATTCAAATATAAGCAAGTTATACAGAACAAGGTCAGTCTTCGAGGTGGCAGGACGTCCAGTCAGTCAGCAGAGATCATTAGTGTACATCAGTGGATAGTAGAGCTGACTATACAGAGACTGGGGACCCTTATATACTCTAAGCATTGCAACAGACTTGGGATACATTTCATCATCCTTTCTAGGCTTCCTGCAATGCACAGTGGCCATTTCATCAACAGCTCATGCTACTGAGTGGGTACTGCCCATTGCATCAGCCTCCAAGTTAATGGCAGAGCAGCTCGCATGCAATGGCACACGGGGAATTTCATCATCCCGGCCCTTGCATCAGCTTGCTCTCCCCAGGGGTCAGACCCCCCTCCCTACCACCGATCGACCGATCGACCATAATACAAATAAATAAACAGGTAACACCAATTAAATAAACAAATCTGACAATAAAATACCTTTAAAAATAAAAGGGACATCGATAAATATACATGTTGTTTTAATCAAATTTTAATTTAACTTATATTGTAACTTCACTTTAACATCATTCCCTTTGCTTAATATGGTGCAATGTGTTTTGGATCGTGTTAATATAATCCATAACAATGTTCTGGCTTTTGATGAACAATTGAAAGGTCAAATTTAAAACGTGCCCCCCCCCCCCACATACACTTCAAATTAGCTTCCTATGCCTCTGTTGACAGTGGATATACATGAGTTATGAACATGTCCGTAATCTTTTGTTTATAATAGAAAATAGCTAAAATATTAGGACTGTCATGATGTTGACACTGCGCTGGTGATGGTTCTTTATTTCTGATGTATTTATATTGCATCGATGTGTGATTATTGATTTTCTTATGGGAAGCCGTTGGTATATTTATTCCGGAATTGTGGATATCTGAATTGTTTTTATGGATATCCACAAAAACAATTCAGATATCAACAACAATTAATTTTGGATATCCACAATTCGATTCTGGATATCCAAAATTCAATTCTGGATATATTTAATTTTACCCAATTTTACATATCCAAAATTACATTCCACATATCCACAATTCAATTCTTGATATCCAAAATTCAATTCTGGATATCCAAAATTCGAATTCTTGATATCCAAAATTCAATTCTGGATATCGCAAATTCGAATTTCACATATCCACAATTCAATTCTAGATATCCATAATTCGAGTTTCACATATCCACAATTCTCTGTCACATATCCACAATTTATTTATTAGCAAACATTTGATTTTCGGTTGTGAAATGTTTATATCTAAAGTTAACTTCTGATATTTGCCAAAACAATTCATATATCCAAAATTCGCATTCTGGATATGCAGAATTTCATTTGTGTACATTCTATCACCTTATTTTCGAATTATGGACATACATTTGACATAGATTAATACCAGTTGAATTAAGTATATAATTCAATATCTGAATGTGAATTATGGATATACTTTTTTCGAATTCGAATTTGGGATAACCAGAATTGGGAGAGGGGAATATATATATCTAGAATTGATTTATGGATATCAGGAATTGAATTGTTGATATCTGAAATTCAAATTGTTGATATCCATATTTGATTTATGGATATCCAGAATTGATTTATTTATGGATATCAAGAATTGATTTATGGATATCAAGAATTGAATTGTTGATATCTGAAATTCGAATTTTGGATATCCAGAATTGATTTATGGATATCCAGAATTGATTTATGGATATCCAGAATTGATTCATGGATATCAAGAATTAAATTCTAGATATCTGAAATTCGAATTTTGGATATCCAAAATTGAATTCCAGATATCCACAATTCAATTTTGGATATCAAGAATTCAATTTCAGATATCAAGAATTGATTTATGGATATCAAGAATTCAATTTCAGATATCAAGAATTCAATTTTCCATTCTGGTATTAAGCATTCAATTTTAGATAGCCATGAATTAATTATTGGTATAAAAAAAATAATAACAAACTTGAACTTTGGATATTTTAAGCATAGAATTAATTCCTCCACACACAATTTTAGGTATAGAAAGTTTTAAAATTCAATTTCAGATATCCAAAATTCGAATTTCAGATATCCAAAATTCAATTTCAGATATCCAAAATTCAATTTCAGATATCCAAAATTCGAATTTCAGATATCAACAATTCAATTCTTAATATCTGAAATTCGAATTTTGGATATCTGAAATTGAATTTTGGATATCTGATATTGTATTGTTGAAATCTAAAAATCAATTTTGGATATCTTTAAAAGATGTTTATTATGGATATGTCATTTTTAATTTTGGATATGTCACGGGCAATTACGGATATCTATAATTCAATTTTGGATATCTAAAATAGAATTGTGGATATCTAAAATTAATTTCTGATATCCACAATTCAGGAATAAATATACCAACGGCTTCCCATATTTTCTTACATGATTGATTGTTGTTGTAGTTGAAACTTTTATTTATCGTTGTGATACTGTCGGTGGGTCTAAACTCCCTACATAGGGAGGGTTTCAAGCCCTTCCGAATTTTTTTGTAAAGAATATTTGTTAAAATTCGTCAGCAGTTACTGGGAATATTGTATGTGATACATAGTTAAGTGTAGTAGCGGAATAAAAATATTAAATACAACATACATAACCTTCTTATAATTATATAGGCATGTGTTAACAGCTAGCTCAAATAGTTTCTGATTTCTGATTACCGACATCAATTTCTAATTGCCATCGTGCATATATATGCATGGCATCAAATTCATACAAGGAAAGCAAAACTTAACGCATACATCACAACTTTCAATTTATTTTTATCATTATTAAAGCAATAGAACAGTATAACAGAACACAGTATAGGAGCGCTTACTAATTGAGAACGCAGTGATCTGCTATTTTAATGTTACACTCTTATGAAAATTAAATTAATGCACTATGTCACAAGATTACACACATTTTTCGATCTGGCCTGGCCATGTAAATTCAGTTAAATTAAGCTGATAATTGATAAAAAAAAACATTGTATATTTGGGGGTATTTAAGCGAGTGGTTGGAGAGGGCAGGGAGTGCAAAGATTGAAATATAAAAGGAGATATAAAAGGAGAGACATCCAGGGGTGGGTATGGAGTGAGACATCAATAGAAGGAGAGTGAGGATGGAGAGAAGGAGTGGTGGAGTTAATTAGAATTGACTCTCCCAGTTGTATTGAAACTCCGGCTCCAACTCCTATTTTAATTTGCATCTCATATTTCATCACGACACCATAGCAGACATTAAGTGAGGCCCAGATGCTTAGGGACGTTGTGACGCTGCCTTTCCATTGACGCAAATTTATGCCGCCTATAAAATTTAATATGAAACGCCACCCAGATTTCCACAGATTGTCCATCATACAGTTACACTATTCAAGTTATAAACCCAATATATACAGGCCTTTGAGATGAAGCTATAGCCATTTGTATGCTAAAATCTCATGGATAAATATTAATTACTTCATGTGAACTGTCAGGGAGTTTGTCTAATCCTACGCATTACGCTAGGCACCCAGCGAGGATACCCCTTTAAGTAGCGACAAGCATAATGGGTGCAGTGCAATAGCAGTGCTGTGCGCCTTTTAGTCAGACCCGATATTTTATAAGAATTACGAGATTTTTCAAGAATTTATTGATTGGCCAAAACTAGCAGACAGATATATGAGATGCACAAACATCTTTAACCAGTACCTTGCTTGAACTGCAGGGTCACAATAACATATGTGATGATCGAAAGTAGAATCTGAAAAAGAAAACAGTGTCTTTGAAGCAACTTCCTAGTTAAAATCTGCAATGAAAAAATAATAAAAAAAGTATCTGCAGAATGTTGTCGCTAAACCATGAAATCTTACACTATGATAGTGTAATGGCCCACTTGAGCAGTGGACTAATAGTGAGATACTAAGAAAGCCCTTACCGAACATAGAGAAGTCTTGTTTATAATGAAGATGTTTCCTATTGTTAAACCAATCTTTGAATTATTTGGCCTCATGGATAGTCTATTCATCTGAAGAATGAAAAATACATCATAATATAAAGATTGTATATAATGATCGATAGCATTAATTTAATGAATGTTTATGTGTCCAAATCCAAAGACCAAATGATGCCATTTTAAAGAATCTATTAAAGCTGAACACTCAGCTAACTCGACCTCTCCTAATTCATGTCCTATTTAAACAACGGGACAGAATTTATCACTACAGTAGTGATCTGGGGATCATCGCAGAGTAGTTTAAGATATGTTACGATCATATAAAGTATCTTTAAAAGCCTCTAGGGAATCATGGAATGCCTCCGGGATACATCCGGGATGAAGTGTAGTTCCTCCGGCCGCCGTTGGTGTCTTCAGATCCAGAGCAGCTGATTTTCCAGAAATATTATAATTATTTAATTATCGCTGAATATCATCTAAATGATTTCTCTCCTTATATCAACCATCTTTAATATTCAACATTATCCTATTTATTGTATTGTCTGAATATATTACATGTTCATGATTATTTCAATGTTACCATGTTTTACATTTCAAATACCTTGATGTATTGTGTACTGATTGTATAAGCTCGCTATCAGGCCTTTGTATGTTCAGGTTGGGAACACCTCTCAACCTCAGCAAGGAGTTCAGGAATAAAAACTGGAATTGCAGATGTACTTTCTCTATATTCTCATTTAACTCGGAGCGATGTTAAAACATGTTAAAAACATTCACGAGGTGATGCCACAGACATGTGCAAGTCAAACTTTGCTCAATAATCTATGAATGACCTATCCAAGCTATTGCTATTTTAAATGCATGGATCGTTACACTTCCTCAAACAGGATTCTACACTATAGGCTTCTGGGTATTATATAACATAAGTTCCTACATACCTGGCAGTACTGCTTCTGTGTCAGGTTGTCAGGTAGTGGTAGATTATCGATACAGAAAAACATTTTATCAACCTGTATGAGTAAGAGTATAGATGTTGTTAATTGGCAGATTGTTAATGGATCAAATTTAAGCTACATTTTTTCCTTTGGTCTCAATGAAACCATTGAAATTAAATTTGTTTCTTAAATTTGCTTTGGTTCCCATCAATGGAAATAGGAATAGAATCCAACCTCTCAAATAAAAGAAACAACACCTACAACAAGACCCATAATACACACATTATTATTTTCACAACAGCACTACTGACATATCTGTGATAAGTAAAAGAAATTCTCTTTTCTCATCATTGATAGAAAAAAGAAAGATACATACTGAAATACTTACCTCATAATTAACCTTCAGAGCATAAATCATGGGAACCCATATTGGCAACTCGTGCCCAATTTGGTAGGCATACAGCAGCCAGAACTTAGGTTCAGAAGCAGGAGGTATTATTATCAAGTACACCAATAAAGTAGTTCTTAGAACTAAGCTCAGCACATTCAGTAGGAAGTAACCCTCCAGCAGCCTGTTACTGCTCCTGATAATATCCTGCACCATATTACATTTCTCCGTTGTGTCCTCAACAAACTCTGCTGTGATCAACTTAGCCTCCCTTAAGCTTTTGTTCAACATGTGTAAATGCGATAAAACCATATATAGCAGAGTAGTAGATATTAGAGAATAGATGCAGAGATTACTGTCAATACTAACGTCTGACAAGAATGAGAAAATGACAAGTATCCCAGATAATGTCGGATCAATGTTTGTTATATTGTGCAAGTTTACTGCATAATCATTGTACTTAGGCACATAATAATATAGGGTGAAAAAAGGAAGTAAAATCATTAGGGTAACAAGTACACTCATCAGGACCACAAAGAAACCTTGATATAAAAATGATGCTTTTGTGGAGACATTTTTTGATATGTTTTGTAACTCTTTTATGAATTTGCACCAGTTCTTCTGATAAATAACGTTTCTAAATGTGTGCACGAATCGGTACATTGTAAATGAAAGTGGCAACATTGTCTGAGGCACCATGATAACTATATAATAGAATTCCCGAGAAGTTTCCCGAGTTCCCATATGAATGAATAGTCCATAGATGATTGTTAGAAGAAACACAACATCGAGGCACATCCTGAGTAGGCAGTAGACATGAAGTATAATGTATACTGCCTTATATTTCAGTTGCTCCTTGGTTGGGATGTAGAGAGCAAATATAGTAGCAATCACCAAAATAGACTTAAATATTCCTTTCTCCATCATTGTGCTGTTTGGTGTTAGTTTTTCCTCTTAAGCATTTGTATAAGAACACAGAAGGAGAAATAGGCTCACAAATGTGTCTTCTCTCACAGCTATTTAGGTATGAAATGTTCTGAAATATTAGACCATCGGAAAGAAATTATCAAATCAATAAGAGCAGATGTGACTTGGACCCTTAATTGCTTCTTGTGTACAGTGACACAAACATTAAAATGATAGATGTGTTTGAAGCACAGAGGATGACTGCAAGATGTGAGTTGTATTGATGTTCACCTGTACACTAATAGAATTTTGGACTTGTTTTTCCTCTTAAGCATTTGTATAAGAACACAGAAGGAGAAATAGGCTCACAACTGTGTCTTCTCTCACAGCTATTTAGGTATGAAATGTTCTGAAATATTAGACCATCGGAAAGAAATTATCAAATCAATAAGAGCAAATGTGACTTGGACCCTTAATTGCTTCTTGTGTACAGTGACACAAACATTAAAATGATAGATGTGTTTGAAGCACAGAGGATGACTGCAAGATGTGATGTGCAAGTGAGTTGTATTGATGTTCACCTGTACACTAATAGAATTTTGGACTTGTAGTGTGCTGCATGAATGCAGGTTTGGACTGCAACCGAGGCAGAATGCATTCAAACAACATACTGTGTATAAACTGACTTGTAAACAATATGGCTCGATGTTTACATGGTGCCATTAGCAAAATTTCAGCTTTCAAATTCATTGTTTGTTGACAAAACATGTCTCGGTGGAAGTTATGACAGAATGGCTAATAATACGAATTCAGGAGCATACTTTATATCAAATGAAAGCTTGGCCGATTTTCTGTCTGAAGATGTGTGCTGTTTGGTGGTTTGGTGGTACATCAGAGTTATAACAGCAGGAATGAAACACTAAACAAGCGCTTTTAAAGTCCCTAAATGATAGCCTAATAGCAGCAAAATGACATTTATATAACAGACGATGCGGTGTCTTTTAAACAAGGATAACTAGGGTTTATCCCACCTAATATGCGGTTTAGTAGTTATTGCCATCACATTATATTAATCCTTATTATAAAGCTCATATTTTCCACAACCTATCGAGACTGGCCTCTGAGCATGCTCCATTTGTTATTATATTTCGGATTGAGAATGCATTGTAGAATGAAACCGCAACGACGGCAGAGGGAAAAAACGTCAGTTGAGTAAAGCCTTGACTCCATTGGCGTGTTTACCTCTGTGGTAGTCACTGATCCATTCCGCAGTGCATCGTACAGTAAGAGTGTAAATGTATTTATTTTCTAAAGGCCCATTCACATTACAACGGCCATTCACATTACAACGGCAGCCGCACCGCAAAAAACAAAATGTTAAACTATTACAAGCGGCAAGTATCGGCTGGCTGTTCGTGGTAATGGGAATGGACTTTAATGTTTTAAAAAAACACTTATAACTTGGCTTAGTCTAGTTCGAGTTACAATTTAGTGCATAATTTGGTATAGCTTATTATTGCCGCCTATTTATTAGTTTCAAGTGCCTTCTCTTATAATATGCTGTTTACGCAATGGAAAATAAAATTTTCGAATTTCATAGTAGGTGTCCCACAAAAATCGGAATCATGGGAAAGATAAATGGTGTTCTTATGCGACTCAAACTTTACTTTGAGCCGATTATGGTGAGCTGTGGGATTTTTGCCACCCCGGGATCGAAGATAAGTCTAAGATGATAATCCAATTCTTGCCACATTGGACTTACTTTGCAGATTAATGTGGCTGGGTACCTTTTATTAAAGGAAGCAAAATAAAGCCAGAGTAAACAATATGGCTCGATGTTTACATGGTGCCATTAGCAAAATTTCAGCTTTCAAATTCATTGTTTGTTGACAAAACATGTCTCAGTGGAAGTTATGACAGAATGGCTAATAATACGAATTCAGGAGCATACTTTATATCAAATGAAAGCTTGGCCGATTTTCTGTCTGAAGATGTGTGCTGTTTGGTGGTTTATTACATACGTATGTGATTTCAGGGGTGCTATTTGAAAAGTCAAATAGCACCTATGTGCTATTTGAGCCGAATATCCACAAGATTGATGGAAAGCAAGGTAAAATACTATCAAAATCGAGTTCTCTAGATGATTTCGTATGTAATAAATACCTAATAGCACTCTGTTTGGTTTGTAATCGATCTCGACGTTGGATCAAATCGCACTCCACCCCTTTGGGGTGAACTCATCAGGATGAATAATTTTTTTAAAAAGCTAGTGACCCCCGTTTTTTTTGCTTGTAAGGGTAAAACAATATGTTAGCTATGTACATAGAAATTTTTAGGAAAAAGTTATATTCCATTTTTTTATACTGAAAAAAAAAGAAAAATATTGTCCTTTTCCCATATAATGAACGGTCATAAATTCCAGGCCTCCCTGAAATGAAAACTTACCTGGTGACATATTGTTTTTATTGGCTTTTTGGATTCACTTAACCATGTTCTTTCACGAGGCAAAGTTTAAACAAAATGTTATATTCCAGTTTTTTTCTGTTGAACAGTGGTTTATCTTTTTAAATCCTATAGATGTGTAATACTTTACATTTATCATCATTTCTCTTTTCACTTTTTTCCTAACATTTTGCGGATGAACTTAACAGTAACATCTCAAAAAAATATAATTATTGTATATGACACTTTATTTCACCCTTAATATAAATATCGTTTTGTACACATTATAGATCAGCGCAGATCACCTTGAAAACCACTTAAATTTAAGCGAAGTGTCCGTCTGCATTTTCCATTTTCTGTGAATTATGAAAATAACTTTTCTTTTTAAGTAATGGCCACAAAAGGATCTGAATATCTAGTGGGAGGCTTTCTAGTGGGAGGGGCCCAGGGGGCGTTTCATAAGTTAACGCAGCGCGCGTTATAGGATCTAACGACAGTCGTTACCAAATAAAGAACGACATATTTTAACATAGCGCGCGGTAAGGGCCAAAACTGACGTCAACTAACATTGCGTTACTTTAACGAACGCGCGCTAAATTTATCGCTATCTAACCCATAGTTATGCTACCATAACGAACGCGCGCTGCGTTAACTTATGAAACGCCCCTGAGAATAATCCTGAATTAGCAGAGATCGAATGAGTGAATAGAATCGTACTGGGAGTCACCCTCCTCAGCCACAGAGACGAAGGGATAATATATTATATATATAGAATAAACAGTGAAGAAATAGTTGACAAAATCAAACAAATCATGATCCAATGGAATAATCGTTTTTTGACCATTCACTCTATAGGTCCAAACCCTTAGATCAAATAAGAATGGTATGTCAGCCTAGTTCGCTTATCGGTTTGCTTGCCTTGGAACCGGCGTTTTAATGAGAATAATTATAATGACATTTTCCGGTCTTAATGGAATTATAATGGCACTTTGCTGTTTGAGACGAGGGGCTTTCCCTTCGTTTGAAGGGACTCTCTTAACTTTGGGCCTAGACTGCATTAATGGTAGAGTATACTTGTGTGCAACACGTTCCTGCTCCCCTTGTTTCAAAATGATATGGCATGTATCCCATTCAGGAAAGCCTTATTCAAGGAGTTTAATTAAATAGTTTCCCCTTTCATATGGAAAGTTATTAAGGCAGAAATAATGGCTGGTTTGATGCTCTCGCAGCCTTCACGGGAAGGAAAATAGAGAACATATTTCTCTCCAAATTTAAACCGGGAATAAGTTATCATTTAGGCAAACTTATTTATTTCAAGGCTAACAAACCCCATGTTGTCAAATTGGTCAGCTGCGCTGTCCCAACTTCAAGATAAGTTATGCACATATCCCAATGCCCATTGCACTTGCCATTCCGAAGTGTCCCCTGCCCGGATGGTCGCTGGGCCGCCCTGTCCCATTGTGAATCCACAGAACCCCTTATAGCCATAATTCAGGCGCTGATCCCAACTACTTAGATAGATCATCTATGTGATGGTAATATTGGTTGCGGGTAAACTATCGGTAGTAGTATGTGAGAAAGGGGTATGATAATGGCTACAAAAAGGATGTGCATATGTTTGCCTGGTCTGGGGTTATCTAACACTATTCGGTTCAGCTCTGGACCTATATATCGAGTCATTCTGATCGGTTGTGATGCAACTTTAGTTCTCAACTACAGATCCCTGGAGAAAAGAGAGACGAGATGCATAGTGTTCAATGTCCCGCAGTTTATTTTTTGTTTTTTGCGACGTCGTTTTATTTCCATCAATATACAAAAAGCAACATTTATTTTACATCTAGATCAACAAGAGTACCATCATTCAGCTACCGTGCGTTTATTATAGATACAACTTTGAACTCGAGGGTTGGGTATATTACCTAAAAAGAAGGACCTCTGAACCTGGCTTTCCAACCATATTCTTCACCCTCCTGCACTTTACAGGCACTGTTATATCTCTCTTTGTCCGCTAATAAACATTATTTGCACAAGTATTTCTATGATTTTAATTGCTCAATACATTCCTCCATGTCTGTTACCAGACGATTCCACATGTTTTTCTCTTCTTTCTTACCTTCTACATTGTAGATACCACATTTCCTCTAGTTCTTAGCTCGTACATTACCGTCAGCATGTCCAACTTCCAACCCTAGCTCTTGTATCCACTCTACTAGCGAGGCCCATAACCGTTTGGTTTTTTACACATTCCATAAAAAAGTGGCCTAAGTCATCCTCTTTATTACAAAAGTCACATTTTGGGCTATCTTTGATGCCTCTCTCTGCCAACCATTTATTACAAGTTATCGTACCATGGAGGATTCTGTATTGGAGTACCTGTAATATGGTCTCAGACGTAGATTTATATGGAAGTACAAATATTTTTTCCATGGTGTTTCCCCATATTGTTGTTCCGTTGAATTTAATATATTACGCCATTTTCTAATTTTTTTCCAGTCTGGTTTTCTTTTCTGAATCATGCACTGATACACCACCTTGGAGGGACATTCAATCAAGTTTAGTTTTTTTTATCACCAATGTACATATCAATGGAATCATTGCATGGCGGAGCTTCCTCATTCCTTACCTTTTCCAACCACTCTTTCGGAATGGCATTTTCTAGATTTTTTTTTAGCTGAGCAAACGATGGTATTAAATCAAAACCTTCTTGGATTTCTTTGGCTGATATTAACATTCTGTTTTCGTTAACTATGTCGCCGATTACATTAATCCCTGCATCAATCCACTGTTGCCTGTAATAGCAGGCGTCCCATGTCTTAAACAATTTCTCATAAAAGGTATTCAAATGATATAGCTTGGTTTAAATCTCGATAATATAATTTCGTTCCTTGATCTTTTGTGGAATGTTTCCAATACGTCAAACCAGTTTCTCTTACCACTGAACATGGTCTTCTGGGTCTATTTGATCCTATTTGTCTCGTAGATTTCACCCAGGAGCCTGAGCCCCATACCACCATCTTCTATTCTTTGAGACAGGAAGTCCGCACTTGTTTTGCGCGAACCGCTTTTCCATACAAAATTGAGAATGATGTCATTGACTGTTCTTACCATTTTTAAATTTAAATACACACACGATAACACATGCTGGAATACAGGTAACAAAAATGTGTTGCACACCACAATTCTACCTTTGAGAGTAAGAAAGCGATTGTTCCATTCGCCTAGTGTTTTTTTTGTCTTTTCTATTAGGTCGTCAGTATTAATTTTGGCTAGCATCTCTTCGTTTCTTGGGTATAAATGTGTCACCCCTAAAACTTTCATTTTATTTTGCCAATTAATGGCCATTAGCTCTCTATTTGTTAGTGTTATTCCTCCGATTAAGAAGCCGTGCAATTTAGACGGATTAAGCCTAAGGCCAGAGGCCAGAGAAAATCTGTCAATAAGCCTTATCTTCATAAAATTCATCAGCGCTACATAATATGTTGATATCACCCACAAATTGCACAATTTTGTTTTGCTTCCTTATTCTCTAAGGCAATGCCTCTAGTCCAGCAGTTTACTTTATTAACAAAGTACCAGAAAGGGCCATTTATATAGGGCTCTCCCATAAATCTTACATGTGGTTGGCATCACACTAGGTGTTAGGCCACTTCATTGCCGCAAGAGGGACCCACTCCTACCTCACCTCTCACAGGGCTCCTACCCATCACCCCCACTATTATAACCACCGCTCACCTGAGCGCAACCCTCACTCTATAGATTACAAACCCCACAATATCGTATCCTACATCGCACTATTACTTGCAATGAGCATTTTGAAAAATATGAATATCAAACTCTCTTACACATCCTCTTTTTGCAACAAGAGAGATGATATATGTCATTTTATAATTGAATGCAATAATAATAAGGTACTGTGGTTAGAGTTAATAAGTCTCATTGAATTGGTAGGATATCTGAATGAAAATAGCAAAGGAGAACAAATCCTACTGAGAGTAGGAAATCAAATCGATATACGAATCAAAGACATAATGTTTGGTGTACATCAAAGTAATGATAATACAAAAATTATAAACTGGGTTATATTTCAAACAAAAGTGTAAATACAAAGACAACATTTATTACACGAAGGTAGAATTGAATTTGGTGTATTATTGTATGACCTAAGAAAAAGTATACAAACGGCAATATGCGTATATGGGATAAAATAAATATAAGTAAAGAAGCAAGACAAAAATGGAGAAGAATACACGCCGACATCAGCGACCATATAGTTACTAACGCTAGAAAATGAACTCCGACGCGGGAAGCTCAATTCCGGGGTCTTTTTGTATTTCTATTGTATAAACCCCTTGGCCCTCTGGTCAGGAACATTGAAACCTATTTGGCACGATTGTATGTTATGACTTACATATAAAATCCGTTCTCAGTTGTTTACCTTTCACCAATCTCTACTATAACATGTTTAAAGAAACCTCACTCTACAATCCACCTTCATAGCACCCACCCACCCACATCCTATCATTATTTTTTCTTTTTATTCTCAACCTTTCACGTTGTAGAGTTATATTATTTCATAATTCACCAAATTTATATTCAGCATTTTACCTTCATTCAATTTTACAATAAAAAAAACTTTTGACCACACTTTGTATATTTTATCAAAAATCTTGTCTCTCGCATGCAGTAATGACAGATAGTCCTGGGTCTGGGAGCCAATCTGGCCTGGCCCATAGAAATAGCCTAACAAATTCCCAAAATTTCATGGTTCAGAACTAGTCCGGTAACTTACAGCTGTTGTTGATTAATCATTCTATTGTATAAAACATTCATCAACATATCAGGTTTTCATAAGAACATAATACCTGGTCCTGAACTGGACCCAATCTTCAACACTAGATCTGGATCTGCTCAGGCAAGCCCAAAGTCACATAACGCGTTATTCAGTGGAAAAGGTCATCTCTAAACTGTATATTTCCATCAGATGTATATTGGTTCAGGCAGTTATGACCCCCGAGTGCAGGCCCTTTACACTTCGTCCAAGGTCTGGGCTTGTATGGTACTGTATAACTCAAACCGTAGTTACTATTATGCTGAGCATGTTTGTATATATCAGGCTTGTATTTAAACCACATTCGTAAGCCTGGATTTGCAGTGGATCTCAACCAAACTCCATCAAAATTGACCTTTGTTGGCTGGAGTCCTAGCAAAGGATAAAGTACATTGCGATCTTTCCAGCCAGTATCTCTCAGCTCTAAATTACCATACCATTCAACTCTCCAGCTTGTGCCTTTCTTGTAGAGGGAAAATGATTTAAACTTTCCACTTGTATCTTCTAAACGATAACTTGCTTTTGCAAATATCTTTGTGAGGTTCTTTGCCTTTTTATAGCTGGTCATATTAGGTTCATAGTTGTAGAATAGGATGTCAGCATCTAGTTCCCAAGGAATAATCGTCTCATGCTTAATGGCACCTAATAGTGTGCCAGCATACATGGAACTTGTAATCCCATTCTCCTCTGACAATTTGAAGAGAAATTTCACCATTTCCGCAAGGTCTCTTAAACAGCATGGGTGTAGAGATCTACCACCACCAGTTCCACCACAAGAGTATTTATTTTTACCACATGGTATCTGTATCGTCTTTGTATCAAACCTTATAGAATCTAAAGTCCATTTCTTAGATAAAGCTACCCATGAATCAAATGAATAGTAAGATGTTGGTCTGTCCCTCATGTGATACATAGAAAAGGGGCACACTGCGGCAGACTTTCCTTTCAACTTTAGCCGCAAAAATAGATCTCTGAACATAGACTCCTCTGGTAAAGAGTTGTCGACATTCATGTGCTTAAATAGTTGGATTTCTATCAAAAATGGGCCATCTATATATTGACATGTAGGGCAGCTTTGGGAAGATTTGTAATAGCCAGGAGTGTAGATCAAAGTGTAGTTTCGCAATGTACTCTGATGGCAGCCCATGTGCCAATGACCATTAGCATACCTATGTGCTCCGCCTAGGACAGCTACACCCAAAGATGCTAGACGCTCTAAGGACCTATTCAGCTGCATCTCCCCGTCAACATAGATGGTGTCCCTGACTATAAGCACCAAAGGGGTTTTAGCCATTGATACAAGGCTATTCCATTTAGACGCAGGGGTGGACGACTTTGGTATTTTTACAGTCTGGATGGATCCCGATATACTTAGGTTAGACCTCTTATTGTCAGTAGAATCAGAGATAGCGATTATTGTAGGTGTGGCTGGATACAGTTTTGATAGCTGTTGTATGCTGTTTTTTAAGCGTTCTGCTGTGTTATTCTTAGTGAAATCTATGAGGATTGTTACATCAGTGAGGGTATAGATTTTTGCAGCCCGAGCTTTGATATCGTGTGTCCTATATCTTTCGTTGTTTGTAGACTCTGGATTGTACTTCAATAACACTGGGTCAATTAGTTTCAACAACTTCAGAGACTTTTCATTTGTCAGGCCAGATTTAGCTATGGTTTTTGAAGCCAGTGCCAGATGAACTTCTTTTAAAACATTTATAGCTTCACTTCCAATGTCTGAGTTGCAGTATCTTTCACAGTCTTTTATGTTACATTCATTCCCTTGGGACTTGGCAGGACTTGCTGGCAGCAAGTTCTTCTGTGGTATTAACACCAGACAAATGAAGCAGACAGTAATAACTGCTACTATAATGGCTGTTCCTTGGAAAGACTTTGTCAGTGCCATACTCTAACTTCTATTCCCATGTGTGTAAATACTATCAACCATTCCTGGAAGTAAAAAGAAGAAAATCTGCAGTTAGTCCAATTACAGATTAGAAAATGATACAGGTACATTGATCAAATTTAGAATGTATGCTTTACTTTTGGATGTTAGATTGATAGAAAGTGTTTTTTTTATCTTTTGCAGAACCCAACCTATTCTTAAGATAAAGCAACCAGTATTCTGTGGAAAGAGGTTTGTATTTGGTTTGAAAAAACTATACATACAAAGTAGATAGTACAAAGTAGAGAAAGACTAAGATAGTACATACAAATATATTTTTCTTTTTTAAAGTACATTTGATTTGAGTTCAGTTTCAATACATTGATAATGTCATGAAGCTCAAATTACAAAAAAGCTAGCATACTAAAGTAGATTAAATAATTTACGATTTTTCCATTAGGTTAATTTTTTTTCCACGAACATAGCTAAGTCTAAAATAAAGGAATACAAGTTGAATCTCATGGTATTACTCAGTTATGAACTACATAATTGACAATCCAAGGGTTAATTATTAGCATGTGACTATTGTCAGCTTTTTAATAAATGTTTTCTGCATATTTTAAACTAATTTTAACTAATAATAGCTCAATTTTTACAATTGGTAATAAGGTTTTTTTTTAGGAAATTTAATGAGAAAGGGCATTAATTAATTATCACAGGGATAGAAGAAAAATATTGAAACCAATGGAAAGATCTTATTAATCACTACAAAATTTAATGTCAATCAAAACTTATCTTTATAAGTGTTGTTGAGTAATGCCCCAAAACATGAAAATAATAGCAAAAATGGCGACCCTCTTGGATTTTGGTCCTGAATGAGTGGGAATTGCCTCCAATATCATTCACTCACACATTATTAACTACCTGTATATCAGTTCCTATG
Organism: Sthenelais limicola; assembly: GCA_942159475.1. Lineage (NCBI taxonomy): Eukaryota > Metazoa > Annelida > Polychaeta > Phyllodocida > Sigalionidae > Sthenelais > Sthenelais limicola. The sequence continues at coordinate 44,112,263 of OW804100.1, forward strand.
CTTTAACAAAAGATGACTAAAACCTGGGCTAACAGAAACAATAATCACTATGTACCATGTCCATAAGATATCCTGTTCACAGCGATCCCATGTCGGGCCTTAACATATTCCGTTAGACTTAACATCAAAATTATTAGAGTTAATAATTTTAAAATTCGAATCATGCCAAAAGTACGTGCATTCAAGATCATCTTTATTAGATTATGTAATGTAAAGATATGAATCAGATCTTAAGCTTTCTCTGACTGGCTTTTATTGAGGGAATTTAACAATGACCATCGTGCACGGGGGAGGTATAAAAGTATATGGAATAATCTAGAACAATGACAATATAAGATAATGTGAGCAAGGTGAGAATAATGATAATATCTAACTTATTAACCTGTATTAATACACATTAATATGGGGAGATATGCAAATATGGTATGATATGATGACGTAATAACAACTGAATTGCTTCAACCTCAGCCGTCAACTACGACTTGCACTACAACTTGATTAAACTGCCATTCTGTGTCATGGGGATAGATGTCTACTAGCCAAATCAGCCTGAACATTATCTACTCCCGCAATGTGTGAAGCGGATCGCCAGTTATTGTTTGATTCTTTTTTGATTCAGTTTCTGTATAACAATATCAATGCTTTTTTTCGAATATGTAATACCTATAAAAAAAAATCTGCCCAGAACCAAATTTCCCGTGCAATCAGGTCACAGCTGTTTGACCTTGTTCTCCCGAACTTATTGATGTATGTCACAGTTGTTACATTGTCACTTCTCACCAAAATGTGTGTGTCGATAACATCTCGTAGAAGAGAAAATAGACCAAGCTTGACTGCTATATGGCGGCGCCAGAAGCTCGCTTCAATCCACTCTAATATGGGGACAATAATGATAACCAAAGTAGCTGGATTTTAACTAATATTTCCTATCATAAAAATATATGAATCTTTCAAAAAATTCAAATTATTTATTTTTCTATCCAGGCTTACTGATAAAAGCAGTGCAATCATCGCGATACTTTTTATTTCTCTAACTTTGTGTGAGAATTAATCAATTTCTGTAGAGTTTTTCTCCTGTTAGACTGGAAATCCGGTTGGGAACCCCATAATTTGTAGCTAAAATGTGAGCAGCCCGCTTCAGCCCCCGCTACTTCCCGCTACCTCCCGCTATAGCGGGAGGTAGCCGCCGTAGTAGCCGCCGCTTCAAATCAAACATGTTTTTTTTTAAAGATTTTATTTCAGCTGGGCGGTACATTTTCCCAGTGTAACTAGGATCTTCGAATGGGCCCAGCTTGTGAACATAAATCAAAGTAGAGAGCTAGCGCAAATGTAGTACAAAATTCGCTTGTAAGGTTATGAGTTGCTATGTTTGATAGAATCGGGAGCACTCTACGCTTCAAAAATGCTCCAAAAGAAGCGGGAATTAACGTTAATTACTCTCCCGCTACTGCTCCCGCTTCTTTGATTAAGAAGCGGTAGCAGAAGTGAGAGAAGTCGACGGGCAGTGAAACCCAGCTTTAAGAGACATAATTATGTATTGAGTTATTTTGAGGAATAATAGGAAAGGCAGCCCCATATTCATGATCATCCTCCTGAAATTAAATACTTTGCTCATCTGAGCTTGAACCAGATCCATTTTCAAGTAGTAGATAATTTTCTTCATGCACTCTCAGATTCTCCACATTTAATTCCAATGTTTGGTAAGTTCATTTGTGGACATATTCAATCTATTCTGTGACAACAGAACAAATTCAACAATTTCTTATTAAACTAATAATAAGAATATATTATCTGTTTTACTCCCCAAATATCACGGCACTAAAATGTAGTGACCCTTGGAATCGTATATAGAGGAGAAGTAATGACAACCAGAACTAGTCTAGATTTGATTTACTCTGTTTAATATAAATGACAGCAGACGATGTAGTATACAGGCTCACATGACCCAAAGTGTGTGGAATTGACATTACAGGCAGTATAAAGATAATAATAACATAATGCAGTCTGATTAACAAATACGCCACCTTGTTGACGACAAATAGAAACAACATCCGCGCAGATAAATGCGCGTAAAATGCGAGCGCAAAGTGCGCGTCCATTTGTACATGTATAGCATATAGCATATAGAACAGTTGTAAGTAGTATATTGAAAGTTGACATAACGTATGGCATTACACATAGGCCTATAGTCCTGTTAGCTTACAATCTCACATTTTGAAATCCCTCGAAGCAGTGACCTCCAATTATTCTGTCCATATACCCAGAATATTTCTGATGAAAATTAAAGAGTTCCCCATCATGTTTATATTACAATTATTACGATTATATAGCCCCAATCAAGTTCAAAATGTTAGGAGCCAGTTTTAAACATTTGTGACCAGTCCACTGGCCACTACTTGTGCGTTCAAAAGTAGTGAACGACTAGGAACTATAAACTATAGCAAGATTAACAACCTCCCTAATATAAACATTATTATCATTAACAATACCAACCACATTATTGATTGGCAATCAAATTCCATGCAGTGTTCCCAAAAGACGTCGGTCAGTCGGCAAAAGCCAAATTTGTTCGACCGCAACGCCATCCACTGATTATGTATACATATACATACATAATAATATTATACATACATATACATATACAATTATACATATACATATATGTATGGCACGTTTTATAGAACGAGAGTAGGCCTATTGCTGAAAATATTCAGGGTATTTTTTTTATATAAAACATGTGGCTAAAGATTTGTATTTCAGATTAAAAGTGAATTTGCACACTGTAATAGACATACACAGTGGCTCATGCAAATCCCCTATTCCTGGTAACTGACGTCCCTCACCCCCTCCCACCATAGAACACCTATAGTATAGTTAACGATGTGCATTAATTGAATTTCAGGTGGTGTTAATTGCAGGGGGTGGGGGAGGTATATCTGTGGAGTCAATTCCAATATTTTTGTAGGGGCTATCATATAATATATTTTCGATAGAAAATTAAATTAAAATTAAGTAACATGTTCATCAATGATTGGATGCCACACTTGCCAATGCTATACAATGGCTTGTGTCTAGGACAAATGGCCTGCGTGTGGCTGGTGTATGCAGGCCACATTGGCTACTGTCTCTAAAATGTTTTAGTGAACACTGAAATTCAACAACAATAAAATTCAAACCACTCCATGAGAAGTTGGTGACAACATTGTATGACTGGCAAACAATTACATTGCTGGCCCGCGTCTCATAATCTGCGCAGCGCTCGGTAAAAAACGGAACGCGGCGATGGTCTGGTAACGTTATTCCCGTTTCATAAAGCCTGCGTTAACCATGTGTTAATCAAGGTGTCATTCGTTAAGCTAACAACATATTTTATCGCCCGCTAATTTTAGCCAGCGAGCGTTAGAAGAATTGTATAGATGCGCCACCTATAAATAGCTGCGTAACCAAATTAGTGAAGCATATTTCTCCACACACCTAGGCTACATCCAATACAAGAGCCTTCGAATCAAGTCATGCCGACGTCTGCCTTCTTCACGCAGGTGAATTTGACCACGTCAGCGCCACCCACCTAATAGGGGAATTTTCATAGCCACCAGGAACTAAAGAAATTGTTCCATGTATAGGGTGAAATATGCACCTCATTCCTCGAAAGTAAATTGCCATTTGGCATGATAGCACTATGTAAAATCATGCTGCTTTTACATCAGTTATTTATTTTACCATTAATCAACCAAGATTTTAGTAACACTTTAGTTTGGCAATAAATGCCTGCAAATGCCCAGATAATTCTAAATTATTCACACTTGAAATGGGGATAATACCATACTGTTTTGGTGAGTGCTTGGTTACAATTTTAACAAGAAATTTTGACTATGACCAAGGAAACAACGGTTCCCCCGAATCCCTTAATATAATCCCTTATTATAGGCAAAGTGGCTAAACAAAAAAGAGACACCCCCCCCCCCCCCACACACACACACTTCGATCCCTTCTTCTCTCCCACTCCACGCAGGAAAAGACGTTGTCAAGGACTCGGTTACGTTACTATAGCTAGCATAAATATTATATTAAGAAGACGTCACTACGCACATTCTTGTGTCGTCGCCGGTATCGGGCATTCGGCTAGAATCCCCTCCAATCTTCTTTGTTAGACAAAAAAAATAGATGAAAATAAATATCTAGGCTAATGGAAGGAAGGCTGTTCTGTCTAAATTTATTTTGATGAATTGTATGTTTAAATAGTGTTTCTCACTCCATATCTACCGATCCTGTCAGTTGATAAAATTTCACCCGATATCAGTAGGCCTAAAGTAGCCTACAGTCAATCCCGTGTTGTCAAGTAGCACAGGCTAGCACAGGCCACAGCTGAGAACTATTGTTTTTTTTACTACCCCCCCCCCACCACCACCACCACCCCCTTCATGGAATCCTGGATCCGCCCCTGCATATCATCCTCATTTAAATTCAAATGAGATATATTTTTTTTTTATTACTATTACGGCCAATCATTTACAGAATATAACAAAAATACGCTCGTCAACAATGTTGATATCCTATTGCGTTGCCTTCTACATATTTACATTCATATTACTACACATTCTAATGTTGCTGCAAAATTATATATTCCAAAATTATACACTATGAGAATTTATTCTCTCTATCATTTTTTACTTATACCACTTTTACTTATACCACTTTCGCTAATTATCACAATCATTTAGGTTCTTCTCACATCACAAAGTATTACTATTCCGTTATGTACCTTATTTCATCGCCAGCCCTTATAAGGACTTTTTTGTCGCATAGGGAACAGATAAAAATATTTAAAAAACAATTCATTTTACATGAGAGCAATTACAATCAGTTGCGGCTACATTCCTTATTCACTTTGACACAATTATATTCTTACATGGTCATCAATATCTTCAAATTTGGATTGATACAGTATCTTTATATCTCGTGTGAAGCTGTTCTTATACTTATCTCTTACCGGTCTCTCCAAATCATTCCAGGTCACTAATTCCTGATAAAAGCAAGAACGCCTGCTCCTTTCGCTTTTTGGGATAAATAACTTGAAACGCAGTCCCTGGTTATTTCTTAGTATTACCTCAGTTGGTTCGGGCTGTTTGTATGAATCTCTTTTATTAAAAAGATTTTTGATCATGGCTATCTCAGTCCTATACCTAAGAGGTAGAATCTTGCCTTTCAATAATAGATCTTTTTTTGTGTATTCGTTACCAAAGCACAACCTCAGTGCTCTATAGCAACGTTTCTGCATCTTTATCAATAAAGTTCTATTCGTATGCATAAAAAGAGGGCTGGCATATTCCAGCATAGGGATTACATAAGTCTTACATAATGTCCAGGCGATATCATTAGACATGTAATATCTTCTCTTGGCTATGTCCGCCAATGACCACGCAGCTTTACTATACAATTTGCTGGCATGATGTGCCATTGACAGTCGTTCGTCGATATAAACACCAAGATATTTAAACACGAAACTTCGATCTAATACAGTGCCATCACAATCCAGAATTACATCTCTGTTTCTATATCTTCTTCCTAGAGTGAACAATTGATATTTTGTCTTTTTCTTGTTTAGCTCTAGACCATTCACCTTACACCATTCATTACATTTTCGTATGGCCGCCTGACCCTTATCCCTAATATCCTCAAAATTTTGTGCAGCTATAGTCACTACCGCATCATCGGCATACAATACCAACTTTCCTTGTGATACTTCCAATATCCTTGTGATACTGGCCTATTGGATATATCAATTAGGAATATATATCTTACAACTAGGCTTGGCAAACAGAGCCATGTTCACTACCTTGTGTTATGACACAGGACACCTTGCTATTGTAGAGATATTTATTTCCGACCCAACAAGTTACTAAATTGGCTGATAAATGTCTATTTTTCTTCCTGGTACTGAGATAAATTACTATACATTAATATTTGTAGCATTTTAGATGACACAATGCACGGATTATATTAATGATAAGTAAATGAAAAAATCCGCGCTATATTAACGCAACGATTTCTGCGTTGCGTTGATTAACCACAATAGTTGTTCATTAACGAGCGCTGCGTACGAATGTGTCGTTGCGTTGAATCATTATGAAACGGAATACTGTTGTTAAGTAGAATAGCGCGCGCTGGTCTGGATTATGAAACGCCCGCCATTGGCAACTACAGGGGCGCCGATCTGGCGTTGCCAGAAGCTCACGTCTACCATCTCTATTCGGAGTATGGTAGATTATCAAGAAATATTTCCAATTACAGAAGTATATTGATTTTTAACAAAATTCAAATTATGTATTCTTCTATCCAGACATACAGAAAAAGGCAGTGCAATCATCGTAACAATGTTTACTTCTCTAACTTTAACTGTTTCACAGTTATTCGTTTTTAACGTTTGAGACTTTTGAGAAAACCCTATGGTAATCAGATGGTGATGAGATTATAAGTAGAGCTATGCTGGACCTAATGATCCTAGCTGTACAGTGATAGTTAATATCAGTTTGATGTTTATAAACAATGCAGACTATCAGCTTAACACATCGACCCGATCAATAAATAGAAGGCTTTACCGGCGTTGTAGACTCAGTGGTGGAGTACATGTACGATGCATTCAATTAATATAGAGAAGTGTCCCGATACAATGCAATTAGACTGGTACCACATAGATATTAAAACATTTCTAGAGGCATTTTCCATTGAGGACGGGAGGCTGCATAAATGCAGTCCGCAATCTCTCCATTGAGGACGGGAGGCTGCATTTATGCAGTCTAGGCATTGCTGTTTTACATTGTTTGATATTGATAGAAGGGGCCATAACTTAACAAAAAATGAACAGACCTTTCTGAAATTTGAAATATCAGCAAACAAACACATTAGAAACACATTTAAAATATTTGTATAATTATGTTGTCATGGGGACAATAATGATGATGTCATAACTAACATACATAAATGCTGGATAGTGAATTTGGAGCAAAAAAAAACCGTCCTGAAGCCCCAATTAAAGGTGTGTAAACTGCCTCCCGTCCTTAATGTTTGGTATACGGTGGTTTTATACTAAATTGAGTCTGCTGAGTCCGAAAATGCTGGTAACTACCCTGAAGTATTGCCCCTTCCTACCACCATGCAGGGGGCGTTTTATGTCGAATTTTGAACATTTATTCTTATAACTACCACTTATTGTGTTAGGAGCGTTTTGTGAAAGCCTGTTGCTTCATCTCTAAACCTATAATTCAAAGTGTGGAGGCAAAACAAGCTGACATATTGTTCACTAATTTTGGGAAATTTTAGATATCAAGAATTCATTTCTAGATATCTGAAAATGATTTCTTGATATCTGAAAATGTTTTCTTGATATCTGAAAATGATTTTCAGATATCAAGAAATACTGAATAAATGACCCAATGGCTTTTCATAAAAGAAACATGTTCTCGATGTTTCACAAAGTTAGCGTCATAATTTTAGATGGTAATAGATGGTTTGGCACCAGTCTAAATTATTCAACTTGGGTCCGTCAGTGAAACTCCAATAATGGTATGGATATTTTATAAGGCAACGCATGAAACACTTCGTTGAACGACTATTGCGTTTTTTGATAACTATTGATATAATTAATTGACTTGAATAATACAAAAAAGTGAAAAGTCCATATATGACCATATGCATCCTTTAGGTAGCAAAGGGCCGCATTCATGCATGCGTCTATGGGAAGGGTGTATTCTATGGAAACCTGGACGCCACCTCAGCGTATATGAATAATAAATTATTGTATAAATATGACCGGAACATATTGTACAGACGAATCACTGGCGAACTATTGTACTATCGAATCACTGCACTCAAAGGTTATAGTACGTACTATAATCTTTGCTGCACTGCTGTTGTTTGCTGAGTCAACATAGACCTAGTTGTCTTTTGAAATGCATTAACTATACGGGACGAACGGCTCTCTATTCATTTCTACATTACTCCATATATCGATATCTCATTAGATTCGGAATTGAATTGATTCCACCTACCAGTTAGCCACGTTCAGGGCGTGTTACTGCAGGTATGATTTTTTAAATTATTATTCGGTTAAAGGCCAAACATTTAACAATACGACAATTCTAGTGTGAATACGCATCGTCCTCAGTGGACGTACTTCATATGATAGGTATACAATATGGAGGGATTAATCATTGAATATTCGAACTAATTTCAATTTATAAGCCCCCCAGGCTTACATTACAGTGCCCTGACAGGCAGGATTCATCTAAAGTCAGCATGTGGGAAACTAACTCATTTTCCGTGTAATACGAAAGAGCGGTTAAAAACAGAGCGAATGTATAAGATCAAACTTTTTTTCTATTGATTAAATGAGGCTGTCCTGAGAAGATTCATGCTTGTACGTATGGAAATGTAATAGACCTGAATAAAATATTTTCTAAATCTAAAATCAATTTAATTGGTTCCCTTATATTTTTCGTATATAAACTACGCATTTACACACTCCTCCAATGATAAGAATGTTGGACAGGTGATACAGGTTATACATTAGTACAGCTTGCTGCGTGAGGAAGTAAGTGAAGTTTAGCCTCACTTCATGAAAACATGATAAGTAATATTATCATGATTAATGTTAGGGTCAAGGGTTTTACCTATTGACTAGACGGTGTCAGGACAGCCATCCGTCGGACATCTACCCGCTGGACATTTGCAATATGTTTATTTTAGTAAAATGAGTCATAAGTCACAAAAAAAGGATTTTGAGATATCATCACATTTTAAATGATGAGGTCAAGCCGATTCTAATAATGCTAAATACTAGAACATCCAATAAGTGTTTCCATATTTTAAGTTTGATATTTTTATTTTTGAAAACAAAGTTTGCAATATCTCAGGTTGGACAATTACTGGTGTAGTAGCTGAATATACTCTATAGGATGAGCTTAGCAATGTATGGATATTGGATACACAGTCTTGAAATTTAGTACACGTATTCATACGACTCGGAGCATTACACAATCTAAAGATGAGAACATTCGTGTAAATTTGGTATTGTGAATAAAATACTTAGCAAAATATCAAATTTGCGACATGTGACTCATTTTCCTGAAACGCATCACAATGTTACTATCACTTTAGGCAGGGAGGTATAGCGACAGGTGTATGGACAACGATTGTTGGACATATTTTTCTTATGTATAACTTTGTATTTACTTTATAGAGGGAAAGTATATATGATATAGTTATGTAGACTCAAAATGTGTTAAAAGATCGATATATTAAGGGAACCTGGACGCCACCTCCGCCGTCGGCGGCCGCCAAAATATTATCGCCATAGACTTACTATAGGATTTAATTTTAGTCGGCCGCTAATTGCGGACGCCGCCAAAATGCGGCTGCCCAAAGTAGGCAAGCCGCCAACGGCGGTTTCAGACCCCACACTGGCGGGAGACTCCCGCTATTGGCGCCGTCGGCGCCAACAATGGCGCATAGGCCCCGCAGAGGACGGGCAGGTCCTGAGGAGAGCGGCCAATTTTTAAGGGCACACAATCTTAATAAATAGAAATATAGATCGAGGGTTGTACGAAGATAAAGTTTGTCAGTTCAAAGGTTCGTAAAATGGTGAACATTGTTAATCAGGACTTTGATTAGGCCTATATATGATAACGATTCTTCCCTTTCTTAGAAAACATTGATAAAAGCAGGGCTCCCTGCTTAAGGTCTAGAAATGGAAGAAAAATGGACCGAATTGCCCGAACTAAAACACGTCATTAAGAACAGCTTTGGCTTCCTCCACTCCAGAAAAAAAAAGGAATTCATACACACTGCGGCGTTAGTGGCACCACTATCTAGATTTTTGAATAACCATGTTTCTACTCGCTCCTGGTGATCTCTTGTCCAAACATGTAATAAAATAGGCTATGTCTCATTTTCCTCCTCGCAATAATGCACTCTGCAATATTCAACATTGTACACTTTCCTATATTCTGAGTCGGGATAAGTATTTATTTGTTGAGATTATTTTTAGCAAGCAGTCTAAAGTAAAAGTTGTGTATCTGTACCGATTTAGTCATTCTATATAAGCAAGGTTTCATCTTAGCGTCGGAACCAATTAAATCTTGTGTTGAACCAACAACTTAATTACAGTATTAAAATTTATATCTTTTCAGGTTCCTTTAGAACTGTAATATTGTTTGCCACAGATTCAGAAATTGCTTTCTTAAAACCAAGGTAATGTAGCCAGCCAAATGACGTTTTAAATCTAATGCACTATTTTGAAAAAACAACAATTGCATGGCGTCCACTGACAGCTACAATACTGCCAACACAAAGGGCCAGTCAGAGACTACACTTGTATCAAAAGCTCAGGATACAAATGGAATTTTGGTGATATTTCTTCAAATGCAAGTGAAAGAAAATCTTACCAGTACATGTATCGGTGCCACGACCAGCGTATTGTACCTGTCCCTAAGTTTTTACTCCTTTGTCAAGTTTGTGAGTCGTGCGGAAGGATGCTATACTGCGGCGCATCATTGAAGTCAATATGTACCGGTGTTATAGCACTGAAGTCAATCAACCTTATCACAAGTTCATAGACCTACAGCGCTCAATGATAGTTTGATAAGGAAGGTATGAGTAGGCCTATGGTTTAATTGTTTAATGGTTAGCCAATTGGCCAATACACTAGCCAATCCACAAGCCTTCCGCAATTTCAAGGCAGCGTCTAGAGAGACTCTCATAGACCCTATGCGGGCAAGGGTCGATGAAATAAACTACCTTATCACAAGTGTATGGAAGGCCGTTGAGACATTCATTCCATAGTTATTGATTCCACTAAAACTTTGATTGAATATACTTTAAAGTATATTATTCAGACGTGAGTTCGTCGCTCCTCCCCTCTCCGTGCTACCGTGCCTCTGAAGACTTTGTGACGCCATAGGACGTCCTTCTCCAGTGTCGAGTATCCAATACCTCATCAGAAAGTATTATGCCTATACTCCTTCCTCTGCTGGTGTAGCAAAGTTTAATTTGCACAACATGATTTCGCTCGGTCGAGCTCATCAGGCAACAAGAGTGATCAATACCCTGGTCGGGATATCGACCTGATATCTGTCGGGGAAGTTGTTATATCATTAAATCGCAATTATGAGGTAATAGTGAGGTTTGTCTGGTGTGGCCATTAAATCCTCCAGATGGTAGGCATCATGATCATGACCTTGATCTATTCCTTGCATTATATGAACTTAAGTCTTGGGAAACAATAAAATTTAATATCAAACATGTCATACCTGGACCGTCAGCAACCATCTGCTTTTTCCCATGGAAAATGTCAAAATGACTTCTATTCTCAATCGAAACCGTTGCAATGCCACTCAGTGTCCTTTGCTTTATACTCTTACACCACCGTCTATTCTCAACATTTCTACTGATGAAAAACTTTTTAGTTACCTAAAATAGTCCTTCTGGCCACTATACACTTTAGTTCAGGGTGATTTATCAAACTTTTCTCACCAGCAAAACAGTGTCTATAAATCCATCGGCTACTTTTCACTAGACGAACAGCCCCCTTACCGCTATTCCGCTAGGAATAGCTCCGCTATGTTTCTCAAATCACGTGACCGGGGCACTGACCGAAGGGAGAAACGACGTATATACAGAAACTGCCCATCATCGACCTGTTTTCATGCTTTATTTTTTTCCGGAACTTTCTAACCGATCCCAGATGCTAGATCGAGTCAAGGGGAGCAAGGTTCAAATGGAAAAATGTTTCATTCAATGAATAATTAAAAAGTTATCGCTAACCGCATATTCGAAGCGAGGGCTGTTTAAAATGGCCGCCATAACAAAATAGATGGAACTACGACTCTAAGCCAATCATATCATCCGATTCGGTCACGTGACCATGTGCGCAATGACGTCATATATAGCGGCAGGTCGGGGAAGCCCTCCGATCAGAAAAACAAACCTGACATAGCCTGTTGCAGGTAGAAAATCCGGGATTATCATTTATTCCATTAAAAAGGTAACGAAATATAGATTCTTCTGCTAAAATCTTATTGTCTGCTGCATGGTCGTTGGGTTGGTGGAACCCATACGACCTGAGCAGATAAACTCAAAGCAAAATGTCTGAACGAGAACGGGACTCGGTAGCCATGCCGTAACTGGCGTGACCAAGCAGCTAGAAATAGTTTAGTAATCGGGATTCCCGGGCGGTTTGGGAGGGCCGTTTTCATGACAATGCTCCATTTGTATATATAAAAACAATATTAGGCGTTCAGAAATATAACCAAACTATTAGAACAATCCAATTTAAGGCGGTACACTTTTCTGGACATGTTTGACTCACGAGCTCATCCCAGGACCAGGGTGATGCAAGTCCCCCTTCCAATCCTTCTATACCAAGTAATTCTCATGCAATGTTACTAGGGGTTTGCTAGAATGTTCTAGAACATTGCTGCAATGCCCAATATGAATGACGAAACCTTAATTATATATAAAGGCCCCCAATTATTAATGGAATGTCCCCGAGCTCTCAAGATTGGCATTCACATATTGTAAATTAGAAGTAGTCATTCGACTAGAGTTCCAATAGGTTTGTAGGGAGAGAGAAATGAGAGAAGTCCAGCTGCTGAGGCAAAAAGATAACTGTCTCCAGTTTATAAAAGGGTTTTGGCATTTGCCAGCCCAATTTAATCGAGGATCAAGCTAGTTGCCTGATTTCCACCTCGATCCTGGCATTTTTACTTACAAGTATGGTCATGGATATATTATGAGAACAAACGTTTTATGGGTGATGATGGAATGAGATGATATGAGACGGGGTTTATACATAATGGATTAAATTCAGTTAGTGTTCACGATTGCGGTTTTCAAGTTTCTTCTTTTAGAAATAAGTGTTAAGTTTCTTCTTTTAGAAATATGTGCTTTTTAGTCTCCATTTGAAGACTATAGGGTCCTGAATCCGTCTGATTTCAGGTGATAGGGCATTCCATAGTCTACTGTATGTGGTGTGAGCGCCAGATATAACAAATAGATGTAGCCTAGAAAGATATAACAAATAGATGTAGACAAATTGCCTGACGGAGATCCTGCCGTTCCATATTAAGGTTACACATGGGCATGCAGTGATCGAGTATAGCCAATAAATAAAAATGTGTGCCCCAAGTGTAATATGGAACGTGGAGATCACCCAAGGGTAATACATGGGGACATGAACATCAAGTATTAATAGTTAATGATGCATTATAACATATAATATGAATACTAAACAAATCAATAGGCTAGTGAAACATGTAGGCAACAACAATGGATATGTGCAGTGATCTATATAGTATACAAATAATTAATGAGGATTTAATGTACGTCCCATATACATTTTTCAATGGCAGAGAAACCCAAATTCCTGCATTTACCGTGATTTATATCGTAATATTTTAGCCATTGTATAATTGTCAGTTATTATGATATATTGTAGAATATTTATTAAAATTTTAATTTTCATATAGCATGGTATCAGTGACTAAAAATTCGAGCTGATCTTGTCACCTATTTTGTAGGCGCGCACATAAACGTGAGACAATAAAAACGAGACAATATTAAGCAGTTCTAGACATGTACAATAACGCGCTCATAATGCACCTTGTCTTTTGTTGCAAAGGCGTGTTTGAGGCCCAAAGACAAAAGACTGAATGCAAAGGACGGGAGGTATTGATATTCCATACAAATACTGCATTAATGCAGCCTCCCGTCCTTAAAGGGACACAAAAGACTAAAATGCCTTTGCAACAAAAGACAAAGTGCATTATGAGCGCGATATCAATGGGATTTTGCGGTCAGAACTGATAGGCTCTGATAAGGTGTGTGTACATGTGGAGGATGGGGTGGATAGGAGGAACAATAGGAGAAAACTTGCTATACATAGATTTCACTGACGTCACGGCCCTCGCCATGTCTGGGGTCCAGTTAGATGCCTATGTATACTGCGATACTTGAAAATACCGTTTTCTGGCTGTTTTAACCTTTACCAGTTTTAATCTGCCTCAACAATACCTTCATAATAGGTTAGATAATCTGCCTTTAGTGTAGTATTACCCAAGTATCTACTCTTGTGAGGTTTATCAACTTTGTTTTGATAACCGCGCCGTAGACGGCAATGGTAGCCTTGACCCGAGAGATGGCGGCCACTGTGATACCCTAGCCTACTGGGTGACGTCATGTGAAATCTATGTATAATCGTAAGAATCTTGATTATTATCTATGAGGAAGAGGCTGACGTAATATGATAATAATTATATGTAATAGGTAGACGAAGCTTGTTACACCTAACCTGCACGACCGCTGAAATTTTTTTTCACACATCTGAGAATCTGGACCAGACTCACACAATATGTAACAGCTCTCATCCAGTATTCAAAGAGGGTAAAAAATAATTATATGTAACCAAGTATATTATATGAAGTCAAGCCCGTAGGCCCGTGAACCCGTAAGCCCGTGAGCCTGGGCCTGTGAGCCATGGAAAAGCGCCCCCAAGTGGTTGTTAATGAAAATTATGGGAAAAGAAATTATCAATAGAATTGACATTCCTAAAGACTGTAATCTCACAAAGTTTCATTGAAATAGATTCAATTTTTCATTTTCAAATACTCGATCAAAATAATTGGGGCTAATCCAAGGCTATCAAACTTGCGATTTCCCAACTTAAGCCCATGATTCAGGACTGTCACCCTCGATTTTATTTCATCCCAGGATACCCTCTAAATTATTCTGGAGAGAAAGTTAGCACATTCAGATTTGCACACGGAACCTCCTCCAGACAACAGACTAGATGTGCCATTACAGGGCATGCTGAGATAGATCTAGCTCAAATCTATCTCACATCCACATAGTAACATAATTCTTTATCAAATATGTGAAGGTGATCTGTCACCGCCCATATTGGGTGGGAGCTTGGCAACGTATCTACGCCACGCCCCCTTCCATGGTGACGCCATACGTCATAGTGCATGCCCCCCTTCCATTCCAATAACAATAACACTTCCAAGCCCATTTCCATCCGCTTCACACGCGCAAATTTTTTGAGGAGATTTTGCTATATTTGTGACGGTTTTAATTGGTAATCATGGGTAAGACTCTGAGGTATTGTGATCATTGCAAGACTACTCATGAAGGGGCCATTGGTCGACATTGTACAAACGAGAAAGTTGACGAATTACCTTTGGATTCTGATGTAAACAAGTCTCCCGGTGCCAGTGCGAATCTTGAGACGGGTGACAAGGCTTTGTCGCTCCGTGTAGATGGTCTCGAAGGGATGATGCGGAGTATCTTATCTGTTGTGGAGAACTTGGATAAAAAGTCTGATTCAGCTTCCAATTCCACATCTGATACTGAAGTGAACTTCCGTCAGACAGCTAGGACTTTGTTCAAGGAGAGTGGGGAACAAAAACTTCGTGCTGATAGTGTGGAGAGCTCGATCTATGAAGTGCCAGTCCATCGCCGTAAGGCGAGCTCGTCCCGCAAGAGAGTTGGGCCGTTCGACCGAGAGCAATTTCTCGATAAGGGTGAGACAATTGAGAATTTTGATACCCTTCTCTTGATTAACCTCCAGTTGTTGGAAAGAATGATTAATGACTCCAGGCCATATGAGGAATTGTCTGGAGTCCTCTCCCACTGCATAATGATGACCGAGAAAGATTCTTCGTCTATGTATACCTTGAAAGCATCCATGCTTTATGACGCAGCAGTCCGGGTGAGAGCGAATAAGAAGGGGCTGTCAGCTTTCGGTGACACTCGTCAGGAGGAGGTTTTGAGGCATTACTCCTTTGAAAATTCTCGGCGAGCTGTATCTACTAAATCTGTTCAAACAAATCTCGTAATGGGAAAGACAGGATTTGTTACAAGTTCAACGGTGTGGGGTGCAGTCGTTCACCTTGTGATTTCCCCCACAAATGCTCTACGTGCGGGATGGCCGACCATGGCGCCAAGTCATGCGGAGTGACAAAGTCCGGCAAATAGGATGAGGCGGAGAGTCGGGTAGGTGTCGATTGTGGCGACGACTTGTGTGTTTCTAGTATAATGTCATGTAGCTCTCTGGTGTTGGAGAGTAGTAACGATGCCAACATGGCGGCTGTCGTTAAGGAACATGGAACTGTGCTTGCTTCGTCGATGGATAATTCCCCCGACTCTCTCCCGGTAATGAATTTTCATTATTCCTGCCCTGGTAACTGTGATTACAGAGTTATATGTGATGCTGTCGCTGAATTTTATCGTACTGGTGTTTCTGATAATGTAGATTGTGTGGTATTTACGTCTCCTGTTTCTGCAAAAGGCCGTTCGGTCAAAGTATACAATAAATGTTTTTCTGGCGAATGTGATTGTATCCATACACTGGGTGGCTTGGCCGTTCAACTTAAACCTTGCCGCTTTGCTGCTTCGTTGTTTAACCAAGGTTGTGATGTTTTTTCTAAATTTCTCGATGTGTACTTATATGTTATCGATGGAATTGATGTTGTTGATACGCCAGTAGAGGCTTACGATTGTCCTAATTATTCTTCCATTTTGGAAGAGTCAGCCCGTGTAAAGATGGACAAAATTATTTCAAATGAATTGGCTGAAGGTTATGTTTCTGTAGTAAAGGAAAAGCCTGCTTGTATCCACGCCCTTGGCGCTGTTTTTAAACCTGACGGGGGAATCCGTCCGATTACGGATTGTTCCCGTCCAGATGAAGAGTCTGTGAATTTTCATTGTTCTACCTTGATACGCAATTTCTCGTATAACAGTATTGATGATGCCACAGAGTTGGTATCGCCTGGTATTTATATGTGTGTCGTAGATATCAAGGCGGCATACAGAGCAGTAGCAATTAACCCAGAACATCGGACTTTATGTGGATTTCGCTGGACTATTAATGGCGTAGAGCAATTTTTAACAGACAATAGACTTTGCTTCGGCTTACGCATAGGACCTTGCGTTTTTGATAACATTTCTAATTTTATTGCCGACTCAATGTACAATATTTATGGTGTGCGTGTGGTTAATTACTTAGATGATTTTTTCCTATCATCTAGTTCCCTCCAATCCTGTACCCTGGCCCGAAATGCACTCATCTCCTTTTTGAGATATCTAGGTTTTCACGTCGCATGGCCCAAAGTCACCACGCCTTCGACTACTTGCACCTACTTGGGCTTCAATATAAACTCTGTGAACATGACGCTCAGTCTCCCTCCGGGTAAAATTGAGAAACTTCGCCTCTTGCTGGAGTCAGTCAAGGAGGCTAGCTACATCTCCAAGAAGGACCTGGAAAAAGTTTGTGGTTATCTGGCCCACTGTGCCTCAGTATTTAAAGGTGGGCGTACATTTTGCAGAAGGATGTTTGACTTGTATAAGGTTATGTTGAACAAGAGGTTGACTCGTTCGCCTATTTCAAGTGCCTTTCGTAGTGATATTGACTGGTGGCATGCCTTCTGCAAGGTGTTTAATGGTGTCGGCTTACTATCTAAACCAGAATTCAACTTACCAATGGTGTCAGATTCCTCCAGTAAGGGGTTTGGAGTATTTTTGGGGAATGACTGGATTGCGGGTGCTTGGGGTACCAATTGTATACCATGGACTGACACTAGTTGCTCTCATATTGCCCCAGGACCAACTGAAAATGTTAAGTGGGATAACATAAACGTGCAAGAGTTGTTCCCGGTTCTTCTTGGAATAAAGCGTTGGAAGCATCTCCTCAAAAACAAGAAACTCCACTGCTTTATCGACAACACTCAGGTGGTTGCTATGCTAACTACTGGTGTGAGTGGTAACAGCACATGCATGCAGTGGTTGTACGAGTTGTATTGGGTCTCATTCATCTATGGCATTGACCTAATCCCACATTATATTAACACTAAGAACAATGTTGTCGCTGACTTCCTATCAAGATTACCCTACATGAAACTCCCTGTCGATTTCTCCATTTTATCCAATGCTGGATTGTGCTGTTTTAACAATACTGACTATCATTGTGACAGGGTTAACCAAGTGGATGACCAGGGTGAAAGAATTACAAGCATTATCTGTCGCACCGTCGACGCTTCAACAGAGGGACCGTCAATGGAATGTGTTCCAGTCATTCATCAAGCATAATAACTTATCGTCTTCGGCTATCCATATAGAGACAATGTGTATGTATGCCGCCTATCTGTCAGCCTATATGAAGGCCTTGTCTGTGTCTACCTATCTATGTGGAGTGACATTTGGGGCTCGTCTGAGGCTCCTGAATTGTCCACCCATGTCCCACCCGGCGCTTAAGTCAGTGTTGAAGGGGATAAGTCGCCTCCCAGGCGCCGCGCCATCTCCCTCGGATCCTCTACTTCCTCGCCATCTGCTCAGGATGTTCAAGTTTGTTGACTGTACCGCCCCATCGGATGTCAAAATGTGGGCTATGATAGTATTTCTATTTAGATCACTTTTACGAGTAGGTCATCTCGTAGTGTCACCTCATGCCCTCCTTCGTGAAGATATTACCCTCCTTCTATGGGGTATGGTGATTAATGTCAAGTCGTCCAAGACGTCTTCTACGCCCTTCCGGATCCCCATTGTAAAACTCAAGGACCAATCTTTATGTGCAGTGCACTGGTTATTGAAGGTTTGGGCTTCTAATAAGCTCCCGGCCTCCTCTATGCTATTCGCATCTCGTCGCTGCCCCAAACCTACCTATGATGCCCTAAAAAATTTCTTAGCCCATTTGGTGTCATTATCAGCATTGAAGGGCTCCTTTTCAACCCAATCATTGAGACGTGGTGGTGCCACCCATATGGCATCCATTGGCATCAATATGTCGGATATCAAATCCCGAGGCCACTGGGTCTCGTCGTGTGTGGAGTCATACATAACTCCGGACTTGGAACTTAAATTAAAGGTGGATGCTTTCACTGCTAGGAGCTTATCTGACTAACTTCTTCGGTTTGGCCTGTTTTGGTAAATAAAACCCCATTTCATTGGTGGTTCAGGCCAACCCTTGTGTTACACTCTCCTCATTACAGATATTGACTTCTCCAGCGGACAACCAGATATGTGAAGGTGATCTGTCACCGCCCATATTGGGTGGGAGCTTGGCAACGTATCTACGCCACGCCCCCTTCCATGGTGACGCCATACGTCATAGTGCACGCCCCCCT
This sequence comes from Sthenelais limicola, assembly GCA_942159475.1. NCBI lineage: Eukaryota > Metazoa > Annelida > Polychaeta > Phyllodocida > Sigalionidae > Sthenelais > Sthenelais limicola. Next base: position 44,131,435 of record OW804100.1, read on the forward strand.
TCCATTCCAATAACAATAACACTTCCAAGCCCATTTCCATCCGCTTCACACGCGCAAATTTTTTCTTTATTCTCTATTGTATATGTTTATGGTAAATAAAACCCCATTTCATTGGTGGTTCAGGCCAACCCTTGTGTTACACTGTCCTCATTACAGATATTGACTTCTCCAGCGGACAACCAGATATTGACTGAATATTTTGCTGAATATCGCAGTTCATGAAAATGCAATCTGAAACAGGGAAAGTAGGAAAAATCAATGGGTATTTGAGCTGCCATACCATAATGTTTGTCTGTTTACACACCATCAGTCTTCTGGGATGAACATAGATTTTGTCCGTCATAAAATTTCCATTATTCTGAGCATTTTAAGACCTGAGTTGTTTTTAAGAATATTTTAATCCAAAGCTATCTGATTTCAATTCCAATTTCCCAACTTATGCCCATGATTCAGGACTGTCACACTCGATTTTATTTTATCCCAGGATGCCCTCTAAATGATTCTGGAGAGAAAGTTAGTATACATTCATAGTTGCACATGGAACCTCTGCCAGCCCCTGGACTAACACGCAAAATTCTCTATTTAATCTCTGCAATCTCTGCAGCATTCCCAACCACCTCATATTAATCTGTACTGCTCAATAGAATTGTCATGTAGCCTATTTCCTTCCCTAGGATTAGATAGACACGGCAGTGGGCGGAAGACCATGGATACTCCTCACTGAATATATCGTTAGCCCATGTCTGAATGACGACAACTGTATTCTAACTGACAAAGTTCAGCATCTATGCCTTATTGTAATATTTTTGTATTTGTATTGTATTTAAACAGATTCTTTTTAATCAATATTGATTACATAATGAGAAGGCATTTCTCCAGCATCTTGGGAGGTCTCTGGTTGACACATGTGAACAATGTGCAGTACATTTGTACATTTATTTTAAGTTTATTTTTACCATTTTACTTGATTTTTTTTTATTAATTTAGGTCCATTTTCGCCATATTTTATTGCCCATTTCGAAATGTGTGTGTTTTTCTGGTGCCGAATGGGCTTATTATGCTATTTGGGACCATGATAGTCACCAGATGTACTAGGGATACATTTATTATAGCTTTATTTTTATCATTTCAATTGATTTTTATTTAATTATTGCCATTTGTACTGCCTATTTCAATGTGTGTGTGGTTTTCGGGTGCTGAAGGTGCTTATGACCATTTTGGTGAATAGTTTGGAGTTCAATTGTATTCTTATCATTTCATGATTGCCACAATCATGACCACTTGTAAAAACTCAAAAATATTGCTTTCCACTAGATTGCTCATAGGTCCCTCGAAATGCTTCCAATCTGAATATAAAAATTATCTCTGAACCCCATGACTGTCAGGAAGACAGCCATCCTTTCAGATTTATAATCGAACGGTTAGTTCTTCCGTAATAAATTATTTCCGTCGGCCGCATCTATGCGTTCGAATCGATATAAATCACCCGAGTCTGTGCCCGCACATTTTTTTTAATTTTAAAGTTTTTCAAAATGATTTATGCACAAGATCTGTCATAGGAATATGTGTATTAAATCTCAAGACATTGCATTGAATATATCCTTGTAAACAGATATAGAACAGTTAAATATTCGATCGTTAAGAAAGTAAGAAATACATATATATGTGTACATTTAGTGGACATATTAATTCAATATATTTATCATGATATCCCGCCCACAAGCTTTACCAAATATACCCCCTACATTGCGTTATATTGTATTGTTGTCTCGCCCTATTCTGCTTCATATGTTGTATATTGCTTTGTATCTGTATGTCAGATCCGTACTTGCGTGCTCACTGTCACGTTACCCCGCTACTTACTCTGTACTTGTATAAATTGTAGCTCTATTGGTAAACAATGTATGTATGCAAAAACATGTTCGCCCTAATGGTACTGGTATTTGTTAAGTACCTAATTTCAGGAAAACCTGACACCCTCTCACATCCCTCTGATTGGTAATACTTGCAAATGACTTAATAGACCGTATTTATCTCATTTTTTCATTTCATCATCATCATTTTCATTACAACTTGTAATGTAATGCCTGTAACAATATGTCTAATTTTGTAATATTTTAGTCGGACTATTAATCATTTTCACCGTACACACCTCTATGTATTTTTTCTAAACATGTCAATATTCTCAGGGTACAACGAAAATCACCTAATATAAGGGTGAGATTGCTGTTATCTTGTTAACCTCCTGATAAAATAAACTTGTCCAAAAAAAATCAATATAAAATAATATGGAGATCGAGGCCCCCCCCCCTCAACAATATACAAGATTGACACCTTTCAAAGTGAGGCGAGAAATGTTTTTCGCAATCACTCGGAAAAATCTAGTGTAGTCGCGTCAAAACTTTAGTTCAGCTTTAAGTTTCATCAATCTAGATTTCCCCCCAGGTTCAACAATTAATAGGAGACACGTGTCTAAAATGTATGTGATCAATGGCGATTGGCTTCGGTTCGACATAACACCAGAGGAGTATTTTGAAATAATATCCATACCCTGAAGAAGGGGTAATGTAAACTCCGAAACGTCGGTATCCTATTGAATAAACAATTTTAAAGCATAACAAAATAAAAATATGGAGATCGATCAAAGAACAATAACAACAATATAAGAAAAGTCTTACAAATGCCTGTTCTTTATTTAACTTTTCACTGTGGAAATACTTTATTAATGTCATTTATATTCATTTATCGAGTTTTAGACTTTAAATAATGATATAATATTGGTATATATGTTATTTCTCAGACAAAGGAATGCTGAGATTCGATACAACATGTTCCTGCAATAATAATTTATGAGCCTGTGTGTACACGGCTCCTACCATATCCAAAAGACTCTACTCATTGAGTAACCTCAGACTTTTGCATTCGGGCTATACAGTTTAAAAAAATATATTTCAAATTAATATATCTGGTAATATCAAGGAGAGTTTGGTAGAGTCTGGAGATGCTTTGCTAATATATATGTAGAAATATGACCAGAAATGTCCATCCAGTAACAAATCAAAAGTCTGGTGGTCCCTAGGGGACCGTCCGACGGTGACTATGTGGGCTCTTTTTGACGTGCAAGTAAATACCGGGCACGGTCAACAGCGACGGTCAAAAATGACCATCGGTGGTCACCGTTTGACCGTCGCCTCTTTGGCACGCTTTGATGGTCGACGGTTAACGTGTAAGTGGACGAGCCACTTAAAGGCAAACGCTACTATCTAGTGGAAAATGAAAATAAATGTCATTTTTCTGAAACTTTGAAATTTGATTCTTGAAGTGTTTCTGGTCATAAAGATGGAAAAAAATCAATGGGTCACCGTGCTCAATTTTTAATTAGAGTGCTTCAAAAGTTGGTATCTCAAAAGAACCAATGAGGATCAAAAGGGGGGCTCATTTTGGAGTACCTCGACTTCATAGTTCATATTTGCTATTTATATTCCCTCAATTTAAGTAAGGTTAACAGTTTTAGAGAGAGTATTACTTGGCTAATAATTCTATGCCTCTTTTTTATAGAATGCATGGTTATTTTTATTCTGAAAACAAAAAATATGAAATGCAAATTTTAAATTAAAAACTCGAAAAAACCCACTTTTTTTTCACTAATTTAATAAAAACATTTTTTTTCTCTCTCATCGAAATTAAATGTCATTTTTCTGATTCTTTAGTATATGATTCTTGAAGTATGTGTGTTCATAAAACTGAAAAAAAAATAATGGGTCACCGTGCTAGTTTCTGAATTATGGGGCTTTGAAACATGGCATGACAACCAAAAAATCTGCTGTTTCAATGTGTTCTATGTTTCCTAAACATGTCTATTTCAAACAGCTACAATTATTTTTTTAGCGTGATGACATACATTTTTTTCCCTATATATGTGTAGAATATTACCTGCACTATATGTGTAGAAAATTTTGGGACATTAGGAGTTTTCATTTTTGTTTTATTCCCAAAACCGTGAAAGAAAAATGCAGCACTTCCCAATAGACTTGCATACTAAATGGGTACAACTGAGGGTACCCACAGTCAGCTCAGTTCCCCAAACATGTCTATTTCAGACAGCTATAAAAAAAAATCTAACTCGATGACATATGTTTCTTTTCCTTTTAATATGTAGTATATAACCTGCACTATATGTGTAGAAAGTTTTGGGACAGTAGGAGTAGCCATTAATTGTTTGTTTTATACTATAAAACATGAAAAAATGGGCCGTTTCCTCATAGACTGCAGTGCTAAAGCAATAGTACGTAAAATGCCCGTATATTTGGTATATGGAAAAGGGGGGCGTGGCAGTGAATAGTAGCGTTTGCCTTTAAGGTATACGATAGAGGATAGATTTTCGAATTTGTTCAGATTTTGGTGTTATTTGTTTCAGTACCTTTCTTCCTAAAAATTAGATATTATTATTTGATAAAAAGGATCAACTTAAAGATATATAATATGATCTCTAATAATTTGGTGATTGTTATATTAAAAATATATCTATGACAGTCATACTTCTTCCAGGGGGTCGTCACTGGCGTCAATGTAAGTGCAGAATTTAAGGATTTAAGGTCGTCCATGAAGCCGAGCAGCTCGTTCGTTTAGCATCTATAGGGGTATAAGAATCATCATCATGGTAAACTTGTTCACTCAGCTAAATATACCTGAAAATATTGAACCTGAGCGTATTTATTTCGGCACAGAAACATCAAAAGCTTTAGATCTCCCTGCACCAACTGTTTTTGCGCGTACGATAAAATTCAGCTAAATTTACGGACGCCAGACTGGACCGAAAAGCCAGGGAAACGCCACGCATTTTAAGATTTGCACCAATTTTTGTCGCGCGCATTCAAATGATGCGACCTGTATCTTGCATGCTTCAGTCTTAACAGACTCCTCGACCAGGATCTAGTTTAGAACTGGCCGGACCACCTTACGAAGGTTTGAGAGTAGGTGTATCAGTAGTAGTAGCTAGTAGTATATAGACATGTGGCCATAGTGGCAGGTGGTGTGCGATGCGGAGCTTGTGTTTAGCACTCACCTCGGCAGCCATCATACTTTTGCCGGTTGTGCAACCAGTAGAAATGTCCAGGGCCTAAAGACGACCTTGAAGTTGGAAACTGAACGAAACTCTGTGTCAACTCAAGTTAGGGTATTTGTGATTTGTGTGCTTGTAAATGATTGTCCTAGGGCTGTCAAACCTCCCGTCTTGGACGGACATTTCCCTATTTCCAGACTATTTCATAATTCCTCCCGACCTGTGTTGTGCTACATCTGGTTTGCTCTGACTGTTTACCAAAGATAATCTTTGGTACGCAGTACCGAAGGGAGCGGAGGTGTTTAGCTTCGTCACATATAAAAGATAATCTTTGGCTTTACCTTTGACAGTGGCTAACATTCTCTTGTGCTGCTAGCGGTACACTGTATTCCTGACCAACGGTCATTCCAATTCGAAACAAGTGTCATTGACTGGCAGCAGAGGTGCCAGTCACTGACCGCTGGTCAGTAGTGACCAACGGTCAGCTGTCCGTTCAATGGTCAGCGACTACAGCGCCGCCACCTGGGCGGTGGACATTTTTGGAACTAAAAATCGGTAACAGCGCTACTTTGGGGGCGGATTTTTCTGGAACTAAATCTATATGAATAGACCTGGGGTGGGTGGGTGAGTTGGGGCATTAAAGGATTCCAATCATGAATAAAATTGATGTTTCTCTATATCAATTTAATATTTATTTACCCTCCCACGATTAAAGATCGACCCTGCCATGATCCTTAAGCCACTAAACAGACTAGAATTAAGTCATTTACAAGGGCTAGTGCTAGCGTAGGCCGCCGCCATTATTAACCTCACTGCCCTCTACACATGGACGGATTGAACTAATTGGGGTGACGTCACCACAGGACTGGGAGCTACTGGGGGTATCAGTTACACTAGTAAACAACACGGCACGGCACAATGTCTGAATCGTCTGAATCTTCAGAAGATGAGCAGTTCACACTGGATTCTGCTGTATTTTTTGATGAAGAGGAGTTTTTACTTGGGTATTCCTTTGAACCCCGGAGAGAAGACTATCTTGAAATGTGGCAGGAGGAATGGGGTGATGACAACAGTGGAGTGAATGGTGAGGAAGGGAGCGAGTCGGGGAGCGAGGCAAGTTCAACGAGGTCAAGTGAGGATGGTGATGGCCATGGCAACAGACGGGGCACAAGGGACTGGTGTCTTTGTTTTAATTGTATATCCATGCCAACTGAGATGGAATGCACATGTTGTCATGATATAGCTGCAGTGGCAACTAAACTATATTCGATTAGTGATAAAGGTAAGTTTACAATTCTTGTCAATCTTGGAACTGGTTAAGAATAACTTTGATGTGCATTTAATTTGCATTAATACTCATTATGGTGGGACATTTGATTAAATAGTTTCTGTGAGCAAGACGTTTGCTTTCTATTTCATAAATTGTTCTTTATCCTGGGTTTGTATTTGATAGTGTATATGAGCAACAAGTATATATATGTGTACTTTCAATATAATTATATATACTTTGATATAAGTAATTCCCTATGAAATGCATCATCTAGTTTTAAATATAACATCAAGGGGTTGAATAATTATATTAATACACGGAAATATTTTCTTCTATGTCTAAGTTATGAGGCAGAGAAATGTGTATTTTTTTTGCTACCATACATAGAAAAAAGTTGTGATATCCGTATCACTGTCTAAAATTCAGTCAGTATTTTTGGAAGACTTGTCATTATTCTGGACATCACCATAGGAGTAGAGGGGCCAGTAGAGTTGAGGGGATGTGAAGCTCTTGGAATAATAATCATAATTGAACATAAATCGTATCATTAGCTTTGCAATAGAAAGACAAAACCATATTAGAAAATATAAATTAGATAGGGGATCTTGGAACCGCATTTTTTTTTTTATTTTGTCAGCTACATAACAATTTGATGTATTTTGCGTGGAATTGCTCATGTATATTCTTCCTGTTTCTTTAAAGGAAACTAATACAACTTTATTTGCATATTAAAATCAATCATTTTATGTTTTTATTCAAAGGGTCCTGTGTCACATATCATCCAGAATTTGCCATCATCACAAACCAAGTCGTTTTGCAAAACACACTGTGGTTAATGCATCATACAAGAAATGACCCAGTGAACTATGAGGATCCTAGGCAAGTATATAATGAACAAAATAATACCTTTTAAAGAAGAGTAGTATGAAGATAGATAGGTGTCAACACATTAGAATAGAATCTCGAAACAAATATTTTGACATAGAATATACTAAATAGATGGATTCCAATAAATGATTTTCTATATTTGAGATGAACTCCCTTTAGGTTATAGAAAACACAAATATTCATGAATGGAAGTGAATGAAATACAATATATGATTTTTCTCTCCCCTGTACAGATCATTAAGATGGGCAGCATTTAAACAATTCACCGCCTGGATTTATGGACGGCTCGGTAGACGTGTGAGGAGAGTGATACCATCTTGTGTTGTTACATACATAAGGGAACAGTATCCAAATCCAGATGGAATAGATTATATAGGTTTCATCGACACAGCGTTAGAATGAATGAAATCACAGATTGAAGCTATGTTATGAAGCTATGCTAATTACATTAAAGGAAATAATAATTAATAATTTCATTAAAGGAAAGCTAAAATAAAACTGATCTTGTACAAAAATATTTGGTCTTTCATTATCGTTTTTAGGATTATTTATGATTTAACATTCTGGTCTTGTGTGATGCTACTATTTCACCTTTATCAGGACGGGGTTCAGTAGCTATATTTGGGGGAAGATGGGGTACATGTATTGCATGGGTTTCATGGGCCTCAGCTGTACCTGCACACACACGAATTACAGTATTTGTCATATGTTTCACATGCTCATAACTTTTCTCCTCCATTACTGGTTTGGCAACCCATCGTTTCCTCCCTTTTGGGAAAACAATTTTATAACGCTTGTCCCCAGACTTGTCAGTTGCCTGCGCCCTCCCTGCGTTGTGGTTGTTATCCAAAGCTGCCAACATCGTCCGAGCTACCATCCCTGCAGTAAAATAATAATCATCAAAATTCATCATTACATTACATTACATTTTGGTCTTACATAATAGCTACCAAAAAATCGAAGTCCAAATATCTCTTCTAAAGTCTTGTATATCACTGAGTCTGAAATATACTGAATCCTTTTTTAATAATTTATGGTATCAACTGGATCGAAAGTCTCTAACCAATATATGATCCTTATGAATGTACTTTTTCAATATTCATGCATAGACTCTTCAAAGAGCAGTATTTATGATGACGCAAATATGAGGCAGTCCTAACATAATTGTACCTTGATATGAGAAGTGTTGTCGTTTAGGACAATACTTCAAGTACAGAGAGTGTGCCACTTCCAAGGGACCAGTATGGCAGAACTTGGTGAGTTTTCCCATGGCCTCTAACAGTTTTTTATCGAAAACTACATCTTGCAGTAGTTTGTGGGAGTCGGATCCAGGTTTCAGCCACAGCTTCTGCCGAATCTCATCAGGGTCCAAATGAGGGTGTGTGCACTTGTGATACATCACACCAGTGTCCCATTCATGGACATTGGTGATGTGATGCACGACAGACGTCCACCTTTCTCTGTATATAAAATAAAGATCACTTGTAATCAGACTTTCCATTAGATATTATGTAACAGGACATTTAAACTTCATCAGACGATTATATTTTGACATAATAATAATTATGGTATTGAATATCAAAGATAAATGAAATTGTCTATGTTCTATTCCGTGGGTTAATATGGACCATTTACCTTAGCTGTTGGGCATCTCCCCCACACGTTGCCGCACTCCACCACAGATGGTTTGATATGAAATGCACCCATGGCCTCAGAATAGCATATTTCTTTGTTTTATTAGCCTTTTCACGTAAGCGTGCGGTGACATTTTTAGCAAAGTGCCAGACATCAAACTGGTGAAGTATATATGGATACTCCTTCTCCATGAACTTTGCAATCTGTGAATAGTAATGGAAAAAAAGAACAAATTATAATTAGCTACAAATTGTTAACAATTTTGTTTGGTGACATGAACAAAGCCAAGCACATCCTCACCCTGAAAAAAACAAACACCACAGAACCTTTCATTTAGTGAAAAATTAATATTAGTGAAGAGATGAAAACTATTCCCTATACACAATAAAAAGTACTTTCTGTGGGAACACTTGTCATGCATTCTTTGATCAAAATTAATATAAAACTAAAAATATGAATTGGCTAATAAATACCTGAATGTGACGGTCAGTGGCTATAATGTTAACTTTGACTGTTGGGGTAGCATTTTCAACTGTTTCCAAAACTCTCTTCAGGCCCTTTCTCCATAGCAACTGATGAAGACACCTTGATAATAAAATAGTGTAATTAATTTGACATATATTATGGCAAGACTAAAAAAATTGAGATGCTTTAGACTGTTCATATATAGGGCCCTACAGAAAACGTTTTGTATAATTTTAGGTACTAGTGAGTTATATTATATAGATATCTTGATCTAATCTAATCGTAATTTGAAAGATGGGCAACCATTTATAGAAGAGCTGTTAAAGACTAGATATATATATGAGAGTGTGATGATAGCACACTAGATTTACCATCTGACTGCAACTTGTCAATTAACATTCTGACAATAAAGATTATTTAAATTTAATTATAATCTTTAGAAACATGATTTCTTCAAATAGAAAATATATTTTGTTATGAATACCTGGTATATATGTACGAAAGAATTTAAATTACCTCAGTTACTTGAACTACTTCGAAGGTAGCTATCTTGGAGGTATCACTGTCCATGACGGTTTAAGTGCCATATTTGGCTGAGTAGCCTGGTGAGTCACAACGTCCATCACCAATAAGGGTTATGCCAGATGTTCGACTTGCCAGTTCTCCCATAACTTTCTGCTCCTCTTTCTTCCATGCTGCTGCGATCACAGGGAACAAAACCTTTTTCTGGTGTCTAAAGAATGATCCTGGTGTATGAACCTGCAAACCCATGAAGTTGGCAACTTGGTATAACCGGGTGTACGTAGCCCCAGCAAAAAGACAAGCTGCTGACAAAAGAATATTGCCAGCAGGATAATAATTTATCAGTGGCTGGGATCGCCACACAACACAGTGATCATTGCTGCAGCTAAGCTCAGCAGTAAGTAGGGAGCCTTTGGTAGTCAGCTTTTTTTCTATGACACCAGCCCCACACTTGGGACAGAATTTCATCAGCTGTTCTAAATGAGACGCAAAAACAATGAATTTTTTCTCAGTGGCTGGTGTCTGATCCCCAACTACTTCAAAGAATTCCTCTTTCTCGTCTTCTGCCATTTCTTCCTCCTTTTCCTCTGGTGTCCAGTCTGGATCAGCTGATACATCATCGACTTGGTCAAATGAGTCTGCTTCCTCCATATCCACTTCCATATCCTCCTCAATAATCTCCTCAATAACCTCCTCAATAGCATCCTCAATCAATGGCTCCTCAATCTGAAACTGCAGTTTTCGAACTGGAAGTCTTGTGGAAGGAGAGGAAGTCTTCATTGTATAAGCATGATCAGAGGTAACTTTCCAAGGGGATCCATGTGTGTTGTAAACTAATGGCTCAATCTCCATAGTTTGGACGCCAATCTCCCTTGTTGTTGGTTTCGGTGGCATTTGTAAGGGAGCAGCCTGTAGGTAGACTCCTATACCCACCGATTTCATTACAGGCTTTTGTTTTTCTTCAGTTTGAATCGCTTTATCATTGTCCTGAAAATTAAATGTTGGAATAAATAAATCATACAAGATGATATGATTATATGCTAATGTAAAGTGCTTCACCTCTTATGGACATTTTCAAAAAAATCAGTATTTCTCATTCTGATAGCAACCTAAATAGCATCATATAGCATCACACAATAATATGGCCTGGTAAAATACTATTCACAAATTTAAAATGAACAATTGATAGAGCCCTCCTGACAGCAAAGCTTCAGAAAAAGTATCATACTTTATAACTAAATTATTATTTCTTTCAAAATACCTCATCCTTGGATGCAGAGGGATCTTCTTCAATGATGTCGGGGTTTTCATCCATAACAGGATCCACAACTGGGATATTCTCTGGGTTGATAATATCTTCAAGTTCCTGTTTAAGAATAACAATTTCTGTAATGAGTAAATGATAGAGGGTATCTTAACAGTGACCATAAACATATCAATGGGCAATATCTCTCTTGTTTTCACCTCTTCATAGTCAATGATAGAGATAAATAAAGGAGAGGCGAGATGGGGTCCAGGGATAGATAAACGTGGATGAAGGAGACAAGGGGAGAGATGGATGAGTCCCTGATAGTTTCAATGCGTAGCAATTATTTATTATTTCAGAAGGTTACATCATCCTATCAATATGAACGTTTGTAATTGTGTCAAAATATCTTGAATTAATTCATTTGGTTATGGAGATTATTTGATGTTCAATATTCCCAATAAAGATGGGAGGGGGCAATCAGACAGGAAAGAAAGTTTTGAGAAGGATAGCAGGTGGAAAAGAAAAAATGAAACAAACATGGGGGATACAGATGTAAAAATCTGTTATGGGATCCACAGAGAAAATATTTATGAGACATACCTCTTTTCTGCGTTTCTTTCGAAGCCTTTCCTCTGTGTTGGCCCTTGGCTTGGGATTTGAATGGTGGCGAGGTCTGATGAAGATGGTAGGGACAGCATCTTGCTTAAGCTTCCGAACTTTAGGATTGAGACCCATGTTTACCTGAAGATATTGAAGCAGATTATAAATAAATGTTATAGTAATTCATGTATTATGGGCTGTAACAAAGGGGCAGTCTCATAAGTCTAATATTATACTGCAACATTGAATTACTATGAAATGCTTCCTAGGAAAATTATAAATATCCCAAACAACTATCTGTCACATCTATTTATATAAAGAACACCGATGTATCTCTCCCTGTGTTTACTTTTAACTGAAAGTGGAAAACAACATGCCCTTTGTCTCTTGAGATGGGTTGACAGGTTTATGTGGTGCAGGGGGGGGGGGGGGGGTGTAGGTCACTGCCACATGTGTTTGTGGGGTGCTATTAACTCCTTTTCATAGGAGTATCACTTTCATAGGAGTATCATCAGGAATACAAATCAACACCCACAAATCACAACAAAGCTACGCAGAGCTGGAATTATGTGCAATAGGGGGATTTCAAAATGTGAGATCGTAAGAAAATAGGAAGAGCCCCAAATCATGTAAGTGTGATTTAAATGAGTCTGAATTGAATACGTTGAGACAATTTGAGATTGGTCAAATAAATTTAGATTAATTAATTAATTAATGAAAATTAATTGATCGACGAACATTAATCAATCAATCAATGAAAATCAATTATAACATTGGACAAATAATTGAGAGTAAACCAATTTAAAGGTACTATTGGGGTAAAATAACTGGACCAATTGACTAACTGACAAGTAAAATAATAATGATAACACACAGCAGCTGTCCAGGTAATGAAAGTTCATTAAAAATAGGATTTAAAATGAGAGGCTTAATACATATTGGTTCATCAAGTAAACCTGCTTACATGGCTAGCATATAAATTAACCATTATGTACAAACACCAACAAAATAGAATTTGCAATCATTTTCCATGATAATTATTTATCATTAAACAGTCAAGACATAAATTGATTTGATAGGTTTTATTAATTCGTTGTGGGGTAAATGTATATATGAAGAAGTAGTAATGGATGTCGGGCCGTAAGGCCACACACACATCCCAGGTGTTAGCTGAAGAGTTCACATATTGTTCTGTCACTTGTTTCAGAGCCTCAGATGACCCCTCTCAGTTCTTGAGATTTTAGTTATTGTTTATTTATAAATTGTTTGTAGGGAGGTGGGCGGGTTTTCAAATACGTGCGCTCACGCCTGGAGGAGATGGAGAAGTGGCCGAGAGCCTGGAGGCGGAAGCGGAAGTCCCACCAGGGTGTTGTACTTCCGGGTTCAGGTCTCAATACTTTACTTTCGTTTAATGACGGGGAATTATTTAGTTTAAATAATTCCTCCCCCATTAAACAGTCAAGACATAAATTGATTTGATAGGTTTTATTAATTCGTTGTGGGGTAAATTTATATATGAAGAAGTAGTAATGGATGTCGGGCCGTAAGGCCACACACACATCCCAGGTGTTAGCTGAAGAGTTCACATATTGTTCTGTCACTTGTTTCAGAGCCTCAGATGACCCAAAACCTTTCATAGGGCCTTGAGAGCACTATGCACTGAGGTTCTGGTTGTTTTCACAGGTCGTATGTATGATCTCACGGCATCGGATGTCCAGGTTCCGTGTGCCATGATGTCCTGGAGGGAGGCACCTGCCTGGTGGTATGCGTACGACGCGCCGCCCCTCCGGAGGCTGTGCATAGAGACCTTTTTGGGGTCTTGCCCCACATTTGTGACTACCTGGGCCCATTGTTTCCTCATGAACGTGGTAGTCATCGGTTTACCGTCCTCGTAGGAGAACAGTGGGGCTGCTTGCTTCTTTGCTTTGTTCACTTTGAGTAGAGTAGAGATGGCCCTGCGCGGGCATATTTCATCTCCCTCTTTCTGAGGTAGGTAGATTTCGACCGGTGTTCTAGATGTTTGCATTGTTTTGCTCCACTTGAGCTTAAGGGACACTCCTCCTTCTTGTAGGGACACATCCCCTCGTGTGAGGTGTCTTGACGGATCGTATGCTTTCACTGTTGGTGGGAATAAATTTGATTGGCGAAGAAATCCCATAAACATAAGTAGCACTGCTGCTTTGACTTGGTGCTTGTACTGCAGTGAGTCTGCGGCTTTGAGGCATTTCCTTAGTAACGTGGGAGACACTGCTGCCTTTGGGGAAGGGGTGTGTCTCAAGGAGAGCTGCAGGCCCTTAACAGCTAGATCTACAATCCAGGTCGCACAGAGGGCTGACATCGAGCCTGGACATTCTGAAGAACGTCCTGAGGGAGGACAAGTTGTTAACGATGGAGCCTATTTTTAAGTTGTTGTCTGCCAGGTACTCTAGGTACCAGCAGATGTTCGAGGGCGTTGGCTTCTCGTAGTCCAGCCCTAGGGCCAGGGAGAACGAGATGTAAAGTCGGACCGCCGATTCTCTGTTGGCATTCGTGCCCGGCCTGTGTGACTGGATTCTCCTCCTTATTGCCTTCTGCTCCAGGCCACGTTGGAGTTTGCCTAGAAGAAATGAGAGATGTTAAAGGCACTTGTTTCACATTTGGTAGGCTTCAGATGGAGTTGTCTAATTATTTTATCTGCTATTTGTTTATATTTTGGTGCGGTATGGAGCCTTGATAGGGCATCAGGGAGCTCCATTAGTTCCCCCGGTATGTGGGCGAACTTGAAAGTTATTTCACTTTCTGCCGCTAGGAACCAGAAGGCTCTAGCACATGCGGCTAGGGTTTGGTCTCTCGGTTTACCACCCTTGTATGCCTCCACTGAGGCCTGGTTATCGCAGCATATGCGGACAATCTTTCCTCTGTCAGCTGAAGATGTTAGTGTTCTAGCTGCAGCTAGGCAGTTCAGGGCCTCGAGGTGGTTGATGTTTCTGTTTGTTGTCTCCAGCCTCGAGAACTGGTATGAGAAGTACTCTGTGCCGTTAGTCGCACCCCCACCTGTGAGGCACGCGTCGGCCCATATTGTTGTTGTGACTACGGTCGATGGTATGATGGAGACTCCATTATAGGCTGGTGTAAAACGGTTGAACCATGCTAGGTCAGCTTTGATGGCGTTTGATATGAAGATTGAGCCTCCCTTCGCTTCCCTTAATGCTGTAAGGAGTCTCTGCATGAAGAGTGTGGCTGGTGCCACAGCTTTAGCCAGGTGAGCTATTTTACCTATTATGCTCTGCATATATTTAGTTGTCACGACCTTGCGACTGGCCGCCTGCGCCAAACAGTGTTTTATTTCGGCCAGTTTGTTGGTCGGGATCGACATTGTGTTAGAGTTGGTATCCAGCACAATACCCAGCCACTGTACACACGTGGAGGGTTTCTGAGTCTTTTCTTCGGCAATTTTAAGACCCAAGGATGTTAGGAGGGACCTAGCTATGTCGAAGTTGCGAGTCATCGTGGTTGCGTCGGGTGTCAGCAGTATTATATCGTCTAAGTACATTAATGACACTACTCCCTGTGAGGCAAGGGCTCTCACAATAAATGACGCGACCATTTGCATGATATATGCTGACAGGCGTGCGCCGAACGGTAGAGCTCTGTCAACATATGTGTTGCCTTCGTGTGATATGGCTAGTAGTGGCCAGTCTAGTGGGCAGATGTTAAAGTGTCTGTAGGCTCTTGAGAGGTCGAGGACCGCCATGATGACCCCCGACCTCCCTAGGCTGTTGATGAGCTGTGTAGCCATTGTGACCGTTGGCAGATTGTGGACGGCCGGCTGTCTGTTATAGTAGTTTTTCGGAACCCATTTGTTTATCCCCCCGTCCGGGAAGGAGAGATCAACGATGATTCGGCGACTTGCTGGGTCCGACTTGGGACGTGTCATGAGGGGGCTATGGTGGCACCACGGGACGAATGGTATGCTGGTGAACGGGCCTGCCATAGCTCCGAGTGAACACTCCTTCTGAAGATAATCATTGATAGCCGATGGATATGCTATAGCAGAGGGGTGGTTTGCCTTGGAGGCTTGGGGTGGCGGAGGGCCGCCCATGTATTGTAGTGGGAAGCCATATAATATTCCGTTAAAGATTGTTGGATCATCTTCGTGTCCCGTAGCCACTTTTTCCCACTCTGAGATGACCATATTGGAGGGTAGAATGACTTTTGCTCCTCTCCAGTTGGGAAGGCCTTCCCCCCTCACTGCCTCGTAGATGGTGGCCATGCTTGGCGGTAGCGATAGTGAAGGGAATGGCCATTTGGAATAGTTATCAAAGTTGTAGTTCGGCGGTGGGGTCTCTGGTGAGACTTGGCTGTTTATACTGGATAGTGAGTCAATTATCGATTTACCTTCAGTTGTGAGTAGATCGATTTCGAATGCTTGGATCTCGTTAGGTTGCTCCGACTGTTCGTGTTGTGTTGCTAGCTCGTTGGTGACTGAGTGAGCGACAATCGGTGAGACTGGGGCCCGAGTCGAGGTAATTCCTCCTGGAATCGACACTTTGGCATTGATCGGGGGAATCAACACTGGGTTTACACTAGAACAGTTGTTAATAGACACTGGGGTTGTTTTTGGTATCTCCTGGTGTTGTATCGGGGCTAGCTTAGCACTGCTGTTGTTGTACACGACTGCACTTTCCAGTTGGGCGGAAGTGGTGCGGCCATTTTGTTTGTTTACTTCCGGTAGTGAGGCAGCATGGCAGACACTTCCGGTTGTGTGTGTATTGGCACGTTGGTTTATGCGAGAAGCGATGCAGGTATGTTTGGCATTGTAGTTGGGAATAAAGGCTATTGTAGAAGGGCTATTGGACTCACGTTTTTGGTCTGACCGTGGGCCGGTCAGTGGAGCTAGTTTTTTGGGGAGCGGTTGCCTCCAGAGCCTGACGGAGTCGACGTACCCTGGGGTTTGTAGTTACTCTGCCAGTCACGTTTGCCTTTACCGTAGCGGTCGTTGTTCTGTGCTCCTGAGGACTCTCTGTTGGTGTTTGTCCTCCTATTATTGCAGCTTTTGGCAGTGTGGAAGAACTGCTTATGACGAGTGTTATAATAGCAGTATCCACAACAGTGGAGAAGAGAGATGGCTCCCTCGGTGTGGCTGTCAGATAGCGAGCACTCCTCTGAGTTGTAGAAGGGGCAGGGGACTGAGATTGCACCTTTCTTCTCCTTTGGTTTGATCAGGGACGATGGGCGATGATTCCAGCTGATCTTAGCCCTGAGCTGTTGAATTGACTGTAGGTCTCTCCATTTCATTTTGTGGTCTAGAACATTATCCACTACCGTTTGAGACCAGAGGAGGGGTCCCGTCCAGCTATGCACAGCCACGTCCTCCCCCAGCTCTGATAGGTGTTTTAGCATACACTGTAGGGTAGAAGCTTCAAGGGCCTTCATAGCACACATGGCCGCAAAGCCACAGTAGTATTCGTTTATGGTTATGTCCCGCTTCTCGTCTCTGAGGCGGGTGGCAAGATCATGGGGTAGTGAATTTTCTGGTGTGTGAATCATTGCTTTTTTACCTTTTGTTTTTGATCGCCCACTGTACTGCCTCTCCAGGGCCCTGGTGGTCAAGCGCTGGTGTTTATGTGCCCGTTTGATGTGTCTTGGGGATGGAAGGACTTCACTGTCCTCGGATGAGGACGATGAATCAGTGGAGTAGTTACGGAATGGGTGTCTCATCTCTGCGAGTGTCTTCCTGTTCTTTTTGTGCTTTTTCCTCCTTTTCCTTTTCTTGGTAGGAGGGGAGGGGGCACTGGAGGATGTATAGCTCGATTGTGACCTGGTGTCACTGTATGTGTCATCATCGGACTCGGAAGATGAATAGCGTGCCCGTTTTCGCTTGGGTTTGGTTGGGCGGCGAGGGCGCTTAGGTTCACGCGGCCTGGAGGAAGCAGTCTCCCTAGTGTGGTGGGTGCTCGGGGTTGACTGGACTCTGGACATCTCCAGGATGGTGTCACAAAACTTGTCGACGACTTTTGTGGTAGTATTCCTTTCTTTCTGTTTTGAGGAAGCCTGTTTCGCCTTTCGCGGAGTCTGCTTTTCCTCGTGGGGCAGCAGGCCCTCATGTCTTTCTTGGCCCTCGTGGCCATGATCACCCTCGTGGTCACCCTTGTGGTCAAGTGGACCCTCGTGGTTCTCGTTGTCTTCCTCCATGTCCTCGATAGTTACTTTCTTCTTGGACTGTTTCTTATTAGGCTTAACTTTGACTGGAGTTTGCAGTTCCTCCTCTACGTCCGCCAACTTGCGGTAGTTTACTCTTTGACCGGTCCTGTTCCTGGTCATGTCACCAGCCATCACTTGATGGGCCTGGTCAGTTTTCAAATACGTGCGCTCACGCCTGGAGGAGATGGAGAAGTGGCCGAGAGCCTGGAGGCGGAAGCGGAAGTCCCACCAGGGTGTTGTACTTCCGGGTTCAGGTCTCAATACTTTACTTTCGTTTAATGACGGGGAATTATTTAGTTTAAATAATTCCTCCCCCATGATTAATCTTGATTAATTCATCTGTCTGTTTGAGTATAATATTTTAGATTCACTGTTCTTTCCGAATAAACACAATTGGACATGACATAAGTAAAATTCACCAACATATAGGAATGAAGTATATATCAATGGTAAGAAACTGAGAAATTGTTTAATTCTTACCTTATTCCAGTACTGGTCCTCGTAGCAGTCTGGTTCAAAGTGCATAGAACATATAGTAGAATGGAGCTTTATGTCCTTTTTCTCTCGGTTCCATGATGCATTCCATTTCTCCCTCAAAGGGCCTGGTGCAGGGAATGGATGAAATGTAACTTTCATACTTAAAAGAGCCCTCTTTTCCTCATATCCAAGTAACTGAACACTGGAGGTGGATGGTGTCGGCGATGTGTTGGGGTCAGCTGCACTGACCCCAGTGACAGACACCACGCTACATTCATCTGGATCGCAACCCCTGCTATTTGATGCTACGGCTTTAGTTTTGTCTTTGGATTTGACTGATGACTTACGTTTGTCAGTATGATTGTCACAACCAAATGCTGAACACCCAGTCATGTTTTCCCCATTCAAACAACAACGATATAAAGATACCAAGAGTGTAAATGAACCGCGGTGAAGTGAGTGAGTCCAAGTGTAAACAAATATGGCGGGAGTGACTCCAGTCCGGGAGTGACGTATTACGAGCAGTACACATGTTTTGTGTACCCAGAGGTCGCCCCAGTCGAAGCAGGGTGCAAATGGCGCTGATCTATTACCCATGGTTTGATTAGTATTTTAATGATTTATTATAGATTGAGGTTGTTCTGTGCCAACCCAATCACGCAGACATAATTACCAATGGGGTTTTCAAGCCCTGCCCACGTTAAACTATCTAAGCATGTTCTCCTTTAATGGTAGCTGTAGGTAGGGGTTGGGGTTTAAAGATGCTATAGTTAAATGGTCCGCTCCCCAGTGGTATGCGAAAATACTCTTGTGGCTTAATCTAGGCCTTGACGGCTGCATCTAAGTGTTTTAGCATACCAGGGTGCTTTCAACATCAAGATAATGAAAGGCAAATTGAGCAATCATGGTTGACCACCCCTCCTGGCAGTCATTATGGTTGACCACCACTCCTTGCAGACATCCTTCATCCCTTAATAGGCAACTTTACAAATATTCAGTAACACAGCAACAGTGTGGACCAGTGTTACTTAAATATTTCGAAGTTAAATCTAAAATTGATTATAAAATAAAAAATAATAGTAATGAAATCAGTCATTAATGAAAATACCTGGATGCACTATAAGATCAAATGTGTTAGTTATCTTGTTTCTATAGAAATGATCCGAACCAAAACTCCAACCTTTAAAAAATCATTTCTGGCAAAGTATTCTGCAGAGAATGACAAAGTTTAGCAGTAATGGTCTGCATGTACTCTACTTGTTTGTTCTTGTACAACTATATATGTATATAACTTTACCAACCAGAAAGAATAACAATTTGTATTACGGTGGTTCAAAAAATGTTACATATCTTATTTCTGTTTCTTTTAATTTTGCGTAGCCTCGTACTATAAAATGTAATTGAAATTGAATTGAATCACACATTTTTAATACTGCTGATACGGAAACTAAAGAGGTGTTCTCCTACTCGATCCACTATAGATGTACACTATCACCACAGCCCTGACGGAGCTATCACAGGTAGGCGTACTCTATAGTAACTACTGTGCATTATATATAGTATCGGGAAATTCCTCCAGTTTCCACATAGGGCTGTGCTCTACAGGATTTAGACGGGCCGTTTTAATGAGAAAATAACGAGTAAACCGCCCTGAAGAAGAGCAGGTGAAACCAACAGAATAGAAACAAGAGTCACAAGCATAAGCTTGTATAAAGTGAGCTCTCAATTATTCGAATTATATATAATATAGTGTAATTATAAGTAAAAATTAAGTACATTTTTTATTATAAGTATAAATATAGGTCGATTACATAAAAGTCGAGATAGCCCACCGTCAAGTCGACATAGCCCACCGTAAAATTGATAAATAAAAATTAATAAATAGAAATAAAAAATAAATAAATAGAAAATAAAAATAAATAATAGAAAATAAAAAATAAATAATAAAAAACAATAAATAAAATAAATTAAAAAAAAATATAAAAAAATAAAGAAATAAATAAAAAAAAATTAAATTAAAAAAAACCCCACTGGCTCACCTGTGTGGATAGGACTCCTATCATATGATCACCCAATATCAAGATCATGCATACAAACACTCTAGTGGACGCATTGTATCACATGTCTGAGCGGTAAAGAGTGTGTATGCAGACGTTACAGTACATGGGTACTCTCTGTATACACTAAGTTTTCATGAGACTCCGTCAATTGGACTCGTGGCCAAGTGGTCTAAACCGCTGGTAAGCTGCACCATAGATTGCTGCACCAAGGATCGTGGGTTCGAACCTCGGCCGAGGACAGGGACAATTTCTTTAGGCAAAGCTTATAGTAGGCCTAATGGGGTGAGAGAGAGCGAGCGCAGTAGGCGTCCTATCATTGGGAGCGGGGAGAGGGGGATAGAGAGAGAGAGCGAAAGAGAGCGGGAAAAACATTTAGTTTCCAGGGCTGAGAAAAGATTTAAAAAAAAAAAAATCCAAGGCAATTTGCCCATAGGAACGCAGTAGGGGTCCAATCACGCAAATAGGAGCAAGAGATAGAGAGGAGAAGGAGGACACCCAATTGTCAACCCCTAGACCTTTTAGTAGTCTACACAGAAGGCTTATTGAAGGCCTCTGGGAAGGACTATAAGAGAAGAAAGAGATTGTTTGACGATGAAGTAGGGGTCCTATCACGCAAAACTACCAGTTCAGCTGCAAAACGCAGCACCAAACCCTACCTATGCCTACCGAAACCAGAACTAAGCCTACGATAAGCTTACATAGGAATTATAACATGGGAATTCTGTGAGTAGTGTATGTCATTTTAGGATTGCACCGTAAAAACTGGCTCCCGGCGGACCTGTATATCGACGCGTCCCGTCATCCGCAATTGTGGCTCAGTCGGATTTCCGTCCAGATCTAAAGGCAAAATTGAATCGGCGGACATACTGTGGACGAGCCACGGGCCGACCCATTCCCTTAAAGTGAGCGTCCTTTGGACGCGCTCACTTTAATAAAGGTACATGTACTCAAAATTCTGGATATGACATAAGGGCAAATGTTCCTGCTATCTTACCATGCCTATTTAAATATATTTGGCGTGACATAAATAACAACGAAGTCTGATGTCTGATTTTACTGCATCATTTATTCCTTCATTTTAATCATGATTTATCGATATGGGACTGAGAAGAAAATGCTTTTTTCCTGGAGGAAGATGCCTGATTATCAATGGAACCAGGACAATAGAATAAGTGAACATAGGTGAAAGGACTTGAACCAGTGCAAGCAGTTCATTGCTTAAGTTTTCTATACACCACCCGGCTCAATATGACTGGTACAAACATATAAGGTACAGGAATAGCATACAATCAGTTGATAGCATGCACTTGCATCAACATACAGAAGCATTTAATCAATCTACGACTAAATATCATAATACAGTTGGCAGACTTGTTCAGATATCTCTGGTTCGCACATGTTCATAATAGTCAGTGCAGCAAATCAAAGATAAAAACGAGTGGAAAATCAGACCGTTAAATCATAACTAAACAGCAATCAACGGACTGGAAATCACCTTAAAGTGGTACGGGGGAAGGGGAATAAATATTATCTAGGGAGTGTTCAATACTACAGGCGAACCACAGATACAAATCCAAGTCCTGCTTGAGTCAGGATCATGTGAATATACAGGGTAATTTACATAGCTATATTTTACTGTCAGTAAATAATCATACACTTCATTTACTTAGTCATACGCAACTGATATGATACATATATGCTCTGGACATGGGCCATCCATGCTCCGTCACAAACATAACAAATAACATTTACAGGTTCGGGGAGGAGACGCGAGACTCCGGGACAGAAAATAGGGTACTAACTGCTCCGTGTTTTTTATCTTATAATTCGAAAACCCATCCTCTAAATACAGACCATTTGTTTTCCATTCCTGCAATAATGTGGTTTGACAAACAAGTCAAAACCGCTTGGAAATGAGGCGTGCACGCACGCCACAGGGCAGGGGTTGAAGTAGGATTCAACTAGAGACACTTAAGAGCAGATCGCTTTATCAGAAATCATTTCACCCAATATAGAAACATCATAGATAAGTTTTAAATGATACAGAAGATCATACATGCTTTCGCGCATGCAACCTTTTTTTCTGGCCAAGCGCCAGCATGCAGCACGATATATATTCAGCATCCCACTTCATTTCGAAAACTGCCGATGAAGCACCAATAACTTTACATTCTCTAACACAATAATGAAGGGAACAATAAGAGCGTTTAAAAGGGAAGAACCTCTGAATCCAGACCGATATCAATATAATGTAATGGAACTTTGCAAACGTATACCAATCTCAAGTCATCAAAACATGTCACATACATAGAAATCAAGGTGTAACGTCGCAACGGTTTGAATAATCAGTCCTAGTTTTGTCAAATATCCGGCAGCGTTAATTAGCACTAATGGTATTGAGGACGCAAAGGGAGGGCGCACGACCTTAGCTTGACCTCGCCACTTATATATTGTTTGGTATGCTTATAAACGGTCAAATCAAAGAGAATTGTTTCACCGCAAAGACATTACCATGGCGAACTTTACGTTATACCATAACAGATACCATGAAATGTACACAATAATATCTATAAGGAAATAAATAAATCTGATCATGTTCGGGCCTATAGGCCCCATGTTAAAAAAATATTTGGGTAGCGAGGCCAAGCTTGTAACACAGAGTGAATGGCCAGATACCACTCCCTCAAACATACCTCCCAGTCTCGATATAATTATCAACTTCCTCACAACACCAACCTATAAAATTTTACCTCAATATTTAACGAATTGACTGGTGTATTCTGCCTATCACATGTATCTTTTAAACTGGAAGGATCAACATATTCATATAAGCCTTCTTTAGGTTTAAGTAGAGAAAGATGGCTCGAGTTCGCCTGATCGAGAAACGTCTATTTACACAAACATGCCCATGCAACTTTCACTTCTCCAGTTGGCATCACTTAATCATAATGATCACTCTCCACCAGAAACAACTTATTCTCAGAAAACCTAAGGATGCCTTATTCTACAAACAACACACATACACACTGATATATCATATAAACGCTCTAACTGAAACGCATAATACAAGTTTACAAAAAGGCAACGGGAATAGATCTTGCACTCAATCGTGTACACTCACACTTGCTTATAAGCCAAATGCACACTTGCATTAAAGGAACGCTCATTTTTGTTTCAGTTGCGTCTCCTAACATTCAAATTCAACACAGAGGGGGTTCTGGGGGCGGTTGATGTGGAGAAATACACGTCTAGTATTTTAAAATCTCATGTACATCAGACTAAGGAATGTGGGTGTCTTCATAAATTGCACATCATCCATGAATAGTCGTGAAGAGGTATGGACTTTGATGAAGGTCTGTGAGTCCGAATAAGGAGACATTTCGAGGAGTGAATGAATATTAAATTATAAATACATGAATGTGAAGTTGCTGTTGCTTTTTGTATTACGAAAATACAAATTTCCAATAAAGAATATCTTAAGTTATTATATTGTACAAGGACATATTGGTTAATATGTACTTTTTTGTTTGCCATAAAATAGATAGTTTTTGCCAATGAGATGATACATTTGTATTATATGCACATACGGCTGTTGGCGCCGGGGGATATAAATGCATTTCCATGAACGCAACAGCATGAATAAGCATTATTATATGGAGGTTTTTTATTTTCCATCCGAAATGATATATTTTCGAGAACTGAATCTCCAAATCAAGAACAAGAATTGTTGCTCTCCTGTTGTGGCCAAGAATAGAAATAAGCGAGTATTACATATTTAAAAACAGCAGTTGATCGAGTTACATCAAATACTAAAAAAAAACTATCATTATATTAGATTTATTGAATTGAAAGAAAATTATTTTACAAAAAAAATGCATCCTTCACTTTGAGTGAAGTTGGTTAGGGAAATGATAATACAAATGGTTTCCTCTCACAGCAAGGGTGTTTAAATCTGAATGATACTTATCTCACTATCGAATGGAAACACCTTCGTTCGACTTACTCCATAAAGAGGGAAAGGCCCATAACCAACAAAACATCCGCTAAGAAAAGAGGAACGAATGCAGTAAAAAAGTGCCGTAATGTAGTGTTCAAATGGAGAATAAGAGAACTGCTTGGACTGGTTTTAAATTCATCCACGAGGAGTATGTATGTATTTGTCTGAACATAGATAGGGCTGTGAATAAGAAATGATTGCCCTTATGGAATCAGATACAAAAGAAGCGAGGAAGTTAAGTAGGACAAATGAGAGGGTCTTCATCGCACATCACATTTAAGTATAATCAATAAAACCAAGTCTCACACCTTAGTCATATGTTTGTTCATATCAAATACTGCTACAGTCAAGTCCTCGCCTTTGTCCATGTCACATACAAATTTAGTACTTGAAATATGGAATGAAACGACTCCCAGTTCATCCACCATTCTTTAGTATATCAATAGGTTTTCTAAAATAACTGAGAACTAACGGAGAACAAGTCCAAATTGCGCCTAAATACTGACTTCAATGGTTCCATATCATTGGAACTTCGGCCCATAACAGGGTCATCATATAAGTAGGGATGTACCCCCGTATTCTCTAGGTGAAGCTACAAATATAACACTAGAATCGCTTTCTCTGTTGTAGCCCCGCGCTCCACGTCAAACATTTATGTACACCCATCAATATCTCGTCAACGCTACTATTAATATAATTTACCATGGTCTAAACTCGGTGCAAAATATATGATTACATTGAGCATGAGTTACAATTATCATACTAAACTCAGACCCCGAACTTTCACCAGGTTTCTCGTAAATCAAAGGACTGAATGTGGCCAATAGTGCAAAGGTTTGTTTAAGAGCCCTTCCCGCCCAGTACAAAAATCGCTTCTCCAAAGATTAGGCAACTTCTAACAGACGGGTTTGTTTTTTGTTCAACATTCATCACTACAATCCAGTTTACAATACCACTTTCATGAACACATCAGATCAATATGTGCATCTTTTTGGCTCGT
This sequence comes from Sthenelais limicola, assembly GCA_942159475.1. Taxonomy (NCBI): domain Eukaryota; kingdom Metazoa; phylum Annelida; class Polychaeta; order Phyllodocida; family Sigalionidae; genus Sthenelais; species Sthenelais limicola. Next base: position 44,156,843 of record OW804100.1, read on the forward strand.
TCCGTCCTTGGGGGTTTTGGCGTTTTTTTGTTTTTGTTTTACCAGATAGCTATGGTGAAAATAGAACCCTATAGCGCTATGTAGGCACACTAGAGTATCTCTCCACAACGAGATTACTTCTCATCAAGAGCGACACCTGTCCACCGACATCAGAACCATTCATGATAAGAAAACTCACCACTTGGGACAACGGGTACAAAGTCAACATTGAAAATCTAGAATGACCAATGACACTTCTGAGAAAGGCCCTTTACAATGAATCATTTCGAAGGCTGAATATTTGGATGATTGTTCCTTTCTTTAACAAAATTTATCACGAAATAATAATATCTTAAGAATGGAATTCTACGTTTTTGTCTTCATTCCCTAGAGACGTACTCTGAGAGCACCTTTTTTCTTTAAGCCTACAGTGACAGGACACTGTTCGTTCTGTTCTCAAGCAAGTTCGAACTGACGCCCCAAGGTAACCATCCCTGATTTTCCTTAGAGTAACTTCGTTTTAAATCAGGAGCTCTGTCCCTCAGGGCGTCGGTTTGTCAGCAAGTAACCTAATCCCCCCATGTAAGCTCGGATCCTGTTGGCTGACGGTTTAATCACATGACCAGGAATGACGAGGTCCGGCAGATTTTCACTACAAGAAGGGGTTGGTTGAATTGCTACGAGGTGGAATAGCTTGTCCTTGGCCCAGACTCTATGAACAGAAGAAAAGGAAATTTAGAGACATTATCAAATTATGATTAAAATCTGTCATAATCACGTTCATACAAATTCTAATACATAGTTACAAGTTTCTAGTTTTACAAAATTATATCAATAATGTTAACCTTACTGGACCTTGGATTTAATGTATTTTAGCAGTCCCCAATCATGGGTAAGAACTTTCTGGTAACAACCTGTTGACCTACCGCGATATTTACAACATCCGAAGATTCATATCCATATAACTTAAGTTAGCAAAAAAGAAGTGAAAGTAAGCTGTTTTGCTACTTTATTTCCGTAAAAAAATATGTAATTTTCTAGTTTTTTTCATTCCCAGCCCATCCGAATTAAAAGTGCACACTGAAAGACCTGGATATCTGACCAGAAGTTCTAGTTCTAATTTCGAAATGGGACAAATGGTCGATTTAGACGGGAATGCAGCTTTAAACTCTTCAACTCACCATGAATGGGTTGCCTGCTGGTTGTGCGCCCCAGGCACCGAAGCCTGGAGCTGCCTGTTGCGGCATCCCAAATCCTGGCTGTGCTTGTTTTTGTGCGAACTGTCCAGCGGGCATGCCAGCACCTCCAAATCCTGAACCTCCTCCGAACCCTCCTCCAACCGGAGCTGGAAAACATAACCAACTATTAGAGAACCTATTTCAAGTAAGCATAATTTTTTAAACATTAGATATATCTGTATTTCATGACCTATTCCCCCTCTCTCATCCTCAGTTGCATAATCTGGGTAAGTAGCACAGCATGCTACCAGATTAGGGAAATTTAGATCAGATTTGAACACTCTAAACAACAAATAGTTGACATAAAAAAAGCTTGCATGTCGTGTACTATACCTTGACCTTGGAAAGCCCATCCAGCTTGTTGTTGATTAGCGCCATAAATTCCGCCTCCGTTTTGCATTCCAAATTGTCCACCGCCAGGGGTAGCCGTAGATGTCTGTGTCTGACCGAAACCACCGAACCCTTGACTGGAGCTGGGCGTGGAGGTCTGGCCGAACTGTGCGAAACCTCCAGACGTGGACTGTTGAATGCTGGCTGCCTGACTGAACTGTGCAAAGCCTCCCGGGGCTGCCTGTTGGCCGCCGCCTCCACCTCCAACGAAAGGGTTACTTACACTGGCAGCCACTGGCGGCTGGCTGTTTCCAAATGGGTTAGATACTGGAAAATAGAATACATACATGAAGGAGTTAAAGAGAGGATTCTCAGAGAGGTACCAACACTGGCACTGTGCCCTTCATTGCTTAGATCGCTGCTTAAGTGACGAGTATAGATCGTATGGTAAAGTGTTTTGGAACAAATTAATCATGAGCACATTTTAATACTATATGTTTAAAATTATGAAATCATATAAATCAGTAAATTTCATAGACCCAAACCAAAGAGATTACATACATCTCTTGTGTGGATAAAGGAAGTTAACAAAAATTTACCAGGAATAAAAATATTCTTAAACATCTGTGTAGATAAAGGAAGTTAAACAAAATGTACCAGGAATAAAAAATATTTCCGAACGGCTTAGTTAGAAGACAACTTATTTACACAAAATAAACACAAAACCATACATCGGGAAATCAAAACTGAGAAGTTTAATGTCTACAGTAGGACTTGTTGATTTTGGTGTTAATTGATGGGAGTATCCTATGCAGCTAAATCTGCCAAATGCATTTATCTGATACACATTGAAGCATCAATCGCACACAGTCAAGCGATAAATCTGTGTAAGCAATCAACTCCATGCATCCTTCACTAAATCCAAAACTAGAGAATTCTTAAAATAACATCTGAATTAACATCTACTTTGGCTGCCTTTGAACAGTTGGTTCTGATGAAATGATGGTTGAGGAGACAGACTAAGGCGAGCTAAACATTTTCTCAGCTACTCGTTACGAAGGTTTGAGTCACAAGTTATGGAATTCCGGGGCCGGCGTAGAAATGCAGGAGTTTCCCTTTCCCATACAACCACAAGCACATAGGTGTATTGCACGCTTCATTCTTCAATGTCTCTCAATTCAACAACGAGAAAACTAATTAATAAAGAACGTATAACGCACGTGGGGAGGGAGAGTTGTTAATTTTGGATCGTTTAACAAGAACTTCTGGAAATCATCAAGAGAGAGGAAGCTGTTATTGTCTCATGGGCAGACATGCTCGTTATAAAACAGTAACGTAATTGTCATTATGCCATGCTCGTTACCTAGGAATGGATTATTGCTGCTTGTGTTGGTTTGCTCAGCTGACTGGCTCTTCCAGGGGTCATTCGACACTGCTAAGTGTACATAAGTTACATTCGCGTAATAAGTAACAACACAGATTCCATAGGACATGAACTTAAGATAATAAATGGAAACAATAGTATAGAAGTATGTGTGCATAAAAATGAGGGGGAAAAATACAGAAAAAACTTCATACTTGCAAAAATTTAAAGGCTAAGACGTAAATACTGATAACCTTATACAAATAACAATAAAACCTCTACTAGCGGAGATCCCTGTTATCTGGACCCCTTCAACTATTGGAGCTTTGGGCAGTATTCATTCTGGTGACCATCCGAGCCCAGCCCCTTGGATATCCACCGTAGTAGAGTCTAAGAAAGGTGTTACTACTGCACGTACAACAATGAGGAGACAAGAGAACAAGCCTGCCATGGTTTCTATAGGAATGGCTGGGCCAGTCTAAAGAAGGAGTGTGCTTACCAGGGGCACCAAAGCCGCCGCCCATACTGCCTCCAGCGGGGGATCCAGCTACTCCACCGAACATGCTGGCGGTGACACCACCTCCTCCAGCACCCGCACCTCCTCCAGCACCACCACTACTGGCAGGACCACTTGGCGTTCCAGCACCACCCATCCAGCTTAAATTGCCTTGTCCACCTCCAGCATTACCACTGTTACTTAATGAACCACCTGGAAGACAGAAAGTATCATCAAAGTATATATTTACTACCGTGAAATTTCACTTACTTATTGATCGTAGTTATTTATATAGATGTGTATAGTTGTATTTCATAAATCTTTAAAACTAATGATTTATATAAATCCGATAATCTAATTGTTTTACTTTAGTTTAAAAGTACTTAAATTTGATTACTTGATACAGGTATGTACATGGAATGAACTGAATACATGTATTGTATAGTTAGTCAACGATTGGATTAGAGCCAGGGTTTGTGCGGGCATATTGAAGACAGACCAAACAAGTTATAATGGATTGCTCGACGAATTTGGTGTCATTTGGCAAATTTCTTCGATATATTTCTTATAAATTGCTGAAATATTTTAAACGACTTTTTCATATGTTGATGACTAAGCCGTAGTGGTATTTATAACCTGTGCGACATCACAAGCAGAGGGTAAGTTATAATATCACACAGCAGCTGAAGGCGAAATAAAGAATTCAATCAATCAATCAATCAATCAATCATACTAAGTTGGCCTGGATCTGTTCTGCCACCTAGTATACAATGGTAACTACTAGTATGTAGGCATGCTCTGAGGATCTGTCTCTCCACCTGGTGGTATAACAAGGTCTTTCTATAGATAGGTGGCTCTCGTTTTACACCTTAGTAGTTTCCTAATACCACCAGGTGGGGTAGACAGGACACTCACCAATACTTCCGTCCCAGTTGACTGTGTGTCCGCTGCCACTACCACCACCGAACACGTTGTCTAGGTCGGCAAGTGCCGCGTAGCGGTCGCCTGCACTGAGCTGTGCGATGCTTGTGGTGGTGGAGGCCGAGCTGCTGAGGGAGGAAGCTGTGAATGCTGGGAAGGCGGCACTGTTGGAGCTAGGCGCGGTGCTGCCTAAAGCTGCCTGTAGAAAACCTGCAGTCAAACACAGATGTACATTATAGTTTAGTCCCATCTTTCAGTGCTGCCACTCAGATTCTCCCCCCAAAAAAGTACAGAAGCCAGCAAAAAAAAGTATTACCAGACCCTCAAAAAAAGTATAATATTCAATCTCATACCGCTGTTTCAAAAGGCACTTTCATTCACAAAATTCTTAGAACACGTTTTCGCCATGATACAACGTGTGGCAATTTACATTCATTTTAAAAAAAAATTCTTTTGGCCAATAGACGCCTTCTGAGGTGGGGCATCGTAATGCAATAGATGCCCTGTTGGCCTGGCAGCTGGTTTTCCGGTCAATACACAGGTCATAGATGGTTGAAATCGCCCCCAAATAGACTAAACAGATTAATGACCTGCATTTCGAACAGGAATCGGGCCCTAATATCTTGATATCACCCCCTGCTTCGCCTCGGGAATTATCAACAACCAGAGCCCTCTACATGTCATCATAACACAGAGCAAATCAGTTTATTCCAGATAGTCATGTACCAGATTACCAGTAAAAACTTATTTCTAGGTTTTACGAACTTTTCTTTCTCTAATTCAAATCAGTGAGTCAATCAAGTAGATTTTACTTAGAAAAGATTATTTCAGAGAGAGTTACAATCATACACATGGAAGCACATTGTTCGATATATATGCTGTCTAGAAAAGTGTGCGCTTTCCACTTAGTAATATTGAGAAACAGTAAAATAGTTTTCAATGCATGCACATATGTACCTCCACTGCTTGCTGGGGGAGGGCCAGGGAAACCAGATGGTGCTGAGCTACTTGGTGTCTGACTATTAAAACTACTGAAGTCGGCAAAACCTCCGCCTGGAGCTAGGAAAAGAAGGAAACGACAAAAATGATTTAACAGTTCAAGGTAATAGTTATTTTACTGAAATAGGGACATATCTACGGCAAGTAATGGAGAAATAATGAATCGGTTCAATTATGCGATATTTCATGTATGTAATAAAACATTTCGAGTCAAGACAATTTAGATACTGAAAAGAAGTTAGCGTACAATTTGGATACTGAATAGAAGTTTGCTACTTAGTGAAACCTGAACCATTGTTAGTAAATATCATATCTATTATTGCTGACAAGAGATAGGGATAGATTGCCAAGTCTCCTTACTTGTCGTTTGTCCAGCAGGAGATGGGTTAGCGAATGGATCATTTCCTAATTCACCGAGAAGATCGGGTACTCCGGATTTTGCTGGAGGCAGGTTGCTGGGAGGCTGAGGCTGTGTGGGTGTGGTGTTAAGTTTAGCTACAGGTTTCTGTATAGTGCCTATAGGTTTGGATATACCGGCGTTATGCTGAAAATACACACACACACGCACATATAGGTAATGACAATGTATGAGCTTTTCAAAAACACATTTACTTGGATGATAGCTCTTGATGAAGTTGATATTCTATGATAGTTACTTTTTTTTAAACTCACGGAAAATAGCAAGACATTTTCCACGGCAACCTAACCTTCTACTAATTAGTGATGAATGACAAAGTCTCAATAGATTTTACACTATCGGGAAAACTGATGTACACAAAGGCGACAAGTCCATCAATTCAAGAACAAAGGTTCATTTGATGCAGTACCTCGTCTACCCGTTGAGGACGGGCGGGACAAACCAAGAGCAAGAGAAGGGAGAATAGCTCCATACTGGCCATGCAATTTCACAGCCTAAAGGCTTATTTTGGAAGGATTCAGAAGGAACTTTCAACTTTCAACGCGAGCTTGAAAACAATTATCAACCCATAGAAACACACTGTAATGTATGAGCCCAACTACTTGTCCTAAAGCACAGTCGAATGATGTTAAATCGTGTCCTTTACAGAATGGGGAGGTTATATGGCATTATGTACACACACTTACTGTCGGCTTAAGCCAGTGAGATGATAGCATGAGTAAGCCAACATTTTGTTCATCATTATCGTACGGAAGGACTTGTAGGGTAGTTTTTTTGTATTAATTACAGAAATAAGCTGTTGGACTCAATATATTTATTTGTTTCAAGTAAGCACAAACGCTTAACGCTTGCACCAGAAGAATTGGACTATACATACTCTTCGAAGGAACCTCTGAAAAACAAATATCTTAGCTGAGTATTGAACACAAATCATAATTCTTATTCTGCAAAATAAACTGAAAAAAAACTTAATTTCTCTTTGGGATTCCTGAACCTGTATCTATAGACCTCAATACACTTTCCAATGTAGATGTAATAATTTTGATAATTCGATAGATCAAGGCCCTGATATGTCCAGCAAATTAAGATCCGAAATTATATAAAATGTGGACGTATTAACCCATGTTTTACACTATTGTCGATTGCGCTTAGATACAAATTGGAACCCTAATATAAGTACATTGTGTTTCATCCTATGCAATTCATCATATCCGTAATGTCGGCGCAGGTATCGCATTATCACCGGTTCAACAAAGCCCTGGAAATTGAATTTCATGTTGAAATGATATTTCGGGTTCGCATATTATATGTGCAATGTCGGTCAAGATATTGCATTATCGTTGGTTAGATAAATCAATGGAAGCACTTTAATTAATAGAAATGTAACAATGACATAACCACAATAATCAGGGTGAATGCAAGGCTTAGTCAATTCATGATTTGAAACCAGCCGTCAGTAAAATCTCCTTGTGAGTATTGTTATTACACATTGGAATTAAGAAGAATATTTCTTTTAATTAAGGTAATAATAGAATGTAATTAAAAGAAAAGCCCCGGTCAAATACACGTGGATGCTTTATTGCATCAGTGTCCATCGTGAATTATTGGGACTTAAGATTACACACAATTGAAGTTGTAATTTAAGCCAAATGTACTGGTACATGTTCGAGTACTCATAACCAGCCATCGATTTAAACATTTACGGGTCTAACGTATCAAGGTAAGGAATGTTTCTCAATATCGAATCGTAACCATAATAAAATAAAGGATGGAGACAAAAAGTTATATATCCCATATTTCGAACGACTAATACATATGCTAATTTCCTATGTAGACATTCCTTGAGTTCAGTGCTCCCTCATAGAGAAAGCACACTGAGAGAAATTACTCAGTAGACAAAAGGAGATGGCTCCCAATTGGCAGCTAGGCATTAAACAATAAAGGAGGTGTTCTAAATACTTCTAAAGGATTCCACTGTCCAGCGGTGATCGCACCTACCAGAAAAGCATCCACTGGTGCAGTTAGTCTATATATAGGATGATATAGAGCCAGACATTAACCGGCTATTTTGTACCAAATAGTGCACCAGCAGTCCTTCAATGTCGGTATTTTATATCTTATCTTATCTTGATATGCCCAACATATGTTGCTACAGTCGATGGTGCAGTGTAGCACCTCATTTAGATAAAATATACTGATGACAATAAGAGCATATTCCACAATGGCTTTTGTTTTTACCTGGTTAAGGACCTTTAGTCCGGGTACACCATCACCAGTCAGGGACCTAAGTGGAGCAGTTGTTTCTTTCTTCTCTGGCGTGTTTTGTTTACGGGCTTCCTCGTGCATGGCTTCAGTGGGAGAAACGTACCAACGTTTTTTCTCATACTTCTGACACATAAAGTCTTTGATTTTTGTCTCGTCTTTAGAGTCGGGCTCCATGTGTGATCGGCTGTCGTAAAGGCCAAGCCAGACCCGTCGGCAAAACTAAAAACACGAGATGTGTTATAAATGAATTTAATAATAAAACTTATCATAAGTCCATGCTGTATGAGAAGTGCAATAAGAAATATTCATATTGGACATTTGCCATATGAGGTGGAATTTATTTTGAAGATATTTTTTGGCGATTCAGGAATAAAAAATAATGGTTTATATCTCAAAATTCTTCTTTGCAAAAGGCATATAATAAACAGTGTCTGGAAATTGTCGCGGGTAATAGAAGAATTATTAATTTCAATAACCTACGCCGATTTCTTTCTATTTATTAGTATTTGTATCAAAAGAAATAACCGTTTATTGTTTATTATTAATTGTTATAGTTTCTTCGTAAAATTTCACGAATTAAATTTTTATATTATTCATCCATATTACCCACCAGGTGAACGAGTTTATAAATACCAGGTGAGGGTTGGCTGTGTCGCCACCTACCAGTACAAGTGACTGGCATTGACCGGTTCTCTAACCCTTATATACATTCACCGGTCAAGCCGCATTTGATTTTTTTCCGTTAAGATACGTGGAGTATCCAATGTGCAGTAATCCAGCCATATATCAATGTTACAGTTCAACTTACTATATGGCTCTGAGAGTATCTAAAATTATTTTCAATATATATGAATTGTAACAATTCAAATAATATCTAAAAATATAGCTTAAATTCTGAACAGGTTATCATGGATTTTATTGGATTTATTTCAAGTAGCTAAGTAATGATACGTACATCATTCCCTCGACTTCTTAAGAATTCCATTTCTTCTGTTGTGAAACTTGTCATCGAGATAGACTTTACTCTGTGGGGTGGATTCAAACCGCGCCTGAAACAGTAACGATTGATTAGAATAACAAGTTTCGATAAACCAGGTTCCTCGTGGTTAGTATATTACTCAAACTATATTACTCAAAATATTACTAGAAAAGCACGTGAATCATTTAATCATAAAATGGAAGATATAGACAAACGAAGACAGAACAGTATCTCTTGCAGATAGATTTTGTTACAAAGCTAAAAATCATTATAACAACAACTCGTAGGGACATATGTCCTGCGAGAGAGATGAGGGTATGGTGTGCTGCATACATCTGTGGGGTATATGGGGAAAGGAACGCAAAATATTATTGTCTGACAGGGCGATTCCCCTGGTAATGTCCCAACTACAAAACCCTTCTTGGCATAAAAATAGCAATACATTGATATCGATAGATCTCGCCAGAGTAGAACTAAAATAGCAGGGGCGGTATATAAAAATCTATTGCTGATTCTGCTTCGAAAGAACTCTTTTCAAGCTGAATTCTCAGCTATATCGACCAATAGAAAAAAATGGTACAATTTGGTATTGTTTGGAAATTTTCAAAATTACTGAAGATTTGTATCGCTGTATTAAATAACCATATTTCAATAAGAATTTGAAGTCGATTCGGCGAAATCAATCCTTTGCGTCAAAGGATTTCGGTGTAAGCCATTATGCAAATCTCTAACTTGTATACATGTATAGGGGGTGGGGTTGCTTTATGCCCTATTAACCTATGTCACATTCTAACCAGGATACAGCCCTGAACTAAAAACAACAGGTGTCATCTCCCAAAGAATGGCACAAACAGTAGAAAATGGTATCTCAGCAATCTAGTGATCAATGTTATCTGAGAAAGTAGTAGCTATGAAATAAAATTCGCATTAAGATTTATTTTTTTTATAAAGGGAAAGGAATATTCAGGGTTACTGGATGATCTATAGGCCCTTTTCAAATGCAATGGCCGTATCAATATACACTTGTGGTTTTAAAAGGGCGCATGCTTAAATATTCATTAACGTCTTGACGGTATTTATCCACTGGTCGATGAATAGGGTAATTTTCCACCTGTATTTTTTACCCCAACCCCCGCCAGAAAAACCAATTGGGGTGCTTATACACTTAGTTATCATGGTACTGATCTTTGTAACTGTAGAGGTAAGCGACTGAATACCCACACTAGAAGGAATCACTTTTTGTACATTCACTGTATATTCTTTTGATCAAATAAATAATAATTGTTATCAATCAATGTTACTGAAAGACATTGTGACAGGCCCTATTTATAACTAGCAGAAATAACCCAAGCTAGATAACAGTAGTATCAACAGGGTTATCAATGACCGGGTTATCACCACATTCTCGGCAGCTAATTCGCGAGGTAATGTGATGTATAAACATTAGATAAGATGAGACGAAGTCCAAATGATATTCTACCCTAAACAACAGGCCATCCATGTCGATAAGGCACCTATTTGTGTAATAAGAACCTGTTTCCAAGGGGCGTTTTTTTGTCATTTTAGTGAGGACATAATTATGCAATTACTCAATACTGACAGTGACAATAATTGAAACGTGATATTCTCACATTCACATACAGACAGACATCGATCTAGAAGTGCCAGTCCACTTAGAACATTATTATGGGCTATATCAGACACTATTTTAATAGACCATATATTTCATTAATTTTAGCAGAATCATTCCAACAGAATAAAGGGCAAAACTTTTTCTAACGACGTAGCAGTCTTTCTAGTAGTGTCTTGGGAAAAGTTCCCTGTTTATGGTATCTCATAACTCTGGTTCACTGGTCAAGTGAATCCAAGCATAGACAATTCTGCCAGAATCAGAATTGTCTCCAGTGTAAAAACTTGGTGAGAGCAACATGAGTCTCAATATTTGATGAGAGGACAATGACGAAAGCGAAGAGAAGGTATATAACTTGCAAAAAAATACAAACGTTTGTAATATAACTTTGAACAGTCCGGAGATGATGAATAACATTAAGAGTTTGATGTTAGAAGATTAATCTGAGGAATAGAAGAGAGTCGGTTCAAGAGGTTCACAACATGACATTTAGTATGCCCCAAATAACACAAATTATACAGTTAAGATTGAGTATCATTCGGGGGAAATAATATTGTGGGGGACGGGGGGAGGAGGGGCGGTGGGGGGAGGGGAGGGGGCGTTACCCATGTCAATGGTACAATTGCAATTAATTATTAAATGAATATGACCTCCATAAAAAAAAAATTCACATGTTACCAATTTACTCTGTACTGTGAACATCCATTATGTTTCCCGAGGGTAAACTAGTATAAGTAAGTATTGCTATTTCTCAAGTCCTCAGCTCAGTGTATTGTTGCCTTTTATAATATTTGCTACAGTGAGTCATACAAATGACGTCATCACATGCAAATGTTGACTGGCATAAGAGAGGCGTAACATGACAATGCTGAGCTTCGCTTGATACCATATATGCAGTGTTTTACATTCCCATACAAGCTCAGTAATCATATAATCACGCAAATTGATATGTATACAATAAAGGGACAGATCTGTATTGTAAATCTGTATGCGGTACTTGTGAAATATGAGCCACCGACAATGGTATGCATATCAAATTGGTATTGAAGCAATTTTCGAATCGATCGATTTCGAGCTATGCATTAAGTAGTCATGCTATGGAAAAGAGATTGATGATGAGAGGCCGAAGATAATTCATTGGTTTTAGGGGCGGTGACGCCGGTCGAACGCCGAGGTCTGGCAGAAGGAAAGAATTAAAAGGAAAAAATGTTCCGATACAGGTTGAGTATGTCGCGTGAATTTCATTTTCAATGAAATGCAGTTGCTTCAGGAAATCAAGAACTGGGTTTATACACGAAACCTTGAGTGACATCTGTACACATTAAAAACGTCAACCTCTGCCGTTGAAATATTAAAATCACAACATTTAGTCGAAAAAACAATGTTAATTATTTTGTTCCTGCCACATTTAAATCTAAATGATCCTATGATATGAGATGGAAGACTGAATCAAGGCAATTTCACCCGGGACTTCTTTGATCCATAATGATAATCAGATCAGCTCTGCCATATCAGGGGTGAGGCGAATTCTAAGAGGCAACAGGCATTGTGGTTTGTGTGTGTGCTAAACTCAGGCCACAAAGCCGCCGGACAAAAATGTCAAATGTGAGAGGCAAATGTTGGATCATGGAGCATACATAAAAAGGTCACGGCCATATAATTGCCTGTCCAGGTGCACAAACCAATAGATAAGAGAGAAGGGTTAAATAGTTATTAAATGTAAATACCACATGCTTAGCAATGAAAAGTTCTGAGTGGTGTTTCCGGAGTGCCATAGAAATTCTTACAATGCCTCAAGCGTTTGAAACATATATGCGGGCAACGCTTACTGAGATTTAAATTAAAGATTGGCGTATAACAAGTTACACCTGATATAGACTACGTCTTATTAAAACACACACTGTGTAGAGAGAATTTTACCTCGACTTTTACCATCAACGCACTGTGAGTAAAAAAGGCAGGGTTTTTCATTGCAATTAGGGGAGGGGAGATTCGGTTACTTTACACCGTCACCATACTTGTGTAATTATTTAGTCCTATGAATAAGTGATTATTAAAAACTATAGCAATAAATACCAAACAAGGCGCACTTTTAATCAAAATACAGGGGACCCCCATGTTAATCCCGAACAATGGCCACTGTAAAATGCCACTGTAATTTATCTTTGTAGTCCAATATCACTGTCATTTCTAATGTTAATTGGCCAATATTGGACAAATTTTTAGTTAAAAGTCCACAGAACCAGGGGAAACACGAACAATCAATAACTAATTTGGACCTAATAGTTGCTTGTGTGTATATCTTATTATTTTGGAAACACACGAAATTCAAGACACATTTAACGATTTCATGTGTATTGTAATTTAACCGCTACCTATTGTATTCAGATTCTGGACTAACGATCTTTATAGAATCGATGCCAACGACCCACTCCTTTGACAGAGGTCATTACAAGTGTGCATAGCCTTGAATAGTATATATATCTAGGTGTGGGAGTTCACAGAATACAAGCGAGTAGACAGACCAGGAGAGTCTGAGAAGTTGACAAAAAGAACCGACCTCCAGCGAGGGATTAGATGTTCCAAATCACTCAGATCTCTTTATATTTCTTTTTTTTTTACACGAATAATGGGTATTGATGTCGTTTATATTATAGGTTATATTCTAATATAATTCTAAACTTATTTAAACGTGGCCATGCAACTACCTCACTTGCTCAACAACAAAATTTCAATCCTATTCCAAAACAAATTTTTCATGGTAATGTGTATAGTTCACATTAAATTATTTAGAAGGTACGCATCGGATATAAAACTTACAAGAGAAGCTAGGTTTTATTTCGAACAAGAGATCTATATTTCCCGGTCTATATGAGACGAATATTGTAGAATCCAATAAATATTTCAAACGTTACTTGAATAAGGAATGTGTAGGGTCAATAAAGGAAAGGGATGAACAGCAAGATCAATGTTGAGAACGCCCATTATCAGGTCACAGAAAGCTCACGTGATACAATACCAGACTCAGACATAAATATTGTCATTCGAGTCTTGTGGAAGTGGGGGTTGATCCTAAAATAGCCCAATTAACACTAAGTTCTGTCCAATATTTCAGGCGCAGGGTGAACGAGGAAAGCGGTTGTGAGGGATGTCATAATAAAACATTTTTTTATACGCGGAACGTGGATTAAACAAACATGCAAGAGCACCAAATAAGTATTCCTAGACTCGTGAGGGATTGTAAACTTAATCCCTGCTACCGTAGATAATTGACACAAATGTATGTATACATATATTACATTTTAATAAATTACATATTAATTCTACCCCATGCCGGTGCCCTGGACAGGTTTCCTCACTGTGGTGGGATCATCACAGGAGTAGAGGGTTATTTAAAATATTTCTTTCAGGTCACGCAAAGAGGTTAAATCCTACGGAGGGTTTTAAATATAGCAACAGTTCAAGCGCTAGCACTTGTTGGAGTGCTTTCTATCGAGTAGACACCATCTGGGGTGAATGGCCAGGACAATGAAACTGTAGCTCTTTTCACGTAAATGTTTAGATGCTTATCGGACACTAACGGAGAGCGGATCATAGGGTGGTCAACTGTAGAGAGATTACGAAGTACCCTTTTCATGAGTGAATATGGAGTATGATAGATGACGTTCAGTCTAATAGAGGCCTATGATTTCGATCGACCTCCCCACTTCATAACAGGGATCCATTTATATACCCCAACGAATTAACAAATGCCGTAGTTATCCTTAGACTAAGGCCTACTTAATATTGTTGCCCCATAATTTTGGTTTTTCTTACTTAATTTTTACTTCCATGGGCAATTAAATTTAATAGAATGGCTTGTATAAATGAGAAAATTGATCCTGTATCGGAATGATGGTCTCGAATAAAAAAAAATTGAACAAACAAAGAGTCAGGGGGGGGGGGGGGGGGGGGGTTAAATCCCAATCTCACCCTGACCCTTTTCATTTCAATGCATCCCAGGTGGGATGGTTTATTACTGATATCGACAACAACAATATAAAATAGGTACCATACATCTCGACCCCGATCATCTGAGGAAATTTGCTATTTGGAACGTCATTACATAATGATCGGAACCATACGTATCTCTTGAAGTAACACGTTCATACGATAAGTGTAGAAATGTTGTTATCGACTTTTATAAAACGATACAGTCATACTGAGTACAACGCAAAAACGGGCACATTAGATAAAAGATCTACATCCTGTTTGAATCACGATTGTATGAGGAATGGACACATTTTACTTTACTTTCTAGACAAAATCGGAGAAAGTCCATAATTAAAACTTGAAAGCCCATGCCCTAAAGTCGGTCAAGGACTGGGGGCAGATTGATTTTTATCCCATTGACTGTCCATTTTGACCGGAGCACCTTTCAACCCGCCTGGACATGGTCAAATCCAATTTTCACGACTCTATCGACAGCAGTGACATTAAATTTTTATGACGGACCTTTACTATAGTCACTAAATTCCTTATCCTCTTCTCCTATATATAGTATGGTGTATATATGATAAGATAGTGGTCCAAAAACTGACCATAATATTGGAGATATCGGTTACAGCAGCTGCTCCAATGCGTGTGGTTGATCATATGATGTAGATACTAAGTCACACTGCTATCACTATCACACAGTATCAGTACTTAAGTTAAGATAACATGGGAACGTTGTTTTGACAGAGCAGTGTCCCCCAAGGCAGACAGAATTTACGCGCTAGACTACACTAGATACGGATATGTAGACGAAAGAAAATCACCAAACACACAATAGAAGAGGGGTAAATTGAAGATGGGGGACAGACATCTCGGGGGGCAGACATCTGCCACTCCAGCCTGTCAAGCTGTGGATTTACGCAAGGGATGATGTGGGTCAGAGAGGGAAAGGTAGACGAGCCGGTCTCAGTTTGTACTTACAGCATGCCGCTACAGGACGTACAGACAAATGCTCCCGTCGTCATATTCACGTATGTTGGTCCTCTTTGATGACAATCAAAGCACTGCTTATTATGGGGCAATGCCACCATTTCTCGTAACATTTTGAGGTGTTTTTCATCTTGCTTTCTCTTGTTTGCCGCCATCTTGAATTTGACAGTCGCGATCGGTCGTGATCGGAAGTCAGGACGAGAGATGGTAAGAGGGAATGATAAATTGTCTTTGCTCATTAACTGCTTCCCGTGAATGATAATTAAAGAAAAACATATGGCAAAATGATATAAAAATAGCTAAAAATATTGCCATGAACGAAAATATTTACGTCGTCATTTTCGCATGATAGGTGGCGCCAAATTTGAACTTCCGGCCAAAGAGTGGGCGTGGCACATAATAGCGTAGGAATTCACGTGTGTATCCAGCAGTAGCCTCTAGGCTCTACCTCTTGAACTTGGAAGCCGCCTGAAGTGGAATTTGCGCGTTCGATAAACAACAATTAAAACCAAATATGCTCAATCATCGTCCCAACAGATTTCTTTTCTCCAGTTAAAGATTGATAACTGCCACGCACCGAATAATAATTTATTCTGTATTGCAGTCTAGTGAGTGAAGAACCCGGTCCCGTTCTAAGGTTCTTGAATCTTACCTTGGCAATGGCATTTTGAATTGATAGTCATATATGCCTACTCATATTATTTCGCCTTTGAATGCGTTCAATTTGCATGCCCGTGGACTTAGCACTGGGAACGCAAATCAGTCCTGCGGCTGATAGGTGTAGGATAGAGGACGAGAGTCTGTTCTCTTAGTGAATATAATTGTCCAAGGCCGTCAGGCCGCGGACAATTATATTCACTAAGTGAACAGAGTTGAGTCCTCTAGCATGCTTATCCTACAACTTCAATTGTTTGTTATGATCGTGGTTACCAAATCCCCCATACCACCCAACCACCCTACCACAACGACCCGATCCATGATCAGTATTGCTTTGGGATGTACATTTCCTCACTTTCACTGATAGATGGCTTACAGTGAATGAACCTCACACAATATAGCCAATGGGGTTGGTGTATAATTTTAAGTACAAGTTTACGATTTTGTACATGTACACATTTTTCTACTACAACTCTTAAATTCTAAACAAAGAATTGGAGGGTTGGTGTGAGCTTATATTGCCATTTTCTGACATTGCTAATGTATGGGTGGCACTTTTATGGGGGTTACAAAATTTGAGAAATTGTAAGGGATGCATGTAAATTTATCTCTCTACATGGATTACCGTTTTGTCAAAATATAAGTGTAATCCATTATAAACAATTGCAACTAGTTAAATAAGATATACTTCTCCCCACTGTTTACCATTATTGGACTCCGCGTGACTCATCACCCTGTGACACATCACATTTTCTATTTCAGGAATCATACTATGCTATATACAGCAGATCCTATCTGAGCCTCTGTGGCCGAGTGGGTAGAGCCTTCAACTCTACTTGCCAGCCTATACTTATGTGAGAGGTCCTGGGTTCGAATCCAGGCCAATCCTAGTTCAAAATTATTTGCAATAGATACCTGAGCGGACTCTTTAATGAAAGAGTCCGCCCAGGCATCTGAGAGGACTCTTAGGAGCGGACTCTTTCATTAAAGAGTCCGCTCAGAATGCCCAAAGAGTACACCTGGAATTCAAGACTGTACTCTTCAGGCATGGGAGTCCGCCCAAGCCAATGCTGGGGAATAGGGACTCAACAGCAAGTGTAGGATAAGACGGCTTTCCGCTCTGCCCGGCCGCTGTCCCTTGGCCATTTTTCTAATTACTAGTGAAGATAATGTTCCATTTCTTATCCATATTCTTTATTATTTCGACATTTTGATTAATTTAAGGTTTCAAATGGACATTAAAAACATGTGTATAGAATTCTGTTATAGGGACCCATTTTCAAAATTTTCCCGATAGAATAAAAATTGAACGACTTCCCCAACTGATTTGAATCTCTGCAGAACAATATGCTATAAATATAATTCTATCTGAGAATATCCCCCATATATTTTCACTAAGTATCTATCATATATATCAGAAAACGACGGCTGCAGTTCCCCCATCAAGCAGACAGAAGTGGCGTATTAATCCCAGGAGGCATAGGCCTATAGCCTACATGTTCACATATATCAACCCATCATATCCCTCCTCCCTCCCGGTCGAGTTCCTCCTCTTCAATGTTTCACATCATTCCATCACAAACGATCATCGCCGATACGTTAGTCTAATGACACCATTTTCTTGTGCCACATAATAAAGCGGTTACCAAACACTGAACATATTCTTTCAAAATTTAACATTTATTAATCAAGAAAAATACATCACAGATCGGCCAATCTTCATCACTAGTGTTGTGGTACAAACTGGACAGGAGTACATTACAACATAGATGTGATAACATTTCCACCAACTGAACAAAGTATCATTCACCACGATGATGGTACATGTCAAACATGTGTACGAAATATAACAATTTTGTTGCGACAGAAGATTATTTTGAAGATGATATTTTATCACTTAGACATGTGGAAATTTAAAATCGAGAATACGTTTTCAAGGCAGATTGTGATGGTGGGCAGTTCTGGTGTTGGGTGTCGTAGAGCTAAGCAGTTGCGATATAGTGAGTGAGTGGTGAGTATAGTGAGTGGTAGGTTCAGCATCCGACCACACTCAACATTTATTCTCAATAAACGATGCAGTGCAGTGCATAGACTTTTTTAATATCGAAATCTAAACAGTCAAACAAAAGCTTCGGAAAGGTTATTTTGTATCTTGTTTAACAGGAAATATGTACATGGAAAAGAATACAAATTCTGAACAGTTGGAATCATATTTTGTAACATGTATGTGAACAGGGATAAAAAAATGTAACGTTTGATGAATTTATAACCAAATCTTGAGTTATATTGTTGTACATCCCATGCTTCTTATTGCCTAAAATGTCCATTTACCGGTACATAATATACACGTCTATGCCAATCACCTACAATGTACAGGACTAAAATAATTCAGACACGAGACATAGCTACATATAAAAATCCAAACATCACATCGCGTCTAACTTACCTAATCCTAAAATTATATTCACACGCCTGCACACTTATGGAAAAGCTAACCTAACACTTTTCATTCCAGGACATTCCCCCAAATCAAAGGAAATACAGAGCACCAATAGGTAATTCTAACATAAATTATTGAGCGTAAACTCACTAGTAATATCCCTCATGAACAATTTTACAATTTAGAAACCATGAAAACGATTAAAGAATAATTGACTGTCGGATAAATGAATGGTCAAAAGAAAATGAAAACGTAAATTAACTATGAAAACAATCATTCTAGTCTATCATGTATCAAGGGGCATACTAACACAATAATACATTATATTTGCTATAGCAAAGTCTGTTGATAAAATAACTCATAGGATCTCCCCCATGAGATGATTCAGTGAGTCCATCTCTACAAGAAAAATATTCACTATTGAATACCATCTGTGATACAGTGGAATGTTTGAAACTAAATGATGCGATAATCTTCGGGCAAAGAAGTTCCAGAAATTGGCATTATTCAGCATGCTGCTGGGGTGCTAAATTTGATGGTGTATTCGCAAACTTCGGTCTCTTGTATAGAGTTGACAATGTTATCCCGACCACATTTGAAAAGTACCTGAAACAAAAGCACAGCCACCAATCAAATTTAAGCACAGTAAAATAGAAATTTAAAAAAAAAATCCCAGAAAGATGCCTAACAATTATACAGTTTGAAGGGATATGTAAACACGGGTATGAACTAAGTGAATACTTTCTTTCAGGATCCGGAAGAAACATTTACATTCAAATGTGATTCTAAAATGTAAAATACATATTATTGTACCGATAGCACTTACCCAACTTATTCTCTTCTTCATGCCAGGGCACTGGTGTTGGTCTCCATGGTCCATTTTGAGTTTTAAATGTTTGGGATCCGAACTGATCCATTCTGCAGGAGATCGCCCAATAATCGTGGATGAGCTACCCGAGATTTGTTTCACTTCTCTGAACGGACAAACTGTGTAACTATATTTGTCTGCACGCGCTTGGTAACAATTCTCACTCAAGGGCGTGAATTCACCATTTGAACCATATATCTGAAAGGTAGGTACACGGTTATAGGGACATGTCATACATGGAAACCAGTGAGATGGATATATATATATTCTCATATGATAACTGCCATAATATCAGATGAAAATCTTACCGAAATTACCAACCAAAAACAACAGATCAGAAGAGAAACATTGTAAAATGCCTTACCCCATTGGGATTTGATTTTCCTCTTGACTCTTCTATGTACATCTGTTTTACTTTCCCCCCATCTCTGGCAGTTGCCTCTTCTTCAGCGTGATCTTTCAAGAGTTTATCACATCGGTTGATACATGGTTGTACATCTAACTCCGAACCTGGCTTTCTATCTGGAAAACATAAGCACGGGACGTTCCTTTTTTTAGTTTTGAAAGGTTCATACTTCTTTTTAAGTATTATTATTAAAGTTAATTAATTTATTTATTATATCATTGAACTTTATTCAGTATAAGTGTACCTTGATATTCTCATTTAAACATGTGAAATTAATTTGCTTGCGTATATATTTGGTAATATCAGGCCAAGAGAGGGAACACGCTAACGGAATGCGATATACTAACAATGGTTCTTTTACATGCGTATGAACATAGGCAGCTATACACATGACCGGCCTTGGGTAACCCAATCGGCGTGCACTGGGTGGGAGGTGAAATGATGCTCTGGTTAGTCGCTAGTGGTGATATGCTTACTTATATAGAGGTAGACCTAGCGCATAGCTAAGGATTATGCTAACAAGTATTCCGTGAATTTAAGAATCTGTCGATTCAGAGTGGAATGACTTAACCATTGCGCCATCTCGACGCCGCTTAATAATGTAATCAAATACTCAAACTGGTAAGGGAAATGGGAAATGCTATCTAGAGACATACGTCTTGCAGCAACTCGAGCAGCTAATGGGGGTGCATTCCACTCATCGCTGCCGTCACAACAGTCACAGAGGCCATCATTTACACGACTGGAAGGCAGCCACACTTGGTTCTCTTCCGTCAACTGAAACTCGCAATAGAACCTGTGAAACGAAAACAACATGTTATTGTGCAAGCCTGGAGATTCATATTCTTTGTTAGTGTGTGAATTCATGAAACCAGGGGTCGGGGACCACGAACCTGGGAAGCGAGTCTGTTTCATTATCAAATTACTATTTCCTATACTACTAGGGGAAAGGCAGTTATCCAGTTATACCTATCAAATCTGTTTATCCGCACTCAGCAAGTTTGTTGTATGCGTTGTGAACGTTTACATACCTGCCATTATTGCACGCTGAGGTCCCAGGTTCATCTGAACCATCCTTACAATCACAGTAATCGTCATTGACTCGAGCGAATGGGATCTTAACCCGGGAGTCTATACAGCTGAACATGCCATTGCCGTCAGCCTGATACAGGTTAGCCCAATGCCGGGGAACACCACGTGGACGGAGTAACTCATCCAGCTGCTGCATTCTGAGTACAGGCTGTTTCTCCTTGCTTTTCACCGTCCTTAGGTCATAGTGGATTTCTGGGGCATTGGGTTTATTCACGGGCGCAGGTGAAGCATGCTTGGCTCGCAGATCATCTATGACACGAGCTAGTGCTCGTTTCTGGGACTCTCTTTCTTGTTTGGTTAGAGGTTTGGGGGACTTAGGACCTTTAGGAGGATTGCTTTGAGCTTCAGGACAGTCCCCATTTTTGCACCCCTTATCCGAGTCAGCTTCGGAATTGGAGCTGTCATCACGACTCTGTTGGTTTAGCATCTGAAAACGATTCAAACAGTGTAAAATTAAGTTCATAACAATACTCCGTTCATTGACTCAGGTTTGGTAATAAATAGGCTTTTTTCCTAAAGGATATCGCGTCTACGTTAATTAATCGAACCAACTATAGTCGAACCACAAATTTGATCAACTCCTAATCATCCAGCAAGCATGTTTCAAACATAATCCATGTTCCCCCAAAAGCAAAGCTCATATCCTTGATATTGGTTGATTGAACGTTTTTAATTGCATCAATTAATTTTATACAAAATTGAACATTATGTTGCTTATTCCTACACGGGTAGTGTATTCTATCACCTTCCAGTAATGTTCGTATAAATAAATGGAATTATGAAACCGGCGGTACATCGTATTAATATACCATCTTTGGTGAATAAATAAACTGGATTTTTACAGTCAACAATTTTCCCACGGTAATATATAGATAATGTAACTTTTTTTAAAGATAAAAAAAAATCATCTGGTTATATGAAACGTGAAATATAATGATTAATTTACTTTTTCACTCGGTCCCTCCCCTAATAAATGTGGTACACTCATAATCATCCTTATCATTTATCAATTTAAAATCACCCAAGGTACCGTAATTCAAACACATCCATATTTACATTCATTCTCCCATCCTTCATTTAGTGGTGTCCTAGAATAATACCTCTATAACAAATATATGACATTTTGGAATGAACAATAAAAACATATATATACCCTGTACCCGTACTAAACCTACCTGTACGGACAAAACTTGAAAGCAGAGGAAGATAAGACCAGCAACAGCAAGGAATACCACGATTGTGTATGCCCTGCGTCGCCGGTAGGGACGCATGGTGACGGTTCCTCGAAGACAGTGTTAAGGATAACATCACTTGATCCAGGATTCCTGGTGCAGATATCTGAAATAAAGCAAATGCTTATGACTTGAAGTTGAAGGTAAGGCCGTCGCATTCCGGGATCGAGAATCGTTGGTATGCCTATAATTAAATCTTCTGTTGGATTCTCAAGTTTCACCGATATTTATGATTTTAATATTCATAGGTAGGCATAAGCCCCCAGCCTAAGCCCTACCTGTAGCTAATAAATCATAGCATGTAATAATTTTAATTTCAGCACAGAGTAGGCCTACCCTCCCTTTGGCTTTGCCTTAATGGAATGATGATACTGGTATTTCATATTACTATACCACCTTTGGTGAATAAATTAACTGGACTTTTATAGAGGCGACAATTTCCTCAGTCGTGGTAGCCTATATGTAGCCTAGATGATTTTTTTAAAATGATTAAAAAATCATCTAGTTATACAGAACGTGAAATATAATGATTAATTTACTTTGTCACTCTATCTCATCTAATCATATTTATACATGTAGGCCTACATGAAGACAGAAAACTAGGTTTGTAAATATTGCTCAATTTGGTAAGTTTTAAGAAGTCATAAATTGATTTAATTATTTCAATTTAATAGCAGCTATCTGTTATCACTGCGCCCATCACAGCTGAGCTCCTCTCTCAAATAACATCTGTATAGTTCTACTTTGGAGAATGGAATGTTATTCTGGTAACGTTGGTTGGCACAAACACTATGCCTACAAGTAACAACAACACTCAACACGTAGGCCTACTCGCAACGAGGACAACATCAGAAAGCACCCTATTTATCGCTCATCGCAAACTGGTCATTACAAAATTGACGGATAATGATACTGTTATGCACAAATGCTGCGATATATGGAGTGTAAACATAAGTCACAAACCATGGGATTTCATATAGATTAAGAAGAGGATCGGTAACAAACCCTGAAGCAAAGGCGCCCAGCTGATGTCTTTACGTAGGTAACAGTCCCATCCACAACTTCCACCTCAGCTCTTGGTACCACTGTTAATATCCAGGTGGAGTTAGTGTCGCGGTTGTTGCCGAAAACAAGCGCCTTCGGTAGGCCATAGTCCTGAGTAGAACTCAAAAGGAATCTCTTGAGAGGTATGGTACCTTCAAATTTGGGATATTTCCATGGGGCATTTTCTGACAAATTTGCTATTGGGTTAGTTTGAAATTGGGTTATTTTTCCGAAAATTCTTCACTGTATAATTTAATAATTTTTAGAGAAATTTGGGGAAATTTCCATGGGTCATTTTGTGAAGAATTTGGGTCTTCCTTGTGTCATTTTCTGACAAATTTGAAATTGAGTTAGGTTTCAAAAAAATCTCTTCCGGTCATTTTCTGCATAGTATAAAATTGTTTAATTCAGTTATTTTCCTTGGCCTGGGTGGGTCATTATTAGGAAAATCTCTAATCATTTTGCGAAAAATGGGTAATATTTCTGAAAGTTCTTTTCTATCATTTTCTGACAAATTTGCAATTGGGTTATTTTTTCCGATCAATTCTGCACAGCCTGAGATTTTTTAATTTGGTTATTTTTCTGAAAGATTTTCCTTGGGTAATCATCGGGATAAACATCCTTGGGTCATCTGGTGAAAAATTTGGGTAATTTTTCCTAATGTTCTTCCTTGGGTCATTTTCTGACAAATTTGCAACTGAATGATAAGAATGAATTCAAGGTCAGAATAGAAAAGATAATTTTTATTTCTTCACAAAAATAGTGCATAGAATATCATATCTTAAGGCCACCAAAACAATGATAGGTGGTCGTACACTGATTTAAATCAACCCAATATAGAAATAATATACTGTGATACTGTGGACGATATTGAAGAACATACATCGAAATGAATTAGGGGTTAATACCTTGGAAAATCCACAGGTCCTGTTGGCAACTTAAGTCTTAGAAAATCGCCCTTATGCATTAAAATGACATAATTATCACAAGGCGAACAATACAATATCAAAATATGGACAAATTGAAGTATTAAATCGACGATGTACATACAAATATGGTAAGTGTGACAAACACAGCGCTTTGTATATTATTAATGTAGCAAATGATAATTTGTACAGAAGTAAAGACGACGTATATTTATAAAGAAACACCGGGTTTCCTATATCTAGACTTGGCGCAACATGACTCAAAACCAAGTTTGAAATACATTATCAACATTTCCGCAATAAACCCCTCTTACACTGCATGGCCAACCTCTAAAGCTGAAACACTAAAGCATCCATTCGTAGACATATAACGTTTCCGACCAAACCATTGACTTATTTACAATATTTAATGAAAAAAAAAGAGGATGCATCAAGCACCGATACTAAAGTGAATGGCACATTGCGTCTAGCCACATAAATGTTCTAAACATAAAAACACGTTGATATAACAGTGAATTTAAGTGCGATTTGGCCAATCGTTTGGGAAAGTACTATGGAAATACTCCATAATTTTAACGAAACTGAAAATAAGTGTTAAATTCTAAAAGGAGGGATAACATGTTGTGAACGCTTGTGGTAAAATGCAGGCATATGCTAGGATGGAAATTACCAAAGCTGATTAATAACAAGCAATCGATACCATATCGATCCTTTAATGACAATGAGTTTATTTATTATTATAAGTACATTTTAAGTACACGCAACATGATTTCCCAACTTTCCAGAAGTCAGCCTGATACGTAGCACATCGCAGATAGCTCCAGTTGAATAAAGTGCTTTGGTCCACATTTCGCATCAATATACATACCCTTTCTTTATCCCAGTTTCAGGTTTAAAGAGTTTTATTTAATTCTGGGGTGTTGGGGTGGCGCATCGGTCAGAATATTTTGAACCCAGTGGCTCCAATGTAGTAGTAATGGTCTCGAATCCTATGAGTGACTCGGTTCAAATACTCCCCCCCCCCCCCCCACGCACCCCCATTCAAATAACCCTTATTTGTTTTTGGAAATACCATATACGATATTGGGTAAATAAAATAAAGTATAGAGGTTTATACAATTCTAAACTATATTTAAGTCACTTGATAAATAGGAACTTAAGAAATTAGAAATCTCATTTTACATTCATTCATCCAGAACGCTCAGATCAAGGTTGACATATAGCACCTATATATACAATGTAGCATATTTGGGTATTATAGTAGTACCCGAAAACAGGGGATGAAACTTGTATCACATTCATTGAACAGTGTCACAATAATTTAATAATAACTTAGTTAAGACATGGAGGTATATAACATGTCGAGTATGAATGGATTTACAGTTGAGAGTGAATGAATGAGTTCAGAGGGAAAATGATTAGCACATTACAACACTATCGGCAGATGCTAAAATAACTCAAGACAATCAAGGAATAACATTCTGAAGGACCATAACATTTCATAACAAATACCACATTGTGAGATTTTATCTTTAGGATAAGGAAATAACAGTACCAAGATAAAAGTTCAAAACACATTCATAAACGATTAAGTTGAATAGATAGAAAAATACACCTGAAGCACAACAAGTTTAGTACACATTGAGTATTTGAAAAGACTCAGCTGAGCTCCATAAAAATACGGCAAAAGCAATCTGTTGAAAATACACCTGAATAGTTAAGATGGTCAAGATATAAGGGTCAAGATATTGGTCGGACCACAGAACTATTTCTAGTTCTGTGGTCCGAGTAGCATTTGAGTGTTGAGGTTTCTCAGTACAAAATATGCAAAACAGAGGCGGGTGAAGGGTATTTCAATAACCACTAGGGCAGAGAACTATCCAAACATTACATAAAATATTCTTGGGAAAAATATCCATTTGAATGGGAGTACACATTTCAACATATCCTGAGCTGTATTGAACAATTTCCCCGATGTTCTACTTCCAATGAGAATCTAATTTAGGTAGTCAGATTGGCATCCAATTCAGCTCAAGTCCATCCAATAAAATATGCTGATCTCCACTAAAGTACATCAATTTATCTATGGAATCAATATCCTTTGTCAATCAGTATAATTCATAGTTTCAGGGACGGGAACATATTTATTTGGTTCCATGAAGTACACGTACCATTTGTTCGAAGACGTGTTAGGGAACAGGAGAACATTGTACCAGTAAGAAATTCTGTGACTGAGGAAACATCGTATAAGTATTGCCAATGTGTTCATTGAGAAACGAGCGAACACTGAGGGGTATAGAATCACTAGGAGGGAGGTAGAACCAACTGACTTTGAAGGAAATTACAAGTGAATCAATTTCCTTTCCAAATGCCGTCGGATTTACATGTTGACTTCATCCAGAATTAATCTAGTAGCGAAGGCAACCCCTAGAGCGCCGAGAGCTCCCACAATTAGGCCATAGTTGATGGCGAAATTGAAGGCCTGAAATAAAAGAACAAGTGTAAAAATCATGTGTAAACAATGGACAAGAATAAAGATCACTGGTTGACCTGCCTTGGTATGAAGAGATATAATTGTAAGTGGGTAGATATAGGATAAGATCTCTAAATTATTATTTATTTTTCCTATTAGGACCTAGGGACACAAGGAAAGTACCTATTTTAGGTATATGGCTAAACACCCTAAAACCCATCCATTACTAATTCTCCTATCTATCCTCGTTATGCTGAGAACCAAACTTTGAATCACCCCGTATCTCACCTAACTGCTAACATTCCCTAATTTGGTAAATTATTGGTGTGGCAAAGCAGTTCCAAACTATTTCTTATCCATACTATCTTTGTTATGTTCTCTGACTGACGCGTAGACCTGATTAAATACTAAAATCTGTCTGTCGTACACTATACATATTTATTCTGTCTTCTCTTGTTCAAATTGTCCAAAAAATGTTTGGCCTAGGGCAAGTGAAAACCCCTGTAAAAGAGACTTGATCAACCCAGTATAAATAACAGCTTAAAAACAAATAATTATGGGTATAGACCAAATGAAGTCCCAAGTCACCTATCTTGAAAACGATAAATTCAGAACACCTACCGTTAACTGTAATGGATTTTGAGTCAAGAAAAATAACATGCTCATCCGTTCTTGAGTAGGACATATGCACTGAAATAAAGTAACACGTGGTATCATAAAGCTTTGGCAAATAGCGATGGGTATGCGAAAGTAGTATCACGATAGTATCAATATTTTTAAATATTTCTTGTTATCTTTTACATTTTCGATTTGGATAGATAATAGAGAGGCAGACCCCTATGATACTAAGGCACCAGTAGTAGGAAAGGTACCACGAATCGGTAATATAACAACGGGGAAAGTGTTCAAAGACTAAATAGAAATAAAAGAAAAATAACATGAAGATGAAAGAAATTAAAATATTCCTGGTACTAGATGCAGAAAGCAGTGAAACATTCAGTATATTCACCTTGAGCATTCGCAGGCCTTCGAAATTGACCTCACCATAGGCTGAGCAAATGATAGGAAGAATTAAAATTGGAATTATGAACTCTATGATTCCAATGAGTTCAGCTGGATGGTTGACCCACCAAATTATGAAGGTCAGACTCCACAAAATAATGTATATCATGAGTGCACACAGCCAACGTTGCATTGCTAATGATGTTGAGCGCAATCGGCACTGAAATGAGAAAGCAGCCTTTGGTTAGCAACACTGACTTAGGCTCCCAGCTAAAGCTGCAACTGCTAGCTGCACCGTCTCCGGACAGATTTGTAAGCAAAATAAGCCTGACGTAATCTAGAACATATTTGACTCCTGAAATTGGCTATCTACAAATAGTCGAATAGAATATTAGTCCATAATCTCGCTTTAATTAATAAACTTCCATTTGTTTATTTGACATATATATGCCATTTAATTCATAATAAGGGGATTACATCATCCCAATTCCTTTTTTTCATAACTAGAAATCAGCGACCGATTAGTTCACATTATTTATTGCAATGTTGGAAACACAGTTTTATAGGCATTTCAGAGCTTTCCAAATGAATAAAACGATAGATTTAAGTTTAATCGACAGTTTACTGAGTCTGTCATATTACAATATATCACCATCATGTAAGTAATGATAAAATATTTGGTATTAAGTTTGTTATAAAACCTCACCCCTATTTTCCAAAAGCTGAGTAGAATTTCATCAGTAGTCAGCATGTGGAGACCGAGAGAAATATTATCGTCAGAAGCGCTACCGTCCGTGACCGCAGTGATTGTACTGGGTGCCTTAAATAGCAAGAGCAGAGTTTTTATCCCACTGTAGGAGGATCCATTCTAACTACTCAGGCCAGAGGAAGAGAAAATAAGAACAGGCAATTCCCAGGCCTCCTAAAACCTATCTTTACCTTCTCGAAAATGCTGGCAAACAAAAATGATAAATGGTAATGGTAGGTGGTACATTAAACGCTTCTAAACACAAGATGAAAGCTGGTATAATTCCGGTTCTTTGGGGAGGGGGTTGGGGGACTAATGGTTCCAACAACTTGAGGCTTCTTTCCCTTCATTTCAAATTTGAGTTTTTGTTTACAAGACACTCAACCGTTAAGAGAGTTCATACAACCACCCACTTATGGGGTAAAAGTCACATCAAATAGAATTAACATGAAATATATATAATTATTTTCATCGGAATAATGAAGATTTAAGAATAAATAAAAGTAGATTGTTTCAAGACCAAATATCACACAGGTAAATTTCCAACTTCATAAACTTCCATCAACTTTCACTTCATCATTTTACAAGATAAAATCACAAAATTGTAAATACCCTTCTGGGACTGCCCAGTTCGACCCTGGTAGATTGGAGTGGGGATTCACATCCTGACCTAGTCGACCTTGACGCAAATGATGGCGGGTCAGCGGCGATCAAACTCTGATTGTTTGCCTGCTGTTCGGCTGTAATTGGCTCCACTGAATCATCCGCAGTAGCCACAGAGCCCTCTCTGATAATAATGATGGGTCTGGAATGTTGCATTGTGAGCGGGGACTTGCCACTGTGGTGAGCTCCAGCGCCACCACCACCTCCAGCTTCTGAAGTTAAATCGGTATCTGGCACAACAGCAGAAGTATTGCTTTTTGCTGCCTCTTGATCAGATTCAGTGAACCTCCTTTGCCTCAGAGTCCTGGCAGCACCGCTTGCAGCAATGTTGTTCTCTACATCCTCGCATGATGGATTGTTCGTCTCGGTACCGTTACTCACCTTCAGAGGAATGCCACTAAACCCTTGAGTAGAAGTAGAATTGATACCCTGTGTACCTGGTCCAGAGACATTCTGCTGAGCTATAACCTCTGCTTCTACAGTCAGTGTGTTCAGGTTGTTAGAGCTAACCGGGGGACTACGCATAATGTAGCTTGCCATATTAGGATTGGAGGGAAAGTATTGAGAATTAACCGCAGAAAAGACCTGAGAGTTAGAGTTTGACACAGCCTCGGGCAGAAGTGCAGTGCTTGAAGTAGTAGCTGACGCCTGAGAAGTGTGGCGGGAACCTTTGCGAGTGGGGGTGTGGCATGGACTAGTAGTACTTTGATTGTAAGCCATCAATTTAGGGTAAATGCCTGCTTCTCCGTGGGGAGAAAGGACATCATCCCATGGATCATGATCTACAAAGGAAAATCGATGCGGGGGATAAGGTAATAGCAGCATGCCATCTGAAGTCATACAGAATCATTGCATAAAAGGGAGGCATATTAGACCAATAGCTCGATGTTATAAGCTTGACCTCTGTACATGAGCAACAACATGGCACCGATTGCACACGATAAATCCACATTTAATTTAATTTCTTACATTCTGAATGATTCAAACAAATCCAGAATGTCACACGAATGATCTTAAGATAGAGTATTCGAGGAGTAATTTTTTATAATCGCCAAGAATCTTTTCTGAATATAGAGATCATGACTAACATCTTTGTCTTCAGTCATCTTATATGCCTCCCTGCCTTAACCCATAACTAGACAGTGGTCCTAACCATGAACCATTATTATCATTATGGAATTGTTTATTACAAGTTTTTACGTCAAAATGCCCCAACGCTTCTGATAAGATAACGCCCAGGTCTGCCAGCACAAGCCCAATTAGAAAAGCAATATTCAACATAGCAACAAAATTACGTGGTTAAAGCTATAGACATTTTCTTTCATTTTATATTTTATAATTTCCGAAAGTCATTGATTTTTAGATATGCGAATCAAAATCTATCAGTGACAATCAACACCAAGCTGTAGAACCACGTCACCAATCAAGAAGCATATGATTAAAGTTATATTCAACTAGCACCCATGCAAACAAATCAAGGAATGAAGGGGAGAAGGGGAGAAGGGGAGAAGTGCATCTAGTAACCATTATACAGTATGTATACATTATTGTGCAAGGAATCTAAACAGATCTAAACTTCGATAAATAATCAAGATGCGACCAAATAAAACATGATGATCAAACAGTTGCTTTAATAAATGTTATATCGAAAGTGATGATTTGCATATGATAATTACATTATAAAACCAAAAGTGTACAATGATGAAATAACTTAAATACTAACGACAATAATAATCGCATTGAAATCCTATATATTAACCACTCTCAAACTTGAAAATTCAGTATTGTAACTAAATATATATCATAGGTATAAAGTTATGCATAACATCGAAACTAAGTAGCAATATAAAAAAAAGTCAAAATAGAGCGACATGAAAAATCAAAAGGGAATATCCCGGGGGAAAAAAGAAGTTACATATATATACAATAGCAAAACAGCTAACCACAACACAGGAAATGGCAACATTTTACATGGGAATCAAGCTCACCATCGTCTGTAGAATCATAATCATCATCCTTGGGAGGTCCGCTCAGTGGCCCTTGTAGAGTCATATTTCTCCTACAAAGCTCATACATTCGCCCATCCTCTTCCAATTCCCTAATAAACCGGCGGAGACCTACATAAGAAACAAAACTTGAAATGGGCAATGGTGATTCCTTTTTATACTATTTATAAACAAATACCCTTCTAATCTTATACACAAATAGTTCTTGATGAATAATGAGACAAGAAAGCAATCTATTTATGCCCCATCCTATTGATAATTTGAAACACGATCTTGAAAATGGCAACGAAGACGTGACGTCAATCGATACCTCATTCATATTCAACATTCTTTCAAATAGAACGACAGGATACAATAAAATCGATTAAATAGGTGTCATTTGTTCTGGTAATTTCCTATTTATTGTCAAGGTCATGTAATGAAAAAAGAATGAGCTGTCGCAGTCTGGGAAGCGAATCGTACTTTGGTAATTAACTATTTTAAGTAACCATTAGCACGTTCATTTAACGTGTTAGGGTAATTAGGGTATTGTTGCAAAAACATGTGTAGCAAACAAATTTTGAACAAGGGTTTGGATTAAACAGATTTAATTAAGAACATTTTCTTGTCATCTTTAAGCACACTGAATGAACTAAAAATTATAGGAAAAATGCAATTACCACAGCCAAAAACCCAATCTTACTGAAAGTTTGGTTTGTTTTGGATATTTTTGTCAGTCAAATATTTTTATTCGGGATATTAATACAGTTATACGACAAGCCTTTTTTAAGAGCCCAAATTTTCATAAATCGATGTTTTCATATCATTTAGTATCATAAGAATGGCGAGATACGGTTGGGCAATACTATTAGTTTTGTTTATTTGTTTAAAAGAATTGGTGTTATGGTGACTTTGATTAAAATTGAAAAAGGGATTTAATCCAGCAAAAGCATTATACATTTAAGTATTGCTCTCAGAGTTCCCTGGGGTAAGTGTTGTTTGTATTTGATCAAATTAAGTCACAAATAAATAGATAAATAAATAAATAAGTAAATAAATAAATAATCGAATGTCAGCTTGCAATATGGCCCAGGTGGATACTCACCAATGGTGTGTGTCCTGCACACAGAGAGTAAAATAATGCCGACAAGTAGGTTCCACACCACCGTCAACACACTGCAGGCAATGCGCATCACATACAAGACCTTGCACACTTCTACAGACAATGCTACTCGCTCGCAGTACTGGTCCTCAAATATGTCTCTGTTCGCTAAAGCATTGATTATCACCTCCGTCACTCCCAGCAATACCATCATTCCAGCAGCGCTGATCTTGAAAACGGTCTTGGAATGCAAACGCACACTCTCTAAGAATTTAGGCGTCATGAAGAGCCTCCCCGCCAATTTGTTTGCATATATTCCCAGAGAGCACCAATAAATCACCATCACTATGGACACACCCCCTGTGAGAATGGTTTCTTTTGTTTCATGACTAACAATGTCATATACTTTGTACCACGTGTGGGTTATTGCAAAACCAGCAGCGAATGTCATAGTTAAAGCGTACATTACAGTGCCAAACCATGGCCTGTCGGATGGTTGCATCTTAATGCCAAGAGACTTGGCCAGCATAAACCATATCCAATAGGGAAGTCTCCGTGACTGTCTATTGGTCCGCTTTTCTTTGCACATGCCACCTTCCGATGAAGTGAAGTCAATGGGTAGACCCGTGACATCCACGGAAGCTCCATAGTACTGTTCAGACACAGAGATTATGTCGGGCCTGTAACATAGCAAATTCGTGGAATTAATACTTGTTTACAGAAATTGAAATTACAATGTAAAGAGCAACAATCAAAATAACTGTGACATTATTTTAATTTGCCATGGCACCATCAAGATATTATAATAGATATAATGATATGATAATGATGATGAGGACCCTCTAATAAAGATAAGGATGCACAGTTATAGAATTAGCACCCAAAAAAAGAGAGAACTTCCCAATAATCACAGAGACGGAGAGAGAGGGAGGGCGTGTGCATGTGTGTATACTGTTGCGATTACTAAAAGAATCAATATTCTGTTTGTAAACAATTTACATAATATGGTATTCAACTTCTTATTTACAAACAGCCAGCTACCATTGCAAAAATCGATCCCAAAGACAGGAATAGATTAATGACGAGAAAACACTTTCTTATTTCAATTTTTGTTGGTAGACCAAATACCTCAAAGGACAATTAACTCCTTTCAATATAGCGATGAGATATCTGCTTACCCATTCTTAGAAAAATCCTACACGTCAGTACATGTTTTTTCATTATTCATCGGTAAAAAACATATAGGATATACGAAATATGAATATATGATCAAGAAGGAAATGGGGATGAACCACAAATGTTATCGATATCTTTTAGAAACACATCGTATAAATTCATGAATATGAGATAGGAACTGGGAAGCTTGGATGATTTTAAGGAAGACATGTTATTGTATTTAACACTCACAAAATTCTAACCACATATAGAACGCCGGGTAAGTAAGTCTAAACATCATAATAAAAAAAAACCCCAAAACTAAACATCATGATAGTTAAATGACGCTCCTACAATTGAACTCAAATATATTAAATCAAATTATGAAACGTTTTATGTCACATATCATAGAATAATCCAAGTTAAATTAAGGCTGTATATATAGTTAAACCGGCAGTAGAAACATCTACTGATTATTTAGCGCAAAGAAGTGTCAGCTAGTACATATGCACGATATAGATCGATCGAGTGTGGCAGGTAAACGGGTTTAGGGATACAGAGATGCGCTAAATGAAAGGGTTTCTTAGTAACCTTGCATATCCAATGCGGCATAATACATTGAACAACAATGGTCCAAGGTCTTCGCCATCGCTAGAGTTGTAGATATCACTGGTTTTAGCTACCTAATCCTCACAGTTGGAAAACATATCAGAGGATGCCTGGTATATAGACTTTGGGAGATGTTTAGTAGGAAAGTATTCATGGCATGCAGTAAGCCGAGGGTAGAGGCAGATCGCCAATGACCACTCTTTTATATTCTTGGAGATAAACACGAAATATCCAATGAATAAATGCATTAAATACTGAGTCAGATGCTCCAGTTGTAACACCACATCACTAGTGATAGCTTGCACTAGGATTGATTAAAAGCATGATCTTTAACTCCAAGATTAAGTGTCATTTAATATAGAAAATATAACAAATTAATCATATATTATACTATAGTGGAAATCAGATGGTCAATAATCCATGAATGGCGTTAAATATTCCCTATAAAAGATAAGGAAAGAAGTTTAAAAAATAACTTCAATATTAATCTAACCTTGTAAGTTCCAATGACTCATCCATCGAGTATATCATCTAGCGTGACCTCAGTGCCTGAGTTATATTTCTTTTACGATATTTTTGCGAGGCAGCATTGGCAAACGTACTCGCTTTGTGACAATAACAAACCTGCTGCTTAAGCGGTGGATTTTCCATATAATTCCACTACAGTAGCTGTGGAATATGAAAATATTCCAGCAGAAGATATCAGACGACTGAATGTCGTCAGGAGCAAAGCTAGAGGATGGAGCAACAATACCACTATGTAGGCACTTGTTGACACAGTTTGGAAGAATAGGGTTCATTCTGTCTACAGGTCCCAACCCAGATAAACAAGCAGGTCATTAGGTTATGATATCAAACTGAGACAGCCACCAATCGGTTTGAGTCTGTCATTATGTTGTAATGAAAGGACAGGAACACGGGGAAGACTGGGAGGGATCCCGACGCTAAATCACAAAGGCATGTATGTATATATATACCATGCTATCGCCGTGCTACTGCTATCGTCCATGGATAAATAAAAAGCTTTAAAAAACGAAAAAGAAAATATGAGTCTCTCTCGGGATATTGGTTATAGCAACCACAAATATGTGGTGGTCTATGATTCAGACGGATATGAAGGGTATTGACTGAGTAGTATCCCATGCAAATCCTCGGCGAGATGTAGGTTTTATATAGATAAAAATTCCCAAAAAGAAAAATGATTGATAGTGTGTTTCGATGCTTTTCATTAATATATTTGATAATAAAAGCCTTCCAAAACAACTGTTACACATTGTTCTTTTTAAAATTTTGTGAGTGAGTGAGTGAGTGAGTGAGTGAGTGAGTGAGATTAGTTGCTTTACGCCCTTATCAACACTTTGAAGTGTTATATCACGGGCGGGAGAGCTGAGAGAGAGGCAGTTTATGATCATACCCAGGAAATAGAGATAGAGAAGAAGGGAGAGAGAGACAGAGAAAAAGAGACGGATAGGCACTTTAAGGTCTTACCCAGGACCATAGGAGAAATTGGAGAAACATCGGGAAATATGAGAATGAAACAAAGTCCACATTTTAATTATGTTGGGCCAGAGTGTCTGAGACAATGGGGACAATGTTTCAAATGGCAACAGAGGTGATTCGCTCATATTGAATTGTCAATCTATTTTAAAAATAGGAATCACAAGGGCATCCACTCGAACATGACGTCATTTAGTGGAGCGTTTCTGGTTTAGTCACATTACAAGTCAACCCTGGTGCATAATGTATTAGAAAAGAAGTGCTATGGAAACAACTTGCAATGCCCAATTCCTACAAAGACTTCGGGCGAAAGACCGATATTTAAATGTGAATGTGGTTAAAACTGGGAATTACATTACCCCAATTACTAATATTACACATAGGACATCATTTAGTCATGATCTGCACCAAATATATTAATCCATAAGGATAAATATAGCATTCCTTCTACCTTTTCTTGTAACTGTTCATACAGTTCTAGATAACATCTTAATGATTATGTCTTTAGAAGGTTGCGGATATGAAAGACTAGAACTTTCACCACATACTTTGAAATTTTCATAACATAGCATATGCGTTGACCGGTGAAAACCAGTAGGACTGACCTATAATAAATATGAATGGCTGTCTATATAAGTACGAAGAGGGAGAATGCATTAGTTTCAGCATTTTTGTGAAAGCTGTTCACATTACGACGAAAACAGATAATTTTCTTCCCATTACATAAAACTAGATAAAGGGAACAAGGCTCAGGAGGTTTAAGAGAAGCACTGGTGGAGGGACATATTTCAATACCAAAGGCATTGGGAAGAAGATAAGAGCAATATCACCGCCCAACCTGTCCACCCCTTCTAAAATAATGGCTCCTCAAGTGCGAACAAATTTGATTTGCCGTATCATATGTTATGGATATACACTGCAGAACCATCTTATCCGATCCCCCGGATCCTTTTCAGTAAAATATGGATAGAATACTCCTGGTAGTACCGATAGCAGCAACGCCTACATACACATCAGTGATCCAGCTATCTCTGGATCAACAGCCCCGACCAAACGTAGGCGTTCTTTATTCTACTGGAGCCGGGCCGTTACATGAGAGATATGACAATATTATGGACTGATCATACCGTATTATTAACATAGATTCTTATTGTATCCTTATCCATGAACGTATATATAATATCACTAATCATCCCACTGGATTTAATAGTAGAATTTGGATAAGAATCCGAGGTGCTCAAGGGCACCCTATATAAGCTACTAATGTTAATGCTATCTGATGCAACACACTCAGCCAGTGGATATATTATATAATTGTTTTTATTTTCCCTTATGAGTATATAGTGGAAAAAGGGTTTCACAATCTGCTTGGAGCAGATCTTCCATGTGAGCCCAGAACCAAAATACAAACGTATTAGAGTTATACAACGTGACCATACTAGTATTGGAAATGTTAGTCAAGATGTTGACTCTCCAATACGTACATAGTTGGTAACGGTGAAAATGATGTTTCCTAGATGAATAAATTACTTCCAGTGGATCACATTAGGAAAACAGAAGTAAAATATATTTTTCAATAATAAAGTTGTAAACACAGGAGAGAGAGAGAGAGAGAGAGAGAGAGAGAGAGAGAGAGAGAGAGAAAGGGCAGGGGGAGAGGAAGGGGCGGGGGGGGGGGGCAGGAAAGAGAGGGGTGGTTTGAGACGAGGAGAGGTAAACGAACAGGAGAAACAGGAGGAACTGAATGGGAGAAACTGAAGTAAGCCAGCCAACCTTCGAAAAAAAGAGTTTTGCCAAAGGTTTACCGAAGAGGACCATGGAGCATGTTCACCCTGATATTTCTGGATTGCCTCCCTAATAGTACAAAGCATCGTAAAGATCGGTGCTTTGCTTGCCAGGGGTCATTACTCCAAAACAATTTCACTAGTAATGATTTGAAATTTCTGTGGCACAATCATGCTGCCCTCCTTGCACGAAAACAATTCTTTTTACTCAACGTCACTTATTAATCTATTGCCAGTAATATTTCAGCAAGGAATCCATTTAAATATCTCAAGGGATGTGGGTTATTTTTGTTTGGTTTTTGTTGTTGTTGTTGTTGTTGTTGTTGGTTTTTTGTTGTTTTTTGTTGTTGTTTTTTTTTTGGGGGGGGGGGGGGGGGGGCAGAGAATTCCAGACGCCGGGCACCAACTCTGGCCAAAATCAAGAGTTGGTATTTTATTGTGCTGCATAAAGAATAATGTCAGTGAATGTCGACAGACAATTCCTGATATGCTATACATGATATATAATACTTTATGCATGTATGACTCTGATGATTACAAAATGGCAATTCCCAGCGGGAGTCAATGAGGTCTACATGGTCTCATCTCTAACATCAAAGGCCATCACACTCAGTGAGACAGCATGCAGCAAACTGCACATGGAGAAAACAACTTATGAAAGACTGTAGATACCCAGTACCGTAAGCGACAGAATCTCGCCAGTGTAGAATGCATTCCAATAGATATGTAGTTCAAAGCACGTGAAATTACAATCTAATTATTCATTTTTCTATTTCTTATCATATGTTCACTTGATATCGTACCGTAATTAAACCTGGCAGCTATTTTAATTACAGCTATTCCAAAACTTGGCTTTCTAAATTAATATGGCAATAACTAAAATACATGTACGTGAATGCCAAAAAAATCAAAACCCATCATGCACTCACCGAGGTACGACAAATTGGGGGATGAACCAGTCCATACATTTTTTTGTTAGCATTAAACTGGTAGGGCCTATAGTCTGTCCGAAAAGTAGTTGACATGTGATTCCTTAGTCCCTTTGAGGGGAGGGAAAAGTGGGGGATTTTGACTTCAAACTATTGTCCCCTGAATCACCGTTTGCGACCGACCATGGCCGTTTGCAACCAACCATGACCAAATGTACAGCTGTACTGTATTGTGCTGTCTCTGTTCTATGTGCAGCAGCTGTTGTATTGCTTAAAAGGAAGGAAGAGCTGGTTAAACTGGCCCTGTTTCTCAATGGTTGATTGCAAAGAGCGGCTCGCTGGGCAAAGAGTGGACAGATCCTTGTCATAAATAGAAATCAGAAATCTCCCACTTTTCCCTCCCCTTAAAGGGACAAAGGAATCACATGTCAACTACTTTTCGGACAGACTCATATAGCTACATAGTTACCCCTTCCACGTTACTCAGCGCTCACCCCTCCTCTTACCACCAAGGTGATTGGAGGGGCGGCGGGTATGTAGCTCTATGGACAGACTATAGCTACGCCTAAAAAAAATCTGGTACTTATCTTTGGTCGTAGAATTATATCATAGTAGGCCTAGCTGCCATGGAAACGACAAAACGTAGGCTTAGAGACCTAGGTGCAAAATTACAGGCAGGTATTAAATGCAGGTGGACATACACCCCCCCCCCCCCCCCCACACACACACATAGGCTACAAATTTAGATTAACCTTTGCCCCCCTGAATCGCCGTTTGCGACTGACCATGGCCGTTTGCGACCGACCATGGCCAAATATCCAGATGTATTGTATTGCGCTGCCTCTGTCCCATGTGCAGCAGCTGTTGTTTTGCTTAGATGGAAGGAAGAACTGATTATACTGGCCCTGTTTCTCCATGGTTGATTGCAATGAGTGATTCGCTGGGTAAAGGGTTGACAGGTCCTTGTCATAAATAGAAGTAAAAAATCTCCCACTTTTCCCTCCCCTTAAAGTTAAAGGCACGAAGGAATCACGTGTCAACTACTTCTCGGGCAGACTATACTATAATGACCATGAGTAGACGACTATAATAGGCCCTACTACTATAATAACAGAGGATAACCCAGGGCTTTAATTTGAAGTAAAAAATCACCCACTTTTCCCTCCCCTTAAAGGAACAATTATATAATTAAGGAATTACGTGTCAACTACTTTTCGGACAGACTATACTAATGGCACTATGAAATAAGAATCAGAACGACCAATTAACACACACACACAACATACCCTAATCGTCTGTGCCTTGGTTTGGCCGGTTCTGTTGAGCCTTGAAATGCATTGGGGTTGTCCCCGTCCCCGCCCACTTCACCCGCCCTTCCATCCACTGATCCCGGGGAGATGGGACTCGCCCCCCGTGGCTCTACCTCAATCGGTGCCTGACGGAAGAGCGGTCCTCGATCACGAACAACCAAAGGTTTCGTGTCCTTGCTATCGAATTCATCTCCATAAGATGTGGAAGCTGCCTGATCTCCATCCATGACAGGACAATCTTTCCACGCTTTCCTATACAAAGAAAGACTGCTTTGCCTCAGCGACCATCTTTACGCGGTGCAAGGAAGAGATTGCACAAGTTCTGGAAGAAATTCCAGATGGCGCTAGGAGGCTTATTATTAATACGGTGGCCCAAAACTACCTGTAGGATTATTATGTGGGGTCCGCATATTTACGCACAAGACCCTTCGATCAGACTTAAAAAAATTCACGTACTGCAGATGCAGACGAGGGATAGCCTCCCGATAGCCTACGGTATTTAATTTTATTTGCATCATGTCAGTTATGGAGATATCCTTTTGCAAAAGTTATTCAACATAAATACAGGTTCATAAAAAATTGATTATTTCAAACTTGCTCTAAACCATATCTAAAGGTTCCATACGTTTAAATGGTAAAACTAAGAATAATAAATATTTTTTGATGTATAGGCCCCAGTGCCCTTAAAAATATACTGGTTATATAGCTCCACTAAATGTAGGCCTAACCATAGGCCTATAGGTATAACAATAGTTTGTATTCCATACAGAAACGAAGTTGAAAACATTAAATAATGAAGTATAGTATAATATCAATGAATTAGTTCCTTATGCCCATATATTAAAAAATATATATATTATTCTTTTTCTTTTGTTTTTTTGTTTTTTTTTAAATATATTATTATTTTTTAATCATTAATCAATTAATTTCTTTTTGGGGTGGGGTGGGGTTAAATGCTTTAAGTTATATGGTCTTATCATGTAATCGCCCTTCCTATTCTTTACGGTCTGATATATAGGCCTACGTACTATATCAATCAAAACAAATATGGTATGGACCGGCTCAACACACCCGTCAGTGGCAGATGTCTGAAGTAAAGTTTAAAGTGTGAAGCCACCGTAGGTATTCTCCGGGTCCCCTGTCTCTTCCATGTTTCCGGTTGGCAGGCAGACGGGGTACCAGAGATAAGTCCATCGGGGCAGCTGTTAAAGAGCTACTGACCTTTGACATTTAGTTAAATACTTTGGTTAAAATAAGCATATTTCACCATGACATCAACAAGTGCCAGGGAAGCCGTTAAGCACCTGTTAAGAGCAGTGTCCTCTGCGTCGTAAGTATGCTCCTGCATTATTCTGAAATGAAATATACAGCCAGGTGACGGGCGAGGTATAGTCAATAATAACTGAATAAGATCATGGTACCGTTAGCCTGGGTGCCTATCTCCGCGAAGCGGAGCTAGGTGGCCTTCTATAAGAGCTTCCCATAGGCGACCGTTATCAACCAATAGCATGCATGTTATGCACAAACAAACTTCCGAATTTATGTCCTAGCTTTCAGTAATGATAAAACTTACTTTATTGACACTCCATGTTGCTCATACTCCAATAGTAAATAAACTAGGGACTAAAATGCTAGTGATGCGATGGGATCGCCGCCATGTGTATTTGAAAATTTAGCACTACTTTGCAAAAGGCAGATTGTCATTCCACTCATAGAGGCTGGCAGAATGAAGCCACGCCTATCTAAGCTGGCTCAGCCAATCCGCTTAAGGGACAGCGAAAATGGTAAAACATGTCTGCAGTGTTGTAGCTGGTTATTGGTCACTATGTATGGTAGGTTTCTGCCTCTTGCGGTCCCGTGACTCCAGTGCAAGATGGCGAAGTACGGCATGGAGTTTTGGTCACCGATTCAGAAATGTATCAGACCAAAACAACACTTAAACTTCGATGGCGGATTACGAAATTGCGGCGAAATATTGCTAGAGACAACATGTTAAAGGTGAACAACTTTGCATGTACCCATTGATTTTTGCCTTCCCACATCATCCACGCCCTCGTTATACGTATGAAATTGTATCTAACCCTGTCTGGAATAACAGGGGGAGAAATTCTAACTAGGTACCGTAGCCTATACTATAGTATAGGACATAATATTAGGCCTAAGGGACTGTTCATGATTAATCACTGGGGGGGGGGGGGGCTAGGAGGATTTGGAGGGGGGGCCATCTTTTTTTGCACAGACCCAGAAGGGGGGGCCATTTAATTTTGCACAAGTCTTGAAGGGGGGGCCATACATTTTTGCGCATGAAATTTAACCCCCAAATAGGTATTTCTATATGAAAAGATATCTCACCACATATCCTTGACTTGGTTTAATACAACTTTAATCACAACCTTAATATAATCATGTAGTGTCTAGTATTACTTTGGATAAGCTCGGAACACAAATACCAAAACACAGAACCCAGATCCTTCAGTCTTTGCTCGGTCTTTTCTCATTATTCACAAACTCTTTCTCTGTACTGGGGATGGCTACTGGGTAACCAACACTGACACCAGACAGTGAAAGGGTAAAAGGATACAGAATATTCCAGGAAGAAGGGAGTCAGTACCAATGTGGTAAGATTGTACAATAGAATTGAACATTTTAACAGGTAAAAGCACATAATGACACCTAGTGTAGAAAAGGTTATCAAATCAATTAAAGCGACCTGCAGTGGCAGGCTTAGTGAACTACCATGCGCCTAGTTCGGCTGACCTGGAAGAGGAGCTGAATATCCGACAAGCGGTGCCAAGACAGAGCGAGGATAACTCATTCTCTGCTCGGCAAACTTCATCTCTACACGTAAAAAAGCAATGTGTGAGAAAATCCAAACAGAATCTTTTTGCAACCCTGCCACTCCTTGTGGTAGTAGTTACTCTTTTAAAACTGTGAGCAGCATTAGAGGCATCATAATTTGGCTCATCTTCACTTTCGCTACTGTTGGAATATTCAGGCTCAGAATCACTGTCACTAAGACACATGTTGGCTCACATCATGTCCCTCATACACAACACCTTCCAATGCTGTGAGAATTGTACTGATGTATCATTCTTGGGCATTAAAACCAACGTACTGCAGACTATCACCATTCCAGCACCACGTGACTCTCTTAGCCAATCACAGGCTCACCACTCCCGGACTTCTCGTGCATGGCGGCAGTTAGTGGCTTTTTCGTTCCTCGTCGTCGACTAGCTTCCATCATCGACTTTGCCATTTACGGCTGCCTTACTTCTGCCCCTGCACTTATTTGTACTTAGAGATGGCCGGGAAACGCAAGAGGAACACCTTGGTCGTTACTCCACCTCGCTCGCCTCAGAAGAAAGGACGGCCCGCGCCAAGGCAGAGAAACTTTCAAGATGGCGAAGGCCAGCAACGAGCAGACCAAGACGCTCAGCGTGACGCGCCTCAACGGCCGCAGCCAGCAGCCAATCAGCGCATCGCCCAACCTCAGCCGGACCCAGTAACGCGCGAAGACATGCGCACGATGTACAACGACATCATGGTTGCCGTGCATGATATAGCAGCGAAGCAAAACAAGGTTCCTAACCAACAAGAGCTACCGAGAGCTCCTGTTCCTGCTGTTCAGCCTGAACAGCATCCCATACAGCTGCTGCAAACTCCGCAGACACCAATGACTGCAAATCTACTGCCGGGTGCCTCTCTGACACCGGCTTCAGCTGCAGTCGCCCCACCGCCGCCGACACAGCAACCGCCGCCAACATGGGCTCGGTATCAAGTCCCTCTACAGCCAATGACTCCGGGCGCTCCGTCGAGGCCCACTGCAAGCGCGGCACTTGGACAACCTCAGACATCATGGACTCACTCGGCCGGCCAGTCTCTCCCGATGGTACAGCCTCTGTTTTCTGGGGAATCAGGGGCTCTCCCTCCGCCGAGGGACTTGGCGGCTAAGTATAGAGAGGATGATTTTGTCTTCGAGGCTCTAGATCGTCAGTTCCCGTCATACATGCAAGCCAAAGGTATGCTTAAATACGTTAAACCTTTCTCAACCCCCGAGGCCTCACTGCCCCCCCTTATGTATAAGGAAGTCAGGAGGGAGAAGCGTGAGCTCGAGTTTCCTGAATATGTGTGCGGTTTCGCAAGAATGCTAGCTCCAATTCTTGTAACAAACTCTCAGCCCTGGCATATGGCTAATCATCTCGAGCAGATGGCCGAGGACATGACCACCCGCCCGTGGGAGGGCATTAGGTCATGGTCACAGGCCTGCTTGGCATTCATCAACGACGGTCAAGCTAACTGGGCTAGTGACTATCTATTCCGCTCAGAACGTGCTCGCTTGGCTTGGATGCAGCCCCCTATTAAACACCCTTCAGCATCTTCTTCATCTGCCTCTGCATCGACGTCCACTAGAATCTCAGCCCCGTGCCCTGCATTTAATACTGAGACGTGCAGGCATTCTGAAACACACACGGAAGGCACAGTCAAAATGATGCACGTATGCGGGTTTTGTTTCTTCCTCGCGCGTGGGAGGGAGTTCCCCCACGCAGCTGCCAACTGTAATAATAGGAAGGCTATGCCTGAGAGAAACAAGGACTCCAAGAAGTCGGCCTCAGGAGCATGGGGTAAGCAAACCTCTTCATCCAACAATAAGTCATAATATGCCTGTTGACAATGCTGTTTACATATGACGGGCTGCAGACTATTCCAACCACCCGTATGTAAACAATATGGCGGCCCCCATGTTTTAACTTCCGGTTCTACGGAACCCTTCAATTCCTTCATGTTATCTCGCCTTCTGGCCTCGTTACTTCATGTTCCGGGCTTAGTTGATGCTCGCCCCATCGTCTGACTATAATATTCATTTACTTCTATTAGAGGCTGGTCATAGCTCGACAATTCCCCGCTCGAGACAACTGTGTGATGATGCTCTGCATGAGTCAACACCGGAGCTTCCTATACCTAGTTCCGTCGCCCATGAAAACACAGGACCTATAACCTCGCCTCCCCTGCAATCGAGTACTCAGTCTAAGGACCCGATTATTGATCTTGTGACTCAGGATTTCAAAGCCCTTGACATGTCTAGTGTTAGTTCGGACAGTCAATCGGCTCTTCTCCCGGCTGGTAGTGTTAGTCACCAGTCGGATTGTGTTACATTTCACCAGTTTTATTCTCCTCCACAGAGCGTGGATGCTCACTTAACGGAGGTAGTTAGTTCTACAGTTACACTTCGTAATGACTCTGATCAATTGTGTCAATCTTCACCTCCCCAGAGCATGGACGCTCATTTAATGGAGGTTGGACATAGTGTGGACGATATACCACACCAGGACCTACTCCTTTGGGACATAGGTATCACCTCTCCCAATACTGACATTAAGGATGCTATGTTATCTCACCCTCCCAGCAGCCGAACATTCGTCTCATGGCCCTATCCAGCAATATGCATAGACTCGGAGACTGCACTTATATATGAAAG
This sequence comes from Sthenelais limicola, assembly GCA_942159475.1. Taxonomy (NCBI): domain Eukaryota; kingdom Metazoa; phylum Annelida; class Polychaeta; order Phyllodocida; family Sigalionidae; genus Sthenelais; species Sthenelais limicola. The sequence goes on from OW804100.1 coordinate 44,201,824, forward strand.
GGTGCGTGCTGCGGCAGCCCCTAACTGGTGTGGTGCAAGGGTTGTGCTTCCGTCCAAGTTGAATAGGCATGTCTGGGAGAAGGAGAGGACTGGACACTCCTCTGACCAAATGATTATGGATGGCCTCCTTTACGGGTTTCCCATACAATACCAGGGCCCCCCCCTGATGGATTCTACTGTGTATGACAATCATCATTCTGCGCTAGCATTTCCTCTTCATATCCGCAAATACCTTGATACAGAAGTTGGCTTTGGCGCACTGTGCGGCCCTTTTGCCTCTCCGCCGTTCACGCCCTGGACTCATGTGAGCCCTATGATGTCCAGGCCCAAGCAGGACCCGTCCGCTAGGCGGATTATAGTCGACCTGTCATACCCTGAAGGCGGCATCAACAAGGATATTGCGAAGAATTGCTTTAACGGCTCCCCAGTCTCTCACAAGCTGCCAACTGTGTCAGACGCTGTGACTATCATTAATACCTTCCAAAGTAAGGCCTTCATGGCCGTTATTGATCTTAAAAGGGCATATAGACAGTTTGCAGTCTGCCCTCTCGACTGGTGTCTCCTAGCAATTAAATTTCAAGATTCTTATTACTTCGATCGAGCCCTTCCATTCGGCGCTCGTATGTCGAGCTATGTCATGCAATCCATCGCCGGGTTTCTAGTGAGAGCCCTGGATAAGAGAGGTATTACCTCTCTTATGTATTTAGACGATTTAATACTATTCGGAGAATCTCAGCCCTCTTTACAGGCCCATCTCCACGACACTCTTGAGCTCATCTCATGTCTCGGACTGCAGCTTGCCCCAGACAAGTTGCAGCCCCCTGCAGACGCAGTAACATGGCTCGGAATAACCTTTGACGCCGCCAACAATCTTCTCCTTATCCCACGGGATAAGCTCCACGACATCCAGTCGTGCTTGGCCAAATTTTCTAACTTCTCTTCACTATCTACAAACCAGATGCAGCAGGCTATAGGCCGCATAAACCATCTCTCAAAGGCCGTGCCTCCAGCCCGCCTCTTCATGAATAGACTTCTCAGTGCGCTCCGTGCAGCTGCTGGAGGCCCCATAGTCGTCACCCCATCTGTTAAGGCGGACTTTGCATGGTTCCTCAGATTCCTTCCGCAGTTTAATGGGAAGGCCATCATGCCCTCTAATATAACATCGATGACCATTTGGGTGGACTCTTCTCTCACGGGAGCTGGGGGCACGGACGGCAAACGATGGTATGCATTCAACTTTACACCAGATATGACAAACAAAACATCTATCAACCACCTGGAGGCATTCAACTGCCTAGCAGCTGCTACTATAGGCTGTTCTGCTCAAGCTCTCAAGGAGGAACTACGGTTCAGATATGCTGCGACAACCAAGCTGCAGTGCAAGCAATGAATGGGGGTAGAGCTAGAGATGCAAGGCTGGCAGCTTGTGCTAGAGCCTTCTGGTTCTTGGCTGCCAAGCTTTCAATTAAATTCCTCTTTGTCCATGTGCCAGGCATATTCATGGAGCTCCCTGACGCCCTCTCTCGTGCTTTTGCTTCAGACACTCATAAATTGCTCGCAGCTGAAATTATACGATCTAACTCCCTTAAACAGCTCCCAGTTACTGCTAATCATTACTCGATATTACACTTCTTGTAGGCTCTGCAGCCCAGCTCCTCGATCACTCAGCTAAGGCTCGACAACACGCCTCACACAGACCCGGGACCATGGCAAACAGACGCTCGGCCGTTGCCACGTTCATGGGCTTCTGTGCCTCTCTCTCTCTAGACTACACGATGCTGCAACCCAGGAACATCTGCTGGTATATAGAATATCTTGCCCAGCACACCAAGGTTCCAGCGTCAGTGAAAAATTCGATCAGCCATATACGCTCGTTCTTCAGGCTAGCTGGTCTCGACCCGTCTCCTCTTGACGCCCCACTTGTGTTCAACGCCTTAAGAGGTCTCGAGCTTACATTGAGACATACACCACTACAAAAGCTACCGGTTACACCAAGAATGTTAGCGGATGTGCTTCTTCACATAATTCCATCCCCGCAAGGCATACAACTTCGTGTTGCTCTTAGCCTTATGTTCACAGCCTTTCTTAGGCAAAGTAATGTAGCCCCTCTTACATCAGCTGCATTTGATCCTACTCGCCACTTGACTGTAGGTGATATTGTGCCTTCGTCGTCAGGATTACTTATATCTGTGAAATGGTCTAAGACCATGCAAACTGGTCAGACCCCTGTCACCATATTTGTACCAGCGATAAAGAACAGTGTCATCTGCCCCTGCAAAGCCATGTCTCTACTACAGGCCTTCTACCCTGCTCCAAAGACTGCTCCTCTATTGAGGTTCAGGGATGGGTCGGCCATGACCTCTCATTTCATCTCGAACCAGTGGTCGCAAGCCCTGCGAACCCTTGGTTACGACCCCGCGATCTATTCTCTACACAGCCTTCGTCGCGGAGGTGCCTCTTATGCGTTCCACGATGGCAACGCATCTCTCACAGACATTAGGCTTCATGGTACATGGGCCTCCGATGCAGTTTTTGCCTATATTAACTCCCAGAAACTTTACAAGAACTCAGTGCACCATGCACTCTCTCGTATTTCTGATAATTAAATTTGCTACGCATTGGCCTCTTTATTACAGTTAATTCAACTGAAATTGACTTATCTACAAGCTAGACTTATTATCACAACATGTTAAATCGAATACTACAAGCAGTATTATATCATGTATAACTTTCCTGATATCTAATTATTACAAACTCTCATGTCTCAGGTTGCCATGACTACCCTTGTAATTCTTAACTTGTCAAATTCCATCACAAGAATTGTATCATACATTGCTTAATATCTTGATATACGATGTCGCAAATGTGAAGTACCCCAAGTCAAATAAATGCTATACTGTAACTCAGCGTTGTGTCTTTAATGCTGTGAGAATTGTACTGATGTATCATTCTTGGGCATTAAAACCAACGTACTGCAGACTATCACCATTCCAGCACCACGTGACTCTCTTAGCCAATCACAGGCTCACCACTCCCGGACTTCTCGTGCATGGCGGCAGTTAGTGGCTTTTTCGTTCCCCGCCCGCCTCCCTATGCACAAAATATTTCATATTACAGCTTTCAGCTGTCTTTACTCTTTATTACAGTTAATTCAACTGAAATTGACTTATCTACAAGCTAGACTTATTATCACAACATGTTAAATCGAATACTACAAGCAGTATTATATCATGTATAACTTTCCTGATATCTAATTATTACAAACTCTCATGTCTCAGGTTGCCATGACTACCCTTGTAATTCTTAACTTGTCAAATTCCATCACAAGAATTGTATCATACATTGCTTAATATCTTGATATACGATGTCGCAAATGTGAAGTACCCCAAGTCAAATAAATGCTATACTGTAACTCAGCGTTGTGTCTTTAATGTGTTATCATGGATCCCAATGTGACTGACTATTGTCTTGCCTTTGTCTTTTTAGTTTTACCTTTAATAGTGAGCCCATGGTGTAGTCAATACTTATCTAACTCAGATACTTTTAAATTATCCAGTTTTCCTGATAAAGCCATTTGGGCCCAGTTCATATGTTTTTCCCTCCCTTTTTGTTGTTCATTGACTTGTTGATTTGCCCTTATCTTTTCACCCAACTCAATATAATGCAGATGACACAAGTAATCAATGATAAGGCCAATGTCAACTGCAAATTTATCAGAACTTGGCAATTTCTGCCTCACTCTCCAATTTATGATCAGAGAAGGTTTCTTTATGTTGGCATGGGGCTGGAAGTCATCAATCTCTCTTGGTTGTTGTAATGTTGAAAGCATCAGGATAGCCCTCATCTATCTGTTCAAACACTCTTCAGAACATCTTGGACACAGTTTGTTCAACTGGTCCAACAAACATGGAGATGAACAAAGAAAGATTTTTCTATGATTATCCAATGTTCGAGAAGAGCGAAAAAGAAGATGAGAATTTAACCAAAGTTGCAAGCTCCTCAGAGGGTCATAGAAGTCATTTTCAAGTGCAAGACAGGGGCCTCAGGAGGCAGGGAAACCAAATTCTATTTTTCCATTCCACCAAGGCCAAAGATAGAAGATGTTGCCCTTATCAACAAGGCTGTGGAACATCTTCATGGCCAAATGGATCTAGTTAAGGGCCTGCATCAAAAAGTCCAAAAGCAGCATGCAGCAGAATCAGCTTTATTTTTTGGAGGAGGCACTGGTAAGCCCAGTCACATATCAGTATATAGTTCTCCAATGGTAATAGCGTATATAAATGAGTTCCGAAATTAAAAAAAATAATTGAACACATTTATTAGAGTAATCAGGGCCATTATAGTATTAATGGCTCTGGAGTAATTTACTGCAAAACAGTAAGCAAAATACATGTACATGAATGTACAGAATTAAATAATTTTGTGTTCTAAGATATAGTCCTGACCCTTGCGGGTCAGAAATAACGGCACATGGAAATACACAAATGCGTCAAGACAGGAGTCATGATGCAGGGCTAAAAAAAACCCCTATGTTTACTTGCCCGGGGCAAGTAAAAAAAATGGCTCTGGGCAAGTAAAATTTAATGTTACTTGCCCGAGTGGGCAAAGTGGAAATCTCTACGGCCTCGATTTCAAACCCCTGTTGTGATGTCTACTTACAATGAAACAAGATACATACAGATCAGTGTGAATTCGTTTATAATTCTGCAAATAAATTTGGGCAAGTGAAAAAGGATGTTGGGCAAGTAAATCTTGGCTGCCACTTGACCAATGGGTAAGTGAAGTTGGTAGGTTTTTTTAGAGCCCTGTGATGTAAAGAAAGATGTCAATGTCAACATCAACCAAGACTAACATGAATTTAATTTCATCAATAAATCTATAATACTCGAGTATATTTTAATAAGTAACAGGGAAATAAATAAAACAAAATCTGTGGGACTATGCGAGAATTCCATATCATCGCTTGGCTTCGGTACTGAACCATGTGAGCTATGTGCACTTGGTTGAATACCTCCACTGCTCGATGATATGCTCCATCCCTTGGTTATTTTTGTCTTATTATAGGTTATAGGTTTCTAATTCTCCTAGGATACTGATATGGAGCATTCCAAATAAAATGTTCAATCAATCAATCACATTTATTTGATGTCGAAAGGGATAGAGAGAAAGGGGAGGGAGTGAGATTGGTTGCTTTACGCCCTTATCAACACATTGAACTGAAGGTTGAGAGGAAGGGGGGGCCATCAATTTTTGCACCAATTGTGAAGGGGGGGCCATCTATTTTTGCACAGATTCTGAAGGGGGGGTCATACATTTTTGCGCAAGAATTTTGGCCATTTCCTCCTAGCCCCCCCCCCCCCCCCCCCAGTGATTAATTATGAACAGTCCCTAATGCATTGCTACCATTGGGCATGGTGATCGTTTTTATGGCAGTGTCAAAGTCTGCCATGCATTGCTCTCAAACGTGTACGGTAACATGTACACGGGCATGTACATGACATGTGAAATGATAAACATCGAATAAAAATGTATCTTATCTCAAACTCAAAGGCCGCTTTCTAAAACTGATCGATCATCTATATTAAGTAATAGACTGACTGGGAAACAGATGAGAAATTCTCAATCCTAGGGGCATTTTTGAGTACAAAGGTCCACCAGCACTTTTCTGGCTAATTTGGGTGTGCTGAACGCGAAAATCACTGTTGGACAGCTGAAATCTGACTCCTTCCTTGTCAAAAATTAAAAACAAAAATGGCTGCCATTCATTTTTTTAGAAAAATCATAAAACACACATATATATAGTCGTGTGATACATCAAAATGATGGAAATGGAGAGGACAATCCATTTTACACAATTACCTGGATGTTACAGCAATGTGGTTACCATGACAACCAAATATCCACACATAATATGTGTTTTTCACTCATTTCTGAGAAAAATCATAAAAAACACATATACATATGGTCATGTGATACCTCAAAATGTTGGTAATGCAGGAGGGAATCCATTTCTGATATTATCATTGGTGTAAGGACATGTCATACCATATTAGAGCATATCATAGCAAAACAATCTGGATAAAAAGTCCATACATTTCTGGTTATTTGATTTGAACAACAGAAATATTTCAGTCTGCGGACAGCACAGATCTGTAGTGCAAGTAATTAATTTGATTGTTCCACACATTATAGACACTCCCTCAACAGAATAGCGGACTTTACGAATTATGGTAGAGGAGACCGGACGTCCTAAGATACTCCCACCGCGCAGGTCATAACTGGCCAGAGGTGGCTGGAATACGGGCACTGAGACAGGGGGAGCGGGGACGGCTCAGAGAGGGAGAGAGGGGCAGCGCACACCAGAGCACCAGTCACCAGCTGGTCACCAGACTTGCACAGTCCCTTTCTCTATATATACAATGCACTGTACGCTCACACTAGTTCTGAACCACTAGAGGCATACTGCAAGTCTATGCATGGTCTCAGGGTCCCGCTCCTCTGCCTGTGCTTCCATGCCTGTGTGCATGCTTCTTCTCACCCTATGTTTTGATGGATTCTCATGACAAAAGTTGTTATATTGTAAGATCTAGCGGGTAAAATGTACTTGAGTTTAGGCAAAACTACTCTCAACATGTGATCTGATAATCCTGGAACAGCTATCCAGTCAAAGAGCAAATTGTATTCCAAGAATAAGGAGGCAAAGATTGACACCTATACTGAAGGTATTAGCTGATGGGTATAGTGCCCGCAGCTAAGCCTGTCCTCGGGGCATAGTCACCACTGCTAAATCTGTCTTCTACCTATTTGCAAAGTCGGCTATTGTACAACCTTGCTAAAAAAAAAAAGGACTGGTTTGATCCGTTTGTTAATCATAACTATGACATTCTTAGCTGCTTTACGTTCCTGGTTCTTGGAACTATCTGGATTGGAAATATCTGGATTGACTTGTCTCTCACACTATGATCACTCACTGGCCTACTGCAGTTTAAATTTCTACATGCGTCTTGACTGAACATCCAACATATAGTAGATGAAGTTCTTGTATAACTCCTAAAACACTAGATAATTACCATAAACGACTTTTCTTTCCAGTTGTAGATGTCCCGCTCATTCAAAAGCATACAGTCCCATATCTGGTAAGTTGAAACTTGTGACGTCGGTATCAGCAATTGGATGAAACTTAACATATCATCTGATAATGAGTTCACTACTTAAGTCAGTACCAGTAAATAGTCTGGGGGATTTTCTTGTCCATTAACCCTAGAAAAAAAATGCTGACAATATTGCAATTATTATTCAATACTTCTTTCTTTCTTTTGGGGTCTAGATTTTCAGTCAGACATAAAATATTGAATTTATTGGTCTTCTAAATGCCCCATGTATACATATAAATTTGTATTTAGTTCAACAAGGGATAAAATGGAGACCCAACAGTTCTGGTACGCTGTGTAGCGAGACCATTGACCAGCCTCAACGTGCCGAGTGAATAGCTTGATACCAGTCCCTCTAATCTTCCACCCTAATTCTAGGAAACATATTGCCACGTTTTTGTCTAGTTTTATCAAATTTAACGATAATTCAAAGTACGGTTCTTCGATAATGGAACTATATGGAAATAGCACGCCCTATACAGCTGGTCTCAGAGGTCACAGTTCATTACGTAGATGAACCCACCATCGAGTTGTCTAATATTCTGTTTACAGAACTATTATATTTTCATAAAGTATGACCTATATGCCCCGCCTGGTCAGGATGGTCGGTTGCGTGATTAAATACTCACAATGTCTATACTAGTTTTATTGCACAATTGTCTTTGTCTGTGTTGAACAGGAGATATGAGTGTTATAGTGAAGAATATATTTGTATAATATGACTGCAAAGTATCATTGATATTTTTATGTGCATGATAAGGATTCCTATAAAAATAACATGAAAATACCAATAATTAGCACAAACACACGCTAAGCCCAATATATAAGAAAGATGTGGTTGGAATTTCACTTTCTACTACCTACCACACCCTCTGAGTATACAATAACACACCCTCTGAGTATACAATAACGCCATCCCAGATGTCTGCTAAACTTCTTAAAGAGAATGCATTAAGTAATACATAGATATTCAGAGGGGTACCGTGATGTACTAAAGTGACCAACAAGGAAGATTCGTGAGTTTTATTTGTTAGTATTTCTAAATTATGGTCCTTGATCTTCTCTGAGAGCATTTGTCATGCCTCATATCAGGAATGCATCTGATTCAACGGACATTTATGATGATTTATTGGGACGATTCTGCTGCACATGAGCCGATATCACTCCGACCCCGACCTGCCTCAACTCCTATAGTGTTGCGTCACAAATGCTAAATTTTACGATTCAACTTACAAAACTACCAACATCTAATCTATTCATCAAAATTATACAATACGTTTCTATTTCAGCCCATGGCCATGCAACCGATGTAGCTCCACCAGAAAGGGAATATGCCTTCGAGGTTGGTATTTTGAGATAATATCTTAAATGTGTCTATATACCTTTAATCACCGTTCTTTAAAATTTCAATATGTTGCTACTCATCCTTTATTTGTTTTATCAAAATAGAATGTATTCTGGCATGGATGTGATTTCCACTTGTTTCGCATTGAGTGTTCATGGAAGATTTTTCTCGGTGAAAAAATTAACGTTAATTGTTCATTTATTAAATAATATGGTCAGATAAAGCGTGCCAGACTAAAGTAATAATTGATTTTATGTATCTAGATGGCATGCTCCAACATCAGATATGGAAAGGGGGTGACGCAAGAAGTGGCCATGGTACGTAACGAATTTACCTTTCTTCAGGAAGCCCCAACCAGTCGCTTTAAATCGATTCAATGATCATTCTTTAAAATATCACGTCGGTGGATCAGACGGAGTTGCATTTAGAAATAAACTAATATATATTATATACCGAATTATCATAGATCCTGCATATGAATGATTTCCTTGCCCATTACCATGTAAATATTCCATAAAAGGAGGTATATCACTATATGCTGTGAGTATTTTTAAGAATACCACAACTATATTTACCTACACTATATAAAAGTTAATTGAAAACTCGATATCCCTGGAAATATACAATAACATCCCCTGTTTTATATCTCTACTCATGGCCTTATTTTGCATTGTTTCCTTCACAGGATTTCCAAAATCTGGGCGCCAAAAATGTGTGTATCATGACTGATGCCAATGTTAGTAAAATCCCTGCATTTAAAATGGCGCTCGACTCCATGCATAAGCACGATGTCACTTACCAAGTCTATGACAAAGTCCGAGTGGAACCGACCGACACAAGGTTAGAATTATCTCTTTTCCAATATTTTTTTTCAAAATTCTTTTTACTATTTGAACAGAGTCTGTTATATTATCTCTTAAGTAGCCTCTCAAATTCTGTTACATTTGATTACAACAAATGTAACACATTGTAAGATAGATTGCCTTATTTAATCGCATATCAATATGTCTGTGTCCCTACTCTACCCCCAGTATTATGTTACTGTTCAAGTCCCGTTATCAAAAAAGTCCTTATCATTTCTATCTATCGGTACTGTAATTGCCTGGTTCGTAATCAGGGGAAACTACTTTTTGTATGTCCGACTCCGAACCAACTCAAGATATATTTTATATGGCACTCCTGATAGCAAAGAACTGTGGAATAGGGGGAAGTGATAGGTGATTAAGATAAGAGACGGGATAGGTTACTGGTATCCAGATAAGTAGTTAAAATTAATATTTAATATCCTGGATTAAATATCGTATCTAGAGCCCCTCCAGTAAAATTCATTACCATTCTATAATCAAATTATACAAGTTCTTTTATAAATTATCTTTCTAATGTATCTATAATGATACAAAGTATGTACATTAAACCCAACTTCTATGCTTCCATTATTTTCCAGTTTCCAACAGGCTATTGACTTTGCTAAGAAGGGTAACTTTGACGCCTACCTGGCCGTGGGTGGTGGGTCTGTGATGGACACGTGTAAGGCGGCTAACCTCTATGCTAGCAAACCCGACGCCGAATTCCTTGATTACGTCAATGCTCCTGTGGGCAAGGGTCTCCCAGTGACGCATCCGTTGAAACCTCTTATTGCTAGTAAGTATAGCAACTGATGTCGAATATTTGAAAAAAAATGAACAAATTCAACTAATAATTCGATGGTTTTAATGAATTAATTTGTTTAGCCTTGTCGCGAGGTAAACTTTTAATTCCCCAATGTTCTAATCTTCCCAACACATTTCTTCCTTTCTAGTACCAACAACTGCTGGTACCGGTAGTGAAACTACTGGGGTGGCTATATTTGACTACGAGCCTATGAAAGCTAAGACAGGTAAGAAGAACCTCCGGCTATTCTATTTATCCTCGTTCATTCAACTCACAGGTCTCTTCCTCTCATGAATTATTCATTAAATCTCTTCCCTTCTTTCATGTCCAATTCCTGCTTCTGTGCAAAAATAAATTCTGATTCTACTGACAAAAACAATGGTTTCATCCTTCTTAATTCTAGGTATTGCAAACAGAGCCCTTCGCCCAACCCTTGGTATAGTCGATCCACTCCATGCTATGTCAATGCCTGAGAGAGTAGCTGCTAACAGCGGATTTGATGTTTTGTGGTATTTAAGTCTCTAGAATATAGTGTACTTCTGTAATTGCTCTTGATGCCATTTATTTTCATTTCATGCATGATTATCTCTTCCCCAAAATGTGATTTGATATGTTAGAATACTTCTTAAAACTGCCGCTTATTTTAATATGCGCTTATTTCAATATGCTATTGGTTACTTATTTCTTTTCTTTGTACCAAATCAGAATTGTCCCCTGACTGCATGCCCCCCGTCGAAATAATTGGATCATTGAACATGAAACATTATCAATGATAGAAAGTAATGGTCATTCGCAAGAAATTCACAAAATAATTTGGATGTTACCTCAAAAAGTTTGGTCACAAATATCATTCCAGTTACAATTACCTATAAGTAAATGATAGTTCTTAATTGTCTTGGGTTTTTTGTGTGATTTAGCCACGCATTGGAGTCTTTTACTGCCATTCCATACGACGAGAGGACTCCTCGTCCCCACAACCCTAATCTGAGGCCGGCATATCAGGGCAGTAATCCCATCAGTGATGTCTGGTCTAAACACGCGCTTGGTATCGTCAACAAGTACTTCAAAAGGTGGGTTACCTCAGGTACCTTTTACATAAAGAATGTTACAGTGGGTAAAGTCACACCAGGACACAATGTGATAAGCACCAGTCGTTTAACTGTCGATGGATGTAATTTTGATCTACTTCATATGGAAAGGGCTTTCTGGGGGAATGGTGGCTATTGTACAAGGAGAACTACATGCCACAAGATATATGTCTTAAAAATGTAACAGATATTATATCAGTGGGGAGGTGTAAGCGACAAACTCGATCATTCACCATCTTGATGTATTTGACTCATTTATTGGCCTTTAATTGAATTTTAAAAATTTTTAAATTACCACCTGTCATCCGCACTTATAGATATACATGGTCCATCTTGGGGCAATTAAAACACCCCCCACCTCCCCCACCCGGGAAAACATGGGTGTATCCAAAATAAATAAAGTCTTTGAAAATATATAATATATAGATTTCATTTGTCAAATGAAACGTACCACTATTGTGGAATTGGGGCAATACAATTTTTATTTAAAAAAATGTTTATTCCGACGAAACGATTTCACCACTTTCCCCCTTGAACGCTCATTCGTACCCTTGGTGATGGCCTTGGTGGATTTCATATTTTGTTACATACTGTTATACCTTATTGTGTCACATATACATATACATATACTTGAATTCTAGACGAACCGATTGTCACCTCGTTTATCTCATCGATCGTGATTTCACAATAATATAAGGTCACGTTCACGTTCACACCAGTATTTTTTCTATCTAGGGGTGTCTTCAACTCGGATGATTTCGAGGCCAGGTCCAGTATGCATTTAGCCAGTGTGTTTGCTGGCATCGGATTCGGAAACGCCGGCGTTCATTTATGGTCAGTCATATTTTTTTTCAAAGGGTTTTATCCAGCATACCTGCCTTCTGGGCTCATACAATTCTAAGTATTAACGCTGTCTCCCTCTTTCTTTTTTATTTTTTTGGGATTTTCTTATTTTCTGATTAACTCGTACTCACTTATAGGCTTGAATTTAATGACCTCGTTAAACCTAACAATGAAAAATTGGCTCCAGCCTTGACAACCATAACATAAAATGAGACATACTTTGAACACATAGTAACTTCTCTTCTTATAAAAATATCAATATGGCCGCCTCCATCATGTCATCATCACACACACCCCCTTCCTCCCGCAAAGTAATATTGAAGTATTGAGTGGTGCGTAATTAGTCTTTTGTTACACCGTTTCCATGTCTTATGTTAGAGAATACCATCTAGGTTTATATAAAAAATAACTAAGTGCTTATAACTTATTGCTACATTATATAATGATAAACAAACATGAATTCTTTCAACGAGTACTCTGAGTAAATACATCAATGCAAGTATACAGGGATTTCATTTGCATAAAGTAAATGCCCATTTCTTGCATAGGTGTATTTACTCATAGTTTTCATTGCCTTAAAGGGAATCTGATCAGACAAATACAGGATGAATACCATTGATTATGTATTTTAAAGTTGTATTCATGACCCCTTTCTCAATGTGAAGCACAGTGTAAAGTAATAAGGAATAACATCCATGTTCTATGTGCCCTATCAAATATGACCACTCGATCTTCCATTGTCTTTTTACCCTTTTCAGTCACGGCATGTCGTACCCAATCGCTGGAAATGTAAAAACCTTTAAAAGCAAAGATTACTCCCCAGATCATCCAATAGTAGTATGTATCAATTGTTCCCATTGTTAATTACATAATAGTACACGACCTATATTAAGGGTATACATTGTCACGAATCGCTTGGTCAGTCTTCATTGAAAAGAGCTTCTAAGGACTATTTTAGTTTCTCACTTAAGAGTAAATCTCCGTCAATCTAAAAGTTGATTGCCATCAAAATGACTTAACTTAAATAAGTTTTGATCTTCAGAATGCCTATTCTACTTGAATCGCATCAGTTAATGAATATATACTATACAATAATTAATGATAATATTTACCCATCCATTTTTCAGCCGCACGGACTGTCAGTTGTTCTTACAGCGCCTGCTGTGTTCCAGTTTTGCGCACCAATGTGTCCCGAGCGCCATCTTGAGGCAGCAGAACTATTAGGTAATGTCAGGCCAGTATTAGTTAGAGACCTTTGTTGCAATTGTTGGTGTTGATACTTTTATCAGCCCATGGGTATAATTAATAGAATAGAATAGGATGGTAGATCATGGAAATTTTCTTTAATTAGTATAGAAAATTTGAATCTTCCCAAATACAATTTACAGCTACATACCTTGTCAGGAACGTCTACCCATGGACCAATTAAACTCTTCCATTTAGTTCCTTCTCTCAGATTTGAATTCTCCATTAGCATATATCAACTAATCTAAAGAATATAGTTCTAGTATTTGATACCAATACCTCTGCTTATGCAAGTCATCGAAAACTGCAATCACATTTTTAAATGATGATCGCGGAAAACAAAATCAAGTTAATTTGAGACGGCCTAAGTTTTATTAAAACATTTCTCATTTTAAAAGGAGTCGATGTCCGGAACGCCAAGAGAGATGATGCTGGTTTGATATTATCAGACAAGTTGAGACAGATTATGCACGATATGAAGGTGGAGGACGGCCTGGAAGCTGTTGGGTATACATCTGCGGATATCCCCGCCCTGGTGAAGGGCACAATACCCCAGGTACGTTTTACATTGCCTAGAATGTTGTGCTACCAAGCAAATAATTACTCATAGTAGATGTTTCTTGTATATATTTGCTCATGGAGGTCTAACAAATATCACGCCTCTCGGACGTGTTTAATACAATGCTTTTTAAGAACCGGTGACCTTAATGCAATGATTTCCAAGAACTAGAATTCAAAATTTTCCAAGGCAGGCTGAAATATATTGAAATCAATATAATTGTAATATCAATTATCAGTCCGTGAATGCTGCGATATTTACATTAATCTAAAATGGAGTCGGTATTCCGACTATTGTCTTGATTTATATTGTTAAAATTTGTCCATTCATTTGAAATTATCCCTTTTCATGTCCGAACATAAAACTCTTTATTTATACACCAAATTTCTTTTTTAGGAGAGAGTTACAAAACTGGCGCCTCGTCCTCAGACAGAAGAAGATTTGGCTAGGATGTTCGAGAACAGTCTTAGAGTATATTAAGAACCTAACTCTCAGATTTAGCTCTGAGCTGGTTCGAGAGGTTGACACCGAAGTGTAATTAAGTATTAATTAGTTCAAAATGAGAGATGTAATTGTGGTTAATTATTGGTTCAAATTGAGAGAGAATTATTGGTATTTTTAAATTATTTTTATTGATATAACCTAGAATGTTATTAGTGCTTCTTCATAACGTATATTAAATATTGAATCCGTAATTGATTGATTGATTAATTAACTTCTTGTATTGTCACTGATAGGACACCAGGGTAGTACACATCTGAGAGGAATAGCCAATTCTTCCAGTGTGTGCCCTTACTGACATAAAAGATCAAGGTCTCATAATTACATAAATATAAGTGAACAACCCGGGTTACTTTCAAAGGTAATATACCCATGTAATTTGCATGCTCTTCCGATAATTCCTAACTTCGTTTTCATCACTCTAGATTATATAATCGAAAACATGATCATAAAACATAATCAATAATCATACTTGAAGTCTTCCGTGACCTTTTAATTGTATGGATAAAATAATGCCGTCCCTGACTATGTAACTTAATTAGGTATCATGGTGTGTTGGGATTTCTATTATATGGTGATAATGGAACATCCGCAATTCTTAACACCTTTAATTAAATAGATTATGGTCTAAATAACTAACATCTCTGACCATGCATTGTCTACCTGTCTGTGTTGCTCCATGGAAGCTCATAAGTCTGTTGTTGGACTTTTTGTCGTTTATACATTGAATAATAATATTAGGTTCACAGCTTTTAACTGAGATCCAGCTTTACATGAATTTATACGAAGTGATGAAGAGAAAATAAATGTACCATCCAATAATTATTGGCAATGTTTGTCAGTTGTAAGATATTCTAGAGACAGGGAGGTATATAGATATGTGAATGTACGTCGCTGCTATAAGCGATATTAGTTATGTCATATATACATTTGTTATAAATATTTCTATCGTGATCATACCGGTGAACATTTTCTCGATACTGTTATAGTGTGAATAATTGGGCTGTACCCTAGATAGTAATAAAGAGGAAACTGGGGAAAACTTGGTTCTTGTCATTTCTGTGTTTATTTTTAAGGATTTACAAGCTGCAGAAACAACAAACTCAACACAATCACACATTCCTTTCTACATGCTAATGATGCTAAGAGAATCAATTCGTTGTCATGGCTCAATTTCATGTGAATAGTCAGCACATTTATGTCCACCAAACGGAGTCGGGTTGTCCGCCAGTCTTAAGGTGTGATGGAAGGAACACAGAAACACGTTTTTTCTTCGTGAGAAGTGATAACCAACTAACTTTAATGATCTAGTCAAAGTACAGATCTCCACTAGGATGTGGAAATGGAATAGAGGGCGTAGCCCCATTATGTAATATCCCTGCCATACCCTGGATAAGTAGACTTGCACAATACTGGGTAGCTAAGAATAATTAGCAATTGATTCAAATTGAGAGAATTATGGGTATTTTTAAATTGTTTTTATTGATATAACCTAGAATGTTATTCGTGCTTCTTCATAACGTATATTAAATATTGAATCCGTAATTGATTGATTGATTGATTAATTAACCTCTTGTATTGTCACTGATAGGACAACAGAGTAGTACACATCTGAGAGGAATAGAAACACGTTTACTAAATATGATAATGGGTGATAATTAATATAAATATAATGAGGTTATACAATGTTACGTAATGTTACATAACACTTGGAATCTTAATATTTTGATGAATTCCTAAAAAGAAATCGTCAACAGCTGATATAAAGGTCAGCTCCCAAAAATATGAACCCTAGTAGTTTGGGGTGGTTTTTTTGTTTCTAAAAAAAGAAAGTGGATAACTGATTAACAACTTTATCATTTTTTAAAACCTTGCTTTTCACATATAATGCGATGTTATCTATAAACACTCGGGTTTTTAGATATTACATTAATATTAACGTTCCACGACTAAACCAGGATTGTATGATGTCATAGATTTGATATTGGTGTATACTTTGGGTTTGAATTCCAGAAGATAATCATAAGCTGAATTCAAGGATTAGATATGGAGTGAGATACTACATGGTTCAGTCTATCTATAGGTAGGAGTGTTTTATGATTTGAGATAAGAAAAATGTGAATCGATCTATATTTGGTCAACTCCACCGTTGGGGAGAATCGACCCCAAATTTTGGTAAAAATGTAAACAGCTTGAAATACAATTTAATTTATATGGTACATAGGTATGGTAGCCCTGGATATATCCTGAAAAATTGGGAAGGTTACTCCCATGAATTCCCATGAACATATACAATCTGTTTGTTATTTAATTTATTTCTGAGCCTATGTTACAGTATATAGATGTTGAACGGGGACATTTACCTACACCTGACACCAACACATTTTGCCATATAATCTGACTAAATGTATAAATAAATAATTTCTTTTTGCCATGATTTGATACCTAATGACTTGAGTAATACAACACAAAAGGGGAAATAGCATGAAATTACAGTCGGATAAATGGACCTTCGTATTATGCATACTCAACTTTAAAAGAGAAAAATGACATAAAAAATGGGTTTTTGGAGCCATAATTTTTTACACCATAGATCTAGAAGTCATATGTTATGGTTAACATATTGTAAAATAATTGTATCAAAAGATATGGATACATAATACCTAAACGTTTGGTGCGCGAGGAGATTATATCTATAACAATAGGCCAGCCTATTACCACACCTAGGGTGATAGGACAATGTGCGGAGATGTAACAGGTGAATAGGTGTAACATTTAGCGCGACAATATTTCGGAGCTATATCACATTCCATGTTGTTATATCAGCAGTTGTAGCTCCATAATTGCTGACAAATGAACGCTCAATTAATATGGTATAAACGTTATGTCTTTATATCTCTGCATACATGGGTGGGTCATTTTTCGATAGGGTGGGTCACTTTTCGACAGAGTCACTCTTTGATACGATATATGTCTTGATTTCCGAAAAAAAATATATTAAAATCGCTGTACAGTTACCACGAAAAACAAAAGAAGAAAGATATTACTAATGTGTGTCATATCATTCAATTATTGTTGTATTCCAATGAGCTCGATGTAACCTGAATCAGATAGTGTCCAAGTTTGGTAATAAAATCGTTTTCCAAAAATAGAAAAAAATGCCAGCCATAATTGCTGTAAAAAATGATAGTTTCTATTTGTGATCTTTATTCCCAGCCCATCCAAAAGTCACCTAGATTGAATATTAAAGAATTTGAGTCAGACTATTTGCCTATTTTATATTCTTAAACTGAAATTCTCTCTCGATAAGTATATTAAGGGGCTTACAAATTGCACTATTAATCACTTTTTACCCCAAAATTCCTGCTGTAGAACATCTGATTCGTCTAAATATAAGTGAACCTTATGGGAAAAGATCGCAGGACATACCAATTTATCTCCAATTACAATATTCAAATATCTATATACAGCGCTACAGATCAAAGAGGTGGGGGAAACTAGTTCTTGGGTCAGTTATCTGTGAATGCAGCTTTAAATATTTCTACTGACAAGAATCGTTTTCCCCAATCATAGACAGCAAAAGGAATGGATTCTGACAAAAATCTCCCAACAAAGACCTGTATTAGACTCCCCATTGAATTCCCAATACTTCCCTTGTCAGCTATATCCCAGATGCGTCAGCGAGATATCCACTTTCCTCGTGATGAGATTTCTGGTAGTCGTGAAGCTCGCTGGATTATGTTTGTCAAGGTAAATCGGGGCTGTTTGGATTGGCATTATTTGGTGAGTAGACGAGTAGGTATAACATAGTGCGGCTGCAGAGTGTGTTCACATACATTTTGGGGGGCAAGGCGAAAGGTACGTACCACACACCTGGTGTATCTATAGACAACATCTGGCCAGAGAAGAGCAGGTAATACCACTAAATTGTCACCACCTCTCCACAGATTTGTGTAACAGTTATCAAGTAAGTTGCTGAAACCATTCTACAATCAAAGTTTACTTTATATTTTGATCTGGTGGTGTACTTTTGGACGCCAAAAGGCTACGGGTAACTGAAGCCTATATAACCGCGCTTCACTTTCAGTGGAGTTCCATTTGATATTGCAATGTGACATGTATAGCAAATTATGAAGTATATACCGTACATCTAGATTAACATTTTCTTATATTACCAATTATATGTATATTAACATTCTCCTATGTGGGTTTATTTAGTTTACAAGGTATTAGGCCCGGTATTTAAGGTGCATACGCCTACAACTGCGTTTCTACATTTAAACGTCTGCGAGGTATATCTCCGAATTCAAAGAGATAACATTTACTGTTTTATGGAAGTATTCTTCATTTTCGACATTTGTACCAGATTAAATTTGAAACATCATTATTTGAAGTACATGCTTAATGTAAATGTTAATGATAGGCCAAACGAAATCAAAGTTCATATCATACATTCCTTTCGCATCCATGTGGGACAGGTTTTGAACTTTTGTCCTATTGCCACAATTTGCTTTAAAAAATAGAAATGCAGGTGCTCTAATAACAATATGACAGTCAAGAAGTCACCAACATTAACCAACAGTCAAGTACAGTGACTAACAGTCAAGTACAGTGACCAAGCACAGAATGTATGCGTGGGCCCCACCCTCTGTCAAGGCACTAGTACATGACATGACAAGTTACGACGCTAGGGCAAGCCTCCCAATAAGACATATATGGATCACATTTTCAGAAAATGTACAATTTGCCTTCACCAATCCTCTCAAATAACCCACATTTAAGACAAAAATGAGCTTCAAAATGTAGTTTAACATAACAGAATAGATACTTTAAATCAATTTGATACCAAATATACTTAGATATACCCGGTATTCTTCATTTTGCAGCCTAATTTAGGAGAATTTCCCAAATGTGTAGAGCTGCCAATTGTACATTTTCTGAAAATCTGACCCATAATTATATGCCCACTTATTTTTAGGTTTATCCTAGCGTCGTGATTTGGATGCCATGTACTAGTGCCTAGAAAAAGGGTGGGGCCCACCTACATTCTGTGTGCTAATATTTAGGTGCTGGGGACAGGTGAATTAAGTGATACCTTCTTTTAGATTTTACATTTCCGGAGTAGAAGTTTTGTTTGTTTTTATTATAAGCTCTCATACATGTATGATATTTTCAGCTTACAATCTATCTCTTACAAAAATCATTACCCTGATATACAACATAATTTACAATTGTCAATTTAAGGAAGAATTGAATGTATGTATTTCTAGCGAAAGTCATATTTTAAGATAATTCAAATTAATGCAAAGCACAAGAGCGTAATCTTAGATTAAACTCCAATCAGGTCGGCAGTGTGTTTACTATGAGGTCCATGTGTTAGCCTGCTACAATATTTAGTTTAGTTTCCTAGTGCAAGGTCATTGAGAAAGTATACTTTTGCTTGGTATTTACCGGAGGATTTTCTACCTGAAACGCCGTGGTGGGCGAATAATCACGAACCATTGTTAGTATTATTTGGGTTGGTCAAACATGAAACTTTACCTGCAAACGCGTTGTATCAAGACGATGATTCATAAAGGCCTCGCAAGAAATATGCTGCGGTCTTCCGAGGTTTAAATATTAGTTGTAGTTCAAATGTTTGTTCTAGGCGAAAGTACGTTTAATTAATAATGAATCGTACAAAAAAATACGCAATTGCATGCATTGCTTTCATATTAGTTAACAGGTGGTAGCCTACCATGAAATTTGTTTGCCTATACTATAAGAATATATAGAGTACAGCGGATAAGGGGTATACCAATACATTGGTTTGTTGGTTTATATAGATATTATTGCAAGCAATTATAGAAAATTAAACATTGTTACTATTATTGAGCGAAGTGTAACCCAATCAACATTAATCAGAACACGTTCTGGTTAAAAACATGGCAGCTAGTGTAAGCTATAGCCGAATGTACATGAAAACTATATGTAGGCTATACAAACAACATTTTGTTCATGGCTCTCCCTTATTTAACGACACAGAAACCTGCATATAATTCGAAAAAAGGTGAACATTTGGAGGAAGATTGTTCCACTTAGCTGATATATTGTATACAGATAGATCTGTGTTTCACTTACGTTACTTTTTCATTTACATGTGAGTGTTATATCCTGTCTTAAATTACCAATATTTGAACAGTGTAAGATACTTGGAGTAGATGATGACAATACGCTTCTCGGGAATGTGTTACAACAATTGATCTGCGTGTATGCACATCGTTGACATTTAGTGTATCTAATGTCTTAAATGATTTTAATCTCCTGGGAAAATATTTGTCGATAGGTCCGCCACCCCAAAACAAATTTTGCTTTTAGCGCAGGCTCGATGTACCCTCTGATCCTATTAATATGCAACTCTAATCAATTTCTTTTGGAGAATGATTTGTCCCAATTTCATATAATTATTTCGAACTTAAAATGTTGTTTTAAAACATAATTCTTCGTTTCCCTACATAGTCTGAAGGTTCTATATATTATAGGACCTAACCCCGCCGGGCAAAAACCCCGCGGTCAGAATCGCCATCCCGGACAGAAACCATGTAGGGCAAACCACCGCAAAGAATAATAATATACGGTACCACTCAAAACTTAGATGGGTCCTGTCTAGGGTGTTCTGACCGGGGTATTCTGCCCGGACACCAAGTCTGAGTAATGCTGAATTGGGCCTCTAACCATTTAAAACAATGAAGATATTGACTTGGGGAAAACATGTCTTAATAATGCCCCCTATATGTCCTCCTATATGAATATTAAACCCGGAACTCACTAAAAATAGTGATTCCACTGTAAATCCTAATCTATAATGATTTCCCGTTTCTATATTTCAGAATGGCGTCCTCGGTTCTATTAATTTTACTTGGTGTGATACCTTTCATTAATGGATATGCTTCTGGGCCACCGGTATCAGACGCTAACGTGTGTGACAATATGACACCACAACATGGGGCCTCCGCCCAGACAGTCGCGGCTCCATTTGAAGTCCTCACCAATACAAACGATTGCTATAATGAGAATATAAAGCTACAGGGTGAGAATCGCTGCTACAAATATTTCTATATCGGCACACACTTTATATGTCTACATTTTCTCTCAATTCGATACTGTATATATATGTTCAATGACACACTACTCACCGCCAATTACATCTTTGATTATGTAGCCTATAATAATGTTTTCTATTCTTCTCATCAATTTTTACCGTAACTGTAATCTTTCCGAATTTACATGTATATTTACGCGAATCATATTTAACAATGTGATAGTTTTAACAAACGCTTTGCACCAACCAAAGCGGCCATCATACTTGATTGACCTAGTTAGGGTGTATGTTGGTTTGTACCTGCCATGGAGTGCGCTGACATGTAAAGTGTTGAACAGTTCCTGTCTCTACTGTATTATGAAGATCTTAGTATATAGATCTACGTTGCCTTTTTTACAATTAAGTTATAATACAAATAGTAACATTCAGAGGGCATGTTTTATAATGTTATTCTTTTACTTTTGTTTTATTAGCTATACAATTGGCAGTTAATCTGTAATCGAAGACAATGCAATTTCAATATTATATTTGTTAAACATCGTTTGCATTTAAAAATAATATATAATATATATTATTTATCGTTGTTGTTGTTGTTGAGCTGGTTCTGGTTCTGGTTCTGGTTCTGGTTGGACCATATGGTCCGATGGCGCCAGTGATTAGAACCTGCATAAAAAAAAGTAAAAGTAGCCAAAGTTAGGGCGCCGGGATAGGTGGTTTACGTTGCACCTTCATAAATATTTGCAGGCTCTTTTCCAATCGAACTTACTGGTTTTGTTATGCTTCTTTCAGTTGTTGTTAGAACCAAGTCCGGTCAAACAGCCAATATCGAAGGTGTATTTGTTCAAGCACGTGAATCAGGCAGCTCCCAAACATCGGGAACTTTTACAACGAGCGACAGCGTTCTGTCGACCCTAAAATGTGGAACTAGCAACGTATGTATCAAGTGTCTATATTATAAGTTAATCGGACATATCATATTATTATGGGCATTCGGGGTGGTTGGGCGGTCTATGAGCGCTGGTTTGGGACCCAGAGGCGTGAGAGTGTTGTGGGTTCGAATGACTGCAATTTTACCTCCTTCTCCATCCAGGCTCTAGAGGTGGAGGCGCAGCTGTCTACGAACTTACCAATTCCTAGTAAATACATATAGTAGAAGCATAAAGGGAAAACTACGATATATTGTAAATTAGAGGTAGACATTTGACCAGAGCTCCAATAGGTCTGTAGAGAGAGAAGTAGGATTGTATGGGAGAGGTGACGTCAATCTCTCACCCTACCCTCCCATAAAACCCTCTACCCCCCCCCCCCCACACACACACACACACCTTTTAGACTGACCAGGGGACAAAAGGAGTAACCACTAATTAACATAAACCTTTCAGCCTTAAGTAATTTAATTTAATTTAGGAGTAATTTGCTCAGTGTTCAAATTGTGGCGAAATGACAACCTAGCTGGCAGCCCAATACAAGTTACAGAATTTAACTCTAAATTCTACAATATAATATTATCAGGCATTTTGTGTTATATGTGGTCACGCACTTTTGACAAGCTCGAAAGTGAAAATATCTTCTCGGAATTAGTGTCACAAGCACACCTAATTTGCACCTCTCAATATCCACAAAATACAAAATATATAGTGCACACTATTCAGTGTGGGTCGATAATTCCTGAAAAAGTTTTCCACAGTTATAATCTATAACAACCATTACCTCATTTTCCTTCTTATCTCTGTTTTCAGTCAGCTGTGGGCCACAATAAAGAAAAGAAAGCGACGTATAGATCTATGACATGGAAACCTCAAGGTGGTTCCAGTGCAAGACCAGATGTCTATATCATGTAAGCTAAAATACTCTCCTTTGATCTGACATTCTATAATGGGGGTATCTACTTACACGACATTCGACGACCGACAAAAGTGGCACATGGGGACTAACAATCGGTCCCCTGCCATTGTCGGTCCCCGGTATATACTTGTACGACAAAAAATGGCTTTTTGGTCGCCGACAATTGGTCACCTATATAGGGGTCACCGATTGTCGGTCCCTGGTATCCACTAAGTACTATAATCGTGACATCATAAACTAGAGCTACTCTTTATAGCTTAAAGAATTCTGAATCGAAATAGAAAAATAAAGTGGATAAGGGACATAGGTTACTTAAACTTAAACGAAAAAGATGGAGGGGACAGAATAATATCAACCAGGGACAATCAACTGGATTGTTTGGGTTCAAAATAGTGGAATATTGCAGAGAATTATTGTAAGTGACTTCAACAAACGCAAAGTAATAATCAGGTTCATGGGGGGGGGGGGGGGGAGAGAAGGGGGGCGGATAAGGAAAATATTTTTTTAACTAGATCTGTTTGCTAGTTAGGAATTATATTCAAAGGCAAAAGGTATTTTATAATAATGACATCGTTGTGCCAGCATGTATTACTGAAATTAAATCGAATCTGAGAGTGGTTGAATATAATCACAAGGTACCGTACCTGGGAAACCAAGCCCTAAGCGCTGGAGAAAGTTAATTATCGAACTAGATGAATGTATAAATCTCGTGTTCCATCGCAGCTAAAATATGTTGTTTAAGAATGGAAAATGCACGAGCTAACAGGACATTGTATGTACATTAATTGTGTGGGGGAGATGGGGAGGGGGAGGGAAGTGTCGAAAGAAAAGAACAGAAAATCAGAAAAGTTAGAAAGAAAAAGAGTCGTGAGAGTTATGTAATTATGAAACTTAGTTTAGGTCTTATACCTCTTATTAGATTAATTGTAACATTAAAATTAGGTAATATATTTCGATATGATGCTATGAATAACTTTATTTTCTCTACTTGAAAAGTACCGCAAATGTGAAATTGTTGAGAAATAAAACATTTTAAAAATAAATAAAACAGTGATGGAGGGCGGGGGGCTCACAGCAACTCAAAAAATCCGCGGATTCAGGCGTTTCACAACGTCGCTGGTCTAACTGCCACTGGGAGAATTATTACCATTTTTTCCTCCAATAATAAACGAGGAGATGTCTACTTAAGGACTATCGAAGGGAATCAAACTTTCCAGCCATGACGAGGGGACCTAGCACTCGTCTAGATTCCTCTAAAGTATTATAATATACTAAGTACGGTTCTGAGTACGGATAATTACTTGGAGTTGCAATATCCTTAATTGATTAATAATTCATTTTAAAAAAACAGGGTCTGGGAGGGTGGGTCCTCTGTACTACCTTACTGACGACTGCGGAGCTCTACATAAAAGTCCATAAAAGTATTAAAAAAAATATGTCCTGAAAATAATATATTATCATTCTCCTCTATATACTTCTAAAAGATTGAGACTAGGGCTCAAATATTAAGGAATCTATAGCCCAAGACGTGAGGAAAGGTCATTTTTGCATAGGAACCGTAGGCCTATACATCAAATATATCACAAATAAATATGTAATAATAATCACAAATTGTACTCTCTACAAATCAGAGATCGGGGATGTCGAACCACATGACAATCAGTGATTTAAATATATATGCACAAGTCGAAATAGTCAAAATAAAATACCAATGATTAATTCTAAATGAATTTAAAATGTTAAAAATATATGTGGCTGTATTATTCCCGGGAGGCAATTCGTCCCATGAAGCTCCATTGGTCTGACTGCCCCGTCTCCCTTCCTATTGCCCCTATCAACATAATCGGCTCAGTGGTTATGAGGCTTAACTTCATCCAATAGATAATATACTGCCGAATCCATATTGATACTATACACTTATATGCCATAGAATAAAGTTGAATACATGCTCATCTTGGTTTCTTCTGTTCTTCTAGGGCTACAGTTGTCGAACATAAAGCCACCTTCTGGGTAAAACTGTCATCTGCTGCCCTGAAATATGACACAACTTGCACTGAGAATGCCCTACTCACGGACGTAGTCGGAAATAATGCCGTTGTATTTCACATCTCGTCGATGCTGATTCTCTTTAGTTCTCTACTAGTTTCGGCGGTTAACTATATTTAGAAAATTAGCCCAGAGAAAAAACCCTCAAAACTGTAATAAACTTTATATATAATATATTGGTTCTGAAAGTATTTGCCAAACACCGTGGTGTTGATTTCAGAACATGGTTCCATTAAAAGACGGAAGTTTTTTTTAAAAAAATACGTTTTCTTTTGATCATTCACATTCCTATATTAAGGCATACGGAAAATAAAAAGATTAGTAATTCATTTTTTCAAAGCGTTTGTTATTTTCTCAAGTAAATATCGACTTGTTATACTTTTGGGACGAATTCTTAGCTTTACGTGGTGCCAGTGCTGTTTTTCAATAAACTGCCGCTACTTTTAGGCGAAAAAGGTTTCATTTCTGTTATTTTACTCCACAGATTTGAAGTAAGTCTCCGCAACTACCATATTAGTTTTAAAAATATGCCAGACGCCCATGCATCGGAGTTTCTTGTATAGGCCTATATAGGTCTATTTGAGACTGTTGACGCTGCTGAGTGTGATATCAAGAGTACTTACTCAGTAATGTTACATTATGGGTCAAACATATCACTTTTATTGGAGATATGGTGCCAGACAATATCAGAGTCACAGAGTTAGTGTCATGATTGAACCACTGTACCAGAATCATTTCTGGAAGTTGCATTGTATACAACTATATTATTTAAAATGGAGCCGAATATCAGAAAAGAAACGTATTCATTTTAGCAAACTAAAGGGCATTTTACTGCTCAAATAAGAGACAATTTAAAGGGAACTTTTATAGATTCACTCTGATAACTTTATGAACAAAACACTCAGGTGAAGAGAAATGAAATAATGATAATATATTATACAGATGTATTGATTGGATATGAAGGGGTCGTATATCATAAGGGTATACGCAACGATAACGTGGGCGAAACTGACCGAAATTCAACTATATGACTTGAAAATGACCCCTTTTAGATAATTAAAGGCATATAAGTATATAATAAAACAGTTAACATACTAGTTGGTTGAAGGAGTCAATGTGAGTACAATATTCTGAGCGGCTAAAACCAACTCGTTAGATAATAATATGCATCGCTAAATATCATTCGATAGCCTTTGTCTTTTAGTTCTAAATTCCTGAATCTTATAAGAATGAAAAAAATGAATTTAGATATTAATAGATGTGCCAATGAAGATTCAAAAAACGTTGCCAACCCTGCCAACCCAAATCTATAAAATGTGTCTCTGTGTGATATGCATGTAGATTGTGGTATACATTTCATAAGTCCTCAACAAACCGAGCTATAACCCTAGCATGTGTTGTCATTTGCTTCATGAGTAGCATCCAATCATCAGTGCAAATACAATACCCGGGGTGTATGGATATTTAGATTGCGGCACGAATAAAAACATATATTGGAGTATATAGAACTGTCATCAGACATTGTCGGCTAGCATTAGGTCATGATCCAAATAGAGAGATCTCAGTCTAGATTCCCGAGAGGTAGGTATGTGTGTAAGGATATGTTAGTTTACTCTTACAGTTCATCGATTCTATATCTTTTATTTAACCATTGCTTAAGAACCTACAACAAAATTGTGCAGAACCAAAGTAGGGTCAACTTATATTTGCAAACAGGCTGGTTATTTTGAAACATTATATATTATATGCATTTATTTCCACAAGAGCTTGGTGGGCCCTAATTTCGGGTGTATTTAGGTTGTTGATGAGTGATTCAACCCCTTATCCAGTGACAGGACAGGAAAAAGGTAAGTTTATATCTTTAACACATTTCATTGACATACAATTTATTGGCGCATTTTGATTTCAAGATCGCAGACGCGGGCATCGCACTGCTTTATTTCATAGAGAGCGTATTCCATGTCTGACTTATCTTCTATAAGAATGTCTAGGCTGTCATCTAATTTTAACTTGCTGTGGAAAAGAGCCATGGGGGGCCTAGTCCACTAAACCGATTCTCATGCGATTCTCATGAAACTTAGTGGAAAAGGGTCCTTTGCGGCGGAAAATCGCATGAGAATCGGCTTAGTGGACTAGGACCTTTAATTATGGTTAACAATGCTTCCTTTCTAGGATGAAGTTGGGAATTTTGGTTATCCTATTTCACATAAGCTGGGCCTACCCTACTGGTCCACCTATTGATGTTTGTGATAAAATGGAACCTGCACATGACAGTGTCCCTCGACCTCTAAAAGACAGTCCCTTTGAAATTGTCACAAATGTAGATGGTTGTGTTAGGCCGGGGATGCATATACAAGGTATTCTATTTTGACATCCTTATACTGTGTTTTGCCTCGCAATTTTGAAGAGCACTGTATATAAGTAATTTTACAGAATTTTGAAAATAATGTTAAATAGGGAAAGAAATATTAGAACCGGAAAAAGAGAATTGTGAATAAATGGTTGCTCTGTAGTTCATTTAAAATTAACCAATGTTTCGGTGAACATTTCACCTTCATGAGGGTTACTGCTATTTAAACAATACCATATTCAATTGCTTCTCAGCTGAGGAATATATGGTTGCGAACATTCTAGTCATATGTGTTTATATACTGTACACTATATCCTATACTGTTTTTTCTATTATAATCTACAGTGCGTACATCACTATTAACACTATTTTTCAACAATTCTCTAACAGGCTAAGTATCATCTCTGTTTTTTTATTTAAAAAAAAAGAAGAATTACGGTGTACGGCATCCAAAGTTTAATTGATCAGAAAAATCTATTTCATATTTCTCCTGAGAACCTATTGTGAGGAAATTCAGTGAGATATGTCTAACTGTTATATGATGTCTCCCTTGGACGTGTGTATGGCTTTGTGAAATGCCCTTTCAGTCGTGATAGCTCTCCTTATCATATTTCTTTGAAGTCTTATAATGTATTTTTCCTTTATTTTGTGTCAGAAACGATGCTATTAGGACTGTTGCAAATAGGATGATGCCCTTGGTGGTGGTTTTTATTGTGTGTGAATCGCAGCGTCACTTGCTGTTAATGTCCTACATATCACTAGAACCTTTTTTGCTGTAATTAAACATTTTTATGTAATTTTTTCTCTAAACAACCAGCTCTGAATGAGAATAGTGTACATTCTACATAATTTCATCTTGCTGAATAAACATCTTTAAAAAAAATAAAAAAAATATTATGTTTATACTTTGAAATGAAATTGTGTATCATTGAAACAAAGGTTACAATATACACACACCAAAGAAAATGTCAGGAAAATTATTTATTTAATTCTATCATTTTCGGTGAAAATAGAATTATTTGAATTAAAGCTAAATACTCTAAAAGGCATCCGCATACAGGGGCATGCAATCCTTTCCAATGGGGATTATGCCCGAGAAATCATACAGTCACAACTTGGTAAATATATAGGCCTGTCCTTTCCTGTCCAGATTTTTAAGCCGGAATGATTTTATTGTATTTAATACATCAAAGGTCAAGGTGGGTCAAATATAATAGTTAAGCTATTCTTTGCTCATATCCGAGGATTTTTGTTTTGGAAAATGATCACATATCACATAATATATATAATTCTGACAGTGGTGGTTCGAACAAAGAAAGGATACTATGTCAACTTGAATGGCGTTTTCGTTCAGGCAAGGTATGGTGTTGGAGACGTCATATTCGGCACATTCAACGTCAATGACACAAAATTACAAACGCTTCCATGTGGAGATACTAATGATGTAAGTATTATATTATAGTGATTGTGGGATAACATACATTTCACCGGATACTTCACGAGAGCAATAGTCCATATATAATGTTTATTATATATTGAATATTGTGAGAAATACGTTTATAGAAGGCTATATTCATGTGTAACCCCATTAAGTGTATCTGTGAGAGTGTGGTGCCTGATATATTGGCGCATGATTACAGTCATGTCAATTTGAGGAAAAACGCTAATTTCCCCTATCGTGAAGCATTGGTTACCCCATTTGAACTATATATAGGGGATGTCTTGGCCGTGATAATATTAGCGTATAGTGTTACACTTATTATTAAATCAACACCAGAATCTTTATACCATACACACTATATCGATAGTAACACTATTCCGGTATCAAGTGCTCCTAAACTGCATGTATAATATCATATCTAAAAACCTACAGAGATTCATCGATATTTTTGTCTTTTCTGAATTGATGCAGGTGTCTTTTTTGAAAGAATTAAATCATATAAATATGGCAAGTGTGATGTATAGCGTATACTATTATTCTATTGTTCATTTCCACTCAAAAGTCAGCTGTTGGCCACAAAACACGATTGCACTCTGAATTCATTGAGATGACATGGAGAGCGCCATTGCCCTTTGACCCCGCAAAGGACCATCCTGAAGTAAGAATAAGGTATGGAATCTTTGGCGCAGACATCAATTTCTAACCATTATTATTTAATCAATATTTACAATTCAAACAGTCGATGTGAGGTGGGGAGAACCTACCATGTATAACAATTAATGTGTTGTACTTTTTGTAGGCATACATGTGAGTCAAGCTTGGTCGATTCTCACGAATCGGTTCCGAATGGGTATTATTTGAAAATAAGCCACGAAACTATGCATCTTGATTGAATATGGAAATTGTTAGAAATATACCATAACATATATCACACAAACATTCCTTGTCATATAGGTCTTTAAATCCGTTAGGAATATTTGATTAAATACCACCCTCTGTTTCAGCACATCCATATGTCCAATTTTCATCAAGTAGCATAATAGATTTATTTATTGTATGGTTTTAAAAAGAGAATAACCCTATTATGACCGTCAAGGACGGCGATGGCCACAATAGGGAATAACATTTCTCTCCCTCCTGTAGGTACTTAGTTACCGATATTATTGTGAAATATCTCTATGAACGTGATAGATATAAAAAATAAACAAACAAACATTTCCATGTAATTTTAATCACTTTTCAGAATGATCTATTGGATTATAATATATATTTGTTTTAAGGACTATTACGAGCATATTTTATTACTCTAATTTCCTAAATATCTATCGTAGGTATGGAAAAGTGGGTATCTATTCGTTCAGAACATGATTGCATAAAAACACCAATTTTAGTGCATAACTTGATAGGAAAGATCTATTGAAGAAACCCTGTAAAAACTGCAAGTCAAAGGCAGTGCGTTCGCATTGCGCCCGCAACTTGTTATCACGGTGTTAGGACATTGACAATTATTACAGGATATTCTGCAAGATATTATACCATGCTGCTTTCATTACACTTGACCTTTAAACACTTTTAGGCTGGTTAAACTAAATATAGTTATGCATATATACTGGATACAAAGGAAGGATAGACCCATTATATAGCGATACGCAAGTGTCCATGGCAGTGCGTTCGCATTGCGTTCGCATTGCGCCCGCAACTGGCTATCACAGTGATCAGTCGTTCAGGCATTCGTTTATTCGGACCAACGCATATTGACAATTGTTACAGGATATTCCGTTGCATATCATATGATGCCGTTTTAAGACTTTTTTAAACGCTGGTTAAACTAAATATACGGTGTAATATTCTCATATATCGGTGCTGCCCTCGAAGGATATAGTCTGGGAATGAATGTTAGAACATAATTATATACCATCATTTTCCGCATTTCCTTTTCCAGAGCTACAGTCGTGATGAATAAGAAGGCATACTGGGTAGGCGTTGAATCAGAGCCCTTGGTGTACCAACAATACTGTAAAATTCAACCGAAAATCGAACCACCTCAAGCATTCATCGTAATCAGTCAAAGTTCCTCAAGCAACCGAATATATTTAATAAGCCTTTTAATTGCGATGGTAGTAGTAAATATTGTACATTTGATATTGTAATTTGTATAATATAGAGAATTCTTGATATCATAACGTAGCTTCTTGTCTGACAGAGTGCATAAATTTTGAGAAATGAATGTTAGAGTAGTAGAGATGCGACTAGTAGAAATGATGTATTGACCAAATGATTGTTCGTAAGAAGCCATCAGTTCTATGTATCCATATATGGTTATACCACCATGGCAACAACATCATATATTTTTTACACCCAAAGATTCTCTGGCAGATATTACTTTCACCCAATTCTAATCACTAAATATCATAGCTAATGCACTTCAATGAAACATAAGGAAGATGTTGGTAGGTTAGAAGGATAACGTTTACATTGCATCTTCCTTGTAATGATCATTTCTACCATGAAGTTACTTACTTTTTCTAGCCTAAAATTAAAATGTTCATGTTGTTTTGTTTAATCAGAAGCTTATCATTATGCATAATATCCTAAGCCTGTATGCAATTTCTGTTTATGTATAAAAGGTATTTAACCAAATCAATGTCCTGATTTTATTCATTGGACTTATTAAAAATGTTTATTTCACCCATGATCTTTAATCCCTTTTATTGTATAAGTCTATGGGTAATCTCTTTATGATATGATATGGAACAGTCCAGCTATGTTGTGATTTCCCTTACGGTATTTAGAGCGATGAATATTTATAAACATATTTCATAACATATATGATATGGAATGATGAACTATGATCAATTATAGCTTTCTTTTGCTATGGCCACCCATTGCAACCGCCGCCCTCCTGTGTCTCCTTCGATTAACTAATCTCGTCAGGGGCACATCTCCATCCGAATTAACAAAATGGAAGTATGCCAAGCGGGACTCAGGTCCAACATAAGCCTTCTTTCTCAGTTTTACCATTCCCAGCGCAATGGTCTGTCTCTTTGGAGTCTGTAAGAGAAATTGTTTGATGCTATTCTGATCTAACACGACCATTTGATTTCCACCATGCAAAGGTATCACCTGAACCACTTCCCGAACACCTTTCAATGTGTTTCTCCTTGACCTGTGGGGATGGAAATAGGATTGGGATACAAGCTTCTTCTTCTGCACATCTACTACATTGATCTTCCCGGTTTCATAATCCAAAAACACCATTAATGCCCCATCATCTGTAATATAGGATGAATGTTCCGTTAGAGATACCTCTTCTGTTTGCACTTGAAACAGCACTTTGCCATTGGCAATGTCGTAGAATCTGAATTCACTGTCCACCCCTAATGTTCCTTTTGGGGAAATCTGAACTAATTCAGCATGGCAGGAAAATGTGTTTATCACAGTGGCATATGTGACATCAACACGGGCATATAAGACTCCTGCTATGCTTCCTTCCCCTATCAATGATACTATAATAACCCCCGGAGAATGTGAGCAAGTCATGACTTCCCAGATATGCAGCTTGGGATCGTGCACAACTTCACATTTGCGAAGATCAAGGTAACCAGGTCCTCGGAATATCATCAACATTGGACCGGGTTTTCTTGGCACAACAACCAATGCATTGAAGTCAATTGTAAAGTTAGCACTGCCAGGTGCACACTCAAGAGTTGTCATGGGTTCACCTGTAGTCATATCATAAATATTAGTGAATTCTCCGTCGCTAGATGAAGTGACTACATGTTGATTGCTAGTGGCCAATACCTTTTCATTCTGTATCTGCACACTTTGGGTGCAATGTCCTGACTCGGCGTTATAAATGCGAATAACGCTCGGGCATCTTTGAATTGTTTCACCTCCTTCTGCTTCATATACGGTACCTCTCTTGGTATCATTTGTTCCGTATATCTTAGTTCCTTTCTGTAATATAGCCCCATGTGAGAGGTGGTTGGTTCCCACACCAAATACATCCCTCCCTCGTTCCCCACCTAGAGACCCACTGGTTACTTTGGTCTGGTGGAAATCTTCCTTCAAGGGACCAGAAAGGACTTTCCTTTCGCTGGATCCAGGCTTCTTTGGTCCTACAACATGCAATTGCTCGAAGATCACTAGAATGTGACTTCCATCAGGAGTGATAATGGTCTCTGACATATAGGAGGGGAATTCTAAATCTGTGAAATGGATTCCTTGATGAAGTTCCATCGTGGTTTGAGTAAGGACCCCTTGTGTCTCATTCACCTGAACCAGTTTCACAGGAATCACATTCACGCTTTTCGTGGCCATCATTGCTGACAAGGGTATTTCAGCTGTAAGGGTCCGCAGTCTTTCCCTTGGTGTATTGAACTCTACAGAAACATCGTCTTCAATAGGTACCTCTTCCACTCGGTTCCGTCTGCCATGTTCAATGAGACGCATGAGATCCAAGACCTGGATTTCGTCTTTGGTGGCGACTAGCAATGTGCTTGAATCTGCGCCAAATGTTATTTGTTTCATCAAGATTTCCTTCTTTGCTATCTTTACTGTCTCCCCTGAGCTAGTTTCAATTATATCCAAGGATCCATCTGCTATCTTCAGGTGGAGCAAATAGGAACCATCAGGAGAAAACTGGGCTGTGTCTTTGACATCGCTCTCATAGATGTGGACATTTTCAAGAGTTTTTGTGGACAGGAGAAAATTTGTTCTTACAATATGTTTCCCCGATGCATGTATATAAATAGCTAGGACTAGCTTATTGTCCGGAGATAATATCAGACTCCCACAGCCACCTTTTACAGAATTGTCTTTCTTGTCCACCAAAACGCCTTGGAATATTGGCTCGACAGGATTAATTTCAGAGCTAATATTGTCCAGATTGTACATACTCAGGACTCCGGCTGATCCCGCTGATACAAGGACATCCATTGAGGATTCGGTTGCGATGGCGACCATGGCTGTAATGTTTTTCGGTGAGGAGAATTTTGTAATGTGCTGGAGGTCTGGGAAACCGCGGATCACAAGTTTATGACCATCATTTTCAGTTAAAACAAGGTACCTTTCATCAGGTGTCAGGATGAAGGGCCACGTTATCTTAGCAATTTCTTTCCCTGTCTTGATATGGCAAAGTCTAACCATATCTATACACACTGCGACATAATTCGGAGTATCAAACAATAGCTTTCTATCTTTCAATCCCATAACTCTGAATAAACGCTTCGGTTTAAGATTGCTTTCATTGAAATAAAGTCGATGCACCTTCTCACCGGTCTCAATAAGGTATATATCAAGGATGGGCGAGTCATCAAGGAAACTCTGTTTTGGATAGCCATTGTTTAGCGCCATTACATACCGCCCATCTCTTGTGACCCTCAGTTCGGTACAGTATGTGTACTGGTTACATTCAAATCGTCGTGTCATTTCCTCCGTTGAAATATCCCACATAGATATCTTCTCAGGAACAGTGTAGGTTATTACATCGTTAGTGTTCGGTACAGGCGTCATGTACAACTCATCATAAAAGCCCGTATCACATGGAATAATTTGTTCCACTTCATCCTGTCCTCCGTCAAATGAGGTTGTCAGGGGACTGACAGGACAGTGTTTATACCCATCGTCATCACATTGCTTTATGAGGTTTGTAATGGAAGGAGAGTTCCCTAAACGTGGAAGAAGCCTGCCGGTAAGTTCGGATCTCAGACAACTGGATGCATCTCGGAGATACGGCATACTTTCTTCTAAGGCAGTTATCAAAGCTAGAACATCGGGTTCCTCTTTCAGAGCTAAAGACGACATAGCGAGCTGGTGAAGGGTTGCTATCAACTCATAGGGACTTGTGGCATGTAATTTGTAGTAAATCCACTTATATGAGAATATGACATTCCTGCATAGCTCAGTTATTTTCTCCGCGAAAAGCAAATGGTGAGGCAGTTCAGTCAGCCGCCTTTTGTTGTAATGGATTTTGGTGTAATGCGTTTCTGTTGCTTCAAATATTGAGGGCTGGGGGTCTACTCTAACCTCAGGTTCTGTGAGATACCCTGGTATAGAACTGATCGTACTTGAGTCATCCATTGGTCGTGGTCGTGACGAAAGGTTCATAAAGTAAAGAGCCATGTTTTGGTGTACTTTACTGGCGGGGTTTATCATGTTGAAGTAAGTCCATTTTGTTAATTTCTCCACATCAGGAATCGACCAAGTTAAAACATCTCTCTGGTCCGTGTCTTTTACTTGAAGCAATGAGCCGAGATCAAATGTCAAACGTGCTAAAAGAAGTTCTGGTAAACGACGAAGAAATGGCTGTATGCCCAGAAAGATACCTGAAAATAGTACACGTAATCTTTATATTGAATTATGGATGAGAAATATCATGCATATAAAATCAAATTTGAAATTTTAAGCAAACATATTAAAGTCGGTGTTAGTTTTAATAGTCCTGTGTATTTAGGGCTATCTTCTTCAGGAGTGGCTTAATTCTTCTTCCAAAATTTATAAAAAAAGATCCTAGTGAATAGAATCAAGATAAAATCTTATTTCGGATATATGAATGCAATTAAGATGCGTCACTCATTTTAACATATCAGTAGCATATGTTTGAATCGTAGTGACTACAATATGTATCACAACATTATCACAACATTATCACAACATAAAGGAGGCAGTGCTGTCCTCTTACCTTCATTAAGAAGCTGTTCATCTAGGGATAAGAGATCCAGTAACTCACACTCAGTCAAGCCTTTCTTGGCACTTGATAATAATGTAAAGAAAGTAGACACGAGATGCTTTCCATGCCTTTCTTCCAGTATACGTAACCATCTTACAGCTGGTGTCAATTTGATGTCTCTCCCCTCTTCCAATTGCCATTCTTCTTCCATAACTTTGGAAACGTACCTGTCTAGGACAGGGAGTGGTAGAGGTCGTTCAAAGCCTTCGCTATTGTAATCGCTTTCTATCTTTTGCTGCGGTGTTTCTGGTCTATCGTCTCCATCAGAGACGTTACTTCCCTGGTCTGAAAACTCCATATCATTAGGGTCGTAGCCTTGGTCAGTTGCATCCTGTCCATTCTGAAGTTGGTTTACTTCATATAATGCAGTCACAATAATCTCGTTGACAATATCAGCAATAAAGTGATATAAACCATTGCCTTCTTCACTAACCGGACGAGTCTCATTCATATCCTTTGTAGACTTCATATTAATATTTGACCTTTCTTCTGTTAATTGAGTCACTGCCCTGTCATTTGGTGTGCCTCTGAAATAGGATTCATTCGCGTGGTCCTCCCCATTGGGGTCTGCCATTTTATAGACCCCATTCGTGTTCTCTTTCAGGTAAGTCAGATTGGTCCCATATTGGTAATCCGTCCCAGCTAGACTGGTCTTTCCCACACCATAGGTGCTCTCTTCATCGTACATACTGCAGGTAAAGTTTAAAGAAGACCGAGTGGCCCCGGTGTCGCCCCTCATGGAGGAATTAGCTGACATGTTGTCATCCTCAGGGTCCAGATTGAATATACATGCAGTATAGGGCGTTTTTGTGCTTACTGCCTCTAGCATAGATTCAGCTGCACTGCTACAACTCAAGACAAACTTAACATTGTTGGGGAGGTTGTCAGGGATCCAGGAAACATCAACACCTTCCATGGATGTCGCGACCAGTTCCACTCCATCCAGCACGATGTGGAGAGGGTTTGAAGGAGTCGGCAGTTCATGCAAACCCTTTTCAAAGAACAGTTTAAGTTGGTCAAGCGATTTACTATCCCTCCAGGGCCGCTTGTATAATAAATAGATCTGAGAACACATACTGGTCAGCAATTCTTGGAGCGTGACATGATCCTGATAGTATGATAGGTAACGGACAACAGTATAGGGTTGTACAGTGTCTCTGTCGTCATCCGTCGGCTCCTGATATTGCAGCTCTCTAGCCTGATGGTCAATAACAGAGGCAATGACAGCGGTCCTCTGATCAAGATATCTTCCTTGTAGAATGAAGGCAAATGGCGTATCTCCTGCAAATAAAATACCCGTCAAACGAATAGTTCGCATGGTCTATACAGTATGCAAGACTACATTGTACATTGTATCTTTTTAGAATTCTGGATTCCACACACCATCCCATCCCCCCCCCCCCCCCCCAAAAAAAATACTATAAGAAACTAGCATTCTGTTACATTTATGATAGATATGATAGAGTTGTTTTACTACAATATTTACTAGTACTACTTATAAACAACGATGTATCAAACAATTGAAATTGTAACCCTTCTGACTAAAGGGACTGAGAACTCTATTTCATATGTGTCTCAGCTTCTCACAGGAATCAAATAAAAATGTTGATCAATCCATCAATCTATGCGACTTATTGTATTGAGTTAGTTAGTCGTTTATGCCACCTTCATTAAGCCATACATGGTGTATAATAATTATCAAAGGGTATTATCAACTTTATGATATATTCTAAATAAAACAAGTCAATTTCTGTATTTTTAAAGCAAGTCCAGTATACACCTGATGCTCACCTTCAAGATATTTCTGCAACTCTGTCTGCGCTTCATGAGAAACTTCATCGGTGTCCACATCTTTCATGTATCTCCAGTGCTGTTAAATATTCAGAACAAACCTTGCTGACATCATATATATATGCATATTATTAGTTTCATTATATGCGATAAGCATAGAGAACATGCTTGTAAAGGCAAGAATTCGGATCTTTTCCTGAATGTGATTGGATTTTAAATCTTCATGGAATTTACCTCAGCAACGTCGGCATAGACGATATCGAGGAATGTTTTTTTCTCCACACTAAGTGGCGCAGCAGCGCGATCAATCTGTTGTTTCAACGGGCTGTAAACCTTGAGGAGAAAGTAGAGATCAGAATATTATAAGTCGGACATGAATTAGGACATTATACCATGGTGATTTTGCATGAAGCTAGTGAACACCACCAATATTACATATCAAAATACTATTGGGGAAAATAATCAGTTATAGGTTGAGAAATTAGGTGTGTTTTGTTTCAGACCTTATTAACGATGTCGTCCATGTAGTCTTCATATTTGCCCACTCTAAGGGCGCTGGATCCTTTGAACGCTTTTGCATACTTGACGATTTGCTTTTCCTCCTTTGTAAGGCTCAACACAAGACTAGCACTAGCCCAGTCTGTCGTCACTTTCTTGATATTGGCGGATGGCAAATATTGCCGTAACTATAAAATTGGATCGTATAGCATTACTAAGAGTCTTTATGTTATTTTTTACTGCAATCTAAAGTAATTATGTTATTTCAACAATATAAAATAAATACTCAGTATAATAATATACAAATTAAGACTGAAAATGTAAACTGAGTAATTCCATGCTGACTTCAGCGCTAATTAATCAGAGAAATTAATTATTATTATTTGAAATGAAATTAGATGAGATATATTTAATTTTTTAAAAAAAAGAAAAAAATGTATTCATACAAATCGTTTATAAAACGAGAGATCAAATCATAGTATAACAATTATTCTTCAATTTTACCTTAACTTCCCGGAGTTCAAGAAGTCGGTTTTGCAGCACCTCATCATCGATCCCATCGGTAACATCACAGTATTTAGAGTATTTGGCATCGGTATGATGGCTGTTTAGATCTCTGATGGTGCGTACCAGGTACAAGCTTGTGTCTCGGTTCTGGTCTTTATTGCTTAACCCAGCTTCAAATTCAACCTCTGCCACTGGATATGAATTCAATAACAATCATTTGAGTCATTTGCAGAAAAGGATGTTTAAATTTAATCAGATGAAAAAAATACCTTCTGCCAATAAAAGCAGGTCTTCCAGTCGCAGATGACTGACATGACATGTTAATCGGCAATGCGAATACTCTGAAAAAGGTCGGTCCCACATTATTATTCTCTAACTTAGTGGCTGAAATCCAAGTTGCTATTCTATAAACATATTTCATAACTTAGCAGGGAATACCTACAAAGCAACTATCTGATTTAGAATATCTAAGTACATGTACGTACCACATTTGAACAATACAGTAGATTAGATTAGATTAGAAACTTTTATTATCGAATTTTCTCGCTGACAGAGGACGGTTCTCCGACTAAGGGAGGTCTCCATGTTCTCTGATGTGTTTACATTTTGTAAAAAACAGTGAACAAATCCCCAGTCGTCATTGACGAGAGGGGTACACTGTTATACTTAAATTAGTCTTTAATACATTCGGAATAAAA
Organism: Sthenelais limicola; assembly: GCA_942159475.1. Taxonomy (NCBI): domain Eukaryota; kingdom Metazoa; phylum Annelida; class Polychaeta; order Phyllodocida; family Sigalionidae; genus Sthenelais; species Sthenelais limicola. The sequence continues at coordinate 44,241,193 of OW804100.1, forward strand.
CTTTTTAGCGCTGTAAGTAATATCATGTTGAGTATTCTCAGATAATGTTTCCATTCCTTTTCATAACTTTCAGTTAATTAACTCAGTATTCAGTGACAATTTTTCGGATGCCTTTACCTATATCTCACCAGTCTATATTTCTTAATTAATCTATAAAGTTTTGGTCTTGCCAAATTAAATCATTCTTTGCTAGTATTTTAAACCCTTTTTTGTCTCCTATCCTATGGGCCACTGTCTGCAAGGAGTTCCAGGCAAAAGGTATTCTATAAAGGATCGATTTTCTTAATTGTTCATTTTTTGGTACTATTTGTTTCAATGTTTTTCTTCCTTGTGCAAAGTTTCGTGTATTTAAATTTCTTACATCTATATACCTTGGGTCCCTTGCCAAACCATCGCCCACCTGCAATAAGTGTAGTCTTCTTCTATGCTTTAAAGTTAATACATTCTTTTCTATATGGATATTATCGACATTGGCCCTGGATGGAAGGCCATATATTTTCCTCAGAATTTTATTTTGTATTATCTGGAGTCTATTTGTGCTATTTACTGCATGTGAATCATGAAGGAAATCTGCTTGGTCTATCAGAGGTAAGACCATTACCTTGTATATCAGTAACATTGTTTCTTTAGGGATTTTCCCTGATAGTTTGGCAATTTGCCAGCTCTTATAGTTCATTGCATTTGTTAGTTTGCTTATTAATGGTTTAAATTTTAGATTTCTATCAATTTCGACTCCTAGATATTTGTATGTTTCCACATCTTCCATGGGGATTCCATCCAGGCTCAGTACAATATTTGGTTGTTGCGGTTGTTGCTGTTCCCTAGCCCACCTCGACCTCAGTGCTTGATTTCCAAAAAATGTTTGGATTTTGGATTTTGTTAAGTTTAGTGATATTTTGTTAATCTTACACCAGTATATAATGGCATTTAAGTCCTGTTGAAGCAGGTTTGTAGCTTCTAGGGTGTTCGTGCCACTTGCATATATAATGGTGTCATCCGCAAATAATTGGATTTTTGATTTTGTAACAAACTTTGGCATATCATTTATATAAATACTAAATAATAATGGGCCAAGTGTTGTCCCTTGGGGTACTCCACAAGAGATTAATCTTTCTTGTGATTGTGATTTATTAGTTGATACTTTCTGGTACCTTTCTGTTAGATAATTTTTTTAATTAAATGCAGATTCCATCACTGAGAAGAAATAAATGCAGGCTCACTTGTTGGTGTATATCTTATAACGTCTTCGGGCACGAGTTTTCCTACACTTGCAGCTTCCAACACACACTCTCTGAATGTCCGTCGAAAAGCATTAAGTTCAGCGCTATTCGGAGTCTGTGAATAGAAAATGGCCCTGAATCAACGCCCTGATTCCCAGTACTACTTACAAAAGTACGCAAGCTTATTCACGCGGGTGTAGACCACGTATGGTGCGTTTAGTCCGAGATTTCCAACATAATTTATTACCCATATATATACAAACCACTGATTGATTATGTGATGTAGGAAACTTTCGGAACAATTGTCTTGACTACCCGTCCTCTAATGCATCAGAATTGAGAACAATTATCGATTTTGAAACGCTTTACAAATTACATGCAGCTGGGCAAAGAGAGTTCCAAAAATGAAATTCTTGACCACAATATATAGGAATCGTTTTGGGAGATTCGTCTAAGCATTGGGGTAATAATTTATTCCAAAGTACTAGATTTATTTGTCAGCCTGGTGCCTTGAGAGCATTGTAGGTTGATACGCAAGGAATGATTTTGGATGGAAATATCAACTCAAAAAGCAAGAATTGGAAAACAAAATAAAGTTAAAGGAAATAGCGTACGTCCATTGTCGCGCAATTATATTTTATACAAGACTACCTTATCAGTATACAATTCAAGCATATGTCAATACCTCCCTTCCCATCGTGTTAAACTGTAGAGTTCTCAGTTGAAAAATAGGCTTGAAGTCTAAAAGATCAGTGTCCAGTTGGTAGTAGTACTTAAGCATGAGATCTTCTGGAGAGTCCATTTTTGAGCTCATTGTATTAAGAATTATCAAGAAGTGGTCCCCGGGGAGAGTTATAGGAAGTAACGGAGCTCCGAGTTTGTGGCCCAGCAGGCCCTGGCAAGGAAAAGAGGAAAATATTACGTCACATCCTTGGCTTACCGTTTTCGTCTGACCTAGCTTGCAATAAAAAGGAGTATGTACAGGTTTGACATATTAAAAAGTGCCTTATGAAGGTTTCCTCTGCTTAGCCTAAAACTGATGTTCTATAAAAATTTGGCCTAAGTTCACAGAAAGCAGTGATTTTGGCAATGGAGCCTTGATGTTTAGCATAATGTAAAATTCATTTAATGAAATACAAGAAACTATCGGCTATATGTACTCATAAATCGATAAGCAATATTCCCTTTTTTTATTTAAAAAATGATAACCGTTAAATTGGTTATTGTATTATTAAGGTACAACAAGTGAATCCCTTAAATATCAATATGGGAATAAATGGTGCATACATAGCTTATGAATTTTAATACATTGTATATAATAAACTGGGCAATATATATCTTAAACTTGGGACACATATTTAATCATCATAACAAGGAATATGCTGGCAAATAATTCAGGTCAGGCAGGAACATGGCATCTTCTAAATGTAAAATTTCTGTCGTTAATGATAATGATTGATAATCATGCATAAGTAATTAATATATGGCATATATATTTTTCCTCCATGCAAGATGAAAAAACAAAAAATTGATTTATATTTCGATCCGATAAGAAACATAACAGTATTAGCTACATCGTTGGTCTTCGATGAAGCATGCGCTCACCAAAAATGTTGGCCCCAGTGACTTTTGTTGGCAGAGGTGAATTTCTCTCCTAATAATGTCACAGTCATTATCACGATACCCACTTGACTCCTTAACACCCCAATGAAGTTCCACAAACTGAAATTTAACGAAGAGAAATACAACAACAGGAAAAAATACTGTCATTAACATTGAATTATAATCAATTTCATTTACCTCTACTTTACATCTCTGTACATCAAATGTTTATCAAAATAAGCATTTACATTGAGGTAATACTTGAGTTTTTCCCCCATGCATTTATGACGATTGGATTACGATGAGTCCCTTGATTGGAGATATGTATAATTATTATAAGACCTCCTGCAGATATACGCAGCGTGAGGTATTTCAATACGAAGTACCAAACTAGTAGTCTTACCTTGAAATCAATGCCATACTTGCCAGCACAGTATTGTTTTATTCGCGGATAGACTTCTCGGAGGATTGTGTCGCGTTCAGCGGTCATATCTTAAGGAGACCAAAACAGTGTACATAGAGAAAATGCGAATCTCGTCCAATAAATACCGTATTCAATTACTAGTACCAAGTTCCATTCACTATTATTATATAATGCCCTTGGCATAGAAGAATATCGAAATATAAACCTTTAGTTTTGGTTTTGAATCGTCATAAAGTATCTAAAAACTAAAAGCCAAACCAAATCGATACCAAGCCAAACCAAATTATAGAGAATGGAGCAAGGCGGGGGGGGGGGGGGGGGGAGTTCCATTGACTATTCATTATATATCCAATGAAGAATAGATATAAGCCTTTCTTATTTATTCTGAATCGACATAAAGTATTCTAAAAGTTAAAAAAACGAACCAATTGAAAAACAATAACAAACAAACGCATAATGGTACGTGTTCAATATTGGTATTATTATTGCACCCCCTTTATTACACCTCTCATGTACCATTTATGCCTATAATAAAATGACATTACACCAAGCTATGCTAATGTTTAATGAAATCCACTTTTCATATAGCAGGAGTAACTCCGATATACTAAAATTGTTTAATATATGTTTCACTTAAAGCTGCTAATATTCCTCGTTGCCTTACCTGGAGTTGAGGCCAGGTAGATTCTCACAGTCCAGCTACGCTGTTCTGGAAGTTCGTCCGCGGGACAGTGACCTTTTATCACCTCCAGCAGGCGAGCCTTGTGTCCGGTATCCATGGCGACTGTTTTCTTTTTGTGGTAAAAATGACATGATTTTGTACCAATTGACACCTTTTCCAATATTGCAAAGGAAATATAACATTATTTTATAAGAATTGGGCGGTATATATATGAAAAAATATATCAAATACACAGCAGAGACATATAATAGCTTTATCCATTAGTAGAATTAAGAAAGTTTTGGGTGACCTGGAAGAGGGTAACATAATGTTGGTTGAGTTCCCGCCTTTAAAAAGGATGATGACGAATCATTTTTAATCAAAGGTAAATAACATATATAAATATTTTCAATGACAATTTTTATAATTCATAAATTATGATGAGCTGCGAAAAGTGTCTACTGCATGGACATAATACTTCACTGAATAGATATAATTTAAACTAAAAACAAATTCGTGCCGCCCGTTTTGACTTAAGGTTTATTGTTAATGAAGGAGTGATAAGTCTCTTTTTTACTTTATGAATCTCTCTTCATAGCTTGCTAAAATGGTATTGTTATTCGATCCATTCGATCGATCTCAGCACAGGTAAGTTCATTATTAAGATCAAACGAAAACCTTTCAATATGTTTTCAAAAAATACCGCCTCAAATCAAACCGATAGCTATTAAGCGGGAATGACCAACACATTGCTTTGATACAATCTCACATTGATTATTAAAAATAATTGTATTCTCACCAAATGTATATCAATACATACCATCAATCAGTATACTTACTGATTTCAATGCTACGAATAGCAAAATTCGATGACAGAACATTTCATGATAGGTATAATTTGTAAGACATTTCTCTATTAGAATTGTCCGTCTTCCCAACAGGCGCGAATAAATACACGGTGACTAATATATACCTTGTTTGGATACGGCACAACATGCATGGTTGCATTTGAAGTGTAACACAGTACAGTCATGAATAACCAGTAACAACAAAAACCGTAATGAACTTTATTGGAATGCAATTGCATTGGACCGTTGTTTGTTCACTGGCATCTGCCAACGTTGTAGAAGCAGCAGGACAAATAAAATATTGTGTTCCGAGTACAATAACATAGGTTATTTAGCTCAATCTTTTAATGTATGAAGAGAAACCGCCCTGGGCCTTGCACGCACGCAAATTCGCGTAGGGATCAAGGGTTTGTACTAATCTGTCCAAACATTATTTCATCCAAATGTGCCAAGGCTATGAATAATTTTAAAAAAAGTGTTTTATCACTGTTAAACAACGTACATATTAGCTATGCACAAATAACTTCCAAATAAAAAGAACAGGTGGACTTATTCTTAAGTCATCCCCGCGATATTCTACTCTTGAAGTGGCTTGAAATAACATTTTTTGTAGTTATGTTTTCTTTGAGACGGTATATAATGGGCTATAAAGGCATTCCATTTGCTGAGGTCTACCAGGAAAGGTTAATTGATATATCGAATACACCATCAAATAATTCAATAGTACCATATCGAACAGTTTTACTGGAGTTCTGAATTTGAATATATATATTTTTTTTAAATTAAAAAATCTATCTGTAACTTTTTTCAATGATGGACCAGAAATGAAGTCGATGTCTCAGAATACATTGGTTTTTCTTCTTCTTACAGAAGGAAGTAACTGATAAATAAAATAAACGTGTATATGCATGAATCACCTGCATGGGTCTTTGCATCATAATCGGATCTTATAAATAGTCGAAAAATACTCGCAGAAAATATATAAAAATATATATAAGATCGATTATTGCCATGTCGGTGCTAGCTATCCTTTCAATTTTGACCTTCAGTTCTTTCTTATTCAATCATTATCCCAGAGAAAATTAAATTGAATTGTGGTTGGTAATATCTCAGATTGAAAATCTCCCAAAATATGTTTCGGCCTACATAATCAGCTATGATACGGATTCTTCTATACTGATAATCCCTAAACTAAAACACTTACGCAGAAAGGTAGACGCGAGTACATTTTAACGTGTTAATATAATTCTTGGGGTCTATATGACAATAAAATTAAATAAATTGAAATATTTGACGCTTTATGTGTCACCCTTATGAATGTTTGTAACTATTTTATATGATATCATGCATTTGGATAGTCAATGAATGGGTGTAGGAACCTTCTCTTTTCCTTATAATCACAGGAATTAGTTAAAAACAATAATAAATTAACTAACCTTAGAATTCGTGCCTAGGAATTTGCATTTATATCAGCGGTCGATATATCTCCGCCTTGTTACTTTTCAGAAGCCATGATGCCAAGTAATCTGTATTCATATAGAGTACTCTTTGGAGTTTCCTCCATATTCAATATATCCTCACTATAATAGTCAAGCGGGGAAGAGTACTCTGCATTTATCAATAAGCACGTTGGTTGCATGAGGAGTTGTATATCATATCAGTATATTGGCAAGCGTTAACGTAGTTAATTTTCGGCTTTGGCCAAATAATCCTAATAAAGGCCTGATTGAAAAGATTAAGTAGTGGGACTGTCACGACGGTTGAGAAGTCGATATCCTCTGGTTGGAAGCGAAATCCGCAAAGTGCGAATTGGTGGATTGTTCTCTATTTATGCTTTTTATTTCTGTGCTTGAAGTTGTCCTTTACATTGTATCGCCCGATAAGAACATGAAAGGAGCATTCATTCCAGATAGAACTCTTATCACTGTTTAGTTAGTTACATTTGAAAATATTGATATCTTGTAACATCTTGTTTATGCGAGTGGGAAACCCTTAGAAGAAACTTACTTAATATCTTCAAAGGTATCTGGGAAGGCAGATTTACCATACCAAATGCTCTACTAAGTTATCATTTTTGTATGTATATGAGAAATAAGATCCATCATTGACAGCGTTCCTCGATCCAAGTATTTCACGGTATGATTTCATATAATTTTCGTATCAACTCCGAAATCTAGACGTTTCATTCTCTCTTCTTAATTTATTATATATATCCGCGTGTCCTTATTATCCAAATGCTTGAAAGAAGCGGTCACTTGTAATACGTTCCAGATCACGACTGCTTTTATCCAGTCAGAATTTTATAACTTATATGGATTGTTGCTATCCGGAACAAAGTATTGAACTACGACATATTATTTAAAGGGTTTTCCGATTGTGGACAATGTTTCTTTTTGCCGGTCCAACGTAATTTCAGAAGTAGGTCCAAGTGTTTGAATGCAACAGTTAATTGTAATATGTTCCAGAACACGACTGCTATTATCCACTGAAGATCGGGTCCCGGAGCACCTGTGGATCATTACAGTACTCGGCTCACATGCATTGCACTACATGGCTGATGAATGACATGCTTTTCATGCGATTGTGAACTTGCGCGGTTCTATATGGACCCCCTAATGTTCAGCATTGTCAGACTGGAAGTATAGCTCATTGGGTCGCTATTCATTGGTTCATAATCGTATGCTTGTTAGAGGCGGTTCACAAGAGCCAAGTTTCTCATACTAGACGCCATGGATAGGAAGGAGAAAGCCAAGTTTCTACATATTGGAGTGTGGTAAGATCATGTTGGAGTGTGGAAAGATCGAACTTTTGCTGACAATGGGATTAAACGCAAAAGAAAATTCTTGTATACAGATATTTATTTGATTCCCTACCCCAATAGGATACCCTTTAATGACTTGCGTTGTATATAGGGCCAATTCTATCTGCCGTGTTTCCAGAAAATTTAGGCATAATACTATCCAATTAACTAGGCAAATAATAAATGTATTTTCCATGGTTTGTTGGTTATTTTTTACTTGGTCTTCTTAAAATCTAATCTAATTTTCCCCATTACGTTTATAAACAATTCAATTAGCAAATCATTAGAGTATCCCTTCTACTATACATAGTTCGCTGAAATAGATATGAGCATGTATTTGTTTTCCTTTTGCGATTTCGAGCAAGGTGGTGTCGATGGAGATTAGGATATCCACCCGCTGGATGAATATTTACCCGCTAATGGAACTTCACAATAGACGTTTGAGGCACTTATGTTCATGATAAATGTGTATTTCCACCAATAATTTCATCCGATTTCGATATGTAATGAACCGATCTCTTGGCGATTGCATTTTGTATTTCAATTTGTTTTTCATCGGGGACTATATCAACGTTTAATTCAATGTGGGCGACCATATTCATGTGCATTTCCTCAGTGATTAGCACTGGTACTACTCAGGAGGCAGACACATAGATCCACCTATTCGTCATCCACTACTTACTCCATTTCCTTACTTCCATCACACAGCTCTCCAAAGTACAAAGTCGCTGTCATCATAACAAAAATAGCCAGTAATAATAACTCGCGATGGCTTGCAAAAATGTGCCTCGTATACATCAGTATAAGTTGATGAAATATGTTGTATAATAGTTATTTGACTCCAAAGAATATGGCAATTGTGAAAGTGTACTCAATAACATTCACTAAAAAAATACTTTCCCCGGCATAACTAGGTCACTCAAAGTATGATGTCCGCCGAGGTGAGTGCACTTTCGCGATGGGAGCTTCAACAGTATATGCACAGGTATAGAAAATGGTATACTGCTACCCCTTGTATCGCCGTGCAATAGACGGGGGCTTTCTGGTTCGACTAGAATGTTTTAAAAAAATAGATAAATGAAATGTCTGTGATCTAGTTAAATAGGGCGAAAAAGGAGAAAAAATAAGGAAAGATTTTAGAACGAAAAGAATAATTGACTGCCGATTTAGGCAGTAAATTAAATTAGCCCGGTTATAGGCTTAAGGTTTTATTCTAATTAATTGGTTTAACCTATTGAACGGCATTCAAATGCTCATTTTTGAATTACAGCGCTTCAGTTTCGTATCTCAAAATAACCAATGAGCACAAAAAGGGGCCCTCATTTGCAGTACCTCGACTGCATAGTTCATATTTGCTATTTATATTCACTCAATTTAAGTAAAGTTAACATTTTTGGAGAGAATATTATTTGGCCAATAATGTTATGCCCCCCCCCCTTTTTAATTGAATGCATGGTTATTTTTATTCTGAAAACAACAAACCTGTGATGCAAATTTCGAATTAAAAACTTGAAAATACCCACTATTTTTGTAAAAACAATTATATTTTTTTCTCCACAGAAAATAAATGTCATTTTTCTGATTTATTGGTATGTTATTCTTGGAGTGTTTGTGGCCATAGAAATAAGAAAAAGATCCGTGGGTCATGGTATTCGTTTCAGAATTATTGGGCTTTGAAAAGTTTGGCATCTCAATTTACTACAAAGCTGCGAAAACGGTGACCTCATGCTTGGATACCTCAAAGGTTTCCATTCACACAAATTATTTTGTTCATGCATTAAATAAACAATATTTTCCACTATACTTTAGCAACATTTGAATTTGATATCTATAGCAACATTGACACTATGCCCCAAAATATGTCAGAGCCCCCAAATCTGCTGCTTTCGAAGTGTTCCGTTTCTTTCCTAAACATGTCTATTTCAGCCAGCTACAATTTAAATAAACCATGACGACCTATTTTCTTTCCTTTAAGTGTAGCATATAACCCCCAATATTATGTGTAGATCTAGGGACTTTTGGAATGTCCATTTTTGTTTTATTCACGAAAACGTGAAAAAATGCATTTCCCCATAGACTCCCATACTAAAGGGGTTACTAAGTAAAACAGTTAGCCGTTTCCTAATTATGTCTATTTCAGACAGCTACAATTTTTTTAAACGCGATGACGTATTTGGTTTTTTATGTGTAGATCTAGGGACATTTGGCATGGCCATTTTTGTTTTAATCCCTAAAACATGGAAAAAAAGCACTATTTCCCCATACTAAAGGGGAATAGTGGTGCTTAGAATGACAGGGGTGGCGTGGTAGTGAATAGTAGTGTTTAATGGTGTAGTTTTGGGACCGGCAATTAGGGTAATTGGAAATGACGTTTTACGGTTTACTAGGTCAATAACACCCAAATGATTGTAGTAAAGCTAATTCAACTTCAGTGATTACTTTAAATTGTAGCAACTAGAACAAAATGTAACAAAACAGACAGACAATAGACGGAGAAGTCCAGAATTTATTTCAATATTCATGATTTCATCATGGATACACCGATATAAAGTCTTAAAGTAAGATATAATGTACAAACTAGGGTGGACTTATGGTATACGAACAAGAAAGACATATTCGAGGGGATTTCTATCGACAATGTGAACTGAGGCTGAACAACCCTAAGATAGTGAGGCCAGCCTAAGTATGAGTTAGTTCGTTATTGACATCTAAATGCATGTACAAAATAAAGTTTGATAATTACAGCAGGGTATATCTGGGGAGAAGCAATACATCCTATACATAAATGAAAGTCAATACACGGTACATAGAATGTATTGAGATGAAGTAAGTCTATTAAATGAACATTACGAATGCAGACTCTTCGTTATACCTTCAGTTCCGTTCAGATACAATGCTTCGTTTACCAGCCAATATGCACTACATATATTATAAATTCATTGCAAGCATTGAAATCAGATGATTACATTTGGCTCCTTTGGAGAAAGTTTGTGATAGAACTTCAGCTGCCATTACCTATCATTACGCGGTCGGTATTTTATTTCTTTCAGGAAACGAGATAGAACAGAGCAACAGCTTACAGAACTCATTTAATGTAATATCTTTATATTTTAAATTTGACCGAACACAACATCTGTAATTGACTCGTTTACCAACATGCCAAAAATATACCCATAACAAACAGATTGAGAACTCTTCTGGAAATTATAGGTCATTTATCATTAATGTATATATATATTTATCATAACCATGAATGGATTGATCGTTATCACGAACTTATATTTGATTAATAATGTAATTCACTGATAACTAATCTTGATCATATCGTGCTAGTGTTCTCATTGAACAGAAGGCGTTGCGTTTCTCCAAAGAAATGGTCTCTCTGAGCATGCGACATTCGGAAAAGGTCCTGGCCCATTATACTTAAATAACCTTCAAAAATAAACTTTAAACATGAGGTCCAGGACTAATATTACTAGGGTGCAACTCGGTCCGAAATCGCGTAGGGAATTAAGCACCGCTTTCAACTGAGCTGATAAAAAGAAAATAGTTTATTTTCATGCAGAATGCGTCCATACTAACCCAAAAATAACACATAAAATATAAATTTCATCATTCTGCCACATCTTTGTGGTATGTCCTACTCGGTACCTTAATCTGTCCTGTGAAAACTATGACAATTAATCGTTGATTGTACCTTTAGAGGAAGGTTGAAAATAAGTCTGTGAAATATTGGAGCGTAATCAATCGGCTATAAATAGCAGAGCCAAACAAAATATACAAAGCTCGTGGAATTTGAATCTACCTAACTTGATAAATAAAGTCGCTCGGCTTTCATATTATTAAGTTAAATACTGGGGCAATCCGGTACTCAATGGTTGCCTGGAAGTAAAAGAAAATGAATATGAGTGATAAGTATCAATAAGTCTAATTGTATGTATGTGGGTATATCACAAATAAAACTAAATCAATCGAAAACAGTGGTAGACTTTTCCCTGAACTAGAAGTAGTATTGTCATTTGTTAAAAAAAAATATAATGAATGCGTGGTCCAGTTCGTCTAGAGAATTTAAAGGATATTCTTTATTCAATATACACATGGAATAGAAATATTTCTAAATAATATGCTTACCGTAGTTGCCATGAAACGCACCCTCATTGACAGTTCCTACAACTTCAGGGACTGTGAGTTCTCTAGATGGGAAGAAGCCCCCAGACTCGGTTCGTTCTGACAGTTCGTTTTCTTGTGCCATTTCTACACCCTGTGGTGGAATAATCGAGAATACATCTTTAGCTTTTAAACCTTATAATACGGAAACATTTTCAAATGTCTTTGTTTAAAGAGTGGTAAAGAAATCTCTGCCAAGAAACCAGTGTGCCCCTCTCCCCTACAAGCGAACAAGTACGGTGGGATTTATCAACTTATCTCAACTAAATATAACGGAGTGCATTTATATTCACCACAAAAGTGTCATCTGAGGAAAACAAGTCTTACCTTATTAAAATTGGAAACAAAGTCAATGACAGCCGCCTTCGAACTGAATAATGCTTGGAATGTTCGATGTACCGGTTCATCTGTAGCGAAGTCTTTGGCTGTCCATTCACAGAATTTCTTTGTTTCATTTCTGTGGGAGGTAAATAAAGATATGGTAAATACGAAGCTTCTTCGGCACCACGGATTGTAAAGAGAAGGAACGATTTTCGTACGAAAAGGGTTCATCATCAGGGTTGTGACAGTATAATAAAAATGCACTAACATGATTTTGCAAAGAAAACGCATGAGAAATATCGACTTACGCTAACACTTGATGTTCGCGGCATATAATATGATTACAGATGTATTCCTCACTTTGGTCGTTCATCATTCTAATACTGAAGCCCATAACGTCGTCATCATACACTATCATCAATTCTCCCATCCCCAGTGTCTGCAAATGAAAAATGAATACTTAGGACAGGTATTTTATAGAGCTGTATAAGTTCGAATTTGTTTTTTCTTTAGCTTTTAGAAACTTCAAGGCGATTCAGAATTTAAAAAAATACTACTTTGTATTTCAACATAACAGAGTTTAGATTAGAGACCGTCAGGCAGAAGTAATCATCTAACAAACACCCACCTCCCATTTGTTGTCGTTAGCACACTGTAAAGTACAGCGTTTAACAAATAGTATGTCTTCCACGTCCTCCTCTTCCTCTTCACCATAGCCACTGAGATAGCTACCATCGTCCGCGTGGCTACCTGACACGTCATACGACTCGTCGTATGACTTGTCCCCCTCCACAGTGACGAACGAGTCCTCTGTAGACAATGCTTTCACTGGGCTCTCACCTTCAACAAGAAACAATCGAAATAAATCATCTGAGGCCATACATGTAATAGGTCTCCGTGTTGTTGATCATACACAAAGGCAAATGCAAATCAATAACCGTCCTTCCATATGTAGTTTTAAAATATATCTACGTGTATATAGCTTTATTGAATGTTCAACATTTAGGCCTGAAGTGGTCGCTTGAATTAATGCGAAATATGTACAACATGCGAAACATAGATGCTTGGATCCAGGTTAATTTCATAGCTCATAAAAACATATATGAAGTGACTTACCGGCAGGTGGGAGTAATTTAAGCATTTCTTGGCACTCTTCAAACCTCATTTTAAATGTTTCTGCGATTTCCCTCGTCTAGTAAATAAAGCAAGAGAACTATTTATAATAACTCTCACATATACCTCAGTATTCCTGAAGGGAAATAAAGGCAGCTAATATTGTATGTGCATCTTCCAAAAGAAATGCAAAAGAAAGTTGGGAGTTTGGTAGAGAGGGAGAATTGAACGAACCTTGAACTTGATGGCAAAATGTTCATGGCGGGGAGCGCCCTCTGCTATGTCCAGAGCGAACCAACACCACGCCGTTTCAGAAGTCTGGAGTGGAGTAAGCTTCATGTCTAACGTCATCATATGGTTGGCAGCCAACTTAAGAACCTGAAATGAGAGTGATGGGATTGTCAGTGAAAGAAAGGAAACGCATGCACTCTTGTGATTGGGCCACATGACCAGCAGACACACAAGGTTATGAGCAACGAGAAGTAGCAAAAATATCATGTCCTTTATTTGTTAGAAACATAACAAACAGGGGGTTTTCTTCAGGAACTAAATCCATATATTTCAGAATATAGCTGGTATGTGTCCCTTAGTTTTATGCAGTTCGATTTTATGATTAGAGGGTACATTGCAAACAGGAAAAACGTATGAATAAATCAGTACAGATTGGAATACTCACTTGTTCCCGTCTCATTAGAACGCGGATTTTGCCAGTGACACGATGTTTCAACAACTTGATGTCTCCAACACCTCGCTCCTTCCACTGTGTGAGTTTATTGTCAAAGCGGAACAGCTTGGCTCGGTGACTGAATAGTAGTAGTAACACACAAGTTATATAGTGATGTGATGTTTGGTATTATAATTTCCTAAACAGGGTATGCAATGAACACAATCGGGTCTGTGGTTTTAAACAAAGGGGTAGTATACTACCAATTATTGCCGATAGGAAACTTAACAGTGAGCACAACCTATAGCAGACACGCACCTATATAAAGCATCTTCATCCTCTTCACCGGTCTTCACTTCCACTTCTGGGAGGTTGACAATTGGCTCAAAGTGAACATCTGCACTAGGCGCTACTTCTCCATCCTCCTCCCCATCGCCGCCTGCACCAGGAGATGCGCCAGGTGATGCGAACAGTGAACGGCCTGCACCCGCCCAGGCGAAGGGCTTGTCTGAATCTTTAAAGAAGAGGCAACAAATTAATGTCATTAAAATTAATTCTTCCAATTTAATTCATATCCTCCTGAACTTCGAAGCCCATTCGAATAGAATAATAGAGCATGTATGAATTTGAGGAACCTTTTTCCAAGAAAGATGACTAAGTCTAACAATCAATCCAAAATACCATTAAGAGTTTAACACCAAAAGCATAGTTCTCGTTAGAAAATATGCAAGATATATTTATTATATAAATTATAAGGATACATATACGAGGCGTACGCACATGAATAGGAGGGGGAGCGAGAGTGAGAAACATCACGATTATACAAGCGTTTATATTCGTAGTATTTAGACCTATAATAACTCATCCTTTGCCGAAAGCCTGGCCGGAGATAAAGTGTCATGGTCGCCGGTAGACGATGAAGCAGAAACCTTGGTCTGTTCCAGTGAAACGACCCGATTATTAATACCTTGCACCGCCTTATTTAATGTCTGAAAATGACGAGAGAGGCCCGACATCTCGGCCAGATCCTTCTCCAAGGGAGTCTGGGAAATGTCCGTCATCTTGGATGGGGCAATCACAAGAAGCGACCAAGCGAATATATAGGTCGAATAATGCAAATAAGTCGGAAAATGGCCGCCAAAAGATGTGCAGGAAGAAACTAGGTGAGAAGAAACACACTACGACGTGAAGAAACAATGGTAAATGTCCGTAAAAAGTTTAATATAAGCAGAGGAATGGCTCCCGCGACTTGCGTCTAATGCGTAATTCCGTGAACTGTCTAACCTCGATTCCATCTCATGGGGCTGCCACCTATCGGTGGCTGCAAATAAGAATAGGAGAATGGGAGAATGGGAGAATGGGAGAATGGGAGAATGGAAGGAGACTTACCCTTCTTGCCAAAGCTGAACGCATTCCCACTATTAGCTGCTAATGAGGAGAATGACATGTCACTGGATTTAGAACTGAATAAGGGTGGTTCTGCTGCTGCTGCTGGGGTGGTAGATGTCACGATGTCTGGCTTTGAAGGTTCTTTACTGACAGGAGTTGATGTCTTTGCTTTGTCTACAAATATATAACCATACCATCGATACATGAGATATTATATTTTATACGCGAGCGGTAATTATGACGTGTATAGACGTGAAGTGTGGACGAGTGAAAGCCATTCGTCCCCGTGGATACGTGAAGGTGTATTTTAAGCTGAACTGAAAGAATGGGTAACATACATTGATAAGAATTTGTATTCTCTAAGAGCTTGTGATGGGTGTTTTCGGTTTGACAATAAGCAAACACACCTATGTAGTAGAATGGAAACTTAAATTAAGTAAATTATTAAGAGCAATGCTCATTCAGAGAACTTGTATACACTGAGACTAAGCACTTGTAAAGGGTGTTTTCGTAACGTAAGGGGTGCAAACACGTGGCCTATGTAGTAGAATGTAAACTTATATATTAAGTAAATTATTAAGAGCAATGCTCATTCAGAGCTTTTTTTCTACACCTTGGTAAGCTTGCAGTTTCCCCTGCTGTCAGAATTAAGGTTTCTAGCACCGTCATTACCCATAGAAAATATATAGATTTATTATCACCTTAATAGAGGTTGGAACGATACGTTTTCCGACATTTTAGCTTGAAAATGGTTGGAATTCGAGGGAAATCGGTGGCAAAACGTCCACTTACGCTACCCCTCCCACCTGAACGTGTTTATAGTTCCGGATCTTTGCTATCGGGATATATCAATGCGCGCTTGACCTGCCGGGTTGTGACAAGTCCTGCAGAAAGATGTTCTATTCTGAATCGTTATTTCGCTTATTTCCGGTTAATTACCATCATTAAGACATGAATACGTTTTAAAATACTTAATAAGATAAAAGCCGTTCAGTTTTTTTTTGTTTTTTTTTTAAAAAATTACATTTGAGGTCAGATTACATTAAGTTTGCTATTCAAATTTCTGTACTTTCTTATTTGAACTCGCTGTTTTTCGCCGACTAGAGTCTGTCACTATGAACGTCTCCGATCATTTGTTGTCAGTTGGCGATCACAGTCAGTCGATGCAAATGGATTATTCAAGATGCTGATTCAGAGATAAGTCAAAATAAACGAAATATATAATTTTATTGTTGATATAATTATTCGTATTGGGAACCTACACTTTGCCGACATGAAAGGATTTTAGTTTATTATGGTATTTGATTGATATTTTACCGCTTTCCCTGCGTTGACACTTAGGCTACGCACGCCGATCTATACGGTATTCAACACTGATCATGTTGTTGTCAGTTGGCTGCGTTTTCGAATCAATGGGGTTATCATCTTTTTCACAGCTTTAAATCGTTTTGAAATACAAGTAATGCTTCGGTAAAGGTTAGGCTTCGATAAACATGGAACAATCTTAGTGTATTTCCTTTATTTGATCAGAATTTTTCATGACACCCTCAGTACGGCCGTATTACCCGCTCTCTTTGATATGACGACCAGTGCTTAAGCCAATGGGAGTATTATACCAACCTCTAGAAAGGTATAATAAGTTATCATAATCACCAAGCAACAAACAGGCACACGTAGCAGAAAACAATTGGATTTTTTCCAACTACGATTTTGAAAGAAAGAGGAATAGCAGACATCTAGAGGCAAGAGTCATAAGAATGAAAAACAACTTTTCATTCAACAATAAGAGAACAAAAAATTTAAAGGAGAAAGCCTGCCAAAAGTAAATGAGTATTTGGAACAAATTAAATCCACCAAGCGCGTAGATATACTATTGTTCACAGAACTATGCTGACCTGAAGAACACCCCCGACATCCTGGACAAGGGGGATTGTTTTCATACAGATAGAAATGATCGGGTAACGCCAAATCTCTTGCTTTCTGAATGAGCTGTCCACTGCACATTTCCTCTTTCACATAAATTACATCATTGTTCGATTCCAGATCTTGAATTTCGCAAAAGAGGGAATTACTTGTCACAAAGATACAAGCTTAAACAGTGGCCAGAGATTTTTTCTGGATACTAGACGTTCAATAATATCCTTAAATATTTCAACTCTATTTAGAAAGATTAGAAAACAATTATAATTAATTACTGAACTTAAAACTTAAATAATCAATGTGTAACCAGAATTGAATTTATGTTGCTAGGGCCTTAGTCTCTATTTCATACATCATGATCAGACTATCAACAATGTATGCCTGAATCAAAGGGTTTCTCCTACTATACAGCCTTAACGCAATCTTAAACTGTTTAGGATACGATACGATCAGAAACTAGAGTATGTACCAATAGAATGATGAGAAAGAAACATCACTGATACAGTTGCTGTCAGAATAAGGACATCTATTTTATATTCAGTCATTGCTTACATTATCTCGGCTTACCTTTAGTTTTCTTGATCATTTTCCCCTCGCCATCATCGCAACCCAGACAACCTTTGCAGGGAGGGCGGTCCTCGTATAAATAGAAATGGTCAGGGAGTAGTAGTTTGCGCGCCCGTGCTATTTGCTCAGCGGTGGCTTGTTTCTCCTCGATAAATATCACATCATCCTCACCAGAATCTAGAATAAATGTTCATCAATTAATATTGATTCAGTATGAGTCGATGCCGGTCTAATATTAACCATTCATAAATGGCCTATGCACACAACTCAAAAATCAATTTCGACGACTTTTAAACAGAGGAGAAAAAAGCGCATAATTTCAGAGATCGTGATTCACATAAAAGCTAACCACAGTTAAGTTCACAATGTTTGCGCTGTAATTTTAAAAGGGAATCACAAATACATACCTATCTGTCATTCAGAGATATCTCAGTAATAGAAACAAACCACAAATGAATATGAAAATTTGTCTAGGATGTATTATGGGAGAATGTCAAACTCACCTTGAAGCATCTTTTCTAAGAGGGATGGGGCCTGAGAGACTGGTGAAGTGGCAGCCTTGGCTTGAGCTAGAGCTTCTGCCTCCTTGTTAGACGTTGGAGATCCGCCGAATACAGAGGCTCCAGGCTTTCCAAAGCTGAAGGCACCAGGAGAACCAAAGGTGAAGCCTGAACGCTTGGGTTCAGTATCAGGAGTGGATGTTGGCTTGAAGGAGAAGGAGCCAGGTCCGGAAGGTGTGCTTGAAGAGCTGCCAAAGACGCTCTTTGGTTGAACTTGTTTCTCACTGGTTTCAGACGTAGCTTCGTCAGGCTTCTCGCTTGTGGTAGAATCAGGTTCGGTTGACGAGTCTGGCTCCGTGGTGGTTGACACTCCATCTCTTGCATTATCAAAAGTTTTCTTGAACTCATTGGCAATTTCCTGGTTCTTGAATCTAATGGCCAGTTGCTCATGTGTCAATTCTCCATCAACAAAGTCATCAGCGTGCCAAACCCAAGCCTTGCCGTTGGCATTTGCCATGGGTTTCATCTCTAGCTCGGGAGTAATGTAATGATTCAAACACAACTTATGAACTTGCTCTCTTCTCATGATTATCCTATATTTCTTGGTCTGTTTGTGGCAGAGGATTCTCACGTCACCGAGGCCGCGCTCTTTCCACTCGACGTTGGTGAACCTGTAAAGCTTGGCACGGTGGCTGTACACGATATCCTCGTCCTCTTCTCCAGTTTTAACATCCACCTTCTCCAGGTGAACGACAGGCTCGAAGTAGATGTGCGAGTCGTCGCCCTCCTCATTCACATAGAAGTCATCTACCACACCAGGAGACCTTGGCGACTTGGACGCAGACAAATCTAGTGGTTTGCTGGGTGTCACGCCACTGAAGGAAAAGCCTGAGTTGGAAACCTCTTGGCCAAATACAAATCCGGGAGACGTTACTTTGTTCGTCGCTGGCTTGGTCGGGGTGAATGTGAAAGGATGTGATTTTTCTGCAGCGGGCTCGGGCTCAACATCGGGGGCCTTTCCGAAGGTGAAACCACCTTTGAACGAGAATGGGGTGGATGAACTGGCACCCTTTTCAGTGCTAGAACTGTCAGACTTCCCTGCGTCTCCAAACTTGAATGGTGTTCCAGTTGAGCTCGTACCCCCGAATTTGAAACCTCCGAATCCAGAGCCAGAAACTGTGGACGAGGAAACTTCAGAACTTTGAGCAACAGCGGCTGGGTCGGCGCCAGGCTTAGGCGTTTGACATGCTGGGCACACCACAGTGCCAGCCTTGTTTTTCACCAGACAGACATCACAGCTCCATTCACCATCTTTAGCCTTGAACATCTCACCTAGGGATGGCTTTCCACCTTTGCCTGAACTAGCAGCAGGCGCTGAGGGTTTGGGTTTGGCTGGCTTAGTTGCTTTGGTATCTCCAGGTTTGGGGGTCTGGCAGGCAGCACATATATTAACCTCTGGTGCGTTGGATACCAGGCAGCTATCACATGTCCACGACCCTGTTTTAGGTTTGAACATGCTACCCAAAGATGGTTTACCAGAACTCTTCACTGGTTCGGGCTTTTTCTCAATTTCCTTTGGTTTGATCTGTTGTGCTTCTTCAAATGCAGTCTTGAATTTAAGGGCTATGTCAGGATTCCTAAATTTGCAAGCGAATTGTTCAATCTGGACTTCGCCCTCAGAAAAGTCTTGACCAATCCAGCACCAAGCTTTATCGGACGAGGCCATAGGTTTAAGTTCCATGTCTGGAGTTATCTGCTGGTTGCAGCATATTTTCAATATCTGGTCTCTACGCATCAATAACCTGCATTTGCAGGTTTCTTTGTGCATCAGAATCTTCATATCACCAGTGCCACGTTCCTTCCATTGCTTTGTCTCTTGGTCGTGACGATAGAGCTTCACTCTCTCACCGAAGAGCTTTTCCTCATCTTCTTCGCCGGTCTTCACATCGGCTAAAGCCGGCAGAGGTATGATAGGTTGGAAATCAACATCAGGTTCATACTCCTCCCCCTCGTCGCCTTCCTCTTGACCAGCTCCTGCCTTCCTGGGGCTTGATGCACCGCCGAAGACAGGTGCTCCGGCACCAGGGAATCCCTTAAAATTGGATTTTTGTTCAAATGTTTCAGGTTTGGCGTCTTTATTTGAAGCAATACTGCCAAACGTTAGTTCTGAAGCAGCAGCTTTCGATCCAAAGGTTCCGGTAGCGGGAGTTTCACTCTTGGAAGGTGCTGGGATTGTGCTTCCAAATGTGGGCTTGTTGGAAGCCAGTGAACCAAATGTTGGAGTAGAATTTGTTGTGGTTGATGATTTAGTGAAGGAGAAGCCGGCGAAGGGGCTGCTTGTAGGCTCTTCCTTGACAGGAGCTTCTTTTGGTTTCACTTCTTCCTTCGGCTGTACCACAGGGGTGGAGGTAAATGTAAAGCCACCCAATGTACTGGTGGCTTTAGGCTTGGGGACATCAGCCGGTTTGGCTTGATTGGCGAAGGATTTCAGCATGTCTGATGCTGAGGTGGTGGTGGTGGATGTGGAATCAGGTTTGGTTGTAGTACCAAACTGGATGGAAGATCCAGTTCCAAAGGCGAAGGGTTTAGGAGTAGAGGATTCAGAGGTGGTTGACGACACTTCATCTTTTTTCTGACCAGTTTTGGAAACGAAGCTGAACTTGGGCGGGGAAATCATGGCTGCTGCTTTAACAGTTGCAGATCCAGTCTCTTGACGGCCGTCACTAGAGCTGACAGTGGTGGTTTCAGCCGCTGGCTTGCTACCGAATGTAAATCCAGAGGTAGAGGAGGCAGGGGCAGGGGCAGGGGCAGGGGCAGGGGCAGGAGCTGGAGCTGGTGTGGGTGTGAATGTGAACGGAGATGATGTAGATGTGCTGTCTGCAGCGACAGTAGTGGTGGGAGTAGCAGTGGTTGAACCGAATTTGAAACCACCAGAAGACGACGATCCTACAGTGCCAAAAGAGAAAGAGGAGGCAGGTGTGGTGGCGACTGTGGATTTGGGTGCAGCTTCAGAAGAGGTGCTTGTGGTGGGAGTGAATGAAAAACCACCAGGTGGTTTGCCACTCGCAGAAGCGGAGGCAGTGTTTCCAAAGCTGAATCCACCTGCACTTCCAAATGTAATTTTACTTCCCTTGTCCTCTTTGGGATCTTGCTCCACGCCTGGGCGAGGTGTCTCACAGGCTGCACATTTCTTAGCTTCTGCAGTGTTATTGATCATGCACGTGTCACAATTCCAGCTGCCGGCTTTAGGCTTGAATTTATCAAGAAGTCCTTGGTCAGCTGCTTTAGGTGCTTCAGTTTTCTTGGGGGATACCTTCTTGGTGTCCTTAGATATCTTGACGCCTTCTTCAAATTTATTCTTGTAATCCAAGGCTATGTCTTCAGTTTTGAACTTGGCACAGAACTGTTCCATTTGGGACTGTCCTTCGGAGTAGTCCATGGCAGACCAGGTCAAGACCTTCTTTTCCGCCGGAGACTTCAAGTCGATGCTCATTTCTGGGGAGAGACTGAAGTTAGCGCAGACTTTGTGTACTTGTTCCCTCCTCATCACCACTCTCACTTTTCCAGTGTCCTCGTTATGCAGTATCTTTATATCACCAAGGCCTCGTTCTTTCCACTGGCGTTCAGTGAACCTGAAGAGCTTGCAGCGGGCACTGAACATGATGGTCTCGTCTTCTTCCCCTGTAACCACTTCAACTTCAGCAGGTAGAGGTATAATAGGCTCAAAGTCGGGGCCTGTGTAACTGTCATCTCCAACTTCGCCATCTTCTTCCTCCTCCTCCTCTTGGTTTGAGCAGAGGGTGAAAGGGGAAGACTCAGGAACCAAGGTGGGGAGCTTTGCTTCCATCGATGAACCACTAGGCAATGATATGGGGAATTTAGTGCCAAATGCAGTAATCGGGGTACCGGTAGGCGCCAAGGTTGAGGCTGGTACCGTAGGGGTAGTAGTCTTAGCAAGAGAGACGTTTGTCGTAGCTGTAGGCCCGGGTTGAATTTTTGGCGTGGCTGGATTGATAACAGCTCCACTGGCTGTGAGAGAGGCGTTAGGTGGGGGCACCATCGGAGTTTTAGACGCAGTTGTTGTTGGAAGGAAACCTGGTTTGGGTGGAGTAAGCTGTGAGACGGGCTGTCCTCCTTGAATGCCCAGATGAGTAGGTGACTGGAATCGTTGGCCAAAGGCTGCAGTGCGGTCAGGGGAAGAGAAGAACCCTGGTCCTATTGCAGCTCCAGGAACAAGGGGAGATGCGTACACACCTTGAGTAGGCAATGCCTGCGACCTGGGGCCTGCAGGCATGTGGGAGAAGAAACCAGGTTGAGGCATGGGATGACTTGGGGAGTAAGTGAGAGTAGCCTTGCCCTCCATATTCACACTGTTACCATATGGCCAATCCTGGACGAGCTGAGAATCGGGTATATGGAATGTACCACCCGTCCCTGCCCCAGCAGCAGCAGCCAAGCCAGCTCCGGGTTGCTCCCGGACATGGCCTGTCGACAAGCACGGCACAGATTCATCGTCTACATTGGGGAAATCGTCATCTTCATATAGGTAGTATTCGTCCTCGTCGTCCTGACTAACAGGAGCGGCAGTTGGCCTTGGGGCAACGACTGCGGCCATGGACGAGGTTGGCTGTGTCGGGTGAGCAGTTGGCGGGGCAGCTGCGGCAGGTTGTTGGGGAGCTGGTCCGTACGGATAGGGCGGGAAGGGTGGCGCATAGATAGGGTATCCATGTGGGTGTGGAGAGTAAGGTGCTAGGCCTGGGTGAGGCGGCGGCGCAGGATACTCATACTCAGGCCTGTAAGGAGGATAGTAAGCCGCTGGTGGCGGTGCTGGAACAGCCGGACGGAAGTTTCTCTCCATGCCAGCTGGGATCTGGGGAATTGATGGCTGCGGTGGAGGAGCCTGGATTGGAACCGGCTGAACAGGTGTAGGTGGGGCCTGCGGAGTGGCAGCAGGTAGTGGAGCTGCTGGCTGTCTTGCGTTGGCCTCTCCTAACTTCTCTATCTTATCCTGGAATGTAAAAAGCCTTATAAGTAAATTTATGGTAGAGGGAGGAGCCACCTAGCAATTATGAAAGTTCTTAGGACATAGGCATATAAGGAAGCGTGTAATTCCGTAAATAAAGGCACTACAACATATATAATACTATGAAGGAGCAGCTAACATAGGATTGTCAACTCAAATATATTCATCATTCAAAATATATTGGAAAGAAATCAAGACATTGTAATGTAAAAGGCTTAACGTATACGCTTTCAATAGAACTAAGGGGACAAAGGCTGTACTTATTAGGTAAATGTAAGGCAGCAGGGAGAAGGCATATTCACACTACGCACTATGTGCTCATTCTCTCACAACCGCATATTTAAGTAGAGCTAGGTCTTATTTTACACGCGGAAGGAAGCCAAAGACAAGTTTCATGGCAAATTATGCACGCACCCCTTTTCTCAAATTTGAACCCACTCGAACAAATAATTACTATGAAGAATCGAATAAGAAGTTTTACATAAATTCAAGTTTGTTATTTGATGATATACTTATATCCAGAAATAGACATGACATACACTCAAATCAATTTATTTTAGTTTTCCACATAAAGCAATGCTTCACACATACTCAAGCACCAGCATTTGCTTTTCGGCCCATGCCTCAGAAGGTGATATAAGGAATTCACCCTACCGTTAATTTAGCCACAGAGCAGGTCATTTGGGTAATTTTGTGCCCAACCTCTTCCTGGAAGATGCACGGATTATAAGATAATCAAATCATCCCGAATTACAATTAATACATTCAAGATTTCGTAGAACATGGCTTAAAAAAGGATTGAGGAGCATAATGCTCTGATACATGCATAATCGTCCATAACCTCTAGCTAAAACACACCTTCAGTTTCTCTATTTCACGAGTGTTCTTCGCAAGCTCTTCCTGGAACAGTTTCTTCTGGTTTTCCATTTCGTCCTTCATTTCTTTGAGTTGTTGCATGATTAAATCCTGGGACATACTGAGGGAACGAACCTGAGCATTTAGTCTTTCCGGACTCGGAGCTGTGTGGTGAGACTGAAATTTGATGAGGTAAAAAGATGAACACCGCTATAGTGTCACAAGGCAGACAATTTTAGAAATATGTCATATCAATTTAAATAAAATTAGGAAAGAGATAATTGCACTAAAATTATTCAGTTGATGTTCATGGAAATACTAGATTCCAATTTCATGTATAAAACATACCATCGGTCCCATATCCATTTCTCCATTGATGGACCTATTGAATTGCGGAGAGGGTCTGTGATGAGAAGGACGTTGGGGAGTGCTGGTATTATTGTACGAGAGGCTGGCAAGGCGCATTACACTCTCTGTCGGCTCAACGATACCGTCTGTGTCGTCTACACAAAACGATCCCATTTCTGTAAGGTACAGGTAGATAAGCAGAATTAGTTTATGGTTGGCAAAACTATAACTTTTCACTCATGGAGCACAGTAGACAAAGAAGCTGCCCAACATCATCACATTCCTTTCCGAAGGCGCAACAAGAAATAGAAATATTAAAAACATCGACCATATGGAAAGCATTGCTACCTTTCATATATATAAATGTCTATAAACAAGTGCAAGGTTTATTTACCTCCAGATTTAAGGCGATTTATGCGGGCCTCGACAACATCGATTTCAGCCGGCAGTTGCTGTGTGAGAGCCTTAATAAAAAAAGAACAATATCATAATCTCAGCAAGTCTCCCAATGCAATGTGTAACTAATTATTTTCATCATGCATCATACTTATTTTCTTTCAAACACCATATACTCCTGAAGAAGGGCAAGTCGCCCGAAAGCTCTAGAAACTAAATAAACAACAAAGATCAAGTTTATTATGCTCTTTCGATTAACCCATCATTTACAGCCTCCCCGGTATACAGCGAGCCCTCCTCCCTCTACTGAAATTTTCTTTGAATTTTGCTCCTTTGTAATCTATTAGTCGTGAAATAAAAGAATTTCACTATTATTATTAAATGCGACCGAGTTTAAAAGGAGTTGTAGACTATTTTTTTCCGAAGAAATATGTTGAGTTCACTTACATGATGCCGTTGTCCCTGCAGCCTGTCCAGTGTCATATAGTAGGCATCGCGGACCTTGATGAGGAAGGCCATCTCTGAGTCGTCAGTGGCTTCATTGTCATCCGCCATGGACAGGTAAATCTGGAAATCGGCATGCAAAAATAAATTTGAAATCTCAAGGCAAATGTAAATACACAGGAAGACCAGGTCTAGACCTGAGGTGTGCTACATGTATTTTCTTTTCTTATTTTCTGAAATTTTCTTTGAATTTTGCTCCTTTGTAATCTGTTAGTCATAAAATAAAATAATTTTATTATCATTATTAAATGCTCGTATGCACAAATACAAACTATATTGCTGTCCAGTGGGCTTACCAGGTAGCAAAACTAGCTGCCAACATTATTTAGCAATAGCTACAAGTACCAATGATTTCATTTAGGAAACCCAATATTCCTACTAACCATAACCCGCTAAATAAAATCATTAGCAATGATTCTTTTACATGCACAATATAGTCATAGACAGCTATACACACGACCGGCTTTGATGACTCAGTTGGCTGGAGTGCAATGCTAGAAATAAGCCTACCTTCGCTTGGTTGTGAGAAGCTTCAGCAGATGTGAGCAGAGCAAATCCTTCCAGTGCTTTCTCATCGTTGCCCATCTCCATATCATACGAGGCAAGGAAAAGTCGACCTTCCTCCAAACCGTCTTTGATCTCGTCTTGGCTGAGGATAGGGCCTTGGTTAATGAAAAGTCGCTGTTTAGGGGACCAGAGTGTCTGGTTACTGGAATAAACACCAAGAGAAAAACTTAAGACATGTTTAGTATAACAATATATTCCAAGACATGTTTCATCAAATTGTATTAGTGGTATATCTTATTTAATGCCTAATCACGCTCACATTGAGTGTCAGATCATCCTCTCCAGGCTAAAATGGTAAAACTACTGCCTTACGAGATGCACAAAATGGGAGAGGGGACTCGACTCTGTACATTTTTTTTTAAATTAAAACTTTTAATAAGATTTTCGTTAACCACTGTGCGAAATGCTAATTAGGTAAAGAGGGACATAAACCATTGTTAACTGAATTTATGTCAGGTAACCAAAATAGATAGCGGCGTCAAGACTAAGACTGGTGTCTTCCCCTTAAATAAATTGCTCCCTGTTTAGGCGATTTTTTTTTTGGATGATGTTACTGGTAGCTCAGATGATTCAGGGGCTCGTAGCTGCCTCACCTGATGAGGAACCACACCCGTGCAATGAATGAAATATTTCCTCCCCCTCCACAGCTAATCCTAAAGGGCCACTACTCCTGCGTACAAAAGAAAACCCAATCCATTGCCAATTTACTCACTTCTGTAGTCTGAGTAACATGTCGACGGCTCCGTTCCAGTACATGGCGGCCCTGTCCTTCAGGAGGGCGGCATTCATCACAGAGGCGGTTGTCTTGGCGTCCTCAGCGCGCTGTGCAAAGACACGGGCAAGGTGCATGACCAGTGCTACGGGTACTCCATGGTTCCCGATGAGGCGCACTGTCTCTATACCCCGCTGTAGAACCAGGCGCAGCCTTCCAAGCTCCTTACTGTAATACACACGAGAAAAATATATTAATACATTGGATCAAGTGTTTACACATAAACCATTATTTATTTGGTCCAACGTTAAAAAGAATTCCCGATTCCTATTTTTTTGTATTAGATTTAAAGCATAAAAATATATCTATGGATCGACGCATGAATTAAAAATAAAGATACTCTGGAGTTAATCTATTTTCTTTCTCCCTGCATAAATAGAGAAAGTACAGAGTTCCATTTGTTATTTATCATACGCATATCAAAGAAGAATATTGAAATACTTTATTTTCAATCTTCATTAAGTATCTCAAAGTTTAAAAAAAAGTTTTGTATTGTTCCCCTCCTACTGCATGGTAACATAATGAATGACTTGGAAGAATAGTAACAAAGGGAAAGTGTCTCACGTCGCCAGGTTGTTGCTAAGGGTATAGACTGCTCTCCACCACTCTTCTTGTTCAGCAGTACACAACACTTCTCCCAGACACAGCGGGAGCAGGCGCATCTGTGTGTCACTTGTCTGCAGCGCGTGCCGACGCTCGGATAACCACTGGGCAGTTGTGTGAACAACAGCATAGAGGAAGACCTAGGTACAGAATAGTGGGTATATGTCCCGTTACTTACTTTGTTTTTTAAAAATGTTTATTAAAAATATCAACTATATGTGCTTAATAATTGTCTTTCAATCTTAAGACATATGTGTGGTACTGTTGTTGGTTCTTTGATTACTAGGAATCCACATATATCTACCAGAAGAGCGATACTTACTTCTGTATCAAGTCTGGAGAGTGATTCCGGGGCTGCCGAATCCAGTGAGGTGGACTCATACTGAATTGACTTGAATACTGTAAAACCATCTGCAAGGACACAAAAGGGGGAAATTATATATATATTGTAATTCAGTGAGATGCTGTACTAAGGAGATACAATCAAGGGATACACACATAGAACTCTGCAGGACGAGGTCTCTCGTCTACAGAATACAAGTCTAGTGATAAATTACTATATGTCTTTGATCGGGAATTAAAAGTTCCTGGAAGAGGTAAATTAGCTCGGAGATCTTGCGTTCTAATATGAGCGGTGGCTTGCTCTGATATGTAATAGCGTATAGCAAGGCAATAGCAGTAAATATGAATCAAGGAAAATATTTTAACACTAGAGTGTAATGGCGGATACTCACAATCGGGCTGTCTCTTGTCTGTTGCCTCATGATAGTGAAGGGCCAACCACACAATACTATGCAGGTTATCTGCATGACGGAGGTGGGCGACTGTATGAGAGAAAACGATACATTTTGAGAAGTTGTCAAAGTGAAATATAATTTTACATAAGATCTATACCGAAAATTGGATGGATATGGCACTACTAACTGTATTTAGAAAACCGTTGTTGACTGGTGTGGCTTTTGTTGAAGAACAATCAATTCGTGGATTTGGAATTTCTTGTTTTTATTGATTAACCCAACGTTTCGGTGCTCTTTGCACCTTCATCAGGGGTGGCGTGAACAATAATCGAAATATATATAATAATATACCGAAAATTACTCTCGCTATTTTAATTCATGTAACTGACATGGCCATGTCTTTTAAAATGAAAAGAACGGGACTTGGTAGCATTTGTCAAGGTAGAGAAGTAATTAGTCACAGCGTGTATAAATGTATGTGTACGAAAAGATTAAGTAGTAACGCTTGGTACCTCTATCGAATTCTCTAAGATTGGCTTGTGTTGGCATGGAAACTTTGAATGAAGCGTGAAGTCCATTGGTCATCAAGAATGAAGTGTCTTTAGATCCTTTCATGTGACGTAGTGTGAACATATGATCAAATATTCTGTCACGACCTTGAGCACTGGCCCACTGAACCTGTACTTTGGTAGCCCACCTCGTTCCCTCGCCATCAGCCAAGCTGAGAAGTAGGTGACCTGTGGGATTTTAGAAATAATTCTTAATTGAGGTACCGTACATTATTATACAACGGGACGAAGAATCTGTATTTTCTTCGAGAGGGAGGACATTTCATTGTTATTGAAATATTGCTTCATAAAATGTAAGAGTATGGTATCATTAACATTTGGAAAAGAATGATGGGGATGTACTTTCTCTTAACCGGAATCAATATTAAGTGGGGATGATAACGCGGTTAATTACAGATTATGAGATATGAGATCACGAGAATGTTAATCAACTAGTGCCGGGAGGTATACCTGCTTCACAAGCCCGGTAATAGGCTGCCTGATGCCATTCATTGTAGCGCATGCGCTCTTCCTCGTTAGCCTTAGCCACCCATGGCTGGGTCATACTGGGCGGGCTCACAGAGAAACTGATTAAGTAACATATAGCTGCCATGCTGTTGGCTTCCTGCCATGGCAGTTGACCCTGCAATGAAAAGTAACATTTTCAGAACAAGTTAGCATGCCTCAAAACAACATAGGATAGCACGCAGCAATTTGAGGAGTTGCAGCGCTTGGGGCTAAACCTACATTTGAGAAAGAATAAGTCAAACATTATGACTTAAAGACCTATATGGTCCTAATCCAGTGTCCATTCTTCATAACTTGGTAAAAGGTGTGGGGGTGTCAGATATTCTCTTACCAAAGGCAAGATACATAATAGCCAAGTTATCGACATCTAAACCCTGGGTTCCACTACCACGCTACTTCTCCCCTTTCTTTGGTTCCGCTACTTGAGAAGTAACGGGAAGTAGCCGTTTCAAACCAAACATGTTTGAATTGAAGCAGCTACTTCCCGCTACTTGCTCCCGCTTCTAAAAGTAGCGGAACCAAAGAAACGGGAGTAGTCCATCACTTCAACAGGTCAGCTACTGAGCTCTCAAGATACATAGATATACAGAAGACAGGGTCAGTATCCTAGTCCAATTTACCTAATATTTATGTCCACCCCTTTTAAAATGATGGTTTCTGCAATGGAAACACATATGAACAGTAGCGAGTGGTGTGGAATACACAGTATAAAGATATCCTTACTTGTTGTGCTCTCTTAAGCATAAGGTGGCCGGCATAACTGTAGAACTGTGCTTGCATTTCACGATAGAGTATTTCCCAGCTCGGACCGGAAACAGGGGCATTTGCCACGGTGCAAAGTAATTGGTCAAACCTAGAGATACACAATGGTACATCTTAAACACCAAACTATGCTTCTATCTTGAATTTCTTATTCAAATATATTTCGCCGCACTAAAAACATCCTGGCGTGTAAATCTGAGAATACTTAGAGCAATAGCACAAGTTTTAAAATAAAGTCAATTAATTAAAATAAGAAATACTAAAGAAGCAATCTATAACCAAGGAGAGAAACATAAATGTATGAATACTTGTAAAGTGCGTCTGCAGCGTCAATGACTCTATCTTTGTCCAGCTTGAGGGTGAGCTCTACGAGACGTGCTTGGACTGTAAGGAGATTCTGGTGGAATGATCCATTTACCCCTCCACTGTCTTTTTGATATCTCTGAACAACGAAACACAAATCGGTTAAAGGTAAAGACCCTACACTTCCGAATTCGACTCATGTTCCACAGGACAACAGTGGGAAGTACGTCCAATATGAGGAACGTAATACAGCGAGTATTAACACTCACAATAGCGGGACATTATCTGATTTAGAGTCCTACAGCCTGCCCGTGTTAATAGAGACTGATAGGTCCATGCGAATAAGAATTAAAAAATCTAAACAGTTAAAGAAGGTAAACATATAATAGATAAGGTCATTGATAACGGGTTTCCAGTTATATTAGCTTCCCTCCCTCTGATATTTGAATATTATATTAGAATTGGGGAAATAGTTCAAATCGTCAAATAGTAGGTACGATGTTATTGAATCCATGCAACTCACCTCAAACACTTCTAATACTGTGTTGCACCAATGGATACTTTCTGGGTAGGCGCGTTTATTCTCCACATCAACAGCATGGGTGTAAGCTTCGTTGACTCGGCCAGTGTCAAGATACATGCGAAGCAGTTTAGATCTAAGCTCTGGGTCTTTTGGTCGTTTTACCTAAAAATATAGAATGAGATTGGCAATGTCTTTTAATAAAAATTCTTAGACTGGGTATAGTGGAAGAACTGCCTCATTATATTTCAGCTCTAGGTGGGAGGACATGAAAAATAACTTCTTGGTAGTCAGTCTTTGGATGCAAGTTTGTTCTGTTCACAAGATGTGATTTTTTTTTGTTCGATGGCAAAGGAAACTCACCAGTTCAGAAGCGATAAGAGTCTCCAGATCTTCACCTGAGTCGCCCGTGTTCTGCAGGTTAACCATCTTTTCCTAGAATACAACAGCGCATTGGCAAATTAAGCAATCGTGATAGAACGGCTGATGAAATACAGTAAAACCATGTAACAAGAAGTGCCTTTTTATCATAAGACATGATCCTGGACATAATGTTCTAAGAAAAATATTTCTTTAGATTTACTTACCCGTAATTTAAATATGACTGGATTGCCAGGGGCACTTTTTTCTGCTCTTTCTGACCAATACTGTAAAAGAAGTGAATCAAGATTTATACATAATGTATGAGTGTACATCACTCAAAACTTATTCTTCATTAGCCATACTTTCCATGTAATGATGGATCGAAGGCAGATAATTAGACGGGGCATAGTGTTCAGTGTGAACATGGTTATTAAAACTTCGTGTTCACCTAAGTTTAACAAAATCAAAAGAATCGAAACAGTTGGGTCAATACGAATCAAGGAGCGAGTCAGAGTTTATTAGTTGATCAGGGCCCTATTCAAAGCTTGAACTTTTGAAAACAAAATTTCTGATAACATACCTTTAAGACCTCAGCATTCTTTCCTTCTTTCAAATAGAGTTCGCAAACTGAAAAAAAAAACATTTGTCACAATAAAGAAAAGTAGTTTATAATCTACCTACCATTGAGTTGAATAGTATTGGAATGCAATGACAAGTATGGGTAAAACTATGCACTGAAAATATGTAACAGTTACCTTTCACTACTACATCTTTTTGCCGTTCATCTAAGTCCAAGGAACGTTTATAAGCTGAAATTGCGTCATCTGTTTGTGCCAGACTCTCAAGGATTTGGCCATGAAGTTTGTGCGCGGGTGGGAAATCATCCCTCACAGTCAAGAACCCAGATAGGTATCTAGGAAACAAGATGTTTATGAATTATTTGACAATACTATTACTTGAAGCTAAATAATAATTGATATCATGTAACATTAGTAAAATGCTGAGAATCATTGAAATCAATATAATCATGATATCAAAACCTTCTGACAAACTGGCCAGAATATTTTGTTTGGGATATTAACGGTTAACCTGCTAATGCAGAGAAGTGCGCATGCATAAGCCCTATATTAAGGACGCGTAAAATCAATCAGTACCTTTTGGCGACCTCATACTCTTCGATATCAACGTAGAGTTTTGCTATCTGGTAACCTCGGTTATTTCTCTGCAAAAAAAGATATTAACCATCGTTATGCTTAAAAAGAAAGAATACACTTACCTTGGCCTTAGTAGTAATGTATATTACTACTAAGCCTTGGCTTACCTTCAGTTGACATGCAAACCCAATTTGAGGAACTGATGTGTAAATTATGTCTTTAGACCGTAAACGTTAGGGACAGAATCATTTGCTAATTCCAGGGATGTAATATAGCCCATCGATAATACATTCTATTTCTAGCCAATAACAACAGCGAAGCAAAGCATGTTTTTAAGGTTTATGTTGATTTAGCCTCAAGTACTGTACCCGGATAGTTCATCTAAGAAAAAATTCACTAATATCCCAATCAACCCTGATAACATACAGTCACATGTGTTTAGGCAAGGGAGGTATGTAATTTATATCAATGTGGTAAAACTGTATCCATGTTTAAAGCGTTACATGATTCTCTATGTTGACATCAATGACAAAATTGTATAGTAAGCGATTGTCCCATGAATGATGAAAAATAAAGTATTGACTGTCCGGGTTTGTGACAGACTGATGATCACTAATTTGAGAACAACTATGCCCCTATTCTAGTTTAATACAGCTAAGACTAAATACGGGTAACTGCCAATCATGATTGCCATGAAATCACAAGAAGGCTAGGACTGAGTCTGAGTATCCATCTCCACTGTCCCAGGTAGAAAGGGAAGGACGGGCTAGGATCCCCGGCTACAAGAAGGCATGCCCTTCTTATGTGATATTAATAGTTTACAATAGTTACCATATCATTATCAAATTAACTTGAATTGAAAAATACTTTATTGGTCGGAGGTTATATAACGATACAAGTGTGAGATCTGACAAATAGGTGACCAGGCTTCTGAATACACATCTTTATGGACGATATAACCTTCCTTAATCCAGGCATCTACAAAAGGCCTCATTGCCTTCAACTTCTCAGGTACAAACTTAGGAAACCACATCGATCATCACTAGATCAAGAGAGATTCAAGTCACAAGACAAGACACAATAACTATAACATTTAGATTAGATCTAGAATTAGTAAATGAAACGATTCATGATTCATTGTAACAATACTTTGGTGATACAACAGGATCGGTCTCATTCTTCTGGTCCAGTAAAATTGGATACATGCTTTGCTTTGCCATTAGGCTAGGGCCTAGGCGGGCTTATAAATACAAGTTACGATGACTGAAGTGCAACTGTAAGACCGAAAAGAGAAGCCCAGAAGGAAGTTAGGCCTAGCGAGAGTTCAGATTTATTTCAAGACGATTCGATAAAATAACTCGCAAAATGTCTTTCCCACTGAAATGGTTCTTACAAGGATTCTCTGTAAACAAAGAGCAGTTCACATCGAATGGGAGATGAAACTGCGAACCATCGTCAAGTTGTATTTAAGTCGACAGTCGGACGTTGGCCATCAATTCGGTGACGACATTGACACCTGGTGAGATAGGCTTAAATAGACTTACCTCTTTAGAGTCCTTTATTCGACTTAGGATATTTGTCACATGTTTATCTACACGTTGCTTGTTTCCGTACATTGTTGCCACAGTCTAATAAACAGTAAAATAAAGTAAATCTCTCAATTCTTCTCTGACAACTGAAGCCGGTAAGCGGGAATTCAAAATTCCGCCATTAGAGCCATGTGAACCTGAGGGTGCTGCCGTAATTTAGCAGGGTTTTGCGACATCAATGTTCAAATAAAGTATGATTAATACCGTATTAATCACAGCAAATAAACAACATAACACAGAAAAGTACTTTATATGTACGAATAAATAATCTTATATGTTCAATAAATCCATACAAAGATTTTCTATGTCGTGAAACAGAGATCTCCGCCGCCTGGGAAGGTGTCGCTGTAAGCGGCAATTTTATTGGTCAAAGGATACGAGTATGTATTGGAATTCTTTGCTTTTCTTAACATTTGCAGTTTTTGAATGGTTTGGAGGGACAGTCTCACGTGACACTTGGACATCCTTTTTGTTGCAATGTTCTTATTCAGCATCAAAACCTTCAAGAAATGTATAGTTGAGCTAGAATGTTAGATTGTTTTCGGTTCTACGACCAATGATATCGAAGCTCTCAAGTCAGCATGCCGCACGGCAAGACACATGCGCACTGAAGTTGGCAGGACTTCATAACAAAAAAAGTGACCTCTTTGCCAAGTGAAAACTCTATGCATGCATTTGTTGCGACAGTGTAAACTTTTAATTTCGAAAAATATTACCCATCTATATTCTGAAGGTGAGTTAGGGAGTTTTGTGAGCTTAGTGTCTGCATTGTCATCGAAATTACACCAAAACAATAGGCACATATTCCATTTCATTCATTGGAATTTTTGTGGAATATCCCCATCAAGTCTCTTCGTGAATTTAGGACATTAGTCGCAAATATTTAGACAAACTGCTGATGATGAGACTCCAAGTAGTCTTTATTAATTTTGCAGTCAATATTGCCTGCTTGAGAAAGTATTGATCATGGATTTTGAACGACACCCTCCATCCAAACATACATGTGTCTTGAGGAATCTTAAATCTTGTTTGAAACGATCGTGGTGACCCAAGACGAACAGAGAGGGTTTGCTGTGTAACCAGATGGGCTCGATCAGCTTTAGAAAGTTCTCGTTTTACATCTTTCTCTCTCAGTATTTTCCCACCCTCTCTGAAGGTATGGTCTTATCGAATTCAGGCAATTGTCAAACGTTATTTTGCACGAAGATTCGAAATATTCATTTATTATGGTCAACACCAAGGGCGGATTTTAGACTCCGTAGCAGAGGCGGTAGCTGAGACTAATAGGGGCCCGTCTGCTATAATATTCAAACTTGTGACAGAAGTTAGAGTTCCAACTATCAATAATAGTCATTGTATTGTTGTCTTCAATACGCCATGTGTGTGAGTGTATTGACCGTAGAATAGGGCATATTTTCCCAACGACGGAATATGTAATGTGATACCTGTAATTTTTAAATCCTATTCCTGTTAGGCCTAATCTCTATAACTTATGTAAGTCGAGTGGTTTGTAAACCTCCCTAAGACGGAGTTAAACCCCTCGATTACATCGATCTTGGGTTAACAAATCTTCATCAAATCAAATCATTGTCTACCAAATACTCTATAGGATCTAACCAAATTTATTCATTTTACAGGAATTTTTCTAAACACCGTCTGTGTGTGTGTGGATGGCAGGGAGTAGGATGGAGGTGGACCCTCCGACCACCATCTCCATGTCGATGTCGACAGGTCCGCCTCTTAAACGGTCCAATAGCGCGCCTATGATTAATATCCTCACTAGCGTGTGTCCTCGATCACCTGTCCACAGGCGGCCGGAATTCGGGTCTTTCTCATCGATTCCACAAACATGCGGTACCACATGTAGTACTACCTCTTCTCTCTCCATTAATCATATCAGGTAGGTCTCTTTCACTGTCTCAGTTACCATTTCTCCGTGTGCATTTAATTTGATTTGAAAACGTTTACTGAAAAGATGGTGTAATAAATGGAGTACATCTGTAACTTTAAATGAAACAGTCTTGTGTGGTTTGCTCTGAAAGCTGAGGATTCTTAAGTTTTAAAGATTCATCTTTATAAACAATTTTTAAAAAAGATTCACAGAAAACATCGCTGCCAGAAAAAGTGGTATGATGAATTTTGCTTTTGGAAATAACAATGAAAGGATTGAATAGCATAATATTAACGAATTTTGATTGTTTAGACATTATTTTTTCTATGAAAGAATTTCATTCGCTTTCCAGTTCGCCTTCGTCACTCAGCAAATCTGGGGATAGCGCGCGTATTCGTCGGTATAGCGCTAGTTGCAGTGTGGGTCTACATTCACCTACGGTAAGTTCATCTATCCACTACTAATATTCTATTAACCTATCATTTTTTTAACATGACGCTCCTCGATATTCTTATGGGAGAGTGATACACATTTTCATTTATTATTTTAATGCATATATCCTCTGGGGTTGATTTTCCATGAGTTTCTCCATTGTTTCAAGAAGGCAACGTATAGAGGATTGATACATCCGTAATTAATTATAGCGCCTTTCTCAAACTGAGAAGTATCACAAATATAAACTTTTCGAGAAATAAAAAGCCGTATGCAAATTAATATTACTAATGTAACTGGAATATCATTGTCAAATATCTCCCCGTTCTAGGCTGCATTGAAGACACAATATCGTTTGGATCAGATAAAGAATGAAGAACGAATACATGTTGCTGAAAGAGAAGCAGCTCACGAAAAGTAAGTTCGAAAAAATGTATTCAATCAAATACAAAATATATTGTAAAACTGCATAGTATCAATTATTTAATACATTCGCTTTATTTTTGTCTAGGGATGTGCACTCTGCAATGCAAATGTCCATATCGGTGGATGACCTATCCTTGGTAAGTTACCTTGCTCCTCTTCTATGGTAATTCTAGTGAGATTTGGGGAAAAAGATTCATTTTCTATTCCCTCAACCTTTTACTTTAGGTAGAGCGGATAGTTCCAGTGACAAATAATTTTAATGATATCGATGGCATTTTTAACTCAATTAGCTATATTGTGTCTTCGTCTATTAAACAGGACGAGTCAATCACAGGGCAACCAAAGCGACCCGCGAATTTTTCTGAACCATTGCATGTCATGACACCTCCGTATCAACTGTCCAGCTCTCCCTCTCCTACACGTCTAGCCAAGGTATGAAATTGTAAACCTTTGATATGATTTCATGTCCAAGAATACACATTGGATATTCAATTAGTGATATCTCTAAAACGTACGTCACTTAGAACAAAATATTAGAATTGTGATTTTAAAAAAATAAAAAATTGCATTGTGGAGGATACCAAGGTCGAGTCATGTAGAAAGTTAGCTTGAAATTAAATTATAATCAGTTTCTTTAACGATTGATTGCCAGTAGTTCAAAATAATTATTATTATGAATTTAATGGAGAAACATTGATTGAGAGTAGACAGATTTTGATGTACGCAGTGGTGTATGTTAAGAATAAATTTTGTATCAAGTCTATTGTGTTGGAGTACATCTTTATATTCTTAAATTTATCCAAAGGGTGTTAAATTACCTAATTGTACTTGGAGATTCAAATTTTTTGTCTGGGAAGGAGTTATATTATTTTATATTTATCTCTTGCTCCTGTTGTATGAACAAATCCTCCCCCTCCTAATTGTACTTGGATTCACTTTCTATGTTTTTCTCTTGAATCAGGGAATGCTGAGGCTATTACAAATTTCTATGTCTGTGTCATCTAATTTTTTTCTTGTTTTCCAGCAATGCTTCTCCCCATCTTTGCAGGCAGCCGTGTCTGGAGGAATAGGTAAAACCCCTAGTCCGATGAAGAAATCGGTCAGTAGGTAAGTAGAGTTATTCAACAATAGGGATCCACATTTGTTTGAAATCTAGATGTATTCATTAGTTGGGATCTCAGAAATAGGGACAAATTTCTGATGGAGTAACTAAAATGACTTTTGTTTGAATTTCAGTCGTCGGAGTGGAAGCCCTATGTCTTTCAGGCCTAGCCCACTAAGTATTAAAAGGAAATGTAAGTACAAATGTTAAGCTTATAACCTGCGCCGTAATCAAATTCGCTCTGAGTAGGTTGAAAATTAATGAATTCAATCCATTCAAGCTAAGAACAAGATAATAGTGTAAAAACCAATGCGATTCTGATAATTCTTTCCAGTGGTAAGTGGAGGCGATTTCGACGATCCAGAATCCTATCTCTCTCCGCCTAAACGTCCTCATTATCATATCCCTGGCAATTCAACACCTGAACACCTTACTACTGCGATTAACTACCCCCTCATTCATTGGTGAGTCGACTGCTTTTCTTAATATCTTCATTCCCAGTTTAATCAACCTAAATGCTTTTTTACAATATTTGATATTGGAAATCAAATATTGGAAATCAAATGATGAAAATACCCATTATTTGTTTACTCTTGTCATGAATTGTAAATGTTTGGCCTTATTTGTAATAAAAAAAAATGAATGGAACTTGGGTTTAAAAGAATTCACATTCAATTCTCGGACAAATTACTTCCTATACTAGTCCTTCAAGTCATCAAGGTGATACGAAGCAGCGGTGTCGAATTGTTCTTTGTTGTTTCTGTCCATTGTGGCAGCAGCTTCAGAGGACTAGGACTAGTACAGAAGAATGTTGTTTTTCTTTTGTTTTTTTTTTGTTTTTACGAAAGTCAATAAAACCAACAGTCGGAGTAATAACAAGATCTTGAATTCCTTCTTGACTTTTTGTTTTGGTTATTGTATATGGTTACCAAAGTTTTAGTGCGCTGTTAAACTATAATTATGAATTCTCCGTTTTTCAGTATATCATCCTCGAGTCCTTCAGAAAGTGGCAGTCCGGAGCAGCAAGTTCCCAACATGACTCAGACGGGTGCCGGCGGATCCCCAGCATACAACCTGCCTGGTGGCATTGGTTCTTCCTCTTCAGCATTCATGTTCCGCCCTGTGCGACCCGCCACCGAACCAAGTCTGACCCATCCTCATGACAACCATGTTTCCATGGCAACGCATGACCTAGACAGAGAAAGTAACCACAGCAACCTCGATAGGGAAAGCAATCACAGTGATGCTGGCCTAACATTAATAGACAGAGACAGTAACCACAGCGATATTTTAAATGTTTCTATGGACGCCTCGCCCGACACGACATTTAGTCCTGGAGCTGGTCGACCTACGCAGGTATGACGTCACGTGCCCTGACGTATTGCCACTCTCCATTAGGGAGGTCTGAGTTGTCCTGAGGTAGTATGTTTTAGGAAAATTTACACTTAAATCATCGCATGTACTTCTGTATAAAAATCATTCACCTTCACCGCCACCTTTAACCTCATTTCCCCCATTTTGAATGCACGAAAAACTTATTTTTTTCTTTTTCTATAATGAAACGTTTATTGAAATGATTCAGAATTCCGCCAGAAAATTAATAGCTGCATCGCATTAGTTCTCAAATTCTATTATGCGATCTGGGAGTTAATATTTCTATGTAAATAAGTCACGTTGTATATTATCTTTCATAACTTAAATGTCGCAACTTTTGGCAAGGCGTATCTTTAAAGTACCAAACTTGACCCCGATACGCACACAATTCGAAGGAAACACATTAACTAGCTCCTATAGCGCTCATCATTTTACGCTAAGATTTGGAAATTACATTCGGTAGTTATCTGAATTCTGTTGCAGTATGTAACCAATTTTATCAGTTGCGATACGCATAAATATGTGTTCAATCAATGGACATATAGAAAGCATAAACGCTTAAGGTGCATAATGTATGAGTATTTCCATTGTGTCCACGCTTAAGGTGCATAATGTATGAGTATTTCCATTGTGTCGCATACCGCCTGGTTCTCTACCAAGGTATTTTTGCGGTGAAATGTTGATGTTTTCGCAAAGGAATGATAGTTCTCTAGCTAGAACTAAAATAAATATTTATATATATTTATGTATGAATATATGCATGTTAAATTTAATGATATGCAAAACTGATGGTGTTGTTGTAATGACGTGATCGTCAGGATGTTTAAAACAGGAGGTTGCATTAGTTTTGTAAGCAAGAAATGGGAGCACCCTCAGTTATATGTATGTAGACTTAAACATAATTGAAGGACTGTTCGTTGTATTGTATATTGGGTTCCCTTGGATCGGACTCCAGACACTCGTGTACATAACTCAACATGTAAATGATATTGTATATATATTGCAAACTAACTTTAAATATATGACCTCAAATGCAGAATGCTCCTATGAAATCTTTACTTAAGTATGTAGGAAGAATAGCAGATTAATTTTATCTCCGGAGACCAGACTGGTTTGTCAATATCTGGACTCTTGATCCTTAAGCGTGTAAGTATAGAACCTGGAGACGCAATACTGATCAACAATACATAATGATATATATATAGATGTATACTACTGTTATCCGATTGTACTTAGCTTGAGATATACATCAAAGTGATGACTGAAGCCATGACATAAGAAATAGATTTGATACCATTCTATCGGGTTTATTAAAGTTATTTTCAGTAGATAAATATTAGATACATTATGCACATCTGTAGATGTATAGAGGATTTTCTGAAACCATTGACTTATATATTCTATAAGAGACCCTACTCAAGGTTGCGAGACTCTGAGTTTCGGCCAAACATATCTAGCTGCGACATGGCTATTTACAAAAATAATATGGAAGTATTTCAAGCTTGCATGTGCCAAGTAATGCGTTGAGTTAAAACCTAATTTTTTGAGAGCCGATATCCCAGAACTGGTATGACCTAAGAATAAGGACACACTGTTTGGAGATGTCTCTTTTGCCTCCTTTGAAGTTCTGTAGGTAAAATTCTCTTTTACAAACATTAATTTAGATACCACACGTATGCAAGTGTTTTGATCAGATGAGGGTGTGGTTTTAAAAAGGTATTTATGAGATTTGGTTACACATCGCTTGGATGTCTTGGGGATGTTTACCTTGGTATCACATTACCTATCACCCCTTGTTGTGTATAGCCATATCAGGGACGGGAAAAGCATTTCAAAATGTTGGACGGCGCATACTAGACACTTCAATTATTGGCAGTAGTATTCAAAGGATTGGGAGCTTTTCAATGGCTTGAAAAAAATAGGACATGTCCGAGGTCCATCAGTTGGACATGGCTTGAATAAAATATGGTTAGTCTGAGAAAGACGTCGGGACTAATAATTTTTTGGTAAAGCTTTCGCAAATTTGTGTTTTATCTCGAAAATTAATGTGTTTGTGCTGATGGTAAAAAAAAAATCCACATTAACATCCTTTCATGATATAGTGATTTTAAACATACCTTTGCCTTTAGTGAGGGTTGATTGTGAGTCTTATGAATCTATATTTATTTTTCCATTGCCCCCATGCGTACCACATGATAGTTGCTATTTTTTAAACAAACGTAAAATAGTGGTTGAAATAGTGGTTGTAGTTATTCTCATGTATTTTTAAAATTCGATACTTGAGAAGACTCAATCGCGATGGCCAGTTATTAATCCGGTTTCTTGTTCTACGGAAGAACAGTTTTGAAAAAGTATGGCGGTAGCCATGGATGTTACGCACAGTTTAATACCATACTTTAGCCAAGGATACGAGGAGTTTCCTGCTTTAGGCTTGGCAATCGCATGGTAAGGTGGCTAGGATAGGAAAAATAGAAAAAAAGGTTCCAGAGTAAAATGATGTATTTATTGTTTTTAGTCTTATCTAATTTTCACTGAATTTCCGATCGTTTTCCATATACATTTCCCCCAATATAATTTTATCAAACAGATATGATGTGTAAGGTATTTTCTTTCACTCGGACTGGTACGTAAGTTTATTTAGTTTCCGTGTGTTAGGTAAATATTTACCGTTGCTTACTTCTTCATCGTTGCTACCTCACACTGCCAAGCGTGTTAGTTCTCTCTAAGGTTGTACAATTTATTGAAGTCTTTATTTGGGGTAAAATATATATCCAACTTGGTTTGCTTCGTTAGTCATGGTGTCCACCATAAACGGAGATTGCACTAGAGTTGTAAATCATTTATTTAAAGGTCGGAATCATATCTTTAAAAGGTGTGAACTCGATGGCCTGCCTTGACTCGAGACAATCTTTCGAAGTAATTCGAGTAAAGAATATTTTGTTGAAAGATTAAGAAAGTTATTCGTAGATTTGTATGTTAAAAGGTCTTAAGGAATTGATGATTTATTTTGTTTAATCTTTCCGCTTAATATTCTATTCCTGTATTCATTGGTAGGAAAGGCAACCGAAGGAATATTAAGCGTGAAAGTAGAATGAATGTCAAAAGATATAGTAGAATGAGAATAGATTGACTTAAGTCATAGGGTATTACCTTTGTTAATTAAAACATGTTCGACGTGTAATTATAGTAGATTATATTGTACCGCGTTATATTAATATTAAAGATATCGTATAGGGAGTACATCGATTGGAACTATTTATATAGCTACGTAATACTTTTTATCCCAAAACATATCCCACTCGTTTCTTCGAATAACATTGAAAAGATTAATTCCTTTCACTGGAAATGAATGTTCACTTCAGTTATATTTAATTATGCTCCAATGAGAATTTCATGGTCAGATTGAGCAATTAGATTGCCACTTAACCTGATTGCTGACTCTCTTACAGTCTCTGCAATGGTTACATCGCTGATATCATTAATATCAAATGGGTCCTCCATAATTGATTTGTGACCTAGGCCTATTTGGATTCAAGTTATTTGGAGTTCATTTTTTATCATTCAGAGTTATTGTCATTGTCTATGGCCGCTGGCTAGTCATCATCGTTGGGTAGGAATCCGGGAATCAATTTTAGACTTATTTTGAATATTTTTGGTATATATATATGGTCTGTTATGTATTTTTCGTTTGGATTTATATTGGGAACATGAGACCTTTCTATCCCTTCTATTAAGACAACTCATTTTAAATATAGTATAATTATATATCCCGTTATGGATTTTATTAGGTGGTTAGATTTTATGGAGAAAATGATTAAGAGAAAGGGGTTGGTCATTGATATATTTTATCTTTGCATATATGAGCGTTATCAGGCGGTTTAAATATGGCCTACTGTAAAGCCATATTGGCAATTAACATGAGGGTAAAGATATCTTCGTATGATGTAAATTATGCTGATGTATATGTCATTGAGATTATGTTATACCAAGCTGTTGATGTTAAGTAGGTTTGAAATCCCTTCTGTATGTGGTAGAGGTGGCGTGTTACTTCATGTGACCTGAGGAGACCATAGGTACTGAAGACCCCCCAATGGAGAGAGCACACGCTGTGATTTCCCATGTACATATATACACCCTATTGTATAGCTCACATATTATCTTTTGTAAATTCTAGAACTGTTCAATAAAAAGTAAAACTTGTGTGCATTTTTTCTTGTTTTCTTATGAGGGAGGAGATTCGTTCGTTCATTCAGTTTAGGGACGACCAGAAAAGATTCAGTGCCACCAGAGCTATTATTATATCTAGGGTGCAATGCATCAGTTTGGTTTTGAGATTTAAAAGCCTTTTGCTGTGTGGGTGATATTAAATTATGTCTATCTATCAGGCGGAATTTTTTTAAAAAGTACCGTACCTTTTCTACCTTAAGTTTCACAGGTAGCCCAGATGACGGAATTTAATAAAACCAGCCCTTTTTTTAGACAAAAAAACAAACCTACTACCCTCCCCCCCCCCCCCCCCCCCCCCGACACACACACACACACTCCAATCAAGCCCAATGCTCTGCCTAGGGGCCCCGCTAGGGGCAAGGGGACTGATCCACCTCCCCACCAACTTCGAACGAAGCGCCACAGTAGCGCTGCGGCGGCATGAGCACACTGTACCGGGATCCCCCGAAACTGATGACGTTTTATCCCGGAAGGGAGGTTGCTGTCGGTATATCAGTGTGGTCGTGAAGTGATATTTCTTTATATTTCTTGAAAAATAATTCAGCACGTGGACCAACTATACTACAGGAATGGACTTTTAGGTCAGTTATCAATATATACTTAAAAAAAGGTCTGTTAAGTGGCATGAACTATCAGAAATAACGTTTGGTATAGTGACTGATGCCTGCATGATGCGATGAAGAGCCAGAGGGGCAGACTGTTGGTAGGGTGAACGGTCATATCATGTTGATAATGTCGTTATGTTGGGTAGGCCTATATCTTATCAATCTATAGTTATCTTTATAGGTACCGTATATATATATCCAGAAAAGTGACCCGCACAAGGCCGGGATAGGAAAGCTTAGGAACGTTTTGCAAGGTTAATTTAGGAAGATTATGTTTGTTATCATCCCCCCCGCCCTCCTCTACCCCCGCCCACCTCTACCCCCCCCCCCCCTCTATCTGCCAGTGTTCCATACATACCACCGCCACTACCACTGCATGGTAGTGGCTACCACTGCAAGCAGGGAGGTACCGCAGGGGTGCAGTAGTAGTAACGTGTGCAAAAACAGAGGAACAGAGGTCTCAACCCAGGTTCCCGCCTATTTTTAGATTTAAAAGCACAAGTTTTGTGTACCATATAATATATAAGTCCTCCCACAAAAGGCCATCCTACCTAACACAAATTTCATTTGAAACGATCAGCTGGTTGCCACTTACATGGGAAAACACTGAAAATTGAGCCAGAAATCCTGGTCGTCTCTTAGTGGGGAGTTGACACTGATTGATGG
Source organism: Sthenelais limicola (assembly GCA_942159475.1). NCBI lineage: Eukaryota > Metazoa > Annelida > Polychaeta > Phyllodocida > Sigalionidae > Sthenelais > Sthenelais limicola. The sequence continues at coordinate 44,285,684 of OW804100.1, forward strand.
GGCGACAGAAGGGAGTTCCAAGAGGGGCTTTCCGCCCTCAAGAGGGCGGGTCGGTCGCTGTTCGTCCAGATATATGAAGGACGAGAGAATCAACAATATTATCCCTACGAGCCCAACATTAATTTATTAATACTTTTGTTTTAATATTAGGCTACCTAAACGAGAATTGGAGCATATAAATTCACTATAAATAATTAGTAGAAACGGTTACCGCGGTATAATATATAGTTTGAGGTTATGCCCTTATGGATGTTTGCAACACTGCCTAAAATTAGTAAAGCATACATAAAGTAAATTTATAACATGCCGGAGTGCTTGAGTAAAACTTGTAGTCATTCATGATTGTTTATAAATGTCTTGTTTATAATTATATACTTGCAGAATAACCGTGATGATGTAACTACCGGTGTATAAAATGGGTCCATATTCGGTGCATTCTCTTGGTCCCGTGGGGGTGGAAATTCGGGATCTTATGCTCCGAGACGATGTGGATGAAAAAATAATTCGTTCTCTTCAACGCGACGTCCACATTTATAAACTACTCATCTTCAGGGTTAGTAGTACTATTTTTCATTTGTAACTGCCTTGGCTTAGGCCTATATATTATTTCAATATAGGCTACATATTCTATATATTTATATGTATAGACCTATACTTATCCATCGTGGCAACCACACTGACTTTAAAACAACTTGGAAATTTCCAGGATCAAGGTGTGATAAGCGGAGAGCGTCAAATAGAAATTACAAAATGGTTCGGGGATCCAGAAACTGCTGGGTTTGAACTGCATCCCAAGTCTCCCGATAGACGCATTCTGCGAGTATCCAATGACGAACAGGAAGGTTTCACTGGCTTTGGTACATCTGGCTTCCATGTTGACGGGTCCTTCATGGAGGCTCCCAACAATTTTTCTATATACCATATGGTACAAGCACCCCGAGATGGGTTTACTGGTAAGAATAGAAACTGAAAATTATAATTGATTATTTTCTATCGCTTTGTATTTTTGCTACCATGTTGTCATGTCCCCAAAGTGTTTGACCTAAGACCTATACTATATAATATAGACATAATCAGATTTGAATGTGTTTGTTTTACGCATGATACTACCTGTCTGCATGAAAAACAGACGGTTAATAATAGTATTTTACTATTTTCGCAGTTTTTGTGTCTCTGAACGATGTTTACAAGGGACTGTCGAGGAGAGAGAGAAGCGAGTGGAAGCGCCTAGCCATGCTGAAAACCTTCAAGCATATCCGCGGCCATCAGGACAACCCTGGGCGAGTTATTCATCCTTTAGTTTACCACCATCCTACCACTGGCCACAAGGTACATATGCTATTTCTGTGCTTCTTCAGCCAATACTGAACGGGGTTAGATCCCTTGGTGCTCTCATTTTGATAAGTTCACACACAATATAACTTTAATAATTTCATACACAATATGATATAACATTCATACAATATTACTTTAATAAGTTCATACTAAATATAAACCGTCTATATTACTAACAATCGATATCTAGGTCAACAGGTCCTGTTGACCTAGATATCGATTGTACTTTTCTTCGTTTTGTTTGTTTATTCATTAGAGGCCAATAATATACTTAACATGGTTTAACGTGGATCTCATCCCGTTGTAGTCTATATCAGGTGTAACTTGTCGAGATAATCCTCAAAAACGGAGTATTCAGTCGCTGCAATCCATCATCGCCGACACTGATTTTAATTTTGCGAGCAATCTTCTCATTGTCCTTAACCATAATTCATTATCATCACACAGTAAAAGCATTTTTTGTTTAAATAGCTTAAATGTGTCAGGGAGATTGGAACAAATCCAGTCCATGGTAGGGTATTAAGATGAGTTTGACATGATTATTGGTGCCTGTGTTGGTTGTGGTAATGGTATTTACACTCGTGGTTGTTCACCCATGGACAAAGTTAAATAGTTCATAATATATACAGGCATAGCTTTAGACGAATGTATAGGAGTGTTACTAATTTAATTAGTCTTGTGGGTGTATGTATAACACTTGACACTTGGTGGTAATTGGTACTCTAACGCTCCTAAGTGGTACTGGTATTGATAATATAGTGTGCTGAAGTAGTGGTATTACAAAGCCACATTGCTATATAGGCAAAAGCGCATTTATTATCACCTTAATAGAGGTTGGAACGATACATTTTTCGACATTTTAGCTGGAAAATGGTTGGAATTCGATGAAAATCAATGGCAAAACGTCCACTTACGCTGCCCCTCCCACCTGACCATGTTTATAGTTCCGGTTCCTTGCTATCAGTACATATCAATGCGCCCTTCACCTGCCGGGTTGTGACAAGTCCTGCAGAACGTAGTTCTATTTTGAATTGTTAATTCGCTTAATTTTCGGTTAATTACGATTATTAAGACATGAATATGATTTAAAATACTTAATCAGATAAATGTTCTTCAGTTTGACATTCAAATTTCTGTACTTTTAAGGGAGGCGTACTCTCTGCAGCCACACTCATGGCACTGACGCTTTGCAAAATCAAAACAGCTGTGTAAGAAAATCGCTCACAGTTTCGAATCAATTTGATGCCATTTCACAGCTTTAAATCTTTTAAAAACTCAACTAATGCTTTGGTAATGGGTAGACGTCGATAATTATGAATGTATATTAGTTAATTTCATTTATTTGATCAGAATTTTTCACCACTCCCAGTGGCAGCTTCAATACCGTAACTAAGCACGCCGATCTATACGATCATTTGTTGTTGACAGCTGCCTGCTCTCACAAGCGCCTTCGGCGGTGGTTCGTTTCTATACCTACACCTTTGATCGAATATAACATAAACTAAATAGAGAAAATAAGTTACTGTTTTATTTTCCTTTAATCATGGTCGGTTGATATCATGTGTATTTTTTGTGCAGAAGGAATTAGTTAAATAAATATATAGAAAAAACGATCGGGACTATTTCGTTCCATAGGTGCGGGTAATACGGCGGGGAGCGGGTAATACGGCGGCCGTATTACCCGCTCTCTTTGATATGACGACCAGTGCTTAAGCCAATGGGAGTATCATACCAACCTCTAGAAAGGTATAATAAATAGGCAAAAGCGCATGAGGGACGATCTGTCGTCCCATATTTCCCGCGGGCGTAGTGATTTCGGTGAATGAGCGTAGCGAATGAACCGAAATCACGTAGCCCAAGGGAAATATGGGACGACAGATCGTCCCGAATGCACTTTTGCATTTATTATCACCTTAATAGAGGTTGGAACGATACATTTTTCGACATTTTAGCTGGAAAATGGTTGGAATTCGATGAAAATCAATGGCAAAACGTCCACTTACGCTGCCCCTCCCACCTGACCATGTTTATAGTTCCGGTTCCTTGCTATCAGTACATATCAATGCGCCCTTCACCTGCCGGGTTGTGACAAGTCCTGCAGAACGTAGTTCTATTTTGAATTGTTAATTCGCTTAATTTTCGGTTAATTACGATTATTAAGACATGAATATGATTTAAAATACTTAATCAGATAAATGTTCTTCAGTTTGACATTCAAATTTCTGTACTTTTAAGGGAGGCGTACTCTCTGCAGCCACACTCATGGCACTGACGCTTTGCAAAATCAAAACAGCTGTGTAAGAAAATCGCTCACAGTTTCGAATCAATTTGATGCCATTTCACAGCTTTAAATCTTTTAAAAACTCAACTAATGCTTTGGTAATGGGTAGACGTCGATAATTATGAATGTATATTAGTTAATTTCATTTATTTGATCAGAATTTTTCACCACTCCCAGTGGCAGCTTCAATACCGTAACTAAGCACGCCGATCTATACGATCATTTGTTGTTGACAGCTGCCTGCTCTCACAAGCGCCTTCGGCGGTGGTTCGTTTCTATACCTACACCTTTGATCGAATATAACATAAACTAAATAGAGAAAATAAGTTACTGTTTTATTTTCCTTTAATCATGGTCGGTTGATATCATGTGTATTTTTTGTGCAGAAGGAATTAGTTAAATAAATATTGTTATAGAACAGACTATAGGGGTATGCTATTGTATCGTTAGTGTTATGTATTTCTCTATAGAAGGTAAATCGCCTGGCGAGTCGCCCAGTTTGACGAATCGTCTAGTAATATTTTTATTAAAAGTAATGTCATGATGACGAAAGACGAATAACGAATGGTGAAAGGCGATTAACGATAGACGATCCACTTGTACTATATAAACCCCTGTTTGTTGACGATTCACATAATAAACCTGAGACTCGAACTGCAAACAACTCCTTGACTTCCTCCCTCGCAAAGCGCAGATATCTTTGGCGAATATAAGTACCAGTAATCATATAGCAGACACCAAATAGAGTAATCCAGCATCTTTATTAAATATGGCGTATTCGACATCATCATTAGATCATCTCTGGGACCAGGCTCTGGAAGACCAGGCCCAACGATTACATGAACATGGACAATATGAAAAGGAAAACCGTAACATTGGTGGCAGCGGTGGGGATAACATCAATACCCTGGGCGATGGATCATCATCATCATCGCTTACGGATCCCCATCCTTTTCCATTGACGCCATCGCTGGAAGTGACTGTCAACCCACGTCAGTATGAGAACTGGCGGTCATCTCAGCCTGCAAGAGATAGACGTGTGAGGGTACTGGAGGAGGTGCCAAAGCCCGATGTGAAAGTAAAGCCTGGGAGTGGGGGAGGAGTGGCTGTAGCCAGACCAGGCAGGAAAGTGAAAGCAGCGCCAAGAGTGTATGACGGTTCCACTTCACTTGGTGACTTCCTGAACCATTTCCAGGTTGTGGCGGACTTAAACGATTGGACAGATAAAGAATGTGCCTTGTATCTAGGGGCCAGCCTGGACGGTTCGGCATTAGCTGTGCTAGAGAAAGTGGACTTGGATGGCCCTACTGGGTATATGTTGCTAGTAGAAGAACTTGAAAAGAGATACCAGCCGGCTGACCAACTCGCCCTGTACAGAACGCAACTTAGACTGAGACGACAAGCGAAAGACGAAAATGTGAATGACGTAGCCGACGACATTGAGCGAATGGTGCGATTGGCCTACCCCAGAGTAGATAGAGAAGTCAGGGATGATCTCAGCCGAGATGCATACATCGCAGCGTTAAAAGACGAAAAGCTGAGGCAGTGGGTAGTGCAGGCTAGACCAGGAACTTTTGCTGAAGCTAGAGCAGCAGCTTTGCACGCAGAAGCCTTCACTCAGGCTGAGAAGGATAGGTATGCGGCGCCCAAGGGTCAAGTGCGGGTGGCAGTGAGCGAATCGCCCCTAGCGGCCCCCAGTGCACCTGTCCAATTGGAGTCAGTCTTTGAGCGAATCATTGAAAGGTTAGAGCGACTGGAGACGAATCGCCCCCAAACGAATCGCCTTCAACCCAAGAATAGAGGCTGCTTCCAGTGTGGCGAGATAGGCCATTTCAAACGTGACTGCCCTCACCTGCCTGCACCCAGGCCGTTGATGGAGCAGGGAAACGACCAAGGGCAGTGAATGGCCGGGAGCCTGTCCAACGGATAACCGGTGGGAGAGAGGGTTGGATCGCAGTGCAGGGGCGATGGGACCCGTCGACAGCGGGGGTAGTAGTAGATGGAAAGTGTCGGGGAGTGTCAATACAGTGGCTAGTGGACACGGGAGCATGCACTACTATTATGAGTAAATACATCTGGCAGCAAATGGATCAACCACCACCACTCAGGGCATCTCAAATACGTATAACTGGAGCCGGGGGTACACCAGTTGATGTGTTAGGAGAAACTGACATAGAAGTTGACTTTGGGACTCTGATAATCCAAATGCAAGTGATAGTAGCCAAACTGGACCAAGGAGGCATCCTGGGGATGGATGTGATTAGGGCCAGGAAAGGACAGGTAGACACAGACAGTGGGAAAGTGTGGCTGGAGACTCAGGCCAATACAGGACCAGGCCACTTGGAGGGGTATGTGTATGCAGCCCAGGAAACCACAGTGAGGGCAGGGAGTCGCATGATGATGAGAGTAGAATGGGACAATGTATCAGACAATCAAGGATCCCTGAAACATCTCAGGATCCTGGAGGATGGAGGATTTGTGCCTGATATTCGTGTAGCTCGGTCTGTGCACCTATCACAAGATCTGGGTAGTATAGCAGAGGTTCTGAACGGAGGAAACAATGATATACGGATCCCTAAAGGAAGTAAAGTGGCTCTGTGGGCTGAGGGAGAGAACAGTTTGGAACTGGGGGAAACCACTCAGCCTAGAACGAAAGAACAGGAAGAGGAATTGCTAAAAGAACTGTGGAAACGGACTGATCAGGAAACCGTGGGGTCACACAATGAGCTGATTAATGACCTGTATAGACAATTTCTCCCTAGTTTCTTCCTGGAGGGGGAAAGCTTGGGGAGGACAGGGATGGTGAAACATAAGATTCACACAGGAGACCATGAACCAGTGAGAAATAAACCTCGTCGTGTCCCTATGCACAGACGACAAGTTGTGGAGAGTGAATTATCACGGATGTCGGAAGGGGGCATCATTGAACCAGCTACGGGACCATGGGCCTCCCCAGTAGTTCTGGTCAAAAAGAAAGGTGGTGGGTGGCGTTTCTGTGTAGACTATAGGGACCTGAATAAAATCACCAAGAAAGACGCATATCCCCTACCACGAATGGACGACACGTTAGATATGCTGAGTGGTGCTAAGGTATTCACCACCTTGGACCTGGCCAGTGGCTATTAGCAGGTCGAAATGGACAATGAAAGCAAAGAGAAAACTGCATTCTGCACGCACCAAGGGTTGTTTCAATTCAATGTGATGCCGTTTGGGCTGGTGAATGCGCCCTCTACGTTCGAGAGACTGATGGACACCGTGTTGTCAGGACTAGTAGGTGAACAGTGCTTAGTCTACTTAGATGATGTTATTATTTTTGGCAAGAACACAGAAGAATGTGCTAATCGATTGGCTGCTATTCTAGAGCGAATCACGCAAGCTGGACTAGTAATAAAACCAAGCAAGTGTCAGCTGTTTCAACCCTCAGTTGCCTTCCTGGGGCATGTGGTTTCTGGAGATGGTGTGGCCACCGATCCTGATAAGATTGAGGCCGTGAAATCTTGGCCTATACCCACCAGCAAAGAAGCATTGAGGAGCTTCCTGGGCTTCTGCTCCTACTACAGGTCATTTGTGAAAGATTTCGCCAGTATAGCAGCCCCTCTATTTCAACAGACCAAGAAGGATTGTGTCTTCCAATGGAGCCAACAGTGTGATGAAGCCATGAATGAACTGAAACAGAACTTGTGTGATGCACCCATACTGGGATTCCCCGATGCCAATCATCCCATGCTCTTGGACAGTGATGCCAGTGGTCAAGGGCTAGGGGCTGTGTTGTCTCAGGTGATCGATGGTAGAGAGAGAGTGCTAGGATTCGCCAGTCGGTCACTAAATAAAGCTGAAAAGAACTATTGTGTGACTAGGAAGGAACTGTTGGGGATTGTCTTTGGCATCAGGAGGTATAGATCTTACCTAGTAGGGAGCCACTTCACTGTCCGCACTGACCACAGCGCTCTTAAATGGTTGCTGGAGATGAAAGAGCCAGAGGGGCAACTAGCTAGGTGGTTGGAGGAGTTGGCCTCATACACATTCACGATCGCTCATCGGCCAGGGAAACAGCACGGGAATGCAGACGGAATGTCACGAATCCCTTGTAGCCAATGTCACCGTATTGATGAAGTAACAGAAGAAGAAGGAGACGTAGGAAGGATTAGAGTCATTCAATGGGATGTAGGTCACCAATGGCTCAGTGAACACCAAGAAGACGATGTCCTGTGCGAGATATTTAAAACAGCTGTGGAAAAAGAAGTGTGCCCTGAGGAAAAAGACAGAGTACCTGAGAAAGACTGGTTGTGGTTCTTGCATAACTTCCAATCCCTGGCAGTTCAATCTGGATTGCTAGGGTGTTGGAGATGGACTTCTGCTGGAGGCAGAGAGTGGAGAGTATATGTCCCTACAGCAGGTAGAGAGGAGTATCTGAAGCAACTACATGAAGGACCACTAGGAGGGCATTTGGGCCGAGACAAAACTCTAAGCAAAGCAAAGCGATCCGCCTATTGGCCTAGTATGTCAAAAGACATAGCCCTTTTTGTAGCTACCTGTTTACCCTGCCAGCAGAGGAAAGGACCAGGTCAACGGAGGAGGACTAAGATGGGGGAGAGGCCACTACAAGGCCCCTGGGAAGAGATAGCCATGGACATCACCGGGCCATTTCCAGAGACGATTCGTGCAAACCGCTATATCCTGGTGATTACTGACCTGTTCTCCAAGTGGACAGAGGCCTTCCCACTAAGAGATTTCACAGCAAAAACAGTGGCTGAAGTACTGGTTACTGAAGTAGTCTGTCGATTTGGTACTCCTTTAATCTGGCACTCAGATCAGGGGAGGAACTTCGAGTCAAATCTGTTCAAGGAAGTGGCTGAACTCCTAGGGATATGGAAGACTAGGACTTGCCCGTACCACCCGCAGAGCGATGGTCAAACAGAAAAATTTAATAGGACCATGGCTACCATGCTAACTGGACTTGTGGACGAAGAACATAGTGACTGGGATCTATGGACTCCTTATGTGACTGCAGCATATCGCTCCTCTGTACATGCTACTACAGGATTCTCCCCAAACTACCTAGCACTGGGTAGAGAAACTAATATGCCATGGGACCTGGCATATGGCCTACCTGAACAACGAACCCCCCAGCCTAGAGAAGGGTATGTGAGTGACATGTGTAAGCGAATGGAAGCAGCCCACCGAGTTGCTTTTAAAGCTATCAAAACTACCCGAATGAAACAGAAAGACTATTACGATTTCTACACTCGAGAGAAACGGTATACAGAAGGTCAGTCAGTGTGGGTGTTCCAACCAATTAAGAAGATCGGGAGATCTCCGAAACTACATAAATTTTGGACTGGGCCATGGACAGTGATTGAAGTGCTAAATGACATGGTCTATCGAGTTCAAAGCGGCCGCAAACGCAAAGTAGTGCATGGCGATATCATGAAAGCAGCACATGGAGGGGAGAGAATCGTGCATCCATTGGTTTGTGATGTAAACAAACACGCAAGGCTGCGAAATGGACATGACGACATGTGCACAGAAGACGGAACGTCAGTCGCCAGGCCGACCAGCGCGGCAGCCAAGACAACCAGCCTTGTAGTCAAGGCAACTGGCGCACCGCTCAGAAGAGCGCTCGCTGGCGAAACGTTACATCTTGGAACAGCGCCAAACTGGGTCGCGCCTCCCGCTGGAAACGAGCCCGCCTTGAACATGCACCATGACGTTGCGTCATGGCCTGAGCCCGGCCCGCGAAGTATGAATCTAAGCGAAGAAACACCTGTGATTAAAACTGTTATGATGATTAGAAGTAAATCAACGAGTTTGGACGAATCAGACATCAGCAAACAGCTTCAGCGGTTGCATTTACACAATAATCAAGCGATCGCAAGACCGATCCTGCCCATTCGCCTGAAACGACTTGCTACAAATGTAGGAAAATCGCTCAAAACAAAGACGGTGTTGCCATATAAAAGAAGAGCGGATCTCGCTGACCTGTCACTCTCGATCAACATGGCGAGCAGAATGGAGTTATACGAATGCTCACACCCGAACTGCCAGTTTATTACCAGATCAAGAGTAGCTTTGGAGGATCACCAGAAAGAGAGGCATGACGATCTTATTGTAGGGGTGATGTGCCCTAAGTGTGATCGAGTGGTGTTCTCCAGGAGGAGGAGGGACTTAGTGAAGCACGAACAAAACGTACACGGCATTGCTTCGCCTGACTGGCCCGGACCAGCTTCAGTAATAGTGGTTACCTGCCGAAGGCCACTAAGTGGACGACTAGCCACCCCGGAGGAGGTCAAACTGTATGATCAGGGTGTGAGATCTACAAGGCCAGCCGAACCGCCATCGCCATCAGACCATGGTCAGCAAACACCTGAAGAGACGGGGCCCATTGATCGCCCACCCGACTCCCTCCCTTACTGCCCTCAGGTGGAGGCTGTCACACCTGTACACCCACCAGAAACCACGGAATTAGACAGACTCCTCGACCAGGAAATCCAGGACATTACTACTAATATTCAGACAGCATGTGTGAGAATAACTAATTTAACTGACTCGGCCCAGCCTGTGCAAGTTATGCGAATGCCTATGAAGGCAATGAGTGCTAGGGCCCCATGTATTTCTCCGGACAGATCAGACTTGGTGCAATCAGTGACAATGGAGATGGGGGCTGGCGATCCGCCACCCCAACATATGACAGTGCCAGGGGAATTAGTAGTACCTGTGATAAATAGTGAAACCCAGAATCAGGAGGTTCTGGAAGTATGTACCACAGACACGGGCGGAGGCGATCAACTGGGACTCAACCCCCCTGCCCTGCTAGTAGCTGAGTTTAGTGTGCCGGATAACAAGACTACGAATAGCCCTGTTCGCCTAGCCCCTGAGGCGGTTCGCCCGGATAACCTCAACACCCCCCTCCCCCTGGAGGCGAATCGCTCAGGTGAGGAGTATAACTGCTTGGCCATTCTCCCCGCCCCTGCAGAAGCTCTCCAGTTCCCCGAGCGGTGGAACTTCACACCTGAGACCCAGGATCTGGTTGCCCAGCTGGTGGAAACCACAGTACGAGAAATGAGGCCTCCTGCAAGAACAGGTGTAGTAAGTGGGAACACCTATATGCCTGCCCTAGGAGCCCCTGTGCTTGCTGACATTCACGTTCCCCACTCAGTGGTCCATGAGGACAATGAAGAGTCGTGGGAGATAGTGCAAGGTCCCAGAGTGTGTCGGCTGTCCTACCGGCGAGTGTTTACGTGGGCAAAGGCTATACCAGACGTCCCCCTGCCCCAACCTGAAGGTCCCCCGGAACTGCCCACCTGGCCGGGTTTCCCCGTCCAGGTAGTCAAGGAACGTGTGAAACGCAGAAAGCTGGACACTGGTGCTGTTCAGCACACACAAGAAACGACGGCCACATACAGGATTGATCCCGGTGATATCAGTGAATAGACTGAACTGTGTGACCTGTGTGGATTTTTATATCCAGTTATGTTAGTGTTCTTAGTAAAAAGAGACTGAGATGGACTCCCATTCCGGCCGACGGCAGATCATTAAACAGTTTGTAATTTATTGCTATCTATTTAAATTCCATGTTTGGAAGAGAACTATGAACATTTCCTGTGATTCGAGTTGCTGCTTGCTGAAACTAAACTGCTGAAAAGGATCTACGGTGCCTCGCTGTTGTGTTAATGACATTGTTTCTTATTTATATTTCTTACGGGTCAAGAAACCTCAAAAGGGGGAGTAATGTTATAGAACAGACTATAGGGGTATGCTATTGTATCGTTAGTGTTATGTATTTCTCTATAGAAGGTAAATCGCCTGGCGAGTCGCCCAGTTTGACGAATCGTCTAGTAATATTTTTATTAAAAGTAATGTCATGATGACGAAAGACGAATAACGAATGGTGAAAGGCGATTAACGATAGACGATCCACTTGTACTATATAAACCCCTGTTTGTTGACGATTCACATAATAAACCTGAGACTCAAACTGCAAACAACTCCTTGACTTCCTCCCTCGCAAAGCGCAGATATCTTTGGCGAATATAAGTACCAGTAATCATATAGCAGACACCAAATAGAGTAATCCAGCATCTTTATTAAATATGGCGTATTCGACATCATCATTAGATCATCTCTGGGACCAGGCTCTGGAAGACCAGGCCCAACGATTACATGAACATGGACAATATGAAAAGGAAAACCGTAACAATATATAGAAAAAACGATCGGGACTATTTCGTTCCATAGGTGCGGGTAATACGGCGGGGAGCGGGTAATACGGCGGCCGTATTACCCGCTCTCTTTGATATGACGACCAGTGCTTAAGCCAATGGGAGTATCATACCAACCTCTAGAAAGGTATAATAAATAGGCAAAAGCGCATGAGGGACGATCTGTCGTCCCATATTTCCCGCGGGCGTAGTGATTTCGGTGAATGAGCGTAGCGAATGAACCGAAATCACGTAGCCCAAGGGAAATATGGGACGACAGATCGTCCCGAATGCACTTTTGCATTTATTATCACCTTAATAGAGGTTGGAACGATACATTTTTCGACATTTTAGCTGGAAAATGGTTGGAATTCGATGAAAATCAATGGCAAAACGTCCACTTACGCTGCCCCTCCCACCTGACCATGTTTATAGTTCCGGTTCCTTGCTATCAGTACATATCAATGCGCCCTTCACCTGCCGGGTTGTGACAAGTCCTGCAGAACGTAGTTCTATTTTGAATTGTTAATTCGCTTAATTTTCGGTTAATTACGATTATTAAGACATGAATATGATTTAAAATACTTAATCAGATAAATGTTCTTCAGTTTGACATTCAAATTTCTGTACTTTTAAGGGAGGCGTACTCTCTGCAGCCACACTCATGGCACTGACGCTTTGCAAAATCAAAACAGCTGTGTAAGAAAATCGCTCACAGTTTCGAATCAATTTGATGCCATTTCACAGCTTTAAATCTTTTAAAAACTCAACTAATGCTTTGGTAATGGGTAGACGTCGATAATTATGAATGTATATTAGTTAATTTCATTTATTTGATCAGAATTTTTCACCACTCCCAGTGGCAGCTTCAATACCGTAACTAAGCACGCCGATCTATACGATCATTTGTTGTTGACAGCTGCCTGCTCTCACAAGCGCCTTCGGCGGTGGTTCGTTTCTATACCTACACCTTTGATCGAATATAACATAAACTAAATAGAGAAAATAAGTTACTGTTTTATTTTCCTTTAATCATGGTCGGTTGATATCATGTGTATTTTTTGTGCAGAAGGAATTAGTTAAATAAATATATAGAAAAAACGATCGGGACTATTTCGTTCCATAGGTGCGGGTAATACGGCGGGGAGCGGGTAATACGGCGGCCGTATTACCCGCTCTCTTTGATATGACGACCAGTGCTTAAGCCAATGGGAGTATCATACCAACCTCTAGAAAGGTATAATAAATAGGCAAAAGCGCATGAGGGACGATCTGTCGTCCCATATTTCCCGCGGGCGTAGTGATTTCGGTGAATGAGCGTAGCGAATGAACCGAAATCACGTAGCCCAAGGGAAATATGGGACGACAGATCGTCCCGAATGCACTTTTGCATTTATTATCACCTTAATAGAGGTTGGAACGATACATTTTTCGACATTTTAGCTGGAAAATGGTTGGAATTCGATGAAAATCAATGGCAAAACGTCCACTTACGCTGCCCCTCCCACCTGACCATGTTTATAGTTCCGGTTCCTTGCTATCAGTACATATCAATGCGCCCTTCACCTGCCGGGTTGTGACAAGTCCTGCAGAACGTAGTTCTATTTTGAATTGTTAATTCGCTTAATTTTCGGTTAATTACGATTATTAAGACATGAATATGATTTAAAATACTTAATCAGATAAATGTTCTTCAGTTTGACATTCAAATTTCTGTACTTTTAAGGGAGGCGTACTCTCTGCAGCCACACTCATGGCACTGACGCTTTGCAAAATCAAAACAGCTGTGTAAGAAAATCGCTCACAGTTTCGAATCAATTTGATGCCATTTCACAGCTTTAAATCTTTTAAAAACTCAACTAATGCTTTGGTAATGGGTAGACGTCGATAATTATGAATGTATATTAGTTAATTTCATTTATTTGATCAGAATTTTTCACCACTCCCAGTGGCAGCTTCAATACCGTAACTAAGCACGCCGATCTATACGATCATTTGTTGTTGACAGCTGCCTGCTCTCACAAGCGCCTTCGGCGGTGGTTCGTTTCTATACCTACACCTTTGATCGAATATAACATAAACTAAATAGAGAAAATAAGTTACTGTTTTATTTTCCTTTAATCATGGTCGGTTGATATCATGTGTATTTTTTGTGCAGAAGGAATTAGTTAAATAAATATATAGAAAAAACGATCGGGACTATTTCGTTCCATAGGTGCGGGTAATACGGCGGGGAGCGGGTAATACGGCGGCCGTATTACCCGCTCTCTTTGATATGACGACCAGTGCTTAAGCCAATGGGAGTATCATACCAACCTCTAGAAAGGTATAATAAATAGGCAAAAGCGCATGAGGGACGATCTGTCGTCCCATATTTCCCGCGGGCGTAGTGATTTCGGTGAATGAGCGTAGCGAATGAACCGAAATCACGTAGCCCAAGGGAAATATGGGACGACAGATCGTCCCGAATGCACTTTTGCATTTATTATCACCTTAATAGAGGTTGGAACGATACATTTTTCGACATTTTAGCTGGAAAATGGTTGGAATTCGATGAAAATCAATGGCAAAACGTCCACTTACGCTGCCCCTCCCACCTGACCATGTTTATAGTTCCGGTTCCTTGCTATCAGTACATATCAATGCGCCCTTCACCTGCCGGGTTGTGACAAGTCCTGCAGAACGTAGTTCTATTTTGAATTGTTAATTCGCTTAATTTTCGGTTAATTACGATTATTAAGACATGAATATGATTTAAAATACTTAATCAGATAAATGTTCTTCAGTTTGACATTCAAATTTCTGTACTTTTAAGGGAGGCGTACTCTCTGCAGCCACACTCATGGCACTGACGCTTTGCAAAATCAAAACAGCTGTGTAAGAAAATCGCTCACAGTTTCGAATCAATTTGATGCCATTTCACAGCTTTAAATCTTTTAAAAACTCAACTAATGCTTTGGTAATGGGTAGACGTCGATAATTATGAATGTATATTAGTTAATTTCATTTATTTGATCAGAATTTTTCACCACTCCCAGTGGCAGCTTCAATACCGTAACTAAGCACGCCGATCTATACGATCATTTGTTGTTGACAGCTGCCTGCTCTCACAAGCGCCTTCGGCGGTGGTTCGTTTCTATACCTACACCTTTGATCGAATATAACATAAACTAAATAGAGAAAATAAGTTACTGTTTTATTTTCCTTTAATCATGGTCGGTTGATATCATGTGTATTTTTTGTGCAGAAGGAATTAGTTAAATAAATATATAGAAAAAACGATCGGGACTATTTCGTTCCATAGGTGCGGGTAATACGGCGGGGAGCGGGTAATACGGCGGCCGTATTACCCGCTCTCTTTGATATGACGACCAGTGCTTAAGCCAATGGGAGTATCATACCAACCTCTAGAAAGGTATAATAAATAGGCAAAAGCGCATGAGGGACGATCTGTCGTCCCATATTTCCCGCGGGCGTAGTGATTTCGGTGAATGAGCGTAGCGAATGAACCGAAATCACGTAGCCCAAGGGAAATATGGGACGACAGATCGTCCCGAATGCACTTTTGCATTTATTATCACCTTAATAGAGGTTGGAACGATACATTTTTCGACATTTTAGCTGGAAAATGGTTGGAATTCGATGAAAATCAATGGCAAAACGTCCACTTACGCTGCCCCTCCCACCTGACCATGTTTATAGTTCCGGTTCCTTGCTATCAGTACATATCAATGCGCCCTTCACCTGCCGGGTTGTGACAAGTCCTGCAGAACGTAGTTCTATTTTGAATTGTTAATTCGCTTAATTTTCGGTTAATTACGATTATTAAGACATGAATATGATTTAAAATACTTAATCAGATAAATGTTCTTCAGTTTGACATTCAAATTTCTGTACTTTTAAGGGAGGCGTACTCTCTGCAGCCACACTCATGGCACTGACGCTTTGCAAAATCAAAACAGCTGTGTAAGAAAATCGCTCACAGTTTCGAATCAATTTGATGCCATTTCACAGCTTTAAATCTTTTAAAAACTCAACTAATGCTTTGGTAATGGGTAGACGTCGATAATTATGAATGTATATTAGTTAATTTCATTTATTTGATCAGAATTTTTCACCACTCCCAGTGGCAGCTTCAATACCGTAACTAAGCACGCCGATCTATACGATCATTTGTTGTTGACAGCTGCCTGCTCTCACAAGCGCCTTCGGCGGTGGTTCGTTTCTATACCTACACCTTTGATCGAATATAACATAAACTAAATAGAGAAAATAAGTTACTGTTTTATTTTCCTTTAATCATGGTCGGTTGATATCATGTGTATTTTTTGTGCAGAAGGAATTAGTTAAATAAATATATAGAAAAAACGATCGGGACTATTTCGTTCCATAGGTGCGGGTAATACGGCGGGGAGCGGGTAATACGGCGGCCGTATTACCCGCTCTCTTTGATATGACGACCAGTGCTTAAGCCAATGGGAGTATCATACCAACCTCTAGAAAGGTATAATAAATAGGCAAAAGCGCATGAGGGACGATCTGTCGTCCCATATTTCCCGCGGGCGTAGTGATTTCGGTGAATGAGCGTAGCGAATGAACCGAAATCACGTAGCCCAAGGGAAATATGGGACGACAGATCGTCCCGAATGCACTTTTGCATTTATTATCACCTTAATAGAGGTTGGAACGATACATTTTTCGACATTTTAGCTGGAAAATGGTTGGAATTCGATGAAAATCAATGGCAAAACGTCCACTTACGCTGCCCCTCCCACCTGACCATGTTTATAGTTCCGGTTCCTTGCTATCAGTACATATCAATGCGCCCTTCACCTGCCGGGTTGTGACAAGTCCTGCAGAACGTAGTTCTATTTTGAATTGTTAATTCGCTTAATTTTCGGTTAATTACGATTATTAAGACATGAATATGATTTAAAATACTTAATCAGATAAATGTTCTTCAGTTTGACATTCAAATTTCTGTACTTTTAAGGGAGGCGTACTCTCTGCAGCCACACTCATGGCACTGACGCTTTGCAAAATCAAAACAGCTGTGTAAGAAAATCGCTCACAGTTTCGAATCAATTTGATGCCATTTCACAGCTTTAAATCTTTTAAAAACTCAACTAATGCTTTGGTAATGGGTAGACGTCGATAATTATGAATGTATATTAGTTAATTTCATTTATTTGATCAGAATTTTTCACCACTCCCAGTGGCAGCTTCAATACCGTAACTAAGCACGCCGATCTATACGATCATTTGTTGTTGACAGCTGCCTGCTCTCACAAGCGCCTTCGGCGGTGGTTCGTTTCTATACCTACACCTTTGATCGAATATAACATAAACTAAATAGAGAAAATAAGTTACTGTTTTATTTTCCTTTAATCATGGTCGGTTGATATCATGTGTATTTTTTGTGCAGAAGGAATTAGTTAAATAAATATATAGAAAAAACGATCGGGACTATTTCGTTCCATAGGTGCGGGTAATACGGCGGGGAGCGGGTAATACGGCGGCCGTATTACCCGCTCTCTTTGATATGACGACCAGTGCTTAAGCCAATGGGAGTATCATACCAACCTCTAGAAAGGTATAATAAATAGGCAAAAGCGCATGAGGGACGATCTGTCGTCCCATATTTCCCGCGGGCGTAGTGATTTCGGTGAATGAGCGTAGCGAATGAACCGAAATCACGTAGCCCAAGGGAAATATGGGACGACAGATCGTCCCGAATGCACTTTTGCATTTATTATCACCTTAATAGAGGTTGGAACGATACATTTTTCGACATTTTAGCTGGAAAATGGTTGGAATTCGATGAAAATCAATGGCAAAACGTCCACTTACGCTGCCCCTCCCACCTGACCATGTTTATAGTTCCGGTTCCTTGCTATCAGTACATATCAATGCGCCCTTCACCTGCCGGGTTGTGACAAGTCCTGCAGAACGTAGTTCTATTTTGAATTGTTAATTCGCTTAATTTTCGGTTAATTACGATTATTAAGACATGAATATGATTTAAAATACTTAATCAGATAAATGTTCTTCAGTTTGACATTCAAATTTCTGTACTTTTAAGGGAGGCGTACTCTCTGCAGCCACACTCATGGCACTGACGCTTTGCAAAATCAAAACAGCTGTGTAAGAAAATCGCTCACAGTTTCGAATCAATTTGATGCCATTTCACAGCTTTAAATCTTTTAAAAACTCAACTAATGCTTTGGTAATGGGTAGACGTCGATAATTATGAATGTATATTAGTTAATTTCATTTATTTGATCAGAATTTTTCACCACTCCCAGTGGCAGCTTCAATACCGTAACTAAGCACGCCGATCTATACGATCATTTGTTGTTGACAGCTGCCTGCTCTCACAAGCGCCTTCGGCGGTGGTTCGTTTCTATACCTACACCTTTGATCGAATATAACATAAACTAAATAGAGAAAATAAGTTACTGTTTTATTTTCCTTTAATCATGGTCGGTTGATATCATGTGTATTTTTTGTGCAGAAGGAATTAGTTAAATAAATATATAGAAAAAACGATCGGGACTATTTCGTTCCATAGGTGCGGGTAATACGGCGGGGAGCGGGTAATACGGCGGCCGTATTACCCGCTCTCTTTGATATGACGACCAGTGCTTAAGCCAATGGGAGTATCATACCAACCTCTAGAAAGGTATAATAAATATATAAACCACAACTCCTGTTAAGCTTTAGAGCTATAATATGGTCCTCAATATTTGGGGACAAAGAGTTAACACCGGGGATATCTTTTTTATTCAGAGCAAAGATACTATAGTATATTGTACTTATCTTTGGTAAGAGAGGCATCAAAATCAATGTCTGGGTCTGCCATACTCCAAAGTTAAACTTGAGGACAGTTACAATCTGCTATGTAAGTGGAGGATTAGCATAATACGTGTAAGTGCCCTAGATACATGCACTCCCAGATGCATTCTCACACATGCAACACCCAGTAGTTCCCTAAACTAGACATACAAGTATACCTTTCCGCAATGAAATGTTCTATAATTCTCGGCAGATACCTTTGTGTATTTAAATCATTAAAATTCAAAATGTTTTCTTGACAGCCTTTATTCTTCCACGTTTGGTTTATTTCAGACTCTATGCATTAGCTTGGGGAAAATGAGCCGGTTTATTCGCGATAATGGCACATCAGAACAAGTTCAGTTGTCCAAGGAAGAAACTCGGCATCTTATCGATGAGGTGAATGCTGCGATTACTCGGGATGATGGGAAGCTACTTTACCATCACCAAGTAAGAGAACATTCGGATGAATATACTTATTTTTTTTCAAAAAGTGAAATTATCAAGTACAAAGTGTAATATCCATAGGTACATGTAGTGAACAAAAGACAAATTCCACATGTTTTGGATTTTCTTGAAAGAATATCACAACTTTGGTGTTTAATACTACCAAGATCAAATATTTATTTGAAATAACTCATTTCCAGTGGCAAACGGGAGACTTTATCATATCGGACAACTTGGGCATTGGCCATTTGGCCACAGAGGGAACACAGCGCCCGCCTGAGGATATTGGCTTACGTATTATGCATCGCACCGTTACTGTAGGAACGGCACGGCCCAGAGACCATCGTTGTCTCTCGCAAAGTGGTTTTCACAAGCAATGCACGATTGTATAACTATTTATATTTTTATGAAGCCCACATCTGACAGAAACGCTCACGCAAATTATATTGGTGCTGAATTTTGAAATTTCCTAAATGTTATGGAAACTAGGGATGATAAATTACTACTAATACTAGTGACTTACTTCGATTTAACGAAGAGGGGGAGCTCAGCTTGTCACCAGTTTTTGACTAAGAAGTTTATTCTTGGTTATCGGGAAGTTTTTTTTTTCATTATCCATTACTTGCCTACTGAATTGATATAGTTGTCTGAGTAAGATGTTGAAGTAATATTCTAGACAGAAACTAAATTGATTTAGACTAGATTTAAACTCAGTGGTTTTTGTCTTGATGGGATCTCTTGAGGAAATCTGTATGTAGAATCGGAAAGTGTTGCACTTGACTAGGGAGTATATTGAATTGTTCTAACGCTGATAGGAATCATGATGAACGATTTTATCTTCTGTTGAACTTTTCTCCTTTAGTTCTGCACTGTACTTTACGATGTAAACCCAACTCATCTACCACTTGATATTTGTTCCTCCCAACCCGTTACTCCTACAGATGGTGGTTTAAAATGACTGGTATGTAGTCTGGTTCTCACTAGGGCATGGACTGTATTGTACACTCCTTGCGTTTATGCAAATTTGCATTTATGATAGGCGAACGAGAGTAAATCACCCTTTAGCTTTTCTTGCAATATTAAAAAAAAACGAGATCCCGTTCTTAACCTTTCCCCTGGGATAGACATACTTGTATATGTATTCCACATCATTATCGTATACTCTGGGATAGCTACATTAATGCTATTTAGAGAGCTAGCCTTAATCATCAAGCGAATCAATTACTACTAGCAGATCTCACATTTCTGATGATATTGAAAGCGACACGTCTGTGATAAAACTTTGAGCATTCTTTCTCATTTTAGTCTTGTTTATTGACGCATAATTACTAGCATACACTTACTAGGTTCGCGGACTTGTATTCAAGACCTCTAGTGGCTTTATTTTCTGTTTCACTATGTATCTACCAATTTTGCTGTACTAACGCTTGCTATCGCAAGTTTGCACATGGTATTGGTTCCATGAACTAACGGACAGTTTACGAAGACTATGTTGCACTGATGAAGTATCCCTCTTGATACTTTGAAATGGGAATCAAATAAAAATATCAAAACATCCAATATTTGTATGTGTTTCAATGTGCACCACCACCTGTGGCTGTCTCCTCCAATAATCAAGAATCTACATCACCGAACGTAGTGCGGTTAGTAGATTCTACTAATTCACTGTGCCTGTTATTTCTTGGGTACGGTGTTTAATGATTTAAACTAGAAGGAAACGCTCCTTTTCTGAAATCGATCTACAGGAGACTTTTTGACCAACCCTAGTCTGCCTGTGACGTCACGGAAAAAGCGCAGCACATGTTGGTGTGCTATATAACACCTGGTGCTGTTTGTGTATTGGGTTGGAGTGAGGGGGAGCTTAGAGTAAAAGACAGACAGAGATGTAAGGTTTTATCAGCTTCACCCTTAGAGTAAGAGAGACAGAAGGGTTTGGGAATGACTACTTTACTGACTACTTGATATTGTATTAAAATAATTTTGATACCGGTAACCAAAACTCAAAAGTTTAAAATGTTTTTTTTTAAAAATTGCAATTACCTTTAAGACAGATTTTATTACTTTATGAGACTTTCTCAACTGACCTTTTTTTACTTTTTTTTAATTAACAACCGACTATCTTTTTTACTTAACGACCAACTTTTATGATTTTACGACTCCTTTTTCGGCTTTACGACCAACTTTTTTTTACTTTACAACCGACTATTTCAAGTTTACAACCAACTTTTTTTTACTTTACAACCGACTATTTCAAGTTTACAACCAACTTTTTTTTACTTTACAACCAACTTTTTATGACTGCCTTTTGTACAGTAAACTCTACAACTGCCTTTTAAAATCAAATTGAAACTATAGTTATAGCTGCCTTATCCGACTGATATAGTATGTACCTGTTTTGTTTTCTTGTACATTCTTGTATTTTTTTTTTAAAATCGACACATACTGTGTCTGATAAAAAATGTATTAAGTACATCAGTACCATACATGTATAATATGTTATCGTCTGTTACAAATGCAGGGTTCGTTCAGTCCTGATAAAAACGAAGGATTTTTTAAAGACTAAAGTCAAAGACTAAAGATCAGATATGCAGTTTTTGGACCTTAAAAACACAAAACACTAGATGCAGATATGATTTTGATATTTTTATAATTGTTATAATTTGGGGATGGCGGTCGACTATAAAAAAAGGAAAAATTTAGGATGCGGAATTGTAAAGATTCAGCTGCAAACCACTGGAATGGCTACTGTTAACAGCCACTGTTTACAACATGACTGGCTTTTTAAAAATCCAAGGACTTTTGACTTTCAAGACCGCTTTAATACAAACCCTGCAAATGACAATATAGAGCACTTAGTCTTGTGTCTTAAAGAGAAATTAGAAAACTATGTCACCAATCTGCACGGAAACTTTATTATAAATTCAGTTAACTTGAGATTTAGTTGTTTCTTTTTTCTGATAGGCTTTCAGCTGCTTACCCCCTTTATAAATACACCTAATTTTCGTATACATATATGAAAAGAAAAAGAGTAAGTTATCGTATATACCATCATGAGGATTGTCTAAGAAAAGGTCGTGAAAATCAACAAAGAAATAGTAAATTGCTTCTATTGTGGCCAGGTATGTGTCAGGTTTTTCTTTTTGATGGCGCCAGAATTTTGTGGTTCTTGATTTCAGCTCGACTTGCTGCAAACCTAGAAACAAAAACATCATGCATTAGAATCTGTAGGAAGGCCCTAAATGTTCATTGAATAGCAATAACCTCAGCTCAACAAATTGAACATAAGATTCTTAAATCGTTTTTTAGACTGTCTACTAATTGTATTGATTATGAAGGTTTCATATATTTTTTGCATTTCACAATAAATATTCATCGCACTAAATGCATGATTAAATACCTTGTAATCTCTCATCCCTATATATTTTCAATGTCTGGTTCCATGTACTATCAATAAACACAATACGATCATACGGCAAACTTTCAACGGCAGATTGCTTTTTAGCTGGTTCGCCATCAGATGTTTCCTCTAATGTCCTTTTCGCACCGACTTTTAATTCAATATCGTGTTTTAAATCTGCCGTGTCTTCTGCAACCTCCGCTGCTTCTTCCAATGCTTGAGACTTCGTAACTTTTACTACCGAAGTCTTGTGCTTTGCAGCTAATTCTTCCAGCGTAGACGATTTTTCGCCGGGAAACAGAAGTAGGATCTGAACAAAGAATAATGGAAAGTTTAAGTCAAAGATGCAAACAATATCCCTTATATTCCTCTTGACAGTAAAAACCAGACACCTTTCTAGGCAATGATTTTAATTGGTAAATCATAGGGGATGATGTAAATGATAAGAACTCTAGCCTATATGTCTCTATTTAATAACGATACTAATGTGTTATTACTGTGATGAAAACTCACCCTCGATTTGTCCGAGTAGTCCGGTATAACTGGGTATGTGTAGATTGTGACGTCTTCTGAGGCAATAACTGCTGCATGAGCTGCAGTACTTTTGCCGTCAACTTCGCTTGGGTGTTTTATTACATCAACTTTAACTGGAAGCTAATAAAAGAATCAATCGTATTGTTAGATTCACATGGAAATTTAGAAGTGTCAACATAATTGATACTAACGGATGCATGGAACCTCTTTTATGATGGCACCCCATATACAAGGAAATACAAATGACATATTAATCTATTTTAGATTTGAACTTCAATTGCTGAAATAAAACCCAACAGTAGCCTACCAAAAGTTCGGTTCATCCTCTTACTTTTCTACTCATCTATCAATATAATGTAGCTATGTATATGGATGCCTCCGTGTTAACCAATTAAATTAACTAGTATTTATTCTAAAATTAAGATGTTCATGATTGAAAGTAATACACGTTTCTACCTTTTTGAGAGGACACTCTGTTTCCTAGAACACAAAAGCTGAAACCATACTAGTTTACTACAGTAGGCCTAACTACCGTACATTAGATTTGGATAAAGTTGAACTTCTTGAAGTTATGCTTTACCTTAACTCTAGGAAGCTTCTCTCCGACTCCCTCCATTGGCACAAAACATGTGTAGCAATAGTATTTTCTGGTGCGACTGCATTTTGGACAGGCGGTCCTCCCCTCTAAGTCATCCAAGAAACTATTGTCGGATATTTTAAGATCTTTAAAAGGACTTTCTTCCATGATTCTATATTATAAGAGAAAATAAAATGATAAGTTGATTAATTTATGGATATTTCTTCTTGGTCCATATCACAGACACAATAGTCAATAGGCCCAGAGCCATTATGGCTCTGATAGGCCTAATCTGGCTTGCTAACTGATATTGTGAGCGAGCCTACAAGAAAAGCTAAGAAAATTAGTAAAAGTATGTCTGAATTTATTCAGTTAACCTTTTACTAGTTTACAGACTGATTTAAATTTTTAAAAAAAATTATCCCCGACTCCCTCAAATTCAATGATTGATTCATTGATCATTCTCCTGCTATCTGAATAACAGAATGGGTCACCTTACATATAATAGAGTCAGTCATTGTGCAGTGACTGTGAATGTGACACAATTTACAAATCTTTACAAAGACACAGCAGGAGAACCAAACGACTGGGCGCCTACTTTACTTACCCTAGCCATAGCATAGGCATAGGCCATGCCGTAGCCTACCGGCTAGGGCTAGGCCTAGCCCTACTCCCCTAGTCTATGTATTTTTTTAAACTATATGTCTGCTAAAGCACATTCAGCAATCTCATAATCATAAAACCACTCCATATCATACCTTAATATCACTTATTAGGCAGGTCAATGAAAAAAGAGGATTGGAGATTTATCACTTCACTAATTGACGATTTTAAAAGGCCTCTTAACTGCTCCTCAACATGCTGGCAATGTATATTTAGGTGGCGGTTAACAATACACAAAATAATCAGAAGTTTTCAGGAAGACCTGGAGAGTTATTTCCTATATTAACAATAAAAAGAACATTAACCTGTTATAATTATCCATTTAGTTTAATTTTTATCATATATTATGAGTGGATATATTTTATATTACTTCTTTTACTTTAAAATAGAACAGATTGATGCGGATCCTGAATCCCTTTCATGAAGTTCTAGATTTCATCGCCAGGAGGATCATCGGGTTGTTTCTTGTGTTTTACCATTTTTCAATTTCTCAGGTGAAAGGTTACAAGGTTACATTTACAGCCGGAGTTCACATCTAAAAATGTTGTGATCTACGCCTCTCCTTGACAAACTGGGAAACTGAGCGGGAACTTCACAGGGGGATTTCACTTGGACAGCCTTGACTGTTTCGATGTGGCGTACCCTAAAGGTACAGACTATGGACAACGCCGGGCGGCGTGTCCGACAGCTCCTCGGGGTCCTCGGCCACGGCTCCCCGGGCAGGGCCGTCGTGCTTCGTCTGTGTTCATCCGAGGCCGGTGTGTATTGTTACCTAATCTGTTATCATAGCTTATCATGGTTTTCTATCTCGACGATATGTATTCTGAGTCATCTTAGTCTATATATTCTTACTTTGATATGAAACGTATGTACATTCTCATACTTTAGATACCCAACTGTTATAAAAAAAAATAGTTTTTTGCTGCCTGGCCAGTGGGGCAACTTGCTGTTCGTCATCCAGTGACCCCATCAGTGCAACACTTGGACTGGCATTGTGGTAGTCGTAGTTACTTACATAAGCCTTAGGCTTAGCTAAGCCTAATAAAGGCTTAGGGAATAATCAAAATTTAAATGTCTTTTTTTAAAAAACCAAAACCAAACTAGTTTATTAAACCTTCTTTACTTTAGACATATTTCTTGTAAAAATGACACAAATATAGTTTTAAGTCTTCAGTGATTAATATAAATTGGTTTCCGAATCTTTAGATCCTTGTAATTGTATGTAGGCTATGTTTTAAAATATTTCCCAAACTATATCATTTGTTCATAAGGGACTGTTTATTTGTAACCACTGAGCGCGGGGGGTGGGGGGCACCTTTTTGTGCAGACGCTAGTGAGCTAGTGTGTGTGTGGTGGGGAGTGGGGGTGGTCATCTTTTTTTGCAGTCTCAGAACTTCAATGGATCATGGAATTTTGCACAAACTTTCAGGGGGGGGGGGGGGGCTTTTGCACAAGAATTTTTCGCAAATTCTCCACTCCCCCCGTCCCTTAGGGAATAATCGCAATTTAAATGTTGTCCCCCCCCCCCCCACACACCCCCACCCTCCAAAAAAAATAAATTCCCAAACTATATCATTTGTTCATAAGATTCAAGGGCATGGTGATAAAATCATTGGGGGTTTCTCTTGAATAGAATAAACAGGAATAATATAAATGACAGTCAATAGCTTTTTTAGTTTAACATCTCCAAAATCTCAATGAATGGCTCAATCATTCTGAAATGTCGGACCTACCATCAATATAACAGAATAAAATCCAGATTTCATAATCCACACAACCCCCAGTTTTGATCAGTTTGTAGTATGACCCCTTCAACATTACTAGTTTAACTGTGCGGTAACCTTGTGGTAGTTACTAATATTGATGTTTTGATGTTTTAACAGGGGGCAGTAAAGTAGTGCGAATCGGTGAAGTGTCTCTAACTGTGAATCCAGCGAAAAATCCCGAATTCGTACCGATAAAATACCGTAAGTTTCATTAGTTATTTTTATTATTGTAATGACATCGACCACAGTTTTTATCAAGTGAATTTAAGCTTTTTACCATAGATAATTAAAATCAATCATTGACTGCTGTACTGAGTCATTTATGTTTATTTTTACAAGGAGCGAATTTCTTCATTCAACCCATTTCTCCATAATTCTTACCCTAACACTAACAATATTTTTTAATATCGAGAAAGGCAATTATATATGAGGTACTTAAACTTTTTGTTATAATTTTTCAGTGCCAAAAGATGTTCCTCAAAGTATACTCAAACACTTGAGATGGATTATGCAAAAGGTTTGTTTAGATATTTCTCAATTAATATTTCTACAAGCATTATAACACGAATGTGTGTATAAAATTATTAAGTATCAGGGTATGACGAAAACCGTTCCCAGGAACGAGAATACTTTTTGAAATGACCTGAATGAATATATTGTTAAACATTATTTTTATTGGGGGAAGGGGCAGAACACGACACCCTGACATGTTTTACGATATTATTCTGCTGTATACACTACCGCTTTCTATTCTAGGATGGTCTGGGTCAAGATGTCTTCCTCATTGGACCTCCCGGGCCTCTTCGACGAAATCTGGCTATGATGTACTTGGTATGTATGACTTCTTAACATCTTTTGTTATATCATACGTCTTCGTATGTCATTTTGGGAAGTACAGTTTTTACATATCAAGCATTACCACACGTTTTGCGTACATTTTATTAGAAGTACAAAAACTGTAAACCCCTCTATGCCTAAGTAAATATTGAAACAATTTGAAGGGGAAGGAAGTACCATAGTTTCGTACCACCATAAATAAATATTTGGATTTGAAAATGTCATTGACTAGGCTACCCATTGCAACTTGCCCAGTTTGCTATCATTAAAAAAACTGAGTATCGCCTTGCGAAAAACAAAATAGAACATACAGATTTATGAAATTTCCTTCTTTCAGGAAATGACAGATAAAGAAGCGGAGTATGTCTCCTTATCACGTGACACCACAGAGTCGGATCTGAAACAAAGACGAGAAATTCGGGACGGTACTGCTTTCCACTTTGATCAGGTGAAAGATTACACTTCAGTCGATCATAGTAAAAAAAAACAAATATTTGCTCAGGATGCTGTTATATAATTCATTGTAAACAAGTACCTACACTCTATATGCGTCCTGTAGGCAGTAAACATCAAAGCCCGCTATGGAAAGCCGCTGCCTACAAGACCCGTATAGAGTGTATCATTATAAAATATTTGGCCAGTGACAGGTCTCGATAATTAAGAATAACGATAGTTGCTCTTTCTGATGTGTATTATAG